>OY720194.1:9539416-10803252 GCA_963082885.1 Parascotia fuliginaria | reverse complement strand
GGCCAAAACTACTCAATAACTACATATAAAACAAATAATTCTTTCGAGTCTAACCAGTACGTTAGCGTGTCAACATCGTTTACAATTCCACACAGCCTATAAAGAAAAAATGGCGCGAAAATGTCTCTTACACGACAAAATAATTTCTATAAACACAAGCCGTGTTGACTTAAAGCACAACACAAAGATAAATGGCAGTAGTTTAAGTCAGAAACATGAATGTAATATTTCTGTATCGTGTGTCGGGGAGTGACAACTCCACCGCACACTTGCGAAGTTATACTTCCTTAACGCTAACAGTCAAATAAATAATGACGTTCAAATCATAAAATAACATGCAAATCAAGCTATCTTTCTCAAAAAGTATTCAAAATTTTTACATAAAGAAAGGAAAGTTATTTATAACAAAATACACCCTAACTAACAGAACTCAGGACTACAGGTTGCCATCAACGAAAGAATAGGCCACCAAAAATGTATCAAGCGATTTTGCTATCCTTGATGGCAATACAACTTCTTCTTAGAGTTGATTTACTGTTCTTTATTTAAAATAAATCATGTTTCAGTCCTAGAAGCTATCAAAGAAAACACTAACTCCCGAAAATCTTGTAAATGCATCAAACATTGTTGCTTTTATCGATAACTTCCAATCATTTTTCTATTTTCGTAGTTGATCCACTGCTCTTTATCTGTTTCTTGTACACACGCACCTCGTTCAACCATATCCCGCATAATTTCTATGTTTTACGAGATACCCAGCGTCTCCCCACGAACAAAGAACGCATTATTTTTTCAATTTTATACTTATATGCTGTGAATATAGGTCATGTGCTTTTATATGATATAGTGTATTATTCTTGTAATTTTATTTTTATCTATTGAAAACTTGAAATTATCTACTGCTAGAGTTTAGCGTCTTCCAAATTCTTAAATTCGTCATATTCACCATGTGGCAGCTGATAAAATGAATGTTAGACATCATACCTACTAGAAATATAGTAAATGTAGGTACTTGTTGACCTGACAGACGTTGTCCTTTTTTTAAATTGTATGTATGTATAATGTATGTATGTATGCCTATTTCTTTGGCACGCTCTACAGCCTAAATGGCCTCATGGATTTTAACGTAATATACATTAGATTCGTATTGATTGTGGAAGTGACATAGGATTTATAAAATTTCAATGTAGCGTCAGCACGAAAAAACGGTTTCTTTCACTTGGTTTTAGGCAGGCGGTCATTTTGTGTTTTAATAATATATATTGCTTGTTTGATCTTTAATTCCTACAAATAATCAATCTATAGAAAATATACCTAAGTAGGTATAGTTTATTCTAAATGTAAAACTTCGCCTTTCTGTTCTTTTGTAGCCCGACTGACGTAGTCAAGGAGGGTAATGTTTTTGAGCGTATGTTTGTATGTATGTATATATGTGTATGTATGTGAGTATGAATGTCTATTTCGTGGCACGCTCTACGACCTAAATGGCTTTATGGATGTACATATTTAATGTATGAGGTGTCATTAGATTCGTATTTAGGCAGGTTTGTTTTTTAATAATATAATTTTATTGCTTGTTTTCAATTAACGTATATAGAACCTTCAGGATATTCAGTTTAATTATTATAATTGTTCAACTATATCAAATATCTTAAATACAAAGCTCTATATCAAAATAAACAAAGATATTATCCAAAACATGTCTCGTACATTAAATTAACATTGGCATGTAATATCTCAGCAAATATTTGTATCTCAAGATCATATTGACATATATTAAGTGATATAACAACGTGGTTATGTAACAAGGGTATTGAATATAATAACATTTACTATCAATTAAATAATAATTAATAATTGATCATAGTTGTATCAGTATACTATGATGTTGAGATAAAAGCCGGCAATTCGCCTCTTACACGTAAAGTTGTAGGTTTCAAACCTTCAAACTACTTCAAAGACAAAGAAAAGTTGGTGAAATACACCTCCATAACAATGAAAATGAAAATATACTTATTTTTTTTTATTTTTTTATATTATAGCCTACCAAAGTGACTCCACCCCGCCTGATGGTAAGCAGTCAGTGGAATCCAGAAGTGGCGGCCACTATACCAAAAGCCATCGTCTTAAACTGCTGGTATGGTGGCCTCCACTATGGCGGCTGGGAATGGGGTTAGGGGAAGGCAATGAGGGAGGTGAGGAAAGAGGAAAGGGGGAAATTGGGCCTCCGGCGCTCTCACTCACCGAACGAAACGCAGTAGTACGGATACTACTACTCTTAAGTCGATCTTCTATGAGAGGGTAGTACTTCCCCGGACGATCCGGCCCATTCATGCTGAAATCAGCGTGGATCTACAAACTTACTTACTTACTTATTCATATAGGTTAACATTATGCAATTTTTAACGTTCATAAGTGTTAATTTATTAACACTTATGAACGTTAAAAATTGCAAAATGTCAGCCAATTAACCTACAGCCAGTTTGCTGACGTAGGGGATGAGAAGAACTGGCAAAAAACTCAGGCATCTTTTTAATCTCTATGAGTATTTAAGCCATTATAAATAAAATAATATCAGTCTCTTTATTGTCCCACTGCAGGGCAAAGGCCTATTCTTATATAGAAAAGGCATGAGTATTAATTACCACGCTTGCTCAAGGTGGATTGGCAATTTACGACTTTTAGTCCAGGTTTCCTCACGATGTTTTCCTTTACCGTCATTCAGAAATGTCCAAGATAAACTTAGAAAGTACATATGATTTGAAAAATCATTTGGTACTTGCCCAGATTGGAATCCACTACCTCATGTTTACGTATCGGGTGCCTTATCCACTGGGCCAGTTTGGACATATAGAAACCACTACGTAAGTTTTGTCTTTTTTGTCTCTGTATAAAACTGCTCAACCTGATGGTAAGAAGGAATTGGAGTTCAGAAGTGGTGGACACTATTCTAAAAGCCATTATGGCAAACTGCTGAAACCACTACTTTTTAAGACTGCGGACAGTTTGAATAAAAGTTTGGATCAAAATTTAATAGAAATCTGCACCGGTGAACAATTTTCATTATACTAGGACTACCAATCTATCGACAACTTGAGTAATTTGACTCGTTGAGTCATTAGGGGATCAGTAAAACACCAAAGGATTAATAATTCAAGTGTAAATGGATATTGAATCTATGCAGGATGCTTCTATACATTAATGATGAAGTTGCACTCTACTATTACACTATGTGTAATAGTGTACGATTGCAGATTGGTCTTGTGGGACTTGAATAGTGCTTAATGAATATATAATACTTGCTTTCCATGGCGTCCGACCCATCGTCAGTTGAGTGATGTTACATAGCTTATAATCTTCCTCGAGAACTGGACTATCATACGCAAAAAGAATTTTTCAAATCCGACTGGTAGTGAGATTAGCGCGTTCAAACAAACAAACTCTTTCGCTTTCTGTAATAGTATAGATATTATTTTCATATGCTTTGGAGAAGCAGTTTAATAGTCGGTGGCACAACGATAAACTGTGTCTTGACTTTTAAGCAAGCTAGTTTTATTTCTGATTCGGAAAGAACAAGAAATAACTTATCGTGGTCAGTATTATATATGTAAGTCCAATATTTGTAGGCATTGAGATTATTTGCATAATCTAAAGGCTTCTGAATGCAGAAACTAAAGAAAAAACTTTAAAATAAGACTGTAGCAACTATGCTTTTACGTTTCGTTAAGTGAATGAGGCAAATTACTGAACGGCGCATTTCCTCCTTTTCTTTTTCCTCACCTTCCTCAATCCTTTCACCTACCCTACTTCCTTCACGGTAGGCAGCGGCTTCGCAGAGTCCCTGACATTTCAGTAGCGTTTTCTTCTTCTTCTCCCTTTAATATGGCAACTGAGCCGACGATTGTGTTAGCTATTTCTGACAGCGTCAAGTGTATAAAATTATTTTTAGAAAAAAAATGAAAACCGACTTCAAACAACACCTACATGTTCAATCCTTAACTAAAAAGTAGAAAATAATATTTTAATTACTTCATAGCAAAGAACATTAAAGGGGAATCAACGCAATCCTTGATACCTATAATACTTTACTATTTATAGTTTTTAATCAGTTATTTTGGAGTCGGTGCCAGCCAAGAAGGATCTTTAATTCTGTCTTTGCAACCAACTTTTGTAGTGCACGGGGCGGTAATTGCACGCGTGGGGGATATGCCTGAGTGCACTACCCGAACGCGGTCATACTCGTGAACGCAGACGTCATTGATAGTTGTGTTCAGATATACATAACAAATTTGACGCGCACTTATCAGATTCCGTTCGATTTCTTGTATTAAATCTATATTTTTCATTCATGTATTAATAGATTAATCAAGAAGGTTTTTATTGCTAGTAGGTAGGTTATTTTTATGAAGGTCATTATGAACCTTCTTGGCTGGCACCGACTCCAAAATAACTGATTAAAAACTATAAATAGTAAAGTATTATAGGTATCAAGGATTGCGTTGATTCCCCTTTAATGTTCTTTGCTATGAAGTAATTAAAATATTATTTTCTACTTTTTAGTTAAGGATTGAACATGTAGGTGTTGTTTGAAGTCGGTTTTCATTTTTTTTCTAAAAATAATTTTATTTTTAAACTTTTAGTGGGAATTAATTGTGTATAAATATATTCAATATGGGTAGACCTACTAAACGTGCTGCGCAAATGAGACAGCGCCGCGCCGTTTGAAAGAAAGTAGAGACGAGAGGTAAGATTGTAAATAGAAATATAAGGTCCTTGTCAACACTTTCTCGATCGCTAAACCCTGAATCCCAGAAACCACAAATCAAAACAAAAAAGTGATGATCTACCAACAATAAAGAATCATCAAAAATCATAATTTAACTGACCGAGCAATCGCTCAGATATACAAAAAATGCATATGGTCACTCATCCAGGGCTACTTCATTTCTAACAAAAAATGAATTTTGAAAATCACTTCGCACTTGTAGCATGGACATGTCAATGTCAGATAATTCGTCGCAAAAGACATCGACGTGTTGCTTTACACGTCTTCACTTCTTGCAAACGATTTGTTACAAAATATTAAATTATTCTTTATAAAAAAAACATGGGACCCCATTTCGGAGTATACCCTTTCAAATAAAAGAAGAATTTTCCAAATTGGTTTATAAATGACGGAGTTAAGTTGTAACAAACATACAACCACTGAACCATTTCTTATAATAAAAAAATGGGACCAAATTCAGAGTATACTCTTTCAAATAAAAAAAAAAAATTTCAAATCGGTTCATAAATGACCGAGATATGAGGTAACAAACATACAAAAAAAAAAAAAAAACATACGACCCGAATTGATAACCTCCTCCTTTTTGAAGTCGGTTAAAAATATTAAACTCGTTGATGATTTTAATGGTATAATACAATGATAAAAAATAGAAAAAATGTGGATGAAATTAAATGACAACCATCTTCTGTGAAAACAAAAGATGGGAAGTGGGCTGTTTGCTTGCCTGCCACTGTCGGCAATTAAAAAAAAACGAGAAAGGAGGTTATTTCCTTGATCTTCTAATTTTCTTTATTATTCTTTATTTCGTCGGTCTTCTCTATATAAGCTTCTTAAAATCTATTTTACAATACTTGAAAAACATCTATTTTAACCTAACATCAAAGTCGTAGGATACCCACATACGTTTGCCATAGAAGTTGTATATAAAAAAATTCTTTGTTCAAATAAACTACAAGAATTTTCCATCTGACTTACAATCCCCTAAACATCCATATAGAGAACTCGTTTACTCCAACATTCCTCCCATGGGGGTCTTGACACTACACAATAAAAATACTGGCGATAAATCGTGGACAGACAAGGGTAGACAGAGATGTACTCAAACAGAACGTGTTCTATCAAATTCTTGAAGCGACAGCTTTAAATCTATGGGGTAAGTAGAGTTTAGGGATTTTGTTAGAGGGAGTATGTATATATGTAGTCATTCTTCATTAGTGTGTAGCTTTGAAGCCTATTATTTGCGGTTTTTCATCATTTTCCTCACTTGCGGTTTTCATTATCATTCATCATTTCATTCGAAATACATCGTCTGCTGAACATACATATTCTCCAAGTATCTTCACTTTAACCGATTTGGATTTGCCTTCGTTAGTTAAATCAATTTTATCAGGTCATCGGTTTACTTCGTCTGATTACACTGCGTCTTAAGATTCATGGACATCACTATAGAACTTGGCAACGTCCATGATATATCCTCCTGCAAATCTTAATTATAAATTGGTAATAAATATTATGCGGCCAAAAGATCTTTCTACTTGACTAGGTGCAGATGTGTCATAGCCCGCATTAAAAAGTTTTTTTACAAGAAATAAATTGATTTTTTTGGTGTTTAAAAAAGCTTTTAACTTAATATTATACAACAATTTGTTGATATAAAGATTTACAACCAATGAATTTTTATTCCAATTTTTTATTTTTGCACTCATTATTAGATAAATAATAATTTACGCTTTTATTATTTCAGGTAAGTTTCAATACAAACATTAAAAGGCGATGCAAGTAAGTAAAGTAAATAACCTGATTGCGACTTTGTTCGTAAAATGTGTCTTCCAAAGGCAAGTTTAGAGGCTTTATCATTAGTTAACTTGTACGTTTTTCGCATGCACCGTTGCGGTGACATCGTGAAAAATGAACAGCGCCTCTAGTATTTACTGTAAGAACTAAATTGTGACAAATTAAGAACGGGACCTAACATAACCTAAATAAGTAGTTACGGTATTTTATCTTTAACTATTTAATTAGGTATTAATTACAGTAGTAATCCATATTTCCTAACTCATAACCCACCTTATACGAGATCGAGCAAATTTATTACATACACAATTAATATAACAGTTATTAGAATATTATTTAAACATGTGTTACACGTTATAATAATTCATGCGTGGTTTCCAACCAATTATATTTTGAAGCTTATAAGGCTTAAGAGAGTAGCAAGCGAATGTAATCATTAATGCCTGTGTATGTCAATAATTATAAGTATTAATTTTGATTGGATTATTGTATGAAATAGGCTAGCACTTTCTAATAGTCATCAAGTGCCAGAGATAAGGAAAAGGCATATTTTTGAAACGCAGCAAATGGCGTTCCATAGTGTCTGCTTACCCCATTAACGGGAGACCATCGTGAAGTTTTGTATGTATGCATGCATAAAGTCTAAAAATTTGAACCAAAATGATTCCGCACTCCATACTCATGACTTTTAAACTGGCAACTCGCTCTCTTACCCAGCTTTTTTCTGATTTTTAATCCCGGGTCTTTTAGCGAGGCAAAAAAACCATCTGCTTCTCTAAAAGACCTGGGATTAAAAATTCTTCCCTTGTGTCACTTTAAACCACTTTTTTTAAAGCGCCTCCCTCATCTCGCCTTTGGTTCATCCTTGTCGGTCACACATAATGAAATATAAACCCAAAACACTAATTTATCTATTTAATTAAAATTACATACAACAATAAAACAATATTTATCATCCTTGTTCCTAACTTTTACTAATTAAACTTGGCCAACTTGAAAAACATCACTGTCGTCAGTGTGTTCAACGTTTACAAACTTGGCCGACTTGGCCGACAACTGCCAAGTTCTAACTTGGCCTTGCCTAAACTATTTGCTACGCACTTTCCTGTGATAGATTGAAGTTTTATCGAAAGTTTTATTAAACTGTAACTTGTAACTGGTTTTATACACGCGACTCTCAGAACATAAAAGGCGTATTTTAAGTGCTGTGCAATAGTTAACTTTAAGTTAATCGTCGTCAGAAGAAAATAGACACGTTTAAGACTCTTTTTCATTCAAGATGCAATATTAAATGCTTCAGAGTTTTTAGTACTGTGTGCAAACTACCACGAAGACGTCTCGAATTCAATCCCGGTAAATTAACATTATGATTTTATAAAATGACTAGCTGTTGCCCGCAGCTCCTTCCGCGTAAATGACAGTTATCGCATTTTTCATACAAATTTTCACTCCCTATTTTAATACCTTGAAGCCATTTTTTTCGCGATAATATATCTCTGTACCAATCAAAATCGGTTCAGTGGTTTGGGCGTGAAAGCGTAACAGACAGACAGAGTTACTTTCGCATTTCTAATATTAGTATAGAAGTATGAATATTGGATCTTTCTGTTTAGAATTTTTCAGTACCCTCACCCTGAAATTGCGCTCGGTATTTACAGACTTGCCCTCTGGTACATGTCCAACATAGCTTTAAATGAAGAAATATAAAATCTTCAACCTACCCCTTCGAAAAATAAGATGTGATAATATAAAAGATAACTACATAAACCATTTGGATATAATAATATATTTATTTAAGCAGAATAATAGCTACAGTATCGTTAAATAACAGTGATTCTAAATATAGTTGAAATAACGAGTGGATGCATTTCTTATGCTTATTTTGCTATGTGTGTCGCATATGAACTGGATAATATCGCTTTGCTCCTGACCGTGGGTGGGATTAAAGGAAAGACCGCAATTGTTGTTTCAGCGCTTTTACTTACCATTCAATATGAAGTAGTTGAATAGTACTTTACGTCGACCTTCTATGAAAGTATACATAATTTACTGATCCCGAAGAAGACCTGCTACCTTAAAATAAGTCATAAAACAAGAAGAACTTTTTATTATCTGCCTAATAAAATCGTAATATTATTTACGTCACACGTATTCGTAGAACAATGTCTGTTTCGACTTTATCTACAATAATTTTGTGTGTAAATAAATTTTTTTTACGGTACGACGACGGGTACCTGACTGACTGGGTAACCCTTTCATAGAGTAGCAGTATCCTTACTAGTGCGTTTCGTTCGGTGAGTGAGAGTGCTGAAGGCCCAATTTCTCACCTTTCCTCTTTCCTCACCTAATTCATTCTCTTCCCTACCCCGTTCCCAGCCGCCATAGTGGAGGCTACCATGCTAGCAGTATAAGACGATGGCTTTTGGTATGGTGGCCATTATTTCTGGACTCCACTGACTGCTTACCATCAGGCAGAGTGGAGCCACTTAATAGGCTAAATCAAAACAATAATAATAATTTCGCGCCTTTTATTAGCAAAGAGGTGGGCAGAGGTGGTTAATACCTACAGTTTGCCAGATAATGATAGGTCTCGTATAATATGCAACGAAATTTAACATTTATCAAGCACAAATTCTAGACTTTGGGTTAACACTGAAATTTTATTCAATGTCACTTTACCATACCCGGCGCAGTGAATGCGGATCGAACCCAAGACTTCTACGTGACAACGTACCCACTGCTTCTGAACCTTAAAGAGTTATTACCTGCCAAATAAAAACTTAACATTGACATACTCGCACAACAAAGTCTGTGTGGCGTTAGCTTATGTCAATCCCATACATTTTTTAATCTATTCTTTAAATAGAATAGAAATCTATGCCACTTGTCTAGACCTTCTGTTTTGACTTTATCCAGTGAGTGATATGTCCACATTAATATTGTGCGATAGTCTTATGAATAAAACCGCAATTTGTTACGTATAAGGACCGAGTAGTACGCAAAGTTTGATGAGCCATCGTTGGCAAAAATGTTGGGCGAATGAAGGCGACGTATGGAAATATTTTTATGTAATGTTTAAAGGCTATTTGTGTCGTGAGCCATGACGGATGGTAAAAAACTTATTTCTAGATACAAATATTTTTAAACACTACTTATTATTTCTCTATAGCGTCGTCGTTTTTCTTAGTCATCATAATCGGATTTCAAAGGCTGTAAGGCACCTTACTGTTTGCTCTCAAATGAACTGCCTGCTATTTTGTTTTATAGGTCTGATACACCCTTATTCGATTGGTATATCCTACAAGTGACATTTACCGCTACCCTTCACGTATTGAAGAGGACCGTTGATTTTACTACTACAAAAGCTATATATAAAAAAAAAACATAATTATATACTTGATATTTTTTGTTGAATCTTAAGTTCACTCTCCAAAAGCTGATATTCGATTAGCAGATAGACATCTTATAAATATTTTATAAGACGAATTGGTAATATTGTTCGACAAAACAATCAAATTTAGTTTGTATCCAATTGAAAACTGTGATGTTTCGCTCATGAATTATTCAACACAGCTAATGGTATCTTCTGAACGACTGTCAGATGCTACGTAAGCACTTACGCTTTAAGTATTTTTGCTGTAACTTTAACATAATATAATACAAACTCAAAAGGATTTTTTTTATGTTACTAATTCTAGTCTAATTTACTGTTACACTTCAACTTTTCCTCTACTACTCTGAGGTTTGCTAAGAGAAAACTGATCTTGAGTTAAGCTTGCCTTTGTACTTGTTTTATCTGTGTTATTATTATTATTTAATGCGTACAATAAAGTATAAAAATACTAAAATATTCTTTACTCTGCCTGATTTTAAACAGTCAATGCGTTCAAAAGGTCCAAAAGAACATGGGCAGCAGCATGCCGTGATAAGACTGTCACACCAGAGGCCCTAGACAAGTGTCAAAGATTTCTATTCTATTCATAGAATAGATAACAAAATATAAGAGATTGACATAAGCGTTGGCGTTAGCTTATGTCAATCCGATACATTTTTTAATCTATTCTATAAATAGAATAGAAATCTTAGGCACTAGTTTAGGGCCTCTGAGGGCTAAAACAAGTGCCATAAACGCTAATAGAATAGAATAGACAAGAAATGTATGGGATTGACATAAATAACGCTAAGATCGTCGATAGCTTATGTCATTCTCATACATTTTTGAATCTATTCTATTCTATTAGCATTTATATCACTTGTCTAAGCCCTCAGGTGTGACAATCTTATCATGCTCTTGCTGCCCATGTTCTAGATTCAGGCCTAGGATATCATTAGGAAGTTATTATCATTGTAAGGGATTTGCACTTTCTAAACTGCACTTCCTCATCGTCAAGACCTTACTAAATATCTCACTTTTGACTGGTCCTGAGCTCCGACCATCTATCGGCCCCACCTTTAATAAGTCATCGGTCCTACCTTCTAACTATATGTTATGGGTCTCCTTTTTATGTCTTTAGATTAGAGTACATAACATCTGATACAAGTTGAACTTATTTCTTGGATGACTCAAAAATGCCAAATTAATACAAAAAATCAGACATTATTTCTATGGTCTTTAAGGAGATAATGCCTTAAAACGCTATTAACAAAAACTCAAGTCTTCTAGTCAATTCCAACAGCTGGTGTTTCAGGTATTACTGGCTTGGTGCCACGCATTTTTCAACAAAGTTAACTGAATACATAATTGTGTGCTCAAAATGTCCGCTTAATAAACTTCGTAGACACCTGTGCACCTGAGCGCACGAATAGTGATGGGAAAATGAACGACTCGAAATTATTTTCGATATTTAATTAAATTTGCAACTTGATATTGGACGTCGTCCAAGGATAGAAGGTTAAAGTAATAATTAATTTATGTTATTTGCTGAATGTGCCAACTTAATTGTTATTTAGGGGTGAAGTTTTAATTTGAGTTTATTTAAGTGAGTCTTCGGCAGTATGATGGATGGGAGAGTTGATATAAAAAAAAAGTTTCGCAAATAAGAGAGCCGGTAATGCTCCCAAACACTAATGACACCCAAAATGTAATGAATAAATAAATGATTTGATTTGACTTGCTCATATGACGTCCACTGCTGGACAAAAACTTCTTTTAAAAAGGTATTACATTGGAAGGGTTTTGCCACAATCACCACGCTTGGTTGCAGTGGCTTTATAGTCAATAAAAATACTGATATTAATACTGTTAGAATGGCCGGATCCTCCGGGAAAGTACCACCCTCTCATAGAAAATCGATGTAAGAGTAGTTAACAGAATAGTACGGATAGTAACATCCGTAATATACTTTTCGTTCAGTGAGTGAGAGCGCCGTATACCCAATTTCCCACATTTCCTTTTTCCTCACCTCTCTTAATTCCTTCACACACCGCTGTCCCTTCACGTTAGGCAGCGGCCTCGCAGAGTCCCTATCATTTCAGGAGCAATGTGACTCTGAGTCTTCCATTAGCGACAGTAACCACTTACCACCAGGTGGGCTGTTTGCTTGCCTGCTACTGTCGGAAATAAAAAAAAAATGCTAAAAGGTAGTACCTTTTGTATTCAAATCGTCTTAAATTGTTCAACTCATAGTTAATAAATCTACATTACAAAAATAAACTTATGTATAATTGAATGTACTAGTTACCTCTTAATATCATAAACACATTTCTAAACGAACACGGCGACATCGTCAGTAAAAATCAATTTAAATAATATAACAGCAGAAACCATCTTGAACACCGAAAAAAATTTTAAAGCCCAACACTAAAGAGAGACAATTTGAAAAATATATCACTAGATAAGCGAAATTGAGCCGTATTCTTTCACAGATAAAGATTTTATCGACAGTAATTTTATTTGGTACATGACAAACTTTTTTTGGGGAAAATTTGCTCTTTAGCCAAAGAGATGTTTATGATAATACCGAGTTAGCCCGTTTATATATTGTAGTAAATAATAATATGTATTTTATAAAAACCTTAGAAATCACCATACATGAATAGATTTTTGTGTTTTCATGAAAAAAATAGTATTCTACACATTAAGTTATTTATCATCTTGGATTATATTATAAGAAAAAATAACCAAATACTGCATGAATGGATACCATAGCAAATATGTGCAGTATCTACTATAAACAACCAAAAACCTCATCATAAATATCCTGTTATATTTTCGCGCCCTGACGAAAAAACAACATCCAAAAAACCATATACAAGAAAAAGAAAATGTATCTTAAAATATACAATATTTGGATAACTCGGGCTCTACACATTGGCCCCAACGCTGGTCTCAACGATACTCGTCCAACTTGCTAGAAAATAACACTACTAATGTTTCCCCAACGTTGGAGCCAATGCTATTTTCTAGATACACACGTTGGACGAGTGCTGTTAGGAACAACGTGTGGATCCTCATCCTAGCAACGTACAAACATGGGCTTCTTTGTAATAAATTGTGCGGGTAGATGAAGCACTGATAAAATATGTGTTGCTTACGCTACTGGAGTAGGTCGACCGTGAAAATGGATGCAGATAGCTACTTATAGTGTGTACGTGTATGAATTGATGCAATGGCAATCTGAGTAAAGAAATCTTTATCCCTGAAAAAGAGATTTTTAATTAGATTTAAAGTTTAGAAAAAAATACACAGTCGAATTGAGAAACCTCCTCCTTTTTTAAAGTCGGTTAATAAAGAGGTATAAAAGTAAAATTTAAAATTCCTTGATTTTTTACTAATAATAATGCCCATGTTGTTAAAAAATATTCAAAAATGGGATAGCCTGTAATATAATATATAAGTACTATAGTGAATTCACCTTGGAAGGCTAATATAAATAATATAAAATAAAATGTGCTCTTCTGTTTACATCTATTCTGTAGCAACTACCTAATTATTTTAATATTATATACACCTACTAAAGTAGCTCCATTTTGCCTATTAGTAGTCAGTAGAATCTAGAAGTAGAAGAAAAACAAGAATGTCGTGGAACTTATGACAGCGAAGAAGTCATCAACGTAGAAATAATAGTAAGGTCATGCAGTAATTAAATTGAACCAAAATATTTAAACTGTTTAAGACAGTACAGTATCTCGAAAGGGCTCACCCCTGCGCCATAGAGGTTATTAATGTGTCGAAACTCAATGTAACTACATTACATATTTACAAGTTTATACTTTCTTACCTAGGGAGGGCTAAGTATCAAGTAATTCGTGAATTATATAGTGTAGCGATGACCTAGTATGGGTATTCGTATTATCTTAATGTTAAGAGTAAAGTAATAGTCCTCCTGTGGAATTCCTTACTGACTTCTCTGTGGTGCAGTGTGAGCGCAAGCGACTGCTGTGCACGAGGTTGCGGGTTTGATCCCCACACGAGAACAAACTTTGTGTGATCCATAAATATTTTTGTTCCGAGTCCGGGTGTACTTTGTGTCCATCAATTGAATGTCTGTAAAGTTCCCCGCGATACAAGACTTGTTCCTTAGTGCGGAAGTTGTTTAAACACAAAACTAAAAAAAAAAAATGTCCAAAGTTAGAAGTTAGTCCATTTTCTTTACTCTAAAGGGCATCAATGGGTTGCCATGGTCAGTGATCTACAATATCAACAATAACAACACAACGTGTTACCAGATATCAAACTCAATAAATGTTAACGATAATTTGTATGATTGGATAGAAAACAATGAGAATTAACCTTTTTTCAAGGCAGAATGCAGGCAGGTTTTTTAAAAAAACGAAGATTTAATACTTTACAAAAACCTACAGTTAAAAGCAATTTACCCTAGTATTAATTTTGGGTAACGGCAGTTTTAAAGCTTTTCGCTCTTAAACTGCAATTGTTATAGCGTTCCCTTTTTAAGCGAAATAAATTTTGGTATATGAGTACTTATAAACTGCAAACTTCTTACTGTAAGGGTAGATGAATATCTTAAGCAGACTAAGAAAACAAAATGAGTCAATCTGAACTTAAATAATTTAAAAGTTGTCAATCTATCTTTAGGTCGGAATAGACGCGGAGTAAACGCGGTTATGGTCATGCCTTCTCTGTATGAACAGAGCTTTGTCCTGTGAAGCGGCGCAATAATGAGGGCGTTTGGTAAAATGTCTTGCATTATGACAGCGCTATCAACACTAATATTTTTCAGTGTTCATTCAAATTTTAATGTTTAATTTACAAAATGGATGATTCACAAATGGACAAAAGAAAGTTACTGAGACGGTTTTCCAAAATGGCGCCCACGAGGTGGCAGCACCGACGCGTCAGGTCTAGCTATCAAGCGCTTTAAGAAAGTTAAACCCTGATTAGCCCAATGTAGAAGTGAAAGTGGAACCAACTGATAGCGAAAATTTTCCTAAACACCCACTTTAAGAATAAAATAAAACAAATCGTCGTATGTTAACATCAACGACTAAGTTCAAAAAATTCGAATTCCTGGCTCTAAAGCAGTCTTTTGCGATATGCTGAGAATGCACATCGCATAGTTTCTGTGACGTATTGAATTTTTGGCGAGTACAACCGCATTGGAGCGTGTATTTTATGCTGCGTATTTCACGTAGTGACCGTGGTAAAAAATTTGGATATGTACTAAAGTTTATTTTTGTATTAATGTTCAATCTCAATCAAGTTCAAAAAATCTTTGTTCATTCATTAATTTTATTATTTATTAACCTTGATTCTGATTAAAGTATTAATATCAATAATTTAAAACAATTAAAAAAACCGGCCAAGTGCGAGTCGGACTCGCTAACGAAGGCTTCATACTGCCTAGTGACAGACAGAGACACAGACAGACAGCGGAGTCTTAAAATAGGATCCCGTTTTAACCTTTGGGTACGAAACACTAAAAACAAAAGAAAAATTTTAAAAAAAAAATATAGAATTTAAGTTCTTAATACGAGTAAATCTTTTAAACTTAATTTCAACCCTATCCTACAAAAGTAATAGTAATGGGTATGTGGGTAGTATTGTCCCGTGACTGTACAAATATAATAAAGTATATTAATATAAAAAATACCAGCTTTTCAAAGTCTGGAAACCCACAAATCTGAAGCATGTCAAGACTTGGCACCTAAATCAGCTTCAAATCTCACAATATAAGACACAGAATAATTTTGAGCACTGGACCTCAGCCAGATGTCACAGGTGCATACCATTTGCTACACTACTGTATAACTTTCTTGGTTACAAATAGATCAGCGTCTTGTATTTTATTGAACTGTGGAAAAAGGTCCAAATGCTTTTTAAACGGCCGTCTTTCTTCGGCACAAGTTATTGAAATTAGATTTGGGTTGGCGACCTAAGAATGTGGGCGATATTCTATTGATTTAATGTAGGTGATGTGTTTTTAAATGAGGTTTTATACGACTGCTTTCAACGGCTGTGTTGGTGGTTGGCTTAATGAGATTTTTAAATGACTCGTGATAAAATGAAAAAAATTAGCTGAGTTGATTTTAACAGTTTCCCTGTTCTATGTATCACATCATATTATTATGTTTCACAATCTATGTTTAACAATTGTTTAATATTATGTTTCTTATTAAGTTGGTTTAAGTTTCTTTATTGTTAAGATTCATAAAGAAATGCATGAGACTTAATGTTCACCTAAAATTATGGCGTGTCAGTATCTGGGGATAAGAATACCAAAAAAATTATTATTATTTTCCTCACATATTTACTTTTTTGCAACACTTGTTTTCATAATGCTCAAATACAGCCATATCTAAGGCTAAAACGTATTATTATTTAATATGGCAAATGTTTGTTGTACATATAACTTAAGTGGCAAAACATAAAATGTAGTAAAATAGTGTGATGGTAACATTGGTGCATTCTTTGTTAAGTAATTCGTGATAGTGAACTTAGGGGTCGTGGTATTCGGTTTTACACTTTTAGAATTCATGTACGCACCCAAGCTCAAGAGGCTGCTAAATTGTTGCTAAATACGACTTTTCGTAAGCTGTGATGCTGGCCTATATAGTGACGAAACTGATGCTTGTATTTTGGATATTTGAATTAAATGACTCTGCCTGATGAAGCAGTCAGTGCTGTCCAGGAGTAGTGAATACTATTCCCATTACCTTCATGACAAACGTCTGACATGGTAAGAATGATGATCTAACTACGGCTTTGAAAGTTGGTTTTTAAGTGATTAAACTCACATTTCATATTTTGGAAAAGCAACATGAATGCGACCTGTTTGCTCGTAAGAGACATTGACAGCGATGGCAAATTCATTGGCCTATTATATTAATGGGGTACCTCTAGAGAACCTTGCTTACTAAACTTTTACAACAATTAAATGATACTGACGTATAATCTTTTGTCCAAACTGCTAATCAAAATTAGCCATACATAATTTTTATACAAATAAGTACCAGATGGTAAATTGCAGAAATAACGCTAAGAAGACAACCCAGCTGTTGGTAGCAATGAGGAAAAAAGAAAAGAGGACTGAAGTTGTATAGGTATTTTATTGATTATAAATTTTGTACGGTAGTAAATCCACGCTGATTTCAGCATGAATGGGCCTGATCGACTGGGGAAGTGCTATCCTCTCATAGAAGATCGACATAAGAGTAGTAGTATCCGTACTATTGCGTTTCGTTTGGTGACTGAGAGCGCCGGAGGCCCAATTTGCCCTTTTCCATTTTCCTCACCTCCCTCATTCCATTCACCTACACCACTCCCTTCACGGTAGACAGCGGCTTCGTAGAGTCCCTGGCAATGAAAAAGTCCATGAGCGACAGTTACCACTTACCGGTGAGCTGTTGGCTCGTCTGCCACTGTCGGAATAAATAATAAAAAAAACAGAAGTGATTGGGCCTTTGGCAGAGTCCCTCTCAACGCAGTATGGTAAATACTACTAACTATAGGGCTATACTCTGTAATTATTTTCGTTGATACAGACCGTTGTTGTTAAAACTAAGGAGTTTTTTCTATACTGAAGTCTTTTAACCCTTTCATGGACAGTGTTGTAAACACAATAGATGTTTAATTGTCATCACGGCAATATCCGTTTATTGTCCCGGAAAGTGTTAAGTTATTACCGCACAGTACGAACAAATGTAGACTAAACCATGTCCTATACCAAATAATACTATTTTTACTTACGATCCAGTCTATATAGCTTGTTTTATCCCAAAACTATGTTATTACCTATAGAATTCTATTGTTATGTGCGACATAAGGCGACTCCAGGACCTTTAATCCTGTACCTATCCTTAGTGTCCGAGCTCCATTCAAATCCTATTAGATCGCTTACTACATTAGTGTGGCAACTAAATAGAATATTTCTTTCGGGTCCTGCATTATGTTTTACTTTACTAATTTACTGGTGCTAAAGCTGGATTGAATTTAACTGAGATTATTTAAATGAAAAGATATTGAAAATTCTGCTTGCAAACTCATTTTTATTGAGATGTTACAAAATAGCGGTGGTGCTGTGCACGGCATGCCACGCAGAGGTCTCGGGTTCGATTCCCACTCAGAGCAAATATTTGTGTGCATGAATATGGGTATTTGCATTGGACTGGGTGTTTATATGTACTTGTAGCATGTATGTATTTGAAAAAAATATTAGTATTTTAACCGCATTCTAAAACCCATATCACAAGCTATTAATAGATGCTTACTTTGGGTCTAGATGACATTATTGTGGTATAATACATTTAAGTATAAAAAATCTAGATATATTCTCTGTTATGTTTTCACTGCAAGGTGAACGCCTGAACGTTGAATTCTTATGCAGAAAAAATATCAGCAATGATCAACGCGCTTGTTCAAGGTAGATTAGCGGTTGGAAGCTTATATTATTTTATATCTTATGGATTATGTGACCATGAACTTGCGTCACCATCAACTGAAATACATAGGCCTCCCCTATTCCACCACCTCAGCCGATCGTGAGCCGCCCTCATCCATCGGCTTCGTGCCCGTAACCCTTATCAGGTCGTCCGAACCGATTCGACCTGCATACTTACATATATAGCTTCATGCCTTTTATCCTCGACGGGGTAGGCAGAGGTGTTTAACGACTCACTTTTCGCCATTATTTTAACCGATTTCAAAAAAAGTAGGTTTCTCAAATCGACCGTAAATATTTTTTGTCTCTTTTTATTTTATTTTCAATTTATTCGTACTGCTTAAGGTATATTTCCTATGCCTCTTAGCAGAGATAACTGCAGTACCTAATGCGTAATGTTAAACACGTATTGTTAGATAATATACTTAAAATTATACTAGTTAATTATATCATTTAATACGAGATATAATATTCTATTCTTTTTAAATAGTCTAAAATATTTAAATATTATTTAATTGTATTCGGTGTTTCGTTACCGTTCATATACATTAGGGAAAACTTTAAAAGTAAAACAGGTAATATAAAATAGTGGATTCTGTTTTTCTTTTTAAAATACAGATATCCAAGATATTTCCATAGACTACTAAATAAACAACAAGAAAAATTTACAAAACATAGTCTGCAATAATAATCCCTTTGAAATTCCCCATAAACAAAACGGCTTAACTAACCCCATAACTTGAAGCGAGTTTCATTACACAGTCTGCATTCTGTCGGACGAGAATGCCTTAAATTCTAGAGAACGTAAGCTCCTATATACCTACTCCTTAGTTTAGCTCGCTGAGATAACAGAGGTCGAACGTACAAATTGTAGATTTAAAAAGAACTATTGGCCTTAGTAGCTTTTCATTAGTACTAGTTTTATTATTTGTACATATCTCATTTATACTAAACTTGTTCTGAATTCATATCAGTATTTCTTAAGTAATAATTATAGTCATAACAAAAGTAAAATCTTTGTGACTAAAAAGACCCTGTTATAGGTAATAATCCATACCATTCATACTTCCATACTAATATTGTAAATGCGAAAGTAACTCTGTCTGTCTGTTACGCTTTCACGCCTAAACCACTGAACCGACTTTGATGAAAATTGGTATAAAGATAGATTAGACCTCGGGGAAGAACATAGCTACCTTTCATTTCGAAAATATGGCTTAAAGACGTTGAAATAGGGGATGAAAGTTTGTATGAAAAATTGTTAACTTATAAACAGAGATAAAGCCGACATTCACGCAGTCGGAGCTGCGGAAAACTAAACGAATTTACGGTAGTAGATCCACGCTGATTTCAGCATGAATGGGCCGGATCGTCCGGGGAAGTACTACCCTCTCATAGAAGATCGACGTAAGAGTAGTAGTATCCGTACTACTGCGTTTCGCTCGGTTAGTGAGAGCGCCGAAGGCCCAATTTCCCCCCCTTTCCTCTTTCCTCATCTCCCTCATTCCCTTCCTCTAACTCCATTCCCAGCCGCCATAGTGGAGACCACCATACCAGCAGTTTAAGACGATGGCTTTTAGTATAGTGGCCGCCACTTCTGGATTCCACTGACTGCTTACCATCAGGCGGGGTGGAGTCACTTTGGTAGGCTATAATATAAAAAAAATATAAAAAAAAACAGCTATTAAATAATAAATGTCACAAGAGAAGTCAATAAAATCTTTGTGACCAACAAAGAAACTGTTATAATAATTATAATTAAGTTTTTATAGTATTAACTAGCTGTTGCCCGCGACTTCGTTCGCGTGAAAATTCAGATGGGTGCCTCTATGAGAATATTGCGTACCTGATTTTATGGCAATCGTACATTGTATCAGTATTATCCGTCTCTATGGCGAATCCAGTTTAAACCCGCTACCGCTAAAACTGACAAACCACTTTCAAACAAACTTGCGACTCTTATTTGCCCATTTAATAAGAGTGGTTTCTGAATATTAAAAAAAGAGTATTTTCTAGTGATTTGGTAATCCTACTATAAAAACTATAGAAGTTTCATACAAACTTTGCCTTTGTATAGAATATTTCATCCCTAATTTCACCCCTCTAAATCCACTCCTGTTAAAATAAAATTATAAGGATATTTTTTATTTAAATAGAAGTATTCCATAATAAAATTTCAAAACTGTAAGTTAAAAAATGAAGAAGATTCATATAATCGATTTCATCCCTTTTCACACACTCAGGAATTAAATTTTAAAAAACCCTTTTTTAGTACAACCTCTAGACATTTAGACAAACACACCCTCCAAATTTCAAGTCGCTACGACCAGCAGTTTAGGCTGTGCGTTGTCTGTTAGTCAGTCAGTCAGGACAAAGCCTTTTATAATATGTATGGGTGTATGGATGTATGGATTAGACGTATAGCCATCGGGGATCAAAGCATACAGGCTGCTAGGAATGCTAACACGTGATGAGCCACATAAAGCTGACCGTGCGAAAAACAGCTAATACTTAGATCCACGCCCACAACTTTTAGTTGTGTCTGACCTTGGGCTTTATTAATTTTCATCGCGAAACATAGGCTCACTGGAAACTGGACTCATTTAAAACTAAACGGAAGATTGTTTAGAATGAGCGGAATCCGAAAAATAAAAACGCTATCAGCTAATTCCGTAACCTGATAAAGTCTCTGTTTCTATCAGATTTCGTAGTAAATTAACAAATGTTCGACGTGATTCTTTAAATTGTCATAACTTTTTTATTTATGAACCGATTGACATGAAACAAACACTAAATGTTAAGTGAAGCTTACCACAATGTATTAGTGAAAACCATATCTAAATCGGGTAAGCCGTTTCTGAGATTAGCGTGAACAAACGCACAGACAAACAGACAAACAGACAAAAATTGTAACAATCATTGTTTTGGGTTCTATTTGCGTTGATAAAGGTCCCAATAGTATTTTTTCTCATATATCTTCCATGTACAGACAGCGATCGGTTACATTTTTATTATATGTATAGATATATTTACAAAAATAATGCCATAATATGACGCTAAATAATGATTAATTATAACATGCCAGGTTCTCTAATTATTGCAGAACAGCGAAGGAATAGGTAATAAGGAAGTAAAATAAAGGAATGGGGACGAACGTCTCATTAATTGCAACATAATAGTATAAATGATTTTACTACTGTTTACTTCGTCGTTAGAGGTTTGGCACTGCGATTGATCTGATACAGTAATTAGGTCAAATTAAATTTAACTATAAATCCACGTCTTTACAGTTTCCCTTTGTTTAGAGTAATTGTCTGTTAATGTCATCTGCCTTTATTAAGTCTTATTTTATACTAGCTGTTGCCCGCAGCTCCACCCGCGTGAATGTCAGTTATCGCATTTTTTTCTGATACATGCGATGTTTTATGATTTTGTCTTCATTATTGACGATTTCATCCCCTATTTCATTGCCATTTTTTTCGCGATTGAAGATAGGGTCTAAACTATCTCTATACCAAAGTTCACCTAAATCGGTTTATTGGTTAAGTCGTGAAAGCATAACAGACAGAGACAGACATTCAGCATGAATTGGCTGGATCGTCCGGGGAAGTACTACCCTCTCATAGAAGATCGACGTAAGAGTAGTTATTGTCCTCCCTTATTTCCTTCCCCTACCCCATTCCCAGAGCCACTTAGTAGAGGCCACCATACTAGCAGTTTACGACGATGACTTTTGGTATGGTGGCCACTACTTTTATTTGACTTATTCATCTTATAAAAATAATGAATGACTGTACGCCACATGCCTCTATTATTCGTTTAAATTTCTATACAGTTCTAACTATCTATCCAAAGGTTACATAAATAAAATTGCTTTTAGCGATAAGGCCACCACACATATTTTGATGGATGAATAATGTAAAACTTGTTGGTGTAGGCAATTAAAAGTATTCTACTCCATTCTTGTTTTATTTTACCTTAAAATTGAAAACCACGCTCATTTTAAACCTTTCTTCTTCTACTAAAGCATGTCGTGAAAAAGCACTTCATATTTCCGCAACCAAGGCAGCATTTTGAGACGATGGGTTTTAGAGTGGTGACCACCACTTCTGAATCCCACTGCTTTCCATCAAGCAGAGCAGATTCAATTTAGGAGACTAATAAAAAATAGTTTTTACAAATTTGTACACCTCAATGTCTCCAAATAAACCTCTATTTTCATTAAGAATAACCGCAATGGTCAAGATTATCTACGAAGAACATTCATTATTGCCCGTGGACAGCGAGATGTCGATTCTGCGGCTTTAAGCCGCTAATTCCAAGAC
Source organism: Parascotia fuliginaria (assembly GCA_963082885.1). NCBI lineage: Eukaryota > Metazoa > Arthropoda > Insecta > Lepidoptera > Erebidae > Parascotia > Parascotia fuliginaria. The sequence continues at coordinate 10,780,507 of OY720194.1, read as the reverse complement.
AAAGCAAATGAACGATGACTTTTGTTTACCATTCTCTGAGATAATTCTAAAACACTAAGCCAGATATCGTGTGATCGTATGGGGCAACCTATGGACGAGGGCTTATGAACAGCCAAAGGTGGCAAAATTGGGGGAAACCTATATTAAGAAAAAGACGTCTTTGGGCGAATATGATGAGATGTCGTGATGGCCTAGTAGTTATGGCATCCCCTTCGTATAACAATTAGATTTTTTGAAATAAATAGTGTATTTTCCGGTTTACCTTAGACATTACTGAGTTACGGTGAAGAACAACATTGTGAAGAAATCTGAACTTATGAAAAATATAAAATATAAAATATAAAGGCTTTAAGTTCGACTGTAAAAAAGTAAACTAATGGTTTTGCATGATTTATAATATTTTTTATTATCATTAAAACTATTTAAGTAAAGTAACTTTATATACGCGGAGTAAATCTTAGGACTGATGGCTTCTTGATGATGGATCATAAAGACGATGAAAGAAAAGAAAGTCCACAAAAAAAATATATTCTTTTAGTTTCTCTAGCACGAAAATCAGCGGTTAAATAGGAAGAAAGCAATAAGCATTTCGTCAAGAACTTGCGCCAACAACGTTTTCTTCCACGCAGCGTTGAACCCTAAAAAACCGGTCAAGTACGAGTTAGACTCGCGCACCGAAGGTTCGGTACAAATTTAATATACTTACGTATATTAAATTTGTACCGAACCTTCGGTGCGCGAGTAAGTATATTAAATTTGTACCGAACCTTTCTTAAATAACTTAAAGCGGTTCTTTTGATTGCGTTGACATCGAACTTAGATTTTTTGCACAGTTTCAAGCAGTTGCAGGCAAGAGTATTTGATATAAATATCATTTTGATACCTTCACGATAGACAGACAGACAGGCAGACTGACAGGCATACGGACAACAAAGTGATCCTATAGGGATTCCGTTTTGTCTCTTAAGGTACGGCACCCGAAAAAATTACGAATTTCTGTTGAAAATGTTTAGTGGGTACTGAAAACATTTTTTATATATTTTCAGAGAAATGGTGTTAAAAGGAAAGGCTCGTTAAAAGCCACATTAACGATGTTTAGGCCGCAAATCGGGATATACACACATGTGCTTATTTATTAAGGGTTCTATCTTTTTCGCATTTACTGGTTATAATTTTGTTTTCTATAATGATTGTATAACGCCTTTATTTTTTTGGATTTACAGAGTTTTTTTAGAGCTTTAAAGATGGTAGAATTTCTGATGAGGTACGGGCGCATAGTTAAATATCCCTTTTTTCGTAGTATTTTTTTGCTACCGTAACAGGTACCTTATATTTTAATCAAGTACTGCAAGCTGGGCTGAAATATAACATAGCGACAGCCTACACCGTGGTGGTAGTCATTCTTGCCGATGTAAGTTGCGATTAGAAAACTTCTTTTTGTATACAGAGAAGATATAAGCATATCGTGACTGTTGCTCAAGATTGATTGGTCATTTTAGATTATTTTTTAAATCAGAATTTTCACGATGAAATTCTATAACAAACCTAATAAATTTAGAAAGTATGACTGTAATAAAATTGTCCCGAAATTACAATATCATACATCGAAAACGGGTACTTAAACCCTTTAAAATATAGCACAGCAACATTTCTTTATAATAGACATAAACAGGCACGCATGAACTTTTAGTTTATGGCTTTGAAACACTGAGACACTGAAGTTAAAAATAGTCTAGGCGGTACTTCATGTCAGTTGTTAGCAGCTCAGCTGTATGTCCTGCTAATTGACATGGCGGATAACAAGCAACTATATACTAGCTCGTGGCTTTATTTTTAATGTACACGAGCGAGGGAGTAAGCAGGTTTTATATAAAAACGATTATAATAATAATAATAATAATAATAATAATAATAATAATATTCTACCACATTCACACAGCGCCATATAGCCCCAAATTAAGCAATTATATTTGCTTGTGTTATGGGTACTAAACAACTGATATACTACTTATATACAATTTTTTTTTTTTTGTAAATTCATACATATTATAGATAAATTACACCCAGACACAGAACAAACAATCATGCTCATCACACAAAGGTTTGTCCTGGGTGGGAATCGAACCCGCGACCTCCGGCTTAGCAGTCAGGGTCACTAACCACTAGACCAACAGGCCAGTCAATTATAGTTTATCTATGTTTTTTACGACTTACGGGGACTTTCTTTACACGATATTTATTTCAGAATCCGTATTTATGCAATGAATCGTTCAGCGCTGAATCGCTTTTACAATATGTCAATATGATTGACAGCGCTTCAGTGCCAAATGAAAATTCGGGATTTTCAAGAATCTTGGATTAAAGCTCGATTAAAGTTTGAATAAAAGCCATTGTTAGATGACAAACAACAACACCTACCTATGCTTAATAATTTCTGAAGATTATTCATCGGCTTTAATGCTAATTACTGATCCGACAGATTAAAATACGATTTTTATTAACCGACTTCAAAAAAAGGAGGAGGTTTCTCAATTCGACCGTATATATAATTTTTTATGTGTGTTCGCGGATAACTTCTTCTTTCTTAATTCATTTGTAATGATAAGAACTTTCCACCCATATGAGTTTTAATTGCCATTACAGGTGATCATAGACAGTCGAGGGAATTCCTTAACAGCAGTCATGTCGGGCTTACTTCATACGGTTCAATATTCCAACATGTTCGTATAAAAAAATTACCTAAGCAAGATTTAGGTCTACCCATCACTGAAAATCGTAAAATAAAATGATAAGAATGATGAGAATTGATTAAATATGTATTTTATAATTTTGAAGTTGGTGCCAAGTAAAACAATAACTAGGTACCTATATGTATTATCAATCCTAATTTGCTATTGTAGCAAGGTTCTTATAGTATTTGCTTGGCACCAACTTCAAAATTTTAAAATACTTATTTAATCATTTCTCAATAACTAATTCAAAATACGAATTACTTTTTGCTAAGTGAAGTTATTTTAAACTTTTTAGATGCCTTCCCGTTTGAAGTCGGTTTTTTTTTTTATTTAAAATTAAAATTTTATAAAAATAAGATCGAATCAGATAGAATTTTTAAATATTTTCCGTTTTCTTTTTAATTTATAGCCTACCAAATGTCTAAGAGTGAAATGTTTTTTGAAACCTCTGCTTTAAAACCGGGGAATAAAATATAAGAAAACATGCGCTGACGAGAAGTTTTAGATAATAATTGCACAACATAAGTATTTAAACACTAACATTAGCGATCAAATTAACTAGAAAATTTATACAAATATTATTTTTAAAAGTCATAACGATAGCCTAAAGTAGTGCTAGAATACCAAAATAGAATAATACTGGCAGCTGAAGTTACCAAGAATAAGAAAGAGAAAGAAAGAAAAAACATTTATTTGTTCTCAACAAGTTAGTTTACAGAACATATCAACAATACATTGTAATAAATAAAAAATAAAAGTAACAAACTTAGTGAGATACAAAATGGCCCTAACTCAGCTTTGTGCCACTTTGCGAACAAAGCAGCGCTGTTATTCTGTTAGAGCCAAGATGGATGGTATTCTGGTATGACAAATTGACAATATCACGGATTGATCAAAGAATACCCTGACATTAATAACAATCGTAGATACAATTTGTGTAGATTGAAACAAAATACTTAAAATAAATAAGTAAATATAATAATGATCTTAGGGCAAGATTCACAGACCGCACTTTGACTTTACTTTGATGCAAAGATCTACTTTGTACCAAAAATATGTATCTTAGGCCCAGATTCACAATCGTGACTTTACTTTACAGCAAAGGCACCTTCCCAAAGTAAGCTTTGTATTGCCGAAGATTACTTTCAACTTCATATTCAAACATATTTTTGGTACAAAGTTTAGACTTTACTTTGTAAAGTCAAAGTGCGGTCTGTGAATCTTGCCCTTATAAAATGTTTAAATATATAAATCTGTAATATAATTATATAGTTATTATTTAAATAGTAATATATAACATGTAATCTAACAATAATTTGTATCATATAATAAAATAAAACGGAACGGAACGCAAACTTTCCTATTTGGCATTTGGTTGGCTGTGACAACTGACATTACCACACCCATTAGCCAATAGTAAAGATCAAGAGAAGGCGCGGGATTTAAAAATTATACAAGTGACGCTTTGATGAAGTTTGGTGTAGTGAAACAATGTGAAAAGTAGAAAATCTTAAATGAAAATTCGTTAAATTTGTAAATTATTGTTCATGATGTGTTTAAGCTGCAAAATAAGTGATAATGATTGTTGGGAATTGATTGTGTGTTGTGTTTGTGTGTGTTTATGTCATGTTACTTGGTCTGATGCCATAATTGATTTGATGACCTACATCGTGAAAACTTGTTACTGCTGGTGGGACGCTTGCTCGTCTCCACGCAAAGACGTGGTAGTAAGTTCATGTTTGGTGCTTCTGTTCGTTCAATAAATACTGTTTATAATTCTTGCTGAAACTTTGAACTGTCCTTAAATTACGAATGGGCGGCGGCAAGTTGTTCCAGCAGCGAGTGGCAGTCAACTTGAAACTGCCACGAAAAGCAGCAGTTCTATGTTGTGGTGTTACAAGAAGATATGTAGACGCACGAGTGTTGTGCTTGTTATGATCACTCGACCAGGTAAGTTTTTTATATAAGTATTCGGGCCTTTCATTAAATATAACGCCAAAGAGTAAAGTGGCCAAGTGAAGTCTTCTGCGCGTCGACATCTTCATCATGTTTCCATTGTTGATGTAGGGAGTAACATGTGAACGAGGCGGTACATTGAAGCAGAACCGAGCGCATGCATTTTGAACCCTCTGCAGTAGCCTTTCAGTCTTGCCGTGGAGGCAGGGTCCAAACACTGTATCAGCATAATTTAGCCTTGACAAAATCAGCGATTCACACAATGTAATACGCATGTCTACACTAAGGTGAGGACGGATCCGGTATAGCAGTTTTAGACGGTAGAAACAGTTGCGTACAGCTTCTAGTACATGAGTCTCAAACTGTAACATACCATCAAGAACCACCCCCAGGTTGCGAGCCTCCAGTACCTGTTCTATTGGTGTTCCTTGATCCTAACATCAGGCTTGTTGTCTTGAATCTTCCCAATGATATCCCTCGAGCCCATTATCATAAACTTAGATTTACTGGGGTTAAGTACTAAAGAATTTCTATGAGCCCACTCTGATATCTTGTCTAAATCATTGTTCATGTCATTTACAGACTCGAGACATTCACTGGGAGAAAAAGAGATATACAGCTGGAGATCATCAGCGTACAGATGATAGTTGCAGTTAGTCACGGAGCTAGTTATATCTGCTGTGTAGATGATAAACAACAAAGGCCCGAGGACCGAACCTTGTGAGACGCCGCGTGCTACAGGACTGAGAGAAGAGGTGATACAACTACCATCTACACCACTCTGCAACTGCACAAATTGAGAGCGATTGCTCAAGTAGCTATCAAACCAACGCACTGTCTCCGTGTCACAGCCATAGTATGCGAGCTTGGATAGTAAGAGAGTGATGTTTATAGAGTCAAATGCGCGGGAGTAATCAAGCAGGGTGAGCAGTGTCCCCTTTCTCTCTAGAATCGAAGTGATGTTTTTCAATTTGAAAATTTCTTCGTAGCGCGAACTTTATAGCTGTTGAATTACAATAGTCTTTTGACTCAGTATTTTACGTTTCATATAATTACTGCCTCTGAAGCGCAATGATAGGTTGGGTGCCCATAAAGGACATAATTTCATGTGATTCATAAATATTTTAGCCAAGTGTTAAAAAAATAATAAAAACTGATAACATGAGATTTAATTCATTCTTAAAGTTATACGTGCTGTACTAACTTGCCGCAGCGCGGTTTCGCCCGCGTCTTAAGTTCCTGTACTGCTCCCGTCGCTAGTAGTGTGATGTTACATAGCCTATAACCTTCCTTAAGATCTGGGCTATCATACGCAAAAATAATTATTCAAATCGACTGGTAGTTCCAGAGAATAACGAGTTCAAACAAACAGACAAACTCTTCCGCTTTTCGCGTTTTTCCCTTTGGGTACGGAACCCTAAGAATAAAACCTGTGTTTTAGAATTGAGAACAGACTATTCCGTAAATGTGTTCACGATGACGTAGTTATCGAGCTAAGTGACGCTGGTGTAAAATATTTACCGCGTAGGCCTTGACATTTCATTTTGCGCAATATTGCTCCGTTTACTTTATTGAAATGTACACATTATGTGTATTGCTTTGATAATGTTCTATGCTATGGTTATGTTAGAGTCGTGTGTTGGAGTGGTTTATAAGTCTTCAAAAAGTAAAATTACACAAGCGACGTTATCCCATAAAAACGTAGGTATTTGCTCGGTCTACAGGAAATAAATAAATAAAATATATCAGGTAACAATAATAATAGATCATAACAAGTAGGTACTGCTACTAATTAATGATATGAGTTTGTACAATATTTACAAATCCTTATATTTTCTTGAAGCTCAAACTTTCATTTGGTAAGCGGGTAAGTCTGTAATTTAAGTTATTTACGTCACAATATAAAAACCTTGAATGAATCTATATTTACGATTGCTATTCATTAATTAAATTTCCTATGAAATCTATACAGTTCGTATAGATTGCCTAGAAAATTTGTCTAATATAATTTACTTCACACGTTTCGGGGTGATTTTAGGATTTATAAAGTTACATTTTCTAGAAATTGTATACAATGACGGATTAAAATATTTATATGAACACATAAATCAGAATTTGAGTCTAAATAGTGCCAATGTTGGTATTCTTATGTATTTTCCGATGTTCGACTGTGTTTTGATAGTCCTAATTTCAATATTTGATTCTGTAAGTTGACAATGTGTATTTAGGATATAGTAAAAGTAAATATTGGTTTATTTATTTGCACAACAAAAGTCGAAATGGTCCAGTGGATAAGGCACCCGCTTCGTAAACACGAGGTAGTGGGTTCGAATCCGGGCAAATACCAATGTGATTTTTCAAATCAAATGTACTTTCTAAGTTTATCTTGGACATTTCTGACTAACGGTGAAGGAAAACATCGTGAGGAAACCTGGACTTAAATGTCTGAAATTGCCAATCCCCCTTGAGCAAGCGTGGTGATTAATGCTCATACCTTCTCTATATGAGAAGAGGCCTTTGCCCTGCAGTGGGACAGTAAATAGGCTGGTATTATTATTATTTCCTTTATTCATATTTTTTCATATTTATTACATTTTCAAATATATACTTATAAAAACCAAAAATACACATTTAAAAATATAAAAAATAGATTACCACCGGCAACGAGACAAAGTCCAAGCTACCGGCGGTTAGGGCTCCAGAGAGAGGAACCTTCTAACAATACGTGCCGTGTCGAGCAGCACTGCCTTCTGGATCTGGCCCTTGACCCATCCACCTAATGCGAGCCTCTTTAGGTGTTGGTCGAGGCTCTTTGCTATTAAACCATTTACGGTAACGACTATCGGCACAATGACAGCAGAATCCACATCCCACATGTCAACAATCTCATGGGCTAAATCAAGATATTTTATTTGCTTATCTTTCTCAGCCTTCATGAGATTCTCGTCATGAGGGACGGTAATATCAACTATCATTGCAAGGCGTTCGGATCGATCCACCACCACGATATCAGGCTTGTTAGCTATAATAGTCCTGTCTGTGATGATGGAGCGATCCCAATACAATGTCGCGCGACCATTTTCGAGAACCGGCTCTGGGTTGTATCTGTAGTACGGTACCTCGACATCTAGAAGATTGTATCGCAGAGCAATTTGCTGGTGGATGATCCTGGCTACTTGGTTATGTCTGTGCAAGTACTCTCCGTTAGCAAGACGCGAACAGCCGGAAACAATATGCCTGAGGGATTCACCAGGGCGATGACATGCCCGACATATGTCAGTAGTGCCATCCCTCAAGATATATTTCCGGTAGTTGTTCGTCATGATAACTTCATCAGCAATTGCACAAACAAACCCTTCGGTTTCTCCAAAAAGATCACCGAAGCGTAGCCAGGCAACGGAAGCAGCACGGTCTATATCAGGCCCATGTAAGGCCCGATAGAACCGTCCGTGAAGCTCCTTGCTCTGCCATACCATTCTACGGTCGTCTATACTGAGTACTACAGGCCTACGCCAGTTCTCCTTAGCCAGGGCAAGCGGGGTAAGTCCACTATCCACTGCAACCATATCACGATGCACACCCTCGCCTATCCTAAGAAAATAGTCTCTGAGGTTGCATATCTCGCGATTGTGGAGGGTTTTGGCATTTAGAAATCCGCGGCCCCCACATTTTCGCGGGATATACAACCTCATGACGGATGAACGTGGATGGTGCATACGGAATGCTGTTAATAATGTGCGGACTCGCCTATCCAGGGTATCCAATTCAGTCTGTGTCCACTTGAGTATGCCGAAGGAGTACATAAGAAGAGGCATGACCCAACCATTACAGGCGCGCACCTTGTTGCCGCCTGATAAGTGACTTTTTAATACTCTTTTAAGGCGGCTGAAAAAGCGCTCCTGTAATGATTGTTTCATATCTGTCTCTCTAATGCCCAGCGACTGCGACATACCCAAGTATTTATAGGCGTCAGCGATTAGAAGTGACCTAAGATGAGTAGAATCAGATAGCTGAATTCCATCAGATTCGACTACCCTGCCTCGCTTTACATACATGACTGCACACTTGTCCACTCCGAAAGCCATGTTGATAGAATTACTAAAGTTTTCAGTTACCTTCAGTAACTCTTTCAGCTGGGGTTCAGTTGGCGCAATTAATTTAAGATCATCCATGTAAAGCAGGTGGGATATTATCTGACCACCTCTACGCAGCCTATAACCTAACCCTGAACTCTCCAGTATTGAGCTAAGAGGGTTCAGTGCTAGGCAAAACCATAAGGGACTCAGACTGTCACCCTGGAAGATACCCCGCCTAATCCATAGCGGTTCGTTAACACCTGGGGTTTGTCGACACTCTGGATAGGTAAGGACCGTTCTCCATTGCCGCATGCATGTCTCCAAGAAGGTGCGTATTGTAGGGTTTATTTTATATAATTCCAGCACCCTCAGGAGCCATGAATGCGGCACGGAATCGAATGCCTTCTTATAATCTATCCAGCATGTCGCCAAATCCTTCCGGTTGCGTCGAACCTGCTGGCTAATAGTCGCGTCGATAAGGAGGAGCTCCTTAGTACCACGGGCTCTTTTCCTACATCTATTCTGAGAAATTGACATAACCGAATTAAACTCAATATGTTTAGTAATTTTGGTTCGCAGAATGGATGTAAGAAGTTTATAGACCGATGGTAAACATGTAATCGGTCTATAATTACCGGGTTCCGTAGTGCTACCTGTCTTATAGAGCAGGTGAGTATAACCTGTCGTTAGGAACTGTGGTAGCAATCCACTTTCCAGTGCAGACTGAAATTGAGATGCCAATCGAACATGTGAGCTACGTAGCCATCTCAGCCAGAAGTTGTGCAGTCCGTCCATTCCCGGTGACTTCCAGTTAGCCATAGGACGGACTGCATCAGCTACATCTTCAGCTGTGATGACTACGCTATCCATTTCTGCAATTTGCTCACATGCTCGCTTGACATCTCGTATCCAGTCACCTTCAGAGTGGCTGACTGGTACCGACCAGATGCTACTCCAAAACTCTCTTGTTGCAGTAGCATCCGGCAGCTTACCATCATGGGTCTCAGAATTTGATTGCTCCCAGCTCCTATATACCCACCTTTCGATCTTGTTATCATATTAGCAGCGTAGCATTTTTCTTATTGTATTTGACAGCTGTCAGTGGCTATTTTACATATTTTCTTTATGCTTTCGATCATTTTTATAAAGATTTGTTTAAAAAGGGTAATATTTCACTTATATATTATTTTTATACTAAATTATGTTCACTGTAAACCAATAAATATGGAAAAAAGTAATAAAATATTTTGAGATAGAAAAATGCTTGTCTTACATTTGTGTTGCCAGATCGAATATTATTAAATTATTATTATTATTATTATTATTTGCACAACAGTGTACAAAAGCTGGCTTCATACCAATGGTATTCTCTACCAGCCAATCACAGAGTGCTGATGCGATAATTGCTGGATTTGTATATAAAAGACTAGTTATATAACAGCCTATGTCATGTCACTCTTGCCAAAGTCCTCCCTCCATCCACACATTGCAGTCACGCGCCTTCTCGTTCCAGTTCCCCAAAATCATTTTCAAGCTGCCGCGACTGCACTATCTCAGGCACTTTTATCCATCAGGGCTCCACAAACCATTAATGGTTATAGTTTTTTGTTCGAATAGTCAACTAAACCGTTAAAAGTTTAAGATTTTTGATTTACGAATAGTAAGCCCTTTTCTCCGATTCGGAAAACGTGTCCGACTATTGAAGTTATAACAGCTGGTAAATCAGCAGCATTACCTGTGTACTTAATCTCACTTTATTCCGATGATTAATTCGCTACAGTAAACTCCGCCATTTAGGATAGTTTTATGACAAGAAGTTGACGTCTTTAGACTAACAAAAGATACGAAACTCCAGAACCGAAAAGTAAATTGGCCAGATCAACAAACTTTTCGACTTTCAGGATAATTATTTATACAATATTGTTCTATAACTAAAGACAGCCCAAAACTTATCTCCTTATTTACTCAAAATACAAGTATATTGTAACAAAAAGAAAAATATGAACAAAACTCCCTTTTACTTGAGAATGTATGTCGACGGAAAGTTAATCCAGGGAATGACACAAAAGTCTTCACTCATAACTTGGCCCCGGTACACACAGTGCCGGGACAATACGGGCGCGAACAATATCTGGCGTAAAACATAAATGGCTAGCGGTTTTATGAGTTTGCATTAAAGTTCCTAATGGCTACTGGTCAATTGTTTGAGAAATCGATGTAAAGCCTCCTATTTCATATGTTTGATATCATAGAAGTACAATACTTTCTCTTGGTTAATAATCTCTCTCACTTACTATAAAATGTGCAAATTGTAAACTGCTGTTATTTCTTTAACATACCAATTTCTATTATCTGCTGAATCTGTAATAATTTGTCCTCAAGTATGAGTATACTTTGTGTCTGTTAATTCTATGTTTGTAACACACAATTTGTTTGTGTAAAACTACGCGACATTAGACTTATTTCCCAGTGCACGAGTTGTCCTAAAAAACCGCTGGACTAGTTGTAGAGTTCTTGCTGTAGTAGTCGTTTATGTTGTATAGCAGTCATGAGCTTACAGAATAATAGCTGTATTCTGATAAGAAGCGTCTTCGTTAAGTACCTATTCTAGGCCGAAGAACCAGCTCTTATCGCTTCAACTTCTTCTTTACAAGAAAAAAGGTCATGGCGTCAGGTACCAAGATAAATCCGATTTGTCTGATGGCTAGAAGTCAGTGGATCCAAAAGTGAACACCACGCAAAAAGCCATCGAGTACTGTCATGGTACAAATACAGTATTACTGGAGAAGTCCTTAATCATATGCTGGCCTATTTTATAAAACCATTCTTACTGGCTATCATTTACAACTTACACCAACCGCGTCTACGCCAGCGGAAGAAACTAATTCCTTAACATGGCTAGAACTTTATTCGTTAAACTTTGGCGAGCCGTCAGCGTCAGTGATGTCGTGTCCCGGCTATTTTGTTATCATACTTATCCATGCCTAATGTTATTTGGATGCTGTGTCATTAATATTGGATTTACGAAGGTTAGTAGCTTCGTACTACTGTAAGAAGATATGAATGTAACAGTTTTCTTTCCGATATAAATTAATATTTGTCTCAAAACTTTGAATGTTATAGAGTTCGTTAAGTTCGTCTTTCTCTAAAATTAATGTCATCTTTAAGCCTCATTTGAAAAAACATGTCATAGCGCTTGAGAAATACAAGTTCGCTCAAAATCCCGAATATTTCTATACACCTAACAATTATTTTCTGGTCACATTTCGATAAAAGGCTTGATATTATATTAAATTTTGTATACAATCACTTATTGCCTTCTCGTATTAGCAAACCAAAATATTTAAAATATCGAAATACCGAAATCCGCAAAGAAATATTCACTTATCCTGAATAGAATTCCGTTAAGCTCCATATATCATCACAACCGGGCGAACAGCACGACACCCTAGGGTCCAATATACGTAACCTATACAAAAACCGCACTTTATATAACCGAATAACTTAATGCTAATGTTGTGTTTTGTTGGCATATTACGGTTTTTGTATCTGTATTGTTGTACGCAAATCTTGTAACCTTTATTAGTTTTGTAAAAAAGGGGATGATGTAAACCGCAGGGGTATTGAATACCCAGAATCAAAAGATTTTCGTAGATTTCTATTAAAGTTCATGTGACAGACATACAGAGGGCCTAGTGCAAGTTTGTTTTACGTTAAGGCAATTGACAAGTTTATGACGTTCGGTGTTCTGATTGGCCCGTTTCATGCTCATAACCAATCAGAGAGCCAAACACGGTAAACGCTTTGATCGTGTTAACATAAAAACACCTTGCACTAGGCAACCAGTTCGCCTGATGGTAAATAGTTAGTAGCCTATGATTGCTTCCAACTCTTTCTTCTTAGCATAATTCCCACATGGTGCTGAGGTCTGTTTTTCACGTCTTTCTTCTCCACCAGAAGTAATACCTACGCGTTGTCTTCTATCACCTGTCTTGAAGAACTGAATGTTGTAGTTGTAGCGTATAGTGGTGGGGATATTCACTCTCTGTCCGGTGCGTGCATAAAAAGCAGTCGCCCCGTGACCGTTGGCCGAGAAGCACGTGTTTGTGCGCGGGCGCTCCAATTTCTTATGCGTGCCTAGCTATATTGTGTAGTGTCAATACAGTGAACAGTAAAGTTTTGTGTACTGAGCACCACATTTAGCACGGATACTACAATCTACTGTATTTCTTTATCTGAACATGTTGAAATGTATCTATAAAAATATAAAGAGCAAGCCTGTTATCGTTTTCAGGCACAATTTTAAGCTCTGGTCTGAAGTTTGTCAGGAAAACACTATAGCACTTTAGTTCCGCGTGATGGTACATATTACTACTGAAACCACCAAAGCGAGCAACACAATCCTGAGTCTAAATAAATAACGAAGGACACTCCAATGAAAATGTATCAAAAACGTAAAAATTCGATTGTATTCATAAATGTACTGTATTGTTTATTATTATAACAAGAAGAAACAAACTCTACAGTATCGGATTTAAGGCTCATAATTGTTTAATGGTAATGTATCTGGTTTACAAGCGAGGGAATTGAAGAACAATAAATACTAAACAATGACAAACATGTTTCTGAGGTTGTGTTGAAGTTACATTTTGGTTACTGCTCTGCTCCCGTAACTTGTACTATACCTGCCTCAAGGACTAAGTTAACAAACGCAAAAATAATTATGTAAATCTGATTTAGTAGTTTCAGAGGTTAGCGCGCTCAAACAATTAAATTCTTCCGCTATATCTAATCTAATATTATAACAGGCAAACATTTATTTTTGTAGGTTTGTTTGTTTGTTTCAAATCAAACCAAACCAAATCAAAGGCATTTATTTGCTAAATAAAGGTTATACGAGATGTTACAAATTTGTGTAGGTAGCTCGCCACATTTTACCGGCTACGAGCCCATTCGACCCTAAAAATTTGACACTTTCTTGGTTTTATGTCAATGGTGTACAAATTTTAAAACAATTATATAAAAGCCAAATGAATTAAAATTCTTGGGATTAATAAGACATTATCTATGTCGACACTTAGAATTAATACAAATATTCCTCTACCTAATCATTGTTTATTTGTTTGCAACGACTTAATTAAAAATCTACGTTACCGATTAGAACAATTCCTTTACCTTTAGAAATCAATAAAGTCAGCGGATAACGTAGGCTATTTTATTATGTTTAACATATTAATTTCAGTCATTTTCAAAATTTTAATATTTTAAGCACCTTCGTAAATCTGAATGATGCAATACGACACTATTGCTATGATATTTTAAGTAGGAGTTTGTTGTGAGATCAAATGAAACTTTTGATAGCAAAGCGAGGGCGGACCCTTAGTATATTAGTAAAGAAACATTTGATGAACACTACTAGCTGTTGCCCGCAACTCCGCCCGCGTGAATGTCGGCTATATCTCTGTTTGCATTGATGATTTTAATACAAACTTTCATCCCCATTTCAACCCCTTGAAGCCAATTATTCGCGATAAAAGATAGCCTGTGTTGTTCCCCGAGGTCTAATCTATCTCTATACCAAATTTTATCAAAAATCGGTTCAGTAGTTTAGGCGTGAAAGCGTAACAGACAGACAGACTGAGAGTTACTTTCGCAATTATAATATTAGTATGAATATATCTCACATTTATTTTAGGCCGCATATAACTTCAAATTCCGCTTATGACAACATACGCACCGAACTCATACCAGCATGAAAACACAACGATTAGTGCATTTCAGTACATTCAAAAATTTACCTTAAAAAGCCAATCACAACGCAGCTTTTACGTTACGCGCATCTTGCAACTTCCACTTTTTTTTTTTTTACACGCCATCTAGCCCCAAATTAAGCAACTGTATTTTTTGCTTGTGTTATGGGTACTAAACAACTGATATATTATTTATATACACTGTTTTTTGTAATATATACATATTATAGATAAATTACACCCAGACACAGAACAAACAATCATGCTCATCACACAAAGATTTGTCCTGGATGGGAATCGAACCCACGACCCGCGGCTTAGCAGTTAGGGTAACTAACCACTAGACCAACAGGCCCGTCAGGTCCTGTGAGTTCAGAACAAATAAACGCTAATACAATATCTATTAGTAAGCAATGTTATGCTTTAGGTAGAACACCATCATCATCATATCAACTAAAAGTCGTCCACTACTGGATAAAGGCCTCCCCCAATTTTTGCCACCTTGAGGGGTCGTGAGCCACCCTCATCCATCAGTTGCCCGTCACCCTTATGACTTCAGTCTGCCTACTGCGTTAAACAAATAGCACTTATAAAAAGCACAGTAAAATTAAGCATTTTTAGAGGACGCCGACATATTCAATATAATGCGTATTTTTTTTATTTTTCGTATTTAGCCTTCAACTGTCATAGTAGATTTAGAATGACATTACTTAGCCGCATGCGTTGTCAGCCAAGCTAAATGTGAACGCAAAATTTCAGCTCAATCGGTTGGAAATAACTGTTTTTAAATTCAGCTATAGAGTAAGTACTTTTAAAAGTTGTGTATGGCATGTTAAACAAGACCTTAGAATTTAAGTTCATCTTCTAAAACATAATGAGTGACACAAAACTACCGAATAATTCATTGGAATGACTCTAAATATCACAAACATTATACCTACTCAATTGTACCACACAGGTACTCAATTTAGAGCAATTTCTTAAAATTCAAAGCGAGTAAAGATAAAAGATAATACATCAATTCTTCATTTGACCTTCGTTTGTTTGACATCTTACCATATTTTAAATATCATTGCTAAGAATATGGTAATTGGAACATCTATTACACGGGATCTTAATATAGCTGTCGTAGTGTGAGAGTAACAACTGTTATACTACCGTAATAAACCTAACGATAGTAGATTCTCGCTGGTTTCCACAATGGGCGGGATCGACAGGAAATGTAGGTACTACCCTCTCATAGAATATCGACGGACGCCTATAGCTCGTTGCGCTCACTGATCAGTAAACGATTAGCGGGTTAAGCAATATAGCGCGCGACTGATCCATGGATGGGTGACCGCATAGTGGTATTTGATCTGAGCGTCTCTGTGTTTCGGAGGGAACGCTAAAACTCCCGGGACCGAATTTTAGCGTGCCATCCGAAGCATGGAGACTTTTTATACAGCTTTCACCTAAATCTAAAATGTTAGCAGAACATATTTCTAAAATATAGATAAAAATTTAAAACTACGAAGTATGCCACAAAATTTGCTACGTTGCCACTCACGAGGCTCGCGTAATAGAGTAATCGCTCCACCATAGTTATATTTTATCTATTATATTTACGTATAGAACCCACAAGCATTATTATTTTAAACTACATACGTTTTAGTTTCACGCTCGTTTTCACAAACGGAGCGGGCAGAGTTCCAAGAGAGGTCAAGCGTAACCTAATGCCAAACCTGGATTTTGCACGAATAAATAAATGCACGTGAATCAGAATAATGCCAAATTTGATATTATTTTACATTATCTCTATTTTATAAAATACGATTCGACAGTATTTTATAACCGACTGAAAAAAGGAGGAAGTTTTTCAATTCGATCGTATTTCTTTTTGTTGTACTATAAAGTCAAACCAAAGGAGGAATATCTATATCTATACCATTATACAAAGCGAAAGAGTTTGTTTGTTTGTTTGAACGCGCTAATCTCTGAAATTACCACTCGGATATGAAAAATTCCTATCGCGTATGATAGCCATGTTCTCGACAAAGGTAATAAGGGTATGTAACATCACGCTACTGGCGACGGGAGCAGGGCAGTAAGCAAAACTAGTTATATAATCTGTACCAAAAGTTGCGAATTTCTAGGTTGGCTTATTATAATCATTGCTGCTCAGCGTCTATCACTTATACAAGCCGGATCCATACTAATATTATAAATGTGAAAGTAACTCTTTTTGTCTCTGTCTATCTGTTACGCTTTCACGCTTAAACCACTGAAGCGATTTTGGTGAAATCTGGTATAGAGATAGAATAGACTTTGGGGAACAACAACGAGCTTGTTATCATTTTATTGATTTTTTATTAATTTAACTGAGTATACTGTTGTAATGTTAGTATTAAAAAGGCCCTAAGTGCATTATACACAATAATAGTTTTTACAAGTTTGTCAGTTTTATAAATATCAACAAAATGGGTCATGATTTTGTTGGTTCTATTGTACGTATTCTAAACCATAGGGCTGCTGTTGGAATTAAGATCTTATTTACAAAAATTAATCTATGGTAATTGTCTCTAGAAAATAATATTCTTCTTTTCTGTCAACCTGCTTCTTCTGTTTTTTTCTGTGTTCTTGAGCTAGACGATCTATCTATCCAAAAGTGCAAATATAAGCTTAATATAATTTCAGTTTATTTTAAAAGCTTAACTATTGTTTCAATTGCGTTATTATCAATCCATAATTTCCTATAGGTTATGGGCCCAGTGTACGGCTATTACTGAAAAAAAAATTTTGTTTCGGTGACAGTTACGAAAATTTCAATTATGGAAAATTTCAATTAGAAACGCAATATAAAACCGTTCAACGGCGAAAAATACAGTGTGTGGAAGTTTAGAATCCGTGCTTTGCTATCTGAGGTCAATGTGCTGAACGTGATTGATGAAGACCCAACATAACGATGTGACAATTGGGTGAAAAACAATCGAATCGCGAAGAGTATAATGGTAGATTATTTATCAGATTCCTACCTTGGATTTGCCAACAAAGAAAGTGCGCGTGAAATATTCAAGAAACTGGACGAATTGTACGAACGCAAGAGTATCGCTACCCAGTTGGCATTACGAAAAAAATTGTTGGTGCTTAAGCAACAGGGTGATCAGCCTCTAATTAAACATTTCACTTGTTTTGATGATTTGATTTCTGAATTAGTAGCTGCGGGTGCTAAACTAGAAGAGACGGATAAAATCGCACATCTGTTGTTGACATTACCATCCACATATGATGGTGTGATTACTGCGATTGAAACTCTTTCTGAAAATAATTTAACTTTGGCCTTTGTGAAAACAAGATTATTAGATCACGAAGTAAAACTCAAAAATGAATCAAGCGATACAAGTACGAAATTTTGCTCGCTGAGAACCGAAGTGACGCACAACATAATAGTTATCAAAAGAATAACAGTTGGCGGGACAACAAGGCGAGGAAAAACACAAACATAAACTGTTTCCATTGCGGGCGGAAAGGACATAAAAGATTAGACTGCTTCTACTACAAGAAAATGAACCAGAACCATCAGCTGAAGCCTACGGAGAGAACTAGGACTGTACAGGCGGTGGAAATATATCAACCTACCGCCGGCACATCAAATGAGTTCTCTGGCTTTGCCTTCATGACCGGAGAATATGACCAACAAGACCAGAACGGAGAGAGTAAATTAACCTTTTTATTGGACTCTGGTGCATCAGACCACATCATTAACAGGGAAGATTTGTTCGTTTCCCAAACTGTCTTACCAATACCGCTAAAAATTTCAGTTGCTAAGCATGGTGAATTTATTTCAGCCACTAAAAAGGGAACAATCCAGGTTACCACCAACTTGGGCATTAGTGGCACTCTGGAGGACGTGCTGTTCTGCCGCGAGGTACCCCACAACCTGCTGTCGGTATCCAAGATGCAGCAAGCTGGATACACCGTGGTCTTCGGGCAACGAGGTGCCGACATACGCAGGAACGGTAAAACAATCATGCAAGGTACAGCCGTTAACAACTTATTTGCTATAGATCTTGTTGCTTCTCTTAACTGCACTACTTCTCAATTGTGTAGTTCAGATAAGAATAATTACAAATTGTGGCATCAACGTTTAGGTCACATAAGTAAAGGTAAATTTCTAGAAATTAGAAATAATAATCTGGTTGATGATATTGATCAGATTAGTTCAGTAACACCTAATGACGAGCTATGCGAGGCGTGTATAAACGGGAGGCAGAGTCGATTACCATTTAATCATGCTAAAAATAAAAATTATATACAGCGACCACTGTATAATATACATTCAGATGTTTGTGGACCTATTACTCCTTCTACTGTTGACAATAAAAATTACTTTGTGCTTTTTGTTGATGAGTATACCCATTACTGTGTGACGTACTTACTAACATATAAATCAGATGTGTTTTCTGCGTTTAAAGATTTTATTGCAAAAAGTGTGGCTAAATTTAACAGTAAAGTAGTGAATCTTTATTCTGATAATGGTGGGGAATATCTATCTACCGAAATGAAAAACTACTGTGTTGAAAAAGGAATATCGTATCATTTGACAGTTCCTAGAACCCCACAGCAGAATGGTGTTTCAGAGCGGATGGTTCTTACCATTACTGAAAAAGCGCGTTCTTTAATAAATGGTGCTCTATTAGACAAAGAATTTTGGGGTCATGCTGTACTGACGGCAGTTTATTTAATAAACCGGTCACCAACTAAAGGTTTAAGATGTTCTAAAACACCATATGAATTGTGGCATAGTAAAAAGCCACAAATAAAATATTTGAAAGTTTTTGGTTCAACTGTTTATGTTCATAATAAAACGTGCAAATTTAAATTTGACGTAAAATCATGGAAAGGAATTTTGTTAGGCTATGAACCAAATGGTTACATAGTCTGGGACCCTGCTCGTGGCAAATGTGTGGTAGTCAGAGATGTTGTTGTGGATGAGACAAATTTTGTGAAGTCCAGGCCGCTTTGGCAGCCTCAAGGGAATATTGGAAATTCTCATGACAAAAGTGATGAAGGGAATATTGGAAATTCTCATGACAAAACTGATGAATTAAAATCAGTGTCAAATAAGTCTCAAAACTCTGACGGGTCTAAATCAGATATTTCTAAATCTGATGAGTATGTTTGTCCTAGTAAAATGAGGAAAACAAACCATGATACAGTTGAATCAATTCCAGTAACGTGTGAGTCTGATAATTTGTCTGTTAGAAATTCGCAACTAAACACAGAAAACAGTTCAGAAGTGAGGAGGAGTGATAGGCTCAAAGATCGTCCCCGTATATCTTATAATGAAAATTATGATAATGACAACTATTTAATGTGTGCTCAATCGGTCGTGTGTAAAGTACCTAATTCGATTGAAGAGATTAAAACTCGAAATGATAGATCTGAATGGGAAGGTGCTATCAGAGATGAGTTACATTCTCATGCCATAAATAAAACATGGACTCTTGTACCGCGACCAGAAGGGGAAAACATTGTAGATTGTAAGTGGATTTTCACTATCAAACAGGATGAGTTTGGGAAACCATCTCGTTATAAGGCGCGACTAGTAGCTAGAGGTTTTAGTCAAGAGTATTTAATTGACTATGATGAAACATTTGCACCTGTTGCTAGAATTGCTAGTTTCAGATTTTTGATGAGTTTTGCCAATCAACACAAATTGCTAGTACACTACATGGATCTCAAGACTGCCTTTTTAAATGGCCAGTTACAAGAGGAAATTTATATGAAAATGCCTGAAGGTGTGACATGTGATACTAGTAATTATGTATGTAAATTAAATAAAGCCTTATACGGCCTTAAACAGGCGGCTAGATGTTGGTTCGAGACATTCGAGCAATCATTAAAGCGGGAGGGTTTTAGAATTCATCTGTTGATAGGTGTATCTATATTTTAAACAATGGTGATGTCAGGAAAAATATCTATGTTGTTCTTTATGTTGATGATTTGGCAATAGCATGCTTGGAAAATGAAACAATGACAAATTTCAAAAGATATTTAATGAGTCATTTCAAAATGACTGATCTGAATGAAATTAAATTATTTTTAGGCATTAGAATTACTAGAACTGAGGATAAAATAACATTTGACCAAAGTGCCTATATAAATACAGTGTTGAATAAGTTTAAAATGCAGGGTTGCAAACCTGTAAATACTCCCCTAGATAACAAACTGAATTATGATGCTTTAAATTCAGATGATAAATATAACGCTCCATGTCGAAACGTTATAGGCTGTTTGATGTACATCATGCTTTGTACTCGACCTGATTTAAGTACTAGTATAAATATACTAAGCAGGTATACCAAGTTTAATAACAAAGAGCTCTGGCAGTGTCTCAAAAGAGTACTTAGGTATTTGAAAGGCACAATTGGTTTAAAATTGTGTTACAAAAGGAGCAAGTATAAAAATGTTCTAAGCGGATATGTAGATTCTGATTGGGGTGGTCAGGATACTAGGGATAGAAAGAGTACAACCGGGTATTTATTTAAATTATTTGATAGTTGCACAATAACCTGGAGTACTAAGAAGCAAATGTCAGTTGCAGCGTCCTCCACAGAGGCTGAGTATATGGCATTATACGAAGCTGTAAGAGAGGCACTATGGTTAAAATCACTGGCTGTTAGTATGCATATATGTATTGATAGACCTATTGTTATCTTCGAAGATAATAACGGCTGCATAAGTATTGCAAATAATCCGACTAACCATAAACGGACAAAGCATATTGACATAAAGTACCATTTCTCTAGAGAACAAATTGAGAAAAATGTAATAATTTTAAATTACATCCCAACAGGTGAGCAGCTTGCAGATGCCTTGACAAAACCGCTGCCAGCCATCGCCTTTCGGGCCATGAGAGGCAAAATGGGCATAATTGATTGTTAATTTATTAATGAAGTGTTATTTTATGATTTTATTTTGTTGTGTATAATGGTCTGGTTAGGTTTTACTGGGTTTCCCTAATCCTTGCAACAAATGTTGGACCATAATGTATCCCAGGAAGCACTTGGATAGTATATGATCTGTATAGAATATTATGTTTGTATAGAATGTTTAGATGATTAATTTTTGAGTGGGCGTGTTGGAATTAAGATCTTATTTACAAAAATTAATCTATGGTAATTGTCTCTAGAAAATAATATTCTTCTTTTCTGTCAACCTGCTTCTTCTGTTTTTTTCTGTGTTCTTGAGCTAGACGATCTATCTATCCAAAAGTGCAAATATAAGCTTAATATAATTTCAGTTTATTTTAAAAGCTTAACTATTGTTTCAATTGCGTTATTATCAATCCATAATTTCCTATAGCTGCCGTGTCAAAAAGATGAGAGGCATGGAAAAAACGAAAATGAAAAATAAGCTTAAAGATCCAGACTATAAAGTATGGATCTTTAAGCTTATTTTTTCAAAGGACCTGATTATTCACATGCAGTTTATTTATTTATTCCGTTGCGCTGTTGCCCTTTCTTATCTTCTCATTCATAACTACTTCACGTTCGGCAACGGCTTTTTCTTAGCGTAGTTTCTGCTATTATAGAACAGAACTATACCCTTATCTATAGGCAGCGGTAGCTACAACGTAACCGTAAGCTTGTTTGTCACCTAAATATCTACCCAATCTCCTAAAATCTTCTGCTACCCTAGTACTAAGTATTTAAGAAAAATCTTGCAAACAAAATTTTACCTTTCCACATATTGACAAAATATATCGACAGCGGTAGCCACAACGTAATTGTAAGCTTTTTTGCCACCTAAATATCTACCCAATCTCCTAAAATCTTCTGCTACCCTAGTACTAAGTATTTAAGAAAAATCTTGCATGCAAAATTTTTTCTTTCCACATATTGACAAAATATATCGACAGTTTTTAAGTAAATTACGACCTTGGTGCAAGCCAGTGCACGGGTAAACAGAAATTACTAGTACACCCACTGGTGGGAGAAACCAGTGGGTACATGGATAGCGACCTAATAAAATGCCATACATTATCACCATCATCAGCCAAAAGACATCCACTGCTGGACATAGACCTCCCCCAATTTTCGCCACCGTGGCCGGTCGTTTGCCTCTCTCATCCATCGGTTGTCCGCCACCCTTATAAGGTCGTCGGTCCACCTTGTGAGGGATCTGCCCACGCTGCGTCTTCCGATTCGTGGTCGCCACTCTAGAACCTTTCAGCCCCAACGGCCGTCAGTTCTTCGAGCTATGTGTCCTGCCCATTGCCACTTCAGAGAAGCAAGTCTGCGAGCCACCTCAGTTACTTTGGTTCGCCTGCGAATTTCTTCGTTTTTCAAACGATCGCCAAGGGAGACACCTAACATATCCCGCTTCATCTCCCTTTGAGCGCCTTTGAGCCTTCTGACAAGACACATAGTTAGCAACCACGTCGCTGATCCGTATGTCATCACTGGCAACACACACAGGTCTAAGACTTTGATAAAACGCAATACATCTCTCTGAAACCTCTCTATTTCTTTATTTCGAACCAATTTCGCCAAGAATATATTTATTAAAAGGTCAAGTACTCCGTTAAACAATTTAATTGCTGTTAGATCTAAATATAGACTACGTTATTTACCTTTATCGTTTCAAATTCTATGTTTATATTAGAAATGCGTGGTAGGTATCTAAATTTAGCCATTGCGTAATATCCTTTTAATATAATAAATGCGAAAGTTTGTGTGTGTGCGTGTGTGGTGTGATGTTACCACTTAGCGCCTAAACGGCTGAAGATGGCATACATACACACAAACTTTTGCATTAATAATATTGATAAGATATTAGAAGAATGTTTCTAGATTTATCTTTCCTTTTCTTGAAAAGATAAAGATTTATTCCAACTATTTAAAGTTTAGAATATTATCTTAATTACAAAACAATATCTAGAACAACATCTTTGTAAGCAATATAACATTCAACGGTTCGACAATAACAATTGAACTAACTTGAACCAAACTAAAACTATGTGGGCTTTATTATTTCGCTGCGGACCCCTAACAAAACACATAAATAATAACTTGTACGTTATTGCTTAATGTTTAGAAACAAAATGATTATCGCAAGTATTGTTTCATTGATTCGTGTTTTATATAGGTAGGTACTTTATTCGTATCTCTAATATACTTTAGGGCGATTCATGGCCGGCAAAGGTGACATAAATTGAAGGAGGTCTATGTTCAGCAGTGGACGTCTTTAGGCTTGATATGATAATGATGATATACTTAAAGGAGTCATAAAAACGTAAATTTGATAAAAAAGAAAGGCTACATATAATTCATTGAATTTATTTTAATATAGTAAAGATTATAACTAACTGCTAGATAGATAACTGGAATCAATTGTCAAAATTAATTTATATTTATTAAAACAATTATTTTATTTTTTTTATAAGCGACGATTTATCTTTTAAGAAGCTAGCTAATCTACTACCCTATTGATACTATAAATGCGAAAGATTGTATTTGTGTGTGTGTATGTGTGTGTTTGTTCTCAGCGAATAAACGACTAAACCGATTATTTTTATCCCGAAAATCGGTCTGGTTCTTGAGGGATACAACAAAACATATTTTACGCATACATATTTTTTAAATAAAATGTAATTACATTTAACTTCGTGTGACTTCGAATTTAAAGTATCATTACAAAAGTATAGGCCGCGGCATACACAACGAGATAATACGTCGGACGGGACATAATTGGGACGAGAACGTCACTGCCTTGTTTGCTGAGTGCCACGTTCCCATCGGTGTCTGAGTGACATAATGCTCTTTTATATTTATTTACTGTAGTAGATCCAGATCGTCCAGGAAAGTACTACCCTCTCATAGAAGATCGACGTAAGAGTAGTAGAATCCGTACTACTACTACTGCGTTTCGTTCGGTGAGTGAGAGCGCCGGAGGCCCAATTTCCCCCCTTTCCTCTTTCCTCACCTCCCTCATTCTCTTCCCCTAACTTCATTCCCAGCCGCCATAGTAGAGGTCACCATACCAGCAGTTTAAGACGATGGCTTTTGGTATAGTGGCCACCACTTCTGGATTCCACTGACTGCTTACCATCAGGCGGGGTGGAGTCACTTTGGTAGGCTAACATAAAAAAAAAAACATTTCGTCTAAAACAATATTTCCAATATTTTACATCTCGTTCCGTCTGTATAAAACACGTCACGCATGCAACTGCTTAAACCCAATGTGACGAAAATAATTGATTATGGTTTTTTGTTACAGGTAATATTACGATAATAAAATAGTGGCCGTAACTTATAAAACTGATGTAAGTATACCATAAAACATATGACCGTTTATCTGCAATAAATACTGTATTATCGTTAAAACTAAATAGATGTGTTTGTGATGACTTAAGTATTTATAATATTCGTAAGTACAGTTAAGCAGGTACCTACTTATAGACATTTTTTGCTATTTTTCGTAAAGAAGAAGATAATGTCAATAGCATGTATAAAAATAATAATATAAATTTTTAGACAAAAAACAAAAACCAACTTCGAAACATCTTGTCGCAAAATACATCAACGCGTTATTTAACATCTCTTTACCCCTTATATACGTTTTTACAAATTATAAAACTAAAAACAAAAAAAAACAATTTTAAAAAAAATAGGACCAATTCCAAGTTATATACTCTTTTAAATAAAAAAAATATTTTTTTAAATCGGATCATAAATGACCGAGTTATGAGGTAACAAAAATACAAAAAAATTCGACCCGAATTTAAAACCATCTCATTTTTGAAGTCAGTTAAAAAGTAAAAGTAGCTAAATGGAAACGACAGAAAATGCGTACTTACATACATAGCTGCACGCATTTTATCCTCGAAGGGGTATGCAGAGGTGTGATTACTTAAAGACTTTTTCAGTGACTACAACTAAGATACAATCCCGGTGGTAGAAACTAATCCACCACGACAGACTCGGTGGCAATTTGTGCAGCGCAATTATTACAGGGTATTGTGTACAGACTGCTATGTAAACGTCGCAGATTCGATCCTCGTGTCGGATAAACTGACCCACTGTTATAATGGACATAGCTGGCGAAACATAAAAGTGTTAAACACAATCTACTAACCTCTTTTGGGCAAAAGGCGTGATGCTATGGCCTGATAAAGTTACTGTCTTCTAGTAAATCTGATACAATATAGTAGAAATAATCCAGTTAAAATTTACGACGAAAACAAATAACATTTCCTGCATTCTCAGTCGCGAAATTTAAATTATGTGAATAGCTGATGTCTTTCATTGCTATTTCTCCATTATTCCACCTTTTAACTTCCTTTAATCAAAATTATCAACATGACTGCAACTGTAGCGTATATTATTTAATGTATTTTTTTTTTTTTTTTTATATTGTAGCCTACCAAAGTGACTCCACCCCGCCTGATGGTAAGCAGTCAGTGGTATCCAGAAGTGGTGGCCACTATACCAATAGCCATCCTCTTAAACTGCTGGTATGGTGGCCTCCACTATGGCGGCTGGGAATGGGGTTAGAGGAAGGGAATGAGGGAGGTGAGGAAAGAGGAAAGGGGGGAAATTGGGCCTCCGGCGCTCTCACTCACCGAACGAAACGCAGTAGTACGGATACTACTACTCTTAACTCGATCTTCTATGAGAGGGTAGTACTTCCCCGGACGATCCGGCCCATTCATGCTGAAATCAGCGTGGATCTACTACCGGTATATTATATATATATATATATTGTATATTATATATTGAAGCGTATATTATTATAAAATATACACTGATGGATCAAAGGAAAACAATATGGTAGGCACCGCTGTTTTTGACCCCCAATTACAAACTGGTGTTGAATTTAAAATAGAGACTAATGTTTGCATCATGTATGCTGAACTATATGCTTTAGCTGAGGCACTCTCTTATATTAGTAACATCAACTACGATAGATTTGTAATATTGACGGATTCTAAGAGTGCACTTCAGCATGTGGCTCGGTGCACCTCGACTTTTCGAGGAGTACCGATTGGCTACACTATAATAAAAGAAATTCGACGTCTGGAATCATGTAATAGGAAGGTTGTCATGCAATGGATTCCATCTCATGTGGGGCTGTGGGGTAACGAGAAGGCCGATCATTTGGCAAAATCAGCTACATCTAATGGGATTCCTAGCTCTATAATACCATTTTATAGTGATGTACTACCTATTCTGAAAGAGAATATATTTAAACTTTGGGTTGAACATCTTGAGAATATTTCCTCAAGTAAGGGCATATGGTATAGAACAATACGAGCTGTGCCTTACCGTTACCCTTGGTTCGAGTCGAGTGGGTTGAACGGAGATTCTATTGTAACTGCTTTTAGGGTTCGGTCCACACGGCCACATTCCACTTAATAAATTCGCCTATCTTATGAAGAAAGTACCATCTCCGAACTGTTCCGAGTGCGGTATAATAGAAGACGTCCATCATGTCATGGTGGAGTGTGTCCGGAACCAAACCCTAAGAAGTACGTTATTTAATCATTGTTTTGATATAGGTTACTGTAACAGTATTCTGGCTCAACCTTTGTCAGATAATGCAAAAATATTGTATAAACTTGTTGAATTTGTTATGAACAGTAGATTATAATTGTTAATGTGTTTAGCAATAAGGTAGTCTTACGAGGACGACATGGTCGCTTCTCCTTGTGTACCAAGTCCTTTCCAAAATAAAGATTAAAAAAAAAAAAAAAAAAACTGTAGCGTATTTACTTACTTTAAAAAAGTGATAATATACAGAGTTATTTCACAGTAGTAGATCCACGCTGGTTTCTGCATAAATAGGCCGGATCATTCAAGGAAGTACTACCCTCTCATAGAAGATCGACGTAAGAGTAGTAGTAACCGTACTACTGCGATCCGTTCGGTGAGTGAGAGCGCCGGAAGCCCTATTTTCCTCTTTCCTCTTTCCTCACCTCCTCATTCCATCCCCCTACCCCATTCCCAGCCGCCATAGTGGAGGTCACCATACCTGCAGTTTAAGCTTTCGGTATGGTGGTGAGCACTTCTGGATGCCACTGACTGCTTAGCATCAGGCAGGGTAGAGTCACTTTGGTAGACTGCTATAAAAAAAAATGTTTTATTGATTCTATTTTCTGCTTGTAGCAGGCAAATAAGCTTCCTATTTCCTAAGTTATACGTAAACCTGAATTTCAATACAGCCTTTTAACTTTCTTTAGAAGGCAGTGTGTCTTCTTTTTTATTGGTGTGTGGGTCCTAAAAGGATCAATTATCTTGCGATTCTTGATACAGCAACATTCTAACAAATGAAGCATCTTGCCAGTAAAATTTTATTTACAAAAAAATAAAGAAAAATATATATTGTGAACAATACAGTCGCGCAGTAGAATGACAATAATAATTGCTCTTATCCTATACTAATATATAAAACTAAAGAGTTTGTTTGTTTGAACGCACTAATCTCAGGAACCACCTGTCGGATTTGAATATTTCTTTTGTTTGATAGCTTATAGGCTATGTAACATCACGTTACTGGCGACGGGAGCGAAGCAGTAATTCATGATGTAACTTAACGCAGGCGATACTGCGCTGCGGGAAGCTAGGATACCTAAAATAATTATAACCCACACTTCGCGCCCGCTTGCGTCAATGAGGTCAGCAATTGCATATTTTAATCAATTTTCCTAATCAAGTCCACTTAGTCCACTACTATTACACAATATAAAAATATTTTTACAAGAGTGAACACAAAACTATTTTATTCCACGATACGGTGTCTGAATTCAGTTAGCATACCATCGTACCAAATTAGTAAGCCCCAAAACACTATATTTTGACACGTAAAACTGAGGCTATTGCAAAAACAAAATGGTGGACGTAAAAAAGCATAGCACGTAGTAGCCGCAATTGTTAAATTTAATTCCAGTTACATGCTGAATTTATACAAATTTTATTCTTTGTGCAGTGGTATAAAAATATATGCAAAGCCTTTCAAATATTTGCTTCATAATAGCACTAAATTTCGGAGTTTGAGGGCAGGACCGGATTTACAATATTATGGCTCTGGGTTTCCAGGGCCGTGGATTCCCTAGCTAAGTTAAGTCAAAGTCAAAAATAGACGATAGCTATTGCAAAAATATTCATAATTTTATTAAATTAAACATATTTTAAGGTTTGCAGCTTTGCGAAATCTGCGATTAATCGAACCCATTCATTCATTAAGGCATAATATATTTTAATATAAATCAAATCTTTTATTGTGTAAGTAGTACTAGCCCAGGGCCTCCAAAACTCACGGTTCTGCCCTGTTTGAGGGATAGAAACTTTACTACTATTTTGTCTCTCTGCATCGCCTATCATTTATAAGTAAAATACACGATCTGCGAGTGCAACTAAAGTAGGCTAAATGTGGTGTGTGAAAACTCGAGAATATCAGGCACCCGCATTCGAATGAAAAACAATATAATAGTTGAGAAATCTTTTCTGGTGCAACAACACAAATAAATCACATGTCCAGTAGAAACACGAAACTATGTATAATCGACCACATTTGCTTTACTATTTTGAACAAAAAATTCCATTAAAATAAAATTCAATAAGTCTTATTAAGACAGTGACAACTATTACTGTTGTGAGGTAACTTGCTAGCAAAAATAGACATTATTGTTTTGTGATATGCATACGACATTTACTTAATGGGTGATAAAGCAAATTTATGGTGGATTATCATGACTAAGATGTTCTGTAAGGTAAAGGCAAAACACATAATCTGAAAATGCTGGCAGTGATAAACTTAAACGTGCCAGATAGGTATGTATATTGGCTACGCATGCCACAGTGGTTACGGCTGCCACGCGCGCACCAACTTACTACAGAAGACAACTCACACACATAATCCTTAACCATGTCGTCGATAAACTGGACTTATTTTGTTGCACGTTGCGTGAATTCACAAAGGTAACATTATACATACTTTGTTATGAATCTCGTAGATAATAGTGAAAATAATATAATAAGGTCTATACTATTGTATTAGGGAATACCCTGCCATAATAGTAATAAGAGAGTTATAAATGAATAAAAACATCTTGACTGATATTTACCTCTGAACGTACGTGATGTATGAGAGAGCCTATGTCCAGCAACAGTCTCTTACCTTTCTTAATTAAAATACGAATAAAAAGCCATAAATTCAAAATGGTCCAGTGGCTTCGTAAACACGAGGTAGGTGGCCCGAATCCGGGCAAGTACTTTCTAAGTTTATCTTAGACATTTCTGACTGACAGTGAAGGAAAACAACGTACGAAACTTAAAAGTCTAAATTCACCTTGAGCTAGCGTGGTGATTAATGCTCATTCCTTCTCTATATGAAAAGAGGCCTTTGCCCTGCAGTGGGACAGTAAACAGGCTGGTATTATTATTATTATTGATTAAATTACAAATTATAATAAACTCGAATTGATTTCGACTATATTTAGAACCAAAATACTCAGTAGATTTCAGAATATACCAATGCTACACTGTGTTCATTACTTGACGCAGTAAACACAAAATGTAAGTTATGGGGTGTAAGATTTTATGCATATGCATTAAATATTATATGCATGCATTCATAATCAAGCTTTGAGACCCATGTTGAATATAGTAAAGTTTTAACATCGTTTTGCCCAAGTATCTTATTTCTGTAGACTAAATTACGTACGAACGTTACGAACTAACGCGTAAAAGGAATGGCATTTGCAACACAATTTTTAACCTTTTAATAATAAGGAGAATATTAAAATTACTGTAACGAGTAAGACGTTGTTTTGCTACTAAGGGTTTTAGCATTGTATGTTCTGTTAAATGAGAATGTGGAACGAAGTAAGCCTTGTTGAAGCTCTGAGTATAATATTTGTTTATTTTGTATGCAGAATATGTAATACTACAGGGAAACTTGAGCTTCGCCTTGCAACTGCAGTGAAATAAAAGACTGTTTAGAAGATTGACGTAAGAATATTAGTTTTCATGCTAATGTGTTTCGTTCAGTGAGTGAGACCACCGGCACCCCAAATACCCCCTCGGTTCTCTTCCTTTTCCCTTTTCCTTCCTCATACTCCGTGGTCAGCAACGGCTTGGCTGTTTTCTAAGCATTATATCTACAATGCTTGGAAAACACAATCATCTCTACAGGTTACGGTTAGTATTTAGCATCAGGTGGGCGCGTAAGCTTGTTTGCCACCAGTTGTATAAAAAAATGAATTCTTTTAATTATTAGGTAACGGGTCCCCGTACCTGCGTATTAAATATCACCTTATTGCACCTACTAATCCATCTGCCAAGCGTAATGAATACGGTTAACACCTGCCTTCGGAATAGACTTAATATGTTCCGATAAAACTAAAAGTAAAATAATATAATGTTAATCAAATATCTGCTGAGATGGAACTTATAACTGCGTAAAACTTCTATTTCGCTCTCACCTAATACGTCACAATAAGAGTAAATGGGATGCACATAAATAATTATGAATTCAGGTACGTGGGTTACCTTTAGCATTTTATTTTCGACCAGAAACACGAAAATCCTCTCTGCGCAGATAAAAATAAACTTTATTAAAACAATATAATAATTTTTAGGGTTCTGTAGCTACATTGTAAAAAAAACCATTGTGGAAAACACCCTTTATTTGTTTGTAAGTTTGTCAGCACTTTTTATATCAGTAACCTATTAATAATGTATATTATTACTAGCCGCGACCCACAGCTTCGCTCGCGCCTAAAATATGTTTTGTTTCCCTCGGGAACCAGACCGATTTTCGGGATAAAAAGAACCCTTTTACCGTCTCCAGCAGCACCGAATCTACCTACATAACAATTTTTATCGAACTGGTTCAGCCGTTTAGGCGCTGAGTGGTAACAAACACACACACATACTCACAAACTTCCGCATTTAAAATATTAACAGGATGTATATAATAGGTTATTGTAGACTTGCCGCATTATCAATCCGTTAGGAAAAAAAGATGTGTAAACTCATCACTTTTTTTTTATCCTAAAAAAATATGTATTTTGGAGCATTGTAGCTGTGAGTTGCAAGCTAGGGAAGTACCAATGACACTTTTTATAAATATGTAGCTACTTTGTACTTTGTAGTAACATGATTGACTTAGGGTAAAGGAAAATATCGTGGACCTGGACCTATAAAAATAGTCTGAAATTGCCAATCCGCCTTGAGCAAGCGTGGTGATCAATGCTCATGCATTCTTTGTATGAGTCTTCTAGGCCTCCTGGCTTTAGCTCTGAAGTGGGACAGTAATAGGCTGATCTTATTATTACAAAAATAAATAGGGCTACAGTCTTCTTTATATATTTCCGACTCGCACTTTGCCATTTTTATTTAAATGTCGAATCGAACGTGTTACGGTACACAATCAGATAATAAAAACACGTTCACGATTCAATTATTCAGAACACGTATTTCTGTATTTAAAATTTTAAATGTTATGAAACAAACCTCGGGGCGGGATTGAAAACACGGCGATGATTAAGTCCTGTTCGTTCGGGAAATTTGTAGTGTTGCATGTTAATTAATTTAAAATATATACTAGCAAAGATCCCATTTACGATTAAAACATACTTTAAATATTTATTTAAAATAACAATTATTTCTATTAGCGCGTTGTGTCCCAATACAGAACACAGACCTCCCTTCCCTTTTTCTAGCTGTCTCTATTCTGTGCTAGTTAATAAAAATTGATTAGTTTACACATTAACGCATTGCCAGACATATGCCTTCCCCATAAAAAGCCACCACACTTAGCAGATGGATAGGCGACCGCAAGTAACTCTGTTGCTTATTACCCAATATTATGATTGCCTTTTAGAACGCTCAGGAAGAAATAGGCTGATTTCATATTTGAGACCTTGATTTAAACTTTAACAAGCGAACAGTAAACTTTTAATTATCTTTTAATTTTTACGGTTTTAAAACTAATTTATTTATTTTAATTTTCTTTTATGTATTATTTTCGTTAATTAAACATAATTACACAGACACGATGATGTGCTACGCAAAAAACCATTCTGCAATGTCCCTTGCTTACGCTGCGTGGTTTTCATTACATTAATGTGAATAATTAAAATTCCCTCTTAATTAGTGTTGCAAGAGTAAAGCGAGGAAGGCCGCGGACATTTTTTCTTTAATGACAATTCTCGTAATACGGAATTAGTCCTATGTAAAAGTTCAGTAACGTACAATAAACGGACACAAAATAAATCTTGAAATTCGAAAATATTTTGCAGAACAAATAAATATTTCGGCTGGAAATGGAACTCATAATTTTCCAAAATTTCCAGCCGAATTCGCCATTTCTTGCCGTAATGATAATGATTAGATAAACCACCAACTTCCATATTGACTCAACTTCATTACTCCTAATCGGAGTCAAATTTAATAATGAAACTTAAAATATTAAGTATTAAGATTTGAAATCCTACATGTAAGTATCGTGTCTAGGGGACTAAACAAAGAAAATTTCAAAATTGAAACACAAATATTTTACTAATCTTTAATACTTTTTTTATTTTTCTTTTGGCATCCTGTACTACTTCTTTTTAATCTTATAATAAATTTATCATCTGAAAAAATTAAATTATTATTACCATCGAATGCAAGTCCGTATATATTCTTCACGTTTAAAATTTTCTTGAATCCTGATTGTCCGTTAAGAAACACACCTTTATTTGTACACAAATACGTATCTCCTTCATTATCTTCTACAATTTGCCTCACAATCATTTGTTCAAAAACAGTTTCACCTTTTATTTCTTCACTAATAAACTTAAAAAATCCAGTTTTATTAGCATAATATAAATCATTATTACTGGTCACATGAAAATGATCTATTTCTATATTTTCAAACTCTCTCACTTTAGAAAATTTGCCATCGTATTGTATATGTAACCTTTGTTCTGGAAAGCTTATGTAGAACAAATTCATATTGAAAAATAATGACCAAATATTTTTGCCTTTCTCTTGATAAAAATCTGCTACTTTTGTTTCCATGTTAAATTTATAAATGCCATCGCTGCCTCCTAGATAAATATCATCATAAAATTGATCTATAGCAATGGTACAACCGCCTTTGATTCCAGCAATAGTTTGATATTGTCTTGTATCAAAATTGTAATGTCCTAGTCGGAAATCCATATCTGTAGATGACTCTGATACTGAATAACTAAAAAAGAGCATATTTGAACTTTTGTGTACGTTTAAGTTGTATGCTTTGTTTAACTCTGACCAAAATATGTCTTTTTCGTACCAGTGTTCTCCAATTTTGAGTTTATTACAAGGCTTCGCGAATGTTTCAGCGTTTATTATGAGCGAGATTAGGAAGTAGAACTTGCAGTCAAGTTTCAGTTTCCTGAAAGCACGTTTAACATTACTCTCATATATAAATGTAAATATCATGTTGTTAATGGTTGGAGATGGAGTACAATGACATGTTGTGTGTAATGAATTTTTGGGCATAATCAAACATCAAATAAACAAAGCGCTGATGAGTATGACTATAGACATCTTATTACTTAACCCGTAATTAATTGTAGTAAACATTCGTTCCATTGTGTTCCATCCAATGTTTTTAATTAATTTTATTAAAAAACGCATTTCATTTATGATCTACATTTTTATTTGTACTCATCTTTTTGTATTTAATATAAATTCATACAGTGAAATTAAGCTAAATTATAAAAAAAAATAATTCTATCAAATGTTTATGCCTGATACCATCAATGTTAAAAGCATTGTAATAGGTATGAGAACTGGCTCACAATTCCAGTCTCTGAAATTCAACTAAGTAGGTATATAAGTAAAATACGAATCCCTAAAAAAAATTTGAAGATATATTTTGATATTCATCAGTGAATTTACAAGCTTTGTTAAGGATTTTCTATCGGTTTTTATTGTTTAAGTACAAATTCAATAAAAATCTTTTTTAATATTAAAAAGCCCTTGATATTTTATACTCTCAATAAAATGACGATGTTGTATACTTCAATGTCTAAAACTAGGTATAAATAAAAGTCTGCTAAAGCAAAAAATACTATATGACTTTTAAGTATTAAGATATGAGTATGACGCAGTTACATACCAGTTCGTTAGTAAACACATCACTCCAAAACAGTCTAACTGATTTCGATTTTTCTTGTTTTATAATATAACACAAAAAAAAAACTGTTTCTTGAATACTATAACCATTTTTAAGTTTGTGAATTCCGTGGAATACATATATTTCATTAAATTAGATAAATTTCTACTCACATATTAACAAAAGTTTTAAAATCCATAAAGAATTCCGTAAATATTAGTAATTAATCACAAAAAACATGTTTGCAGTTCAAAATTCCCACAACAACTGCACAGTTACTCATAGTTATGTTATTTTGATACCTGCCAAACAAACAGTTATAGCATTTCACAATAACAATAGCATCCTGCTAACGATACTATTGTTTTTAACGCAAGTTCTTGCAGCCTAAAATTTGTAGAATCTAATGAAGATTGATCGATAATTACCGTGTACGCTACTACAACCCAACAGCTATAGGAATAGAGTTCTTATTATTATATCTACGATATCTAAGGTAGAATGATATTCCGTTATGCAAAATTCAATACATTTTTGAAATTTGTGATAAATATGCGGATAATTATTTTGAAGGAATTACATTGACTTCTTTTAACTGAACACTCATGTGAAGCTGTGAAAGTATGTGAAATTTGTTAGAGGTTCTGAGTTTAATTACTAAGATAACAGATAAGACAACGCTCAACTCATCAATCGTCGCTCACGTCGTTACATGATACCAGAGGCAGACAGACTACCGTAAAGTTTATTATTATTGATTTATTTCTTCTCACAAAACTTCAAACAATAATAAAAGTATAACAATGTAAATGATGCATTATACCAAAATATAACAAAATTACCTACAAATAAAACTCTCTAAACCTCGTTTTAAGAAAGATTAAAAGACCACAACTTTAAGTCATATATATGAATTGTAAATTTTGCTACCGTGTCAAGCGATAGTGGTGACATCAACAAAAAATTTAATGTTTCTCATACTCTCTTCTTAAAAAAGACAAGAGGACACGCATTCACAGCCAAAATGTCACCGCTGCCCTCAGTGCTTTGGCAGCTCCTGTCTATTGGTTTTATTGCGAAGACTACAAGAAATACAAGTAGAACGGACTTTAGTAAATGGAGCCAGTATTTGATGGCTATTCTTTATATTACGGCAAACTCTGTCGGACGGTACGAAATACCACTTAATCCTAATGAGGACACCTAATTTGTTTCTTGCTAGTTTGGATTTGTTCTTCAAACCACTTACAAAAATAGCGACTTCTTGAAACAGAGGCGTTTTGACAAAATCTAAGTTATATGTCCATGAGATTGAAAAGATCTTGACTCGTTCTTCACACCTCATTCGAAAACCTGAACGTACAAGTTGTCCTCCGACCTGTAAATTGTTGCACGTACATCACACATGCTGTCACCCAACACTAACATAGGGTGTTCTTGGTTTATGTATAAAGAGCAGCAAAAAAAATTCACACGTGACTTTTGCTATATCATTTATTAATATGTTTTTTAATCTATTATTACCAAGTGAAATAACTTAAAGAAACTGAACTCAAACATTTTTGCATGCAAAATTTAAATTCTTTGAAACTCAGGTCAACAGAAAGGTAGTGCTTTGTACGGATTAGGCATTTTTTTGCTAACACCATGTGTTTTATTGTAACTGTTAGCTCTAGCTCTTCTCTTATTAATTATGTTTGTTTTATTAAAATTCATCATTTCGGATAGAAATTTAACGGCACCACAAAACACACCTCGTCCAGTTGGTACTAATCTATATATATTATTATCAGTAGAATATATTATTCGATCCTCTTGATCGAAAGTTAAACCCATTAAATGGTATATATCAGCTACTTTTCTAATTTTATAAAAAGGTGCCTCTTGAACGTATACCCCATCACTAGCAGCAAAAAATACATCTCCTCTTTTATTATTAGTTATTACCTTAACAGCTATTGCTTTACTTAATTCTATAGGTTTCTTATTAGGCTTTTCAACTTTATACAATGCAGTTTCATTGGAAAAGTAAACGTCAATAGTGTTTTTTGATACATAGAAATTGTCTATTTTTATATTGATAGCTTCTTCTACTTCAATAAAAATATCATCGACGTACACGTAGAGTTTTCCTGTTAAATATTCTACATAGTAGAAATTTCTTCTGATGAATAAAGCTGCTATCGACTTCCCTTCTTCAGCAAAGAATTCAGCTGTGTTTGTACTGAAATTGTATTTGTAGATGCCGTTATAGCCACCAAAGTAGATATCGTTGTTAGCCTCATCACCGGCTATGATGTGCCCTCCTAATACTCCAACGACGGGATTGCATATTCTACTGCCAAGGTGACATGCCTTTATTTCGAATTGTACATATTCTCCATCTTGTATTATATGACTGAAGAACAGGTTTCCAGATGATCTAAGGTAGATAAAATAATGTATTATTTTAATTAAATGGTTGTCAACGTCGATATAATGAAATTAACGGCTATGTATAAAAAGCGTGTGATTTGAAGGGAATCAAACGTTTTTGATTGGCAACATTTAAATGATGTCCCTGATATTGCACACTATAATATAACTATTTCTTACTATCAGGCAAACCATTTGCCAATATTAGGTACATCAGTGCAATACAGAAGAAATATTATTATAATATTATGTTACGCTTTATTCTATCTGCAATGTATTGCAGACCAACTGTAGAGATTTCTCAGACAAACTTAATAATATTAGGTACACCACAAAAGTACCAAAAGAGACCACGGCCAAGTTTCTTACTAAAACAATTTTAGTTTCTGGTTTAAGTTTAATTCCCGGTCGACAACGACTTAGTTATATTTTCTTAGAATTGTTTTTGCGATTCTTAGAAACCACAGCCATGGTTACGGTTACCACTTACCACTAGATAGGCTTTATGCTTGTTTGCCGCCAAAGATCAAAAAAAGATTTTGGAACAGTCCGCATAAAAAAGTAGAAGTAGCACTTAAAACAATATTGGTCACACAATCTTACTAGTAAACGCAATAGGATGACATAGAAAGACAAAATAATTAAATTAAATAAAATAATTAGACAACTGGTGGTAGAGTGTGTTAATCTAACCATCAAATCTTAATTAAGATCTACACTCTCTTTAAACAAACAAATATCGCAATTTTAAATTTTTGTCTATCACCTGAGACAATTGGCATAAATGCTAATAGAATAAATTATAAAATGTATTGGATTGATATAAGCTAACGACAATGTTGAGGTTAATGCCACTTGTCTAGGCCCTCTGTTGGTTTAGTCTGTTTTAAGACAAAAAGTAATCAGAAGTCTGATTGCGCGTTAAATTGTATGTTTGTAGTTTTCCGCAAGAATATTCTTGTTCTTTATTACAAGAGTTGATTGTACTGATTGTCTTGACTACTATACAAAACAGTATTAGTTCCGATTCCTATATTTATTTATTTACTGCTATAGATTTGTATCTCGGTTTTGGATCTTTACTTTCATTATAATATTTTCTCATTTTGGTGAGGGTGTCTATTAACATTTGTTTGTAATCTGTTTCTTGCGTGTTCATCAAACGCTTTACCCTTGTCAACAAACTGTCTAAAACCAAATTAACTAACATCATTATCTGTTTTTGTGTCCTGCAGTGCCAGTTTATTGTTTGAAAGAGTCTGTATTTGCTAGGCATTCATATTAAACAATGCACTGCATTACTGAAAATCAAATTATTTAAAGACTAGCTTTCTGTAGCGCGGTTTCACCATCTTTAGTTACTGCTCTGCTCACGTCGCCAGTAGCGTAATGATACATAGCCTGTACCCTTCCTCAAGATCTGGACTATAGTACGCAAAAAAAAAAATACTAGTAGTTCCAGGGATTAGCGCGTTCCAATAAACATACAAACAAATTCCTCCTCCTCCTTTCGCTTTATGTAATTGTATAAATGTATCAGTTTTACTCTCTTAATAAGCAAATCCTTCACATTACAACCGACCGCACCATGGCAGGGGGGTTCTCCTTTTCCCTGCTCTTTAGAGATATAATCTCTTTACACTGTCGGCAACGACTTTGTTTGCATTTTCCTAGTATTTCTTATCAGCCTTATTCATAGGATACGGTTACCACTTACTAGTAGATACGCTGCCTGCTTGTTTGCCAACTTTTATTTAAAATACCAGCAATACCTAAGTAGGATTCTTAAAGTTCCTGCTAGTGAATCGTGAATCGTACTTCTTCACCGAACGATATTGATAACAATAATGATTGTGGTACAGTAGGTACAGCATTTTGTTAACATTTTTGACAAGTATTTTGGTTATTTTTAACAGTTACACAAAATTATTTTAATATCTATACTATCTTTCTTTTTTTTTCTAAATTATCAAATGTTATTTGGATCACAAACGAGGAGGAATTGTGAAGAATGAAAGAAAGCGGAACTTGCACAAGACAATAGAAAGTAGAAGAGGAAAGATGATTAGCCACATTATACGACATGACAGCTTTATAAAGAACATCATAGAAGGGAAGATAGATAGAAGTAAGGCGAGGTAGGAGAAGACCACAGATAAGCTATATGAGTCAAGTAAAGAAAAGTGCTGATGGCATGTTGTATAAGGAGGTTAAGGAAATGGATCTAAACAGAGAGACGTAACGGAATTGCATTCAGTGACAGAAGTCCAACTCTACAGTTATGGATTGATTTACATTTTACATATCACTTTACAAATTTTCCATTATTTCTGAAATTGTGCTTATCTTTCAAACTCGGCATATAATAGAAAATACCTTACTTGCACTAAACGAACTACATAATGGGAGCTATAAGAGCTTGTACAAATCGGTTTATTGACCTCCATAATAATGAGGCTATCCCCCATTTCCATGTTATTGAAGCTAGACGAATTTATATTCTGATCATTGTCTTCTGAGGTAAACTCGTATAATATATTTTATAGTATTAGTACATAAATAATTCATTGATTTATATTTAAATGGATCAAGTTGTGTTCATTTTTATCTATACATAGTATAAAAATAAATCGCCAGCAAGCGTAAAAAATAAAAAGTCTAAAAAAATGAAGAAAATAGACATCTATTTTCTTCATTTTTTTAGACTTTTTATTTTCTAGACCATAGTTCTTCATTATCATATCGTTCACGGCTGGACATAGGCCTTTCCCGACTTTTTTCATCTTGGGAGGTCATAAGCCGCTCTTTGGCTCGTCGGTTGTTCATAGACCATCAGATGATTAGAATAAAAAAATTGTAAATGACCATTTGCTTTAGCTGTGATGGTCTTGTCATTTCTTATGCCATCTTAAAAAACTAAAAGTGAAGTAGAGGTAAGAGTAGAGGTAAGGTACCTTAACTTTTTAATGTGAAAAAAAATACATATATTAATAGTTTATTCAAAACATTAGTCTGAGGACGCTGTACTTTGACTTTGTCCTGGGCCTTTTCTGGTATTTCATCTTTGTATTTTATCTTGGTATTTGTCACTATATTCTAGAATAGATTTACGGCGGCTGAACAATGGATCGTCCATAATATTGCTCAAAGTCATTATAATGTAAAATTCAAATTGCACCAATTTATGAGTTCATCCTTTTCATTTTTATTTATTATTATTAGAGTAGTGCAATATAAGAAAAAATAAAAAGTATTTATTTTCTACCCAGAAACAACATGCAAAAATCTACAAAAATCAATAGCACATTGGAATAATTGTAAACAGGGTATTTGAAGTAAATTGACACAGGTAAGTATTTAGTTTTATCAAAAAAAAAACATATACGGTCGAATTGAGAAATCTTCTCCTTTTTTTGAAGTCGGTTAAAAATACAAGCATCTTTTATATAAACAAAGATTTGGACATTTTCAAAACTTATTCATAAGTTCCATATCCTTACATTCAAATTTGTTTATTTTTTTTTCTTAGTAATTATGCTTTATTAAATTCACATGAGTATTATCATTATTATTTAAGATTCATATTATTAGATATAGACTAGATCTTAACGAGCGCACGTCCTTGCAGCTTTAAGTACTAGTCCAAAAGGAAGAAGGTCAGTCAAGTCCGATTCTTATTCGAGATGATTTAACCAAAAACATAACAATAATAATTTAACTAATTATTATATTAGTAAGCTGCTCATCGCCTTTCGCGTCTGCATCATTAATGGCATCTAAACATAACTGACTATATTTACTCTTCACTAATCTATATATAGTATCCTTATCTGAATATATAACTTGATCTTGTGTATCAAACGTCATACCAAAAACTTGTTCAATATCAGCTACTCTTATAACCCTTCGAAAAGGTCTATCTTCCATATATATCCCATCATTCGCACAGAAATATATATCTCCAAAGTAATCTTCGTTTATTTGTCTCACACTAACGCTATCGGTTAAAATGAACGATTCCTTTTGCGCCTTCTCTACTTTATACAATGCTGTTTTATTAGAAAAATATACATTATTGTTTTTAGATACAAAGTAATTGTCTACTTCTATGTTAGCAGCTTCGGCTAATTTTACAAATTTATCGTTTTTGTATACATAAAGTTTTTGAGTTGGATATTCTATATAGTAGAAGTTTCTTCTGATAAATAATCCCCATATTGACTTTCCTTCTTCAGCGAAGTAATCAGCACTTTTTGTACTGAAGTTATACTTGTAGATGCCGTCGTGACCGCCAAAGTAAATGTCGTCGTTTCCACTGTCATAGGCTATGGCATATCCTCCGGATAGTCCTGTGATATGTCTGCAGGTCTTTTTATCTAGATTACAAGACATAACTCCAAAATCTATCTGTGTTCCTGATTGGATCGTATGACTGAAGAACAGGTCACCAGAATATCTAATGAAATTGGGCAAAATTGATCTATTAAATTTGGTTTTAGTTTTACGGTTGCAATTTATATTAATGATGTTAATTATTAAATATTTGAGGGTTATTGGTTATAATATTAATTATTTTGTTATTGGTTATAATTATACTAATATTTTTAATTGTTTTTGTTATTTATCATATTCATTATATTTAGAATAGGTTTGTGTTAGAGTTGTTAGATTTTAGACCATTTTATAATAGCGATAAATGTCACCATGTTACCAATATTATTAATTATTATTATTTTACCGTTCCTCGCGTTAAATGACTTGTTAATAGACAGTTATATTTCAAAATCGGAAGGAAAAGAAAAGCGTCCACAAAGAAGGTTTTACATTCAGCCTGCTCCAATGCTTTTTCAATCGAAGTTAAAATGGCCTTGACTATTTCTCAATATTATTGTCAAAGTAAATGATCAGCGTTTAGTACGAATCGTCGCTTTACCTAATACACTACTTTAACCTAAGAACACTTAATAATATGTACTTACTTATGCATCACCAAATTGTATGGTCTGCCAAGGTCTTTGAATAGTACCTCTTTGTCATAGTAAATACCATGAAATACGACGCCATCGCACATGATGAGCTCAGTAGCAGTGGTGGTGTCATCGGCATCCGCCCTGGTCAGCAGCAGCCATAGAGTTAAGAAAAACATTTAAAATCTGGAACAAAAATCATTAGTGCATATTTGACTGCCTCCGTGGTGCAGTGGGAGCACAAGCGATTGTTTACGAGGTTGTAGCTTCGATCACACGGGACAAAACTTTGTGTGATCCATAAACATTTTGTCCGAGTCTGGGAGTATTTTGTGTCGGTTAAATGAATGTTTTTCAGTCCCCTGCGACACAGGTCTTGTAACCTAGTGCGTGAGGTGTCTTTTTTAAAAAGAAGAAACAAAAATGAGGTTATGGTCGAAACAATTTTAGATTTTTGAGCATCTGGAAATGCTGGACTTTGGTGACCATCTAGCTTATTTGCATCCGGTTGTAAACTTTTCGCGTCGTATTTGATATCGATTTCAATGTCGATG
Source organism: Parascotia fuliginaria (assembly GCA_963082885.1). Taxonomy (NCBI): domain Eukaryota; kingdom Metazoa; phylum Arthropoda; class Insecta; order Lepidoptera; family Erebidae; genus Parascotia; species Parascotia fuliginaria. Next base: position 10,737,921 of record OY720194.1, on the reverse strand, counting down.
GCAGATTCCAAAACACTTTTTACATACCTTATCTAATTTCGCGACTTGCAACTCGCAAGCTCTTTGTTTCGGATAGTAAGTACAAATATTCTTAATTTGGATTTAGGTAAAGTAAACTTTCTCTCGGATTTGAATAAGGTCGTTTTCGAAGTTTGAGAATACAACAGTTATTGACAGTATAATATATATATAATATTTAACTGTAACCACATTGAAACCAATTGGAATAAAAATTGACCGATGGTCACTAAAGGTAAACGAATTAGATACGATTTACGATCCCAGCAGAATGTAACAATCTATTTAATATTTCCCTAAGGGATGTTTGAGTATATGCCTTATATGACGCTGCTCATTTCCTCGTTTCCCTTAACCTTATGACACCCACGGGATAAGAAGGATGGACGGACGAGTGGATCATTTTCGGGTAATATTTTCAAAATAAAAATAGCTCCCATCAACTATGATATTATCACAATATTTAAAAAAAACAAATTATTAAAATTCGAAAAAAAAATCATTTAAGTATAATAACGCATTAGCTTGGCTTATTTAAAACAATATATGTTTGTATTTTAAACACTTCACAGATTACTGTAATCCGATTGTGATCAAACTGTCAACCTTTTTTGCATTTGCGAGAATAAAATAGACTAGTAAAAAAAATCTGTAACAGTAATGCACCGAGTACCAACTAATATTACTAAAACAAAATTGGCGCTCTCGAAATTAATCATATCAAATTTTAAAGATAAGTAGGTACTTAAATTTTTTTGAACTTTGCTGGCAAATAAGCGGTCCACCTGATGGTAAGTGTTAACCGAAATCTATAGAGATATGGCTGTGTTTTCCAAGCATCGCAGAAGTAAAAAACAAAACCAAGCCGTTGCCGACAACGGAGAAGAGGATGAGCAAGGAAAAAGGCTACCCGCGGTCTCACTCACCGAGCGAACCACATTAGCATGAAAACTAATATTTCTACGTCGATCTTCTATGAGAGAATAGTACTTCTCCGGTCAATCCGTCTAACAATAATATAATAAATACGTCTATTGTTACATACCAGGGTGGTATTCAACTAAAGACGTCTATTAAGCGACAAAGACTATTATGCCTGCTACATTAACAATAACATAACCTACACACCACATTAGGGCTGTCTGTTCACTGGAGCAAAGAAAATATGAGCGAAGTGGCGCTGTGCCTATATTAAAGTACTAGCATTCCGCGGCGCGGTTTTACCCGCGTCTTTGCTTACTGCTCTGCTCCCGTCGCCAGTAGCGTGATATAATATAGTCTATAACCTTCATCGAGAACTGGGCTATCATACGCAAAAAGAAGACTGGTAGTTCCAGAGGTTAGCGCGTTCAAACAAACAAACTCTGCCGCTTTATATAATAGTATAGATAGGGTTGCCTAAAATCTTTTTTCCACTGCAGTGGACAGGACTTAGCAAACTAATTTAAAGATTCATATATGAAAATGAAAATATATTTATTTATATAGGTTAATTGAGGAGTGACTTTTCAAAACGGCTTATTTCGGGTTCCCAATTTTACTTATTTTATGTACACTCACATTATATGACGTGAAGTGTCCGGTTCTAAAGTACTTTAATCTCGAAGAAAAATGGCCATAGAAAATGCTTTCCGCAACAAAATAGCTTAATTCACGTTAATTCTCGTATTTTTCTTGGTCCTGAAAAAAATGACCATACAGAAATAAGCCATTTTGAAAAGTCACTCCTCAATTAAAGTAACACTTATGAACGTCAAAGTTTACAAAATGTCTGCCAATTAACCTACACTCAAGTCGCTGACGAAGTAGACCCATGAGAAGTACTGACAAGAAACTCAGGCCACTCTTTTTAAATCACATCAGATCAGAAAGGGCTTTCTATTACTGATAGTAGCTGTTTAGCTAAACAGCCCAACTAATGGTAAGTGGTTACCTCATAGACCTCAAAAGCAATGAGCTATAAACCCTGCTTCTGAATGTAGAAGCCATTTTACATAGTGGATAAGGAAAACTGTACATGCAACCAAAACACAATTACTAATCTAATTTGAATGAAATCTTCTACTTAAACGAAATCTTGTTCCGTATTGTGTAGATAAGTCTGGCAACATAATATGAAAGAAACATATTACGTTGAGATCGAATTAATGGAATGAAGACAAAATGTTACTGTTAATATTTTGTAGGTACCTGTCGAAAAACAACAAATTTAAACACGTTACGCCATTTTGAGGTCGCATGAATGGTAACAAAACAGGTTCCTTCTGTCGTCTCTATACAAGTATAGATATTATTATGTTTTCTAATTATATTTTTAAGTATAAAAATGATAAATTTCCTTAATTTAAATAACACAAAAAAGTTAAGAAGGCTAAAAAACCATAGACTAATTGCTAAAGTTTAAAGATCTTAGGAAAGTTATCTGAAATTTAATTTACGATTTCTTTGATGGGCTTCGTCTTGTTTTGTAAAGAACAAATGCGGTCAAAGCACTACAATTAATTTGATAATTAAAATCGTTGTTAGATAATAATATAAATATTTGACAAATAAATATTTTTTTGTACATTATACAAACATGTTGCTACACAATGGCGGGTGTGTGATTTAATAGGTATTTGTTTAAGTTATTAATTGTAATTTTATTGTCAATTTCAAAACTCAAGTGATTTAAATAAATTTTATACAAATTATATTAATTTTGTTATTAACCTTGTATAATTTTATAATGTAATTCACATAACTTCACCTAATCACATTTTATTCAAAATTAAAACTAACTATAAAATTTTATATCGTAATAATCTATTATTTTCACTTTCACAATTTGCTTAAATAAATAAAACATAGACAAATACAACATTACCAAATATATATATTTTTTTAATAACCTAATTATATTCACCTTTGTTAAGTACTCCACAATCACTAAGTAAACTAATTATTGGAATTAATTAAACCTTCTCTTCGTTTTATACTGATGTACTATGAACCACTTGCTTGTTCTGGAGGTGATCTATTAATGACACATTCCTTCATTGTTTGCAATGACATCAATATAATACAAAGTTTCAAAGCAAGCAATTGTAATACAAACAATAATGATTATTTTGATGAATCATTTCGGAAAGATCAAATGATTTTAATAGTCATATTCTTGGATCACGTCAGTCAGCTCAGTATATCTCGCAGAACTGATAGCAGTTGGAACTAAAAGGTACTATGGTACACAACCGCTTATAGCAATCTTATCTCTTAGATTGTCTCTACCCTTGTTTTTAATGGTACAAAAGAAAAAGACAAATAAAAGTAACATTAAAATAATACTGCTTTATGAGTAGTGGTAGGCCTTTAATAAGAGCAGCAGGCTTACGAACGATCAAGGAGGCGAACATTTGAAGAAAGAAATTTGAAATATGTGGTACGGTAGTAGATCCACGCTGATTTCAGCATGAATGGCCGGATCGTCCAGGGAAGTACTACCCTCTCATAGAAGATCGACTTAAGAGTAGAAGTATCCGTACTACTGCGTTTCGTTCGGTGAGTGAGAGCGCCGGAGGCCCAATTTCCCCCCTTTCCTCTTTCCTCACGTCCCTCATTTCCTTCCCCTAACCCCATTCCCAGCCGCCATAGTGGAGGCCACCATACCAGCAGTTTAAAACGATAGCTTTTGGTATAGTGGCCGCCACTTCTGGATTCCACTGACTGCTTACCATCAGGCGGGGTGGAGTCACTTTGGTAGGCTATACTAAAAAAAAAAAAATGGAATGCACAACAGTGGACGTCTACTCGCTGATATGACGTCAATCAAAGTCTTCAAACCTTCGAACATCAAGGTGCTGTGCGTTTACGTGTGATCAATTGTAGTAATTGAAATGACTGTAGCATTTAACTGCTTCCCATAAAACAGAGTGGAGTCACTTGGTAGGTTAATATAAAAAAATAACAACCTTAAGAGCGTTCACACAAAGAGTGGCAATGTCGCAATATAGTTTCATATTTTCGTGGTTTTAATTTTTTTATCTAAGTATCATTTTATCGGAGCTATATTTAAAAAAATATTAGTATAATACTTTTTAGAATAACGTGAAAATTGTATAAAAAGTAAGTAACCATAATGCTTAGAGTGAAAAGTGCTATGAAAATAACGCTATGCAAGTTTCCAATGTATTATTTGCATATAAATAGAACTATAACTGAGTTCTTAAGGTTTAGTTAACTTACTTATTGCGGTTTTGAGAAATTCGCTTATAGCTAAACGAACTCTTTCTTTTAATTTAGATCGATTCGCTCATATTTCGTTTCGCTCACTGGTTGGCAAACAATCACAAAGAGTGTGGCCAGCCTATGGATGGATGACCGCATAGTGACATTTGATCTGAACGTCTCCGTGAGGGCACGTCATAAGTCGTTTCCAGGAGTTACCATGATCATAACACTCGTTAGGTCAAGTCTGATGTCATTGTAATAAAATATGATGGGCGACCTGGAGCCCTACCACAACCTCTTCTAGCAATGTTATTAAAACCTTACTTTGTCTCTATCCTTGTTTTTAATGATACAAAAGAAAAAGACAAAACACAAAGTAACATTAAAATAATTCAGCGAGGTAGTGGTAGGCTCCCTAAACAAACCCTGATCACTAGTCACTCGAGAAGAAGAATAAATAAATAAATAATATTATCACACATCGTCATCTACCCCCAAGCTAAGCAGAGCTTGTGTTATGGGTACTAGATAACTAAAATATAATACATAAACATCCCTTTTTTTTGTAAATACATACTTAGAATACATAGAAAACACCCAAACTGAAGACAAATACAAATGTTCATCACACAAACATTTGCCTTCCACGGGAATCGAACCCACGACACCCTCTGCTTTGCTTGTTTACATTCAGTTGTGTTTTTTTCCGATAAATTAAATAAACTGTAAACAAATTGGCAACCCGAAATTCTATTCAGTACATTAACGAGTCTATTTGTATCAAAATCACCGACCTATCTGACAGTTCATCTTTTTGTTGGAGGTAGTCAAGTGAACTGAACTGGTTTTCAAGGTTTCTTTAGAGGTGAATAATGAACTAAAAACAAAACAAATAAAGTAATTTATCTTCATAATATATATTTATATAAAATGTTCAAGTAAAGTCATTTTGCATAATATTCCATTACGTCTAGTAACACCATTGTAAAATTATAATTTACTAGCTTGCCGCGACGCGGTTTCATTCGCGTCTTTGCTTACTGCTCTGCTCCCGTTGTCCGTAGCGTGATGTTACATAGCCTATTACCTTCCTCAAGAACTGGGATATCATACGCAAAAATTAAAATATTTAAAAATACTAACTAATTAAAAATTGTAACTCATTCAAATAACTGTAATTATCTGGCGATTGAAAAGAGTGGCGTGAGTTTCTTGCCAGTTCTTCTCACAGCTCTACCTCGTCAGCGAACTGGCTGTAGGTCAATTGGCTGACAAAATGTAATGTTGACTTTTCATAAGCATCATACTTTATGATCTAAATGAAATAAATACTTTGACTTTGACTTTAACTTTGAAAAAAAATTTTTTGAAATCCGAATAGTTCCAGAGATTAACGCGTTCAAACAAACAAACAAACTTTTCCGCTTTATATAATAGTACTAGCTTTCCGCAGTGCGGTTTCACCCACGTTTTTTCTGCCTGCTCTGCGCCCGTCGCCAGTAGCGTAATGTTACATAGCCTATAACCTTCCTCAAGAACTGGACTACTGGCACAAAATAATTTTTGAAATGTTCCAGAGATTAGCGCGTTCAAATATACTCTTCCACTTTATATAATAGTAGGTATAGATTAATTTGATCGAAGTCAAAACATACATCATTTCTAAATAACTTAATTTAGAAGGGTATTGAAAGAAAACAATAACTATTTATCAAAAGAACAAAAATTTTGTTTTTTTTTCAATTTTGTAAAAACTGTATAGATAAATTATAACAAACAACTTATTCACGCGATAAGTGATCAAGGTCGTGTATAAACTTTAAGTTTAAGGAATCCCCAAATTTACCGCCAGTTATTGCTATAAAACTACGGTTCTTTATTTAAATTTTTAATGATTTTAGTCATTTTCATCCCCATACTTTTCAATGTCCGTCTTCTTTTAGAAACTCTTTTTTATTCGTTTTACAATTAACAAAACGAAAGAAACAAATCGGTCTTCTGTTAGGTGGAGTTACTTTTACAGCTACTGCCGATTCTCTATGCTAAGCTCAACATTTTTATGTATACTTTGCTAAGAACTATTAAATATTATTATCATTATATCGGTTCATTATTACTGCAGAGAAAGTCCTCTTAACATACAGAGAAGGTATGAGCATTGATCGTCACGCTTGCTCAAGGCAAGTTGGTGATTTCTGAGTTGCTCAGAAGTCCAGGTTTCCTCACGATGTTTTCCTTCATCATTAGTCAGAAATGTCCAAGATACACTTAAAAAGTACATATGATTTAAAAATTGACAGTGGTACTTGCCCGGTTTTGAAGCCCCGACCTTGTGTTTACGAAGCGGGTGCGTTCACCACTGGGCCATATTTATATTAGGACCAAATTATTATTGTAACCTGTGTTCGAGTAATGCTAAACCTTTCTAAGCTTTGTTATTATGATTAATGCTCATGTCTTCTGTATTTGCCATGTAGAAGTTCCTATAAGTAGAACTTTATAAAGAATTATTTTAATTAGGATTAAAAATCAAACAGATCCGGATATCTATACTAGTTAATGGATGGTAACAATATTGATTGCATAATAAGCATTAGACAATGAACAACTCTCTCTTTGAACATTGCTATAAAGTGAATCATTCAAAAAATATTTCTTTCAATAAAATGATAAATATGTGACCATGAAACAGTTTTTATAAAAGAAAATATTTATTCTTGCATAATAAGTAAAATAGCGATGGATCAACTACTCAGTGTAGTACCTAGAACAGTAATGTAAGTTTGTTACTTTGCATAAGAATTTATTGTTATAATAATATGTGGACACTATCACACACCGTTATCTAGTCCCAAGCTAAGCAGAGCTTGTGTTATTGGTACTGGATAACTGGAATATAATACATAAATACTATTTTTTTTATAATACATAGAACACTTTGAGTAGATAGAAAACACCTAGACTGAAGGCAAATACAAATGTTCATGACACATATATTTGTTTTCCGCGGGAATTGAACCCACGAGACCCGGCGGCGCTGGCGTCGCAGTCAATACACTAAACAAATAAAAAATCAAATCTTTTCTTATTATATTATTAGTTTAGATAACCTTTTTACTATTTTAAACATCAAAATGATCTTCATAATGGCTCGTAATCATTAATGGTTAAAGAAACGAATGAATAAAATACCTATTTGAGTATTCATTCATTTGTACAGTAAAAGGCTTTTCTTGCATTGAAATAACCCAGTTATTTCTGTAAAATTACGCTCGTTATTATCCGTATTTGAAGAAATTTACATCAAACAGGTAACATATAAACAAACGCACATACTCCACTGCTTACCCGCTTTACAAACCACTTGAAACGAAATCCTTATACACAATTAAATGCTCGCCGGAGCAAATATTTTAATATAAGTAAATTTACCTGTACGAACACTACACGGATTTGGTTCACCGTGGCGAGTTCTCGTTCCGTGTGGTTACACAGTGGTAATTTGTTTTAAGCGGCATATTAAAGCGTTTGAATTAGTACAATTATAATTTAAGAAAGGTTGAAATTAGAAATGTGTAATAATAATACCAGCCTGTTTACTGTCCCACTGCAGGGCAAAGGCCTCTTCTCATAGAGAAGTAATGAGCATTAATCACCACGCTTGCTCAAGGCGGATTGGCAATTTCAGACCTTTGAGTCCAGGTTTCCTCACGATGTTTTCCTTCACCGTCAGTCAGAAATGTCCGAGATAAACTTAGAAAGTACATATGATTTGAAAAATCACATTGGTACTTGCCCGGATTCGAACCCACTACCTCGTGTTTACGAATCGGGTGCCTTATCCACAGGGCCATTTCGACTTTTAGAAATGTGTGAATGAAAATATTTTCTAAGACATTGGTTTGATGGCTTCCCGCCTACTAGTAATATTGCTATGATATTTTCGTTTGTTGTAAGATCAAATGTAACTTTTGATACCTAAGCGAAGCAAGGGCGGTCCTTTAGTATTTTATAGTTTTACAACAAATCAATTGCGACTGCAAAAGCCTTATCGTCTATATACCTTTGCAAAATGCAGTAACACAACTAATACATAGATATTTTTTCAGCTTCACATGTAAAACAAAATGCCATTACAGTATTTTCATTTCATTTTCTTCGGAATATTTTAGTTCATACGTTACATCTAACATAGAACCTGACAGTTATTAGAAATACTTTCTTTATATTACACGATATCACCCTATTGAAATTAGAATAACTTTTGCAAGGAGTTGATAAAATGTACATAAGTATTGTGGAAACAGATCTTTTATATTTTTACTAGCTTTCGCTAAGTTACATCTTTGGTTACTGCTCTGCTCCCGTCGCCAGTAGCGTGATATTACATAGCCTATAACCTTCCTCAAGAACTGGGCTATCAAACGCAAAAAGAACTATTGTAATCCGACTAGTGGTTCCAGAGATTAGCGCGTTCAAACAAACAAACTAATTCTTCCTCTTTATATAATAGTATAGTCACAGTAAAAGGGAGAGTTAGAGCACAGCGAGCTTTTTTATTAGAGTTTGGACATTTTGGCTAGGGAAAGAGGCTAAGGGCTAAACTCTGTCGAAAACGGCAATCGTAGCTGCACTATTTTGATAGTATTATGTTCCTGTAAACCGATGGATGAGAGCGGCTCATGACCGACCAAGGTGGTGAAAATTGGGGGAAACCTAGGTCTACCAGTGGAAATCTTTCAGCTGATATGATGCTGTTGCTGCTGAACAGTACTAGTGTCAACAACTTATTTCTAACATAACAGACCTTTGTCTACAGGTAAAAAAAAAAATCTTTTTGTGGCGGCAGCGGTAATTAGTATTTTTAGGACAATTTTCACCACCAGTTGGCGCCACTTAGGTGAAAGATCTTTTATTCACAAAATTTCAAAATAAAAATTCATCCAATCAATAGAATTGTTGATCTATCAAAGATTGAAAGCGCTTTGACAGGTACCTGGACATGACGTCTCAATGCTGACACCTCGTAGGCGCCATTTTAGAAAACTATCATTGGGTTTAGATACGTTTGAAGAAATAACTACATAACATCAAGTAAACCAAATTATTTAACTACCACCATTGAGAAGAATCTGACCAGGGCTGCTGTAACTAATGAAGAACAGCCTCGTCTAAAAGACAAAAGTAAAGACTGCAGTCACAATGGGTTATGAAGCCATTTCTATCTTGAGACTAAAGTTAATAAAAGTTTGCACGAACAGAAATTCTAACTATCGATGTTCCGAAGTTTCCATTCCTTTCACAAGTGTCCTTTAAAAAAATTCGGAACGATACTTCACAATTTCTACCCGTAATTTCACTTTCACCACAGTGAAGTAAATCAAAACTTTTTTTTTCTTTTCCAAATTTGACCAATTTCATAAAGTTGGAAGATGTTCCTCAAACGTTGTACGCACTGAATAAAGTTGTGCATTCTACTTAAGATTACTTTGCTTAATCCGAGGAATCTAACCGTTTTAACTTAGCTGTAGGTATTTGTTGAAAAGCCATGTTTTGAGACGAACTTTGAAACAACAGACCGCCTTATTATTATGAGTGAGATGTATATAATTATAATTTTAATAGACAATATGGGGAACATAAATTAAGTAAACTTCCTAAAATGTTTTCACGATCAAATTCTCGAACTGGAATTTTGTGAGGTTGGTATATTAACCGTTATATCGATAGATTCGGTGTTCCACGATTAATGATGTTATTTTATTTTTTTTTTGCTTATCTAAGTGCCTGATGTTAAGCACTCAGTGGGGTCCAGTTACTTAAATAATTGGACACTTTAACTGACACAAGGTGAACTGATGACCTAATCAATGTGGCGGGCAACGGATAGATGAATATTTCATGATCATATGGAGATACTTTGAGTAGGTCTATGTCCAGCAGTTTTTTAACTGATATGATAATGATAAAATTCAATTAAATTCAAAACATTTATTTCGGATCATTTTTTTACAACCTATATTACCTTGAAAACTAAGATACATCTAATAATATAAACCTAAAACTAATGCAAGTGTATCGGCATACGGCGGTGTCATATTACGCGGCGCAGTATTGTGTATCCTCCCATGATAACGCCAATACACAATACCTTTCGGCCAAAACACTTCCTTGAGCAAAATTTCAAGATCATGACTTGGCACTTGCACCACGAATGATTTAAAATTCGTGCGCATTTCTAACCTCTCCTTTCAATTAAGTAACCTTTAAAATAAGTAGCTATGATGTAGTAACCATAGCAGCTTGTTTGACCTAAAAAATAATAGTGTCATTAATCCACTGTAATAAAAATTCCTACCACATATAAAATAAGAATATTAAATCCGTAAAAAACGTAGTAAAGCCAAAACATAACAAAGATAATACATAAAGCAATGTTGAAAATGGCAGCTTTTGACTTACAGATGTGGAATTTTAAAACAGCATTATGATGGAGGAAACGTAACATTATATAAACAAGTTATATTTTCGACCTCGACTTTATGTAATAAAAATGCGAATGTTTATTTATCTGTTGCCTTACGAAAGCCTCTGGAAATTTGGAGGCTTGATAATTGTTTATTTTCTCGTTTTAACGGTGTAGTACTTAAACACCTCTTAAATAATTCAGCGCTAAGACAGGTGAGTAAAATGTACTTATATAAATTGTGATTCAACCCGGGCATTTACTATACGAGTAAAACTGTCTGAATCACGACCTATTTTGGTGATATTTTGCTTAAAACTGTCAAACTTGTAAGAGCTATGTGTACAATGCACTGACGTTTTTAATTCTAACTTATCAACAGTGTACTCAGTAAAATGTCAGTGTCTAATATAATAAAATAATAACAAGCTCGTTGCCAAGGAAATCTGTCTTCAGACATCAGACAGATGAAAGAAAGAAAGAAAGAAAGAAAAACATTTATTTTGAATTCACACAAAGGTACTTAAAGATAAATTGTTTTGTGACAATTATTTTATTACAAAAAAAATATATATATATATATATATTTACCCCTGTGTGGTTCCAAAAATGGTCCTTAGCTCAGCATAATGCCGCTTCGTATAATATTCAAAGCGGCGCTGGTATTCTGCTAAGGCCGAATATGACGTTACAGACGTTAAAACCACCTCTAATAGCGAAAATAATATATAATAAATAATAATATAATACTAAAATAAAATATAATACAATATATAATATAAAATAATAAATAAATGATAAATATTATGCAGCAACTCTCAATTAATGTACTCTATGGCAAGGATTGTAATATGAAATTTTAATTTTAATTTATTACCTGTGCACTGACAGTGACAGTTCATCTTAGTTCAGTTCAGTATCAATCTCGTGTCAAATTATTAAAAAAAAAAAAAAAAAAAAATTTAAAAATGGGGTTCTCATCTCGTAGAATACATCCTATTAAAATATAATAAACTTTTGTGACAATAGACTAGACTGCTATCCCAACTGTTTCTGTGCGTTGAGTAGAAATTGTTTAAATTTTTTATTAAATGTAAAGGTAGAAGTGAGATCACGTAATGGAGGCGATAGACTATTCCAACAACGAGTGGCAGTGAGTTTGAAACTTCCTCGGAAAGCAGCCGTTCTATGTCTCGGCGTTATATATGAAGTATGAAGATGCTCGCGTCATATGTTTATTATAGTCACTTGACCAGGTAAGCTTTTTGTACAAGTACTCGGGCCTCCTAGTCAAAATAACGCCAAAGAGTAATGTGGCTAAATGTAGATGCCTTCGCGATGACATGTTCAACATATTTCCCCTATCAATGAACGGAGTAACATGTGAACGTGGTGGGATATGAAAACTGAATCGAGCGCACGCATTTTGTACCCGTTGGATAAGCCTTTCAGTTCTGCTCAAGAGGCAAGAGCCATACATTGTGTCTGCATAATTAAGTTTTGAAAGAACAAGTGATTCACAGAGCATGATGCGCGTGTCCACACAGATATAAGGTCGGATTCTATAAAGCAACTTCAAACGGTAAAAGCAGTTACGTACTGCTTGAAGAATGTGAGTTTCAAACTGAAGTGAACTGTCAAAAATAACTCCAAGGTTTCGAGCCTCCAGTACCCGCCTGATCAAACAGCCATCAACTCTAACATCCAAGTCAGTGTCCTTAACCTTTTCTACCACAGTCTTTGAGCCTATAATAAGACACTGAGATTTGTTAGGATTTAACACTAAAGAGTTTCTCTTTGCCCATACAGCAATTTCATCCAAATCCTGATTCATCTTTAGTACAGACTCAGTGCAATTGCTCGGATGAAAGGGAATGTAGAGCTGTAGATCATCAGCATATAGATGATAGCCACAATGGTTTAATGTGCTAGTTATGTCTGCGGTATACAAAATAAATAATAATGGACCAAGTATAGAACCTTGGGGTATTCCACGTTCTACAGGACTGAGAGATGACGTTAAATGAGGATGACTACCATCCTGAGTATTGTTTATTTGGACAAACTGAGAACGATTGCTGAGATAGCTGTCGAACCATCGCACTGTTTTTACATCACAACCATAATATGCCAGCTTAGAAAGCAAAAGAGAAACATTAATTGAATCAAAGGCGCGGGAGAAATCTAATAAGGTAAGCAATGTCCCCATTCCCTGATCTCTAGCCTCCAAGATATTATCCACAACATCAACCAATGCTGTAGCAGTACTATGCCCTATCCGGAAACCTGACTGTTTCTCTGGAAGGATCCTAGCACACTCAATATAATATCTCAGTTGATTGCACACTACTTTTTCTAATATTTTAGATAAGCAAGGCAATAAACTAATTGGTCTAAGGTCCCTTACAGAGCTGGGATTCAATTTTTTAGGGATAGGTCTAACTATCGCTATCTTCCACAGGTCTGGAAAAGAAGATGAGGACAGTGATTTATTAATAATTGCTGTAATGGCTGATAGTGTATTTGGAAGTGTCAACACCAGCATGTCAAGTGAGATGTCATCTATCCCTAAAGCATTGGACCCAAGACCCTGAATAATCTTAAGGACCGCCACTTCATTAGTCAGCTGCAAACGGAAACAACCTGATCCATGCCTGTTATATTCAAAATATGTCAGTTCTGATATGGGGACTTCCCTGCTGCCAGGTATATCCAAAAAATGTTTATTTATAACATCAGGATCGTTACAGCAAACAGGTAACTCCTGTTCTTTATTACTCTTATATGTTACTACTGACTTAATATTACTCCATAGCTTTTTAGGGTTATTAATGTTTTTATCTATATTAGTTTTAAAGAATGCTTGCTTCTCACTCTCAATTGCTGCCCTAACTATACATTTAAGATCTTTGTATGCATTACGATTAGTGTCTGTATTGTTCAATTTGTATTTCTGATGGCAATTGTCACGCAGTTTAGCCATTGATTTAATAGTATCTGTTATCCATGGACATCTTTTTTCTTTTATTAAAACTTTCTTTAGCGGGGCATGCAATTCAAATAATGTAAGCACATAGGAGTTAAATGTATAGACCATAGTGTTTACATCATCTAGACGGGTAATGTACTCCCAGTCAATCCTATTTAGATCCTCACTAAATATGTCTGGCAAAATGTCCCTTAACGGCCTGAAGCTAATCCACCGTGGAGTTGGTTTCTCAGACCTAAAATTAAATTCAGCTGTTATTATTGCATGCTGTCCAAGCTCAGGGATATGCAGAACAGAGGTCCTACACACTTGAGCATCAGTACAAATAATATCAATCAATGTTTTACTATGATTAGTGAAATGTGTAGGTTCTAGAATCACATTCCTAAGAGAAACACATTGCAAAAAACTGTTAAGTAATTTACTTTTGTAGTCATTAGCATCCTGAACATTTATGTTAAAATCGCCAAGCAGAATAATTTTGTCAGCACTAGATAAAGAGGATAATGTGTCAGTGACAGCATCTAAGAAGGTGTTAACATCGAGCCAAGGAGGTCTGTAAGCAGTGCCAATGATGATAGATTTTGACTTAATTGTTAGTTTAATCCACATTTGCTCAACCATTGGCGCAGACGGATGTGGCACGGTGCGTACATTAATTAGATGGATTGATGGATTTGGATTATGGCAAATTAGGCGTATGGATGGTCAAGATTCACTTGGTTCGATAGTATTTACTCGTAACTACGTCATTTTTCATCTATTTTCTTATCTAATGGGTAACGGATTAGTTGTGTTTTAAAACAATTTCTAAAGAACATATCCATGTGTCTCATATGCCATAGCTAGTCGTATAAAAACCGGTCAAGTGCCAATTGGTCTAGCGTACCGAGGATTCCGTACAAATTTGTAGTTATAAATAACATAAACGGTCATATATCATTTGATTACGATAACATGTTACAGCATGAATGGGCCGAATTAACCGGGGAAATACTACCCTCACATAAAAGACTGACGTTATAGTATCCGTACTATTGCGTTTCGTTTGGTGTGTGAGAGTACAGGAGGCCCAATTTTCCTCAACCTCCTTCAATCCTTACACCTACCCCTCTCCCTTCATGGTAAGCAGTAGCTTCGCAGAGTCCTCGGTATTGCAGGAGTAACGCCAATGGACTCTTAAGTCATCCGCAAGCGACAGTTACCTCTTACGTGGGCTGTTTGCTTGTCTGCCACTGTCAACAATAAAAAATCATAGAACTTTGATTTTTCACAGCTTCAAGAGGTGACAGATATCTCTACGCGTTACTGACAAAAGATCTTGACTGATAGACAGATAGTCAAAAGTCCTATATGGTTTCCGTTTTGCCTCCTTAGGTACCCAGAACCCTCCCTTCCGGAACCCTAAAAACATTCAATGACATACAACACACAATTCAATGTTCACCAAAATGCCGTTAATATATTCCTTATACAAAATAAGAGCCTGTCAGTAAGTGCCTTGATTACTGTTAAAAACTTACTTTAAATTCCAGTGAAATAAATCGACTATCAGTTGCAATAAGTTGGAAAACCAATTCATTGGTGTGCAAAAAATCATTTTATATTTATACGCATAAAGTTGAAAATTGCGTGGCATAATGTTCCATCTTATGACTGTTTCGTTGATTCGATATAACACATTAGCTACAGGTAAAACAGGTAACAAAACACACAAAACCCAGTTCATTCTATCGGAACAAGCGTCAATAAGAACATATTAGAGACACTTTAGGCATTCGAGGAATATAATGTCTCTTATGAGACGTAACAAATGTATGAAGAGCTTTGAAGGCATATGGTGTGAAAGTATGAAGTATTGTACGACAGTTAAGTATATGTCATATTGTAAAGTTGAAGTACCTATTCTTTCTTTTCCTACAAAACATAATGCCAATATTATTGAAAAAACTGTAACACTAAGGTCTCTAAGCATTCAATTGATAGACACAAATTACAACCGTTATTTAAGAAGATATATTGTGTCATTTTAAGGATATTTAAGGATTAAAATATATACAAATATGATAAGCGGGAGAGTTTGTTTGTTGAAACGCACTAATCTCTGGAACTGCCAGTTGGATTTGCGATTGATAGCCCAATTCTTGGAGAAGGTTATAGGGTAACATTACACAACAGGAAGAGAAGTAGTAACAAAAAAAAATGTAATTTAACGTGGGTAAAACCGCGTTGCAGTCAGAATATGTACCTATAATAAATAATATGATTCTAAAAAATACGTGAGTTTTTTATACACATTTATATTTTTACTATGTAAGAACAAAATACCTAAACGATTTTCTTTATTTGTACACGCCTGTCTCCCATTAATGGGGTAAGCAGAGACTATAGAACACAATTTGCCTACTTTGCCACTTCGACATTTATTCATCTTTTCATACACACAAGGTTACGGGTGCTCGTAATTGTGCCCTTTGTCAACACATCACTTATTTGATCCGCGTATTTTATTTTATTTTTATTTATGAGATACAGTAACAGACATCAGAAGCACACAACACATACTTATCAACTAAAAAACACATCACTTAACATCTGAAGTCTGAAGTATTCAGCATTCAATATTTTATAACAAAAAGGAAAAAGTTAAAAAGAAAAAAACTTCAGTGACTGTCTGTCTGTCTGTCTGTTTGTGGATAATCTCTGAAATGGCTGGACCGATTTTGACGGGACTTTTATTGGCAGGTAGCTGATGTAATAAGGAGTAACTTAGGCTACGTTTGTTTTAGAAAAATTCTTTTATTGTAGAAAAAATAAAGTAATGTTGATCGACTGTTAGGCAGAACGAAGTTCGCTGGGTCAGCTAGTTACAAATAAAATTAAAGTGACTTGAAGTAATTAAAGTTTGCTTGCTCCATACAAATTGTTTTGAAATAAAGATTTCTTAAAAACATTGAAACTGTCATGATAAATATGTAATTGATATTATGTATGTTCGTCTAGGGCGACCCCTACCAACTTTCCCAGCCATTTACGCTCTATAGATCTCTTTCGTTCTCCTATTGCCATCCATCCTTTCCACGTGTCCAAACTACCTTAACATACTCCTCTTAAATAACTCTCAGGGTCAAAATACTATGACGTGTTAAGAAGGCCAAATAAATACTATAACATAGTAGCATTATCTGTAATAAATCTGTATTTCCAAACGTAGGCTTTAATGGAGGCTGAGAGTATTAGCATATTCATTACACTTAGTGACCGGAGGCACTAAGGTTTAATAAACCAATGGCATGCGTTTAAGTAATGGCTACGTTAATGCTTCTTCAATAATTTTAGGGTAGGTAAGGCGATCCACACTCTGCCCTGCATCATGCAGCGTAGCACGGGCGTGCGTGTTGTTGCGTTGTTTGTAAGTATATCTCTTTGTATTGAAATCACGCGTTTTGCAACACACTTAAGGCGCATTTACGCAGTGTCGATGCAAGGCAGTGTGTGGATCGCCTAAATGGATTTGGTCTTTAAAAGGGTTTAAATGGGGAAGGAAAATTTAAACGATAAAGGAAAATATCGTGAGGAAACACAGACATATTTATATAAAAATCTTAAGCAATCGTGGCCATCATGCTCATGCCTTCTTATAAAGAGGAGAATTTTCTTTGCAGTGAAATTGAAAATAGTAGCCGAGAATTAAAAAAAAATGTAATTATGCAAAACACATATTTATATATGTATGTATAGCCTACCATATATTATCTTTACCACTTTTAACAAAAAAATCCATCAAAATTCAAATTCAATAAGACTCATTATGTGGCAACTGTCACTGTAATAAGGTCACGTGCAAGCAAAAATAGACTTTATTGTTTTGTAATATGCAAATAAAATTAACTGTAAGAGTGGTAAAGCAATTTTATAGTCGACTATACTTACGCCAATAGCAAGAATTGGTCGCCAGTATTAGGTACATAAATATAGGCCGCGCCATTCGTGACGGGTTTTTAAACGGACGGAACGGGAAATTTCGGAAATGCAGCTTCATACAAAATGTACATGAAAGAGTATAAGTCATGGAGACACGGACGGGAACTTAGCACTCACGGGTCCAACTGATAAAGCAGTGACATATCTATCCCATTCACGTCCAAGGTATTATCTCGTTGCATACACCGCGGCCTTTAAACTCGATATTTAAATATCGAAGACAATATTCAAAACCGCCCTCAATCCAAAATATGAACTGAATTTACAATCTGTATTCTAAAGAGTACTAGGTTGTAGTTTGTAACGATGACGTCATAGCAAAAGAGGGAGAGGGTGGGAGGGGTGAAAGGGAGGAGACAGTATTTCTACTGAAGTATTTAAGTGTAACTTTAGCTTCGTAGTATTATTTAAACTAGACAAAGTTTTGGTGAAATTTGTAAGTAGTGTTCATGAGTATAACTAAAGTATTTCATTTGCTAAGGACAGGCTTAAATTTTTAAATTTGAGCTTTCATTTTAGTGTTTGGACTTTGGGAGGTGGCAATTCCTCGACCTTACTAGCAAATCTTTACTATTATAAAGCGAAAGAGTTTGTTTGTTTGAACGCACTAATCTCTGGTACTACCAGTCGGATTTAAAAAAATCTCTTTGCGTATGATAGCCCAGTTCTAGAAGAAGGTTATAAGCTATGTAACAGCACGCTACTGGCGACGGAAGCAGAGCGGTAACCAAATATGCGAGTGAAACCGCGCCGCGGAAAGCGAGTTATTTATAAACTTGCAGTCATATGTTTTAACTAGTATTTGAGACACTCATAGCTCGGTGCGCTCACTTAACGGTAAACGATCGAGTTAAATAATAAACAGTACGGCTTGCCAATGGATAGATGACCGCATAATGGTAGTTGATCTGGGTGTGACCGTGCTTAGGAGGTCACCAACAATCAAGGTCAAGTCGGATGCCTCTATAATAAATTATGGACGACCTGAACAAATCCTGACACTGCACTGTTTTGATCACTAACCACTCGATAAGAAAAACTAGTGCAATTATTGAACCGAATGATGGCAAAATATTATATGAAATACCGGTCACAAACAAACAGCCTAATTGTCACAACTTACTGTTCAAGCTTTGAACTGTTAGTATTACATGCTGTACTTTCTTTTTACAATGTCAGCTCCAACGTAACATCGCTCATATAAAAAACTACGATTAAATATTTTTTGTTAGCCAAAAGAAAAGAAAGAAAGTAGATAGTAGTTCCACTACAACTAACATGCCGACGTAGCAAATCGCGTAGTCCCTCGTAGTACTACTTAGACGCCCGTAGCACCGCGTAGGCGATAGCGGTATCTCGTAGCGACTCGTAGGCATTTAGTTAAATTATTAATAATATAATATTAGAACAACTACACACAACGCTATCTAGATCCAAAGTAAGCACCATGACCTCTGCGTGATAGTCCATACACAGTACCACCGAACAACAGAGGCAGTCAAATAATGATGTATTTCTGACATACTCCACAACGAGTTCCTGGGTGCCGAGTGCGAGTTGTTTTTTCGTTACCGAGATCGAAACGTATACCGCGTTTGGCTCTCTGATTGGTAAAAAAACATGAAGCGGGCCAATCGGAGCACCGAACGTCATAAACGTGTCGATCGCGCTAACGTAAAACAAACACTAGGCCCTCTGTCCGTTTGGTACTGCGACAACACATTTATTTTTTATGCCTTAGTTTATAGAGTAATTTCACATACATTAGAATAAAACCAATTAAACACAATCTAAATCTTTTTTAATATCAAATATAAACATTTGTATGAATTCATTAAAGTCCAAAATAATAAAATATTTGTTAGGTAAATCACTTCTCATACAGAATAAGAACGGAATTTCAGCTTTATGTAGTCCAGGTATCGTAAATATGTTTTCTTTTACTGTAAATCAGTATTGTCCAAAATGAATTTAGACAATAGCCATGCCTTTAAAATAAGTACCGAGGTACCGTTTCTAGTACTAGATACTAGACAAATATATCTATCTAAAGATGTTCTGTGCTGCATAAATCTTTTTCAAAAAGAGCAATTCCAGTAACCACTTAGTTAATTATAAATTCAGTACACATTTCTGTTTATTTCGTGTCGTAAAAATTACGAGTTTGTACGTGATGGTAATATATAAACGTGGTATCTGTACAACTGACAGTGAAATATAATTGTTTATCAAGGTTCCCAAACATAAATCATAAAGATACCTACCTACTTGTATCTGCAACAATATATTGCGTTTATATAGCCTTTTTTTATTGCCAGTAGCAGACGAACCAACAGCTTCCCTGATGGTAAACGGCAACTGTTGCTCCTGGACTTCTGCAATGCCAGGGGCTGTACGAAGCCGCTGCCTACCGTGATATTAATGCTCTCTTTAAACCTTGTTTGAAGAAGGACATGTCATATGATATCGCTCGGGAAACACCGCAGCTGGTAGTTCGTTCCAGAGCCTGTACGTACGTGGGAGAAATGAACGCTGGAAACGAGTCGTGTCAGACGAGATCGTTCAGAGATCACATTGCAGAAACGATGCTATGAAAACGTTACTGGTCGTGATAGGAGAAGAGAATGGGCAAGACGAATAAAGAGAACTGAAGGTTAAATTTATAAGGCTCCGGCGCTCTCACTTGTACAAAGTCAAAGACAAAGACATTTCATTTGGGTTAATTGAATTAACACTTATGAACGTTAAAATAACAAAATATCAGCCAATTAACCTATAGCCAGTACGCTGACGTAGGGTAGCGCCATGAGATGAGCTGGCAAGAAAATCAAGCCACACTTTTTACAAAACACACTATATTTTATATTACTTATCATACATATTATTTCTGTTTTTAATTTTATTGTATTCTACATAATTCTCATTGTATTATTTTAATTGTTTATTATTGTTCTATGCTAACTATTTATTATTATATTATTACTACTTTAGTATGGATTATAACTGAAATAAATTTATTTTGATTTGGTTTAAATCAGTCCAAGTTTTTACCCGATGATGTCGAAGGGCGCGTGTCTGTTGCCATTTATTGCGATTCCATACTCCAGGCTGTTACTGTACATTTTGGACGCAAAAACTCAACATCACTTATCTCGATTCGGGGATCAAAAAAACTCTCCGTGATGGTCCGTAAAAATAACAGTCGTAATCGGCCAAAAATGTGACCTACCATCCTACGGTTGAGCATTATTTGAACGTCATGAAACAATTAGGTCGATTTTTCTTACGCTCCTTTAGAAAAGTTAACCTTAGCTATAATTAAATCTCACAGAAACTTTTGTCAAAACTGATAGACCACCTTCTAGGCCCACCAAGGCAGTCCACTGCTTTTCTTTGAAACTTTAAACAATAAATACTACCTTAAACGTACGTCAGATATTTTCATTAAATCAGCTAGCATATAAATAGCATATTACTTTTATCTAGACGAGCTTCAATAACAGACGCTATCGAAACTCATTGATCTGAAAAATTGTTGCTCCACTTTTGTAATATGAGATTATCTTTAAGGGTTACTACAGGTCAGTCTTTTTTTACTTTTAATTCCAACTGACTGGATAACAATATGTATTTTCTATAGCTTCAAGATTTTTATTTTATAAATGTCTTGATGCCGTAGGACAATAAAAAAATCGGATGTTTTCAAATATTCTAGGACTATAAGCAAAGGACTGGATAATCGGGTCGTAGGAGTATTTTAGAAGCATGTCTAATAACTAAGTTTATCATGGACATAACTGATTTAAAGTAAAAGAAAATATGGTGAGTAAACCTTTGTTATTTTAGTTTTCTAGTCATTCTAGAATTTTCACAATGATTCAGATCATTGTGAAAATTGCTTGTGAAATTATGACTGATATACCACAAAATAATTATATACAACGACAGAAAACTCCTTAGCATTACTACTAAGTGTGACGCCGACTACGTATTGCATAATATTATTATATAAATGGCTTGTATGTTTGTATTTCATAACATGAGGTAAGGTGCCACTTTCCTAGCTGTTCCCCCGTGTCACAGAAAAATTGGAAACATATGTCAGACCACCGAATATGTAACTGCTTTTACAGCAGCACTCTAGCTAGTTCTGGGGAGGACGTCGATAATCGACATGTCGATGAAATGTTCTTATAGAATTATTTTGAGAAGGCTCCATTCTAACCTGCAGATCTTACAGAAAACCAGAGTGTATCATTAGCGCTGTGTACGCAACAATAATATGTTTCTTGGCCGATGTTTTCATTGAAAATTGTATGTCTTATTTAGCTGTCACATCTAGAAAAAATAGAATATGTACTTTAAGAAAATGACGAAGCTTTTTTATGTTTAAACATGCGAGATTGAATTGCAGCAAATTTAATTTAACATCATAAAATATAATGGTTTAGGATTTAATAACACTAAAAATCAATAGTAGATGCAATTAGTATTGAACAATATCTGACGCTCGTTGTTGTTGCCCTTTTCCCGCCTGGTTTACTATTATCGTTTCTACTTGGCTCCTTTAGATGATAGGTTGATGTTTTATATACCTAACCCTTCCTCTAAAAACCGCATCTAAATCCATTCGGTGGTACTCGAGATTAGCGCGTTTAAACAGACATACGTTTTTTAGCGATTTACTTTTATACTACGCATAGAATACAAATATTTCGTACTAAACATTATAGCATAAGCTGTGCCTGCGAAATAAAGTAGTAAATAAACTTATGAGTTACGTCTACTTAAAACCTTCATCAGCAATACGTTGTATAAGTTTACGTTAAAAGTTATATAAAGTATAAAAGCTCTGTATCGATTTCTAAAATGTCCAGATTTGAAATGAAAGTTTTATAGTTTGATTACTCTTGAAGTAAAACTGAAGTGACATATTTTTGTTCAGTTATGATATTACAGTTTAAAATGGGTTGTGTTTAAATGGTTTGCAGTCTTGAAACTTTTAAAATAATAATAGATATTGTTTGAAATATGGTTTAGAACTTTATTTGGTATTATGATGAACAGTTAATAGCTAAATATAAAACGAAATAATAGATCTGGCTACCCATTTCTTACTACAATCAATTTCGTGAAAGTAGATTTTGCTGGCTGCAGCATAAACTTATAGTAAGAATTGAAAGGATAATAATTTAGCAAAACCCTTTTCAGTTAAATATTTGTTATACACCTTTGATAAAGTAAACCTAATTTTCAATACGGCGCTAAACATAAAAAGTGACATTTAAGTACAGCTTAGTAAATTAAAAGCGAATTTACCATCATGGTTTCATCCATCTCCTAAAAACGATGGTATTTTTGGAAATATTTTATCGACTCATCCCATCACTATATCAATTTATTTCGCAAATGTTCGTTTGTATGTTTGTAATAGCGAACTCGGCAGTCCTTTATGAAGTACATATGTCATAGATTACAGTAAAAGCATTTTAACTACGTTAATTTAGGATCTGTGGATAAAAGGTGCCTTTAACTCGTAGGTTTTATGAGGAAATGTCGAATTATTTTGTGGATTTGAGATAGCTTTGATGTTTATGTAGATTAATGGACTAAAGAGGTAGATGATCAAATCAAAATATATGAATAATATTTTGGCTGTGTTATGCTGGATTACTTTGTTTATTTAGAAAAGATTGTTGTTTGTCAGAAGGATTTACGTCGCAAAGGAGATTTTTCATACAGGAAAATATCAAAATTCAAAATACCTATCCGTGGATGAGAAAGATTTGTCGTCATCCGAGGTCATCACTAAAAGGAACTGATAGTGCACTTGTCTTCAAGATTCCAAGCAATTTGTTAATACAATTCAGTTGGAAAAGAAGCTACCAGCTGACTTAAGTAGGTACATCAATGTTTCTTTAAAATATTGCACATTTTTTAAGCAAACACAATTAATTCATTATTGACAATCGGAGAGATAAAATTATGAAGGAAAAGATTTTTTTAGCGCTTTCACATGCCTAATGAAATGCAAAGTATTACTTTAACTCAATATTCTATTAGAGGATACATTAAATTGTTAAACTGTGGAAGAGTGGAATTCACCAAACACAAGCAAATCTTTTTTGCTTAAATGAAGACTCCACATTGTAAAAATGAGAACCATGTCAGTCATGGAAATATTTATTATTTTATCCCACAAGAATTTACTATTAACTATATACCAGAATACCATCCATCTTGGCTCTAACAGAATATCAGCGCTGCGTTGTGTTCGCAAAGTGGCACAAAGCTGAGTTGTAGCCATTTTGTATCTAAATATGTTTGTTACTTTTATTTTTATTTATTACAATGTTTTGTTGAGTTCTGTAAACTAACTTGTTGAGAACAAATAAATGTTTTTCTTTATTTCTTTCTTTCTTATCAACACTAGCTTGCTGCGGCGCGGTTTCACCCGCGTATATGCTAGCTGCTCTGCTCCTGTCGCCAGTAGCGTGATGTTACATAACCTATAACCTGATGGGCTATCATACGCAAAAAGAATTATTCAAATCTGACTGATACTTCCAGAGATTAGCGCAAACAAACAAACAAACTCTTCCACTTCATATCATAGTACTTATAGATATAGATTACGTAGATAGCAGATATGAGCAGTTTCGATAATAATGCTTTTAACATCTATAAGAGCTTCTAGATGCGTCTGAGCGATCACCACATTTCATAAATTTAACTAGGTTCGGCGGCGCGGTTACACCCGCGTTAATCTTTGGTTACTGCTCCGCTTCCGTCGCCAGTAGCGTGATGTTACATAGCCCATATCCTTCCTCAAGAATTGGGCTATCAAATGCAAAAATATTTATTCAAATCCGACTAGTAGCTACAGAGATTAGCGCGTTCAAACGAACAAACTAACTAAGCTTTACATAATAAGTTTAGAACACAGACATTAAAATTATATGTTCCATTACTAAAACACCTATAAGCTAAAGCGATTAAATTCACCTCAAAACAGAATCACTTGAACAAAATGGACAGTAGAACGTTCATATTGAAATCCATTAAATATTCACCAACAGAAGGACCCTTTATAATATGATTCTAATAATTTATCTAAGCCTTCACAAACAAGCTAGGGCCATAAAAACTACGTTTCGACGGTAACATACGGCGGTTTATTTAGGACGGCCAGGAATTTACATTTATAGGGAAGCCATAAATGGAGAATGGACTTCGGGCCCTATAAGATATTAGATAGTTAAACTAATTCAAATAATATGGTTATTTTAAAGTGCTAGAGATCAGAAGGTCTGCTCACGTTGCACCTTACGGTTCGTGGTCGCCACTCTAAAACCTTTTTGCCTCAACGGCCATCAGTTCCAACGGTAGGGTGAGTGGTTTACTATAATTACTGTAATAATAATAAACTAATATCTGAACAACTACACACAACGCCATCTAGACTCAAAGTTAGCATAATTATATAGCTTGTGTTATGGGTTCTGGAATTCATATTTAAATACTTTTTTTATTTTTAATTAATATGTCTATAAATTTAGTATGTCAGCCATGCTACGTGGTATTTTTAGTCACCTCTTAAGTCGCTCATGAGAAGAAATAATATACGTCCGTCCTCGCATCGCTTCGGTATCAAAACTTTCATTTGGTCTCACAACGGAAATACGGAAAATATCATTGAGATTTACAATACATAATAAGAATTTTTTAATCGGTTACGTAGACCTTGAGTTAAATCGGCACAAACGTACAAAATATCAAATCTTTTCTCTTTATAATATAGTTTAGATGAGACACGATTCAGCAGACCCATTTAATATCTGATAAAATTATTCTAAACGTAATTAATCAATTTCATACTCAATTTCCGAACAAAGAAATAGAAGTTCACATTGCATAAATCAAAATTCGAAACGTTGCTAAGCAATTGCCCATATGTTTTCAAGGGAGCACAGAACAGTTGAATCTCTCAAACGATTTTGTATTTCTATTCATTTGTTTTTTTTGCGCGACAACCCTCTCGGTTATATGTGATTCTTTTCGGCCAGAGTTTTTTTCTTCTAGATGCGTTATTGGACAAAAGAATATTTTCCAATTTATTTTTGTTTCGGGTTATTTTCCTTTATTGATAATTTTGTATTTCAATATTCTTGCTGTTGTCTTTCGCAGCAAGTATTGAAAACGATGGCATGACGATTTGGATACTTGCGAAATGAACTGAACATTTGACAGGGAGATATGGAGTTGTATGGAGGTGAAGTTTACCTAGTAAAAGTGTGACAGTGGTTAATTAATAAAATGTGCTATATGGAAACATACTTTGAAGAAATATTTCTTATCAACATGAATTTGAATCATCATAATGACCTTAAAAATATATTACCTGCAGAGCCTAGGTTTTTCCAAAAAGTAGTTTGCTACAGTCACTACGCTTTTCATACGGGTTGACTAGAGCACATTTTCAAAAATATCAGTGGTTTTTATATACCTACAATCTTTAATCCAAGATTCTTTAAAATCCCGAAAAGCGATTCAGAGCTTATGCTTATGCAATGAATCGTTCAGCTCTGAATCGCTTTTACAAATGTCTATTAATGACTGCACTTCAGCACCGTACGATTATTTGCATAAAATCAGGATTTAATAGAATCTTCGACTGTTAGTCGTCTTACACCGCACTCACGGTAAGAGATCTGATGTGGTACTTTCGAAAAAGTATCCTTTAATGAACATACATGAAAATAAAAGAAACAGTTTGTTCTAACAATACCATCTATAAGTATTCAAATACTGATGAAAAAGTACCTCTTTATTTCAGGGTATTTGCCCTACAGGACTATCGAATATTTAAACGAGCCAAGTGCAGAAACATAAAAACATAAGTAGCGTAACGTGTGTACAGTTTCCATATTCATGCAAATTCCCAACAACCCTTTTCAATTTGCCCCGTGAAAACATTGACAATATCATGTCCCTTCCATTAAAACATATAAAACGCCATTGACTGGGCATTTTATACCCGGATCTCAACAAAAAGTGCCTGGCAGAACATTATGAGAAAATTTCCATAGGGTTTTAGTGTTAAGTGTGACTTTTTCCAAAAAACCCTTTCAGTGCCGGGTCTTTGGTAGTGACAGATCGAAGGGACCTCTGTTATATAGATTCTAAAATGTTAGTTGGCGACAGGCAGGACGTGCACACTTTTGTTAAGTAGGTGTACTTAGGACCTTTTTGTGTATTGGACAAAAACATGGTTTAGGAGGTAAATAGTAAAGATATACAAAATTTGTCCTGCCGATGTGTCAATACACACAAGGACATCGTGTTGTGTAATTTATTTTCTGCTTAAAAAAACATATATTTAAGAAACATTTTTAAAATAAGGTAACTAGTAATTCCTGGCCGCTTCCATTAATAGTATGACCACCATTATTTTATTGGCTTATGCTATTAAAGTATATCAACCGGATCGCCTATTTAAACTAATATTATTAAGAGAAAAGACTTGATTTTTTGTATGTTTGTTTGTTTGTTTGCAACGATTTACTCTGTACCTATGTGCATGAAGTTTAATAAATCAATAAATTTAACTAAAAATCTACGTTACCGATTTAAAAATTCTTTCACCTTAAGAAATCAGTAAATTCAGCGATGTAACATAGACTATATTTTATTATGTTTACATATTATTTCTAGTCACTTTCAGAATTTTAATATTTCAAACGCCTTTATAAATTTGAATAATGCCATACGACATTATTGCTATGATATTTTCAGTAAGAGTTTGTTATGAGATCGAGTGAATCTTTTAAGCGAAGCGAGGGCGGATCTCTAGTATATTAATATAAGAAATTTCTCAAAATAGTAAATCAAAAATACAATAATTTACAATTTGTCATTAATTGAATTGAATTATTAATTTATACTTACAAATTTAAAGTCGACGTCATTATTGAAAATAGAATTAATTGCGAGAATAATTTGTTCCAATTATTAATTACACTTTCTTGTGTTTCCTGTTTCTTATGCATGAGGGTGTGAATTCAAAACAGAGCAAAGACTAGTTTGATTAATAATACCAGCCTGTTTATTGTCCCACTGTAGGACAAAGGTCTCTTCTCATATGGAGAAGGTATGAGCATTAATCGCCACGCTTGCTCAAGGCGGATTGGCAATTTCAGACTTTTGAGTCCAGGTTTCCTCACAATGTTTTCCTTCACCGTTAGTCAGAAATGTCCAAGATAAACTAAGAAAGTACACATGATTTGAATAATCATATTGATACTTGCCCGGATTCGAAACCACTACCTCCTGCCTTATCCGCTGGACCATTTTGAATCATCAATGTGATTATTTAGTCTAACCTCCAGTTTCTGAAAGGCTGATCACTAAAAATTAAGTAATTACCTGTTAAAGCATGAATAATTAGTTTATTTCATCTAATTAATAACTAATTAGATCAAATTAAACTAATTATCCATGCTTTTAGCATGCTTTTAGATACTGCGCATGAGATTTAACAGGTAATTAGTTAATTTTTCGTTAATCAGCCTTTCAGAAAGTGGGGGTCAATATTTAAAACTGCCAGCAGTAGAGTAACTACAACATGAATTATGATTATATTTCTTTGACGACCTCTGTGGTTCGTTGTTACTGTGTACG
The DNA here is from genome assembly GCA_963082885.1 of Parascotia fuliginaria. Classification (NCBI taxonomy): domain Eukaryota; kingdom Metazoa; phylum Arthropoda; class Insecta; order Lepidoptera; family Erebidae; genus Parascotia; species Parascotia fuliginaria. Next base: position 10,709,575 of record OY720194.1, on the reverse strand, counting down.
GAATGCCATGCAGAACATGCCAGCATTGCGGGTTCGATTCCCGCTCAGTGCAAATATTTTTGTGCATGAACATGACTATTTGCATTGTTCTAAGTGAAATCTGTATAAAATGTAAGTAACCATAACGCTTACAGTTATAATAATGCAACTTAAATTTTAAATGTATTATTTGCATATAAATAGAACTGTAGACGCAATGATTTCTTACTTTTTATACAGCTTTCACCTAATTCTAGCATTTAAACAGAACATATTTTGAATATATAGCTCTGATTAAATTATAAAAATTGAAACCACAAAATATGACACTAAGGGTCGTATTTACAAACGAAGCTCAGGTATTGAGTACGCGTACTCAATACCGTCTCTTTCTAACTACGTTCTCGGGCCCCTAGTTAGATAGAGACAGGGGTATGATTCAAGTGCGCGTACTCAACTCAATACCTGAGATGCGTTTATAAATACGAGCCTAAATTCCGACGTTGCCACACATGAGGCGTAAACACTCTTAAAACAAACTATTTTCTCATTAAACAGCCAAATTACTTTGATATTAATATCCTTTGATTTCTGCATATTTTGTCGAGATTATACAGAGTGTATACGACGGTATGACATTAAATGCAATTACGTATAGTATGTGACATTATAAAGCGAGACAAAAAAAAATCTACTAAATATCTTCAATAGTTTAGACACAGGACAATTTTTTTAATTTCTTTAATTCTAAATTAACACTATGTAAGTACGTCAAACGGTCACTGACTTAAGTCATAGTCCACGTCGAAGGATAAACGTTGCCGTTCATTATAGTTCAGTGAACTTGTCATAATAAAATGGTGTATTACTTCGTTACTATTAAAATATTATTTATTTTGTTAGAAAATTTCAAATTTTTGTTTTTCGTCAAATTACTTTTGTGATTAATTAGAAATCATTATATGGGCTAGTAACACCTGCCTTTTCATTTAATGTCAAACCGTCGTATACACTCTGTATAGTGTAAAGATACACACACAACATAAATTTAAGTAATAATAAACCATATACGTATGTAATGTGGACATAACACAAAATATGAATTCCTTATTAATTTGAGAACCTATGCACAGCGTGTATTAACTAAATGTTAATAATAATAAAATCATTTATTTCTCTCAAAATTTTACAGTGGTTAGTTAATACAGTTAATACATTATAACTAATTATACTATGTACAAGATTATAAGCATCTTTGAAGTCTTAGCTGGAACCTTGTTAGAGCGTTGTAGGATCAAAGCCTGTATGACGGATCTCTAGGCCCTCACTCAGATACTTAATAACTAGTTAGTAAGAGACAGTAATTACAATTTACAATATTTGTAACTGAAATTGTAATTTTTGGTAGTGTAGCTTATTCTATTGTAAATAATTATATTATATAGAGCGCATGAATGTATGTGAAACTAAATATAGATTAACTAAATGTTAGATTATATGTTACCTTTTATACGGTAGTAGATCCACGCTGGTTACAGCATGAATGGGCCGGATCGTCCAGGGAAGTACTACCCTCTCATAGAAGATCGACGTAAGAGTAGTAGTATCCGTACTACTGCGTTTCGCTCGGTGAGTGAGAGCGCCGGAGGCCCAATTTCCCCTCTTTCCCCTTTCCTTACCTCTCTCATTCCCTCCCCTAACCCCATTCCCAGCCGCCATAGTGGAGACCACCATACCAGCAGTTTAAGACTATGGCTTTTGATATGGTGGCCACCACTTCTGGATTCCATTAACTGCTTACCATCAGGCGGGGTGGAGTCACTTTGGTAGGCTAATATAAAAAAAAAAAAACTTAGAATAGAAACATTAGCTATATACACAGAACTTTAGTAGTAAATAAGCTGTAAAGATAAATCTTATGCTAGTAGATCCTTACTGGTTATATGAGTGTCTTTCAAAGAACGGGTCGTACCGGCGCGGCGCTTAGTACCTACTGTACTTCACCGACGGTGCGTTACACGAATTGAGATTATTGAACATGCAATATATATATTATAAAAAAACAAAAAGCCTGCCTACTTAAAACAAAGTGATAAGACAGAAACCTATTTTTTTCATGCTGAAGCTACATTTATTTCAATTTTATATACCCTATGTCACTCCCGCAATCAATACAAATCTAATGACACCTCGTACGTTCAAATGCATTAAGCCATTTAGATAGTAGAGCGTGCCAAAGAAATATACATCCATACATACTTATACAATATACACTAGCTACCCAATTACAAGTCATCACTTAAAGTCATTTAATTGACATTTAAGTAGCATGAATATAAAAGAATAATATCCATATAATATACCAATTATTGATTGTAAAAAAAGTTTTGGCGTAGCAAACTTCTTGTTGAGGACATACTTAAACGAAGTTATCCTAACCGCATCGCGATGACAACACAATGTTTACTTTTAATAACTTCTGACTATAAGAAAAGCCGATTATTATCAACATATTGTATTCATAGTAGCGACGCTGTGATTTATTTAAAATCTAACATTATGTATTATCACGTAACGCCTAAATTCCCCTGGAGGTTATGTGTAAAGGTAATGTTAACATAATAGAACGTAAAAGGGTGGGTTACGTTTTGCTTAAAATAAAAAAGTTAAAAATATGTTGATGTTTTAAGGGAATTTTTGAAGAACGTGTAGACTCTAAAACTAACTACTAACTGTGGTAATTTTCGAGCGCTTTGACATGTCCTTCTTCAAACGAGGCTTAAAGACAGCATTAATATCATAGCAAATCGTGGCTTTGCAGAGCTTACATTTATAATTAACTAACTATAAATGTAAGCTCACACACACACACACACACACACACACGCGCGCACGCATACACGCACGCACGCATCACACATATATTACTTTTTTATTTTTGTTTGTATTTTTTTTTATACATAATTACAATACCTATTTGTCATGTAATTTTTATTCTTTTTGTTCCTTCTGGTTATTTGTTTACTTACTACTTTTGTTAACACACTGTAGCACAATTTTACAAAATGAAAATGTATAGTAGGGGTGGGAACCTGGTGACCTGAAACACAGGCTCCGAGCCTAGCTTAGGCACCAGTCTCCCACAATATATGAGTATATTTATATTATATAAATTTGCCTAAATCATATTTCCTGTATATTGTGGTGAGAAATAAATAAACTATCTTACTATCTTAATTACTGGTTCAAATCTCGCTCAGTGCAAATATTTGTTTTCATGAACATGATTATTTGCATTGGTCTGGGTGTTTCTATTTATAATATGTATGTATTTACAAAAAAAAGTATAGTTGAGTTTTGAATAGATGTTCTAGATGATCACGCACTTTATCAGCAAGTAGTGAAACAGGGCCTAAATATAATTTACAAGGTTAAAAAGTCATACTTGTACAAGCCTATCTGTATACTAACTCTCAAGTAAAATATTTCATATTTTGCTTACACAAATGAAGCAGACGATAGGATAGAGGGGTAAGCAGTAACAGTAGTTAATCATTATACGACTCGGTACAAGATAAGTGCATTACTTCAATGTGTACCCGCTCATTGATTCCGCGAATTATGTCGCGGAAGAATGGGAACGGCAGCAAAAAAAAAAGTAGGATTAGAATTAAAATTGACACAATGGAAAGAATATTTTTTTGTAGTGAGTTTCTTGAATTTTTGAACTTTAGAGGTTAACTTAGAAAGACTTTAGCGGAAGTAATTTTATATTTGTCAAGGTTTTTATATTTCTTAAAATATTTCTTGAACCAAAAAAAACTGTTAATTAACTTTAGCTGAAAAGTGATAAAATATGAGAAAATAAGCAATTTGGCAACTTTAAGCTTTATACTAATCAGAGGCCCTAGACAAGTGGCAAAGATTTCTATTCTATTCATAGAATAGATAATAAAATATATGAGATTGACTTAGCGTTGGCGTTACCTTATGTCAATCCAATACATTTTTTAATCTATTCTATGAATAAAATAGAAATCTTTGCCACTTGTCTAGGGCCTCAGCACAACATAGATATTACTACGTCATAATATTGTCATATATATAATTTTTCCACTGCATTCATGTTCACTTAAAACTGATTCACTTATTTAAACTCGGCTCTTTTTATCATCCGAGAAAATAAAACCTTTTTACGATTTTTCCTGGTTTTATAAATGAGTCAGATCGACCGTGGAAGTATCAATCCACTCTTAGAATATCGACGTAATGTAGCATTCGTACTTAAGCTTTTCTTCCGATGAGTAAAAGACCGAATTACCTTGGTTTGCTTAATTTTCTTTCTACTTTTTCACGGTCAGCAACGGTTTGAGACTTTGTTGGGAATGTTTTGGAACAATTCTAAACGAATGCAGTTGATTTTATTTCATTTATTTTAAAACTTTCTCTTTTATGTGCAATTCCTTTCACTTTATCGCACGTACGTTCTTAAAATCCATACTTATATAATAAATGCGATTGTAAGTCTGCATGTCTGTCTGTCTTTTATGCCTAAAGCACTAAACCGATTTTGATGAAATTTGGTATAAAGATATAATAGACCTTGGGGAATAACAAAGAAAAAATAGCTTGTATGGGTTGAAATAGGGGATCAAAGTTTGTATGAAAAATGCGATAACTTACATTCAGCTACGGCCAACAGCTAGTTTCTTATAAGTCACAAACTTTAAGGTTTTTTAAATTATTTAAAAACTGTGACTTGGTAATCCTCATCCTCTCCTACCTTCTACCCGTTCTTCTACAATATCTTTAAGCGTCGCTCGTCACGTATATGGTCACATTATCGTACACTAATTTATTGTAAATCCACTTAAATAATTGTCAAAGTCAAAGATTTATTCATTTAAGTTAATGGAATTAACAAATATGAACGTTAAAAATTACAAAATGTCAGCCAATCAATCTACAGCCAGTCTGCTGACGTAGAGTAAGGCATGCGCAGAACTGGCAAGAAACTCAGGCCACCGTTTTTAGCCAGATATTTTAAATTACAATTTGAATTCTAATTCATAGTTTACAATACCATGAAGTAGTCCAAATACTTATTGTTGATACTTATCTTACCTTCGTTGTGAAGGTTTTTTTGCACAGAAAACATAATAATACCTCGATTAGCATAGTAGACTGTAACGTGTCGCAGTTAAGTACGATTATTTAATTTTGAACTAATCTCTCCATGGGCCCAACCCATGTTGATCACAAACAAATACTTACCTAAAAACTGAAATATTCCATTCACCGACGCATAAACTTGTTTAGGACCGTTTAGGTTTTTTTTACGAGTAATCAAGGATTAATTATATTTTTGTTTGTTATAATAACATTATCATAGTAAAAAGAATTGTTTGTAGTTTTCTATTACCTATTTTTATAAATTTACCTACCTTTCATTATTCAGATGTCCGCAATTGGAGTTAGGTTTTTTTCTTTAAGCAATTTTAATTATTTTTTACAGTAAATGTACAAATAGAGATGAATCATACTAAAAATAAATGAGTAGTTGCAAATTAGTGCACAATATATACAACTGTAGCTATACAAGACTACAAAGCAATGAAAAGCTCCAGCAACAGGAACACTATACCTAATCTAGTACAAACTGTTATGAACCTTAAGCTGTGTAGTCCAGAAGATATAACATGAGGAACAAGAGGATCTTAAACGGCGATAAAGGGTCCTGAAAACGCAGCATGATGTCAATTAATCTTTAACATACTGTGTCCGACCTCGTATCGTTCCTGACCTCGCATCGGTATCAAAATTTGAAGTTTCCTGGCTTGGTTCACTCTTATCTAAACTGCTCGGATCCTATGGGTGATAGGTTATTGTATTCTATACCACAACCTTCCTCGAAAAACTAACTACATAACAATGAAAACTGTATCAAAATCTGTTGAGTGGTTCTTGAGATTAGCTAATTTATACCGGCAGACGCTTTTCAGCGAATTTTCGGCGTCATAATTTTGTACAATGTATATATGTCTCAAATTTGACTGCCTTAGTGACGCAATATGTGCGACTATCGTGGTTTTGCGGGCTTACAAGACAAAACTTTGTGTGATAAATAAATATTTTCTCCGAACTAGGCGTGTAAATGGAAATAGTTTACAAACTCTCGATATTCTCGTTGCTTATTCATAAATAGTTGAATAAGCAGACTTTAAAAAAATAGAATAAATAAATTTAAAAAAAAATGGGATTTTCTTAAAAAATATTATTAAATAACTTAACTTTCACTTTATAATAGGGATAACTTATATAATATGCGAGGTATCCCTATTAAAAAGTTAAAGTATTAAAAACGAAGAAAATATTTTTAATATTTTCTATTGTATTTTATAATATGTTTTAAGCCCTACACAAACCGGGACGGAATAAAAGAGGATTTAATTTTTTTAAAAAGATATTCAACCTTATAACCTTATCAAAACTAATAATTATTATAAAGAGGTAAAAAGTTTGTTTGTTAGTTTGCAACAATTTAACTTAAAATCTGCGTTTCCAATTTGAAAACTGTTACCTTTAAAAATCAATAAATTCAGCGGGAAACATAGGCTGCATTTTATTATATTTAACATATTTTCAGTCATTTTCAGAATTTCAATATTTTAAGCGCCTTCGTAAATCTAAATGATGCAATACGACACTTTAGCTAGTAGCTATAATATAATAAAATATATTTTCTGTAAAGTTTGTTGTGAGATCGAATGAAACTTTTGATACCAAAGCGAAGTGAGGGCGGACCTCTAGTCATTTATAAATTTCAATGTTTTTAATTGATTCCGTGAAATAGACTTTACTAATTTATTTATTTATTTATTTTATTTATTTAAATACAAGTATAGTCCAGTCAAAGTCAAAGTCAAAGTCAAAATCATTTATTCACATAGGTTAATTAAATTAACACTAAACTTATGAACGTTAAAGGTTACAAATTGACAGCCAATTGACCTACAGCCAGTTCGCTGACGAGGTAGACCCATGAGAAGACCTGGCCAGAAACTCAGTAGTAATACTAATATAGTCTTATAAGACTACCATGTAACAGTTTACCACTATATCATAGCTATTAGGGTATCGATAGTGATAGTGTCCATCACTCCTGAATCCTGTTTATCATCAGCCAGACTAAAGTCGATTTGGTAGAAAATACTTAGCAACAGCCTTGAGTCTGAAGTCTATCACATCTCTAGGGATTTTCGCAAAGTACTGAGAAAATATCGCGATACGTGATGTGTTTCTTGATTCCCCCAGAGCCTCTAAACATTAGTACCTATCTACTTTGAAACACTCCTTGATTCAATTCTATATCCCTAATGATGTGTAATCTTAAATGTATTACGATTCTCGTTTTAAGTAAGTTGCTGGAATCAAACCAAATCAAAATATATTTATTCATTTAGGTTAATTGAATTGACACTTATGAACGTTAATAATTACAAAATGTCAGCCAATTAACCTACAGCCAGTTCGCTGAGGTTACGGTAGGGCCATGAGAAGAACTGGTAAGAAACTCAGGCCACTTAAGTCGTTACCTGATATTCTTATAATCGACTTTATGACAAGCTACAAAAAAGGTTGGGTAGTTTTTACCCTAGACCTGAGAATATACAGCTAAAATAATAAGTAAATAACTAGTTAAAGTCTTGAAGTATCTCAGTGGTAGGGTGTATGTACTGCCACGCAAAGGTGATATGATTCCCGGGTCGAAAAAGTTTTATTGAGTTTTTCTATCGAGTAACTCGATGTTAAAAGCAAGGAGTTTGGAACTGTGTCAGATTTGAATGACAGCAGACTTGTCCACTGTTACATGGGACCCAGCATTGCTGGCGAAATGTTAGTGTTTTAAACCTTTGCTTGCTCCTTTAGGCAACAAGTTATGCTAAGCAAGACACTAGTTATGATCACGTTATGGTAAGGATTGTACCAAACAAATTGTGGATATTGTAAGAATTATGTTGAGCAAAATACAGAGAGCTTTTACCATACAAATATTAATGCAAACAAACTAATTAATTCTACTTAAAATTTTTGCATATTCAGCACATAGAGTTCTAATAGCGCTAACGATCCAAAGTAAAGCGTATACCGACAACATTATGCAAAATAAATGACATGTTAATCTTCTAAATATGTACGTTTTTTGCTGACGCTACCACTTAGAGAAAAAGATCCCTGTTTTTATTCAACGGATAAAATCCGACCTCTCCGTTACGTTGCATTAGCACAATTGTGTTTAATAAAGTTTTTTTTTTGCTAACCATACCAAGGAGCTTTTATTTTTATTTATTATATAGTAGCTTTGTCTTGCGATGTCACTTATTTTACCCTACAATTGACTGAGCCTTACGTCGTTTATTTATGGTTGAACCGTTTTTTGTGGCGTTACTGATGTAGCCGGATGGGCCTCATATATCCTCTTAATAGAGTTAGCCTTGTCAATTAAGATGAATGCGATGGTCATGCTGTATTATCGTATTAGTTCTATTGTGGCATTTGAATTTATGCTTTAACTTTGAATTATTAAGATTCATTGTTGTGAAAACCATACTGAATTTAAGTTTACATAAGCTGCTTATTTGTTTGCCCTTTTTTCTTTATAGAAAAAGAATAAATTATTAATTGTTACAAGAAAACGTTAGAGGGCTGTTAGCCAAAATTGCTAATTTCGGCCAAATAGCGATACTTTTACCGTAAGATATATCGCTACCTACCTTGTGTTTAATGATTTTTTCTCATATGATGGCTTGACTGCTATCATCTAACTGGTTGCGCTCGGAAAGTATATAAAAGCAGTTTGTAAGGTAGTAGATCCACGCTAGTTTCAGCATTAATGGGCCGGATCAATCTGGAAAGTCCCTCTCATAGAAGATCGACGTAAGAGTAATAGTATCCGTTCTATTGCGTTTCGTTAGCCGAGTGAGAGTGACGGAGGCCCAATTTCCTCCCTTTCCTTTTTTCTCACCTCCCTCAATCCTTTTACCTACCCCACTTCCTTCAGAGGCTTCGCAGAATCCCTAGCATTGCAAAAGCAAAAGTCGTCCATGAGCGACAGAAAAAAAGACAATGTCTATTTTTTTCATACATACGAATATTTTAACATGTTACCCCTTTTCTGCTACATTTATTATCAAAACAATATTATGTTATTCACAAATAACTACAAAACCAACCCAATACACTTTCAGCAAAATCCGTATCAAGTAAATCGTACGCTGAATCAGTTTCCGCGACATTTACCGATATATTAACGATTATAAATGTAATCGAATAAAATTGTTATCGATTCTATCGTTTTTATAGTAATTGGAAGTTTTTGCGGAATCGAGATTTAGAAGAACGGCCATTCTTTAAGTCCGGTTCGGTCGTGTCAAAAATAATAATGCTTATTATGCTCGTAAGGAAAGTGTTTACAAGACACTATGTCATGGAAAAGCTCATAGAATAGGGTTGTCAAACAAACACGTATTTTGTAAAAGTTAACATAAAACTTTGTGATGATTTCGGTTTATTTTTATACAACTTTGTTGTCTAACGAGCTAGTCATTAGCAACTGACAAATATAATAATATTACTTTAATAATATCACAACAACTAAACACAACGCCACCTAGACCTAAAGTAAGCATAATATTATAGCTTGTGATATAGGTTCTAGAATACGGATAAACATACTTATATACTTTTATATTAAACATAGAAACACCCAGACCAATGCAAATAAATGTTCATGCACACTATTTGCACTGAGCGGGAATAGAACCCACGATCTTTGCTTTGCAGGCTGTACACAGTACCACCAAACCACAGAGGCAGTCGCAGTTTTAAAGAAATGATCGATTGGGTTAGGAGAAACACTATATTTGTAACAGAAGACATTGTTAAAAGTAATGTCCCTTACTGTTAGTATACTCTTACTGACTTGACTGCACCGTTGGTCTAGTGGTTAGTGTAACTGACTGTGACGCCGGGTGTCGTGGGTTCGATTCCCGCGGAAAGCAAATATTTGTGTGATTAACATTTGTATTTGTCTTCAGTCTGGGTGTTTCCTATGTATTCTAAGTATGTATTTACAAAAAAAAAAAAGTATGTATATGTATTATATTTCAATTATCTAGTACCCATAACACAAGCTCTGCTTAGCTTGGGACTAGATGACGGTGTGTGATAGTGTCCACATATTATTATTATTTATTATTACTCATAGTACTCGAGGACGCTGCAAGTATAACGTTTTCCTTGTATATACAGCAACAGATTTATCCCTTACGTAGTCAACGAATGGCGATTTATGTTCAAACTAGCTTTCCGTGGCGTGGTTTTACCCGCGTCTTTCCTTATTGCTCTGCTCCCGTCGCCAGTAGCGTGATGTTACATAGCCTATAACCATTCTCGAGAATTGGGCTATCATACGCAAAATCATTTGTTTCAACCTGCTAATCTCTGGAACTACTAGTCAGAATTAAATAATTATTTTTGCGTTTGATAGCCCAGTTCTTAAGCAAAGTTATAAGCTATATAACATCACGCTATTGGCGACGAAAGCTAAGCAGTAACTAAAGATGTAACTTAACGCAAGGACCGCCCCGCGGAAAGCTAATTAGTAATAAAAAAAATCAATTAAAACCTAAAATATGTATTCATTTGACTAGCATTGCTTCAGCATGGCTAAAATCCTGTAGAATAGTCCCTAGACATGTTTTAACAGCAATACGCTACCCATTGAAACGGCAATGTCAATTCTGCGCCTACCGCTAAAACAATTACACAGTGTGTAATAGCCGAGTTTGGTTTTAAGATGCTCTAATTAAAACTACATTGTGTGGCTTCAATTATAGCGATTCCATCCTTTAGCGAAATATCTTTTTCTTTTACAAGAAGTTGTCATTAATTTTTTTTAAATTTTTGTTATTTATTTTAATTTTTTCTGCCTCTGTGGTTCTGTGTTACTGTGTATGGACTGCTACGCAGAGATCGCGGGCTCGATTCCCGCTCAGTGCAAATATTTTTGTGCATGAACATGTCTATTTGCATTGCTGGGTGTTTCTATGTATTATTATACATGTATGTAGTATGTATTTACAAAAAAAAAAGTATTACACAAGCATATAATATGCTTACTTTGTCTCTAGATGGCATTGTGTGTAGTTGTTGAAATATAGTTATTATTATTTATATAAAGCGGAAAAGTTTATTTGTTTCTTTCTTTTTCATCGAAATCGGTTTAGTTATTTAGGCACTGAGTATTAACACACACACAAAGTTTCGCATTTATGATATTAAGTAGGATCTTTGAGTACCTACATTTGACGCACTAGCAAAAATAGCTGATATATTTACCGGTTTGGTATAAAAATAAAGGAGAAGGATAATGTAGCATATTGTGTTCATAATTATTGAATCGTACTGCATATTTAAAGTTATGAGATTATAAAATAAGAATACTGTTTTAAATGCGTTTTTGCTGGCATCCATATTTATGGTAGAATCAGTTTCATGTATATTTTTTGTTAATTTTTCCTATTTGAATTTGAATTTAATAATAATAATATGTGGACACTATCACACACCGTCATCTAGTCCCAAGCTAAGCAGAGCTTGTGTTATGGGTACTAGATAATTGAAATATAATACATATACGTACTTTTTTATTTGTAAATACATACTTAAAATAGATAGAAAACACCCAAACTGAAGACAAATACAAATGTTCATCACACAAATATTTGTCTTCCGCGGGAATCGAACCCACGACACCCGGCGTCGCAGTCAGTTACACTAACCACTAGACTAACGGTGCAATCAACTGAAAGAATTTTACTGTTTGATAAAAGATTTTAAGCAATATGGTTATATATTTTTATAACAAAAATAAATAAATATATTGACATCTACTTCATATCTTAACTCTGAAACTATGGGTCTCATATCCCTAGTTATACAAACTCAATTGCAGAACCAACTTACATTACCATCTTCAACTTCTTCTAATCTAATGTTTTTAACTTATCCAATACGGTCAGGGGCCCTGAACGCCTACTACAACCTCTTTTATCAATCTGATTATAAGTTTACTTTGTCCTTATCCTTGTTTAAATGGTATATAAGAAAAAGGCAAAACTCAAAGTAAGATTGGGTTCTAGAATGCGGATAAACATGCTTAAATTGGTTCTTGTTTTGGTTTTCTTGGAACACCTAGAACAATGCAAATAGCCATGTTCATGCACACAAATATTTGCACTGAACGGGTATAGAACCTGAGATGTCATGGTAATCCGTACACAGTACCACTAAACTATAGAATTTAGTCAAAAACTTTCCAACACTCGAAAATGAGGAAAACTGTTTTCATGCAAATAATTTGTAATATAAATTATACCTTTACTTACTAAAGTTAGTTTAATTTTCCTCATTCACGTTTTCCGGTTGGAAAAGTTAACATTGTTTGCGCATTTATCCCCTTATCTTTTCTTAAGAAGTAAATACTTAAAATATTTAACAGTTTAGGAAGGCATTATAAAATTGTCTCCGGACATTAATTATGAATGAAATTCATTGTTATTATAAATTTATTAAATGAAATATGAAAATGTTGAGTAATATTAAGATTACGATCAACTTGACGATGTTTACTGCTGAATATAGTCTATGATTTCACAACTTTTGTGTATGTATATTTCATTTATTAATTTAAAAAACTATACACTAATTAGGTTACATTTTACAATAATGATGCGACATAAATCTGGTTAAATTTGCCCGCTCACAATGCATTCATAGACACCGATAAAGTTTGTTTTTATTAATTTTAAGTCATAAATACTACCAGCCTGTTTTATTGTCCCACTCCAGGGCAAAGGCCTCTTCTCTCATATAGAGAAGGCATTAGCATTGATCACCACGCTTGCTCAAGGCGGGTTGGCAATTTCAGACTTTTGAGTCCAGGTTTCCTAACAATGTTTTCCTTCACCGTCGTCAAAGTTAGTTGATTTGTTGAAAACTAGGTAGAGTGTACCTACGAACGTACAGACGCGTTCTTAGGCTACCTCTTTCAATTTTATATTCATTATGACTGGCCTGTTGGTCTAGTGGTTAGTGACCCTGACTGCTAAGCCGGAGGTCGTGGGTTCGATTCCCACCCAGGACAAACCTTTGTGTGATGAGCATGATTGTTTGTTCTGTGTCTGGGTGTAATTTATCTATAATATGTATGTATTTACAAAAAAAAAATGTATATAAGTAGTATATCAGTTGTTTAGTACCATAACACAAGCAAATATAATTGCTTAATTTGGGGCTAGATGGCGCTGTGTGAATGTGGTAGAATATTATTATTATTATTATTATTATTATTATTATCAGTACTTCATATTTTTAATTTACTTTATACTTCGACTAAATTCAATCCTATTATCATGACCTATACGGGTAATTTCATTTTGGCTCAAAAGCTGAATTTTAATACGATTACGTTGTGAAAATTCCCAATATACAAATGGAAAATTTAATCCATTGCCTTTCAAAATGCGACGTTAATATTAAGAAACGTGGACATTTTCGTGCAGCAATGTTCTTATTAACTTTTTACTTAGCCAAAGTGTTTACCTGTACTGAAACAACTCGCTCAAACACAAACCGTACAACAAGAACTCTTACCAAAATGTAATCATAGAATATAAGTTCGAAAATGTACCGTTTTCTTAAAAGCTTTGAGTTGATATTGCATTGCGTTTAAGTACACTTATTGAGTGTAACTGTCGTTCCTCCGTTTGCAAAATGACTTTTGTCTTTGGGATGTATAATGAAATCGTTTGAAGTAACGTAATTTCCTATTTAGAAAAAATGTTAAGAGCTTAAATAAAGGTTTTTCTAAGAAAAATTAAGGATGCGTAAAACTGATTTAAGAAACAATTGAAATAAAAATAAAAGGGCGGTATAAATTTAAATAATGTAACGTAAAAAAACACATAAGGTACCTTACCTTGTGCCATACCATAAACCGAGTAATACAATCCATCCACAGCTAAAATTATTTTTGCAGTTAAAAGAATTATCAAATTTTGTAAAAGTATCTTTTAAAATATATATAACACAGAGAGAAACTTTTGCACTAATTTAAACAATATTTTTATTATTCCGATAAAAATATTATCGTTACGAAAAATATTAATTTTGAATACTGCTAATATTTCTGCCTACCCACAAGCAAAGAACAAACGAGCTATGTTAATACCATGTCCAATAAAGGTGTAACAGTCTACTTTTCATACGAGGCCTCAGCCAATATTTCAAAAGCCATTGTAACGACACAATAGATAAGGATTAAATTTCTTTCAAAAGAATTTTACTTCTTATGAAATGTCGAGACGCAAATTTGAATTGGAATGTTCTAGTATTAGAGACGATTGTTTTTTGTTGAAGAATTTATAATTTGAAGCCTTAATTTTAAACGAAAAATATCTTTAGTGTTTATTTTTAATCATTAAATTAATTTCGAAAAAAATCAAAGAAGCATTGTAGGTGGCGAGCAACCGATGGATGAGGACGGGTCACGACCGGCTAAGGTGGCGAAAATTGAGGGAGGCTTATGTCCAGCAGTGGACGTCCTTCGGCTGATGTGATAATGATGATGATGGTTCTCAATGCAAGTGTCGATAAAAACTTTGTTAAATTTTTTTGTGCGTGAAGAAGTGTCTTATATAGTAGCAGTGCGTTGTCAGGACTGTACTGACTGTATTAACACTCTTGGACATTTTTAGACTTCACTGTCTGCTTGCCATCATCAATCAACCCGCTATTATGCCACTGCAGGGAAAGGCCTCTACTCTTAGGGAAGGCATGAGCAATTATAATAATAATAATAATAATAATCATTTATTTCTCCTTACATACATTTTGAGTTCGTTACAATGAGTACACATACTTATTACTAACAGTCATAAACTTGTAGTATGCAAGGAGCTGGTGTCTATGATAGGTTTTGCACCTGTATTACAGATCACCAGGTCCTCGCCCCTGAGAGAATTATAATAATATAATAATAAATAATTTATTTCAGGTCGCATAAACCCATAGATAAATACCCACTACCTTTGCTCAATGCTGATGGAGCAAGCATGACAGCTTACCATCAAAAATATATTTTGGTAGACTATTACAGATGTATGTATATTTTTCTTAAATTGTCGATAATGCTACAAGCAAGCAAATCACATTACACCGCTGTTACCTCAATCGATAGAAAGACTGTTTCCTACACCTGCCGCCACAATGTAAAATAAATGGGAAAATATGAGACTTGCAGTCAAAGACTATAAATATAATATTTTTAATACAATACAATAACTAAGCAACAGAAAATATAAAATGGCGTACTTATTTGATGTTACTATTTTTGTCGTCTTCTGTGATATGGATGTCTTTCTCCAACTAAGGCCTTTTTCTTTTAAATATGGCCATTGAGTCGAAACCCATTGATTATTTTTGAACCCATTGATGAAATGAAAAATGATTATGAAATTAAATGGCAGTATTTTTGTTTTTAATCAACTTACTCTGCTTTAATTTTGTGCATAAAATCATCTTAATGAAAAGTCACAGCAACCTTCTCTTGAACTTTCAGCCTCTCAATATACAATTATTATTAAATTTAACATATAAATCAAGTATATTAATAATTTCCCAACGGCACAATCACACATTAATTTAACACAGCCGTCGGCTTTGATTGCGAAGTAACAAATAAGCCCAAAGTTAAATTCGCTTTCGAAATCTTAATCCCGATTTTCACAAACCAATCGGCCTACGATCGAGAATCGACAGGATAGAATAAATAATATTAATGGTTTTTCAAAATTATTTGTATTGTTGAGTAGCAGAGCCATGGGTAACGCCTTTGTATTAGTGATATAAACAAAGTTATGTCCAAACATTTGACGAATAAATTACAAAGACATTTGTCTACTCTAGATAAAGATCGTTTTCAAACATTAAATAGAGAGTTTTTGCTGATAGATTGGCGATCGCAATGAAAGCAGCTGTATCACAAGACGCTGGTGGTTTTCGACATTTTTTGATGTAATAATTTGACCATCAATCGATTGATTTCTGGCTCAGTGAATTACTCAACTATGATATATTCGATCTACGTTTACTAATGCTTTAGAATTGGATGACTATGATGTTAAAATTAAATTACAGAAACAATAACTAAAGTGTTCATTCCGTCAAAAATCAGTGTACTTAAGCTTGATTGTGGTAAACATGGACTTACTGTAATAGCTACAGACATTAAGCAATGAATTATTGAAATTATATTCATTCAAACTGATACGTATCCACGGAGAATTCTCAACTGTTGATTCTTTGATTACTCAAACATGAATGTTTCCATTTTTAGTAGTTATCTTTCAACTGTGTCATTAACTTTTCCTTTTCTTGCCTCCAGGTGTCAGATGACATCGGCTACGTGGTATACTCAGCGCTGGGCAGCTTCTACATCCCCTCCTGCATCATGGTGTTCGTCTACATTAGGATATACTTTGCGGCCAAGGCGCGCGCGAGAAGAGGCATACGGAAGAACCCGAGACCGAGGCCTGTAAGTAAATTTAACCTTTCTGTCTATTACATTTTAGAATCATTAACGTTTATCACAAAAATATTCTAAATAGTAGTAGTACATTATTGCAGATGGACATAGGCTAATATGTATAAGGTGGACCCGCTACCTGATATCTGATAACGGTGGTCGGGCAACCGATGGGTCTGGGTGCCGACCGGCCAAAATGTCTCCAATTTTCACCACAACCTATGTCCAGCAGTGAACGTCTTTCGGCTGTTATGTAAAATTTAAGGTTCTAGATAATCTCAAGGATTTTAATAAATAAACCCAACTTCATTAAATTAGGTTTAATAGATTTTGACGACTTAATCGATGTTTCTTTATCAGAACGAACAGCAAACGAGCTTCAGCAATCCTCCGAAGGGGACGAGGCCGATGCCGTCGACGCACCCTATGCCGCAGGGACACCTTAGTAATAATAATGGGTATGCATCTTTCTATTATTGAGAATAAACTTAGACTAAGTGAAAAATGTTCGAGAATTTTCGAACGAACTCTTGTCACTTACAGACAGTCAAGAAATGTTATATATTGCAAGCAAAATAACAAGTTTTTTTAGCTAGTGTTTAGCGTATGATTACTAGATTAAAACTTACTACTTGTACAAAGTAATGAGGCCATATCACAAAGCTCTGAGAAGCTAATCAATATATATTCTGATGCCTTCAGGTTATCATAAATTTTTAAGAAATTCTCATTTTTAGGTGATTTTGACTTTACAACAAAAATTTTGGATTTTGGTCAACAAACCTCCTGAACAAATAAGTAGAAATGTTTAGAGACGCTTTTTAAAACATTAGTAGTCCAAACTAGATTTTGATCAAATTAAATTGAAGATGGTATGTATAGTGTGCGTCGAGATCGAAATCATAAAAGGGTCCCTATTAGATCCGGAATTCACGAAACGCCTTAGAGATCCGGGTTACAGGCCATTTTTGCCATTCCACAGCCAAAAAAGAAGTCTGAATTTTTTCTGTCGTCGTAGGAATTTGTTTAGAATCTCTTAGTCATTTCTTTGTTGTATGTTTTATGATAATTGTAATGAAATTGTTTGATAGGAAAATGTTTCTAGCAATAGTTACGATTGATGTTTGTTTCATCGTTGATTGTGTTTAATGAGCCTTATTTTTTGTTCTTTTTGTTTATTATATTGTCTCAAATTTTATGTTTTATTATTTTTCACGAGTTTAGGAAAAGCAAGGATTTTTATAACTTACGACAGCGGTCTTGTAGTGACGAATTTAAAACTAACAAATGATAATTATTTATTACCCTATTTTCGTAAGGGTTGGTCTAGTTAACTATTGATAGACAGATAAAAAAGACACTTGCCTTCATAATGAAAAGAGGAGACATAATAAATTTGGGCAGAATTTTATCTGTAAAATAAAAACGAATAAAATAGATTTGAAAATAGATCACACCTCGGAAAGGAGTAGTGCGAACTGTTTTCAATCTACTTCGGATAGCATTTTAGGTAGCAAGTTTTAAAACACAATATTCAATAATACTATCTATACTATAATATAAAGCGGAAGAGTTTGTTTGTTTGTTTGTTTATTTGAACGCGTATTGCGTATGATAGCACAGTTCTCGAGGAAGGTTATAGGCTATGTAATATCACGCTACTGGCGACGGGAGCAGAGCAGTAAGCAAAGACGCGCAATATAATATCTCTACTACCATCCTGAATTATATATAAAAAACCTAAGTTCAATAAAACCCTCTGTTTCTTATTTCAGCGAAAGCCAAATATCAACTATAGAAACACCACAAGTACAGATACCAACAGTGACTTGCGAGCTTGCATCAGATATATCCACGAGCGAGGCAGGAGACACCATCCCGCCACCGCCTGACGAACGAAAAGATACCCTCAAGGTAAAACCCATTTTCATCTGTATCACCATATATCGAAGTCTTAATTTTCCTCGGCAATAAGCAAAAATATTCGAATGAATACGCATAATTGGAAGGAAGAATATGTAAGCAAATGGTAGCAATTACTTGACTTCTAAGATAAGGATTCTGAAATCAAATAACTTCTTTGTAATACAAATTGGTGAATTGCTCATCTAATGTTAGGCAATTTCTGTTTGTATACGTTTGTTGGTCGTGTTTTGTAACTACTACAACCATTTTCAGAAAATAATATAATAAAATAGACAATTCTTTGAGTAATAAAAATTATTTATGTAAGGAAAGTAATTTTACTTGCACACTGAGTGCATTCGCAATAATTGCAATATGTGTTTTTTCTTACAATAAGGATCACACTTTTGTATTGGGATAAGAACTTGAACAAGATGAAGACGGCTCATATGCGGCAAATTAGTTCCATTAAAATTATGATGATTTACATCATCATCATGCAAGAGTATTTTGATCCTTGATGTCTATTGTGCTGTATATTATATCCTTGTGGCAATGGTCAGAATATATAGCTCAAAGAACTGACGGCCGTTGGAGCAGAAAGCTTCTAGTGTGGCACGACCCGGAAGATGCAGCGCAGACTCCGCACAAGGTGGACCAACGACCTTATAAGGGTGGCGGGCAACCAATGGGTGAGGATGGTAAACGACCAGCAACGGTGGTGAAAATTGGGGGAGGCCTTTGTCTAGCAGTGGACGTATTTTGGGTGATATGATTGTGATGATGATGATGTGTTTTTCTTCACCGTATGTCAATAATATCCTAGACAAAGTAGTTCTTGGCAAGCTCGAGTACTTAAGCTTAATTTCCTTTGTAGTCTCATTGATACTTGCCCGATTTTGAACCCTCAACAAGTACCTACTAAAATATAACAAACTTACTTTTCACAGGTAATAACATCAGCACAAGTAACAAAAAATCCACTAGCCTCGTGTCCACTTCGGAGCTCGACGCTTTCAGTGAACGGAGAGCTACAGCTACAACAATCGAGGGGCAGAGCGCCCAGCGTTGCCATCGACGCTGACATGGTTTCCGAAATGGAACCCTCGTCATCAGACTCCGGCGTTGTCAGCCGCTGTGCCGGAGTCAAACCATTAAAACTAAGAATATTCAAAAAGACAGACAGAAGACAAGAAAAATCCCAACCAAGCAAATCAGAATTAGAGCCAGCTCTTCCAAAACCACATAAACCGAGAGATCCAGAAAGAGAAAAGAAAAGATTAGCTAGAAAAAAGGAGAAAAGAGCTACTCTTATCTTAGGTTTAATTATGGGCAGCTTTATCGCTTGTTGGCTACCATTCTTCTTCCTGTATATACTAAAAGCGGCTTGTAGAATCTGTCCTATACCGGGTAGTGCGTTTGCGATAGCGTTTTGGCTGGGATACATGAATTCTGTGTTGAACCCGGTCATTTACACAATCTTCAACAAGGATTTTAGAAGAGCGTTTAGGAGGATACTGTTTAAGTGATGTTTGGCATACGTGTGCTGCTACAGGTGCGTTGCCAACAGAATCATGTTGGCACAGCAACGGGCAGCACCGAATCTTTACAATGTACGTTAAATGAACATTTGAAAAAAGAACAGTTTCGACAGTTGTTGACTTTTGTTCTTTGACTAACGTTCTAATTTTTAGTTTGTAAATTTAAATGTTAATGTAAACTTGGAATGTGTTTGTAAATATTGATTTCACATTTTGTAAATATTAATTTTATACTTTGTAAATATTAATTTTAAATTTGGATGTGTGTACAGTTAATTTGTAACGTATTTACGTCAGTCAAAGAACATAAATTGATACGACATTCAATATAAAAGTGAAAGTTTTGACAATTATAATAACTTATCATAATATCTTAGGAAAGCTTTTTAATATTTTTAGGCTTTTTACAATATTGTGTAGTCACTTCATGTTAGAAAAACCTTTTTAACTAACCTTCACTGACTGTAACAATAAGCATAATTGTAGCTTTATATCGCATTTCAATATTAAATTATTCTTTTTATTCATCTCAAAACTACTACAAAGAAAACACGGTGTCACATTCCAGAATTCACTTTTAATTTTCAAACGATAAGAATGCTATTAGACAAAATAAGGTAAATTTTGGATAATATTCCTTTTATTTCTAAGGTACATATAATACTAGACCGTATTGTGCATTGAACCTGGTGCCTACGCGTTCTCAGTGTGTCTCAAAATACGTGCTATAATAACTTTAAAAGTCAAAGTGAAAATGGAATGGAATGGAATGATGCCTGCATATTGCAAATATAGTGCCAATTAACTATTTTATTAGTATACATGGAGTGACTAGTTTTAAGTTGCAAATAAATTGGAATTGTAAAATTGTAAACTACATAACTATAATTCATTTAGTAGAAGTTTTTTAATATACGTAGCTGACTTATAGATTGTAATGTAATAAAATAAACTGCAAAAACACTAATGGATTTGAAAAATTATACATACTTAATATATAACTATTCCTTTATGTACAAAGGGATACATAGTAATAATGTTGTCAGATTTTGTATTATTAGCTATTAGCTGTGTCGATTAGAAAATTTGTACACTGTGGTGTATCATTATGATATAAAATAATATGTTCTATTATTTAAAATAATATGTTCTATTATTTAAAATAATATGTTCTATTATTTAAAATAATATGTTCTATTATTTAAAATATTATGTTCTAATATTTAAAATAATTATAACCAGCCAGATTTTACATGGTAATATTGGAGTTTACCACTAAAAATATTTCTGGATAAATGGATTTCTGTGACACATGTCTCTAGATACTGTAAAATTCTGTATAATTACATTGAAAAAGCGGTGTACTTATTTGTGTACAAAATAGAAAGTAAATTTATTCATTGCACACACCATTTTGACATCAGGCTAGTGGGTGTGCCGCAAAATTATTGCCATATAAGAATACACTTTTTATGATCACTTCAAAACTCTAAATGTGCTTACACAAATATTTAAAAATCAAAATATGTTAAGAAAAACTATTTAATTTCTTACAATTTATTAAACGTAATTTTTGTTTGATAAGAAAATAAAAACTCATTATGATATGCCATTGTGAACAACAAGCATTAAAAACTTCTAATCTTGCTAGAAATTTACTAACTAGCTTTTAATTAATTCAACATAGTTACATACATTTTTTTGCGTTTATGATCCCCTGAAGACTTACCTATACGCTTATATACGTACAAAATAGTGAAATATTTGTAGAATTCATGTAATATTATTTGCTATTTAATTAATCCTAAGATCCGCCATTAAATAAAAAAATATATAAATAAAATTATTTATGAATAAAAAATATGCAGGAGATAATTTAAATCCTGAAAAACAGCTTTTAATTTTCATGGCAAAAAAAGTCTAGATTTTTGTTGTCAGGCTTAAACTATTTCGAATTTAAATTATTTCTCATAATAATAAATAAATATCAATGTAACAAAAATCACTATTTCCTCAAATATTTCAAACTAAAACTAACATTGTAAAGATACGGTGGTAATTGAAAATAGAATTGTGAAAGTAATATAAAAATGTTAATAATAATTTAAAAGATAATAATAATAAATTTTAACGTCTACATTAATTTAAATTTACATAATCAATTTTAAGTAATCAGTTTCAGTAAAGTACAAAAACAATAAACAAGATTATGAAAATAATATGAAATTTTAAAGTAAAAGCATGTAATATTTTATAATACTTTCACAAAATTTCTTTGTAGGATAAACTTATTTAAAATAATAATTAATGACTGTGCCTCTGTGCCTATCGACAAGCACTACATAACAATAAAATGCACTATTAACAATATGTAAATAATTAATAATTAGTTTTATTTCTCTTTTTTCACAATTCTACCATGATATGGGCGAATGTTCATAATTTATTGTATGTTAAGGCGCTGGTCGCTTTTATTTGTGTTTTGTATGTAAATATTGTACTTAATTTACATGTTAGATTAATATTATACCAAAAAGAACACCAAATACTTCCTGTAAAATCTCTTTAATCTTATGAATAATAAAATATTTTATCTGCGAGTTTTAACCACGTGATTTATCAAGTTAGCTTAAGAGTTAATTGATTAAAAAAAATATATATAGTTCCTTCAATTTTTATTTAATACCTAATAGTCAATTTATTTGACAGAAAGGTAACGTTCAAGTTTCTTTTAAATACTATCTAAGTTCATCAACTATACCTACGACTGATCATAGATTTTAATTAAAAAAAATATTTTCCTGCATAAATACAAATTGTAAATAGAGTTTCTTAAACTATTGCGAGATTCTTGTAAAATAATTTTATTATTAATGAAAAACAACGAGAACCTAATTCTAAATCGATGTACACTAGATTCTTGAATTTTAGAATTATTATTAAATTATAAAAAATGTTTATTATTAAGTATTATAAATAAATTATAAGTAAATAATAACACTGCAACACCATTGCCGTTTAGGTATATTTAGATTTTTAAATAATTAATAATAATTAACTGTGTACTGAACTCAAAGCAATAGAGATTGTATAGTTTTCTTTTTCATTCATAATTTTTCACGATTTTAAAATTTCATATAGTCTTCCAAAGTGTGCGTGATTAAAAAATAGTAGAATTTATCTTTCACTAAGCATTTAAAAAAAACACCAAAGTGTAATTTTTCCGTTATTGTTTTGCATTTTAATGTTGTTTTTTTATAATATTAAGATTTTAATAAAAATGTTGATGCCGGAGTAACAATTAGAATCTAGAACCTCATAATCATGCACCGAGCCCTTGCTGTTTATGGGGTTCTATTTTAAAGTCGGTAACCGACTTGAATCGTTTGATATTGTTTGTGCAACATTTTAATCAAAGTGATGTAATGATTAATTAATGCAATAATTTAATTTATTGAGTGAAAAAAGTGAAAATATAATTTTAAGTGTGTAAAAGTTTTTCAATACTTATAAATTTTTGTACAGTTTGAAAGAAGGTCTTGTAAAAATACAATATAATGCCATTTCTTATTTAGTGAAAATATTTAGAAAGTTTTTAATAAATTAATTAAATAACTAATAGGTGGCTATCCTGTACTGTGTATCTAGAAACTTGTTCAATAAAAAATGTTCTAAATTAATAAAAACTATTTATACTTATAGTATAATAATAATCTATATAGTATTTGTTAAATATTTTAATTTTAATATATAAAAAATTCAAACACGTTACGTTTGTATTGTTCTTTATAAAAATATTATTATAATTATTAAAATCGTCTAAGACTATACGATTAACTATTAATTCTTATTGACTCAAAATGTAAATGAAAAAATATACGAAGTACCAATATACAAAATTTTAATCTTTATCCATTTGTTTTATTGCCTTTTTATTGCCTACAATGGCAGGTAACTGTCATGCTGCTGCTTATGAACTGCTATTATACGGGGCTAGGTGACACTGCTGCTTACCTAAAACAACAGTTCTTCAAACGCTTGTACGGTAGTACCACCTTTTCAGCATGAATGGGCTGGATCGACCGGGGAAGTATCTCCTCTCATAGAAGACGTAAGAGTATTTTTTTTTATATTAGCCTACTAAAGTAACTCCACCCCGCCTGATGGTAAGCAGTCAGTGGAATCCATAAAGTGGAAGTAGCGGCCACCATACTAAAAGCTATCGTCTTAAACTGCTGGTATGGTGGCCTCCACTATGGTGGCTGGGAATGGGGTTAAAAGAAGGGAATGAGGGAGGTGAGGAAAGAGGAAAGGGGGAAAATAGGGCGTCCGGCACTCTCGCTCACCGAACGAAACGCAGTAGGAAGGATACTACTACTCTTAAGTCGATCTTCTATGAGAGGGTAGTACTTCCCCGGACGATCCGGCCTATTCATGCTGAAACCAGCGTGGATCTACTACCGTCAGATCCGTACCGTAGTATCCGTACTATTGAGTTTCAATCGGTGAGTAAAAGAGTGTCGGAGACCCAATTTTTCTCCTTTCCTTTTTCTCACCTCCACCAATCCTTTTACTTACCCCACTCTCTTCACGGTATTCAGCGGCTTTGCAGAGACCCTGGCATTGCAGGAGCTAGAAATGCTAGGGACTCTGAGTTGTCGATGAGCTACAGTTACCACTTACTATCACGTAGGCTGTTTGCTCGGCTGCCACTGTCGGCAATAAAAAAAGACATTAAACACGTTATGCCCAGCATATCGTAACCTGTAAGAACTACTTGGTAAAGAAAGCGGCAATCGATTGATTAGTTCAGCTTAGGGCGTTTCAAAGTTTAAGATATGCTTGAGGTACAAAAATGATGATGGCGATTCTAATATATAACAAGCAAAATATAATATACCTATTATTAAAAAACAAAAAGCCCGCCTTCCTGAAACAAACTGAAAAGAACGAATCCCATTTTTTTATACTGACGCTACATTGCAATTATTTACTTTCCGTCACACAATTAATACAAAACTAATTAGACCTAATATGTTAATATCCATTATGCCATTTAAGCTGTAGAGTGTGTACAGCGTGCCAAAGAAATCGACATACATACCCACATACATACATCCATACATACATACATACATACATACATACATACATACATACATACATACATACATACATACATACATACATACATATGCACGAAAAACATTACCCTCCTATATAAAACACTTTCTGTCATTCAAGCCAACGACTACAATATTTTATAAAAGTACAGAGCACAATTTATAAAGTTTAGAACAGCGGCAACGTTGTCATGGAAACCGAACTTCTTAATGCAATTTAACTTTTGTAAATTCACCACGAACGTGTTACAATATAACTTAAATTTATTGTTTTCTATGTTATCTTATGATAAACATAAATACAAATATCTTATAGTATCAGAAAATACCTTCAACGTATAATACAATGCGTGTTGAACTACACTGCGGCGCTTGTACGCCAAAACTGTTGATTTTACAAAAACAATGTCAACACATAAATTGTTGGAAATTTCCTCTAGTTTTATCTTATAATACATGTTTTTATCGTGAGACGAGTCTGTCTGAACAGATATATTATTAAAAAACTATTTTTTGGCACCATTATTTTCAATATGGCGGCGCGAGCGGCAGAGATACGAGGTGGTGAAATTTAAATTCGGAAAGAGTATATCAAAATCTATAAACGAACCAATTTTCAAAATACCCGGGAAACTTGGCAGGTAAAACTACCAAATGACCCCGTTTTCCCAACGGATCAACTCAACCGATCAACTAATATTGTTCCTAATGATAGGAATAAACGGACCAACTTAATTTTGTTCCCAACGGATCAACTAATAATGATTTCTTTTTCTTTTTTCTTTATTATATTGGTATTTTTTAAAACTTATTCTTCTTCTTCTTGCGAAAGGCAAAAAGGCAATTTTTTTATTGACTACACTTTTCCTTCAAAATTGACAGTAGAGTTTAAGAATGGTAGAAAGTAAGATCAATTAAAGTCAGTTTGTCCGAACATTGGTCTTAGTAACACTCTAAGGCGATTAGCCTCTGCGATGTCGAAACGCCTTTTAAAGGTATCTGTCAAAAAACCCTCATCTGTCGTGACGCCTTAAAAAGGCGTTTGGTTGGTGTCATATTTCAATGTCATTTAAATTTTTAAACGTTTTTATTTGACCTGCTTTATGTATTAGCAAAGTGTACATAGAAGCAATAAGGATTTATCTATACATATAATAAAAATGTAACCGATCGCTGTCTGTACATGGAAGATATATGAGAAAAAATACTATTGGGACCTATATCAACGCAAATAGAACCCAAAACAATGATTTTTAAAATTTTTGTCTGTTTGTCTGTTTGTCTGTTTGTCTGTTTGTCTGTTTGTCTGTGCGTTTGTGCACGCTAATCTCAGAAACGGCTTATCCGATTTAAATATGGTTTTCACTAATATATTGTGGTAAGCTTCACTTAACATTTAGTGTTTGTTTCATGTCAATCGGTTCATAAATAAAAAAGTTATGCCAATTTAAAGAATCACATCGAACATTCGTTAATTTACTACGAAATCTTATAGAAGCAGATATTTTAACAGGTTGCGGAATAGCTGATAGTGTTTTTATTCCTCGGATTCCTGTCATTCTAAACAGTCTTTCATTTAGTTTTAAACGAGTCCAGTTTCCAGTGAGCCTATGTTTTGCGATGACTAATTAAAGTAATTAATTAATTAAGTAATTAAAGTAAAGGTAAGACACTAAAAGTTGTGGGTGTGGATCTAAGTATTAGCTGTTTTTCGGTCAGCTTTATGTGGCTCTATCACGTGTTAGCATTACTAGCAGCCTGTATGCTTTGATCCCTGATGGCTATACGTCTAATCCATACATCCATACATATTATAAAAGGCTTTGTCCTGACTGACTGACTGACTGACAGACAACGTAAAGCCTAAACCGCTGGTCGTAGCGACTTAAAATTTGGAGGGTGTGTTTGTCTTAATGTCTAGAAGTGTACAAAGAAAGGGTTATTAAAAATTCCACCCTTAAGTGTATGAAAAGGGATGAAATCGATTGTATGAAACGTCTTCATTTTTTAAGTTACAGCTTTGAAATTTTGTTTTGGAATACTTTTATTTAAATAAAAAATACGCTCATATTTTTTTTTTACTGGGGTGGATTTATAGGAGTGAAATAAGAGATGAAATATTGTATGGAAAAATCTTTGATTTTGAAGTTGGCGACTTGAAATTTGGAGGGAGGGGGAAGGGAGGGGGAGGAAGAGGAAAGGAAGGGAGAAGTGAGGGGAAAGTGCGGTGGTAGTGAGGGAGAAGTCAGGGGAAAGGGAGGGGAAAGTCAGGGGGAAATCGACTGCCTCTGTATTTCGGTGGTACTGTGTATGGACTGTGAGGTCGCGGGTTCGATTCCCGCTCAGTGCAAATATTTGTAGCATGAACATGTCTATTTGCATTGGTCTGGGAGTTTATATGTATAATCTATCTATACATATAATAAAAAATATAATAAAAATGTAACCGGTCGCTGTCTGTACATTGAAGATATTTTTTAAAAACATTATAGCGTTTTTATTCCTCGGATTCCTCTCATTCCAAACAATTTCCCGTTTAGTTTTAAACAAGTTCAGTTTCCAATGAGTCTATGTTTCGCGATGACAATTAATAAAGCCTAGACACTAAATGTTGTCAGTTTGGATCTAAATATTGGCTGTTTTTTGGTCAGCTTTATGTGGATTTGTCACTTTTGTTGATTTGTGTGTAAGTAATCCTAGCAGCCTGTATGGCTTTGATCCCCGATGGCTATACGTCTAATATCGTATATAGAGAAGCTTTTACTGTAAAGATTTTTCTTATTCACCTAAACGAAGATGTTTATAATTCAAAACAAACCAAAAGATATATCCAAAAAATGCTGCCCAAAATCACTATTCCACGCGGACGAAGTCGCGGGCACAGCTAGTTATAAAATAAAAATGATACACCATTGGTTGAAAAAACACGCGCGAAATGTATTTAAAAAAGGTCATTTTGATCCTTGTCCTGCCTTCTAAAGGCGTCGTATTTAAAATGCGATTTACTGACTAATACGATTATATTTGACCTGCTTTATGTATATATATTAGCAAAGTGTACAGAAAGCGATAAGGATAACATATAAAGTAAAAGTGATATACCATTGGTTCAAACAACACGCGCAAAATGTATTTTAACAAAGGTCATTTTAGGTTATTTTTAATACACTATATAATTAAAACTTCATCCTAGAATAGAAGCTTTGTAAGATGCTATTTCAAGTCGCGTTTAGAGATTCTAAGACAGTACAAAAATTATTTTGAAATTGACACATTAATACATTTTGACACTCAACAGTCTGCACAAGCAAGAGCCAGATATCGTAACAGACCACCAATTCATATTATATAACTTATAAATTGAAAATTGAAGAAACCCTTAACATAGTGTACATTATTCTACTAGTTAAGCCCTTTCATTTGATACCCATATTAAGGGAGTCGTGAAAAAAAAAGTTCGTCAGTCCACTTTGTGGCGCGCGGCCATCTTGGACTGATTTTCGTGAATCATAGTTAAGAGCACTCCCGACTAATTCACCCTTCAAACAAAAAAAAAACAACATCAAAATGTTCATCCGTTTGGACGCTACGATGCCACAGACAGACACCCACACCGACACGTCAAACTTATAAGACCCCGTCGCGTCGTATTTGCGTCAGGAGTTAAAAAACTGCATCTACTGAGAACTATCTATTCTTGAGTAGTGGACCCAGTGTCGGAAACAAGTGACATTGTATGCAAAAGTTTGTCCTGCTCTGTCAACATTACAAAGCAAATACAGAACAAAATGTGGTAGAATATTATTATTATTATTAAAATCAAAAACAGTACAGTCACCTACAAAGTTTATCCTAAGTTGTACAAACAAGTTGTGAAGCCATGGACAGTCGCCATCAGCGGTGCACCGGCGGGAATTGGCACGATATAACACATAATATAGTTATCTGCTAGTTCCATATATCAAAACAGACCTGCTCAAGTTTATCGTTAAGTTAGGCGTTGATTCTCAGAGAAAACTAGGTGGACACACAGTTACAGCGAATGTTCAACTTACACTACGTATAATGAAATATGTATAAAACAAAATTCAAATCTAAATCTATTATATAACAATCTATTATATCTATTGTAAAACAGCGACGAATCAGCTTGTCTATCTCTAAGTTTTATTTCCTTCTCTAATTTTTTCGCTTTTTTTTTAAAAAAGTTAGTAGTGTGTGATAAATTCGATACTGGAGACGGACATAGGCTACATTTTATCCCGAAAATCGGTCTGGTTGGGCGATGGGCGCAGCTAGTTGTTTATAAACCCGAAATTTAAAACTTTCAATACAATACGAAACTAATTACTTGTCTTTAGAAAAGTAGTAATCTATACATATAATAAAAATGTAACCGATCGCTGTCTGTACATGGAAGATATATGAGAAAAAATACTATTAGGACCTATATCAACGCAAATAGAATCCAAAACAATGATTGTTAAAATTTTTGTCTGTTTGTCTGTTTGTCTGTTTGTCTGTGCGTTTGTTCACGCTAATCTCAGAAACGGCTTATCCGATTTAAATATGGTTTTCACTAATATATTGTGGTAAGCTTCACTTAACATTTAGTGTTTCATGTCAATCGGTTCATAAATAAAAAAGTTATGCCAATTTAAAGAATCACATCGAATATTCGTTAATTTACTACGAAATCTTAAAGAAGCAGAGATTTTAACAGGTTGCAGAATAGCTGATAGTGTTTTTATTCCTCGGATTCCTGTCATTCTAAACAATCTTTCGTTTAGTTTTAAACGAGTCCAGTTTCCAGTGAGTCTATGTTTTGCGATGACTAATTAATAAAGCCCAAGGTAAGACACTAAAAGTTGTGGGTGTGAATCTAAGTATTAGCTGTTTTTCGCACGGTCAGCTTTATGTGGCTCTATCACGTGTTAGCATTCCTAGCAGCCTGTATGCTTTGATCTCTGATGGCTATACGTCTAATCCATACATCCATACATATTACAAAAGGCTTTGTCCTGACTGACTGACTGACAGACAACGTACAGCCTAAACCGCTGGTCGTAGCGACTTGAAATTTGGAGGGTATGTTTGTCTTAATGTCTAGAAGTGTACTAAGAAAGGGTTTATAAAAATTCAACCCTTAAGTGTATGAAAAGGGATGAAAACGATTGTATGAAACGTCTTCATTTTTTTACTTACAGCTTTAAAATTTTGTTTTGGAATACTTTTATTTAAAAAAAAAATACGCGCATTTTTTTTTTTAACTGGGGTGGATTTATAGGGTTGAAATAAGGGATGAAATATTGTATGGAAAGATCTTTGCTTTTGAAGTTGGCGACTTAAAATTTGGAGGGAGGTGGAAGAGAGGGGGAGGAAGAGGAAAGGAAGGGAGAAGTGAAGGGAAAGTACGGGGGTAGTGAGGGGTAAGTCAGGAGAAAGGTAGGGGAAAGTCAGGGAGAAATCGACTGCCTCTGTATTTCGGTGGTACTGTGTATGGACTGCCACGCAGAGGTCGCGGGTTCGACTCCCGCTCAGTGCAAATATTTGTAACATGAGCATGTCTGTTTGCATTGGTCTGGGTGTTTCTATGTATAATATGTATGTATTTACAAAATTAAAAGTATTTGAGTATGTTTATCCGTATTCTAGAACCCATAATACAAGCATATAATATGCTTACTTTGGGTCTAGATGGCGTTGTGTAAAAAAAAAAGAAAAAGGGAACTCAGGGGGATGTGAGGAGGCAGTGAAGGGCAAGTGAGGGGCAAGTGAAGGGCAAGTGAGAGGTTAGTGAGGGGGAAGTAAGGGGGACGTAAGGGAAAGTGAGGGAAGTGAGGGAAAGTGAGGAGTCAGTGAGTGGTAAGTGAGGGGTGAGTGAGTGGGAAGTGAGGGAAAGTGAGGGGAAGTGTGGGAAATGTCAGGGAGATGGGAGGGAGACGGGAGGGGAAGGGGAAAAAGGGGGAGAGGAAATGAGGGAAAGGGGAAAGTTATTGTAGTGAAAATTTGCCTTTGTGTATTGTATATTGTTTTACGGGGGATATCTTTAGGTAGGTGAAAGAGGGTTTGTACGAATGTTGATGATGATGATGAGATTAGAAATAGTATGCAAAACAGTATTTAAAAAAAAAACAATATTCATGCGAGCGAAGCCGCGGGCATAAGCTATACATATATAAAAACGAAAGGTCACTCACTCACTCACTCATCACGAAATCTCAGAAACTACAAGTGCTAGGAGTTTCAAATTTTGGAAATAGGTGCTCTCTAAGACGGGATTTTGCGAAATTCATTTCCCTGGAGTATTAACGGGAACAAAATTTGTATGAAGCTTCTATAGTTTTTAAACGGGAGTTTTGATAATACGATTGCCATACTAGGAACTATTCTTATTAAGTGGGAAAATAGGAGTGGCAAGTTTCGTTAAATATCGCAAAGTTTCGTCTGTTTTAGGGATAGCGGGTGAATAGATTTAAATCGGATTCGCTTAGTGACGGATTATACTGATATTTATTACTAATACAATGTACGATTGCCGTAAGATTAGGTAAGAAATATTCTCATACAGGCACACATTTGAATTTTCACGCGAACGAAGTCGCGGGCAACAGCTAGTAGTTAATAAGTTTTTAGAATCTTTTGGATTGGCAATAGTCATAATATATGACGTGAAATCAATACAAACTGTGAATTGTTTAGTTTTCTCACCCGTAATATTAATCTTGACTGGCCTGTTGCTTAGTGGTTAGTGACCCTGACTGCTAAGCCGCAGGTCGTGGGTTTGATTCCCACCCAAGACAAATCTTTGTGTGATGAGCATGATTGTTTGATCTGTGTCTGGATGTAATTTATCTATAATATGTATGTATTTACAAAAAAAAATTGTATATAACTAGTTTATCAGTTGTTTAGTACCCATAACACAAGCAAATATAATTGCTTAATTTGTGGCCAGATGGCGCTGTGTGAATGTGGTAGAATATTATTATTATTCTTATTAAGATCATGTTCAAAACTATGTTCTCATCATCCTAAACATCCGTAAGTACTATGGAAGTGTTGTAGCCGCTTGGGAAATGCCACGTTAACTCACACAACATAATTGAAAATACGATTTCAAATTTATGTTCTGCCCAACAGTGGCTAATGAGGTTTTCTCAATTTCTTGTTTCTTGGGAGCCGGCTTACCTTTGTGTGTGCAAAAGGATTACTACTGTATGAGGTAAGCTGTTTGAAATTAAGGATTAAGCTTTCAATACATATATATTATCTGGAAGAAAACTGTCTCGTTGCTTTGTAGACTGCGGGCCAACTTCAAAATGTTATTTTATTTATTTAAATGCATTTGCTGTATGGTCTGTCTAGCAGATCGAATAACCTTTTCTGTTCCCATGGGTGTATAAAAGAAAATTATAAGAAATCTAGGTAACCGAGTAACGGGTAACCACGTTACCTGGTTGAAAGGTGACAGGTTGCATATAAGATGTTTTTCTTTACCGTATTTCAGTAAAGTATAAAGGTGCTCCCTCACCGCGAGCATTCGCTAGTAATGTACTTGAACGCGTTAATCCCTGGAACTACCAGTCGGATTTTAAAATTCTTTTTATGATAGCCCAATTCTCGAGGAAGCTATAAAACATCACGCTACTAGCGACGGAAGCAGAACAGTAAGTAAAGACGCGGGTGAAACTGCGCCGCAGAAAGCTAGTTGTAATATAATGCTCAAAATCTAG
The DNA here is from genome assembly GCA_963082885.1 of Parascotia fuliginaria. NCBI lineage: Eukaryota > Metazoa > Arthropoda > Insecta > Lepidoptera > Erebidae > Parascotia > Parascotia fuliginaria. The sequence continues at coordinate 10,676,643 of OY720194.1, read as the reverse complement.
TCACAAATAACAAATAAAACGTATTACATATACAGGTATATACAGGTAAATGTTCGCGGTTAGAGAGCTCCTTTAAATAAAAAAAGTTCTTAATATATCTTTGTAAAACATAATCTTGATATTTTCTTGGTATTCAAATTTTAATCTCATGTGTAAGAAAGGCACGGTATTTGTAACTTCTTAATGAAGGTTTATATAGGAATTTATATGACGACCGAAGATTAAATCTCAGACTTAAGCACAAAAAACAGATTTATATAAATATCTTTTGAACAGAACCTTCATAGTTAACGCAACTTTTTTATCGTAAGTAAAATTTACCCTTGCGCGAGTTTAACTATGAGTCAGTTTCAAATATCTGTACCAATTTAAAAAAAAGCAACAATTTGTTTGTGTGTATTTAAACGCGCTAATTTTTGAAACTACAAGTCTGATTTAAAATATCCTTTTGTGTTTGATAGCCAACTTTTTGAGGAAGGTAGATAGGCTATGTAACATCACGCTACTGACGGCGGGAGCAGAGCAGTAACCAAAGATGTAACTTAACGCGGGAGAAACAACGCTGCAGGAAGCTTACAAAAGTCCCCCCTTTTTACCCCATCGTGTCAAATGAAGTATAATACTCCGTATTATATTGTAATTTTTGTCGACTAATGTATTAAATTGTAATTAATATAAAAGTCTGAAGACGTGGCTTATACCTTACTTCACAAAATAATTTTCAAAGTTTATTAATTGTGTAAAGTTTGTCAATGTTATTTTTGTTATATTACTTTACAATTATATTAAACGGAGTATGTGATCATGCAGTGATTTAAGTAATTTTTACAAATCAGGCAGCATATTTACAGAATATCGTAAAATATTACATTCTACTTAAACCTTTGTTCAGTGAATAAGAGCCTCATTAAGACGTTATGGCAACGCCGCTAGTGTCGCAGGGGCTCTATCACAACCTCTTATAACACTCTTAAAACCATAGACGAATATAAAACAAGTGGCCATGGCGTGTCGACAGTCAATTCGCTTACGTCGTCAGGAATAGATCGTAATTGACGGCCGGCTGGCGACTGAGTGAGGGAAGTGCAGTTTACACGTATACCTACATTATAGTGGCAACGTCACCAGATCGCCAAAGTATCTAGCCATGTAGGAAGCCGCAGTTCGTGGCCACGCTTTCAATAACATACATTTCAATTTTAACTGCTTGGATATGTAGCCAGTGACGTCGCCATGGTGTCTTATTAAGGCAGGGCTTTAAGGATACGTTTTCACTGACGCAGAGCAAGATAGAGCATTTCCACTGACATGGAGTGGAGATTTCAAGCACTCCACCCAGCTCTGCGTCAGTGGAAACGCACCCTAAGGCTCTCTTCGTTTTTTTCCCTCCATTATTACCTTCTTTCTTCATGATCAGCACCGACTTGATTGTTTTCTTCGCATAATTTCTACGATGCCGAACATAGTCATGTCCACAAGCTACGTCAAGGCCCTAGCCTTATTTAACACACTTATCAAACGAATCCAGCATGACTAGTCAACCAACAAATAGAAAATAAAATCTTTTCTAAACTAATATTATAATTACTAACTGTTGCCCGCGACTTCGTTCGCGTGAAAATTCAGATGTGTGTATGAGAATATTTCTTACCTAATCTTACGGCAATCGTACATTGTATTAGTAATAAATATCAGTATAATCCGTCTCTAAGACGAATCCGATTTAAATCTATTCACCCGCTACCCCCTAAAACAGACGAAATTTTGCGATATTTAACGAAACTTGCCACTCCTATTTTCCCACTTAATAATAATAGTTATTAGTTTGTAAATCGTATTATCAAAACTCCCGTTTAAAAACTATAGAAGCTTCATACAAATTTTGTTCCCCTTTATACTCCAGGGAAATGAATTTCGCAAAATCCCGTCTTAGAGACCTTTCGTTTTTATAGATGTATAGCGAAGTCGCGGGCAGAAGCCCGCGACTACGCTCGCATGAATATCGTTTTTCCAATAAACATTTTTATACTGTTTAAATACTGTTTTGCATACTATTTCTAATCACATCATCATCACCGTTCGTACAAACCCTCTTTCACCTACCTAAAGATATCCCCCGTAAAACAATATATAATACACAAAGGCAAATTTTCACTACAATAACTTTCCCTTTCCCTCATTTCCTCTCCCCCTTTTTCCCCTTCCCCTCCCATCTCCCTTCCACACTTCCCCTCACTTTCCCTCACTTACCACTCACTGACTCCTCACTTCCCTCACGTTCTCTTACGTCCCCCTCACTTCCCCCTCACTTACCTCTCACTTGCCCTTCACTGCCTCCTCACATTCCCCTGAGTTCCCTTTTCTTTTTTTTTTTACACAACGCCATCTAGACGCAAAGTAAGCATATTATATGCTTGTATTATGGGTTCTAAAATACGGATAAACATACTTAAATACTTTTATTTTTGTAAATACATACATATTATACATAGAAACACCCAGACCAATGCAAATAGACATGTTCATTCTACAAATATTTGCACTGAGCGGGAATCGAACCCGCGACCTCTGCGTGACAGTCCATACACAGTACCACCGAAATACAGAGGCAGTCGATTTCCCCCTGACTTACCCCCCTCACTTTCCCGACACTTCTCCCTTCCTTTCCTCTTCCTCCCCCTCCCTTCCCCCTCCCTCCAAATTTCAAGTCGCCAACTTCAAAAGCAAAGATCTTTCCATACAATATTTCATCCTTTATTTCACCCCTATAAATCCACCCCAGTTTAAATAAATATGAGGGTATTTTTTATTAAAATAAAAGTATTCCAAAACAAAATTTCAAAGCTGTAAGTTAAAATATGAAGACGTTTCATACAATCGTTTTTATCCCTTTTCATACACTTAAGGGTTAAATTTTAAAAACCCTCCAAATTTCAAGTCGCTACAACCAGCGGTTTAGGCTTTACGTTGTCTATCAGTCAGTCAGTCAGTCAGGACAAAGCCTTTTATAATATGTATGGATGTATGGGTTAGACGTATAGCCATCAGGGATCAAAGCATACAGGCTGCTAGGAATGCTAACACGTGATAGAGCCACATAAAGCTGACCGTGCGAAAAACAGCTAATACTTAGATCCACACCCACAACTTTTAGTGTCTTTCCTTGGGCTTTATTAATTAGTCATCGCAAAACATAGGCTCACTGCAAACTGGACTCGTTTAAAACTAAACGAAAGATTGTTTAGAATGACAGGACTCCCAGGAATAAAAACACTATCAGCTATTCCGCAACCTGTTAAAATCTCTGCTTCTTTATGATTTCGTAGTAAATTAACGAATGTTCGATGTGATTCTTTAAATTGGCATAACTTTTTTATTTATGAACCGATTGACATGAAACAAACACTAAATGTTAAGTGAAGCTTACCATAATATATAAGTGAAAACCATATTTGAGATTAGCGTGAACAAACGCACAGACAAACAGACAAAAATTGTAACAATCATTGTTTTGGGTTCTATTTGCGTTGATATAGGTCCTAATAGTATTTTTTCTCATATATCTTCCATGTACAGACAGCGATCGGTTACATTTTTATTATATGTATAGATAGAGAAATCTACGTCACCGATTCAGAAAAATATTTTACCTTTACAAAGCTTCAAATGTTACATTGGCTATATTGCACAGCAAAAGTAAATTTATAGTATAGCAACATTGATATACAAAAATATAGCAAAAGTGTTTCGGAGACAGTAATGCAATCGTGTTTTTTGTTACGTTTGTTGTAAAATATACTTACTTTTGATACCGAAGGAAAGCCAGGACGGACAGCTAGTTATAAAATAACTCGATCTACATTTTCACAAGTTATGAACACGCGAACGTCTATAAAGTTAATCTTAAATAAATTTAACAAACTTTTGGAGCATAAGAAACTAAGAAGCCAGAGCGCTCTCTGTTCTCTCTAAAATCCTTAGAGAATTGTTTCGTAAATTAAACTGTCTTTGATTGCATTGTTTACTCGTTTAGACTTTTGTTTATTTAGTTTAGATTGTAAGTAAATTAATTCACATGGATTTTGTGTATTCGAGAGTTAAGTTAATAGTAAAATGTAAATAATTCGGAGTATTGTGGGTGAATAGAAATGCGTGCGTTTGGTGTGCTAGGTTTAGTGATTGATTCTCATAAGTGTGATGCTTACATAAGTATTTGGCCAAGCTTAAAAAATAACAACAACTCATCACTACCCACTGCAGTATAAAGACCTTTTCTAATTAAGAGAAACCACGACTAGCGACGACCCCATCACACACTAAAGAAGTATATAATGAACAGAGCAGCGGTTAAACATATATTATGTCGATGCCAAACTATTTAACACAGGATGAACAGCATCTTGTGATAAGACAACTGTTACTAAGATCGCTAATTCAACTGTCAAACGAGGCGCTTTTAACAATTAAAAGTGTATTTAATGCACCTACGTGAATTATCTCAGGTGAATTAAGTTATCGAAGTCAAATTTTGCTATAATTGGTAAACTTTGCCTCTCACCTCTTGGATGTCGACCCTAGAGGATTGTAGTAGTTGCTAAAATGTATGTATTCCATTTTAAACACACAAACATTTTAGGTATGTTGAACACAGGACGAAATTTGATCATTGTTCTCTACAATGGAATTACAATTCAAAAATCGGTACATCGAAAAACTATACAAGGTATTTTAGTAAAACTTAAAATATTATGGCAACCTCAGAGAAATGACGAAGACAATTTTCTTACAAAACGATAGCATTACAATAACCTTCGCCAATATGAATGAGGTCAATCATTTTTAACGCATCGTATAACAGATATCTATTGACTGGTAATGACACAACAAGTCTACCTATTTCTATGGCAAGAAATGTCAAAAAACGTCCAAAAAATTTACACAAAATTCAGGAAAAAATACTTGCATAACTATTGCAATAGTATTTTTTTTCTGAAGCTCAATAATCGAAGAACTAGTCTTAGTATTGTGTCTAGAAATTTGATGTGTTTTTGTGTGTGTGCTCCTCGATTTTGCTGCTTCCCATCTATCTTTTGTCCGTGCTTGTCTTGCTTGCCTCTTTGTGTTAAAAGTAAGTTTTAAATATTTATAATTTTCTGTAGGTACTGTATGCGTACGGCTATATCATTCGCATTAATCGCATGATGCATATAGATTCCATAAATAACTGTTATCACGATTATAAGATTTAGAATTCGAAATACTTGTGCTACACATTGACTATGCATAATTTGATATCCCTTACAATTAATACTAGCCTCTGCATGCTGTAACATTACATCAAGCAACTTTCTGGCATCTTGTAGCATTTTACAGGTTTTATTTGGAATTTTACTGTTCAGTCGTTTACACTTTAGGCTTTCAGTTCAATTGAGTAATCATGCCTCGATAGCAAAGCATCCATGCAAAGAGTGTCGATCTTTCTACGATTGTAGATTCAGCACATCGTTGTATTTGACGAGTGTGATGGCTATGTGCCGGGCATACATTAGCACACCCGAGTCCTAGACTTACCGATGTGTTTATTTGGACACTAGGGCTAGACAGTTTTCATGCCCTGTAATGTGCGTCCTTTCATACATTGTAATGCAATGGAATAATAAAACAAAACTGCCTGCAGACAAAAAGATTTATTTTTATTGTTATTTGTTCGCAGGCCTAAAGTGCTGCGAATGTATGATCCTGCATTTTGACCTGGATGATGATAACGTTAAAAGGGACAATGTAAATAAAGATTCTTTGAATCCAGGCAATAAAAGGGCTAGCGTAATTAGAAGTGCTATATATCCAGGCAATAAAAGATGTAGCGTGCATAAAAGTATGAAACCAGCCGTTGGCAGAGACAAAACAAGTAACACTTCTATGAAATCTGGATACCAGATTTAAGTAATATACTTAAAAATTCTTATGAATAAAGTTACTATGAGTAGTATGTGTATTTATTCACGTCACGGTAGTAGACCTACGCTGGTTTCAGCCGGGGACGTAGGTACTACCCTCTCATAGAACATCGACGTTACAGTAATAGTATCCGTACTATTGTGTTTCTTTCGATGAGTGAGAGCGCCGGAGTCCCAATTATTCCCCTTTTCTTTTTCCTCACCTCCCTCAATCTTGTCACCTACCCCACTTATATAACGGAGTAAGGTAGTTTGACCGTGACATAAAACACTATCAAAATTTAATTAAATGCCTTGAAAAAAATAGAGGTACCTTACATTATATTTATAAATTTGTCAGAGACTCACCATTATTCTCGACATCATCATCAGAGATCACAAGTCTGGGCGTCATCTAAATTAAATACGAACACAAAACAAAGTAATCACTGCTTGAAACAATTTTACGAACAATGTTTTATTTTTCACAACAATTACTTCACAGTTACATTCACATCTAACTTTACAGTAAATAATAATCCTCTAAATTATCCAACTCAATCGATTCACACATTTTACCAAAACCAACCTTCTTACAAAAAAAGGCGCTAAAACTATAAGTGTAATCTATGAGTAATAGTAAAAAGGAGTTACTTGCGAAAATCAAAATGGCGCCTCCACCACAGATAATGTAGGTATACCTAACAGCCTCGGATTGAGGCCTGACCTCTACTATGGATTGGACTAACGTAGATATGCAATAATTTTATTGTACTTTTATTAAATTCTTAGGACTTTAAAGTTTGAAGTTATTTTTTGAACTATAATGTATAAATTTTTTTTTAAATAAAAATTATAATAAAAGGATAGTTTGGCTGAATAGAATTTCATAAAACATACAACAGACAATTTTATTATTGTCAACACTGTCACGTTGTCATATCAAAATTATTTTGCAGTAGTCAAAGATGTGATAAATTTATTTTTAAAGCCTAATTTTCAACACTAGCTTGGGATCTAAATTAAAAATGTTTCATTTATATAATAAAAAAAGAACGCGCTAATGTGCTTTTGTACTCATGCTAGTTGGATTTTCATTGGTATTCTGCTTATCCCCACTTTTTGTCCCAACTTCTATCCAGTTATCCCGACATTGTGTTGTTATTTGTGGTACCAAACTTACTTTGAACCAAAATCAGACACACGCAAATTCAAAGAAGAGTCTTCATACGAAAATCGAGGCTTGAAGCAATTAGGAACGAACACAAGACGGAAATAAACGCAGAGTAAACTCGCCAAACGTATTGCAGTTTTAACATGAAAGAAGAATTACCTATGAATGTGTGCGGTGTTGTGCTTGTATTTCCTTTTTAATAGATTTTTATTAAACTGTCCGCTATGTAGCTGCTGTCGCAAAGATCGTATGAACTGTAATTTTTTTTTAAGCGTACATATTGTGTAATAAAATTTTTGTTTTCGTAAGAAATGTAATAGTAAGAATAATGAGGCTTAATAAAATACATGTTTTTAAGTTAAATATGTACTTTTGCTTGGCTTCGAGGGCTTACAATAAGATATTTATCCAGCATAAAGACGTTTACTGCTGAACATTAAACTCATTTAAGGTTCTCAGTATAATAATTACAATATCTTGCTCCCCAGTAACCTCATTATCGACTTTGTCCCCACCAAACTTCGCAAAAAAATATAAAACTGCAGTAATTTACTACCCGGATAACATTACTGCCCGTTACCTGGCCATACGTTACCGTACCCTTACCACATGAAGACGCAGCATGAGCAGACCTCTGGTGAACCGAAGACTTCATATGGGCCACCCTTGCTACACCCACCCCAATGTAAACGTCAGTGTCAGTGGTGCTGGCGCTAACTAATAGATCAATGTTATTCAGCCTCTAAGGAAGGCCTGCAGTATACGTCATTCTGCTGATATGATGAAGCGTAGCAGAAACTCACATTGCTAGAAGTACAAAAACTGTTGCCATTGTCGAAAGAAAAGGTACCGAGAACATCCAGCACTCTCACTCACTAAGCATAGCCTAGTAGTCGTTATAGAAAGTCATACTTTACGTGAATATTCTCTGAGAGGGTAATATATATCCCTTAGGTACTGCTCATTTGTGCTGAAACCAGCAAGAATTTTCTATCATATAGTTTATGAGTAGCATTGCAACTACAAAGATTTAACATTTCAAAATGCTTGAAGGTACTCTCTATCGCAAACTTACTTTTTATTGACAACTACTATAAAAAAAATTGACAACGCTGCGTCATTTAGAATATTGACATTTAATTCAACTACAATTTTATATTTTTTTATTTTTATTTTTTTATAACATTAGAGTCACGATAAGATTAATTTACACATGACGCTGGCAAAACAGCTAATACATTCATCGGTTCAGTTGCTACAATTAAAGAAGAAGAAGAATGTGCAAATATTGTTCAAATACAAAGCTGGATTTTAATTTTTGACAGTGATTCCAGCTTAGGATCTAGCATAGGTATAAGTAGTAAGCAGCCCCGTTGACATCATTCCTCGGATCTTGACAAAATTATAGATTGAGAACTAAATTGAAACATAATCGTGATTTAATTGAATGGCTTAGAAATGATATATAAATGTGTTGCTGTCAAAGTAGCAGGTGTTCTTGTGCTAGCTGCTGGCCAAATTTCTCATCATGTTATATGTTATTATGCTATATGTTTTGGCGCCAAGCATATGAACAATCAAGAATAGATAAACTGGAAGTTTCTAACGATTTGCCATTTGCCGACGATATTAAAAAATGTTTAAAGCCAATGAAATTCCAAACTAAGCCCAGCTCACTCAATATTTCTAACTGCAGAAGTCCGCCATGTGGCTGCTGTTGTAACGACCGTAGTTGGTCACATAACTGTTGTTGCAAGAATTATAGTCCGCCATATGGCTATTTTTGCAAAGGTCGTAGTCCGTCTTGTAACAGGAGTAGCAAAAATCTTAATCCATTAATTAAATGCCAAATAAAACCAAAGAAATACTCACGCAATGTTTCTAACTGCAGTAGTCCGTCATGTAGTCAAAATCGAAGTCCGTTAAGTGACCGTTGTTGTAAAGATCATAGTCCGTCATGTAACATGAGTTGCATAGATCGTAGTCCTTCAATAAAATCCGAAATGAAACCAAAGAAATGATCAATCATCAAGAAATGAAAAAAGAAATTCCTAACTGCAGTAGTCCGTCATGTAACTGTTGTTGCAAAGGTCGTGTTAACTGTACCAAAGATGTATCTAAATCAGTAAACTACTGCAGAAAAAAAATCGATAAACTGCGTGATATATTGGGTGAATCACTTAGAAATACTATTAGTGTGAAGCTACGAGGCATAAAAAACGAGCTAACAGATATCATAGAGTCAATAAATTATATGAATAAACGTTTCGATTCTATTCGTGTAATTCAAAAAGCAACCTGTAATAAATTAAATGGGCTACAGCGTGAAAATACGGATTTAAAATCCAAAGTGAATGAACTGACCACACGCATAAACGAACTAGAACAAAATGCGCAATCTTTCAACAAAGAAATCGAAAATGTTCCAGAGATCCCGTTAGTGCCATCAGTCGAACTTTCCAATGAAACCAACAGTCCTGAAGAGAAAATACAATGGGTTGCCAAAATAGGCGATGTTACAAATTTGAACATTAAAGAAAGTAACATCTTAACTTGTTCACGAATTGCAAAACAAAACCAAAACAATGACCGCCTCTGCTCTATCGTAGTAAAACTGAAGACTCCAAAGCTACGTGATAACTTTTCAGCTCCCACAATTAACTTAAACAAAAAACGTATGAATAGCTGTCATCTAGAGTTTAATGATATCAACAAATATCTATCACCCGCTACTACAGCTCCACACGCGGCTAATAGGTTGAAAGCTGAAGAAAATAAGTACCACTATGTGTGGGTGAGAAACAGCAAAATATTTATAAGGAAGACGAAACATGAAGACTACATTCTAATTAAAGATTTCAGTTCATTAGATAAGCTTATTTAAATAATTAGATTAAACGGCAATGCACTACTTTTTAACTCCAATTACCCGCACGATTCTCTTCTTTTTCCTTTTCCCTTTATAGTCGGCAACGATTTGGTTATGTTTCTCTAAGCCATATTAATTTCTGCTATGCTTAGAAAACATAACCATGTCCCTAGGTTACGGTTACCACTTACCATCAGGTGGGCTTCGTTGTGTTCTAAAAAGATTCTTGCATTGGAGAGTAACTTCTGCGAATACTTAAGGGTGCTCATAAACTTGCCTCAGTTCAAATCACGCGAAATTGCAATATGTGGTGTATATCTCCGGTACAGGGTTCAGGATTTAGTCATCCATCTTGAAACATTTCATAGACAATAATTTTGATAATATTTGTGAATTTGACTGCTCTGCTTATTGTGTCTTGGGAGATTTAAATCTTGGAAATATGGATAAACTAGGAACGGATCAATAATTCTAATTACCAATTCCAACTCTTCCGATTTATAATATTTAATATAATATTTCAACAACTACACACAACGCCATCTAGACCCAAAGTAAGCATATTATATGCTTGTGTTATGGGTTCTAGATTGCGGATATACATACTTAAATACTTTTTTTTTTTTGTAAATACATACATATTATACATAGAAACACCCAGACCAATGCAAATAGCCATGTTCATGCACACAAATATTTGCACTGAGCGGGAATCGAACCCGCGACCTCTGCGTGGCAGTCACTACACAGTACCACCGAACCACAGAGGCAGTCAAGGAAAATTTATAACCACAATTATAGATTTCACGGTAGGAGATCCTTGCAAATCTGTATTATGCTATACTTCGTCGGTTTACAATCAATCATACTATCGTCTTAGACAACTCAGATACAATTATGAACCCAAAATAAACGACTTCATTAACCAAAATAGCGGTTGTCTTGCAACCATAACAATAACATAATATATGAATCCAAAGTAGTTAGTAGGTAACAAAATAAAATAACTGGACATCATCATGACTTCACATCCTTCCTCTCTCCTCCAACATAGCGTTGCTCCAGTGTTTCTATCCAGATGTGCTAATAAACCTAGCTACTCCTATATTTCCGATATGTGGCTTTTGTCGCCAAAGTCGGGTTGGCTTGCCCCGATTTTCTGAAAATAAAAATATATGAAGCTTAGTATATTTATTTATTTCTCTCATCTATCTTTACAGGTTATCTTACCCAATGCAATAGAGTGACATACTGATTATCTATTTTCATAACATATTATGTACAAAGTAGTCTTGGTGAATTCACTCAGTGCACAAACAAATAAGTCTGTACGATTGGCTACCAGGTTAAGACTGCGCAGTGCGCGCGGTAGCAGCGCTTCGCTCAGATGAATGTGTGGACCATATTGTGTGAACAGTGCTAGTACAGAATGCTTTTTATTCTTTTGCTCTAAAACAAGAACATTATTATTATCTGTTGTAAAATATATTGTCAACGCTGTGATATTTGTCACGCGTCAGTCGACACCAATTCGTCTAACATTTTACTTGTTTTCACGGAAGATGGCTGTCATTTAATTTCATCCGCATTTTTTCTGTTTTATCATTGTGTAATATACCATTAATATCATCAACAAGAATATTATTCTACACTTGACGCTGGCAGAAATAGCTGACACAATCGTCGGCTCTGTTGCCAAAAAAAAGGAGAAGAAGAAGAACATTTTACTACGTTTTATACATTTTTATTGTTATATAACATAAAATTACTAACGAGAAGATTAAGTTCTACTTGGCGCTCGCAAGAAAGCTGATACGTCAACTCAGTTACTACAAATTATAGAAGAAGAATGGGCAGATAGTTTTACAGGTGTCCCTACAAAGTTAAATTTAACTTTCAACTGTGTCCTGGCAGCGTCCCGACATTTCCTCCCGTGACCAGTCTCGTACTTTTACACCATTCACATTCGAGAACTAAATTAAACATTATGTTTTAATATATGGCAAAAAACTTATACATAAATGTGTTGCCCTAAAAGTAGCGGGTTTTTTGTGCAAGCTGCTGGCCAATTTTATCAGGATGTTGTAATTTCTGGCGTGAAGCATATGAACAATCAAGTAGAGATGTACTTCACGTTTCCGATGATTTGCCGTTCGCCGACGATATTAGAAAATGTTTGGAACCAATTAAATGCCAAATAAAACCAAAGAATAGCTCACTCAATATGCCGAGGTATAGTAGCTCGCCATGTGGCAGTTTTTGAGAATATCGTAGTCCATCATGCACAACATTATGTAAATCTATGCCGTCCTATAACTGTTGCAAAGATCCAAATAATTTTAATATAAGTATGTCCAAATAAAACTGTAAGTTTGGAAAAAACAATAATGTATTATTAGATTCAGAAGTGGTAAAAGTTTAAAAAAAAACGGTTGACAAGAAATTTCACAACGATTTATTACAAATAAATTAATTTAAATAACGACAAAATTTGAAATAACGAAAACAATCAACTAAATCAAAGAAAAGCAAACACTTAGCTGATATTATGACGAAACCAACGATCTGCACTGTTCGAGCGACAACGAGCGAAAGAGCCGTTCATTCGTTCGTGCCGTCTTTTATAGCAGCCGTTCGTGACGTCACATCCCAACACTAAAAATTAAGTTTTATCCTAACACAGCCTCTCCTGACTGTGAGCCGTCCTCGGTCACTTGCGATTCTGGGGCTGGTACACCGGGAAGGGCTTCGTCATCTGTGCGGGCAGGAACTCTGGCAGAGGGTTCTGGTTCAACATCCGCGTCATCCTAATTGTCATCTAAAAGATAAACACGTATTAGGCATAGGGACGTTAAGCAAGATATGCCTAATCTTTCATTCGTCAGCATTTGTGGCGGCGCTCCTTTCACAGATGCACGCAGACTAAGAGCCTAATCTCCACTGGCAGTATTTTTCAATCATTCATCGCTCTCATAAATGTCAACACATTCATTCTCATACTTGTACAGCTGTACTAGACTTTCCCCATGTGAGACAAATACCGCAGAAATTTGTTCACATTACTCAGCGAAATAAGTACCGCAGCACAAATTTCTCACAGAGCCGAGATACCGCAGCATCTACTTATTCTCATAATACTGAAGGCACCGCAGCGCACATCAGTCTGCATGAACAGTGTACCGCAGCACAAGTTCAATCGTAGCTTCAGCAATAGCACCGCAGCGCTCCTCACTTCCATGAACGATGTACCAAAGCACGAGTTCATCATAGCTACGGCGATGGCACTGCAGCGCGTCCACACAGCATAAGCACCTTTGCGCCTATGCTGCCTGTCACACACGCCACCATTCCACACGTGTAAATCTCTCATACACATGCAAATTCTGTAACAGAATAAAGGTCAAGACTCACTTACATTCAAAGAAGGCTGCGCAGGTGTCGGGGCACCACTCTCCTTTCCAGGGTACCAAGTATTGGGCTGCTGCTTGGGTGGTCTTGCCACGAGCTCCACTTAATAGTTTGAGCTCGTATCGATCGCTGGGGAGAACCTTTATAATCTGGTAAGGGCCTCTCATGCCGGGGTCCAGTTTACCAGTAGACTGCGAGTATTTTATAACAAACACCAGTTCGTTTAACTTGAACACTCTTGGGGGATGTCTCTGTTTGTTAACATAAGAATCCTGTTGTTGTTGATTCTTATGTAGCAACTCCCTGACCCGACTCCTACATATCTCGCGCCAAGCATCGCGGTTCGGTCGAACATCATCTATAGCTACATCCCGAATGAGTGTACGAATTAGAGGGGTGGTAGCGTCAGTACCAATTAACAGGTTCAAAGCCGAACTCTGTGTGGTTTTCTGTTTGGTAACGTTCAAAACTAACTGTAGTTTCCATACTAGATCTGACCAACATGCATCTTTATTACCGACTTCGATGCGGAGCATATTTAAAACAGTGCGTATGTAGCGCTCTGCTTGCCCATTGGAATGGTGCATCTCGGGAGTTATATAATGCAGGTCACAACCTAGCCCAGAGACAAATTTTACAAAGGTAGCAGCCTCGAACATTCGTGCGCGATCACACACTAATAATTTTGGAACACCAAATAAGGAGATCGCATTATCGATCACACGCTTTAGCTCGTCGGTGTCCTGACGGTACATAGGGTATAATAGACAGAATTTAGTGAACGAGTCTATTAATACGAGGATAAATTTATATCCGCGAGATTCCGGTAGGGGGCCTAAGGCGTCAGCATGTATCGTGCTAAAAGGGACATCCGGCTTTTCCCAAGACGTTATCGGTTGTTGTGGTGCTCTTGGTACTCGTTTTTTTGATATGCACGTCAGACAGTGAGATATGTACTTCGCTACAAAGCTTTTAAGCCCGGGAAACCAAAAGTGTTTCAGTATGAGGTCTAGGGTCTTTTCAATACCAATATGTTCATGCTCGTCATGAAATATTCTTAACAAGCTAAGCCTATGACCTTTAGGGATGTAACAGAGAAGCCGTGCCTCCTCACCAATGGGCGAGTACCGATAGTATAGCAAATCATTCTGACAGACGTAACGTCGCGAATCCAAACTACCCTCATTTAATTTTGATATTAGGTCTAGGGTTTCGTTATCGGCATTTTGTGCAATTTGAGCCCAGTTACGAGGTCTACTGATATGATTTATATGTACCGCGGGCGGGTTTCTACTCAAAAAGTCTGCATGGGACATCAAAACCCCTTTTCGGTATTCGATATTAAAGTTAAAATCTTGCAGGAACATCCACCAACGTGCAACCCGAGGAAGCAAATCCTTTTTGCGTTCTGTGGATTTTAGGGCATTACAGTCTGTGACTATTTTGAACTCGATACCAACTAGATAATGTCTAAAGTGCTGCAATGCTCTGACAACTGCAAGAGTTTCCAACTCATACGAGTGATATTTATTTTCAGCACCCTGAGTGACCTTACTGAAATATGCTACCACTTTCTTTATGCTGTTACCGTGTATTTGCATTAATACCGCCCCATAGCCTGCGCTACTGGCATCGGTATGCAACTCAGTTGCAAGATTGGGATCAAAAATAGCAAGTATGGGTTCACTGGTTAACCTCCGTAACAAGTCTCGTCGAATAGACTCTTGTTCGGGGCCCCACTCGAAGGTAACGCCTTTTTTTGTTAGTCGCGAAATACAAGCGGTCTTTGTGGCGTAACCCTCGATGTATTTACGAAAGTATCCAGCCAAACCAAGGAACTGTCGTACTTGCTTTACATTACTCGGTGCCAGGGTATTCACTAAGCATTCGATTTTACGAGGGCTCGGCCTCACCTGACCGTGAGAAATGACTCGCCCTAGGTACTCGATCTCGTTGGTCAAGAAGGTACACTTACGAAGATTGATCGAGAAACCGGACTCGGTTAATGTTTTTAAAACTGCGCGGAGTAATTGTATGCCTTCGTCTATGGTCTGGCTCATTATTAATACGTCATCAACGTAGACCAGGACGTTCCCGGCCTCAATCAGCCTTCGCAGAGTCTTATTTATAATTCTTTGATAGATAGTTGGCGAATTACAAAGACCAAAAGGCATTTTTAAGTACTCATAATGTCCCTCCGGAGTAACGAAACCAGTTTTGTTTATGGACTCCTTATGTATAGGTATCTGGTGGAAACCAGATGCCATATCGAGCGAGGAGAAGTACCGCGACGACCCTAATCGATCGATGTGATCATCGATTAGAGGAAGGGGGTATCTATCTTTAAGTGTAACCCTGTTCAATGCTCGAAAATCTACGCATAGCCTATCTGAACCGTCTTTCTTTTTGACAAGCAGCACGGGGCTGGCATACTCCGATTCTGATTCACGTATTATGCCTTTTTCTAGCAAGTCCTTAATGATCTCTCTAACCTTCAACTTTTCTTGATAGGACAAGCGATAGGGGTGATAGACAATCGGTGTATCACTAGTCAAACTAATACGCATCTCACCGGTTGTGACGGTGGTGGTGGCTGTGCCAGAAATTAGGTACTCTGAGAAATCATTAATGACCGACATTAAGGCAACAAGGTTATCACCTTCAAGAGGGGTGTCAATAGAACTTGATGTGACAGTATGAATTTCATTCACCTTGAAGGTTGTGCAAGAGGAGTGAGCTAGATATTGGCGACCCTTAGTGCGGATATAGACAATGCCATCCCTATTCAAAACATCTGTGCCTATAAGGATAGGGCTACTTAGACTCGTTGAAGGTACGATCACTAAGTCAATTTCTAAGGAGATATTCTCAAACTCGACCGTAAGCGTGACATATTCACGAGAGGTTATCTCATTGTCAGTTATTCCTTTTAAGGTACAATAAGTGGGTTTGCGAGGACAAGAAAATAATTTAACCACGTCCGCAGATATCAAAGAAACATTAATCGCACCACTATCTATCAAAACATCGACTGGTACACCTTGTATGACAGCGCTGACAACGTTGCTACACGTGGTAGTGGCATTAAGTTCCCTACATAGGTTCACTTTTCTTTGATTGCTACCCTGCGACTCTGAACGAAGCCTAGCGAAACAATCAACCTCTTTATGACCGACTTTCTTACAAAAAGTACAAGTAGGTCTGCTTTGTACGCTTGTACTTGTCTGTTTAGATGTGTCCTCCGATGGTTTGGGTTTACGTGAGCACTCAAAGCTCTTATGACCGGTACGACCACACGAAAAACATTTGAATTCGTTCTTTGTAGAACTGTGCTTTTTAGTTGTATAGGAGGATGGCATACGTTTTTCCGATTTAGCATTAGCATGTATAGGCTTGGTATAAATAGCCAAGAAAGAGACCAATGTATCCGTAGTTAAGTCAGCGTTAGCGGCCGCTGCACGTACTTGAGGCTCGTTAATACCGCGCACTACAATCTGAACCATTAGCTCGTTACTCAGTCCCTTAACAATATGCAAACGAAGAAGCGAACGTCGGGCATATTCAGCATATGTAGGGTACCTGTCCGAAGTTTTATTCATTACTTCAAAGAGGATGCTGGCATAGTCTTGCTTACGCGGACATAACGATTTAAATTCTGATTTAAAATTAGTCCACGAACGGTCGTTTGTCACCCATTCATTAAGCCAGGTTTTAGCATCCCCTTTCAAGCAATTTGCCACTCGCGATAGACACTCATCATCATCATTCCAACCGTTAGCTAACCTTGCTCGCTCCACCTCGTCACACCACACCTCAATATCATGGATGGAGGGGTCAAAATTAGAGACGTAATAATGAGTGGATCTAATTGGATTTGTTTTGCTTAGAATATCCACTAGTGTTTGAGCTATTGATGGCTCACTACTATCATTTCGTGGTATGTTATGACGGGACGAACGCGGCGGGGTGAGAGGAGCACTCGTAGAACTCTCTTCGATTGCATTAAGACGAGCGATAATCGTATTCAACGTTTGTTTGACGGATCCATCACGGCTACGCTGGGGTTTACGAGAACGACGACGGGAGCGATCGCGAGTACCTAATCGCAGATGATTACGCGAATCATGATATGAACGGTCACGCGAGCCACTACGCGAATGTACACGAGAATCACGACTCGACCGACTCCGATAACTTGTCCTACTGCGAGACCGATAGCGTTTTCTCTTGTTCTTTCTATCCATTGACACAGTCCTTGACCGAGATTCTCTAGGCATGATTGCACCACAAGTACACAAAATAATCACAAAGTACACAAAAGTATCACAAAATAAGCACAATAGAAAGGAAAGACAATGAATAGGTTAGTTGATTGTTTTCGAAACGAATTAGAAAGCTGTGGACGCAAGCTTATCCCACTTCTGATATTAGATTCAGAAGTGGTAAAAGTTTAAAAAAAAACGGTTGACAAGAAATTTCACAACGATTTATTACAAATAAATTAATTTAAATAACGACAAAATTTGAAATAACGAAAACAATCAACTAAATCAAAGAAAAGCAAACACTTAGCTGATATTATGACGAAACCAACGATCTGCACTGTTCGAGCGACAACGAGCGAAAGAGCCGTTCATTCGTTCGTGCCGTCTTTTATAGCAGCCGTTCGTGACGTCACATCCCAACACTAAAAATTAAGTTTTATCCTAACAGTATTATTTTAACATCTTACTGTTACAACAACACTTACCTTTTAAGGTCTGAACTTTTAGGAGTCAATTAATACGAAAAGACGAACTGAGATGACCAACTCAATTGTCACCTGTCAGGCGGAACCTATGTTTTAACAGTAAATGTCCTACATACTAACAACGATGATAAAGACATAAAGACATAAAGAGAGTTAGAAAGATTATTAAGCTTACGAATGACATAATTTTATAATTTTACTTCCCTTATGTGTTCACATCTAATTTTGATCCCGGGTTTCTTACACGGGGTGTGAAAAACCATCTCACAAAGCCACTATAGTGGAGGCCACCATACCAGCAGTTTCAGACGATGACTTGTCGGAATGGCAGTCACCACTTTTGGATTCCACTGACTGCTTACCATCAGGCAGAGTGGAGTAACTTTGGTAAATTAAGAAAAACAAAACCTTATACTTTATTGCGTGTACGATATAATGACTCATATCAAAAGCTATTTTAATTTTAAGGGGACTAAAAAGGATGAGCTGAGTTTCATGCCAATTCTTAACGTCATATCAGAGCGAGGAAAACCACATCCAGCCTGGTTGAAGAAATGTCAAGAATTCTCTCATTTCTTGGAGTTGTGTTATTAGGTACCTGTATTTCGTATTCAACCGAGTCAATGTGTAGATCTTATAACCAGTTTGGTCTTTAACCCAAAACTGTGTAAATATGTAGTCTTACTCAGTTTCTGTTTTAAGATCGCCACCTAGTTTTAGTTGCCTAGATTTTTCTCAATTGTGATTTCGAAAAGTATGTTCACATTACTTGAAAATTTCAGTAGAGACTTATCTGTGTACTTACGCGTTTTCACTGAGAATTTCTTACCAAAATATCCACGTATAGTTACTTACGGCTTTTAGACATAGCATTATATTCCAGCTGGTGTAAATTTCTAAGAGTTCAAGCTCAGTGTTCTAAATGCAGAATGCTTTCCTAGCCTACTAACATTTTTTCAACAGTCAGACTGTTTCAGTCAGACAGTCAGACACCATATGACTCAACTGAGGTCCCCCAAACAATTGACTTTCCACTGTATTGCTAGAATGGCGTTCAAAGTATGATGTGTTTTAGAAATCTATCACCCACTCATAAACCAACCATGATAAGAGCTTGATCTGACAGATTCAATTATGCAATATCATTGTTCCAAGCCTCTCAAAAAAATTTGGGCTCTTTTAAGTTTTCTTAGCATTGTATCTGCAATGCTTAAATAACACAGTCATGTTACAATTACCACTTATCATCAAGTAAGCTACCTGCTTGTTTATCACCGAAGTAAGATGTCGAAGCAATACTTTGCTGACATCAAACGCTTAACGAATCGTGTGATTTTAACTAACGTTTTAAGCGAGGTTTAAAAAGCCATCCGTATTTCACAGTTGATGGAGTGAACTTTTAATAAAATTTTGTTCCGATAAAGTGATGAGTCTGAAGTGTTATCGATCCAAACTTTAGCTTTATGGGTGAACTTACGTTTTAAAATTTGCACTTAGTTCGCCTAATGTGGAAAGTTGGGAACTAGATTTAGTTTGAACTATTGATAATTATGTCGAATGTACTAATGCTTGATTTAAGGAACTGGTTTTAAAATTTGTTTTCTTATTGAATATGGGCGGCTGTACTTTGTTCGAGTTGGAAATGATAAGTCACTGAAAGATAATGACTGATTGATCAACACTTACATCTGTACGTATTGTATGTCTTTGACTGTAATGTTATTGTGAGATTTCTATATTTTGGATATGCTCACAAAGATTTCCAAAATATATTTTCTTATTGTTAAAGCTTGGTGATCTTATAGTAGGCAAATTATTGTTTGTTTTCTTTCCACGTGAAGACGTTCATCCATTTTATAGTTTACTGCGAACAAATCGCAAAGTCTCTGTAGTTGCAGTCTGCAAAGAAAAGTATACGATTCCGCCCTTTTCAAGGCATTAAGATTTGTTTTGCTTTCAATATCTACAAAATGTTTTCATTCATCTGTATCACACTTCAATCGGCACTTCTCTTGGCATCGCAAATTAATTTTAATTTTATTTGGCATTTTAAGACGTTTTGGTAAACAAACCGTTTGCACTGCCTGTTAATAACCCTCCTTGGGAATCTCTCGTTGTTCGTACGACTGAATTTTGTGGACTATTACTAGATAAAAATTGTTAAGAATGAAGTTGTGTAATTGTGTACATATTTATTGTATAACTAGTTTCCTGCAGTGCGGTTTTACCCGCGTCTTTGGTTACTGCTCTGCTCCCGTCGCCAGTAGTTACATAGCCTATAACCTTTCTTAAGACCTGAGCTATATCATATAAAATCCGACTGGTGGTTCCAGAAATTAGCACTTTCAAACAAACAAACACAAATCAATTAATTGCAGAATGAAGAAACTGATAACATAAAGTATAAAGATGTTAGATTTTTGAAAACGATAGTGATGCAGCGACACGTCATGCTTACATTGCATTTTAGTACCGGGACCAACACACGCACCTCTTGTCAGTTATCTTCACCGCTGGTGTAAAATATTATGTAAGGCTGCAGACTCGTGGTCACACTAGAGTTTTAGGTATGCACGGGCAAATAAAATATAGCAGGCAGTGCAACGCAACGTGCATTTCTCGTGAAAGGAACAGAAAGAAAGACTTAAGAAACAAACCGCTAAGGCCTTTTGTCTGAATATGTGATGATTAATACTATAACATAAAAGTCGTAATGGCCCAGTAGTGAAGGCACAAGGCTTCAACATCACGAGGTCGGGGTTCCAATACGAGCATGTACCAATATGATTTTTCAAATCATAATTATGTACTTTCTAAATTTATCTGGCCATTACTGACTGACGGTAAAAGATAAAATCGTGAGGAAACCTGGACTTCTGAGGATGTCTGAAATTGCCAATCCGCCTTGAGTAAGCGTGGTGATCAATTCTCTGTATAAGAAGAGGCCTTTTCCTGCAGTGGGATAATAATAACTTAAAGACGTTTTTATAACATTTATTTAAAATACTGGCAGAAGCTTATCTTTCTTCCTCTTATCAGCGTCACGAAGAGCCTTGAGACACATTTGATTATATCTACTCGGGCGTAATTTGTAAATCGTATCCTTGTCTGAGTAAATTAACATGCCATTAGCATCAAACGTTACGCCATAGGTTTCATCTGTAG
This sequence comes from Parascotia fuliginaria, assembly GCA_963082885.1. Classification (NCBI taxonomy): domain Eukaryota; kingdom Metazoa; phylum Arthropoda; class Insecta; order Lepidoptera; family Erebidae; genus Parascotia; species Parascotia fuliginaria. The sequence continues at coordinate 10,655,341 of OY720194.1, read as the reverse complement.
CGATTACTTTGCGTAGATTATACAATTTACGGTTTTCTACATATATACCGCCGTTTCCACTGAAATAAACATCATTCCCGTCGTCAGCAATTTGTCTTATAGTAATATCGTACTGAAGGATATAAGTTACACTTCTGTTCTCTGTTTTGAGTAGTGTGCTTGCATTTGAGAAGTAAACCGTATCTTCTTCTGTGACGTAAAAAGTATTAACTGGTGTAGTAATAACCTCATCTTTCACGAATTTGTTTAAATTGTAGACATAAAGTAATTGTGATGGATATTCGATATAGTAAAACTGTTGTCGAACGAATAATCCCCAGATGGATTTGCCTCTTTCTGAAAAGTAAATTGTCGTTCTCTTACGCGGATGATATCTATAAATTCCATTATGACCACCAAAGTAAATATCGTCATGTATGTGGTCGTAGGCTATTGCAAAACCACCCTGAATTCCCAGGACGCTCTTAGACGTCTTTGTCTTGATGTCACAGACTGCGATCCCGAAGTCTAGTTCGTTCCGGTAAGTGATCGTGTGACTGAAGAACAGCTCGCCAGTTGGGCTGTTAACAATGAGGGAGTTTGGTTTATTGACTTGTATTAATTTCATTTCTTTAATGATGGTATCTGATCTAGTACTTTTTTATTGTAATTTTAAAGTACGAATGTAATGATTGTCTCGATGCGATGGTGCAAGGTGTGCAGCATAAAGTGCAAATTTAGCACAGCCTTACTAACTTCCATGGTAAATAAAATTTTTATCAAAAACAAGAAATAATAAATTGATACCTACGTACACTATTATCTCCTGATATTACTACGCACAAAAACTTTTGTAAACTGTCAACAATAGAAGCAGTGGAGCAAAAGGGTACATTGCCTAAATAGTCTATAAAGACGTTCATCGCAACATTAACTAAATAAAATTAAATTGTTTTCTTTTTTACTTTTCTCTGCTTTTTTCTTTCTTAATTGTACACTTCATATACTCTCACTAATGTTACTTCCTCTTCCACTCTAATGTAAGCTGTCAGAGAACTCAGTTCTGAGTTAAGCTCGTCTTTGTACATATTTTTTATTTATATATTTTCTTTTTTACGTATCTTTGTGTGTGCAATAAATAAATAAATAAATGTTTTACTCCAAGAGCTACCATATACCATTCAAACTTTTGATCTGCCCTCTATATATTAGCTTTATTTGCACCAAAACATATCGCAATAGAAGTTTTTAAAATAAATTGCAATATATTGAAAATTATTATACTTAAACATTATGATTAAATGAAAATTGAACCAACTTCGCTTAGGTTTGTATAGTTTTTGAGGACCATACAAATATAATGGACAAATATGATAGGCGGGACAAAACTTTAAGAAAATAACAGTGGTAACCGTAACTATCTTTTTTAATCGTCACATAGTTACAATATTATACTGGTAAGTTTAAAATAGCGGCACATATTTTTGTTTTTTCTTTTTACCTACTTCAGCAGCATCACGAAGTTTCTTAAGGCACATCTGATTAGATCTAGTAGGTCTTAGTTTATAAATTGTGTTCTCATCTGAGTAAATTAACATGCCATTACCATCAAATGTAATGCCATAAGTTTCATCTGCTTCGATTACTTTAAGTATATTAAACATTTTTTTGTTTGCCACATATATGCCGCCACTTCCACTGAAATATACATCGTTTCCATCATCAGCAATTTGGGTTATGTTTATGTCGTATTGAAGAACATAAGTGATATTGTTATTTTCTCTTTTTAATAGTGACTTTGCATTTGAAAAGTAAATAGCATTTTCATCTTCTTCGATGTAAAAAGTATTAATTGGTGTAGTTATATAATCATCTCGGACGAATTTTCCCGATTTGTAGGTATAAAGTAATTGAGACGGATACTCTATATAGTAAAAGTGATCTTGAACAAACAATCCCCATATTGATTTGCCTCTTTCTGCAAAGAATATTATTGATTTTCGATGGGGATCATATCTATAAATGCCATCATGTGTGCCAAAGTAAATTTCATCGTAAATGCGGTCGTAGGCTATTGCAAAGCCACCCTGAATTCCCAGAACGCCTTTAGACGTCTTTGTCTTAACATCACAGACTGCGATCGAAAAGTCTAGTTGATTCCGGTACCTGATTGTGTGACTGAAGAACAGCTCCCCAGTAGAGCTGTTAACAATAAGGGAATTTTTTTTTAACTATTTATTTACAGAATTATTTCAGAAGTTCTTCAAAGTAATGTGATACTAATAAATAAAGTGCCTTAACAGTGCAGTGATAATGTGAAAGTGTGTAGGCAATAGTTTTGCATTCATTTAAACGTGACCTAAAGTGCTGTAAGTAAAACTTTTTTTTTTATATTAACCTACCAAAGTGACTCCACTCTGCCTGATGGTTAGCAGTCAGGCGAATCCAGAAGTGGTAGACACCATTCCAAAATCCAAACTACTAGTAAGGTCGCCTCCACTATGGCGGCTTAGTGAGATGTTTTTTCATGCCCCGCTTATAAGATATAATCAAAAGGAAAATGATAAAAGCAACTGAAATGAGCAACATTTGAAATAAATAAAAAACAAATTATACTAATATCTTTTCTAATACCAAACCACATTATGTAGTTTGAAAAAAACAAATGTGCACTGTCCAATTAAAATTTTTATTGAAATTACGACTATTAAAAATAAAAATGGATTATTTAGAAAAAAAAAGAGATTTCAGTTAAGCTTTTGACGTTGTTGATCACACCAATGCTATTCGACAGATTATGCAAGATACCTACTAAACATTACGATCAACAGCTATGTGCGACCCTTATGGGCTACGAGAAAGTGCTTCTTCGAATTTTGGATGCATGCGGTAATCTGTTTTAACGATGTCTCATTGCATAGCGATACATCAAAATGTCTATATAGTCATGTCTTATTTATGTAATAGTAATAATGTAAAGGCTCGATGATCAAAATGGTCTAGTGGATAAGGCACCCGCTTCGTAGTAACACGAGGTAGTGGGTTCGAATCCGGGCAAGTACCAATGTGGTATTTCAAATGATATGTACTTTGTAAGTTTATCTTGGACATTTCTGACTGACGGTAAAGGAAAACATCGTGAGGAAACCTGGACTTAAAAGTTTGAAATTGCCAATCCACCTTGAGCAAGCGTGGTGATTAATGCTCATACCTTCTCTATATGAGAAAAGGCCCTTGCCCTGCAGTGGGACACTGGTATTATATATAAGGCTCAAAAGACCCGCAATAAACATCTAAACTCAGCGAGCTATTGTTCCATCATGACAATACATGTACACTAGCTCAACCAAAGACTTACTAAACGGCACACAAGTATAATAAAGTTAGTTTTTTATATTAGCCTACCGAAGTGACTCCACTCTGCCTGATAATAAGCAGACAGTGGAATTCAGAAGTGATTGTCACCATTTCGAAAATCATCGTCTGAAACTGCAACTACTTTTCGTAGTATCCTGTGACTTAATTATTTTTTTAATAAAATCAGTTCGTAGAATACGTAATGTGTACTCGGAAATTGCACAACAGACAAAGAAACTTGTGCAGAATACTAAAAACCTTACACTTTACTTTAAGAAATTTATCTGAGTGCTACTACAGAAGATGAGAGGTAAAGCTTTAAAAAAAACTGCACAGATATTTAAACTATTCCTTTTATTTACTGAAAAGTTACAATTTAGTATAAAAATAGAATATTTTTAGTGCAAAAAGTGATGTTTATAAATGTGATATTGTGCTAAACAGTAAAATAATCTGCTAAATTTAGTACAAGCTTATTATATTTATTTAAAAGAACGATTTCCATCTTTTTTATCAGTTTTCAAAATAGTCTTGAGGCACAATTGGCTGTGATCACTCGCGTTTAATTTGTAAATACTATCCTGATCTGAATATATTAAATAGCCATTGAAATCAAAAGTTATGCCATAGATGTTCTCAGCAGCCATAACATTACGAATATTGAATACTGTTGTCTCCTCATATATGCCACCGTTTCCACAGAAATATACATCACTTCCATCACTGTTAATTTGCTTTATATTAATATTTTCTTGAAGAATAATAAATGTATTGATGCTATCTGCTTTGAACAGCGTACTGCCATTTGAGAAGTAGGCAGCATTCTCTTCTGTGACGTAAAAAGTATTAATTGGTATAGTAATATAATCCTCTTTGATGAATCGTCCGTTTTTGTACACGTAGAGTAATTGAGTTGGATATTCGATATATTAAAAATGCTGTTGAACAAACATTCCCCATATAGATTTTCCTTTTTCCGCAAAAAATTCTATTGATTTTTTATTGAGGTTCATATTTGTAGATGCCATCATCTCCTCCAAAGTATAATTCATCACGTACGCGGTCGAGTGCTATAGCATAGCCACCTTGAATATCGTGGACTCTTTTGGACGTCTTTGTCTTGATATCACAGACTGCGATCCCGAAGTCTATTTCATTCTTGTACCTGATCGTGTAACTGAAGAACAGCTCCCCAGTAGAACTGTTAACAATGAGGGAATTTGTTTTATAGGTTCGTTTATAGAATTATTAGAGAAAATACGTCTGGTCACTCAAATTTGGTACTAACTGTAAAGTCAAAGTATTGGCTGCAGCTTCAGTCACACAGTGTATAGGTACAGTGTATGTATGTCAATAGACTTCCCACTCTCCTTCTTTCCTTTATAATTAAATACCACAATTACTAGTAGCCGCATACTTAAATAATATACTTGATTAACGATTATCCAACCGCTTTATTTCGAATGCTAGTTCTCAAAATATTAACTCCATGGATGTATGTATGAATGTTTTTCACTCTTACACTCAAAAACTGCTGAATGTATACTACTGAATAGCAGATACCTACTTAGAATAGAATTTATAATAAGTTTACGCGAGCGAAAGCACGAGCGTTTGCTAGAATTTTATTTAAATAATTTAAAACGAATATAAAAACGCTTTACTAAATTGAAAAATGTAAAAACATACGCTCTTTGACGGTGGTACTAAAAGAAAACGTGCTGACAGTAAAAATACTGAGCAAAAAGGGGAAAATAATAAACAAACATTGGTGCAAAATATTTGCAAACAAGCCAGTATGGGATGTTATTGCAATGTAAAATGTTAAGGAAAAAGCTATCTGTGCCGATGTAATAAAACAAAATTAAAAGTAATTAATATAAATAAATTTACCTTTTACCAAGAAAATTTAAAAATATGAACATGAGCTATCTATATAAATAAAATGATGACTAAATATTTTGTAACAATACCTGTGCAAAATCTTATTAGTATATTTGACATACCAAATGCAACAAAATTAATAGCCGCGTTCGCTGCTATGAGCTCCCGAAACGATAAATTACCTGAACACGTTGGTTAAACTTTTAAATCATTTTATTCACAACCTTAATGTGGTATCATGTCTCTTCTTTCTAAATACTTACGACTTGAATTTAAAGTAAAATATTAATTTGAAGAGATTTACATACATACATACATACTTGTCGCCCATTATTGGGGTAAGCAGAGACTATAGAACGCCATTTGCTGCGATCCAATCATACCTCCTTGGCCTCTTCAACATTCATTATTCTTTTCATACACACGTTGGTTACGGGTGCTTGTAATTGTGCCCTTTGTCAACACATCACCTATTTGGTCCACGTATGTTCATCTAAAGCATCTACCAGCTTTCCCAATCATTTCCGCTCCCTAAATTTCTTTCGTTTCTTTCCATACTTTGCACATGTCCAAACCACCTTAACATACTCCTTTAAATATTTTTTTCCTAGAGATTTAGTTCTTCATATTAGCAAATGAGATGGGCTAGAACTGAACTTTGAAAGTACATGAAACTTTGAAGATTAATAATTCTTTGTAATAAAGTAATAAAACCATACAATATGCTTTTAAATTTCTCAAAAGTTGTGAGTATCTCTCATATTTCCAACAGGGTAAAACTTTGAGAAAATAAACTGCCAAAAAACTGTAACTATTATTTTTAATCTCGTAATAGTTACATTTTATTACGTGCGTTATGATTTCTTAAAGCGAGCTAAGTGATGTAATTAAAACAATTAACAAAATAATTACAATCGAACAAAACAATGAACATGATGTAGTAACATATCTATCAGAAGTATTATTTAGGTACTGAAAGAATTAGTAATATCAACAATCAGAGTATAACAAAATTCTTACCTAAAACAATGGAACAATTCTATTGATAAGTTTTCTATCCTTCTTTTTAGCGTCACGGAGAGCTTTAAGACACATTTGATTATAAATACTCGGACGTAATTTATAAATAGTATCCCTATCTGAATATATTAACATACCATTACCATCAAAAGTTAAACCATAGGTGTCCACCGCACTAATTACTTTATAGAGACTGAAAAATGAAGGGTTTTCTATATATATGCCACCATCAGCACTAAAATACACATTAGTTCCGTCGTCACTAATTTGCCTTACGTTTATATTAAACTGAAGAATAAAAGTTGGACTATTAGTTTCTGCTTTAAACAGTGTACTTGCATTTGAAAAGTAAACCGTTTCATCCTCTGTGGCGTAAAATGATGTAACTGGTACGGTAACCTTTTTGTCTTTTACAAATTTACCATTTTCGAACACGTACAATAATTGAGAAGGATATTCAATAAAGTAAAAGTTTTGTCGAACGAATAATCCCCAAATAGATTTTCCTCTTGCCGCAAAGAAAATGGTTGATCTTTGACGTGGATCATATCTATAAATGCCGTCATGACCCCCAAAGTAAATTTCGTCATGTATGCGGTCGTAGGCAATGGCGTAACCACCCTGAATTCCCGGGACGTTTTTGGAAGTTTTTGTCTTGATGTCACAGACTGCGATCCCGAAGTCTAGTTCGTTCCGGTACCTGATCGTGTAACTGAAGAACAGCTCGCCAGTTGGGCTGTTAACAATGACGGAGTTTGCTTTTATTCATTTGTTCGTTGTTTATTGTTTGGATTTAAACTCATAGCTACTTATTTGTAACCTTAGACAATTGTAGCGATTTGGCTTAAATGTCAGGTAACGTGAATTTATTAAAATTAACTAAATTACTTTGATGATACTGTTGTATTCGTGTAATTCGTACGACATGTCTAGTGTTAAAACTTAAGCCCTAACATGAAGTAATTAATCATGTCATCAAACTCGTGTTTATGGTCTAAGTAATACGTTGTAAAGAATTAAATTTTGTTTAGATACCATGTAAGGTCTAACCTTTTAAAGATTTAAAGATCTTTGCTGGCCAAGATCCAATATGTAAATAATTTGGAATGTTAACAAATAGATAGATATGCTCAATAAACTTATGAAATGAAATGAAATATGTTTATTCACATAGGTTAATTAAATTAACACTTATGAACGTCAAAGTTTACAAAATGTCAGCAAATTAACCTACAGCCAGTTCGCTGACGAAGTAGAGCCATGAGAAGAACTGGCAAGAAACTCAGGCCACTCTTTTTAATCGCCAGGTTATTACAATTTTTGTAAGTTACAGTTTCAAGTAGCATGCAAAGTGACGCAGGCAATACACTTAACTCTATAGATACTTTATTACTTTCAGCTTTCTATGTTGTAAAGAAAAATTAAAAAGTAAAATGTGTGCTTTACAGGCTGCCTCAATTTGCATATTGCTACAAAAGGTAAAGGCAACATGTGAACTGTGATAAATGTTTCTATGTAGGTATTTTGGTATAAGTATAAAGTAAGATGAACTTAATTTACCACAGTAGTTCACAATGCAAATGATGTATGATAATTTCTGTCTACTCAATGGCTAACTCATTTACGTTTAGTACAATTTTAATAGCAACTGACAAACTTTGACTCTCTGGGACACTTTCTGGCATGTTGGCATCATCACCTTACTATTAACGCACGGGCTGGAATTAATCATCTGTTGTAACACGTTCAATAATATGCTATCATCAGTTGGAAGTTGCAATAAATACACGAATTTGCCAATAATAAAAATAAAACCTACTTACTCATACATAACCAAGTTATATGGTTTTTCATAGCCATAACACAGCCGCTCTCTCTCATAGTAGACGTCGTTTAGTACCGTCCCGTTACATGTTACCACCTTCATCTTTATGCGTTGTATTGTGTTGATCAGCATCAGTGATAAGGTCAGATAATTCATCATGGGTTCTGAAACACGAATTTGAAACAGTTTCTAAGTTGATAGGAGTGTTGCTTCTATAGGATACAGTAACTGCTAGGCCTGCATCAGTAGGGTTATTATCATCATAATTTTCATCAGTTAATGGCAGTATACTGATCGACACAGGTTTCTTACATCCATTTTTCACTGAAGGCACAAAATGTTTAAGGCTAATTTAGTCATTAGTACTGTATACAGGTTGCCACGCTGAGATGTTAAGGTTTATCTCCGAGTAAAGTAATATTAGATTATTTGTCGAGAAATTATGAGCATTAGACCGGAGCAGCAACAGAGCCACCACCACCACACGTAGGCAAATCTTGCATATTATATGCATTTGATCTGCCTCTTCGAGGGAAAAACCTAACGCTAGGTTATGTTTAGACTACGTTACCTTATATAAAATAGATAACTATCTTTTAACTTCCACCAAAAACTAGAGAACAATTACACACAAAAAATTATTTCACTTAACAGCATGAGATACTTATGATGAATGAAAGAGTTTTACGAAAAGATTCGCGAAATGTATCGAAATAATGATCTAATCTGAACTAATGCAATTGTATTCTAACAATGCATATTTATCTATAATAAATTTTAAACAATAGGATTTATTAAAATTGGTGGAGTCATTTCGTTCTAGCTTAAGATTGTCTAATTAATTTTTTTTGTCTCAAAGCGATATTAAATAAGTTCTCAGAGTAAACACTAGAGGCGCTGATAATTTCTCATTTCTGACAAAAATACTTATTCCGTCACTCGTTTCTGATGTTACTCCTTTCTCCTAGTTCCTAAGCCTCGTATATATATATATATATATATATATATATATATATATAAACATGACTATGCCGCAATTTCAGTGAAAAGTACTCGCTTGAACTTTGAACTTTACCTTTCTTAATTTTAAAAACATTTTTCTTTTGTTTCCATTCACTCCATTCACTTGTATTTTATATACTTAACCATCTGCAAAAATTGGTATTTTGTAGTAAAAAGCAAACAACATTCTTGAAAAGAACAATAATAACAGATGTAGCACTGGCAGACTTCCATAGCCCACTCTAGTTAAAGTCTATCGTTATCGACACCATCACCTGAACGCAGACGCTGCGATTGTATTTGTTGTATAGGTACACTCGTTGCTGTGAATGAATTAGATACTGAGTTAGATTAATCTAAATTTTTTATACTTTCTATCTTATTATTATTATAAATGATAGTATTGTTACGACGATTACCTATGCTAGAACGTTCGCATGTACCTACCTACACGTATAACAATAGATCATCGGCGGTAGGCATACCTACGCGTCGCAGCTAAGTACCTACACTCATTGTTCTGTTTTCGAGAATTGTCAGCATCTTTGTAGTAATAACTGAAAGGTTCTAGAAATCTATTGAAGGACTATAAAAAGGATTCGAACGTCGGCACTTCGTTCAGTTGTGAATACAGCGATCTCGAGCGAACATCTAAGTAATACGGAAGTTTACGAAGAGCGATATACGAAGCGTGATAGTGCAGTATAAGTGTTAATTGCTTTATTTTGTTACTGTTAGAGTATTGTGCGAGTTTTGAATAAAGTCATCATCGCGTAACTGGCATTTTGCATCAAACCCCATCCTGACACGTAACAGTATTTAATATGGCTATTTTAGTTGAGTCCATAGGTGTTTGAGTTAAGTAAGAGATAATGATGTAATAAAATCACATTAAATAAAATTAACTGAAAATAAATAAATGTGGGTAAGAGAAATCTAATGCTTTTACAAGATAGTGATAAAAATAAATTTTAAAACTATTTAATCAAAATTAAAGTCTATGTCTACCATTAATTTTAGGCATCATAATATAGGCTTTGCCGTAGTCGGGTAAAAATAGTACACTCGCCTACAAAGTTCTATTCTTCGAACATCTTCAGAACAAACAAGTGTTGAAGCCGTGGACAGTCGCCATCAGCGGTGCACCGGCGGGAATTGGCACAATATAACACATAGTTATCTACTAGTTCCATATATCAAAACAGATGTGCTCAAGTTTATTGTTATGTATCTAAATAAGAGAGCTATAGATCTAGGGATTGCTTAACTAATAATATACCTACTTGGATTATGTCGTGTCGCCTCAGAATTTACTATCGACTTGTTTTATGTAATGGTTAAACCATCACTCGGTTCATTGTTCTAATGATGTAGGCACGCGACTGTTTGTTTGTTTTTATTTTGCCAGGTCGTCTGCCCCTCTTGTAGATGAACGTCTCTGATGAACACACTGTTGTTACTAGTTCTTTATTTAAAAAACTTTCACTGTCATCAGTCTTCTGTCTTCTACAAATAACAGAACACCGCAAAATTAGTGACAATGGGCGATATTATCGCTAAAAAACGATCTCTTCACACAATCCTTGAGGAAACATTTGTAATTTTTAATGATGCAAGCCTTATATTGTATTAATCAATATTTAAAAAGGCGGTTTACTTTTTAGGTTCTTCTTTAAATCTTTATATTTGTTTTCAACAGTATCTAAACACATAACCATAATAAGATTAAATTCTCGGTTTGTCGACGAAGCGCAACAAAGCTTAACCTACAAGTTTACAAGTACGCGACACTCTCTCAATTAACTTTCAACTGCATCCTAAACTTCTTGTTGTGAACCGTTTATTTTGTGAGACCTCAAAACTAATTAACTTTCCGGGAAATATGTCTGAACTACTTGGTATTCAAGTTTTACTGGTAAATTTTACAAAACTGTGATGAAAAATGTTTAAAACGTTTTGTTGTTTAAATCTTCAAAATTAGGCGTTAAAAACGAAAGTACTGCTCAAGTGCAGGCACTCGATCAATTCTTTCGTTTTTAACGCCTGTCTCAACACCATAAAACTTGAGCTCTTCATTATCGTCCAGAGAATTTCTTCTAGAAGGTACATGCATCTTATACTCAGTGAAGAAAAGTCGGAAATTTCAACAATTTGTAAGTATATCGTAAAAAATAGTAACCATATACGAAGCTGGATCTATCACTATCTAATTATAAAAGACTTCTAATAAATATACAGTTATCTTACACTGAAGCAACATATTTTGTCATCTAATTTTTCTTAACACGAGAAAAACCGTTTGCACGCTCGCAACGGTAATAGCAGCGGTTTCGCTCCAAAATATAATATTAAGCCAAACGCGTGTGTTATTTCGCCGAAACGTGACTGGAGGGTGCACTGATCATGCTTTATTATATTTATATTTGAGATTACTTGATATAATTTATTATCACTCTTATAAAACCAAAATTACACTCACGTAAAGTTATCTTAAAGATTTCAGCTATGGTCTAGCAATTATGGCAATTGCCATACTAAAGTACTACCAAATTTAGCTTATTTTTATTTAGTCTTTTTTAGTTATCATAATGGAGGCCACCATACCAGTGGTTTAGCTTTTAAAATGGTGTCGCCCACTTCTGGATTCCACTGAATGCAAAGTGAAGTCACTTTGGTAGGCTAATATTTAAAATATATAAATAAATAAATTTAATAACACTTGAATGGCAACAGCATCCATCTTGCATAATCACTGTAGCCTCATCACAGGACATAGTTTCCTAAGTATTGCAAAAATAATGATAAAATGACACAACAAAGCCGTTGCTGAACGTGAAATAAAATAAATGGAGGCGAATGCAATGAAAACAATTGAGAGGGTACTTAACTGACAGGACAGCAAACGGTATTTTTGTTCCTTTATTATAAACCGGCATTTATTGCAACTCTCTCTTATTCTGACTTAGGGATAGTTGATTACCTTCAAAAAGCTAAGATGCTTATTAATTTTGATTCCTGGTCAAAAATTCATGATTATATTTTGTTGCACACTTAAATAATAATTACTAATTGTAGATAATTAAAAGAAATTAAATCAATATTATTGATTGAATATTTAAATATCAATTTATGGATGACTCATTAACGATCACAGGTAGAAATTAATCTATAAATATTACCAATAAGATACTCTACAATTTATGAAAGACTATTTAAACTTCAAATATAAGTGGCTATCTCGACAGCCATTTTTAACTCAACGCAAAATCTATTCAATCAAAACATAAGTAAAATAAGTTACTAAAAGCCGTTTGCTTGTTTCTAAACTTTGTCTTTACAAAATATTAGCAAGATTAATAAAGTTTAAACTTAAATGTAAGTTCAATCGACCTCCAGAAAGATTCCAAACGGTCCGTGAATTAACTGAGTCAATCTCTGTGGTACTGAGAAGGATTGTTAATATAATTAATGTTTCAAAGTGATTGCCGGCTTAAGAATTAAGTCTAGTTCTAATTACTTAAGTAATAGCAACAGGAGATATTCTAGGGTTGCAACACTGATTAGCTTTTACTAATGGTGTCTCTTGTCGCTTGAACGCTCGGGTTGCAGTCCATCACTCTTCAGTAAATAAATCATGCATAATTATTTGTTTGACTTTTTATTTGTCTCATTTCTATGATCGGAGTTAAACACTTTATAATACACCTCAATTAATTACTTCATTTCTCTCGGTGCCTTACAAAGAGGTCACGGTAGTACATCCACGCTGGTTACAGCATGAATGGGCTGGATCGACCGGGAAAGTACTACCCTCTTATAGAAAATCCACGTAAGAATATTAGTTTTCATACTAATGTTTCGCTCAGTGAGAGAGAACGCGCAGCCTAAATACCCCCTCGGTCCTCTTCCGTTTCCCTTTTCCTTCCCCATCCCCTTTTCCGTGGTCGGCAACGACTTGGTTGTGTTTTCTAAGCATTATTACTTCTGCGATGCTTGGAAAACACAGACATCTCTACTTAACATCAGGTGAACCGTATGCTTGTTTGCCACTAAACCTGGATAAAAAAAAAGTGACTAACATAGCCTTCTCTATCGTCTTCTGAACATAAGTCTCCCTTGCGTCTACATTTGAAGTGCTAGTCTAAAAAAAGAAAAAGATTATGTACAAAAAAATATTTAGACTAGTTTATACGTACCAACACTCACATAGACAATAACTCATTTGCTCTACGTTTTTATAACCAAGTATAATGAATCAACCCTTAGATAAACTTTAAACTAACTGTCAAGAGCCGTCTCATACGAAAGGGTTATTTTATTAAGATGACAAAAAGTTACAGACCTAGTCGTTCGTTTAATGCAAAAGTAATTAATTATCCGATAAGATTTAATTAATGTGGAGTAGGCATTTGAGTGATCATTTTGAAGAATAGATGTTTTTATTATAATTATTTAGCTTTCGCACAAATCTTGTTACATGAGTATTGCGCTTTTTCTCCTTAAGGGGTAGGCAGGTGTATAACATCTACGATTTAGCTATGTTAGGAGCTACGTAAGTACCCAGTTGGACAAAACTGTTTCACATTAGCTACCTATATCTAGACAAAAAAGTATTGTAGCTCAGCAGTAAAATGATACAGGTTAGCAACTATTTAAAACAATGGCACACTACCAAATTATTGGTTGTAGGAGACTTTTATCCATTCATAATTCGTGTTAAACTGTCATTTCAATTGTCAAGTCGTAATGGCCCAGTGGTGAAGGCACCCACTTCGTAAACACGAGGTCGGGGGCTCGAATCCAGGCAAGTAACAATGTGATTTTGCAAATAATATGTACTATCTAAGTTTATCTGGACATTACTGACTGACGGTAAAGAAAAACATCGTGAGGAAACCTGGACTTCTGAGGATGTCTGAAACCGCCAATCTGCCTAGAGCAAGCGTGGCGATCAATGCTCATACCTTCTCTATATGAGAAGAGGCCTTCCCCTGTAGTGGGATGATAATGATATAATTAAAACTGTCAATATAACTACAGCCATGAAATAATAACAAATTACTATTAGTAGAACACAACAGCCACAAATACGCAATGAAAATTTAAACCTTATTAAAGCGCATCTAAGATACATTTTACGACAAGTTTTATGATATCAAGTTTATGAGTAGCTTTAAAAATAACAATTTGTTTAAGAAGTCGTTTTAGTGTGTGTTATAATCCTAGATGGCGTCACTGAAGTAGCTTTATAGTTTGTCTACTGCCACACATAATACCACAACAACCACACAACGCCATCTAGACCCAAAGTAAGCATAAAAGGCTTGTGTTATAAGTTCATGAATGCGGATAAACATACTTATATACTTTTTTGCAAATACATACATATTATACATAGAATGCCCCGACTAATGTAAATAGTCATGTTTAGGCACACAAATATTTGCAGAGGGAATCGAACCCGCAACCATAGCATGGCAGTCCGTACATGGTACCACCGCACCACAGAGGTTGTCAAACATAATACTACACTAGTACTACTGCGGAATGCGCCAGAACGGCTTCCACCAGAGACCGATAGAGAACGGTAGTGAGACACGAGAGGAAACACGCGTGACCACGAGTACTCTGTCAAGAGTAAACGACTGAGAAGATAAGTAATGCGTATACCTTTTTGCTCTGTAAATTTATTTTTCATCTGTACCTATGAGACAAATGGGTCTCAAGTCATGAAAGAGCAACTTAATGCTTAGTAATAAAAATACAGTTTATAACCACTATAACCGAGAAACTTCTAGTCGCAAACTTAATGTTTTTCCTGTTTGTTTGTACGCTAAATTCTTCTAAACTACCAAACGAATAATGATACAGTTTCCAATATCTTTTAGACAATTTATTTTGGACAGTTTACAAGTATTATACATCTATACTATTATATAAAGTAGAAGAGTTTGATTGTTTGTACGTGCTAATTTCTGGAACTACCAGTCGGATTTCAATCATTCTTTTGCGTTTGATAGCCCAGTTGTTGAGGAAGGTTATAACATCACACTACGGGCGATGGGAGCAGAGCAGTAAGCAAAAATGTAACTTAGAGCCGCGGACAGCTAGTAGTAGAGAAAAAAGAATTTTAAGTAGTTTAAAACAATGTTTAAAATTAGTAGCCGTGCAAAACCGGGTTGTTAGTACTTCCTATGAAAATAAGAGGTTGTTTTATAGCTCCTATTTACTCCATAACAATTGAGTGAAACGAGTGCGACATAAAAACAAAGTCTTACATCCAAAGTTTGTGGATCGTGTTGATCTTTTTTCTTACTAAGGGTCAGCGCAGGCAGAGAGGAGCGCAGCGGAGAGGATTTTATTAAGGCACTCGAAAATCAACTTTACATTATAGAAACACAGTGCAAATATGCATGAACCTGACAAATAATGCTTGCGAGTCGCGCGTCATCGAAAATACGCTAGAAGTCCCGTACGCACCACTTTATTTCAATAGTTTTAAAGTTGATTTTTGAGTGCCTTAATAAAATCCTCTCCGCTTCGCTCCTCTCTGTCTGCGCTGAGCCTAATGCGACAGCTTTGAGTCTTGTACGTGAATGTAAGAAAGATGTGACATGACGTAGCTTTAGACAGATCCACGCAAACTGATTCTGTATACTAATAGTTTCGATGCTAATGTGTTTTTCTCGCTGAATGAGAGCGAGTGAATGAGAGACACTCAACATGCAATAACTTGGTTGTTTTTTCTAAGGATTATTCCTTCAATACTTGGAAAATATAGCCATAGGCTACGGCTGTGTGCTTGTTTGCCACCAGTTGTATAAAATAAAATTACAATAGCAAAATCGTTTTTGAAGGGGCTATATCCATCATTAGAAGTTTGTAAGCTATATTATTTATTTATTTAATAGATTCATCAACAGTTTTTACAATAATAAAAGCAATTGCTTCCTTTTCATGGACACTACTGTAGACACAATATATGTTTTATTGTCATCACGGCCATATCCGTTTACTGTACCGAGAAGTGTTAACTAATTACAGATGAAATTGCATGCATTTAATAGCATTTAGGTACATCAAGATATTAGAATATATAGGTATCTAATATTGTATTTGCTTATTACAGTAAACTACTTAAAAATAGGTAATTACTTAAGTCTTCTTATTTAAGACATTCTGTAACACCACTTACATCCATGTACATTTAGGAAGGCGAATAATATCTTTTATCATGTTCACTGAACTTTTCTTTAGACTGTGCTAACCTATATAATCTCAGTTTTTGTTTTATCTATTTTTGTAATACTTTGTATCATCTACATCTTAGAGTTTTTGTCGGACTTTCAAAACTTTGTGTTTTGTTCCTAAATGCAATAAAAAGACGGAAATTTTAACTTAATTTTATATAAATTAATTCAGCTAACAGACGTCACAGCAAAGTTAGAAGGGAGAAAGAGGGCTTTCATTTAATAAAAATACTAGATTTAAGTAATAAACTACCATATTATTATAATTATAATCATCTATTGTTTTCTACTTTATAATGTCTGAAATAGTGTTATTATATTATTATATGTTTGAATTATTATTATCTATAAAGATTATATTAATTTTATTATTATATTATTTTCTTTCAATATTTAAGTCAATTATTATTTTTATTTTATTACATAATAATAGAAGTACCTATTGTCGACGCGATCTCCGTATCATCGTGCGCCTGCGTTTAGATATACATACGTACGTCTTGTATAGCCATACCACACCGCACCGCGCCGCGCGGCATTCAATCTCTGTCGCACCACCGACCGTTGTACATGTGTCACCCTTTTTAACTATATACCTATATGTATGTGTGTCAATTAGAGTCATAATAAACGGCATCAAGGAAGACTGCAGATTCTTATTTCATCACAAACTCCACAACCACCCTCGATAACTTCTCGCCGCAACATTTGGTCCTTCGAGCCGGATCCGACAGCAGCGGAGAAACGAACCATCAGCGACGTTGAAGTTGGCGCGAAGAGGTGGACATTCAGAACATTCCTCTTACATCAATACATTCAGAAGTATTTCGAGAAGACCGCGAAGCACTGCGAGGGGCGATCTGGACGGACTGTTAAAGATAAGGCCAATCCCTTTTTTCTTTACCTTACTTTCCAACGTACTCCATTTAATATTGCGCCTCGTGTGAATGTTGTCTAAAATCAATCAATATTTAATTTCGAACATTTTGTTAGCTACCTATTGCTGCAAAGTCATAAATAAGTGCCTAAACAGGTTACAAATTTCAAAATTAAATTCATTTTTAATTACAATTTACAAGTTAATGATATCATTCTACCTACGTAAGAACATTTCATTAGTCACCGTTCTGCAAATATTCATAGAAATAGTGCATTTTAACAGTAATTAACAATAAAAAGGCACCTTAGAAACAGTTTTATATAATTAGGCATTACATATTACCGTTTCGTATTTTCGACAAAGTCTATGAACATTTTGATAATTTTTGCGAATCGTCCTTTTCATAAATTTTAAGCATTACGTCCCACGATTCAACAAAGCTTATCTAAGTCCACTGCTGGGCATAAGCAGAGACATAATACTTTCATAATTTTATCTACTTATGTTATTTAGTACTTATTACTCGTTTTCGTTTAGTGAATGTGTTTAATATTAACTCATTCCTAGTAATACAATAAACTTACAACATAATAATTAAATAACAAAGCTAAACTCTAAAGAAATACTCAGGTACCTACATATTTGTCTTTTATACACTAAAGTATAGGAGGTGTAAGTATATTGGGTATTCATTGCTGCGGCGCTCGCACTCGCCCGGTACGTATGTACCTAACTATCAGCTCGCATTCCAACGAATAGATGCACGCTAAATTACGGTGCGCTTTTTAGCAATAACATAAATTGCATTCAATTACGTATATTATATCATTTTGAATTTTCTTTTGTTAACAATGGCTGAAGAACAGCTTTTAATTAAAAAACGAGGTAATATTAAAGGTCGTTTGACATTGTTTAACAACTTTATGAATAATTTATCAACAACTTTAAGTTCCGAAGATAAGTTGGAACTTGAGTTACGTTCATCAAAATTAGAGCTATTATTAGATAGTTATAATGAAATTCAAGGTGAAATAGAATGTATTACAACTAACTCCGCCGAGCAATTCAAAGAGCGCGATGCATTCGAGTGTATGTACTTTAAAACCTTAGCACTCGCAAAGTCAAAGCTGGGTGAAGTACACGATCAATTCTGCAAGTCGGAGGTAGGCAGTGTGGTGCAGCACAGTAACAGTAAGGCTAACGTCAAACTTCCTATTATTCAACTCGCTAAGTTTAACGGATCATATGGTAATTGGCTCGAGTTTCGAGATACATACGTGTCACTTATCCATGACAATCCTGACTTAAGCCCGATAAACAAATTTCATTATTTACGCTCGACGCTGGAGGGCAGTGCATTATTAGTAATCAAATCTGTTGAATTTTCGTCAAGCAACTATTCTGTTGCGTGGAAACTTATTTGTGATAGGTATGACAATAAACGGATGCTTATCGCTAATCACGTGAAATCCTTATTTAATGTGTATTCAATACAAAAGGACACATCATTTAATTTGAAAAGATTAGTTGACAGTTTTGTAAAAAATCTGCGATCTTTACAGTCATTGGGTGAACCCACCGACAAGTGGGATACCTTATTAATTCATATGTTATCTAGTAAATTTGATTCACAAACTTTATTAGAATGGGAAAAATTTAAGTCATTACACGATAAACAAAATTTACTTTTTGACGATTTATTAAGGTTTGCGAGAAATAGGTCCGAGTTACTAGAAACTATAGAACAGAGTAAAAATAAATGTTCTAGACCTTCAGGTTCGCATAGTTTGGTTTGTACCAACAATGATACAAAAAGGAAATGTCCTATATGTCAGTCTGATCATTACATTTATTATTGTAAAACATTTCTAAATTTATCGAATAAAGACAGGGAAGCAAAGGTCAACTCTTTGAAATTGTGTTTGAACTGTCTCAAGCATGGACATCCTACAAAGAAATGTAATGCAAGTGAATGCAAAAAATGCAATAAAAAACATAATACGTTAATTTGTCCCGAGCTTCCTTGTAATGAGAATGCAAACGAACAAGTTGTTTTATCTTCAGCTGTTTTATCGCCGCGCGGATTATTGTCTACTGCGTGTGTGAGTGTGCGTGCAGCCGACGATCTACAGCAGCGTGTGCGCATTATGTTAGATTCTGGTAGCACTTCCAATTTTATTTCCGAACGCTTGTGTAAACAACTTCGTTTGCCTACTCGCATTTCAATCACAACAATAAATAGTTTAAACAATAATGTGTCTATTGCAAAAAAGAGTTGTAATATTAATATAAAATCGTTACATTCTAAATATAATTTAACTATGACTTGTATTGTTGTACCTCAAATAATTAATCCGTGGCCTAGTTCACCAATAAATAGATTAGACATTAAGATTCCTAAACATATAAAGTTATCGGATCCCGATTTTTATAAGCCATCCGATATTGAAATATTAGTAGGAAATGGTATCTTTTGGGAGTTACTTGAGCCAAAACAAATTAAATTAAATGGCCAAAATATAACATTAAATAAGTCAAAGTTGGGTTGGATCATGGGTGGTTCAATAAAGTCAAACTCATCCACTGTGTGTAATCTTACTGATACCCAGACATTAACAAATCAAATGGTAATGTTCTGGGAATTAGACAATATTGTTACGTCACCAAATCAACATTTGGAATGGTCAAAAGAAGAAATTGAGTGCGAACAAAATTTTATAAACACAACTACTCGACTATCAGATGGCAGGTTTAGCGTCACTATACCTTTAAAATTGTCACCGAGTGTTTTGGGTGACTCATATAAGTTAGCTAAGTCTAGGTTTATGCAGTTAGAAAAGAAATTTCGTATTAATTCAGAATTTAAAAATCAGTACGTAAACTTTATGCAAGAATACAAAGATTTAGGACATATGCGAGAATCAACAGGTTATAATAACAAAGATTTAATTTGTTATTTTGCACCTCATCATGGAGTTGAACGTCATGACAGTTTAACAACAAAACTAAGAGTTGTGTTCGATTGTTCAGCTAAGTCATTATCAGCCTGATAATGACTTAGCTGAATTAAATAGAAAATATTCATTTAATGAATTACAAAAAGTAGGTCCTACTATACAGGATGATTTATTTTCCATATTATTGCGTTTTCGTCAGCATAATATTGTACTTACTGCGGATATCGCAAAAATGTATCGGCAAGTAAACGTAACAGAGTCACAGCGTTGTTTGCAGCAAATTCTTTGGCGTGACGATCCTAGTCAGCCTCTGAAGGCCTACGAACTTAACACAGTGACGTACGGCACTGCTTCGGCTCCGTTTTTAGCGATACGGTGCTTGAAGCAATTGGCGAATGAGTGCACTGATCCATTTATCAGTGAAATTATAGCAAAGGATTTTTACGTTGATGACCTTATAAGCGGCGGTATTGACAAAAATGAAGCGTTACATATTTATTTAGCGGTAACCGAACAACTTAAATTAGGTTGCTTTCCCATTAGAAAATGGTGTTCCAATAATTTAGATGTATTAAATAAAATAAAATTGTCATCTAATACCACTTCCAATGAGCGTTTTGATTTATGTCCCGGAAATATTTCAAAAACATTAGACATTAATTGGGATCATAAATCTGATAACATTTGTTTCGATATACAATTAAAAACACGTAACAAAATTACAAAAAGAAATATCCTTTCAACTATATCTCAGTTATTTGACCCATTGGGTTTAGTCAATCCAGTAATATTAAAAGCGAAATTAACATTACAGAAGTTATGGTTGTGTAAGCTTTCATGGGACGATGAAGTGCCAGAAAGTACAAAAAAGGATTGGTTACAATTTAATAGTTCATTACAACAGTTAAATCAACTTAAAATACCTAGGCTTGTAATATCCAACAAATATATAACGATACAGTTGCATATATTCACGGACGCCTCAGAGCAAGCCTACGGAGCTTGTGCTTACGTAAGGTGTGTCACTGAAAATAATGACGTTTTTATTCAATTGTTATGTTCTAAAAATAAAGTGGCACCTCTTAAGCCACAGACAATACCGCGTTTAGAGTTATGCGGAGCCTTGTTAGGAGCAAGGTTAAGTGAAAAAATTATAAAATCATTAAGATTAAAATTTGATGAGTTTTTCTATTGGACAGATTCCACTATAGTTCTCGGTTGGCTTAGCACCCCAACCTACAAATTACAAACATTTGTTAGGAACAGAGTAGTCGAAATACAGTCCACTACAAAAACCGAATCATGGCAATATGTTCCAACAAATCTAAATCCTTCCGATATTCTGACGCGTAGCACGGATGTTGGGATGTTGTTAGACTGTGAACAGTGGTGGAGAGGTCCACAGTTCCTAAAACAAAATAGACTACTATGGCCAACTTTAAATTTAAATGACAATCAGTTACTACCCGAGTTAAAAACAGAAGTTAATTGCATGGTGTCTCATTCTACAGAGTCACTGTTTCCATTTAATCATTATTCTATCTTTTGGCGTATGCAAAAGTCGATGACATATGTTTTACGTTATATAAAAATGTGAGACATAAAAATAATAAATGTACTGGACCATTTGAGATTTCAGAAATACAGTTAGCCACATATAAATTAATTAGTTTTTCACAACAAGAATGTTATCCTGTTGAATATAAATTACTTAAATCAAGTAAGCCAATAAAAGCTGGCAGTTCATTGCTATCACTTAATCCATTTTTCGATCATAAACTTAACATAATTAGAGTGGGTGGTCGTCTTCATAATTCAAATTACCAGTATAATAAGAAGCATCCTATTTTATTGTATAAAAAACATATATTTACAAAACTTTTGTTTGAACACCAACATAAAGTTCTAATGCATGCGGGGCCGCAACATTTATTATATTCTACTCGTGAACATTATTGGACGATAGGAGGACGAGACTTGGCGAGATATGTCTCTCGAAACTGCATTACGTGTAATCGTTATCGCGGAAAAACAGTAGTCCCTATAATGGGTAACTTGCCTAAGGAAAGATTTAGCACTACTTTTGCTTTTCAATGCACAGCCTTAGATTACGCGGGCCCTGTCATGGTTGCTAATAAAGAAGGGCGAGGATGTAGGCTTATAAAATCCTACATATGCGTCTTCGTGTGCTTCACCACAAAAGCCGTCCATATCGAAGTAGTCAGTAATATGTCAACTTCAAATTTTCTATTAGCTTTGAAGCGTTTTATTAGTCGCAGAGGAAAACCATCATACATATATAGCGATAATGGCTCTAATTTTATTGGTGCGCATAATGAAATAAAAAAAATGATATCTAGCGATTCTGAAACAATTATTAATGTGCTAACACAACAATCAATTAAGTTTAGCTTTTGTCCTCCTCACTCACCACATTTTGGTGGTTTACATGAAGCCGGTGTTAAATCTATTAAACACCACTTAAAACGAGTAATAGGTAACTCAAATTTAACCTTCGAACAATTGTACACAACATTGACACAAATAGAAGCAATATTAAACTCACGACCTCTTAGCCCATTATCCTCTGATCCACATGACCTGTTACCACTCACTCCTGGTCATTTCCTTACTGGCAAACCGCTGACGTCATTACCAGAGCCTGACTACGCAGATGCTCCTACTCATCGTCTAGATCATTACCAACGTATCGAGCAGCTGCGCCAACAATTCTGGTCGAGATGGCACAAAGAGTACATAACGGAGCTTCAAACCCGCACAAAATGGAAACATTCTGAGGGATCACTACAAGTAGGAGACCTGGTGCTCATAAAGAATGAACAATTACCTCCCATGAAATGGCCTTTAGAAAGAATTATCAGCATATACCCCAGGACTGATGGCATTACCAGAGTCGCAGATATCAGGACGTCATCAGGAACATTGAGGAGATCGTTCTCCAGGATATGTCCGTTGCCAATGCCAGACAAGGATTAAAGCAGCGCTTCAATGAGGGGCGGCATGTCGACGCGATCTCCGTATCATCGTGCGCCTGCGTTTAGATTTACATACGTACGTCTTGTATAGCCATACCACACCGCACCGCAGATTCTTATTTCATCACAAACTCCACAACCACCCTCGATAACTTCTCGCCGCAACACCTATACCGACTAGAATTTGTCAATTTTGTTGTTTGTCAATAACGTACACTAAAAGGCATAGAACTCTTGGTCGTAAGTCACCCATATCCATTGGTTGCTCGCCACTTTAGTAACACGAACAGTTAGATCAGTAAATATCTACTACCATACCCATTTATGTACCTATGTCATAAGGTTGAAACTAAACTGCAATCTCTTTTATCAATGTCTTTTTTTAATTGCTAACAGTGGCAGACAAGAAAATAGCGTTAGTGATGGTTAGTGGTACCTGTAGCTCATGGACGACTCAGTCTCTGGTATTGCAAAGCCGCTGTGTGAAGGGTGTGGGGTAGGTGAGGGGATTGTTGAAGGTGAGGAAAAAGTAAAGGCGGAAAATGGACCTTCAGTGCTCTTACTCACCGAATGAAACGCAATAGTACGGATACTACTACTCTTACGTCGATCTTCTATGAGAAGGTAGTACTTCCCCGGTTGATCCGACCTATTCATGCTGAAACCATGGATCTACTACCGTATAAGTCTTCGATTCATTTTGCTCTGATGTCCTATTTCTAATAGATGTAACCATTGAAAATGAAAAAGAATAGAAAAATAATAATAATAATAATAATAATATTCTACCACATGCACACAGCGCCATTTAGCCCCAAATTAAGCAATTATATTTGCTTGTGTTATAGGTACTAAACAACTGATATACTACTTATATACTTTTTTTTTTGTAAATACATACATATTATAGATAAATTACACCCAGACACAGAACAAACAATCATGCTCATCACACAAAGGTTTGTCCTGGGTGGGAATCGAACCCACGACCTCCGGCTTAGCAGTCAGGGTCACTAACCACTAGACCAACAGGCCAGTCAAATAAAAATGAAAATGTATTTATTCATATAGGTTCATTAAATTAACACTTATGAATGTTAAAAATTACAAAATATCAGCCAAGTAACCTACAGCCAATTCGCTGACTTATGTTAGGGCATGAGAAGGACTGGCAAGAAACTCAGGCCACTCTTTTTAATCGCCAGGTTATTACAATTTCTGTAAGTTATAATTTCAAGCAGCATGCAAAATGAAACTGGCAATAGACTTAACTCTATAGGTAAGTAATTACAGCCCTCTATGTTGTAAAGAATAATAAAAAGTAAAATGTGCTTTACGGGCTGCCTCAATTTGCATATTGCTACAAAAAGGTAAATAAAAGGCAACATGTGAACTATGGTAAATGTTTCTATGTAGGTATTATGTAAGCTGTTAATATTTGCTATAATTATAAAGTAAGATTGAACTTACATTACCATAGGAGTTCACAAAATCACAATGTATAATTTCAACATTTTTCGAACAAGCTCATAAGTTTTAACTTCAATACAATTTCATCATATATTTTCACTAACTTTAAACAAGATTTAAGTTAGAAGAGTATTGAAAGCAGGAAATTATGAACTGTCAAATGGTACATAGTTTGAAAAGCAGATAGAAAATGCAGCTAAGTTTGACATGTGATACAGATATGCAACAGAAGACCGTATTTAAACTAGTTAAGTTGCTTTATTTTTAATCATTGGTTAAGTTTCCATATCGTGTGATTGCCGATGCGACAGATACGGAACCACTCTGTAGCGATCCTATCGTAAATTCATAAGATCTTAGTTTCAAATAGAACAGCCAATAGTTTTAGATTTCGCGGGTAAGGATAATCTTTCATCTCGGGATTTGGAAAGGGTTGTTTTTGACGGTCGAGAGAATACAGGTCATCTCCCTACTTAGGCGTCTCGAAGTTATTTTCTCATTCTGAGTGAAAATAGATTTAAAACCAAATACGAGTACGACGAATGGTCAACTGCTGCAGTTTAAGAGTGCATTTAGAATATTTAATTATTTACGTTATAAAAATCATACTTATTATTTATTTAATTATTTTTACAAATAATTTAAACTGTAGGTACAATGTCTATTACAATAATTAAAACATAAAACAATAATATTTAATTATTTAACTTATACCAAGTTAAATAATTTGGAAATTAAATAAAGTGGTCTTGTCTATGGCGACTTTGTTCGGTGAGTGATAAGAGTTCCCCTATTCCTTCTCCTTCCTTTTTCTTTTCTCCTAGTTTTGTCAATAAAGAAGCCGTGAGAATCAACAGTAACATTGTTCATAATTGCCGCACATAATTCACCTTCCTTAGTCTTACTCAGTATTAATTTGTAAATAGCATGTCTATCAGAGTATATTAAGTTATTCATCTCATCAAACGCTATACCAAACGCCTGATCGACAGCTATAACCAATTTAAGCTCGTAAAAAAATTGAATTTCCTTTTTATCTAATAGTATAGTGACATATTTAGATTTATCTATAATATAAATGCCATTACTTGTGCAAAAATAAATAGTTCCGCGATTGTCCTCGACTATTTGTCTTACTTCGACGTTGTTATGTAAAACTAGTGTTGCTTTGCTCCCTTTGTACTGGTTGAAGAGAGCTGTTGCGTTTGAGAAGAACATCTCAGAATCTTTGGAATAAAACGTAGTTATCTCCATTTCAATCAACTTCTCCTTTACAAATCCTCCATTCTTTAACACGAATAATTCTTGCGATGGGAATTCTATATAGTAAAGATCTTGCTGGTAGAACAAACCCCAAATAGATTTATCTTTTTGACCGTAAAACTGCATTATATGTGTGTGAGGATCGTATGTATAAATGCCAAGATTGCCTCCAAAGTATAGTTTATCTTGTCGACGACTGTATACTATGGCGTATCCACCTGATATTCCTTCGATGGTTCGGTGCCTTTTTGTATTCATATTATAGGCAGTGATGGTGAAATCTACTTCTTTGCCTATTCGGATCGTTTGACTGAAGAACAGCTCAGTAGTCGACCTGGTGACAATAAGGTAGACTCAGTTAGTATGAAACTTTTCATACCTAAGTGAAGCGAGGACGGACATCTAGTGTATATTAGTGTAAAGACCATTACGTGTAATACATATAAATTTGAGAAAAGTTCTACCTTCTCATAGAATATTGTACTAAAGCAGCAGTATCCATACTTTTGGTTTAGTCTCAGATGAGTGAGAGTGCCGGAGGCCGTATTGTTTCCTCGGTCCATTATTTTCCTTATCCTCCCTGACGCTCAGCAAAGCCTTGATTGTGTATTGTTTTGGCAATACTAAGAAAACACGGGCATCCATAGGCATCCTACGCTTACCACCAGATCTTTCTGCCCTCACACACCGAACGAAACACAATAGTACGGATACTACTTACGTCGATCTTCTACGAGGGTAGTACTTCCCCGGTCGATCCGGCCCATTCATGCTGAACCAGCGTGGATCTACTACCGTCTGAAATTTGTATGATTATGCTAATCAGTCGCTTGACCTGTATTTAATAGAATTTCTTATTCCTCTACTTACCTACAAATCACCAAATTGTATGGTTGATTAAGGTGCTCCAATAATATTTGTTTCTCATGGTAAACATCGTTAAATAATATGCCATTACACTTTATAAATTCAGTTTGTGTTCCGACCTCGGACGCTAGCAGTAGCAAGGCCAAAGAGTACGTTTTTATACTGGAAAAGAATATCAACTACAAGAAATTGCAAAGAAACAGAAAAACAAAAGTAATCTTCAGCACGTCTTCGCTCATTATCTAACTTGAACAAAGGATAGATGGATGCCTGTAAAATCAATTATGCGAAACCTGACCTATTGACAGGTTGTCACTGGGTTACAACCTTATTGACTCAATAAGAGTGATGGAGTGGTTAGTGTTCAAAGAAGTGTCACCAGATTCTTCTTCTCATCAAGTGGTTAATGATCAACCTAGTCACAACCTATCATTAGTTCAGGTTGCCCATAATGCCCATAAAAGCCTGTATAATCACAGACTGATGGCTGGAAGACGTACACTACAAATAATAGACCTCACACAAAGAGAGGCATTGCCATAGCCACCACGCTTGGCAGACGGATTACTGTCAGCTGTAAGGTGATATTTGGTACACAGGTCACACTGCTACCTGGTATACCTTTAGTCGCCTCTTGGATCACCCAAGGGAACGAAGATGCGGTGGTTTCTCATTTTACACTGGAGAATAAGCGGCACAAATAAGAAGGGATAACTGATTCTAAATTTTAAGTAGACACAGTATTCATTAAAAAGTGTCGCTTCAGAAGCACTTTCAGAAAGAAGAAGAAAAGGGCAAAGGCAGCAAAAGTTGCTGCTTTTAATGATAATAAAATTAGGTAAACAAAAGCCCACTTATATGAAACAGTAACTACTACTAATAATTGTGATTTTACTTTCCGCGGCGCGGTTTCACCCGCGCCTTAGCTTACTGCTCTTCTCCCGCCAGTACCGTGATGTTACATCACGCATCATCGGCAAAAATAATTATTCAAAACAAACAAACAACAAACTAGTTTGCTTTACACACCTAAATGACCCTTGCAATATTAAGCCCACCATCACTTTTCTTTATGAAAACATGATTTTCTTTTCAAAGCTCTCCTACTTTTCTCTTAACATTTGCCTGCTTACCAAAACACTGTCCGAGAAATGGTACGAAATTTCGTTTAAAGACGTATACGTTTTAATTTTAGTACGAACTCGTTAGAGCTAACAAAATAAGAGTTATAAAGAATTTGATCATAAAGTAATTTTATAGACCAATTAACGAATACCTACCTATTGTTTTTGTTTAATTTTAAAAACATTTTTAACCGACTTCAAAAAAGGAGGAGGTTTCTCAATTACACCGTATATATTTATTTACTAGCTGTGCCCGCGACTTCGTCCGCGTGGAATAGTGATTTTTTGGATATATCTTTTGGTTTGTTTTGAATTATAAACATCTTCGTTTAGGTGAATAAGAAAAATCTTTACAGTAAATGCTTCTCTATATACGATATTGGACGTATAGCCATCGGGGATCAAAGCCATACAGGTTGCTAGGATTACTTAACCGTGACAAATCCATATAAAGCTGACCATGCGTCAAACAGCTAATATTTAGATCCACACTCACAACATTTAGTGACCTTAGGCTTTATTAATTGTCATCGCGAAACATAGGCTCACTGGAAACTGAACTCGTTTAAAACTAAACGGGAAATTGTTTGGAATGAGAGGAATCCGAGGAATAAAAACGCTATAAGGTTTTTTTAAATATATTAGCCTGCGTGACTCTACTCTGCCTGATGGTAAGCAGTCAGTGGAATCCAGAAGTGGTGGACACCATTCCAAAAGCCAAATTACTGGTATGGTGGCCTGCACTATGGCGGCTTAGTGAGATGCTTTTTCACGCCCCGCTTAAAAGACCCAGGATCAAAGTTAGATGGAAACTCATGTGCTGGCAAAGAGTTATAGGCTTTAATTGAGCGACAAAGGTATGATCAACCGTTTGGTTCGAGACCCTTTAGATTGCACTGTGAAAGGGTAGCACTTCAGTCCCGCACGTGTCGTTCTAGATAAAAAGGGAGGGGTACGATTAATTTAAAGAGCTCTTGAGAAGACTCCGTAGTAAAGGCGATAGAAGACGGCCATTGAGGAGGCGATGTCTCTTCGCAGCTGTAAAGCCTCAAGTGGCCTCCGGGCTTTCGATGATACGGACTGCTCGCCTCCCGCCCCCCGTACCCTCTCGAAAATTGTCGCCGGGTCCCACTAACCTGTCACCAACCTGCACTCCGGGATTATGCGCAACCTGGTGAGGCAGCATCTTAGGGTGGTAATTTTTTTTTTGTAAGTAATATTTTTTCTCATTATATCTTCCATGTACAGACAGCAACCGGTTACATTTTTATTATATATATATATATATATATATATATATAGATATAGATAAAATGTAACTATAGGTACTTAAACCAGAACTGACTTGAACAACGATACAAATTGATTGACAGACTAGTCAAAACTAGGGTTAATTTAGGTACCTACCTAATCAAAATCAGACAACACTAATCAAATCAAAATTTATGTTTATCTATTGAGGTTAATTGAATTACACGTAAGCACGTTAAAAATTACAAAATGTCAGCCAATTAACCTGTTGCCAGTTGGCTGACGTAGGGTAGAGCCATGAGATGAACTGGCAAGAAACTCAGGCCACCCTTTATTATTATTTTTTTTTTGTAAATTACAATTCAGCAAAGTTCATCCATACTACCTGGTTACGATCTCGTGTAGCACGGTTCGTTTTCAGCGTTCATTTCTCTCACGTACGTGCAGGCTCTGGAACGAACTACCAGCTGCGGTGTTTCCCGAGCGCTATGACATGTCCTTCTTCAAACGAGGTTTAAAGAGAGCATTAATATCACGGTAGGCAGCGGCTTCGCGGAGCCCCTGGCATTGCAGAAGTCTATGAGCGACAGTTACCACTTACCATCAGGTGGGCTGTTGGCTCTGTCTGCCACTGTAGACAATAAAAGAAATAAATAAAAAAAAAATTTCAAGTAGCATGCAAAGTGACGCAGGCAATGCCCACACTTACCTAGTAGGTATTCTTTAAACTCCATACAGCATTGTAAGTTATCGAAACTTAAAAAAACTCTTTGATCTAACCAAGGCCCTTGGTTTTGTTTTAACACCAAGAGGTACCTGAATACACACTAATATAATAATAATAATAATAATAATAATAAACAATAATCAACATACCACGCTTTACTCCTCCTTCTGAATTAATTTATTTTTATATTTATCTACAAGTTTTCATAACAATATTTAATAGTTTTGCTTTCTCAACAACAATAGAAAATACAATTTATCCTTAAAAACCAACATAAATTAAAAATAAATACCGTACAACAATAGTTATTACAAATGACAGATGTCACAATGAAAAAATCGAAAATATCTGAAAAATATGAAAACACGAAAGTATGCTGACAAGATCGAAGAAACACGCACAATTAACACCTCCGGACTCGTCGCTCAGCTCCGCCTCGCAGCAGCCAGACACTGTGATAATAACATCGGTTCCTGCTGAGGCGTCGAGCTCCACTTCGAGCGACGAGTTTTTCTCCCCTCCGACGTCGCCAACACCAGTACGTCGGCGAGGGAGAGGCCGGCCGCCGGCATGCTTGGGGTCCCGAGGCCCACCGGCTTCGAATAGGGCCCTCGCTACCGGTGGTAATGTGCAGCGCATGCGGTGGACGTCGACAATGAATGAGAACGTCATGCGCGCATATTTTGCGGCGACAGAGGGGGGAATTAACCTCACTGCGTACTGTAGTCGCATGCTTGCTCTTTTTCAGGGACTTGAACCAACCGTTAACGTTTCAGCTCAACGACTATCGGATCAGGTGCGGGCTATCCAGCGCTGTAGGATGCTGGATAACACCGTACTTGAAAGGCTTCGCTCAGAGTGTGTGCACATTAGTCCTGTCACCCCCAATGACGTACGAAATTTACCAACAGCTGTCATAACAATACCACAGCCTCAATTACTTGATGACATAAATGTTGAGGAGGGTGACCGGACTCTTATAGTGAACACACAGTGCAATGAGGAGGTTAATGATGCTCTGGAACGGGCGATTGCGGACTATCCGGTATACACCTTTACAATTTAGGCCACGTCTGCCTCGTTTACCTATGCACAGAAAAAATATGGTGCTGGTAAGTACCCTTGATTCACTATTAGTAAAATATTTTGATGGAAGTGAAAATCTCGGCGATACCCATTCAATCCTGTATTGTGCAGCTGCCGCGGCATGTCGGCTAGCAGGCGTAAAATTGCCAATAGCTGACCGTGTGCAGCAAAAAGCAAGTACACCGGCTTGGCAGAT
This sequence comes from Parascotia fuliginaria, assembly GCA_963082885.1. NCBI lineage: Eukaryota > Metazoa > Arthropoda > Insecta > Lepidoptera > Erebidae > Parascotia > Parascotia fuliginaria. The sequence goes on along the minus strand of OY720194.1, from coordinate 10,624,207 downwards.
CAGGATTGAGCGGCGCATCGCTGAGGCAAGGGTGCTTATCGGCAAGCTAATCTGCTTTAGGACGGGCAATACTCGCCCGAAAGTGATGCGCTTTGTGAACCAGGCATTCTCTGGGTTGGGTATTAATCGTGTAGTGATTATTTGTCTAGGGTCACAGAGCGTATTGACTTCCTAAAGCAGAAGATCTGTGCATGGGCAAACCGAATCAGCAGATATCGAAAACGCGTGGACCGATATACTGTAAATCGCATGTTCCAGAACGATCAAAGGTGGGTATACAGAAACTGGGAGCGACCGATCAACGGCGGGTCTAACGGTCAACTGCCGGACACTACTGCCACAAAAGAATTCTGGAGTAGCATCTGGTCGGTGCCCGTTGATCATGTCGAGGGGGACTGGATGCGGGATGTTAATCGAGCATGTGAGAAAATTACAGACATGGCTCACGTAGTCATCACAGCCGATGATGTGACAAATGCAGTCCGTTCCATGACTAATTGGAAATCTCCAGGACCTGACGGACTGCATAATTTCTGGTTGAGATGGCTACGAAGCTCACATGTTCGTTTGGCATCTCAGTTTCAGTCCGCTTTAGAATCTGGAACGCGCTCGAGTTTCTAACAACTGGAATTACTCACCTGCTCCATAAGACCGGTACCACCACGGATCCCAGTAATTATAGACCGATCACATGCTTACCATCGGTCTACAAATTGCTTACGTCTATCCTGAGAGTCAAAATTAATAACCACGTTGAACAAAATTCGATAATGTCTATCTCTCAGAATGGATGTAAGGGATAAGCCCGTGGTACTAAGGAGCACCTCCTAATCGATACGGCCATTAGCCAACAGGTACGCCGAAACCGAAAGAGCTTGTCGGCATGCTGGATAGATTATAAAAAGGCATTCGATTCCGTGCCGCATTCATGGCTCCTAAGGGTGCTAGAACTCTATAAAGTAGATGCTACTGTACGCACCTTTTTGGAGGCATGTATGCGGCAATGGGGAACAGTTCTTACCTATCCAGGGTGCCGACATGTCCGGGGTAACAGTGAACCAATATGGATTAAGCGGGGCATATTCCAGGGTGACAGCCTGAGTCCCCTATGGTTTTGCCTGGCTCTGAATCCTCTCAGTACATTGCTAGAGGGTTCAGAATTAGGCTACAGGTTACGTAGAGGTGGTCAAGTCATATCCCACCGTACATGGATGATCTGAAACTAATTGCGCCTACTGATATCCAGCTGAAAGGTTTACTAAAGGTAACAGAAAACTTTAGTAACTCGATCAGAATGGAGTTCGGTGTAGACAAATGTGCAGTCATGCATGTAAAGCGTGGTGGGATAGTAGAATCTGAGGGCATTCAACTCTCTGATTCTATTCAGCTTAGATCGCTTCTAGTAACTGACACCTATAAGTATCTAGGTATGTCGCAAGCTTTAGGTATAAAGGAAGAGGCAATGAAACAATCATTACAGGAACGTTTTATAGGCCGCCTTAAAAAAGTACTAAATAGTTTATTATCTGGCGGCAACAAAATACGGGCCTGTAATGGTTGGGTCATGCCACTCCTTATGTTCTCTTTCGGCATACTTAGGTGGACTCAGACTGAGTTAGATGCCTTGGACAGGAGAGTCCGTACATTGCTGACTTCATACCGAATGCATCATCCACGTTCGTCTGTCATGAGGTTGTATATCCCGCGAAAGTGTGGTGGTCGCGGTCTTTTAAATGCCAAAACCCTTCATAATCGCGAGATATGCAACCTTAGAGATTATTTTCTTAAAGCGAACCGGGCTCTGCATCGTGATGTTGTCGCAGTGGACAATGGACTGACCCCGCTTGCCTTGGCTAAGGAGAACTGGCACAAGCCTGTAGTGCTTAGCGTCGATGACCGTCGTGTGGTATGGCAGAGCAAGGAGCTCCACGGCAGGTTCTACCGTGCTTTACACGGTCCAGATGTGGACCGAACTGCTTCCGTGGCCTGGCTACGCTTCGGTGATCTTTTCGGAGAAACCGAAGGGTTTGTTTGTGCAATTGCTGATGAAGTTATCAAGACGAACAACTACCGGAAATATATCTTGAGAGACGGCACTATCGACATATGTCGTGCATGTCATCGCCCAGGTGAGTCTCTCAGGCATATTGTTTCCGGCTGTTCGCGTCTTGCTAACGGAGAGTACTTGCACAGACATAACCAAGTGGCCAGGATCATCCACCAGCAACTTGCTCTGCGGTACAAACTTGTGGACGCCGAAGTGCCTTACTACAGGTATAATCCTGAGCCAGTTCTCGAGAATGGTCGTGCGACATTGTACTGGGATCGATCTATCATCACTGACAGGACTGTTGTTGCCAATAAGCCTGACATACTGGTGATAGATCGATTAGAGCGCCTTGTAATGATCATCGACGTCACCATCCCTCATGATGATAATCTCGTGAAAGCTGAAAAAGACAAACAGATCAAGTATTTGGATTTAGCTCACGAGGTTGTTGACATGTGGGATGTGGATTCGGCGATCATTGTTCCGATAGTGGTTACAGTGAATGGACTTATTGCTAAGAGCCTCGATCAACATCTTAAGAGGCTCGCGTTGGCTGGTTGGGTCAAGGGCCAGATACAGAAGGCGGTGTTGCTTGACACGGCCCGCATTGGGAGGAGGTTCCTATCTCTGGAGCCCTAACCGCCGGTAGCTTGGTCCCTGTACCCGGTGCCAGTGGGTCTCCAATTTTTATATTTTTAAATGTATGTGTTTTTTTATATACTTATATTTAAAAATGTAATTTTGAGAATTAATTTAAATAAAGGAAATAATAATAATAATAATAATAATAATAAGTATTTAAATTAGTCCTAGTTTGTATTTGAAGGAAACTTGGTGAATAAATTAATAATAAACTATTTGATTAGGTACTTAAATGTAATAGCTTTAGTCGCTATCCTATTTTTAGATTATTATTTAATTAAATACTTACTATAGGTTTTTTATACATTGAAACCTTTGTTGAGACAACAGAATACAAAACTGAAAATGGAAAATAATGATAATGTTATCCTAAATTAAGATTTTTAAAGCAAATGTAAGAGTAAAGAACCTACCTAGGAGTTGTTTGATTTTCTTCATTTAATATCTAATAATTTAAGTAATATGTAACATTTAAAAAAAACAGAGAAAATGAAATAGAAAATAAGAAAAATAGGAAACCTACTTACATATTATGTGCAGAGTTCTATGACAGTAATATTAGTAGACCGTAGACGTTTTAGGATTCTCAGGCTGGGAAGTTTGAGCTGGGAACGCCAGCCCAAACGCAGAGCCTGGCAGAGCCTAAACGAAAATGACTTTTAATATAAAATACCTAATATAATATAATAATATTTATTATTATAAACAATGTTACAACGTACAATGATATTATATTAATGGCACTAAAATAATGTTAATACATAAAAAGAGTTTTAAGAATTAAGCTTTGTATAAAAAATAATATAACGGTTTGCAAAAGGAATAACGAAACGTTGCGTTGCTTCAATGACCGACAACTTGTTCTATAATTGCCACACTGGAAAAAAAACTTGTTCTAATAGTTAAAGTTAATCTGTGTGACCAACCAACAGTGTGACCATATGTGGCAGGATCCTGCCTTTTCGGCAGGTTTAGCCCTTTATTTTACTCTCTGGCATATATGTTTCACGTTTTAGAAATCTGGCACTATTTGGCAGTTTAAAGAATTTAAGCTGGCAGTCTTGGCAGCTTATTAAAAAGAGTTTGGTGCAGTATTGACAAAAGAAATAGCATTAGGGAGGAATTTTAAATGACAATGGCAACATTAGCATAAGAGTAAGACCTTTAATTCAGAGATGTCCATCTCTAATTGAATTTGTAGTTCATTCCATTGTGAACCTTAAAGTGCTGAACAAAATATTTATAATAATTGTATTTTTAGTAAAGTTTTCAATTGTTTTTCTAATTTGTCGGATTAGAAAAACTGTAGGAGACGCAAAATTTTCATTCGGATTTCGTGCGGTGTGAATGTTTCAATTCCTGATTTATCATGAAACGTAAATATGAACGATTATATCGCCTAGAGTGGGAGCAGGATCTATCACATTCGTCCTGGTGCTGATTAGTAAAAGCGAAAGAAATAGATTGAAGATATTTCATAGTGGAAAGCACACACTAAGTTTGTGCTTAGGTTGTCTAATATAAAAGAACATGCAACTACTACCTAATAAGCATAAGAAGAACATAATCGGATACAGTGGGCAGTCATCGGTGACTATACTTTTTTTACCATTTTTCCAGGAAAATTGTAGGAAGTATTAGTAAGTAGGTATTAATTTTTTTTTATAATTTATAGGTGCAAAAATTATTTAAAACGTCTTCACTAGAAGATTACTAAAAAGGCTAAAAGATTTTATAATTTTATCGGATTTATTTCGGCATTTTGCGTATACTAGTGTGGCAGGATTTGTCAGTTTTTATGCCTAGGCTGGGCAGGATCTCTAATTTAAAGTTGGTCACACTGCCGACCAAAAACTGTCAAGTCAACGCTAACTGTCAAATAAAAGTGATATTCAGTTTTGCATTTTCTATAGTTAATTGTAATTATAATAAAAATGCCTGCCGGACCGTCAACCGTGGACTCCTTGCGAGAAAAAGCTTTCCAAGATTACAGGAAGAAGCTAATGGAACATAAAGAAGTGGAGTCTAGGCTCAAAGAAAGTTAGTATTTTTGTTAGTGGTCATTGATTTTTGCCGAATCATGTCAGTCCCCATTGTTTAAAATAAGAAATAACCAGCTTTTTACGTTGATATTAACTTAATACCCGTCAATTTTGTGTAAAATAGCAATAATACAATATATTTAATCGGTAATTAACATAAAATCTGATTAAAACTAGGTTACTTCAGTTACATTCCTAATCGTAACAATTTTGCCAATACTTTAGGTTTTTAGGCTATATTATTCAATGCTCTGCTAAATTATAGTATATAATTACAGTTTGTAGAAGATTAATTAATAGTTCTAAAGAACTAGAACTTGCTAAGAAGGTAAAAATATCGTTCTAGTTATATTTTGAAAAATTAAAAATATAACTAACGATATTTTTATTATGTTTTTTATTACAGTGAGAGATAAATTAAAAGATGTGACAAAACAGTACGACAAGAGTGAGAATGACCTGAAAGCTCTGCAGAGCGTCGGTCAGATTGTCGGTGAAGTGTTGAAGCAGCTTACTGAAGAGAAATGTTAGTATTTATTGTATTCACCAAACACTGAACAAAGGCCACTTCTAATACATTTAATGGTTCTTGCCTTATTTATCCTGATTGGCACGATTGATGATATCTCAGTTTCCAGTCCAATTTGTGTTATGTTCCTGTAGCTTATTGTCTTGACCAATAGTGTCATTATTGGTTAATTGTATACTTCATTGAAGCTGAGATATAATAATATAATATAATTGATCTGGTAAAGAGAATAAAGGAAAAAAGCATCTCATAAAGTCCCCATAGTGAAGCCTACCATAACAGCTGTTTAAAATTATGGCTTTTGTAATGGTGACTACCACTGCTGGACCCCACTGACCGCATACTATCAGGTAGAGTGGAGTCCTTTTGTAGGCTAAAGTAAAAATAAAAGCTTTACCACTACCTCAGCCATTAAAAATATATGAAAACTACTAGTGCGTATACGGCTTCACCATAAAACTATTTATGTCTCCCTAAGGAACCAAACCGATTTTCGGGATAAAAGCTGCCTATATCTGGCACCAAATCTGTCTACATACCAATTTTCAGAAATCGGTCAAGCCATTTGGGCTCTGATTTGTAACAAACATACACACACAAACTTTCTCATTGATAATATTACTAGGATTACATTAACATTCTTTACTTCCAGTCATTGTAAAAGCCACAAACGGTCCCCGCTATGTAGTGGGTTGCCGTCGTCAGTTAGACAAACAGAAGCTCAAGGGAGGCACCAGGGTTGCCCTGGATATGACTACGCTGACCATCATGAGGCATTTGCCTAGAGAGGTACTGTAATATGTTATTTAATAAGTTATATTAAATCAACAAAACTTAGCGAAGCAAGCAAAGACTGCACCGTTGGTCTAGTGGTTAGTGTAACTGACTGCGACGCCGGGTGTCGTGGGTTCGATTCCCGCGGAAGGCAAATATTTGTGTGATGAACATTTGTATTTGTCTTTAGTCTGGGTGTTTCCTATGTATTATAAGTATGTATTTACAAAAAAAAAGTATGTATATGTATTATATTTCAGTTATCTAGTACCCATAACACAAGCTCTGCTTAGCTTGGGACTAGACGACAGTGTGTGATAGTGTCCACATATTATTATTATTATTATTATAGCGAATACTATTTACTTGTGTGAAAAGATTATGAAAATTAATTTGGTGTTTTTTACAATATCTGGGTCTTAATTTGGTTTTCTATGGGACGATTAAGAGGTGTTATTAGCCTATTAAATATCATTGTCCTCTATGCATTACAAAACCATTGATCAAATTGTGAAATTTGATCAATTGAAACTTTAGTAGGGTGTGCTTGGGACGCTATACTTATAATAAGTGGTATTAAATCAACAAAATTTAGCTACTATTTACATAATTAAGTTAATTGGTTAGAGACTATGAAAAATAATTTGGTATAAAGTTTTTGTTTTTAACAATATTGCCATCTTTAAGTACCGATTAAGAGGTGTTATTTGCTTACTAAATATTATTGTCCTCTATGCATTCCGAAATATTGTGATTGTCAAAAAACTTTAGTAGGGTGTGCTTGGGATGCTATTCATATTATAAACTAGCATCCCCACAGCGCGATTACGCCCGCGTAAATTGGTTAGTACTCCGCTCCCGTCGCCAGTAGCGTGATCTCACATAGCCTATAACCTTCCTTAAGAACTGGGCTATCAAACGCAAAAAGAGTTATTCATAGCCGACTGGTAGTTCCAGAGATTAGTGCGTACAAACAAACTAAACTCTTTCGCTTCATATAATAGTATAGATGATTTTTTTTTTCTACTTTTTGTGTCATTGCAATGCATGCCAGATACAGCTAGTAGTATTATTATATAAACTTTATCTTATTTGATTACTAAACTTTCAGGTGGACCCCCTGGTATACAACATGAGTCATGAAGACCCTGGTGATGTCACATATTCAGCTATTGGTGGGCTTCAAGAACAAATCAGGCAGCTTAGAGAAGTATGAGGATCTTTTAATACTGCATTTTATTTTGATTTTGGTGTGTGAAGGTCAAGGAAATTATAATTCCTTTGCCTTAATAATTTTTTTTTATTGTCCCACTGCAGAACAAAGGCCTTTTTATATAGAGAATGCATGAGCATTAATCACCATGCTTGCTCAATGCGGGTTGGCAATTATCACTTAGCATCAGATGGGCAATTGGCTCGACAATAAAAAAAAAGTTTTTATGTAAAAGTTATTTGTCTGCTTTTTGGTATCATTATAATTAGAGATGTGCCGATGATGGCTATGGCCGACTAGCCGACTAGTCGATTGTAGAGAAGCCGACTAGTCGTTGAATCATGTCAAAAAGTAATGACATACTATTATTGAGAAATACATACAAAATAAGAAGCCTGATAGTCGACGCTCTTTGCCGAATAGTCGCTGACTACGATATTGGCCGGATAGTCGGCTTTACCGACTAGTCGGCACATCTCTAATAATGCCTTCATTAGGAGATCATCACTAGCTACCAGCTGAAACGCTACCTAGGTATTAATATGGAAAATTTTATTATCAATGTGGGAATTAAAACTTTACAACTCCTTTCTTGATAATGTTTTACAAACTTTTTTGAAATTGTATACTATTTGTGCAGTCTTCTGTGAGGTGAGCATAGTTTCCCAGTAGACCTACTCTCTCTCGTCTCATAGAAAAAAGGTCTCGGCAGACAGACAGACGGACATCAAAATGATTCACACGGTAGTGGATCCACGCTGGTTTCAGCATCAATGGGCCGGATCGTCCGGGGAAGTACCCTCTCATAGAAGATCGACGTAAGAGTAGTAGTATCCGTACTACTGCGTTTCGTACGGTGAGTGAGAGCGCAGAAGGCCCAATTTTCCCCCTTTCCTCTTACCTCACTTCCATCATTTCCTTCTTCTAACCCCATTCCCAGCCGCCATAGTGGAGGCCACCATACCAGCAGTTTAAGATGATGGCTTTTTGTATAGTAGCAAACACTTCTGGATTAAAAAAAATAAACATTATAATATGGATTCCATTTTGCCGCTTGAGGTAAGAAACCCTAAAAACATTTTTTTTTTCAATAGATCTAAATAATATCCTATGTTCTAGGTAATCGAACTGCCACTACTAAACCCCGAGCTATTTGTTCGCGTTGGCATCACTCCGCCTAAAGGTTGTTTGTTGTACGGCCCTCCTGGTACTGGCAAAACGTTACTGGCTAGGGCCGTTGCATCTCAACTTGATGCTAACTTTTTGAAGGTATGTTTTTTTTATTAGTATATTGTCTGATTTTGTGGCAATTTTAGTGAATATATAACTACTGCAAACAATGCCTCTCCTAAATTAAACATTTGGAGTGTTTGGGCAAAACCTTTAAATGCCATTGACGGTCGCACTGCTGGCAATCTTAGCACAGAAATCTTCCGTGTTATGTGACAGCCATTATGTGGATGACTCATTGCATTAGTGAAGTCCTATTAATATTTTAAATGCGATAAATTGTGTGTGTGTTTGTTATCACTCAACGCCTAAATGGCTGAACCGATTTCAATGAAAATTGGTATGTAGATAGGTGCTAGAGATGGACATAGGCTACATTTTATCCCGAAAATCTGTCTGGTTCCCGAAAACTCATTTTACGCGCGGGCGAAGCCGCTAGGCGCAGCTAGTACGATAGGGTATACGCTGCAATGGACAGTAGCATTTGCTAGCTGGATAAGTATGTTTTTTTTGTTTCTTCTAGTTGCCACTAGCAGATTTTTCTTATTTCTTTATCAAAATACTAATTAGTATTGACAAGTTTTTGAACAAATATAATAAAGAATCATTAGACTACATAATAGCAACTTAAGCACAGATTAAAATACCAAAACTTAAGTAAGTTCGAGTGAAAAACATAAAGAGCCAACATACTTACTTTGACTGCCTCTGTGGTTCGGTGGTATTATGTACGGACTGCCACGCAGAGGTCGCGGGTTCGATTCCCGCTCAGTGCAAATACTTGTGTGTATGAACATATCTATTTGCATTGACCTGGTGTTTCTATGTAATATGTATGTATTTACAAAAAAGAAATATTTAAGTATGTTTATCCGTATTCTAGAACCCATAACACAAGCTATAATTTATATACTTACTTTGTGTGTAGAGGACGTTGTGTGTAATTGTTGTGATATTATTATTATATTAAACGACATTTACTATACGGGTGGTAAAGCAATTTTATGGTCGACTATATTAAAAACTATGATTATACAGTCTAAATTAAATTCTCCATTATTATCCAGGTGGTATCGTCAGCGATCGTAGACAAGTACATCGGTGAATCAGCTCGTTTGATCCGTGAGATGTTCAACTATGCGCGCGACCATCAACCTTGTATCATATTTATGGATGAAATTGATGCTATTGGTAAGTTTTATTATTTTTACTAGCTTCCCGCAGCGCGTCATTGGTTACTGCTCTGCTCCTGTAGCCAGTAGCGTGATGTTACACACCCTTCCTCGAGAACTGGGCTATCATACGCAAAAATAATTATACAAATCTGACTGGCAGTTCTAGGGTTTAGCGAGTTAAAAGAAACTAAACTTATTTATTATTTAAAAAATGTTAAATTTAATAAAGTAGCTACAAACAATATGACAAAAGATAAATCATTTAAAAAATGTTAAATAAATTTCACTTCTATTAATATTACAATATGTTATGGTACTAGGCAGATTATAGGTTGAATAAGTTGTTACCATAGCATATGGAATCTTATGTAAAAGCAAGCACATAGGACAAAAAAATCACTTCCCCAGTAAGTATTTTAGTCTATCTGTAACATTGTTACCTCTGTCTATGTACTATAATTGAATATGTATAATATACCTATTGTGCTTAAAAGTGTTAACTCATGCTTGGCAACATCAATATATTATGTATGTAAATCATAATTATTAAATTATTTTGATTTGAAAAGTTATGATGCCAAGTTTTATCAGTTTAGTACATTTACTGTACTTATGTGAAAATACATTATGTTATGTTAAATACATTATTTATATTAGCCTACCAAAGTGGCTCCACTCTACCTGATGGTAATACTAGTACAGAAGTATAGATATTGATACTGAATAATTATATATCTATACTATTATATAAAGTGAAAGAGTTTTGTTTGTTTGTTTGAACGCGCTAATCTCTGAAACTATCAGTAGAATTTAAAAATTATATTTACGTTAGTCCAGTACTCGAGGAAGGCTATAGGCTATGTAACATCACGCTAATGGCGACGGGCACAGAGCAGTAAGCAAAGACTCGGGTGAAACCGCGCCGCGGCAAGCTAGTGTATATATATACAGTACTAATTTCAATTAGCAAAAAACTCAATATTTAAATAATCAAACTTTGATAAACCATTCTAGGTGGCCGCCGTTTCTCAGAAGGTACATCAGCTGATCGTGAAATACAACGTACATTGATGGAACTGTTGAACCAAATGGATGGGTTTGATTCCTTGGGTCAGGTCAAGATGATCATGGCGACTAATAGACCTGATACCCTGGACCCGGCGTTGCTCAGACCTGGAAGGCTGGATAGGAAGATTGAGATACCATTGCCTAATGAACAGGCTAGGTAAGTAGTTAAATTATTGCGATAATAAATTAGAGATGTGCCTACTGGTCGGTAAAGCCGACTATTCGGCCAATATCGTAGTCGGCGATTATTCGGCAAAGAGCGCCGGCTATCCGGCTTCTTACTTTGTATGTATTTCTTAGTAATATGTAAGTATGTATTTTTTTTGGCATGATTAAATTTTAAGCTCTTTCACTTTAATTAACTAACAATGTCTTTACACAAAAATATTTTACACAAAAACATCGCTCTGACGGACCCTTACAAAAGCAAAAATCAAGAAACAATGCGAAGTAAAAAAAAACAAAAATTCGTTTTCGAAAGCAATTCAACACAGTGGCGTAGTGTAGTGGGGGCGGGGGGGGCGGCCCGCCCCGGGCGGCACTTTTTAGGGGGCGGCAAAATTTCACATTAGATAATAAAATATATTTAGTAAATATTTAAACCATTTCATATTTTTAACGTAACTATAAATTCGGACCGATAGAAAAGTGCACGAAATTTTTATTACTTATTCTGTGACGAATTCGGGGAATCCGCTTTCTGTGAATGATATTTTGTAGCGAATGGCAACACCGCCTATACTGACTTGCGGGGATTTCTCGTATTTGATTTCGTGCTTGATTATTTATGGCTTAAAATCGGCAGGAATGACTTATATTTTATTACATCATATTATATAAGTACTAGGTTCAATATTGTTTATTACGTCCCTCTAAGAAAGTACGTGATGCTTTGACAATTCCAAGAAATTTTAGTCATGGATCTTCAGTTGTTTAGTTCACACTGTTTCGTAACTGTTATTTTTGTGCAAATAAGTACGTGTAGTGAATGAATGTTAAATGAATGAATAATGAAATTACTGGATAACTTTGTGGAAATTTGAAATTTTCCGCTACGTGTGTTCAACTGTGTGAGTATTAAATATTTTATTTATTTAATTGCATGTTGGACAGTCTGATATGTTGTTCAAGCTTTAAATTATGAAAATCCGGCCATGTCCGAGTTTTACACTCGCATACCCAGGATTCCGAACAAATATTTTTCAGTTTTCGGTTTTCAGATTTTTGCCTATCATAGATAGATGTGCTATAAAATATACCTAGTCTTTGAATTGTTCGATAGTTTATTTTGTAACTCTAACTTTTATCATACAATATTTATTTATTTTAGTATCAAAAATGAAAACAGTATTAAAGAAAGTGGGACTGCTTACCGTAATTAGAGAAAAACTAATTTGGAAAATATTAGAGCAAGTGAAGGGGCTTTACTTAAATATGTGAAAAGTGTAGTTTTGAGACGTCAGAATCTACATTTTTTTAACTTTAAAAAGTACCTATTTATATTATTTTTCAATAAAGATATAAATATTACTTAATAGTATCATCCTAATTCTAATTAAAGATTGATTTTCTTCTATTCGCTAATTACTTAATCATGTCAATCGTCGAGGTGAACCCTAATTTTAAGTAGAAGGTACAATTACCTACTTAAAATTACGACGATCGACATGATAATACTTATGTACCTGTTATATCAATGGTTGAAGTAAGAACTTTGTATTAATAAACGTGATCGTAAAACAAATAAACTTTTTTATTTAAAATCTAACCTGTATAATGCTAAATAATGATGACTGTTCTTGCCAAAAAGTTCTCTAGAATTAATGTATTTAAAATGTATAGTATAGGTACATTAAAGTGAAATACCTAATTAAGAGGGCGGCAAAATTGTCTTCCGCCCCGGGCAGCCGATACCCACGCTACGCCACTGATTCAACAGTAAGCAAAGCGTTACGGAAATCTCCAAAACTGTGAAATGCTCGGCCGACTAGTCGGCTTCTTTACAACCGACTAATCGGCTAGTCGGCCAAATTCATAATTGGCACATCTCTAATAATTATAATATTATTTTACATAATGTGTCAGTGTATAAGTAAATATATTAAATTATACAAAAACATAAATTATACTCGCGTAGCTCTATGTTTAAAATAGTAGAAACAGTAATATCAAGGTGGTGTCAAACTAATTTAAACTTTATTATTTACGAGTTATGGTAAAAGTACGTACTTATGTGTTCATATTTACCTGGATTCATCAACATTGTGGTATTAACGCCTAAACGATTCTTAAATGTGCCTTGTTTGATTTTATACACAGAATTAAAGCAGTTCAGACCAATTTTCCTCCTTTCCTTTTTCCTCACCTCCTTTAATCCTTTCACGTACTCCACTCTCTTCACGGTAGGCTTTGCGGAGTCGGCTATAAGCGACAGTTACCACCTTACCATCACGTGGCCTGTTTTCTCGCCTGTCACTGTCGGCAATTAAAAAATATATTGTTATGAAAACTTTCTGTATTGAAACAATACAGGAAAACTACAGCTCTGTTGTTTATTAAGAAAATAATAATGCTGCTAGTCTAACCCCCAGTTTCTGAAAGGCTGATCAACGAAAAATTAACTAATTACCTGTTAAATCTCAAGTGAAGTACCAATAGGATTGCTAAAAGCATGAATAATTAGTTTCATTTGATCTAGTTAGTTACCAATTAGATCAAATTATATTAATACATGCTTTTAGGTATTTCACATGCGATTTAACAGGTGATTAGTTAATTTTTCATTGATCAGCCTTTTGGAAACTGGGGGTATACATACTAAAGTTTCTCTAAAAATATCGTCCATTACTTTTAAACCTATTTCTGTATATTTCTAGGCTGGAAATCCTAAAAATCCACGCGGCTCCCATAGCTAAGCACGGTGAGATGGACTACGAAGCCGTGGTCAAACTGTCAGACACTTTCAACGGAGCTGATTTGAGGAATGTGTGCACTGAAGCGGGATTGTTCGCTATTAGAGCTGAGAGAGAGTATATTGTACAGGTATATTGATTTTAAGATGTATTCTGGCTTGCATTGAGCTAAAGTAGATGATACAAAATCAAATCAAATATATTTATTTATTTATTTATTTACATATAGAATTACAATTTAAAAAAGTGCTTGATAACTACAGTCCATTCCAACTCCAATTTCGTACAATGTAAACAATCCGATAAATTGCCATTGTCTATGGTTTCATGAATTTACTAGTGATGGGGACAAGGATAATAAAAATAAAATTAATGACATAAATACATTGTTAAATAATAATTTTTCGTCCTTTTTCATACATTTTTGAATAATATTACGTTTACGAATACTCTATTTGCGTAATAGATTAATTCTATTTAATTTATCACTCCAAATATTTGTATTTATGTTAAATATGGTATTGTATTTTATTATAACCGTTGATTTATAAACATTAAGATAATAAGACAAACAATTACTACCTAATCTAATAAATAAATGTAATTTAAATTAAGCGTTGACCTCTAAATGCAACTATTTGATCACGGACTAAAATGAAATACTGACAGAGATACTTTTGAATATTTTCCCGCCTGATGAAAATTTGTGAAATATGGACTAAATGGAATTTGTATGTATGCTACGATTTTATTATAGGTACTATATTACAATAAAACAAATGAACAGACCTGCGAGGGCAAACCCAAAATAAATGATGAATTACAAAATATTATGTACCTATGATATGTAGGTATTTGTTAAACTTATTTCTTCTAATAAATTACAACATTGGTTTTCAAAGACAATAGAGAGTACAGAAAAAATAAAACTGTTAATCAATTTGACGTCTTTATTCGACCGCAAAAAGTAATTCGTAATTTTATTAAATAATCTAGATTTGATTATTAACCATTATTAAAAATAGTTGCAAAATGAAGTTTATAGTGAACAGAATGTGTATAAATTCATGTGTCATCGGTTATGGAATTTTCGATAGAAAAATATTGAAAAGACTGTTTGTTTACATTGTCCGAAAATGGATTTGGACAAGACTATAGACCTGACGCCCCCTCGTGGGCGCCATTTTAGAAAACCCTCAGCAATTTTTTTGTCGGTAAGCACGTAAATTATCCATTTTGTAAATTAAACATTAAACTTGCCGAAATGAACACTGAAAATTATTTGTTTTGATAGCGCTGTCAAAATGGAAGACCAGTGGCGCCAACTGGCGGCGAAAATTTTCCTAAACATTGATAACATCTTTTTAGTCATGAGTCACGTATCATATATTTAATTTTTTTTTGCGTTTTTTTTTTGCAGGAGGATCTAATGAAAGCAGTACGTAAGGTCGCTGACAATAAGAAACTTGAGAGCAAGCTGGACTACAAGCCCGTTTAAACATTTATATCTTTATTACTATATATTCTGTATTGTTTATTTCATCATACTAATAAATAGTCTTACTTTTTAATTCCTTTGTTTATTAAAATTAATATCCTTTAGCATAGATTAGAACTATATCGCATTAATATTTACTAGCTTTTCGCGTCTCGGTTTCTGTTTGTGTTATGAAAAAAATAACATGAAATTAAACAAAAACCAACAAGAAAATCACCGTAATTTGTCGAGGGCGTGGCTTACTGAGATTTCACTATTCAACAATTGCATCTGAATGTGCCAAATATTGTCGTCATTTAAAACATCACGATTTCTTCGTTTGTTACATTCTTAATATCTAACCTTTTTTACGACTTTCTTTGGTTTTCCCGATTTTCTTTGGTTTATGTGTCGTGATGTTCATTTGTTTTTTTTTTTTTGTTTTTGTAATTAAAAATAAAAGGGTTGTAACACTGGCAATTTTATATTGCACAACTTTCAACTTTAGTAGTAAGTAGGGTAATTCAATTACCGGTGTTACTACTAGTAGTAAGATTGGTAGTAACACGGTTAAAAAAGGACCTTTTTTACCCTGTGCACATTCCGCGAAGTTTACATTGTGCGACTGAGCCGAACTAAATCAAATGCATCTCGGTCAATAAAAACCACATTTTGTCATAACATTTTATTAAACAACACATTATTATATAGAAAGGAGACATCTTTACGATATGTAAATTGTAAACTAAACTTTATTACAATTGTAATAAGTTCTATTTTATTGACTTCAAAGATGTCTTCTTTTAATTACATAGGTACGTTCTTGTAAAAATCTAAGTACATTTTGGGACAATCTTTATAGTAAGTAGTAATTGGAAATATTATTTTTTTAACCTAAAATTTTTAATTAAATAAAGGTTTGATTTTTTTTTTTGAGTAAAATTTTGATATTTCCAAGTACTACAAATTTTATTATATAACTAAGGTGACAAACAAACACACGGTCTGTCTGATGCTAAGCAGTTACCGCAGCCTAAGGACTCTTGCAATACCAGAAGCATCACTTGCACGTTGCTGACTCTGAAAAACCTAAGTATAATATTCTTTAATGTCATCACATTAATTTTTAGATATTTATTTTCATAATAACAACACTGTTATCATTCAATAAAATCGGGCAGCGTACCATTTTTCCTAGCTCTGGCAACATTTTCAAAATAACAAGTAAAATCAACGTATCCTTTAATTTTTCTGTTTCTATCAAATTGTCGCGCAACGGGATCTATATCTGAACTAGATTCAATTGAACGATTTGTGTCAATGTTTGAATCATTTGTATCAATCTCGTTCGTGCCCGACGAATATATCTCTGAATCGAGCTCATTCAATAATGTATTGGATTTAGATTGAACGATAGGATTGAATCGTACTGATGCGTTTTTGGTAACCTGATTTGGGGTATGTTCATCATTAGTGGGTATAAAATTAAAATTTCTAATTAATAAAGACATATGGGTATTAGGTTTTGGTGATAGTTTGTTTTTAACACAGTACGATACGAATTCTTCCTCTATTTCGTCTAAAACAAATTGACTGACAAGTCTAAAATCCGTGTGTTTTCTAAAGTTTTCGACTATCACTTGGGCAAGCATTTTGTTTGTTTGTTCGTAACTACCTTTGGATTCTTGTATCCGTTTGTATACTCCTGCACTAACTAAGACTAGAAATCTGAAAGAAAATATTTAAATGGTTAGGTAAATTAATATTGCATAAAAAATAAGTTTTTACCAAAATGACTGCACTCTATTTAATGGTAAGTATTTTGCTTTTGAAGAAAAACAGTGAAATGAAAATATACTTTTATTCATTTAGGTTAATTAAATTAACACTTATGAATGTTAAGAATTACAAAATGTCAGCTAATTAACCTACAGCCAGTTTGCTGACGTAGTGTAGGGCATGAGAAGAACTGGCAAGAAACTCAGGACACTCTTTAATCGCCAGGTTATTATAATTTTTGTAAGTTACAATTTCAAGTATCTAGCATGCAAAGTGACACAGGCAATAATAATAAAGGTAGGAGACATGTGGTAAAGTAAAATTGTTAAATGACTTACCGACAAGACTCATCTAACAGTATAGGTCCATGTATCTCTGGGGCGGCTATAACAGGCTCTGTAGTAGCCGCACTGATTGTAGGAAACGCTTTATATAGCCCTTTCACTAGGTAGTTGCCTAGACAACGCGTGCCTGTCTGATTGCCTAAGTATTGAGCTGGAAGTATACAAAACAGGGTCAATAATATTTGTATTTTATTGCCGACAGTGGCTGAGCATACAGGCCACGTGATGGTAAGTGGTAACTGTCGCTAATGGACGACTCAAGAGTTCCTAGCATTGCTCCTGCAATGCCAGGGACTCCGCAAAGCCGCTGCCTACCGTGAAGGAGTGAAGTGAGGAAGAAGGAAAGGAGGAAAATTGGTGACAAAATTTGGTTTGTATGATGGTAAGTGTAATACAGTTTATGGATAGGACTGTGTGCAAAACAATGCTTTAACATACATTACATAAAAGTTGTTTCCGATCGTAATGGCGTAACTAAGAGGTTATTTGGTTCTGAAGTGAACTAAATACAAAATTAAGAATACACAGAGCAGTATTTATTTATTTGGGTCTAGAGTATCCATGTGTGAGGCAGAATAACTTCGTTAATGCCATAAGATCACACGCGGCGTTAAAGGTTTGTTGGTTTTTGCCAGGAATAAATGCCAATAATAATAAAATTAAAAACTTCCGGGGACCTTCCATGAGATTTAATATTTTAAAGATCTTTAGTATGAATGCCAAAAGGCATCAATGGCGTGCACAGAGATTTTTGACAGGGTAGGCATTATAGATTTATAACAGGGTAGGCATTATTTATTTATGTTGCTAAAATTGTGATTTCAAGTAATTTAAAGTAGGCAATGCCTTTCTGCCTATATGGAGTGCACGCCACTGTAAGGCACCATATCATACCGTTTTGTACCCGTACCGTACCGTACGACAACGTACCGTATACCGCACCATACTATTCTTTAATACTTAATCAATTAACTCACAATTTCTCAGCTTATTAACATCCAGTCCCAACTGCGACAATCTTAACAATTCGTCTTCATTATTCAAGCTATGATCCACCGTTAGTTGCACCACTCTCAACACAGCATTGTCATCAGTTTTGCACAACAATGCTCTTGTATCACCGACATGGGCGACAAATAGCTTGTTTTTATGCACTAATGCGATTACTACTGCCGCGCCCCCAGATAGATGGACGTCTATTTCTTTTAAACGGGCTAGGATGTTGTAGTTTTGTGATACCTAAAAAAATATATTGTCTTGTTGAAATGGTGTTATATACATATATATTGACATTAGTATTTAAAACTATTGTTATTTTTGTACTGAATATTTTCCTGGACAAAGGCCCCATGTGGCTGTCTGATGGCGCAGTCGAAGTGCGTTTTACCGCTGTGCGAAATCTTGTGGGTTTAACTTCCACGGGAGATAAAATTTTGTGCGATTCATAAAAACTTATACTTAGTCCATAGTTCTTAATGAATGGTGAGAGCATTTAGAAAAACGTTTAGGAACATAATGACCACTTCCCAAAACGACTATTCCCAAAATGACCACTTTGTCCTATACCTATACTACAGTCATCTCTGCCACTAGACAATCTTGGCTCAGAAATGGCTGTAGATGTTGTTTCCATAGCAACTACACAATGGCAATTGTTTTTTTTATTGCCAACAGTGGCAAATGAGCAAACAGCCCACGTGATGGTACCTAAGTGGTAACTCGCTCATGGACAACTCAGGCTCTGGTAAGCCGCTGCCTTCCGTGAAGGGAGTGGTGTAGGTAAAAGGATTGAGGGAGGTGTAGAAAAAGGAAAGGGAGGCAATTAGGCCTAATTACTATTAAGATTATTTACTGCAGTGTACCTACTTCTTTACCATCATTATCATATCAACCTGTGGATATCCACTGCTGGACGTACCTCTTTCCCAACATTCGTAACCATGGCCAGTCATGAGCCAAGACATACATTGGTATTTCTAGTAATTTGCCATTAAAATTATATCAAAGTTATGTAAATCTAAGGAATTTTGCTTCTATCACAATAAAAATAAAGTTTAATGTTACCTGTGTTTCATTCAATGTTTGTAACTGATACTGTAGACTAGTTCGTTCAGCTATCATGCCATCATAGTTCTCTATGTATGCCTTCTCTACTGATATAAAGGCATTTCTGTAAAAAAAATACATTTCACTTTTCACCGTCTACGAAGCTCATAAGCTTCCAAAAATTTATTTATTTATTAATCATGAACTATTATATCTTTACAGGCAGGCCTAATGTGACAGAGAAGTTTAGCTTATTATCCACCTTACATATATGTATATACTATTTTTAACGTAACCTTATTTCTCCATTCTAATAAACAACTAAACTACGTACTACACAGCCAATAAGCAAATGAAAAAAAGTAAATGAAAATAAAAAAATATATTTATTCATATAGGTTAAATTAACACTTACGAGTGTTAAGATTTACAAAATGTCAGCCAATTACCCTACAGCAAAATACATTAAAAAGAAGAAAAAGTCTATGCTACAAACCGTAATCTGTCTCTAATCTCCTCATCAGTGTTAGATGACGGTGGTGGAAACAAGATCTCAGCGGCCATACGCTGCATGATAAACCTTGCTGCGTCCAAACCATTGTGCGGTTCAAATACCCCATATAGGGAACTGTGGACATCGAGTTAAAAAATATATTAAAACAGCTTTCTGGAGTGCGGTTTTCCTGCGACAACATTTATATTGTTTGGTTTCAGTTATAACATAATGTGATGTTAAAGCTTATGTAACCTTTATCAAGAATTTTGTTAAGCTTTTGTTTAAAAACCTCAGAAATATCTGCCTTGAGCAAGTGTGGTAAATAAGGCCTTCCCCGACAATGGTATAATAATGGGCTGGTATGGATACAACTACAATCCTGATACTTGCTTTTCTTGGCATTAAAATAGGCTTTTTCTATCACCATATACTTTAAAATAATTGCCATAAGATTCTGAACAAAGTCGAATAGTATTATTAGGTATTTAACCAACTTCCAAAAAAAGAGGAGGGTTCTCAATTCGACCGTATATGTTTTTATCTAATCAAAATACCTATGTAGGGAACTATTCAAATATCGAATGGAGGCTAATGCCCTTCTCCAGTGTCATAAAGTAAATACTTAACACTTTTGAACTTTATTCAGTATTTTGTATTGAGTTTTAGTAAACAATATTATATATGAACACAAATCTAGTAATTATTATGGACTAAAACAGTTTTACTTACAAATTATCCTCCGTCTGGCAGTAAAAACAAAGATAATCATCTGTTGTATTCGTATTTCCTCCACCTAATCGTGAAAAATATGAGGCCACACAGGTATTCTTGCATTTTGGTAAATCGTCGGTCCAAGGCCGGGCTATCATAATAAATAATGAACACAAAATCTAATTATCCTACTCCAGGTTTAAACTTTCAAAGGAACTCGAAACTCGATTATTTTTGGATTATTTATTTTCGCAACTTGTCACTTGACACTCTAGTCTAGTGATGTCCGAACTGAATCTTTTATATCGATATTTTTAATCGATGTTTGCCAATACAATTTTAACTATATCACATCGCATTATCATTAACAAGGTATGGAAAACACGCATGAGCTCTTCAAATCTATACTGCATGCATTATCTTATCATACATTATGCTTGGCAATCTAATTAAATATTCTCACTGATTCTCAATTTTATTTTGATATCTATACAAAAAGAAAATCTTTTTTAAAAACTTAACTGTAATAAAATTTTATTTATGACTAGAAGCATTTAATTACTTATCTCGTTGTAATTGATTGAATCAAGAGATTCGAGCCAATGCGATTCAAATGTAATATAAATATTGGACATCCCTTCTCGTGGTCACATTCTAAAGAAATTTGTTCAGAAACCATTTCTAAAATACATGTCCTACATTTGTCTTTTTAAATCCATTTTGATGTTTATTATTTAATTATCCTATTCTGTAGAGTGAGGTATTCACTATCTTATTTTATTAAAATTGTGGGACGTATAGCTTTATTTTTCTATCTGAAATTAGTTTATTATTACTGATTTTACTGCTAGAAACGTTAAACTTTGTTTCTGAACAAAACAATGAACTGCGTTTTGTTGTTGCTATTTTCAGTTTTTGTGAAAAAAATACAGCTGTAATAAAAATGACATTATGAAGCTTTCTATTTCGAAAATGTAGTATATTCTAAATAGCTATATACAAAAAAAATAAAATTAGTTCAAAACTTCAATTTTATGATCGTTGCGCATTTTTGTACATAGTGAAAGTGTAGGTATGTACGGGTCTCGACGATCTGTTTGTATAAACGCGCTAATCTCAAGAACCACCAAATGGATTTAGATGCGGTTTTCACTTTTCTATTGTTGGTTTCTCGGGGATAGTTTAGGTATATAATGCATCAATGTATCATCTCTAAGAGCCGAGCGGTTAACGATATAGTAAACGCAAGTACAAAACGGAGAACAATTTTTAGTTCCGATGCGAAGCGAGACGGAGCGCAACGCGTTACTATAAAAATATAATCTTCTAGCCACTATTTCCTTTCCCACACACATGATAAGCTATTCGTAATTATATAGTAGATGACTAAGTAATCTAATACCAGCTGGCGACTCGATCAAGGCTATTTATAATGAAACCATTTAAAATGTAGGTTTGTTAGGATCCACTAAGTACCGTATATTATAAGCAAAATCATGATTATTTTATTAGTGATGAAGTCGGTACCTATCATATCTATACTACACATGTACCTACCCCAGTATATAAGTGTATAATCTATGTACCTACCTACCTATCTAGGTAGGTGCCTACTGTAACCTAAGAATTAAATACTTACTGATGATCATAAGCTATGATGTTTCCTAAGCGATAATAAATTTATAAGAGTAAGTACTTAAATAATATTATGGTGCTAACTTTTCGGTAGGCTGAACCTACCTATGCATTCAGCCAAACTGCGCAACTAAGTAGGTCCTTATCGATCTAAGCATATTTGAAGCGAATGTCGCATTAAGTTTAAATCCTAAAATGGTCAAAATACCATTTGAACACAATCATGTCAAAAAAGTGTTAGCCAGCCAATCGATAAACCTACACGCGATTAAAAATCTTCAAGTCATATAATCGAAGGTCATTTTGCCATGCACGGTCAATGAATTACACACGCACCTTATCGCTAACTAGTTACATTCTCAATTATCGAAATTATTATATAAAACTAGACATCATGCTTGAAAAAAAAAAAACTAAAAATGGTTTCGTTTCAGTATCAAAAGTTTCATTCGGTCTCTCATAACAAACGCCTTCTGAAAATATCATAGCAATAGTAACGTATTGCATTATTAAGATTTACAAAGACGCTTAAAATATTAAAAATGTTAAACATAATAAAATATTTATATAGCCTATGTTACCCGTCCTATTTGTAGCTTTCTAAACGTGAAATATTTTTTTGAATCGGTTTCGTAGATCTTGAGTTAAATCAGAACAAACAAACATACATAATACCTCTTTTCTCTTTACAACATAAATTTACACTAGCTATCCGCCCCCGTATCGCACATGGAAACTTTTAATTTCTTTACATGATTAAGTAATCGTTGAAATTCTCGGCTGTAGCCAGTTCCAAAACTCAGATTCTGGGTTCTGTACCGCTAGCACGAACATTTTATGCCTATCGAAATAGAATAGTAATAGAAAAAATTTGTATGGAAACTTGTACAGCGCTCGGTGAGCGTATTTGGAACTAAAATTTGGTAGCACGAACATCTAGCGGTAATTAACCTACAGTATCGAGAAGTAATCGTAAAGTAAACGCAGGAAATGTATGGAAATCGGCAGCACGAACATTTTTTGACATGTAGTATCGCCAAACGGCTATCGAATTAAACGAAAACTTTGTCACCGACATTTTTAAGGTGAGAGCGTTATCGAGAAGAGTTGTTTCTTGTTTTATTGTATTTATTTAAGTGAAAATGTTTGCATTATGACTGTATATAGATCATTATATGGCATTATATTATTTTGCGTGGCGTTTGGCTGAAGAAACAAGAAGGAAAAGACGAGATAAGGTTTGTAAAATTAACTTGAAGTTAATCACATTTCTTTTAAAATTCAATGTAAAGAAAATTTAAATACTTTATAATTAACTTGATAATATTTCTTTCAGTGGTATTGTTCAAAAGGCTTTTCTTAAGAAAATCGAAGATCTTATAGATTTAACGAAAACAAGCGTTCACCTTATGCCAAGAAACTTCGCTCCAAAGCACACTTGGGAGTCAGTAAAAGAATAAGCTTACATCATATTATGGTAGGTACTCATTCATACGAAATTAATTGTCTTATATATTAATTTAATCATCTAAGATTAAAACTGTGTTATTGTTACAGGTTATTTGTGCTTTGTCATTTTAAACCTACCACGGGCTCTTATTAACGCATGTTTTTTAAGGATATTGAGATGGGGCAAACAAGTGTCAGCCAGGAAATATGCTACGGAGGTCACGGAGGCACTTAACAATAACCAACACAAATCAAATTCCCCACTTTAAGAGGAGAGACGCCATAAACGTAGGTAAAATAGTAGGTACGTTTCACATTTAGGTACATTTACTAAATAGTACCTAAGTACTTAGGTATCTACTTATGTTTTGTTATTATTACATAGATATCTTATTAAATTTTATGTACATAATGAACTTCTGCTTTACATTATTTTTTCAAAACTATGGAATACCAGGTGTATGCGGTATTTAGTATCAAATAAGCCAACGTGGTATAGATGACAGTAATCAGAAAACTTATTAAGCTGTTCACTAAGAAACCTTTTAGTAAATAGGCTTAACTTAATTGAATAGATCTCTCAATATTATAATTTTCTTTAATTAATAGTTTTTAACTCTAATAAGAAACCTACTTAATTTTCTTCTTGTTGTTGTTAGTGTATAATAGTTTTGTTTTTTAAATCTGTGTGTTAATATCTCTACTAAGTACATAGTTATGTGTTTTTAACTGCAATGCTTTGGTGTAAACTGTTTTGTTATGTATTTGTGTTTATAATAAATAAATAAATTATCTCTATAATATGTTAATTTTTATTAATAAAATATTGGAATAATCTGGGGAATATAAAGAGTGGTCAGCAAACTGTAAGCAAATTGGCTGATATTTTACTTACATTCTAGTCATCATCATTGTCTTTAAGCGTCTTTCGTTTTCTATTGTGTCTGGTTGCATAGTGTTCAAAGTGTTAAGTATTTATTATTCAAGTGAATAAATGAGTTTGCTTATACATTACTTTCACTTTATTTTATGGTACCTAGGTATGAATAAATGGCAACTGTATAAAATTTAAAAATATTTATTATAAAATCTATATTATTTATTTCTTGAAACTATTCTCATAATATCATTCTCCTCACTTTAAAAAAATACTCATATAGCCACATTGCGCTTCCTTTTGTGATGATGTATCTGAGTGGTGGGTTGTGAACTAGCTAGTCTTTTGAGTCTTCGGTGGAGCTAGATTTGAATATTTGGGCTTGATGGTTTTACAGCTCTAAATTCACCGGCATCTTGACTGGAGCCTAGGGTATTCCAATCCTCATTACCTGTATGAACAAGATATTTAATGTAAGTTAAGTTAACAATCAATAGGAATTTAATTGTTAGTAGGTACAGTTTAAGTAAGTATCACTATGGATGAAAATATTATTAAGATTCTTCAGTTCATATTTGGTTAAATATAGAGTACAAAAAAAAATTAAAATAAAAGGCAAGGTAAATGCCGCTAAATAGGTATGTCTGTTATTGTTAGTGTATTATGGTAACTGTTTATGGGAATATACTTATTACCCAACTAAGTCTATTTATAAATTACTTTCTCTAGTGGTAAGTGCAATTTAGACAGAGTATTAACGAGTAATCATTATACTAACACAACGTGAACAATAGCACACCATACACATGTTAGACTTACCAATTGAAATTGCACGAAGTACAACTTTAACTTAAACTTCTTGCAGTCTGTAGGAACTAGGTTATCTCTATCCATTATTTCTTCACAATAAGCTTTGCGACTTGGGTAGAACTCCATTCCTAAAATAAAATAAAGTAAACATTTGTAATTGCAACAACTTGATCATATTATTTTTACCAATTATCCAATAAATATGTAAGTATTTACTTTTCCATAAAGTCTACCAACATTGTGAACTGCGTAAAACTAGTATTTGAAGACATTCTTACTTTGATAATTCTGCTGTATTAATAATAATTCAGCACAAACATCGCGCGTCAGTATTTCAAATTCAAACTGTCATAAGTCAAAACCATAGATTACGTAAACTAAACAACTAAATTTACTACAAAATGGCTGCGTTCAGAAATTAAGAAGCTTAAAATTTTTTATGTCTGCTAAATTTAATTATAAAATTGTAATTTTTAGGTCGATTATTATTTTACATTACTTATTTCGTAAGGCCGTAACGTTATACCTTTATTAAGTTGCATTTTTATCACTGCAAATGATTTATTAAATACAACAATAATAGTTTTTGAACGCATCATTCCTTATCATTCGTTCAATTCGTCTTGTGTACATGGCATTATTTAACCATAATATCGAGTTCGTATCGAGTACACGTGAGTAAGGTAAATATGTTCATGCTGCCGATGATCTTATTTATAGTATCGACTCCGTATTCGAATAGTTAGCTCGATACGAATACTTGACGTAATGGTTGAATGTTCGTGCTCGAGGTACTGTAGACGGCCGAAGCGACTAAAACATGCCTAAGTACTTACCTGTTAAAGGTAAGTACCTACTAAGTAAACCTTCATGAAGAAATGCTTTATGCCTAGACTAGTCTAAACGGTAGTATTAGTGAACTACTTAGGTAGGTACCTATGTGGCTAGCTGAAATTAGTTATTATACATTCAGGACCTAACACAACATACCTACCTATATATATTATGTATAGGTTGGTAGATATCCTTAAATTTAAATAATGCAAAATCTCACTGAAACAATTCTATAGATTTTTGATTTAGTAAGAAGTAAGTAAGTAACCGCATGGATCAATACATGTATGAGGTTAAGTACACTAATCGCGTTAATTTTGTAGATGGGTGACCGTTTTCTAACACATCCATCGATCCTGGTTCGTATAGGAAACATCTACAATAGGTTGATGCAAGAGGATAGTCAAAAACCTAAGAAACAAAACTAAATTTAGTTTGGTATTATTTAGAGCGCCGGAGGCCCAATTTCCCTCCTTTTTCCTTTCCTCACCTCCCTCATTCCTTTCCCCTAACCCCATTCCCAGCCCCCATAGTGGAGGCAACCATAACAGCAGCTTAAGAAGATGGTATGGTGACCACCACTTCTAGATTTTACTGACTGCTTACCATCAGGCGGGGTGGAGGGTGGAGTCACTTTGGTAGGCTAATATAAAAAAAAAATATTAGGTTCAGATTACTAATAATTGTTCCACTCTGACCAACTAAACTGATCAATTAATAATCTATTGCCTGACGGCTCAACTATTTGGTTGGTCGGTTAAGAAGTAATGGAATCAACATTTTTTTCTGACGGAACAACTTTTTACAACAACTATCAACAAAAACAAAACAAATAAACATGGCCAAAAACAAAAGACTATCGGTAAATGATTATATTTTATTTTGTTAAAAAATAGATGCAACCGATTTTCGACCATAGTGACAGTTTTCAGACAATTTTTTTCAATATTCATAAGCATGCTACCGCCCTGAGGAACCGCCTAAGTTGGCAAACGTCAATAAGGTCGACAATCGCTTGCGTCTATTTTTTATATGCACTCTTGATGTCTGATCAATGATCATTTGCCGAGTTTTTTGTTATGCCGACGTTCACTTGTTTCGTGAGCGCTCATTTGTAAAAAAAAAATTAGGAATGATTTACTGGTTAGGTTACTTACTTTAGTGGTTGGTTCGGTAGTAAGAAAACTAGGTACATAAATAACCGGTCGAAACCTATAAAATGTACCTACTCTGTGATCAGAACAACTAAGTATTTGATCAGTTTAGTTGGTTGGTGTGGAATAAGTGATCCAAATGATTATAAACAATTGAACTACCCATACTTCGGTGTCTGGACTTTATTTTGACCTTTGATAAATCATACTCTTAAGTGTTGTCCTAGATTGAAGCATCTATATAGATAGGTAGGTACCTGCAAGACAAATCACACTAGGGACATTAATTCAATAATTAGGTTTCGAAACTTCTAGTGCTTATTTGACCCTGCTCATTGTGTTGATATATTATATTGATATTACCTAACTATTATTTATGAATATTTCAGATATTGAACCAAGAAACTTCTAAATAAAAGACCATTCTCTTTGATCAAAGTTTTAATGTTCCTTCCACATACCAAAACTCTAATCTTTTACAAATTTTTGCAATTTTTATAATTTTATTTATACATTGTTAGCTCTTTAACATATAGAGCTATCCATGACTAATGTTTTGTAATATTATAGTCTATATTTATTAAGCAATGTTTATTCCGGACATGAATCAACAGTTTTAGAAAATATTTATTATTTTAAAAAATATTATAAGGTGCTTTTCACCTTGACTATACATATTAAATACTCCTATGATCTCCTGGTGTGCTGTCGACAATAATGTATATAATATGCAATATTTTTAAATATAATATAACCTTTATAGCCAATGCCTCCAACAATAGGTCATTCAACACTTAACTAACTCCTACTTAAGAGAATTAACTGTTTTGTATTCCATTATGCTGTATGTTACAATATAAAACTAAAATAATGTATTAGTGCATGGCATAAGATTTAAGCAGTTTGAATTCAGGAACAATGAGGTTTCCAAAGTCACATGTTAAGAAAAAAAAACAAACACAGTGCCCCTGTACAAACTGAACATTCACAAATTTACAACATTAAACGTAGGGAAAGTTAATTAAAAAACATTTATTCGGAACACAATGTAAAAACATAATGAGAACTATTATTTGAGACACTACTGTGGCTCTGGAAACCTAATTCACTTCGGGTGAGCAAAATTAAAAACTACACCA
The DNA here is from genome assembly GCA_963082885.1 of Parascotia fuliginaria. Lineage (NCBI taxonomy): Eukaryota > Metazoa > Arthropoda > Insecta > Lepidoptera > Erebidae > Parascotia > Parascotia fuliginaria. The sequence continues at coordinate 10,595,821 of OY720194.1, read as the reverse complement.
TTCTGTGGCCGATTTAAATTTAATCGGTTTTTTTATCTGCAGCTTTGGTTTCTGATTCTGGTTTTTTTTCCTCTTTCTTTTCGGGTTTCTCTTCCTTGACCTTTTCCTTTTCCTTCTCCTTCTCCTTTACTTCCTTTACATCTCCTTTCTCATTTGTGACGATTTCCTTGGCCTCCTGCTTGGAAGCCTCATCGAAGTTGCCAACTAGGTTAGGTACCTCGTCGTCCTCGTCGAGTGGTTTCGGCGCGGCGACACTCGATGCCAACCTCTTCAGTTGGTTCAGACCTTCGGGGCCGAGTTGACTAAGAATGCCGGGAAGCATCTCGGCTATCTGCTTGTTCTCTCCATGGCCGGTGATAGCGAAAGTATTCGCCGCGAGGGATGCCTGCGCTTTCGGATTGTTGAAGTGTATCACCGTGCCATCATCTTTGATCATATTCACCTCTTCGATGCCAGGAATAGTGTTTACTGACAACTTTTTGAGGGACGACTGTAATTTCTTGTCATCTGTCGCCGCGGTAACGTGAACAACCTTTTTCTTGCGTCTTGGTGTACCCTTACCGCCGATGCGCACCTGTGATTGCAATTTCTTTAGCTTCTCGGTGTTCATTCTGTCGTTTTATTACACGCGCCTGTTTATCGAGACACGTTACACTTTTTGCGTGGCTATTTATTCAATGTATACCGTGATCACACGAGTTTTCCATGTAACTTGATCGTACGCACGTGTTTTGAACACCGGGTACATACAAAGGGAAAATGGTGGATTTGATACAAGTTATTTCTGATTTCCGAGTTTTGCAAGTTGGCAGCACCGCAGTATAGTGTTTCTTTTCGCATTGAAATAAAAAAAATAAAAAAACTTAAACAATGAGCGAAAAATAGGCATTTATTAATATTGCGTCACCTAAAATAATTAATATTATTACATTTATTTTCTACATTCAAATAATTTTAATAAACTGTATTTTTAGGAAAAATACTAAGACTTGTCTTTAATAATATCACCTAGTCACATAGAACATAGAGAACGAAACGTAACAGTGATACCAGCCACATAAACATGTTACTCTTGGACGTAATATTCAACTTGGACTGAGCACTTCAAGTCAGAAAACGATACAGAGAAAGGAACTTAGAGATGACGTTTCTTTCTCTTTAGGGTTATCATTTGTATTTTGTACAAATACTTAAATCATAGTGTTGTCATAAAAATGGACTGAATACGCTACCGAAATTATCTGTCGCATTTGTATAACTTTTTTTCATAAATACAAGTAGAGTAGCTGTGTAGCGCACAGTGAATCTGATACACCTAATACCGCCTCGGTCCTGATCCTTTTCCCTTTTCCTTTCTAAACCCTTTCTCCATGGTCGGCAACGATGTGGTTGCGTTTTTTAAGCAAAAAACACAGCCATGTCTTTATGTTACCGTTACCAATTACCACCAGGTGGGCTTTAAGCTTGTTTGTCACCACAGTCGTAAAAAAATGATTTACCTTTACTAAAGTACTACGATTTGAAGGGCTTACAGCTATCGGAGTAGGGTTTTACCAAAGTAAAAACACTAGGTAAATAAGTCCAAACATTTTTAGGGCATGCATATGCGTTTGGGGGAGGGGAGGAGGCTTGAGCCCCTAGCTAGCCCCCCCCTTGGATCTGCCAGTGTTAGAACTAGAAGCAAGTCAATATTGAAATACAACTAGATTTAAAGACTCCACTAATGAATGTTATACTAAAGTAATATAAATACACAGTCTTCTTTATAAAAATATATAATACGTGCCGACACGTTTATTAATATTTCCCATAAAAAAAAAAAATAGAGTTGAATTTGCAGTATTAAAAATTTCAAGTCGGTCTAGTTAGATTACCAAGTCTGCTTCTGACGCACAGACAGACTAAATAAAGTGAGAAAAGTTTTCTGACGCAGCAGAGAATTTTTAGGACAGCGCCACCTATCTGTGTTATATCATACTTTATCGCTGGTTTAAGTGCTAATGTAGTTCTATTTAGCAAATAGGGGATTTTAATAGATGGCGCTTTATTGTTGTTTATAATCGATAAGAGATAGCGTCACTAGTATAAAATCATGAACGAATGAAAATATTTTCTTTCTATTTTTGTAACAGGTATAATAATTATGATAGGTAGATAAATATCTTCCAGCGAATATTTATTGACGACATAGTTATCAAAAGAGGGCAATATTATTATATTTTAAGTTACTTATGTACTTATCTCATTTTTATTCTTTTTTTTTATATTAGCCTTCCAGTGTGCCTGATGGTAAGCAGTCAGTAGAATCCAGAAGTGGTGGACACCCTTTTAAAGCCAAACTACTGGTATGGTGTCCTCTACTATGGCGGCTTATTGAGATGAGAAGATCATAATTAGATGGGAACACATGCACTGGTAAAGAGTTCCAGGCTTTAGGTAATTGAGCGCAAAAGTATAAATCGCTGAACCGTTTGGATCGAGACCCTTAAGATTCCACTGTGAAAAGGTAGAACTTCAGTCCGTCACGTTTCGTTCTGGATAAAAACGAGCACGAGGGAGCGTGGGATTAATTCAAAGAGCTCTTCAGAAAATTCTCCGTAGTGAAGGCGCCATTAAGGCGATGACTTCTAGTAGGTTTTAAGAATTACTTCTTGGAGTTGAGATCTCGACTGACGCAGGATACTAAGGCTATCCTGTAGTGGTAAAGCTGTCTTCTGAAGAGAGGGATGTGGAAGGAACGGAGATTTTATTTTTGCATGATGGCGGAAGCGTCAGGGCTCTTGTGCTACAGGGCCCTGCTGAGGCCAGCAAACGGTACGTCTTTGCCTCGACATCTGTCTACTCTGTGTCGTGCCCATGAACAATCCAGTAGGTAGGCGTAGCCATCCAATCCAGTAGGTAGTAATCCATCGGTTTCTTTGTCTTCAATTTTCCTACCTTATCCCCTTGCTACATAGTTGGCAACGGCTTGGTTGTGTTCTGAGCTGAAAACATAGCCATGTCCATACATGACAGTTACCACTTGCCTTAAGTGAGCCTTGTTTGCCACCAAAGCTGTAAAAAAAGGCACCCCTCCAAGCTACGCCAATTTGGTCCTCCCGCGTATTGCTTGTTGGACGATTTCGCGGTAAGATGACTTACTGCGGTCGAACATTTTATTAGTCTTGTACCCCAACATTTCAAGAGACCTATGGCCAGCAGTGGTCTGCCATAGGCTGATCGTAAACATTTCAATCACCGACTGCCGAAAACAAACCGATTTGTTTTTATTCGGTTCGGAAACTGCTTGATTAATATTTCTTCTGCAATGTTTCGAGAACATGTAATTTTTACGATTAGGTGGGCTATGTTCTAGTTACGTATAATTTTATTAAAAAACAAATAAATCTGAATACATTTTTATTTTACTGAAACTGTGTGGATTTGAGAGCACACGTTTATAATCTGTGTTGAGCATTTCATTTATTTATAATATCTTACAAAGTCTACAAACAAATACTTTTAGGGTACCTAGATTAGTAATATTTCTCGACCCTATTACTGGAGATCGAATCTTGCATGGTGTTTCATACACATAATAACCTGATTTTTTTTTTTTGTTTTTTATATTAGCCTACCAAAGTGACTCCACTCCTGATATCTTATCATCATCATATCAGCCAAAAGACGTCCACTGCTGGACATAGGCCTTCCCCAATTTTCGCCACCTTGGTTGGTCGTCAGCCGCCTTCATCCATCGGTTGCCCGCCACCCTTATAAGGTCGGTCCACCTTGTGAGGGGTCACATTGCGTCTTCCGGTTCGTGGTCGCCACTCTAGAATCTCTCTGCCCCAACGGCCATCAGTTCTGCAAGCTATGTGTCCTGCTCATTGCCACTTCAGAGAAGCAATTCTCCTACATAGGTACCTGGTATGTATCTACCACTAAATCATTGAGGTGGTCCAATTTAATTTATAATTTTTTAAGTCTAATTTAAGGCTTTTTAAGAACGTTTGAGCTTAGATTTGAAGATATACGGCTTACCTAAACTACGTATAAGCTTAACAATAATTTATTTTATTAAATGAGTACAGCATTTTGTATGATATCATTCGAATTCCGACTCAAATTCTTTCTAAATGATATTCCAAAGATTGAATTATTATCAACGTATGTAACTCAATGTATTTATCAACAAACATCCGATTCAAGAGAGCTCTCAACAACGAAAATAAACTCTACTCATCACCTAAACGCGTTATTGAATCGATAAACATTTATCTGCTTTTACTAAATGGACTACAAAATGGTGGACTATAAAGCTGTCGTCGGCTCATCTGTTCGCGCCTTATTTTCAAATTGCAGTGTTGCTGTATTAAAAACATTTTAATGAAGTATAATAAGAATTTTTTTTAATTGAGTAGGTACATTTTAAAATATTTAGAGTCACATAATCCTCACTTGAAAGTAGATGTTGGCCGTAGCTTTTACAAAATTTGCATGAAAGTTTTATTTTGTTTAGATCTATAAAAGTCTAGTTTACTGGACCGTCTATAGACATGTCCATGTTCTTTAAGCATTGCTGAAACAATGCTTTGTAAAATCAAGCTGATGCCCGCTGAATGAAAGAGGAGAAAAATAGGAACTCCTTAAAATTCGCTCATCAAGCATTAGTATAGTAACTTATATTTTAGGTATTTTTTCTGGGATACTACCTACCTAACTTAAATCATGACACAAACTAACTATTAAGATTCCAACCATTATATTTTTTAATCCTGGTATCCCACATGTCAGGCCATCCATCATCACAGCGCAGATAATAACACACAGCTATGATAAATGTAATAACGTTTCGCTAAAACGTAACAGTGTGTTCGCGCACTTATCTGTCGCGATGACAGATGTACAGACGAGCAGAAAATGCTTTGAGGTTTTAAATATTTACTTAATCTCATATATAAATTTGTTGATCTGAATTACTTATTGTTTGAGGGAACATTAATTATTATTTTGTTATTAACTCTATACTTTCCATTCTAGTTTCATGACTTTACCAGGCTTTAGCATAAGTAGTACCTATCGCTCAAATCAGAGCATCTGCTTTATTTCGATTTTGCTCCCGAGTTATTAATCAGGTGTGAAACCAACATCTCATATAGCTGACATAGTGCCACCATGTTATGACACTTAGGATATTGTTCATCACTCCTGAATTCCACTGATTACGTACTATGAGGCAGAGTAGAGTCGTTTTAAACTATAAACAACGATAAACTTGGAGCCGAAAAATCGGTTGCTTTAGTAGTTTACAGTATAACTTCTGTTTAGTCTTACAAAGCAAGATCACTATACACGTTGGCGTCGATGCCTGGTGCTAGATGTCCTGATATCTAGACCTGACATGTCCTAGTATTTAGTTATCGGGAAAAAACATAAGCTATCTTTTATTATTTAAAAAATGGCTTAAAAGGGTTGAAATTGGAGATGAAAGTTTGTATGAAAAATCGTCAATGAACGTCAAAACAGAGATTTAACCGACATTCACGCGGGCGGAGCTACGGGCAACAGCTAGTCCATACTAGCTAGTATAAGTTGTAGCTGATCACGTAGGCCTTTAATTAAAAGACCGTTGCTGGATAATTCATGTCTGATAAACATTATACGGGAACCTGGATTTTAAGAACATAAGTAAGTATACATTTAAAAAAAGGAATGAAGTTTGAGCCAGCGTAGTGATAAATGCTCGTGTCTCATACACATGTATGAGGTCTTCAACTGACTGCAGAGTTTATTGCATATGTCTGATATATTCATGACAGTCGTATGAATTATCTCTATATCACTGACGCAAATAAGAAGTAATGCTTTTATTACAATTGCTAAATAGGTACTTAAAAGCAGTCAATTAAACGCAACATTCTCATAACATACCTGTTTTCTTTACAATTTTCACCATCATTGGAAAAGCGAAAGGTGATGTACGCTTTTACACTTTAGAAAAGTCGATCTTGTAATAATTGGCATAAAGTAAAAATTCACATAGTCGCTTTTCTTATTTTATATCACTTTTCTACGGTTGGCGCGGTATCATTGTATCTCGATTGTTTACGATAGTAAAAGAAGCTTTTCTTTGCCTACATAACGTTGTTAGTCACTAATGTAGTCTGTAATTAGTTAGTACTTAATGATTTATGTAAGCGTACTAATTGTCTTTTTATTGGTGTGTCAGTAACTTGTTATAATGCTTTATTGTGTTGTGGGAATATTTACAATGGATGGTAGAGATACGCCAACGATAATTGGTAGTTGTGCTACTGTACTACACATTACACTACACTACGGCATACCTAAACATTCACTTACACTCACGTTTTCAAACTCACTACACATAAGAATTTTGATATTTTTCATATTTATTTAAAGAAGAATAGAGCCTGGAGATTTGTCATTTGGATTCGAATCTAGTACTTTCTTTAGAAATTGAAACTCATCCAGATGAATAGGGAATAAACCTACAAAACAATTTTTATGTTCTTATATTTAGGCATTAAATATATCGACAAATTTGTACCTCTTTAACAGAGAAAGAAATACATATTACAGCATAAAATACTTATTGTTAATACATACCTAAACAGCTAAATTTTATAAATACCTTTATTCATATTTTATATTATTTTATAATTACATAATTACGAATGGAAATAGTAGGATACCTCTAAAAACAGTGCAGAAAAATAATCTGTGAATCCCTTGTGTGTTCGCTAGTACTAGACTAATAAACTAATGCATTTATATTTAGATTGTTACGCGTTTATGGCTTTTTTATAATCATATTTGAGTGTTGTTATGACGATTTGTGCGCTTTTTGTACTCTAACAGCAGACGCCATTAAGAAGACATACATTATTGTATATTTTTATTCAAATTGAACGTTTGAAAATACTACGCAAAATGTTCTGGTTTTACAAAAGTTCATGCTAAGTATTTGTATAAGAAAAACTTTGTAAAATGCGATTTGCACTAGTTTTTTTTAAAGATAGAGTAATGAAAATAACTAGGGAAAATTTCAGGCATGTATTCAAAATGAGATACGTAAAAAAACACTAAACTCCATAGAGAAAATGCATATATGTAGTAAATATATATTATAATGATGGAGATATACCTTCTTCTCTTATAGGAACTTTAATTACTTTAAACTTTACTGTCGGTTTTTCGATAACTAGATTACTGGGTGACAAGAAGTCGATTAATCCTTTTTTAGAATAAATATTTAACTAGGTACGTAAGTTTCATCATTAATGGACTAGATTGATCGAAGAAGTTTTTGGTATCTCATACAATAATAGTGAAGGGTGTATAGCCAGAGATTTTCTAGGAGTATAAGAGGTCTATGAGCAATGGTTACCACGTAACAGTAGGCGGCTAGTAGCCTGATTGCCACTATGGGCAAAGAAAAAAAGCAATTACGCTAACTAAATATTAAAAGCACTAATAAACTACATTCTTTATTACCAACAATTTCTTAATAAATTCTTCATAATTATGAGAATAGATTATTTTGCTCCTACCATATTATTATATTTCTCTAAATCTACAAAATCACATAAAAACACAACTTATCAGTGTATATTTTCTTGTCGTTAAACCCAAATAAATATCACTCAAAGCCCAAATTAGTTTTAGAAAAAAAAACTGTTAAATTATGTTAATCTATTTCGGTTTCGGGAAAAACAATTAACTTGACACAATGATAAGGACAAACACTAATTGTTTTAATGGTAACACTGACGAACAGATGAATCGGTGAGCGCGAAGAGAATCACAAAAAAAGGAATTTTGAAAAAAGAATCGACGATTGTTAGAAAACACGCTTTGACTTTTTTGTTAGCCTATTTTTGAACGCATGGAATGTTTTTTTGTTTAGTGTTGATGTGTGTAAAAAGTAACGGGATTTGGACGAAATGTGTGGAATGTTTATTTAAGTTCAAAGGACAACGGGACAAACAATTCAATTCGATTGTCTATGTTTCTTAATTTTCCGTTAACAATAAGGCATCGCAGAAATTGCTATTGAGATGAATAATTTAATCAGTATAAAAACAATAATTTCAGTTTTAACAACATTCTCATCGACTGCCTCCGTGGCGTGGTTGGAGCGCAAGCGACTGCTGTGCACGAAGTTGTGGGTTCGATCCCCACATGGGACAAAAAATTCTGTGATCCATAAATATTTGTTTCAAGTCTGGGTATATTTTCCATCCGTTATTTGTATGTTTGTAAAGTCCCCCGCGACACAGGACTTGTACCCTAGTGCGGAGACGTTGCCTATAAAAAATACACAAAGTCATTAAATTTAAATTCAACATACAATAATTTTGACGGAAATATGCGCGGGATACCTTTTTACTTAAAACCAAATAAATCATAATACTTTCCATTAATTTATTTATGCTATAAATCGATCATGTTCTATAGACTCCCATCGAAAATCAATCATAAAATTTAAGAATTTTATTCTGAATAATATTGTTGTTACTACTTATTAACTATAATAAACAAACAGACATAGTGATTTATTTATTGCACTTAATACTATCTATTATATCGGTACCTAACAATTTAAAGCTCATTTTTTTAAAATAACCTATTTTATTGAGTAAACTCTGTGGGGAAGGTATATAGCGGACTACACACCTTCAGTTTTAACTGTACAGTTAAAGTTTTATCTAATCATATTTTGATTAGATCTTAGATAAACTGTACAGTTCAGCTATTTGTTCTACACACCTAACGATTTATCTGTACAGTTTGGACTGTACAGTCAAATCGCACAGTTAATACTGGTGTGTAGCCCGATTAACAAACATTCAAAACGGACGCAAAGTACACTCAGTGAAATATTTTCGTGTCTTGTCTTGTATTGTTTTTGCAACACAGCTTTGTTCTTATGCTACAAGTGGGCATTAGCTTTAACTTACGAAAAATTGCGACAAGCTGACAGTAAAAAGGAGAGTTTTCTTGATACTTCTCTCGTAATTGGTTGACATTTGCTTTGTTTTGACGTTCATAAATGTCACTCATTCACACGAGTGACTTATGAACGTCATGAGACACTCAATGAATAAATATTAATTTCATTTAGGTTAACATCAGGAGGGCTGTAGATATGGTTGTTAGCCACTTAATATAATATTATTATTATATTATTATTACTTATGACTAAAAGCTTAACAGTGTCGGTGTTACTCATTAAGAAATTAAGCGCTGATCATATTTCAAAGAAAAATAAAGCTGTTACAACTATTTTTAGCACAGAATAACTAAAACTTTATTACATATGGTAACAATTTAAAGTTATGTTGCATTTTAAACTGGTCGGATTAAAGGATTATTTGTGAATAATATGTCTAAACACGGCCCACCCGTGCGAAACAGCTGTCAATTTAGCGGCCATTTTAGATGTTTATTTTTTTTAGAGGTTAGACAAAATGAGTTATTGAGCCTAGTTTTGTGATTTTGTGTAATTTATTAGGTTGATATTTTTTGGTGTTAATTTGTAGGAAATGGAGAAATTAAATAGTACCATAGTAAAAAAACATTATTGTCAGCAATATAAGTAAGCGTCCCCACACTAGTCAACTTAACCGTAGTCATCATCGCCCAAAAAACCTAAGATATATAGTACATAGATGACTATTATTAATAACAAGATATCGAACTCTATCGGAGCGGACAGGGATTTTACTAACGTAGATACTACCGAAAAGAACATGTAAGTACGTCTATTAGTGGCTTTTTTTTATACCGATGTTTATTTGAAAACCCGATTTAATTCAATGGATCATTTAGCGCTGAAACGCTTTTGCAATATGTCAATATGTCTCTTATTGGCAGCGCTTCAGCACCGAACGAAAAATCTAAATCTTGATTTGAAGTTTGTGTAGTGAAAGAGTCAGTCGACAGACGATTGTGTTTTGGTGCCGTCGGCCGCTGTAGCGCGTCTGTCAAAAGAAGGTGCCTGCACTCTTTAACTAAGTAATCGTTTTGGTTGATAAAATATCCTATGTCCAACAGTGGACGTTTTTCGGCTGATAAAATATGATGGACACTTATTCTCAAAGCATAGAAGGCAATAGGACTTATTGAAAAGGCTTACAAAAATCGGGATCAAAATTGAAATAAATACATTGGCTAAAAAATCCAGGTTTTAAATAAGAAACCGTAGGTATTACATAGAACTTTTCGAGCCCCTTCACAATATCAGTTATACTATTAAGCTTAAAATATCAATTAACAGCTCTATTTTCATGGAAGTTTAACAGATTATGTGTGTACAAACGAGGGGTTCGTGTTTTTGGGCTATAACTCATATCTTAATGTATTCGACATATTAGTTCCGGGAAGGCAGAGTTTCAAACGTTAAGTTTACTCGTGAAATTGTGTGATGGTGTAAGAACAGCTGGTTGTTGAGATTTTTGAAAGATTTTCGTGATTGATTCTTATAACATAAAGTGGTCGTTCATTTGGTAACTGGAGTTAACGAAATATGAATGAATACAATATGAATGACTTTTTGTCAGCGTGATTGTGTAAAATTAATCACATATATATAAATTTTAATGTTATTTACAACTAACGACGCGCGCTGGATTTGCACTTTGGTGCTACTTTACATGTTTTTATGTCACAATTGTATAAATCTTTAAATTTCTTAATAAAAACTCGTATTAAAATTCGTTGTGTGCTAGAACTGCCAAGGTTTGTAATCTTGTAGTACCTAAAACATATTAGAATCCACTTGATAGCCTTAGGTGAATCGCAAAGACTAAAAATGAAAGAAAGGTTCTAACACTCGTCTCTAAACGTCACATAAACATAGCTTTTGTTGCAGTTTTCTTTAACTTATCCAGCTAAAATCACTCAATATCCAATAGAAAGTATATATAATTCAATTTTCCCAAACAGCACAACAAAAGACCCAAAAAATATTTAAATAAGAGGAAAAACAAGTTGTATTCAAATAAAATAAAACAACGGTGCCGGAACAAATTTCAATCTCACAAGTTAACGAAAGAGGTTCGGGGACAATTTGTTTAACAATGTGAAACCTTTTTGCACCAGAGAAACATGGAACTTAAACTATTAAAAGTGTTTCCAGAGATATCAAGATTGTTTTGCTTTAGATCGAAAAAATATATATGCATCATGAATAATACGGTAATTTTTACGGTAGTAGATGTACGCTGATTTCAGCATGAATGGGCCGGATCGTCCGGGGAAGTAGGTACTACCCTCTCATAGAAGATCGACTTAAGAGTAGTAGTATCCGTACTACTGCGTATCGTTCGGTGAGTGAGAGCGCCGGTGGTCCAATTTCCCCTCTTTTCTCTTTCCTCACCTCCCTCATTCCCTTCCCCTAACCCCATTCCCAGCAGCCTTAGTGGAGGCCACCATACCAGCAGTTTAAGACGATGGCTTTTGGTATAGTGGCCGCCACTTTTGGATTCCACTGACTGCTTACCATCAGGCGGGGTGGGAGTCACTTTGGTAGGCTACAATATAAAAAATACCTACAGTAAGGTGTAATGTAGTCTCTGTACTGAACAGTACTATGGCGATGGCGCGATGGTGTAGTGACTATTGACTTAACCTTCTTGAGAAGGACAATTTGCCTATTACGTCTAATTTGCTGACAACAACGGTGGAGCTGCGAGAATTTGTAATTGCCATTTTACAATCAAAATGACATTTTTAACGGGGTTACAATTTAGAAATAAAAATAAATAGGTATTCAATCAACTAAATACTAAATTCTAGACTCATTACCACAGATCAAAATATTTCATAAAAAATATTATTTAAGTAACTAACAATCGAAATTTAAATTTAGCGTCTTATAGCATGAGTAATTTGACATTACCTCTATGTGCAACTCGTAAACGTTAAAAGATTATATTGAGCGCTTTGCTCATGAATGTAAACTGTTATTAGTACCTAAGTGAAAAGTTTTCAGGCAGATGCCTTACGTGTGTGTTAACTCACAAGTTGAAGGCTTTTTGAATTGCCTAGAGTTGACAGTTACGTTTTCTAAAAACAATTACTGCATAATGTAGGTACTACGTTTCCGCAGCGCGATTTCAACCGCGTCTTTGTTAGGGGTAAGTGTGATGTTAACCTATAACCTTCCTCAAGGACTGGACTATTATACGAAAATAATTATACAAATCTGGCAGTTCTAGAGATTAGCGCGTTCAAACATAATAGTATATAATATGGATTTTCTTTATACAACAGCTCTAAAATTCAGCAAACCAAATATTTATTTTGTGCAATACTATCCTTTTTTAAAGAAACAATTTCAATTTACACTTGGCAACCCTGTTAGAAGTGTCTATCAAAAATGGTCGCGTTCAAATTTGTTTTTTTTGGGGGCAAAAATCTTTTGTCGTTTCGTTGAGAATCGATCCGCCGGGAGCAATATTCGTTCAAGAACCGTTGAAAATATTGAGAAGGATTTTGTTTCGAACGGATTTAAGAACGGTATAAGATCTGTTTGTTTATTTTATATATTGTTAAACGAAAATGTTGTTGACTGTCTGCTATGGAATATTGGAGGATTAGCTAGTGAAGGTTTATGAGATAATAAAAAGATGAGAAGATAATATGTAAATTATGATTGAAATTGACATGATTTCACATAAAAGTCTACGCCTATTACCAAACGGTTTCGTTAAATGAGCGTTTTCTAAAATGGTGCCCACTAGGTGGCAGCACTGAGGCGTCAGGTCCAGGCACTTGTCAAAGCGCTTTCAATCAACCAATCAACCGTGAACAATTCTATTGATTTCAAACTGTGACTGAATTTTGAATTTCTGTGAATGGAAAACTTTTCTCCTAAATGGCGCCAACTGTGGGCCAAAAATTTTCCTAACCACCTTCATTACGGTATATCTAAAATAAATTAATCAAACTCAGGTATGACTGAGTTTTGCTATACCTAGCTTGCACTGACCTTTTCTTAGTGATGCCATATTCTGGAGGCATTAATCTTTTTATATTCAAAATGAAAATTGTCTAATATTTTATGTCGTTCTATAGCTTAACTCATAACACAGTAAGTGTAAAGTTTGCAGCTAATATCCAATTCTAACATATTAAATGTATAGATACCTTATTACAAGATACATATTGTTATGCACTTAAGCCGTTTCAGTTATAAGCATGAACATTTTTACAGTGAACACTTTATTGTGGACTATCGTATTTTTATTAGTTTCCTCCGTAGTCTATTTTCTTTTTATGGCCAGGCGACATATTGAATAGAATTGGCGCGAATGTATGTTCCGTATAGGTCTGTTGAAATCGTTCCAGTGTTTGTAATTTTATACGTACCTACGTATTTTTTTGTTGATAAGGAAACCGACCAATTTATGGTACCTACTTAACTTACTTTACTAGTGCTCGTGGCTTCACTCGCTGCTGCTATAAAATCATCTGCTTAATTTTAGCTTAATGACGTCGTTTACTGGACATAGGCTTCCTGCAAGCACATCCACTTTCACCAGTCGCAAGCCACTATTATCAAGCGGTTGCCAACACTTTTTGTCAGGTCGTCGGTCCTCCTTGTAAAAGTAAACCACAAAAGGTAAATTTGTTTTTATCTGATAATTAAAATAAAGTTTGAATCGTTGGCATTGAAAACATTCATCCGTTCACAATACACGTCCATCATAATAACACCTAATATGTATGTTTTATATAAAATTATATTGCCAGATGCAGTCTTATTACTTTGTTCTTTAAATTAAAAAGCGAATCTCAGGTCCTAATCCCAACAAACCTTGTCGAGGACGAATCTATCGCTTTAGGATTTATTATGTCGCGGGTACAACACAGAATTACTTGAAACACATAAACATTGATTGCCAGTATAGTGTTACACTTGTTTATGGTCTAGTCGGTGTTCAGTATCACGCTATTATTGAAGAGGTATAGCAGGGTTTATAGCTTTGCCAAAATATTTGGGAGCTGTTTTCCAGTTCGGGTTCTGCTTTATTTATTGACTCGTACAATAAGGTTGTGGAATGAGCCCCATGTTGAGGTTTTCCCGAGAGATTATAACATGAAGATATTCAAGAAAGGAGTTAAAACGTTTTATCAGTGTCTGTAACGCGCAAGTGATACTTACTGAGGGCCTAGACAAGTGACATATTTTTTAATCTAATATACGAATAAAATAGAAATCAATTATATAATATAATAAAATAGAAAACATTGTCGTTAGCTTATGTCAATCCCATACATTTTTTAATTTATTCTATGAATAGAATAGAAATCTATAATAATAATATAATAATATTCTACCACATTCACACAGCGCCATCTAGCCCCAAATTAAGCAATTATATTTGCTTGTGTTATGGGTACTAAACAACTGATATACTACATATATACATTTTTTTTTGTAAATACATACATATTATAGATAAATTACACCCAGACACAGAACAAACAATCATGCTCATCACACAAAGATTTGTCCTGGGTGGGAATCGAACCCACGACCTCCGGCTTAGCAGTCAGGGTCACTAACCACTAGACCAACAGGCCAGTCATAATCTAAAAATCTATGCCATTTGTTTAAGTCCCTAGACAAGTGGGAAAGATTTCTATTCTATAGTCGCCTATGTTGCTTTCCGAGGTCTAATCTATCTCTATAGGTACCAAATTTCATCAAAATCGGTATAGTAGTTTAGGTGTGAAAGCGTACAGACAGACAGACAACCAGACAGAGTTACTTTCGCATTTATAATATGAGTATAGATTAGTGTGGATTATAGTCGTCTATAAAATTCACAAGCCTAAAACAAAATAATGCTGTAAACCGAGAAAATAAAATAGAGACTATTGTATATTATCCAAAAACGAGGCAATTCTCTGTCTAAATAATCTTAAACGTTAGAGCACCAAGACTCGCGAATCCATATTGCTGCTAGAGTGGGACAGTTGCTAGTGTTGAAGCGAGATAGGAGACACAATCCATCGTCTTACAATCCCATTTCCGGCAAGTAGCACTCCTTTAGCAAATACCTCCCACTTAGGTACAGTCGAGAGCAAAGGTCCAGTTTAATACATTTTCTTTCTAAATATTACTATTAGAAAATATACTCAGCATCTCGAAGGGATTTAGAATGATGTAACAAAAGCAGACAAGCAAATGAACTATCTAATATGTAGTTGTCATGACTGTAAATGGAAAAGAAAAACCACTTGCAACGAAAGTCAAAATCATCTACACAAATAAGAAACCCATGAAACAAAAAAAGATGCGAAATTTCTGTCACATTCTAAGTTTATTGTTGTGGTTTTTATTTGATAGATGAGGGTGATACACGACCGGCTAAGGTGACGAAAATAGAAAGGCCACCAGCAGTAGCCCTTTTTCGACTAATATAATAATGATTATTGACAAATAGTTAAGAAAAACACGAGAAAATCTTGACTAATTCAATCCAAGATAATTAAACGCATGTTATTTAATGCTGTCTGCTGAATTGCCCGATATCCAAATTAGCGTATAGAGTTTATTAATGTAAGTATGAGATTACCCGAATAAAAGATAGCTGATACTTTGTAAAAGAGTTGAAGCCAATTGGAGGAAACCCGATGAGTACCAATAAAAACAAAACAACAAAAATAGAAAATAAATTTTACAAGACTCAACCCCAGTTTCTGAGACACTGATCAACAAAAAATTAACTAAGCACCTGTTTAATTAATAAGATAAGATAGTTTATTTGCTCAAAATGTAGGTACATATAGATGGTACATGTGTGTCAAAAACAAAACATGTTTGAGAAAAATAAAAAGTCCTGATACATTTTGTCAGTTTTCTGACATGCAAATATTTGGTTACAAAAACATTTTAGACATGCATTAAAAACACTACATATTAAAATAATTTGCTATTCATATTGATGTCATTCAAAATTCTAGTCAAAAATAATACAATTTTCTTATTTAATTAATTGTGACACTGAGTAGTAAGATTTTTCCAACAACCAGAGCTTAAGCTTTTTACAAAATAAGACGTAAGGTAGCTGTTTAAAATGGTCTGGTATAGCGTTAAAAATACGACCACACATTGCGGTGCAATTTTTCAGGTACATAGTAGTCTTAGGTATCTTTGAAAATACAATTCTGTTTGGGTTTCTTGTGTTTCTCGGGTATATGTCACTAGCTATATTGAACAGTTTTGGGTGTGACTTAACAAATTTAGCTGACTCTAGGATGTACATACAAGCCAGAGGAAGGATCTGGAACTTTCGAAAAAGCGGTTTACAGGATTCCCATGGCGGTGCGCCAACTATGGCCCTAACGCATTTCTTTTGCGCCAAGAATGCCTTCTGAACGTCTGTTGAATTTCCCCATAAAACAAGACCGTAGTTTAGGATGGAAGATACATGACCGTGATAAGCAGCTAATACGGTTTTTTTCGTTTGAGGTTTTACGCAATTTATATAACACATATACAAATTTATTTATTCTACTGCATACTTTATCAACATGAGACTTCCAATTCAGATGTTTATCTAAATTTATACCTAGGAATGTAGTTTGATTGACTTCAGTTAAAAGCTGATCTTTGTATTTAACATTTATATTTTTGTGGGGCTTTCCATATGTACTAAATTGAATAAGGTTTGTTTTTTCAAGAATAACTTGTAAATTATTGTGAGTAAGCCAAATTATTATACTATTTATAGTGTTATTTATGTCAGTGGAAAATTGATTAATGTCATAATTAAGGAGATGTCATCAGCAAATAAAATAAGTGAATTTGAGGTTATGTCAGGAAGATCATTAATATATAGTAAGAATAAAAATAATATAATATAATAAAATATTTCAACAACTACACACAACGCCATCTAGACCCAAAGTAAGCATATTATATGCTTGTATTATGGGTTCTAGAATACGGATATACATACTTAAATACTTTATTATTAACTATCTTAGTATAAACTAAGAAACACCCAGACCAATGCAAATAGACATGTTCATGCACACAAATATTTGCACTGAGCGGAAATCGAACACGCGACCTCTGCGTAGCAGTCAATACACAGTACCAACGAACCGCAGAGGCAATCAAATAAAAAAAAATCAAATATTATAAATATTAGTAAATTTCAAGTGAAGTACCTAAAAGCATGGATAATTAGGTTAATTTCCTAAGCATTAAAGGTTGATAATAAGTTATTCATATCTCATTATTAAACTGTCTAGTCAGAGCGTAGGCTGTAGGTAAGTTTGCTGACATTCTCTTTACATTACCTTACTATCATAAATATAAGCCATTTTAATCTAAATAACTTTGATTTCATACAGTTTTTACCATCACAGTACTATACCCAAGGGTGGCACTTATCTTAAGAGTTTGAGGGGATGGGAGGAGTGTAGAGGAGCTTAGAGGAGGAGAGGGAGGGGGTACTATTTGTCCCCCATTACAGGACTGTTAGTATAAGAGGCGACTGGTGGCGTTCGTAGAGAGAACAAAATGGCGAATGTGTAAGGCGATGTTTTGTTTGTAATTGGTCATTATTAACTGAGTATGAAGCTGATCATTTTAATTAATAATGTAATTAGACCATAATAGCTCTTGGATTTTTAAAAAACTAGACAAGTCGGACATATGCTGACCAAATAAGTGATGTGTTGATAAAGGGCATAATTTCAAGCACCCGTAACCGACGTGTGTGTATGAGAAATTAATGAATGTTGAAGGAACGTAGCAAATGGCGTTCTATAGTCTCTGCTTACCCCATTAATAGAAGGTAGGCGTGAAGTTATGTATGAATGTACTTTTTATTTATTCTAGTTTGAGGACCAGTAGGTAAAGTACATAAATATATCCCAAAGTGGAAATTGATCTCTAGCTATGCTCTCGTTTACCACAATTTGTTTCCAGTGTTCATTTCTCTCACGTTCAAGCAAGCTCTGGAACATTACTAATTGAGTGAAGTCAAAGGCGTCGGGCAACAGATAGGTGATTTTTACCTTATTGCGAAAGAAAACGTCTTGAACAAACTTAGATAAAACAAATGCAGGTGGTATTTACAATCGGCAAGAGATGATGCATTGTAATTAATGATTATAGGTCATTACCCTGTAGTGTAAGAATAATCGAATACGTACTTCTACTTCCATACTGGAAAACACATTCTTTGAAAGTCATGATTTTACAATAATAATGTTTACGGTTTCAAAGAACACCCATATTCATAACAATTATCTGTGAATTATGTTTGTGATGCCATAAACAAAACTGACGCTTATCAGCGTCTACAAAAACAAAATCGCTGGATAGATTAAATATGCTGCCAAAATACAGATCGAATTTTGACAGTTGGATTGTACATTTCATAGGGTTATCTTATTCCCAGTCAGTTTGATCCATAAATATTTGACCCTAGAAGAGGGATTTGCATTTTTTGTCAGTTCTTCCCATTGCCAGTGAATGGCCAGTAGCCAATTCGTAAATATAGATTTAATAGATTATGAGTTTGATTTTAGTTAATCATTCTTCATCATTCACCAGGCGAACACCTCTCGTTCCATTGTGGAGGAAAGTCGAAAAAGACTTGTGTCTGAAATCGAGAGCACTCTTAACAGAGTCTCTGATTGGGGACGACTAAATCTAGTCCAATTTAACCCCACCAAGACACAAGTCTGCGCGTTCACCGCTAAAAAAGCTCCATTTGTAGATACTCCGCAATTCCAAGACACAGCCCTTACAACATCTGAAAGCCTTGAGATCCTTGGAATCGACATCTCCAGCAGCGTTCAGTTCCGCAGTCATCTGGAGGCTAAAGCCAAGTTGGCTTCCAAAAAGCTCGGTGTGCTCAACAGGGCGAAGCGGTACTTCAGTGCGGGGCAAAGACTATTGCTTTACAAAGCTCAAGTTCGTCCCCACATGGAGTACTGCTGCCATCTTTGGGCGGGAGCACCCGGATACCAACTTGGGCCGCTTGACGCGGTCCAAAGGCGTGCTGTAAGAGTTGTCGACAATCCCAAGATAACAGGCGGTATTGAATCACTAGGCTTAAGGAGAGACGTTGCCTCCTTATGTGTATTCTATCGCCTGTATAATGGGCTGTGTTCTGAGGAATTGTTTAGGATGGTGCCAACGGCCACTTTTTATCATCGCACCTCCCGCCTTCGGCTGGGAGTTCATCCTCACACCTTAGAACCTCTTAGGTCCCGTACAGTGAGGTTTCAGAGAAACTTTCTCCCTCGTACGATAAGGTTGTGGAATGAGCTCCCCGTTGAGGTTTTCCCGAGAGACTACAACATGGAGTTCTTCAAGAAAGGTGTTAAAAGGTTTTTAATAGGGTCGACAACGCGCTAGTGATGCTCCTGGTGTTGCAAGCGTCCATAGGCTACGGTAACTGCTTACCATCAGGCGGGCCGTATGCTTGTTTGTCACCTTTGTCGTATAAAAAAAAAAAAAAAAAAAATTCATTATCCAAAGAGGTGTCCCTGAAGCAGTCAGATTGGTGATTGCAGTAAAATGATTCTTGTTACACAAGTAACGCTCATACCCGTTACGTTGATTGATTGTACGTCGCAAAACTTGATAAAACCCTCGCTAATACTAAGTCTGACTACTTCCCTACTTTTCGTCTTAAACGGCTCAACAAATTTAGTTAAAATTGCCAACAGAAATAAAACTATGAACATACTATTACAACACAATAAACCATACCTACTCTTCTTAATTCACGTAAGTACTTACAGATCGTAAAACATTCGCGGTTTTGCACGCGCAACCCTCTCCCTTAGTAGGGGTGTGTGAGTGACCGGCGCGCGCCACGGTTAAACGTGTCATTACCGCTGTGTTATGTACAGGTGGTTTGTGTTTTGTTAAGGAATTGAGCAAAATGGTACCTATTTTCTACAACTCCTTGTTGATACCTATCAGGCCCTCTGTGGCAAAGTTCTTTACAAACAATAATGTACAAACATACAAAGAATAGACAAAAATTGCATCCAAACTTAACAAAATTTTATGGGTTAAATAAAGTATTGTGTGTGAGCAATGATAACGAGAGATATTAGTACCTCTAGCTCTGGCAATTAACAAGTGACAATTGATATTTAATTTAAAATTAGGATGACCGAATTCTTGTCTTGTCATTCTTGGCTCTTATTATCCTTACATCTAGCATAAACGCTGCAGAATCGATCGCGGATGTACTACCTAGTATTAAAGAATTGGTTTAGATACAAAGGAAATATAATATCACAACAACTACACAAAACGCCATCTACACCCAATGGCCATGGCCTTTAATATAGCTTGTGTTACGGGTTCTAGAATGCGGATATACATACTTAAATACTTTTCTTTTGTAAATACATACATATTATACATCCAAACACTCAGACCAATGCTAATACTAATGTTCATGCACACAAATATTTGCACTGAGTGGAAATCGAACCCACGAACACTGTTACATCAATGACCTACCGTCATGGCCGGTATGCTTGCTACGTTGTGTAAAACAATAAAAATACTCCAATCTAAAACATCCTATACAAATAAATCTGCATAGCACAATTGTATAGCATGTGCGCGTGGACCAATCATAGCGCTTCCTTCAATGTGTGCGTCGCTTAGTATACGTAAGTATGTGTGTGTATGGGTGGTGCTAAGGGGTGATACTTTACACCCAATTAAACTTTAATGCTTCTCTCGTTATGTAATTTGGCTAGGGTTGTTTCAAAGGGTATGCTTTAAATTTTTAGGTTCAATTAAGTTAGGATTTTTGATGGTTCGTTTTTTAAACTGTCTATTCGACACAGTGAAAATACGAAATGAGAATGTTGAACAAGGGAAGCTGCGACTGTGGTATAAGAAGTTGTGGGTACCTACCAATTTCCACGCAATAAAACTTTGCGTGATCTAATGTGTTTAGTTCGTTAATTGTATGTTTGTAAAGTCTCCTTGATACAGGTATTTAGTTACTTAGTCAGTTATTATAAATAAAATAAAAACAAAATACAGACCTGAGAGTTTCATTTCTTGGAAATTTGTGCTATTTTTGTAACAGTAAGCCGGCCTAAAATTTACGAGAAATTGTTATCGTGTTGGAAATTTACCATCGCTCTACACCTATTGCCAATAACATGGTTTTACAGTCTCAGCCACATACATCACTGTGATTTCTATACTCTAAGATTAACAGTGAAGAAACACTTGCAAACACTGAGTGAGTTTTGGGAGTGGCGGAGGCCCAATTTCCCCTTCTTTTCTTTTTCCTCACCTCACACAATCCCTTCACCTACCCCACTACCTTCATGATAGGCAGCGGGTTCGCAGAGTCTCTGGTATTTCAGGAGCAATGCCAGAGACTCTAAGTCGTCCATGAGCGACAGTTACCACTTACCATCAAGTTGGCTGTCTGCTCGTCTGCTCAGTCAGAGTGTCGAAAGTTACTGAAAATGTTTTGTTTCCGCAACGAATTTAACCAGAAGTAAACGAAATAGTTAAAATAAAAAAAGGCCCATTTTCTTCAACTTAGCAATCTTCATACACCAGATCGGCAATAAAATTAAAACGTCAGTCACATGGACTAAAATTTTATAAAAAGACATATTTTCTGTTATTATCAAAGACGTACGATACTGCTGGAAGGAGACCTAATCGTCTCCATTTTGACCGGTCCTCGTCATTTGAAAGAAAAAAAGAAACATTTGGATCAGCCTTTGCATGGTCGTCGGTAACACACACTGGTCAAAGACCTTGGCATTGGTACACTTTTATATATTTTATAATCTGCGTTATGAGATTATTGTAAATTTATTATTCCTTCTTGAGGTGGAGAAACTTTCAGCTAATTTGGTACAGCAAGAAGTTATTAAAGAAAGACAAGTTCTCAAAACAGAAACTAATTGGTCCTAGAAATGCCGCTACCCCAATTCCTGCAAAATTCTTATAAAATACGAAAATACGAACGAGTAAGTATGTGCTTGTATAAAAAAAACTAGATTTCCCACAAGGTGATACAAAAATTCATCCGAAAATCTGCCTTAAACAATTACGAAGGCTGTTCAATACATTTTACGCCTACAATAATGTAGCTGATGCCTGAAAATCTGTCCTAACAAGATTATAGCAAATTGCAGTATGCAAATATCTCAAGGTATGTACCGCTCGAAGAAAATCAATAGAATGTGAGTAACAGAGATGGATATATACTTTAACTTTAGCTGGACAGAGATAGCAGATCAGCCTCTTATACCCTGATGTTGCGCGTGGAAATCTGATGAAACTTTGTTAGACAAATTTCGTCTTAACTTATTACAGTTAAGGTTTAATTTCGATTGCAGTTCTTACTGATATGTTATTTTAAGAAAATATATTAGTCGTGAAGGAGTTTGATATGTATTTTGTAGATGATAAGGTTGCATTTGTTTGCAGTGGTCTCAAAGTAATTTTCCCTCGGTAATGGCTAGCGATTTCTTAATAGTTATAGATGGTGAGATAGTCTATATTTGCTAATTATTTTTATTAGTCTAGTATCAAACCTTGTCTCTGGTTTGATAGCTAATAAATTTTACTTAGTTGTAAAATAAGTTAAAATATTGCTTTGAATATTTGCACTGTACCAAGTATGATCTATTGGTATCATTATCATTAAAGTAAATGTCGTGGCTACAATTCTCATTGGAAAAATATAAATATTTGTATGATCCACTGTTACGATACAGTATTATTAAATTGTATTGTTCTATTTGAAATATCAAGTCAAGAAAAGACTAAGTAACAGGCAGCTGCGTTACTTACGTGGGTATGTAACGTACTAAAATATCATCTTCTTACCCGAGTGCCGAAGTAAAGGAGGGTAATTTTTTTGAGCGTATGTTTTTATTTCTTTGTAGGTATTTCTATTTCTTTGGTACGCTCTACAGCCTAAATGGCTTACCTAATCGATTTTAACATAGTGTCATTAATAATAATAATAATACCAGTCTGTTTATGGTCCTACTGCAGAGCAAGGCCTCTTCTCATAAAAAGAAGGTATGAGCATTAATCACCACTATTAAGTCCAGGTTTCTTCACGATGCGATGTTTTCCTTTCGTATTAATTGTGAAAGTGACTTATGGTACTTCCATGATATTTCAACATTGACATAGAGAAATAA
Source organism: Parascotia fuliginaria (assembly GCA_963082885.1). NCBI lineage: Eukaryota > Metazoa > Arthropoda > Insecta > Lepidoptera > Erebidae > Parascotia > Parascotia fuliginaria. Next base: position 10,572,616 of record OY720194.1, on the reverse strand, counting down.
AGTGTTTCTTTCTTTTACTTTAATTTAGACAGGCAGGCTTTTTTTAATGATATAATATTGCTTGTTAATGTCACTAATCTACCTTAACATATTGACTATAAAAAACTTCGTCTTTGGAAGAGCCATATATCCAACAGTCTTCAACCTTTTCGCACTCGCAACGTGTGTTAAGCACACATTTTGTGAGCCATATTAATTACACAAGCCTCTTCCCATAATCTGGACACAAATACAAAAGTAAATATTCGCGTTTTGTATTATTTATTTCACTCCCGTGGCTTAGATAAAATAAATTATGTTATAGATATGATAAAGATTATATTATTATAGCGACATGTTTAACCTATAAACTATGACCTACCTCAATAATTTATACTAATAAATAAAGCGGCAGTTTGTTTGCACGCGCTAATCGCCGAAATTACCAGTCCGATTTGAATAATTTTGCGTTTGATAGTCCAGTTCTTGAGGAAGGTTATATGCTATATAACATAAGACTATTGGTGACGGGAGCAGAGCAGTATGCAAAGACGCGGGTGAAACCACGCCGTGGAAAGCTGATGTAAAATATTTTTCAAATCTGGCTAGTAGGTACCTACGTACGTAGTTACACGGTACCTACTTAAATCAAAAACCCTTAACCTTTCATCCCTATTCACCAGAAATTAATACCCTTATGACGTAACAGTGTAGGTGTGATGTTGTGAGTCAATTTACTCTATGATTTTCATCCCCATTGTGAATCTCTAGGGGGTAGTTATGGTTTCTGAAATTATAAGGGTGGGTTAGTAGGGAGAAAACAGGATTTTGTAAACGATATAAATGATGAGCAAAAAAAGACATGTTTTGGAGATTTTTTATTTTTTATAGTTTAGGTGGCAAACACACAATAAGGCCTACTTGATTTAAAAAGGTTAACGTAGCTTATAGACATGGTTATGTTCTTAAAAATTGCAGAAACCATACTAAGAAGACACATCACTTTTTCGACTGTTAAGGAAAAGTATAAGATAATGTAAGAGGAATAAGGGTTATTTTGACTCTGTCATTCTTTGAAAGAAAAGCCGTAATCCAGATCTATACTATTATATAAAGCGAACAAGTTTGTTTGTTTGAACGCGCTAATCTCTTAAACTACCAACGCCCAGTTTTGAGGAAGGTTATAGGCTTTGTAACATCACGCTACTGGCGACGGGAGCAGAGCAGTAAGCAAAGACAAGAAAAGCTAATTAATTTATTAATATTGATACTCTATTAAAGTTTAGATAAATCTCTACCCATTTAAAAATTCAACAAAGGAAACAGTGCTTATTTGCTATTAAAGTTATAAAATACAATCTAATATTCCTTTTCTTCTAAAGGTATAACAGGGTATCATTACACCTTATAATAGAACTAGCTGCGCCCTGTGGCTTCGCCCGCGCGTAAAATGGTTTAATAAATGTAACTCGGGAACCAGACCTATTTTCGGAATAAAAAGTATCCTATGTCCGTCTCCGGTACCGAATTTATGTATACATACCAATTTTAATCGAAATCGGTTGAGCCGTTTAGGCACTGAGTGGTAACAAACACACACACACAATCTTTAGCATTCATAATATTAGCAGGATGTACAAAGGTATAAGAATACAATTATTTCCTTACACGGAGTACTTGTACCCCAATCAAAATCAAAGTATCAAGAAATCTCTCATCGATGTAAAAATGTTCAAATAATACGGATAATGGTTGTTATATCAAAACCACTACAAATTCAGTAGTCGTTAAGTCGCCGTTGTCCTAACATGGGAGACGCTGACGGTTTGTGACATACGGGAGTATATTGCGTACTAGCTGTTGCCCGCGACTTCGTTCGCGTGAAAATTCAGATGGGTGCCTCTATGAGAAAAATGCGTGCCTGATTTTAGGGCAATCGTACATTGTATCAGTATTATCCGTCTCTATGGCCAATCCAGTTTAAGTCCGCTACCGCTAAAACTGACAAACCACTTTCACACAAACTTGCGACTCGTATTTGCCCATTTAATAAGGGTGGTTTCTGAATATTAAAAAAAGAGTATTTTCTAGTAATTTGGTAATCCTACTATAAAAACTATAGAAGTTTCATACAAACTTTGCCACCCCTTTAGGGGATGGCTTTCGCAAAATTCCGTCTAAGTGAGCACCTATATCCTAATAGGAATGACAATGCAAAGTTTGAGATTCCTAGCACTTGTTCATCATCAGGTTGGATGTTGCTTGAATATTATAGAACGTAGATAGATAGAATACTCTTTATTGCATACCACATAATACGAAACAAATGATAGAACAACATAAATATAAGTAGTGACAATGGGCGGTCTTATCACTAAAAGCGATCTCTTCCACACAACCTTTGGATGGACTTGAGGCAAATATTAATCAGCAGTTATGGCGTACAGGCACATTATATAATAATTATAATAAATAAATAAGGTTAATACAAACAAATTACTACCTACAATACATTACTTAAATAAATGAAAATGAAAATGAAAATGAAAATTTATTTATTCACATAGGTTAATTAAATTAACACTTATGAACGTCAAAGTTTACAAAATGTCAGCAAATTAACCTACAGCCAGTTCGCTGAAGAAGTAGAGCCATGAGAAGAACTGGCAAGAAACTCAGGCCACTCTTTTTAATCGCCAGGTTATTACAATTTTTGTAACTTACAATTTCAAGTAGCATGCAAAGTGACACAGGCAATACACTTAACTCTATAGGTAATAATTACAGCTTTCTGTGTTGTAAAGAAAAAATAAAAAGTAAAATGTGTGCTTTACAGGCTGCCTCAATTTGCAAATAAAATACAATACAATATAAAGTTTATTAAAAATGTTTATAAATGAATTTCTCGGCTGCAAGGAATCAAGTAAGCTATGGAGCTTACTTGATTTACTACTTATTTATTAGCTACAAATTTATTTCACTTTATACTAACTAGCTGTTGCCCGCTGTTTCGCCTGCGTGAATGTCAGCTATCGCATTTTTCATACTAAAAATGGCTGGATTTTGAAATAGGGAATAAATCCCATTCCAGCTATTTTTTCGTGACAAAAGATATGCCTATAGATGTTGGTATAGCCTATGTTGTTCTCCAAAGTCTATTCTATGTCTATTCCAAATTTCGTCAAAATCGGTTTAGTGGTTTAGGTGTGAAAGTGTAACAGAGAGACATACAGAGTTACTTTCGCATTTTTAATATTATAGTACAGATTTTTTTATCACTTAGGTAACCTAGTATAATAATATAATATTGATACACAGTTAATCTCTTGGTGCTCTTCCATATTCTGATCTTCATTCATTCCCATTTTCCCTCACTTGCATATCAAATATACACCACCATGTCACTGTTGTATATAAAATGCTCTACGTCAAACAAAGTTTAAAACAGTATACCTTGTATTATATACTTTGAAGCTACCAGTCAGATGAATAATTCTTTTTGAGTATGATAACCTAGTTCTTGAGGAAGGTTAAAGGCTATATATCACGCTACTGTAACCAAAGACTGACTGAAAAGAAATGACTGGCCTGTTGGTCTAGTGGTTAGTGACCCTGACTGCTAAGCCGGAGGTCGTGGGTTCGATTCCCACCCAGGACAAATCTTTGTGTGATGAGCATGATTGTTTGTTCTGTGTCTGGGTGTAATTTATCTATAATATGTATGTATTTACAAAAAAAAAATGTATATAAGTAGTATATCAGTTGTTTAGTACCCATAACACAAGCAAATATAATTGCTTAATTTGGGGCTAGATGGCGTTGTGTGAAAAAAAAAAAAAAAAAAAAACCCGCGGGTGAAATCGCGCTGCTAGCGGAAAGCTAGTTTTATAACGGGTGGCGCAAAAGTAAAGACCCTATTTGGTTCAGCTATAACATTTTTTCTAAATTAGAAAACTAGATTTAGATTTTTTTAAATGTATATTTGTGCCATTAGTAGCGTTCTCCAGTGACAGTAATCGCATTGCCTCCAGCGTCTTCGAAAAAATAGGGTCCGATCACTCTGTCAACACAGATGCCACACCATACAGTAACTTTTAGTGGGTGTAGAGGTGTTTCTTGAATAATGCGCGGATTATCAGTGCCCCAGAACCGAGTATTCTGCTTATTGACATGCCCTGAGAGATGGAAATGGAAACGCAGGAAGTGTTACGGCAAGTTATGCAAAATGTCATAAATAGGGCTCAAATGTGTATCAACTCTGGAGGTCACCATTTAAAAGACATCATCTTTAAATCCTAATGGTACGAAATTTAATGGCACAAATATACATTTAAAAAAATCTAAATCTAGTTTTCTAATTTAGAAAAAATGTTATAGCTGAACCAAATAGGGTCTTTACTTTTGCGCCACCCGTTATAATCGCCTATAAAAATTAATCCAATCTGTCTGATGGTAACCAAATATCATCATGGCTGCTCATATCTAATTCACTACATGCGGCTGTTTGACGGAACTCTGAGCAATGTTACTAATAGTTAGTTACTGTTAAAAGTCGGTCCTAGAAGTTACCATTTTGATAAAAGGTCAAGTCGAATAGCTCAATATCATAATTACGCTGAGAATAACTTGGATATTACTGACATACGGTGAAGAAAACAATGCATAGACACCTCTAAATATTTGTCTATACTATTTTAAAAAGCAGCATTTGTTTATTTGTTTGTACGTGCTAATCTCTAGAACTCCCAGTCGGGTTTGAATACTTTTTGCGTACGATAGCCCAGTTCTCGAGGAAGGTTATAGACTATGTAACATCACGCTACTGGCCACGGGAGCAGAACAGTAGCCAAAGACGCGGGTGAAACCGCGCCGCGGCAAGCTAGTAATAAATGATGGGGTATCTGAACAAATCCTCACACTAGGTTGACCATTAACCACTCGATATGAAAGAAAGTTGCCACTTACTGTCACGCGAGACTCGTCTGTTCGGTAATAAACAGTTTTTCGTATTAAAAAAACTAATTAAAATATCAAATTTGTTCGCGTCAATATTAAATGATTATGTTATAGGCAATCAATGACTGTATCGACACCATTATGGTTATTTATAATCATTATCGTTATATTAACGGTTTTGATTGAATTAAAACGGTCAAGTGAGAGACGAACGCAAGTTGTAATAAATATTATGTTGGTTGTATTTGTATTAAAATTATTTGGTATGTTCTAACAGTTTACGGCTGGGATATATAGGAACCTGTGCTATCGCTGAAGGCTATATTATGTGATAGTACTACTAACTTTACGCATGCATACCAACACTTAAGGAGATCTAAAACTCCTTATAAATTGGATGCATTTTGTCCCACCAATGAAATGACAGGTAAAAACCGTTTGACGAAAATTTGTTTTAAAGTTAAGCACTAGTAGCGCTGCCTTAAAGTTATAAATACCTAATGTGACCTGGGTTATTTCTGCTCAGCTCACGCTTTAATTTTAGACACCGAATTGGCTGTAAATTAATTCAAAATTCAAAAATCTCTGGATTCCTTCTCTAACTTTGCCAAATTTTACTCATGCTTAAAAAGAGATACTTACTAGGTACAATGTTTTATGTATTTTTATATTTAAGTAAATAGATATTTTATTAATCTAACTATAAAAATTAATCCTTCCTGTTTAACCAGTCTCTGGGACCCTACCACTACTTCATAAAGCAATCTTATTATAATCTTACTTTGTCTCTATCCTTATTTTTAACGGTACAAAAGAAAAAGACAAAATACAAAATAACATAAAATAATTCTGCTGAATTGGTAATAGGCCTTCTCTCCTATCTTTACGTTAATGACAATCGTTTTTTTATTCGATTAAATATCTCCAACACGGAAAGCTCAGAGTTATTTACAAACTTAATTATGTAATTGCCCGTTAAATGTATTTCTCATGATAATCGAGCTTTATCGATTACTCGATACATCGCCACCATTAATTTTATATCGACGTAGTGATGTTCCCACGAATATTTATAAGTATCGATTTATTCATGTTTACATGTAGGTTTAAAAGATTAGTTAGTTATTAGTTTTGACAAGGTCATTGGAATTTAACGTTTTGTAAGTGTTACTACATACTTGTTCTGGCTTCGTAATACTAACTGATGGGCGCAAAATGGGTTTCCTTACTATTTTATTTTATTAGACGTCATAATGAGGAGCAGACCCCTACTAGATGAACTGACGACCTGAAAAAGGTTGGCGGGCAAATTGAGGGATGCCTATGTACTAATATACGTCTTTTGGCTGAAGAAATAATGATAAAATATATAAAAGTCCCAAGTTTGCAACGTGCCTGTCCGTGATACAATATCGTATGTATGTGACATTCTGTACTCGGGTTATCTTTACATTTGACTCGCAAACAACTCCACACGATACGTATCAACACTATTTGGTTAAAAGTTTACAACTGATTTTAAATGCCCTTTACGTTAGTAAGATAAATATTTGTATAAAGTATCTAACATTGTTTTAAGTGGGTATATAGCAGTTTTACTGAGTGCCTGACATTTCATTCCAAAAGCTTTTGTTACCACTTATCTATTACTATCTACTACTATATTATGGCAAACCTTAAATCTAGTCAAAGTATTTTTGCAGTAACAAAAATGAAGATTTTTGATTTTTGTTTTATCTTTATAGGTTTAATCCCAATGCAATAGTGTAGCAACATAATGACATTTACTATCATACATACATATTATATTGTTGTACTTGTAACAAATAACAAATAACGTTATCCTTGTGAATTCACTCAGAAAATAATAGGTCCGTCTCTATAGCTATAAGGTTAAGTGTGCGGAGTGCACGCGTCAGAGAATAGAGAATTTGTACAAATTGACTAGTGAACTTTAAACTTATTTTGTAATACTTATTGTACATTAACTAAAAAAAAAATTTGTGAAGTATATATTAATACAGATTAGATGTTACTACCACTAAATGGATAGTATAGTGTAACTATAGAGTCAGTGGATAGGCTCCTACTACATAAAATGAACATTTTAATTATAAACATTATATTAAAGTCTGCACTTAACCCATAAAAAGAAGACAGGTGTGAGGTTGTGCACTCGTATGGAGGTATGTTTAACTTACCATAATTATTGTTTATATTAATTACAGTTGTTATACGACACTTAGTCGTCTTATACGACACCAACAGTTAAAAGAATTGGAGCAATTTTTACTTTACTAGTCTTAAAAATGTGCAGTTATTCCTCCAGTATAAAGTCTCCTTTATACTCTGATTATACTTGTCCATAAGAAGTAGGGACATATCCTATTTGAAAACAATCGCGGTAGACGCGTCGGTGGCGCATTGATTGACAGCCTTTCCGCGCCTTAGCCAGTGTAAACACAAAATGGAAAAAGCAACCAAAATGAAAAAGCGCTCAACCAAAGTGAAAAAAAGCGCATACATAATAAAATTTAAAATTTGATTCGCGATTCTGTTCAAGTTCGATTCTCGTACAGTTAAATGTGTTTCTAAATTGCTATGTGTGTTTTTCATTGTTTTAGTTCGGGTGTTGTTTTCGGTAATAAAATATTGTTATTACTTTCTTATTTGGTTGCTGATAGAATTTATAATTCGACGAATATTCTAAATTAGTTTTTGTACTGATTAAGTCCGCCTTTGTAGGTACTTTTGTGCATGAAACTTAATAAATTATGTAATTAATAAAATAAAATAGACACATTCTTTAAAGGTAACAAGTACATTGAAGCGTGAGTTATACTTGCAATCGCCCTATTTTTAATATTTGTCATTTTTGTTACGCAAACACTCAATTTCTAAACACACTTAACCAATTAATCAAATGATACAAATAACCCTAACGTTATAAGAATCCCATCATATCATCACCCCATCCCTTATATTACGGGGTGCCACCCCATAACTTGTAACGGTTAACCGGCATAACCCCTATGGGGTTTAGCGCCATAAAAAGGGTGGGAACCCCATAGATTATTATATATCACCAAGATTTCGATTAAGTAACAAATTGGTTGTATGCGATCCCCTGCATTGTACTAGTCATTTAATTTTTATGATCATGTCTCAGTTATGCTCTGGTTGGGAAGTTGAAATCATTACTTTAATGTATTTGACGGGGAAGTCGAAATGGCCTAGTGGATAAGGCACCCGCTTCGTAAACACGAGGTAGTGGGTTCGAATCCGGGCAAGTACCAATATGATTATTCAAATCATATGTACTTTCTAAGTTTATCTTGGACATTTCTGACTGACGGTGAAGGAAAACATCGTGAGGAAACCTGGACTTTAAAAGTCTGAAATTGCCAATTGCCAAACAAGCGTGGTAATTAATGCTCGTAGGAGAAGAGGCCTTTGCCCTGCAGTGGGACAGTAGTGCAGGGTGACGACAGGAGGCGTAAAACTTTTACTAAGTGGCTACTAAGAAATTAGGAGTGTCGATCGTCCAGAGGCGAGATGAGATGAATAGAACATGGATGAGATGGCATAAAAGCTGTATTAGCTGGACTGTGAATGTTGATAGTGATAGTTTTTTTTATTGCCCGATTGCCGAAGTCAAAGCGGGTAATGTTTTTTGAGCGTATATATGTAAAAATATCAAATATGTATATGTATAATATAATATTTCAACAACTACACACAACGCCATCTAGACCCAAAGTAAGCATATGATATGCTTGTGTTATGGGCTCTAGAATGCAGATATACATACTTAAATACTTTTTTTTTGTAAATACATACATATTATACATAGAAACACCAAGACCAATGCAAATAGACATGTTCATGCACACAAATATTTGCACTGGGCGGGAATCAAACCTGCGACCTCTGCGTGGCAGTCCATACACAGTAGAACCACAGAGGCAGTCAAATGTATGTATATATATTATGTATGTGGGTATGTATGTCTATTTATTTGGCACGCTCTACAGTCTAAATGGCTTGATGGATTTTAACGCATGAGATGTCATTAGATTTGGATTAATTGTGTGAGTGACTATAAAATATTATAAAATTTAAATATAGCGTCGAAACAAAAAAATTAGGTTTCTTTCGTTTCAGTTTGTTTAAGGCAGGTGGGCTTTTTGTTTTTAATAATATATTTTGTTTTAGACTTTTATTCTCATAAAGAATTACAAATATTTCACTTACATGAACATACATTTATAAAGCATACTTGAGCGGTAATAAAATAAAAAATTGTCACAGACTACAATAACATAATCCACTACCCTCCCCGTCACAAACGAGTGTAGATGGACTTCGCATAAATTATAATATTGCTTGTCTATATATATATATATATATCTATATCTACACTAATATTATAAAGAGCAAAGATTTGTATTTTTGTATGCAACAAATAAACTCAAATTCTACTGGACCGATTTCAAAAATTCTTTTACCGCTATATAGCTACATTATCAGGGAGTAACATAGGCTATATATATTACTAGAAAAAATTAGAGATCCTTAGAAATTTTTACGAAAACCAACCCTAAGTGTAAAAGAATTAGCTAAAAATGTCTTTCATCGCATGCGCTGCGGAAAGTATTGATGATAGAACAAAAAAAATTTTCTACAATATCAAAGAACACATCAATATCTTCAAAAACATTGCGAGACCATATGTCCAACTATTGTAGTTATGTCCCTATAACTACGTTTTTACATTTTTAAAGTTGATAGAAATTTTGATCAAATTCAGACGATGTTATCCCCACCATTTTAATAATTCTTATCCAAATCAACTATTTCGTATTTATTTCGTATTCAATATCTGTTGAATACTTTTTGAATTATTGAAATCGGACATTCCATTAAAAAAAAAATACGATATTAAAAATGTCCATATTAACAGAAAATATACGCCCCAACTGTGCATGTTTTCCTTACTTCGGTCGACTACTTGGGAGCTTGTTCCAAGACTTCCATGTCGACCAAGCAATGTCATTTGCAGGTGGAAGGCCCTCATATTATAGCAGTATAGTAATGCTGTGGGATATCTCACTTGATTTATTTATTTTACATCTCTCATATTCGGTAAGTAGGTCCTTATTACCCCCAAATGGGGCTTGTAGGTAACCAATTAGCGCTCTAGGGTAATAATGTAGCTAGAAAAGCCCTAGGGCGATAAGTAATCAAAAAAAAAACACTTCACTCTTTCAAAAGTTCGCGTACATCTAACCATCATACTGGTAATAGACATCATGCATTCAGCCCAATGACAAAAGAGGTCGCTTCGCTATTCAGCCTTGTCTTCGTATGAGTATAATAATAGTCATCAATTTTAAATATCGAAACTAAAATTTGAAAATTGTTCTCATTTTACTATAAATTATAACTAATAAAATGTTTTATTCTTGTAATGCTGGTTTTTTTCTACTTACCTCACAATCGAGATGCAAAGCAGAATAGTTAGCTCGGGTGTAAGCATTAATTGCACCCTCGAACTATAGGGCTGCAATTGATGCCTTACAGCCCTTGGCTACTAATCTACTACTTTTAGCTATTTTTTTACACATTGGGTTGGTTATATTATTTTATTATTATATTGTATATAGGCGGACTTAATGCCAATGGCATTCTCTACCAGTCTACCTCTGGAGGTGGTGTAGAGAAACAAAATAGGTGAGAAGAAGAAGAAGCAGTTACTCATTTTTAAATAAGAATTCTGATAAAACATTATATTTGTATCTAATACTTAAACATACATACATGGAATAGTCTGTATACATCTTCTATAATATATATAAAAGCCAAAGGTCACTCACTAGCTCATCACGAAATCTCAGAAACTACAAGTGTTAGGGATATCAAAAGTTGCATGGGAGTTCCTTTTAGGACGTAGGTGTTTACTAAGACGGGATTTTGCAAAATTCATTCTCTAAGGAGGTAAACAGGGGTGGCAAAGTTTGTATGAAACTTCTATAGTTTTAATAGTAGGGTTTCCAAATTAATAGAAAAATTCTACTTATTTCATTAAGTTAATTAATTTTCTAACCAACCATTACAAAGGGGTAAAATAGGGCGTATAAGTTTGTATGGAAAATCTTTTATCTTTAAAACTATCGACTCCAAACACTTATAAATATTCTTTACTGAAATTAATGAGGCATCATCTATTCATAGTATAAACGGAAGTCGCTAGTAAGCGTCTGGTTCTCTGTGTGAACGCGCTAATCACGAGAACTACCCAATGAATTTGGATGTGGTTTTCATTTTTATATTGTGGATTACTTAGGCTTTCACTATCAATATAGATGCACTATACATCAAGAATACATCAACCTATCAACATAACCTATATATATTAAACCGAAAAAGTTAGCCGCCAGCGCACTATTATGCGTTTTACTAATGTAGGTTAAGTTCAAAGTATGTTTAACCCAATACAAAAAAAATATTTAATTAAAGTAATATCATTAATTATTAGAACCGTTTCACATAGATAAAAAAGAGCAATGAAACGATGATACAAATCTGACGTATACTTACCTTAAAATATATCGAAAAGTATGTAAAAACTTAATTAATTTGTAATTTTCTTTTACTAAAAACGCACAGGCAGAACATTTTTTTAATTCATTTGGTATAAATTTGTTCGAGGGCATAATGTCACACAGCGAAAACAGTTATGTGATGATGTTTTTTTTTCAAAATAGTCACTTAGAAAGCGACAGAGCGGGCTATGTTAGAGGAAAGGACTGAAAATTTGTCCTTAAAATTCTGGTGTTTCTATGGTTCGTAAGTTAACATTAAACATAGAATGAAATAAAATGAAATGAAATGAAAAGAAATATGTTTATTCATATAGGTTAATTAAATTAACACTTATGAACGTCAAAGTTTACAAAATGTCAGCAAATTAACCTACAGCCAGTTCGCTGACGAAGTAGAGCCATGAGAAGAACTGGCAAGAAACTCAGGCCACCCTTTTATAATCGCCAGATTATTAAAATTTTTGTAAGTTACAGTTTCAAGTAGCATGCAAAGTGACGCAGGCAATACACTTAACTCTATAGATACTTAATTACTTACAGCTTTCTATGTTGTAAAGAAAAATTAAAAGTAAAATGTGTGCTTTTCAGGCTGCCTCAATTTGCATATTGCTACAAAAAGTAAAGGCAACATGTGAACTGTGATAAATGTTTCTATGTAGGTATTATATAAACTGTAAATTTTTGGTACAAGTATAAAGTAAGATGAACTTAATTTACCACATGAGTTCACAATGTACCTCTATTTCACAAATCACAATGTATAATTTTAACAATACTAAGTATACAATTTTAACAAAACAATACAAAATGTGTACTTAACTGTAAAATGGCTTAAACTAACTTAAATATGGCTCGGGCATCATGTCATTTAAAATTAATACTAAAAAAAAAACATTTTATATATTATGTCAAATGTAAATAAATTAATGTCAAAAAATTATTTGATTAAGCATGTCATTCTTATTAATCATTAAAAATGATTAATTAACAAAAATATGTGCTTAAAAGTATAATATCATTAAAATTAAGAGTAAAATTAATTTACTCCTTCGTCAAGCGAGCATCCCATGACTTTATCGTTCAGATACTCATTAACAGTGTAGTAACCCTTAAGTATTAAAAGTTTTTTGACAATTTGTTTAAATTTGTCTAAGAGTTTATCCATTGTCGATAGGTAATTTCGAAAGAAAACGAGACCTATACTAAATTCTCAACCATTCTTAACTTGCCTCACTTCTAAATCAATGTCACAGCTCAGCTTTCCATCAGGCGGCAACTACAATTTCATTAAATCGCTCCTATAAAAAACTTAACACCGGACCGTTATATCAAACTGACAACATAATAAAAGAGACCTTGTCCGTCTGTCTGTCCCGAGTATGTGTGCAAAAAACTGTACAAACTAATGAAGTGATTCTCGCGTTCAGAATGTTTGGAAATCAAAGAAAAAGTGTTGAGAGTGTGAATTGTGTTGTTAATATATGGATACTAAGTTAAAATTACAACCTTACAAGGGATTGTATACTGCACGTTCAATAGAAAAAAGGCATAATAAGAATTAAAACGAATTAAATATCTCTTTCGGAAGTGTTTATCTTTTTTATAATGCTATAAAGTCTAAAATAGCTTAATCGTTAATCTCATAATATATTACTTTTCACTGATGTTGAAATATGTTCTGTGTTATTTATGTTTTACACTTTAAGCATTAGGTGTTTATTTATTATATATTTCTGTTTTCAGTATGAATGGGCCGAATCGACTAGGAAAGGACACTACCCTCTTATATTAATCGGCGTAGAGTATTAGAAGTGTTAGTAGATACATAGGTATCTTATTGGGTCTAAAACGCTACACTTACCGAGCAAAACGTATCTATAGAGATACGTTTTGCTCGGTAAGTGTAGCGTTTTAGACCCAATTTATTTATTTATGTATTGATGTATTGGCTCACAAAACAAGATACAAACATAAAGAAACACAGTAAATATATCAAATAGAAAGCTAGTTTGTAACTCTACTTATGTGTGCACAGATGCTCCAAATATAAAATTAACTAGTTGTGATAATACAAAAATATTATATGTCCTTTATTAACCGGAATTGGAACTGCTGGTACATGGAATACGTCTAATTTCACTTTTGAATATACTGAGACTACTATTAAATATATCTAAGGTAGAATATCGAGAAACCATGTCATTGTATAATCGGCACATTCTGGTTACAGGGTTATAGAAAGAGGTATTATTCTTTATAATTATCGTCCTATTCTAATTTATCTTTTTCTACCTCATCATATTTATCAATATGTAGGCTGCATAATTGTCGGTGAAATTGTATAAAAATAGTCTTATATTTTGCCTATTAAGCTACTTCACGATCTCTTGCAAACACCCAGAATCAAATCAAATCAAGAGATGTTTATTTCATTTAGGTTAATTAAATTAACACTTATGAACATAAAAAATTTAAAAATGTCAACCAATTAACCTACAGACAGTTCGCTGACGTATGGTAGGGCCATGAGATGGACTGACCAGAAACTCAGACCACTCTTTTTAATCGCCAGGTTATTACAATTTTTGTAAGTTACAATTACTAAACTATAATACTCGAAACTATATTATAATAGAATACTCGGGAGTCATAGCCAGGTGTATTTAGAGTTGATAGAAAGAAAACATAAATTTGCTATAAACCTTACCACATAAAAACGAAGAAAAACAAGTCGGTTAGGTCTCTTAGTAAGTAGAAGTAGGACTAAATGGAAACCAACACTTTACGCCGATACTCTTAAAAAGGGTAGTCTTAGGTTGTCATACCCGTATAACTGAAACCAGCAAGAATCTACCATCGCAAAACATACACACTTCCAATACCAAAACAAAAACAATTCACACTTCAAACAATAGATACCAGCTAAAAACATACATTTAACAAATGATATTATAAATTAAACATTACAATTTGAGAATCATCTTTACACAAAAAGCCGTTCGCCAGTCGATATAAATCGGTAGTGTTATAAAAAATGTTTCAAGTATTCTTGTGTATAATGTAACAAATGTTTTGAGCCCATTACGCGGCCTTTCACGGGTTTTTCATGGTCCTCATGTATAGGGATGTAGCGGTGTTCCCTTTTATGTATAAGTGTGGTGTAGGATGTAGAGGGTAGCGGTTAGAGGCGATCTCAATTGTATGGTGGTGGTTAGACATGAGAAAGCGGTAGAAAAATCATCTAATACAGGATAAGCAGCGGTTATGTGATAAGATTGCCGTCATTACGATCACTAATACGTCAAATGGTTAACCAATATTTGTCTCAAGTGAATACTTTGTGTTTGATTGTACCGATGCTTGTAAAATACCTCGCTATGAAGAGCTTGGTTTATAGTGCGTGATTCGTGAATGGTATAAAACCAAAGAATACATCGGCATATGATATTAAGAAAGTTGACAATTACAAGACTCATAACCGAAAGAGGCAAAGGAGGTATTTTTGGATTGCAGCAAATGGCGTTCTATAGTCTCTGCTTACCCCAATAATGGATGGCAGGATGAAGTAATGTATAATAGAAAGAGGCAAAGGAGGTATGTTTGGATTGCAGCAAATGGCGTTCTATAGTCTCTGCTTACCCCAATAATGGAAAACAGGATGAAGTAATGTATGTAATGTAGTATGATATTAAGGATGAGAAATGGGTAAACACAAACGGGTGGCCTGTCTCTTGCTCTTCGCCGCACTGTTCTACCTTTATCAACAAACTCGCTTGCCGCAGCGCGTTTTCACCCGTGTCTTTGCTTACTGCTCTGCTCCCGTCGTTAGTAGCGTGATGTTACATAGCCTATAACCTCTTCGAGAACTGGGCTATCATACGCAAAAAGAATTTTTCAAATCCGATCAGTAGTTACAGAGATTAGCGCGTTCAAACAAACAACAAACTCTTTATGTAATAGTATAGATTTACTTTTATCTAAATGAATAGATAGGTTTGTATTTGACCACTTCTAACTTCGACCACAGCAAGACATATGTATTTATTTATGAGTTTCGCGATTCGATGTCGATTCGGACGCGTTTTTGTCTCGTACGCATAATGATGGTTTTAACCCAAGGCGAGATTTGTACGCCGATCGGGAGACGTGCAAGAATGTCACAGGGACACAGACATGTGGTGAGCAGGAGGCTAGGTGTAACTTAGATTTACTTTAGATATTTCGCCCTAATTCCGTGGTAATCAATGCTCATAGCTTCTCTATATGAGAAGTGACAAGAGGAGAATACAGAGAAATACAGTGACAAAATTCGACCTGTAGGTGATTTGATAATGACTTTCTCTTACAAAGACAGAGAAAACCAGGAACAACTACTGTCTTGTGTATGTATTTGCAATGTTAGATTAAAAAGTACAGGTTTCCTTTGTTGTTTTTTACAGCATGCCCGTGTTAAATTTAGATCTATACTTATTATATAAAGCGGAAGAGTCTGTTTATTTGTTTGATCGCGCTAATCTCTGGAACGACCAGTCGGATTTCAAAAATTATTTTTTTTTTAAATTATTATAGCCCTATTCTCGAGGAAGGTTACAGGATATGTAACATCACGCTACTGGTGACGGGAGCAGAGCAGCAAGCAAAGATGCGGGTCTAACCGCGCCGCGAAAAGTTAGAATTAAATAAAGAAGTTCCGTTCCCTTACACTGAAATATTACTAAATTTTAAGTGCTTTTGAGGCCCTATACAAGTGTTAAAGATTTCTATTCTATTCATAGTCTAGGGCCTCAATAATTTATTGAGCTTAACTTTAAGTTAGACTTCAAATTAAAAAGAAAACAGATTGCCTACACAAAGAACTCCTAAAAATTAGAGAAGATTATATTTAGAGGTGTGTTACTTTTAATATAAACTTTAGCGACAGAGAGACTGTTAAAGTTAATTACTATCATTCGAGTATTTTCACATTAACCACCTTTACAATAATAATAAATATTAAAAACAAATTAACATTATGAACAAAACCAATAAAAATAACCCAAACCCAATATCAGAATAATTAAAAACGGCCATTTAAAATATACCTTAAATGTACTATCATCCCATAGCTTTAAAACATATCTTTAAACTAGCTTCATACAGCGCGGTTTCACCCGTTAAGTTATGTCTTTGGATACTGCTCTGCTCTCGCCGCTCGTAGCGTTATGTTACATAGCCAATAGCATTTCCCAAGAACTGGCTATCAACGACAAAAATAATTACTCAAATTCGATTGGTAGTTCAAGAGATTAGTGCGTACAAACAAACAAACTCTTCAGTTTTATATATTATTATAGATGAACTATTATCCCATATCTCTTAAATACAAATACATAAATGTGTGGCCACTAAACGGACGTAATATAAAACACAATTAATTAACGCTCGATATCGCTAGTTCTCACTTGGGGCGGTTTAACAAACTGCCGCGACGCTTATGGTCGTGTGTCGTGTGGTGCAAGTTGTAAAAGGTGACGTTTTGTGCATTTAGTTATTTAATGTACTAAGGTGAAAGTGTAATAATATCAGTGATTATACTTAAATACAATATGGTAGAAAACAGTATAGTGACATTTATAATCATCTGTTTTGAATTTTGTCTTTGTAAAAATGCTTAATATTGCTTAGTGAATAATTAATGTATTCTATGTATGAGAAGGGACCTTTCATTAAAGTAGATTAACAAGCTGATAATAAAAATAACATGATGATAAATCTAAAATCACTAATCAGCGGTAATCAATGCTAATGTATTCTCTCTATAAGAAGATTACAGCGATAGGGGCGCCGTCACAGCAAGGTTCGCCTTATTATTGCTATAATTTTCTAACTTAAACCAATCATAGAGCGCGCCTAATAAATCGGTCTCGCCGACGTACTGGGTATCTGTTCACATTAATCGAGTTTATACGTGCCGGAACAAATAGTCCGCTCTCTAACAAGCGCTCTTTAAAATCGGTGTGAGACACACTGGAAAAAACGTGTGGTCAGTAAAAATATTTAAATAAAATATAATTAAATAGTATTAAATCTACTGTGGTCACATTCGAACATTTTAAAAGTCATAAATACTCACCTCTTCGAAAAATAAGAAAGAAAGAACAAATTAAGACAGAAACATTATAATAATCGTACGTTTGAAGAAACGCAAAACAAAATAATAATCTAGGTAAATAAGCAGAAAGTGATGTCTATGTGAAATTTTTAGTCTAGGTTTTTTTTTATTATAAAGTAATAAAACTAGATACGGTGGTGAGATAAATTACATCCTATGCAGGTTGAAATAAAAGTTAAAATCACATTTTATTGCAGTTTTTTTTAAGTCCGCGATATTATCTTTATGACACCATTACAAATTTGATTATTGCATTTAGCAGAATTTATGATTCACTCTGAATCGCTTCCATTAAATTTAACGTATTTAAAACGAGACTTTATAGAGATGATATACTTTTTTTATAAAGACAACACAGCTAGAATGACCACGCACCTTTACTCTGACTACAGAACGACCACCAAAAGACCACAGAATAAATGCTCTTAGTGTGTCTCACACATTAATCGCTAGTGGGTGATTATAATATGTATTTGAAGTGTTGTGGCTGAAAGGATACGAGGTACTTTGTATTTGTATTCTCTTGTTCAGACACATAGTTTATTTATGGATTAGTGTAACTAAATAAAGAATACTAAAATAACAGATTTGAGTAAAATTATTTTGATTTATCATTTACAGCCTAAATTCTGTCAATGAAACAGAGGGATCCTATAACAGTAGTAACTAGTAATAAAGTATAATTATACTATTTAAACTTCACAATTTATTTACAGTAGTTAATAAATTGTGAAGATTAAATAGTAGATTTAGATACCCAGTATAGCATAGACATCTTATATTGTGCCTTTTCATGTTCTATATAGTGCTAGTTTTGTCCATGTTTGCCCGTGATAGTTGTTTTGCGTTTTATATATCAAAGCTTCCTGCTGCGCGGTTTCATCTGCTTCTTTGATTATTGTTCTGCTCCCGTCACCAGTAGTGGGATGTTCCATAGCTTATAACCTACCCCAAGAACTGGACTATCATACGCAAAAAGAATTATTCAAATAAGATTGGTAAGATTGGCCTGTCTCTTGCTCTTCTCCTCACTTTTCTACCTTTATCAAAAAACTCGCTTTCCGCAGCGCGGTTTCACCCACGTCTCTGCTTACTACTCTGCTCCCGTCACCAGTAGTGGGATGTTCTATAGCTTATAACCTACCCCAAGAACTGGACTATCATACGCAAAAAGAATTATTCAAATAAGATTGGTAGTTCCAAAGATTCAAACAAACAAAGTCTTCCTATTTATATAATAGTAAGATTATTTTCACAGTGAAATATAAAGAGTCTCGATGAATCGATTCAATAGGCATGTACTTTATGATTCATAATGTCGCCCAATTAAAACCTGGGACTTATTATTAGCGCATGTGTAGCCTTCGACTTTTGATTTTAGATAATTTAAGCGATATTTTACTAACATACATTATCCATTAGGGGCCACCATATGAGCAGTTCGACAAGATGGCATTTGGTATGGTATCCACCACTCGTGCAACCCATTGTCAGCTTATCATTAGAAGAGTCTTTTTGGTAGGCCAATATAAAAAAAATATCGTCATCAAACCGCGCATCAAGCTTGCTGAGTGTGCCAAACCATTTCCTTTGATAGCGGTCTAGTAAAGGATATATTCAAGCTGATAATGTTTAAAACAATTAAATCAATAAAGTAGTTTGCACACTAACATAAAACAAAGTCTAATTAAATATCTTAATACACCATAAATACAAGACTGTTATCTACAGCACATGTTAAAACAACAAACATAAAACCGAACGATGCTAATTATCATAAAATCCCTCTTTTATCTCAATCTGCGCCACGGAACCCAAAATGACATCATCAACAAGATCATATCAACCAATAAAACACCTGTGGGTCCCTAAAAAGAGCACCAACACCTTCTCCTATTAAAAATCACCGAAATAATAGGTGATTAATCTTTGGAGCAACAAAAACTGTTTTTAAATTTACGGTATCTGTCAATATAAATATTAGTGACCGCAGTCAAGTTGGTATTTTTTTATTTAACCCCAAATTTAGTTGTTTAACAAAACATTACAAAAAGAGGTATTTTGTGTGTTTTTTTTATTAATTGGGTACAGGATGATAGCGTTGTTTTGTAACGTGTATATTATTGGGCGCGATATATGCGTGTGCGCACATTAACGCGCGTTTTGGATTTGTTCAATATAGGGTCAGCTTGTAGCTGGCGAATAATGCAACTATGGATCTGCTTAATTATATTTCATCATAGCAGACGAGCAAGTTTATAGCGAAAGGCAATGGTTACCGTCACTTAAAAGACAGAAGTACAATTCATTAGCGCCTCCACCTGACCTGTCTTGTAATAACTATTGTAATATAATAGTAATTGTTAATAGATCCAAGCTGGTTTCAGCATGAATATGGATCGACTGGGGAAGTACTACCCTCTCATAGAAGATCGACGTAAGAGTAGTAGTATCCGTACTACTGCGTTTCGTTTGGTGAGTGAGAGCCCCGGAGTTCCAATTTCCTCCCTTTCTTTTTTCCTCACATCCCTCAATCTCTTCATAAACTCCACTCCCTTCACGAAAGGCAGCGGCTTCAAAGCAATACCAGAGACTCTGAGTCGTCTATGAACGACAGTTACCACTTACCATCACGTGGGCTGTTAGCTAGTCTGCCACTGTCGGCAATAAAAAAAAGCAACAGAAGGTCCATTATTTTTTGCAATACTTTCTTTAAGAATTATGTAAAGGTATTCTTATGAACAATATTGCTATGGCCCTGATCTATGTCGTACCACTATAGTAGACCTACTAGCTCATTGGAGATACATATTTCTGGGTAATTCTGTTAATATATAATCACGAGTTGGTATAAGACGCGGAAGAGTTTGTTTGTTTGAACGCGTAAATCTATGAAAGTTCCAGTTGGATTTTAATATTTTTTTTACGTATGATAGCCCAGTTCTTGAGGAAGGTTAAGTAACATCTCGCTACTGGCGACAGGAGCAGAGCAGTAACCTATTAACGCAGGTGAAACGGCACTGCGGAAGCTAGTTAATAATATATAACAAGATAGGTTTGGACAATGTATTTCGCATTATCTTTTTAAATACAAAAGAAATCCTTCCTTCTGTGATTATTCTAAGGAATATTCAAAACATATGCTTTCAAAGAACTCAGTTCTAATAAAAACCTATAATATTTCAACATATCAATTTTGTTTACTGTTAATTCAATAATAACTAATAATAAGGTGTAAGAATGAGTGAACTAAAGACACGTATCTATCTTTCGTTCTTTAGTACGCGTTGACCCTTTAAAGATCGTATCTCTGCGTTCCGGGAAGGACATGTGTCGACCAATAAACTAATTGGCTGTGCTATGCTCAAGCACCGAGATGGGACATTTATTTTATTTTTATCTCGCTATGGTATGTCCTGTGGCTTCGCTCGATAGATGGCGTGAATTAATTGTCCGTCAGGGTCATTAAGTGTTTGACAAAGTTAATTATGGGAATAATTAAGTAGGATCAGATATTTTGTGAGTTTATTTAATTATACAAGTATGATAGCATCGTCTATTCGTATTCTTAGTAAAAAATTGCATGTAATTATTTAAATTACTTTTTAAAAAATTGCTTTAATAAATGAGATGCAACTTAGTATTTATGTAGCAAATAAGCGACTTTAATTTTATGGTAATTTATGCATAATTGTAGATGTAACCTCATTAACCTCATTGTACTATTATATATCTTAAAAGTTTAAATACAAAACGCTTTCAATTTCGACATATTTTATTTCAAACAAACAAACAGACAGTATCTACATTTGAATATATATCAAAAGATTTATTTTATTCGATAACATTGGCTTGTGTTACAAAAACAACATACATATTGGTATTTCTCCGATTCCATCTTAAGACTTAATTAATTTAAAATTTAACGGTCGTATATTTAAGATAATTGTACATTTTACACTTGGTATATTTAGATGTTATGATTATCATTCTTGTTTTAATGGATTTGTGTGTTTATTTGTATAAAAGAGTAATTATAGAATAGTGTCAGCCTTTTTTTGGAAACTTTTTATAAGATTAAAGCAGTTAGACATTGCACATAGGATACTTAATTTAGAAAATATGAAAATTGGATGAAAAAGTGTCATGGTAAGTAGAAAGGATAGAGGAAGGCCTTTAGGAGTGGGACAGATTAGGCTAGTAATAAATAACAAATGAATACTAAATTTGGTAGAAGACTAAAGAATACGAAGAGTTAATATCAATCTGATGACGTTCACTGCTGGAGAAGGAATGCAAGCAAGTTTGAATTGCTGACCTCAAAAAAGAAGGATTGTGTGGTCTACTAAGCCCCACAGCCTGTTTAGCCCGCGGGCTCACTTGACCACTATCGTTTAGGTTACATTGCTGTACCTACATTACCTGTTATTTCTTTCTGTCCTCTTTGTCGACACCCAAGCTATCTCTTTCTCAATATTTGAACCACTCGGGCAACTTTAATTTAATAAAAAATGATGCAATGTTTATACAAGCAATAAATATTATTTAAAAAAAAAACAAAGCTAGCCTACCGAAGACAAAGTAAAGAGTTTTCTTGTGCTGACGCTACATTGAAATTGTATGTACCCTATGTCACTTCCACAATCAATACGAATCTAATGACACCTTATACGTTAAAATCTATCAAGCCATTTAGGCTGTAGAGCGTATCAAAGAAAAAGTAATATTTCTTGTAAAACACAACTGAAGAATTAGGTTTATACCTATACATCGCGAAGTACGAACCCATCAACTACTATTGAAAAAAATCAACCAAGATAGTTTAAACTATCACACTGCTGAGTAAATCCATCCAACCCAGAGACCCTAGACAAATGGCAAAGATTTCTATTCTATTCATAGAATAAATTACAAAATGTATTGGATTGACATAAGCTAATGCCAACGCTTATGTCAATCTCATACATTTTTTTATCTATTGTTAAGAATATAATAGAAATGTTTGACACTTGTCTCCCGTCTCAGATTACGCAGAACACAGAACGCTTATGTCAATCTCATACATTTTTTTATCTATTGTTAAGAATAGAATAGAAAAGTTTGACACTTGTCTCCCGTCTCAGATGTATGGGATTGACATAAACTAACGACAATGTTGGCGTTAACTTATTTCAATCCTAAACATTTTATAATCTATTCTAATAATAGAATAGAAATCTATGCCACTTGTCTAGACTCTCAGGAAGGACAAAAGTGTACCCGTACTATGATTGTTAATTCGGAGTACCTCACGAAATCACCTAAATCGTTTTTCCAACCCGGGAATCCTCTTATTTGCAGTATATTTATAAAAACTCTAGGTCAGTCAAGATATTAAGTATGTTAATAAAATAGTTAGTGGTATACGTGTCTATTTAATTTATAGGGGTAGCTATGATGAGAAGATACTTCGAATATCACAGTACTAATGAGAATTCCCCACATTCCTGTGGTTTTTACTTCGCTGAGCTACTGATTGATTGTAGATTAGAAAAGATTTGCTGTCGACTCGAAAAGAAGAAGAAGAAAACATTTTTGACGTGTTCAATACATTAGTGTTTTACGAGAAATATGACTTTTATAAATCTTTGTTTTATTTATTTTTTAAGTACAAAGTTTTTTGGGAAATATTAAGGACAAGTGTAATTACGATAGTAGATCCTTGTTGGTTTCGGTATAATCTGCTGTATCGATTAAAGAAGTATGTACTTTCTCATCGAAACTAATATAATAGAAAGAGAAAAGATTTGATTTTTTGTATGTTTGTTTGTAACGATTTAACTAAACATCTACGTTACCGATTTGAAAAATTCTTTCACCTTAAAAATAATATAATTTTATCGTGTAACAAAGTCTATATTTTATTATGTATAACAGTCATTTACAGAATTTCAATATTTTAAGCGCCTTCGTAAATTTGAATGATGCAATATGACACTATTGCTATGATAATAACCGTAGAAGTTTGTTGTGAGATCGAATTAAACTTTTGATACCGAAGCGAAGCGGGGGCGGACCTCTAGTACACAATAAATATAGCTGTATTTTTAATTGCGTTGAATATACAATTTTAAGGGTCGATTAACCTCTCTAACGTTAGAAACCCTTTAAACCTATTGAGAGAAACATACCGGCAGACAGACTGCCAACAAAGCGATCCTGAGGGTTATACTTTTTCTTTTTAGTTACTAAACCTTAAAAAGGTATTTAAGAACATAACATAATAATAATATAATATAATAGTATATTATACCACATTCAGTTAACCCATATAAGCAATTATATTTGCTTGTGTTATGGGTACTAAACAACTGATATACTACTTATATACATTTTTTTTTTGTAAATACATACATATTATAGATAAATTACACCCAGACACAGAACAAACAATCATGCTCATCACACAAAGATTTGTCTTGGGTGGGAATCGAACCCACGACCTCCGGCTTAGCAGTCAGGATCTCTAACCACCAGGCCAGTCAAGGTTACATACTAGATTACTTTTAAAATACACAGTCATCATAGTCCTTATAATGTTACTGTTATTATAAGTGTTTGCAAAACACATTTTTATATTCCAAACATGGGTACAGAGTTAAGTTGTCCCACAATTTGTATTCTCACACAAATGTCAACTTAATGACTTTATGCTTAAGATATAATTTTTATTGTCATCATTATTACTTACGGGTCCATTAATGATCGTTTATTTTAATATTCCGTTTTATTAATATTTTAATTAAGTGTTATTTATGATATTTGCTTATTAATGTGTTTTGGAAAGCTTTTGATTCTGTTGTGTGAAGATCTATATAAATAGTATTTATTGATATTTATTTTATTTTTTATTACTTATTTATAGAGTTAATTATATTGCCTGCGTCACTTTGCATGCTACTTAAAATTGCAACTTACAAAAATAGTAATTATCTGGCGAGTGGCCTGAGTTTTTTTGCCAGTTTTTCTAATGAGCCTACACTACGTCAGCGAACTGGCTTTAGGTTAATTACAATGACATTAGTTTTTTTTATGTGTTAATCCAATTAACCTGAATGAATAAATATAATTTAACTTTGACTTTGACTTTATTTTTTTCTTTGTTTGCAATGCTGAAAATCAGCGCTGTTAGGTGACCAGCAGCCGCAGCTGCTGGCACCACAGCATCTTGCTAAGTGGGATCTAAATTTCCTGCACAGATGTGACGTGCAAACTTGCCTTTTTTATGCATCATTGTGTCAATTCAAAACCAAACAAGTTTAGTTTATGTTCTAATTATACTTACTAGTGCAAAGAGATTAGGTTAGGTTTAAGTTAAGGTTTTGTGCAAAATTTATAGCTTGTTGTTACCTTATGTATGTCGCCTCTAGGCAGTAAATAAATGCTTTTTCTTTCTTTCTTTCAATTTGATAAGTCACTGTACACTAGTGAGCAACCTAGATGTGGTATATTTTACTAGGGCAATAGTCTGTTAAATCTCATTTGAAGTACCTAAAAGCATGCTAAAAGCATGGATAATTAGTTCAACTTTATCTAATTAGTTAGTAATTTGTTGATTTGTATTTCACATGAGATTTAACAGATGATTAGTTAATTTTTCGTTGATCAACCTTTCAGAAACTGAGTGTTAGCTTATCAAAATGACTGCACTATTGAGAAGTAGTAATTGAAGTTTAACGGATGGTGAACACCATACCAAAAGCCACTGTGGCATATAAGTAGCATTATATTTACGTGTAATGCTTTTTTTATGGAATCTTAAGATAAGAGTGCTGAGACACCCTTAAAATATTATTTATAATTTTTTGTATGATGTAATAAAAAAATTAAAACGAAAATGTTTGGCCATATATAAAAATAATGTATTTTTTATGTCTCAGAAGCCTTGAAACCGGTAATTATGCTAAATTCATGTGTTTTTAAGTTAACCAACTTGGGATAAATGTTGCCATAAATAAAACTGATTAATTTTTTTATGTTTTAATGTGTTATTTAGAAAGTTGTTGATAAAAATATGATTAACTTATATGGTTAGCCTAATGTTGGTAAATGAGTTTTATAGTTAATTTCACTTTGGTTATGACTACCTATTTAGTCAGAAAGTCGTAGCAAGACTACCATAAATTACAGTAATTATGTACGGTAGTAGATTCTTACTCATTTTCGTATAAATTCGCTGAATCAATTAGTAAAAGTATAATATCTCTTCTCACAAAATGTCGACGTAATAATCAGAGGTGCTACCACAACCTCTTAAAACACTCTTATTATAACCTTACTTTGTCTCTATCCTTGCTTTTAATGGTACTGAAGAAAAATACAAAACACCAAGTAATACTGCTAAAAGAGATGGTGGTAGGCCACCAGAGGCCCTAGACAAGTGTCAAAGATTTCTATTCTATTCATAGAATAGATAAAAAAATGTATAAGAATGACATAAGCGTTGGCGTTAGCTTATGTCAATCCAATACATTTTTTAATCTATTCTATGAATAGAATAGAAATCTTTGCCACTTGTCTAGGGCCTCAGGTATTGTTTTGTCAGTCAGCTAATCTATGCTCTCGGTCTTCTGCAAATATTTGTCTCACAGGGCTGTATTATTTATCACTTCAGTTATATAAAATTAGAACGGCTGCATCAAAAGACAGCAGACATAAAATTTCCTACATAATGTTGTATTTATTCTGGTAAGTAAGGTCGTGGTTTTCGAAACTGCCAAAGAAAGTTGAAAAAAAAAAAAGAAAAAAACAACACACTACATAGATGTTTTTACCTATAATATCTGATAGAAAATCAACCTTATACTTAAGCCACAAAAATCATATACAAATACTAAATGTAATGAACTTTCATACCATTAACGTCTATTTAATATTTATTGAAACATCAAAATTAATACGCCGTCATATAATTATTTCACGGCTGAATAAGATATGACAACTAATTAATATTACAAGTTATTTGACAGTTAATTATCATGCTAATTACGTTGCCAACGGCCGTCATGCGTACATTGAAATCTTGTTCGGGCTAAAAAGACCCCTGGGGTCAACTTTTTGTTGAAATAAGGTATAAGGATATGATTGAGTTGTTGTTAAAAATATTACTTTTAACTAGGAAAATTATCTTTAAAGTTATATTTGAAGAAAACTATTTATGCATCTTATGAAACAGCTCGCGTGAATGGAGGTGTCAGATTTGATATAGTTAAAGGTGTACTATGGAGAAGATGAAAGAAGTCTCATCTTAAGGCTATAATTTTAGGATTTTGGAAATTGATATGGAATTTGAGATACTGAGAAGCGGCACTATCGATTTTAGAGGTATAGATATGTTGTTATAAGGTTATTCATTTACAGACTGGAAAATAAAACTCAATTATCATCATCAAGTCAGTAGATAACGTCCACTGATAAAGATAGACTACTCTTACAATCTTACAAGGAGATGTGTTCATAGTAACTACATTTGGCTGTCGGCTCGGTAACCATAGTAACATTTAGTGACTAGCAGTATTATTTTAATCTTACTTGTGTTTTGTCTTTTTCTTTTATACCATTAAAAACAAGGATAGAGACAAAGTAAAATTATAATAAGATTGTTTTATTAGGTTTTGGTAGCGCCCCTGGTCTATAGACAACCACTTGTCTTTTGGCCGTGCGGTTTTTGGTCTAGAAGAGAACTAAATAATTGAAATCCTCTCTTTTCTTTCTTTAATCTTAGTATTATATTAATTGGTTAATTTGTAATAATTACTTTGTATGGTTCTTTGATTGCGTTGAGTGTTTAAATTGTAACTCATTCAAATAACTGTAATTATCTGGCGATTGAAAAAAGTGGCGTGAGTTTCTTGCCAGTTCTTCTCACAGCTCTACCTCGTCAGCGAACTGGCTGTAGGTCAATTGGCTGACAAAATGTAATGTTGACTTTTCATAAGCATCATACTTTATGATCAAAATGAAATAAATGCTTTGACTTGACTTTGACTTTGACTTGAACCATCCCTTTTCTGCTCCCGTGGATTCTTTTTAACAAATTAAATATTATACAGGTAATGATGGTTTCCATTAACTACTTAGTTACTTGCCAGTTCTTTCATGGCCCTACCCTACTAGCTGTAGTTAATTGCCTGACATTTTGTAATTTTTAACGTTCATAAGTAATAATTCAATTTTGACTTTGACCTCAAAAACCCCCGGAAGCAGAAAAGGGATGGTTTATTCTAGACCGAAAACCACATGGTGAAAGACAAATGCTTACCCAAAGGCGAGAAATGTCATGAGTCACTAAAAGGTAGTCTGAAACTATTCCAAAAATGGCTACTAAGAAATTGTATAATATAATAAATCATTAACGTCACAATATATCAGTTTAAACTAAGGGTATGAGCAGAAATGGCAAGTCATTGAGCGACCTACCTGTACGATATTTGTAAGAATTTGATTTAAGTTCCGTATATTATACCAGAAGAAGAAGACATTACTAGCCCAAGTACCTCTCTCTTCTTATTATTTTTACAATGCTTAGGAAACATAGCCATCTCCATAGGTTACGGTTAACCATTGCTATCAAGTGTGCCTACTGGATTAAATCACTTTGACCTCTTGGTCTTTATGCTATCCTTAAGTTTTATTCTGCTTTTTAGCATTCTGTCTGCAAGAGCTAGGTATGGCGTAGGTATTAATGTGCCTGAACTCGATGTGATGTCGGAAATCTTTAAAAATATTCTAAATATCTAATCCTGTAGAAAACCTCTAAAGTGGGTCTCACTATGGGCGCCAGAAGAAGGTGCAAGGTGGTGCACACCCTGTCAAAAAAATAAAGAGTTAAAGCGTCTACAGGTTGCAGTCGAAATTTGTTGTTCAATCTTGTCAATAAACTGATTAACCTTTACATTTTCATGAACACTGAGCATGCACATCGGTTGCGCCCCCCTGAAATTCAGCACACGCACACGCAAACGCACACGCACACGCTCACGCGCACACACAAACTGTCGCATTTATAATATTAGTAGGATTACTAACTAATTCCAACTTTACGTTGATATTCTATGAGAATGTACTATTTTAAGGGTACACTTCTGATTTTCGACAGTTCTTTAGCGATACATAATCAACTTCGAAAATACGTAGTTAGACAGTCATTGCTTCGACAGAACACATTACTTCGACGGCACACACCTTCAACAGATTACTACTTCAACTGACACTGCTTCGACATGCACTTATTCGCCAGATATTTTTTTTTTTTTTTATATATTAGCTTACCAAAGTGACTCCACCCCGCCTTATGGTAAGCAGTCAGTGGAATCCAGAAGTGGTGGCCACCATACCAAAAGCTATCGTCTTAAACTGCTGGTATGGTGGCCTCCACTATGGCGGCTGGGAATGGGTTAGAGGAAGAGAATAAGGGGGGGTGGGGAAAGAGGAAAGGGGGAAAATTGGGCCTCCGGCACTCACTCACCGAACGAAACGCAGTAGTAAGGATACTACTGTTCTTAAGTCGATCTTCTATGAGAGGGTAGTACTTCCCCGGACGATCCGGGCCATTCGTGCTGAAACCAGCGTGGATCTACTACCGTCGAAATTGTTTTGTCGAATTATTTCGACAAAAATATACCCAGTTGATAATAATATTAATAATATGAGGACATCATCACACACCGTCATCTAGTCCCAAGCTAAGCAGAGCTTGTGTTATGGGTACTAGATAACTGAAATATAATACAAATATATACTTTTTTTTTCGTAAATACATACTTATAATGCATAGGAAACACCCAGGCTGAAGACAAATACAAATATTCATCACACAAATATTTGTCTTCCGCGGGAATCGAACCCACGACACCCGGCGTCGCAGTCAGTTACAGTAACCACTAGACTAACGGTGCAGTCAAGTTGATAAGGCGGCCACTCATGCTTAAATTAGCAAGTATCTATCATAACTCTTATAAATTTGTCTCAAATAGCTTCCAATCTTGGAGTCCAAGTTTCACGCGCACAAACAAAATGAAACACAAATCACTACAGCCATGGACCTCTAAAGGTCTGCAAGGTGATATTCATAAAAACAAACAAAGATTATTATCCGTCATTACGGGCGTGATGTGAGTCGTTAATCATCAACTCGTTAGATGACGGTTATGTGATCATTATCTGTAGGGTAGGTGTACCCGTTGGCGGCCATCGAATAAAATAATTCTATAATAAAATATTGAAAACTCAAACATTATTAGTTATATGTTTTATTGACTGAATACGTATGTTATTAGGCCGATCACATTACTCTTTGTCAGATTTTTACATTTTAGAATAATAAATATGATCTTAGGTCCAGAATATGAAATCACCTTTTTACCGAGGATATCGAAATGAGCGACTAAAATATGAACCAGGTAACTACTTACCACTAGATAGAGTAGAATCTTTTTGGTAGCTAAAAAAAGGTAGCGGTATTATCTGCGCAGTAAATAAATTGTTAGCTTAATTGTAGTTTCCCATGTAGTTTCCCAGTGGTCCCATGTACATGGATAGTGGATTTAGTCTAAGTACAACAGTGGATACTTTAATCATGTATACCAATTAGCACCGTGACGCTAACAGGTATATTCACCCTACACATCAAGCCATTACTACTCGTATAGATGTTGAGTCATAATGTTTCTAAATAATTTATTTTAATTCGATCCAAAATAGTTTTAATATCATTAGTTAACTTAAATATTAAGTGACCGTAGCTTATTAATGTACTAGCTCTGCGGTTAAAGTGTTAGGTGTTGGAATGTTGTGGGTTACATTCCCGGTGTGTATGTATTGTTTGTATAATGAGTCAATTGTCGACGACTACAATATTAGGGCTTGTATGCATTTAGGAAATTATAAAAAAAAAATCTTTGTAATAGCCAGATAAATAAAATCATTGTAATTTTCTATAAGTTAATCTTGAGAGATTGATCAAAGAAAGAATAAATGGATTGCGTGAAGGATGACATGATAAAATAAAAAGTGTGTTTTGAAGTGGTGTATTATGCCGAAACGAATGCCAAATAATAGAAAAGAACGTAAGAAAGAAACATTTTCCCTGATCAGTCCTAGCGAGTTCAAGTAATGTGGAACCATATAGCAGTCTGAAAATTTTCTGCCTGCACTAATCTTTAAGATAGGTACTAATTAGATTCAAAACTGTCTCAGAATCATATTTATCTAGTGTTTAAAAGAAGTTTTTATAGACCACATAGTACTTGTGCTAAGACTAAACTACAATCTCCCATAATGATGTCACCTGTCAAAATCAATCGATCAAACGGCCATTGACCTGAAAAAAAAAACAAATCGTTCAGAAACGCGCTAAATAAACAGTGTAGAGCGTGACTTTTAATATCTTTATACGTTTAAAAATATCAAATTATAATATTTAAGTTCGTTGAGTACGGTATTCAGTTTGGGCCATACAATGGTCCCCTGTGGAGCGAGCCAAGAAAGCGGGGGGTGTTAAGACAGCTACCTTTTTTGACGGGTCGATTATCATGTTTATATTAAGATTAAATTGATGATAAAAAGAGGCTGTGTCTGTCTGTATTACTTTGTGTTGTGGAATGTAGGTGCTGGGAGATTAATGTTATAATTTAGAGGTTATTTCCATATATTATTATATTTTAAGGGTGTTTAAAGCAGGTGGATAATGCTGAGAAATATTCTGAGAGACGTAATTTCTGTCTGCCAGAGTCTCACGTATACCTTCCTCGGTAGTGTACCTAGTGAGAGTATGTTACTGACTTTTTATTTTAAACAACTTTAGCGACGATAAGTGTTAAATAACTATGGGCATAGAGAAGGAATACTACCAAGCCGTTGCTGACCGTGTATGAGAATGTATGAGAATAAAAGAGAAGGAGGTGAGGAATAAATTAAGGAGAACCGCGTTATTTTTACCTTGAGACAAGGAAAAAATTATCATGAGGAAACGGGTTGTTCCGTATTCATCCTATGATGTCTCATCCCACTTATTAAAACCTGCGCCATCAAAAAGAGTAGCTACCTAATTTGACAAATATGATCAATTCCCATGCCTATTTTGCATGAGAAGACTCTTCTCAGAAGAGGTCTCAACCCTAAATTAAGTGTATAATGGGTTGGAAGCCATTTTTTTGACTTTTGAATATTATATAATAGTTTCAGAAATGCTATAGTTGTGATCCCTGTCCATCCCTTTGATAAGAATGTCGTGAAGGTCTTTTAATAATAACCCATAACTTTATTTAAAATGTATTTCAAGCATCGCCAAATGCAAAACAGCAGCAACATATTTGTTTAACATTAATGAATCTTTGTGTCCGTCGCTCCTTATGTCTTTATTGAGATAATCGCAATTTAAACCTCCAGTCGCCATTTTACTGTGATACCAAAATACACACCTTATCGCAAAAGGTTAGAGCTTATTTTGCTATGTGTGTAGCTACATTTAAATTGGTCAACTGTGTTCTTTATTAAACTTAGAGAGATATCGTATTTGACATCTCTGTTTATTATGTAATAGAACAATACTGTACTGTTGTTTAAAAATGTCATAACTACCAAATGGTGCTATGATAATATTGTATTTGTTGCGTCTACATACAATAACTTTTTCGTTAAGTTGTCTGATGAAGTTATGTTATTTTTTGTTAGGAGAATAGAATAATATGGTATTTACAAGTTCTTAATAAAGTTGTTCAAATAGGTGCTTTAGTTTGGACTATGGATAATGATATGTTTAACTCAAACTCAAAGCATTTATTTCATTTTGACCATAAAGTATAATGCTTATGAAAAGTCAACATTACATGAAGGCAGCCAATTGACCTACAGCCAGTTAACAAGAAACTCACGCCACTTTTTTCAATCGCCAGATAATTACGTTTAATTAATGTAGTTGCTAAGATCAAAGAAAGAAAAGAGAGGATTTCAATTATTTATTATATCTAGTATAGTAATTTGACTACGTATTTTAATAAAAAATGGTAAACGCACCTCCTGGTAACATCGAACGACAATTGAACGACAAGGTAATACTGGATTAAATATTAAATGTATGCCATGCCAAACTGTAAAGATGGTACTGAGTTAAACCTGGATCATACATAACTCATCCATGGGCAATTTACTTCTTTGTTGCTTAACCCACTGATCGTTTCCCCACGCGCCTCAAAGATAGTGCTATGTTAAAGGTTTGTTTACCACATAAATATGAGTTTTTACGTTTATGACAATATATACTTGCTGGTTTCAGCATGAATGAATCAGATTGACGGAGAAAATAATTGAAGTAGTAGTTTTTAGCCGCCGACGCAAAAACGACGGGGTCTTATAAGTTTGACGTGTCTATGTGTCTATGTGACATACACACATAGACACATAGACACGTCAAACGAACCAGACCGATTTTCAAGATGAAAAGTATCCTATGTTCGTCTTTGGTACTGAATCTACTTACATACCAATTTTCAGCGAAATCGGTACAGCCGTGTAGGCGCTAAGTGATAACAAACACACACACACACAAACATTCGCATTTATAATACTAGTAGGATACACAACATAGTATGAAGAAAAGCTTCAAAAACGTCTTAAAAACAAAAGCTTTATAAAACGCCCAAGTGCTTACAAACTAACTAATTCCCTCAATCTTTCTTCACCAAACAATCCCATACATAATTACTCAAGCCTTCACAAACTTAACCCTACGAACTTTCTAGAACCGTGATTATAATGAAGTACCATTCATTCATTACTCATCACTGTAATACCCAATACTACGTTTGACAGATAAAAAATGCTACCGTAGTTTACTATAGAGTATGGTAACAACATCATTAGAGGAACTCGACTTGCTATAAAAGAGCAAATAACCACTAAGCTTATGCCTTATTACTGTAGGGTGACCATGTGATAATGAGTAATAGAAATAAAGTCTTCTTTCGCTTGTTCATCATCAGCATATCAGCCAAAAGACGTCCACTGGTGAGCATAGGTAGGCCACCAGTTTTCGCCACCTGGGTTGGCCATAAGCCTTCACCCATTGATTGCCACCCATAGCAGGTCGTCGATAACCCGTCTCTTGTTATAACTGTTAATAATAATGTCACTAGAATCAGAGTCTTATATTCCACAGATTTGTTCAAAAGAATTGAAATTAAAACCTTTAGGTGAACTTTTTATTTTATTTATCGACATCGTGTCAGCTAAAAGGCGTTTATTATTTGGATATAATGATTTCACTATGAATCTTCATTTTGATAAGTTCTGTAGCTGCTCTTATCATTGATTTTCTGTCATCCTTGCCAGGCTGTAGATCTACTTTATACTTATCATAATGTATGTTCATAACAAAACTACTTACTTGTGACTTCTATTGATCCTTAAAGTATGGTCACCCTGACATAACTGCTTGAATAAACATCGTTAACAGTGATAGATACGGGTAGTTATGAAAATAAACCAAAAGGCGACCAACTTAACGAGTTAGACTACCATAACAGCGTGGATTAAGACACTCTCTACATGTTACTTATACATTGAGGAGTTTGTATGAAAGAGAAATGAGTGGGTACTTCAAAAATTTTACACTGCTATTGGTAAATGACACGGTAGGCCCTGATGAAAGTGACGGGACGAATTGAACAACTTTCGTGAAAACTTGACTGAAGTAGCAGTGAGGAGGTTTGGATGGCGAAAATGGAGGTCTTGCTTTATACTGGGACAAATACTAGAGAACTTGATGTCTTATGAAATTTTTTAGCCCTTGTCTACACACACATATAACCATATAAGGGAGGGAGGGGGAAGAAATATGGACACCAAATAAAAGATGCACTGCGTGGGATGACGTGAAAGGAAAGGGAGTTCGTATTTAAATAATGACTGATAGAATAAAAGACGTTGGCCACATCAAAGATCACACCAAATAAAGTAAATCAATAATGCCTCAGGCATTAAGTCCGCCTTTACATGTATGTGTATAAAGTTGTAAATATATAAATAAATAAATTAATGTATCCGTGTTATATCAAGTGCATAGACTTCTTAGTCCATTGACTACAAATTCTATTAAAACACTGTTCAAATGTTTATTCTGTACGCGTTCGACCGGCAATGTATACTGCCCATAGCGGTATATTCCTCTCACTGTCGTGTACATCTCGATAAACTAAAGGCCAGGGAAGATGCCCTGCTGTGACGTAATAATTCTAACTTTATATAAGTCCTTAGTTCGTTCGCAGCTTGAATATGTCGTGCCCATCTGGAACCCAATATATGACAAATATGTTGTTGCCTTAGAGGCGGTTCAAAAAAAGTTTCTACGCTGTATGCATTACAAATGCAAAAGTAGTAGGTTTTCATATACAGATTTGCTTACAAAATATAACTGTATAACATTGCAACACAGGCGTCTATACTTGGAAGCAATGTCACTATACGATCTTTGTCACAGTGGCTATGACTGTATTTCACTAACGAACAAACTATGTTATAGAATACCTACAAAAACTCATAGTCGTAACTTGTGTAACATTTTTGCTACCACTAGATGTCGAACTAACGCTGGCAAACGATCACCAATGAACCGGTTAGTTGAATCCTATAATAAACATTTTAATTCTATAGATTTAATGGCAATACGTCCTAGTACTTATAAAAAACTTCTGTTAGAAAATATAAAAAAAATGTAAGTAATAATTTACACATTAAAAGTAAAATTATGTTAAATAAACACAAACATAGACTATAGACAATTTTAAATGTACTCTGATTTTATTGTAGCTTTACGTAAAAAACATATGTTATTGTTTCTTTTTGATTTATATAAGTACCTATAGATTAGTTCTCAAGAATAATTCCATGTTAAGTAATTTATAAAAGTAATATGTGGTAAATGTCGTTGGTGTCACAATTACTCACAAACCATTATGTAAAATCGTACAAACTATGTATTGTGTCACTGTTTGTTTACCTAAATAAATAAAAAAAAAAAAAAAAAAAAAAAACTTTATCCCTTTCACATCAATTGAAAATATATTATATTTGTCCTTTTTGCACGCTGTTAAACAGTTTAGTGGCGTGATTGCTTGCAGCCTTACGTATATTTAGATCTGGACATTTATAAAGCCTTTTTACAAGTTGTTTATTAGCATGTCTTTTATTAGAAATTGATAGGTACGAAAGTAAACATTTATTTGATGTAAATAATAGGTAAAGCTTTGTGTAAAAATCGAGTATTGATTCGCTCCCACAGACGAAGACATTTGTCCAGTTTTCAAGTAGGTACCAACAATGTGTGCCTAAAAGACAAACTAAATTTTACGAATTAAAATTTTTCATTCATAATATTGATGAAAGGTGAAGTAAAACTATTACTGAGTGGAGTCCAAAGGGATCAATTAATGTCTAAGTGTGTGTCGTTTTGTGTCTAGACTTTTTCAGTCCTAACAATCTAGAAGTAAGCATGGCGAATGGCAACAAGTTAACCTCTCTTACATGAGGCCGAACAAAAAATAAAAGCTGGCTGTCCTTTAGAATAAAAGTCGTAATGCTATAAAATTTATAAATAATCTCCGTCATATCTAATATATTTATGAATCTACAGGGTATATGTTATGATCATCTGACATCTGGCGTGTGAAGTACAAAACGAATGAATTAATTACATGAAGCTCGTACTTCGGAGATTATTGCTTTTATACAGTACCACGATAATGACTTTGAACATCGACATTCTTATACTCTATTAGAAAATTAAAGTCTTAATCTTCTATATTGCATGCCAAAATAAATAATGCTTATTGTGTTGATCTGGCATTTAAAAAAGCTGCATAAGTTACTTAATGATTCTACTTATGATTTTACTTTCTTCGGCAAATAGACTAAGCAAATTATTATTTGACCATAAAATTGCTTTATCACCCAGTTTATTTTGTTCAATTTTTTATTTAATTTAATTATGTAGTGGATCATCAAATTCCTTCACAAACCTTAGAGTAAATGTGTAGTTTGTATCACAAAACATTAAAGTCTATTTTTGTTTGCAAGTTACTTCAGTACAGTGTCAATTGTCACTGTGATATTGAGTTTTATCAAATTTTAATTTTAATGAAATTTTTTGACTTTTGACTTTAACATAAAATATAATCATCACCATCATCTTTGATAAACGTTCACTGCTGGTCCTCATCTATCGATTGTATTTTTGCCTAATTCTTGTGAGAAGCAATTTTCAAAATAAACTAGTATCACAAATTCACAAAACAAACACACACAATAACGATTGCCGATGTACAAAGATTTTATCGTAGTACTACATATACATGTAATATAAACGTATGTGAGTGTCGAAAACTGATGAGCTTATACTGATGATGCTTAAGATGAAAGATAAGTTTAGGTTAAAATTACATATATTTAATTTTGATGGGATAAAATTACTGGTTGGTATGCCTATTATGTTTAGGACGATTTATCTTGTTTAGTATAGTGGTGGTTCGATTCCTTTTAAGACAAATATTTGGATGATCATCTTGCTTATGTAGTGTAGTAGAAGTTGCGTGCAATTGCTGCTGTTATATGAGGTTGGGTTCGAATCCTACACGAGACAAAATCCTTGGTATGGTTATTAGTTTCAAGTCTGTACGTAAGTGTTATCGTCTCATTCTGGTAATAGGTATTTTAAGCAGGGCATCTAGTAAAGAAGCTATACGCAAAAACGTGTCTATTTTAAATCAGCTCAGAATAAAAACTCCCTTATCGACAATATACCAACAACGTATTCTTTCGTATTTCTTACAAGAACACCGAAGGCAAACGATCGCGTGGTCGTTCACCAACCAGATGGACCGATCAAGTAAAGACTCATCGTCCTCCAAATTCTACGCGATCGTGAGAGACGCGCTGAATCGAAATCGGTGAAAGCAGAATATCCGCTTCAGATGTTACCCCGATGCTGACCACGATCCTCAGATGAGAGACTGATTAGAGAGAGAGATTCTCTGCTTACCCCATTAAAGAGACAGTCGTAAAGTTATAATAATAATAATAATAATATTCTACCACATTCACACAACGCCATCTAGCCCCAAATTAAGCAATTATATTTGCTTGTGTTATGGGTACTAAACAACTGATATACTACTTATATACATTTTTTTTTTGTACATACATACATATTATAGATAAATTACACCCAGACACAGAACAAACAATCATGCTCATCACACAAAGATTTGTCCTGGGTGGGAATCGAACCCACGACCTCCGGCTTAGCAGTCAGAGTCACTAACCACTAGACCAACAGGCCAGTCAAAGTTATGTATGTATCTATGTTAAAACCAGCAAGAATCTACTACCGTAATGAAACCATTTACCACCATAAAAGAAGAACTAATTTACATGCCTCTGTAACGACTACATCTTAAACAAATCTATTACTCAAAAGTCTACAATGCCTTATCAGATCCCCCATTCAAATTAGCCTCAACAAATTGGTTCATTCAAACGTGAACGAACTAATCACAGTCATTCGTTCTCGACAAATTAATTCATTCATTCATTTTGTAGTATCTTAATTAGTAAGTTATAATGAGATGCTTAAGTCTTGTTTAAGTGTAGGCCATTAGTTTTTAGTTTTAAATTAAGTACAGGTGAGCGTTTAAATGTTTGCGTTTAAATTATTTTTGCGTTTTTTTGTATTGTGTGTATACTTTGCTAGTATGACGTTTTAAGTTTAGCTTTATATTGTGTACTTCTGAATATAATGCCAAGCAAGAAGAGAAGCAATTGTGCTAGGTAATGATTGGGCCGTATTGAAAACTGAAGTGAAGTACCTATTTACATCAAAAAGCCGAATATCTTTGCCTGACCCGGAGATCAAACCTTAGACCTCTGTGTAGTAGTCCGATCATAGCACCACCGAAATACAGATACAGTTTTTCATCTATACATTATATAAAGCGGAAAAGTTTGTTTATGTTTGTTTGAACGCAACAATCTCAAGAACTACCAGTCAGATTTGAATAATTTTTTTTGCGTATGATAGCCCTGTTCTTAAGGAAGGTTATAACGAAAGACGCGGATGAAACCGCGCCGCGGCAAGCTTGTAAATATATAAACATAGTGTTATCTTAAATAGGCCTATAAAAGATACAGCCTACGAGTGATAAGGATAGTAGCATAACAAGTTTCCAATCATAGGAAAAACGAGACAGACAGATATCCTTTGTATAAGTGCGAGTGAGATAGCTGTAGATAGACAATAGTGTTCAACCGTGAAGCTTTCTGATTGGTCGACGGTTTACTTCCAATTATTTGTAAATGCGTAAGAGTACTTGTCGAGTAATTTTTTGTTTTATGTTATGTTTAATTAAATTTGAGCTTTATTTTGATAGGCTAAGGTTGAATTTGGTTTGGTGATAATAACATATGATGGTTACTTGTTAGTTTAACTTACAAGTAAAACTTCGCTATATTTCGTTAATGTATAATATTGTAGTATACATGAAAAAAACTATTGTTTGTTAATATTATTCTAAACCGATATTAAGTTATTTAGATTACATTTTTCATTACTGTTCTGCTCCAGTCGCCAGTAGCGTGATGTTACATAACCTACCTGAAGAACGAGGCTATCAAACACTAAAAGAATTATTTAAATCCGACTATAGTTCTAGAAATTAGAGCGTTCAAACAAACAAACTCTCGCTTTATGTAATAGTGTAGATAGATTAGTACTTCTACAGGTTCAAACTTATATCCTCGTAGATATATCAGATGAGATAGATTTTTATTTGTTATATAATACTATCTGACCCGGCGAACTTCGTTTCGCCTAACAGTCGATCAAAACTACTTTATTTTTCTAAAATAAAAGAATTTTTCTAAAATAAACGTAGCCTAAGTTACTCCTTATTACATCAGCTACCTGCCGATAAAAGTCCCGTCAAAATCGATTAATTTCAGAAGTTAGCTGGAACAAACAGACAGACAGACAGACAAAAATTGTAAAAAAATGTTATTTTGGCGTACCGTTTATTTATTTATATACATGTAGTAAAAAACGGTTATTTCAATATTACAAACAGA
This sequence comes from Parascotia fuliginaria, assembly GCA_963082885.1. Classification (NCBI taxonomy): domain Eukaryota; kingdom Metazoa; phylum Arthropoda; class Insecta; order Lepidoptera; family Erebidae; genus Parascotia; species Parascotia fuliginaria. The sequence continues at coordinate 10,532,773 of OY720194.1, read as the reverse complement.
CAGTCAAATTTTATTATATGTACAGATCTAATAAATATATATTAATAATACCTACTTCATTCCTACTTTTGTCTCTCAATTAAAGCCTGGAACTCTTTGCCAGCGCATGTGTTCCCATCTAACTTTGATTCTGGGTATCTTAAGCGGGGCGTGAAAAAGCATCTCACTAAGCCGCCATAGTGGAGGCCACCGTACTAATAATTTGGCTTTGGTAATGGTGTCCACCACTTCTAGATTCCACTGACTGCTTACCATCAGGTAGAGTAGTCATTTTGGTAGGCTAATATAAAAAAATATATATTTATTGATATAAAAAACAAAACAATATATAAATCCACATGACAATGTTAGCTACGCGGCTGTAACATCAGCCATCGAGGCAGTCCTCCCCAAGCCCGTGCTAGCTAAGAACTGTGTTACAGGTAGGTTAAAGATAGTCCCAACAGCACAGTTAGAGTACAGCCGTCGCGTACCAGTAATGAACTTGTTGTGGATTTTCAAATTACTGAACCTCCAAACTAGGCACTGCCTATTTCTATAAGGATCAGGTTGTAAGGTATGTTTAAAGAAATTGAAAGGTGAAAAAGAAATTAATACCTAACTGCCACATCAATAGGTGTGATTTTAAGTGATTTTGTTTGTGTGTAAGTGTATGCATGTGATGTAGATTCTAAATAGTTTCTTTTAATTATTATAATTTTGGTACGAGTAAGCAGTTATCATTGCATTCGAAACATTCGTCAGATTTTCAATAAAGTAAATTCGAGGATGTAATATCAACACTATAAACAACTCGATATAAAAATAAACAAAACGACAGTCCAGCAGTCTAAATGTTCTAACAGTAACTTAGCAAATACCTAGGTAATTAAAGAAAAAACAAATAAAATATTACTACTAAGTCTTGCTAGCAGATGGCGCTAGTAACTATTCAATATTACGGATAACATAAAACGTGCCCGAGGCTCATGTATTAATTAAACATTATAACAACTTTATTGTATAAGAAAATAACAAGTATTGATTAAACATTTTATCAACTTTATTCTATAAGAAAATAATAGTTAAGTAATGTAAAAAGGTATTTTAGAAAATAATTACGGACGGATTTGATTAATTACTTTTGCGTATGATAGCCCAGTTTTCGAAGAAGGTTTAAGGCTATGTAACATTACGCTACTGGCAACGGGAGCAGAACAGTAAGCAAAGACGCAGGTGAAACTGCGTGGAAAGTGAGTGCTTTATAATATGAAGTAACTTTAACGGAATCGTAAATGTGAGCGCGTTGATGTCTTTATAATGGCGCATTCAGTTCCGCACGATCCATTTCGTAATATAACTAAATTATGCATTATTTTGAATAATTCTTTAGTACTGTTGCTTCATTTGCTAAGACATGTACATAATCAAGTAATTTAGTTGATTGATTAATTATTTTGTAATTTTCTAACTACAAAAATTAAATTAGTCACGACCTACATTTTTTGAACAAAATTTTGCTTTGACTAATTTAGTAGTGTATAGGTAGGGATTATTCTTACATACCTATATACATAGCTTCACGCCTTTTAGCCCCGAAGGGGTAGGCAAAGGTGTTGAACCACCTACTTTTCGCTATTTTTCTTTATTTTTGGTCCAATGTAACAGATGGCGAGTCTGTTGCTATGTATCGGGAAAATTCCAGACTACGGGCTATTATTTAGAATTTTTAACAGAAAAACCCAATATCACTTTCCCCGACCCGGGGATCGAACCCGAGATCAATCAAATCCGTACACATTACCACCGAACCACAGAAGCTGTGGATTATTTTTGTGCACTTTTAATATTTAAAAACTACAAACTTAGTGTTAACTACTATTCTAAACAGAAAGAGGTTTTACAAACATTAATTACAAGCATTTTAACCTCAAATAACTATAAATAGTACAGCAATTAATAAATTATTGTTTTAATTTTCGAAATTTAAATATTAAAACCGAAAAACAAAACAAAACTAATGAAAACATAAAAGTTTCGTACGAAAATTAAAGACAGAACTTTTTGTACGGCTCAATTCCATTGCATCATGAAGTGTACTAAACATATCTCTTATAATCGTTTTCTAAGCGGACTTAATTTCGTCTGTAAATCGATAAACTCCTAAAACGCTAAACCGATTCATAAAGGCCATAAACACTTGGCTTATTAAAGATTATTAGATTTGAACTACCCAATTAGCTGATACCGTGAACACTGCTAATAGGGCTTTAATTAAAATACGTAGGTTTATGGTGGAATATGGCAAGTGTGAGCGGTGTTTAACGAGCCGGGTATAAATTACACCAGAATGAACGACACGCCCAGCGTGGGTTGCCCCGGGCAGTAGGGATGGGGTGATGTCGATGAAATTAAGAAGACATATCGATAAAATTATTTGATTGCTAACTTTGGTGTTGTAACTTTTGGTGCGGGATTTTTTAATATATAGTTTATATTAAAAAAAACATCACGATGCCTGATGGTAAGCAGTCCATTAAGTCCATGTTTGGTGGTCACCATATAGACTGCAATCGCAGCAAATTGCTCTGCAACAAAAAAAGGAAATATTTATATACTATTATATACAGCGAAAGAGTTTGTTTGTTTGTTTGCTTAATAGTGCTAATATCTGGCAGTCAGATTTGAAAAATTCCAGAGGAAGGTTATAGGCTATGTAACATCACGCTACTGGCGACGAAAGCAGAGCAGTAAGCAAAGACGCGGGTGAAGCCGCGATGCGGAAAGCTAGTTTTTTATAAAACGGTAGATACTATTTATATACATACATTCCAAAACCAGTGCGAATCTATTACCACCACCAATCAGATCATTTTTATCTTATCACGGAAGAAGGCTATGTCGAGCACAATATATCTAGAGGCAAATTACCAGGATATGAAAATATTATTAAAGTTTTAGACATTACGTCATATCAAACAATAGGTTATATTATGACGCAAATCTCTCATTATTCTAGTGGCACTATGTCGCCGGGTCTATTACAGTATGAATTTATAAGTATTATATTTGCAGTTTAAGTTTGATGACGCAGTTTAAGTTTAAGTAAGTATACAAAATTCAAAGCCTTAGTCGCTGACTACCTAAAGCGCAGGTAATTGTAATGGTGGCTTAGTGGTTTAAACATCTGTTTTGTAGACGACGTTTACTTGAAACAGACCTGAGAATTGAATTGAATTGACATAAGCTAACGCCAACATTTTCGTTAGCTTATGTCAATCCTATACATTTCTTTATCTATTCTATGGATAGAGAAAAATCTATGCCACTTGTCTAGGGCATCTGTGTCTAGTAACAGACGTTTATTGAGTGTAAAAATAATAAAAAACTTCCATTAAAATATTTATAATTTTTTTCTATTCTAATAAAATTATAAGTATAACTAACTAAAGTATATGCAAATTCGTTAGTGAACTCAGGGAAAGAGTATTTGCACAAATAAACAAAATAAAAATAAGAACTAATTATATTTTTCGATAAGCCTCTGTCAGTGTCTCATCACTATTACTCTCAGTAACAAGGCAGCATCGAACGATGCATTCTGGCGATTAACCATTATTATATAAAGTAAATTCAATAATGGCCCGGTGCTAACTTGATGTTTGCTGATGGACAACTATCTTCAAACTACAATATTCAACTTTAAAATCCCAGAAATAAAGTTCAAAGTCATATAGCAAGATCTCAACAAAAATTGACATGACCAAACTTACGTTTGCAGTCAAAAAAGTATTTAAGACGATATATTTTAGGAGTTCTTACTTTTTACGCTGGTAATGTTAAGTTTGTTGACGTATTATAGGGTAATACCGACCAGTGTTGCTAGTATCTCGCAAATTACCTACATAAATGGTAATTGTGGTAAATTTTAGGGGTTGCCAGGGAAGTTCGGACTTTAATGCGTTTAAGTGCATATAGTTTGCAGTTAAGTTGAATATATTAAGGGTTATGTTTACTTATGTACATATTTTTCATGATAAATTATGTTTTTTAAGAATGTTTATCGAGGTATTAAAACTGATGTTCGATAAAGTTTATTTTTTAAGCGAAATCGATTAAACGCCGATTTTTCAGATATTGTACTATAATCTACCTATAAAACAAAATAGTCATTTTAATAATAGCTGTTTTAGTGATTGGAATGGTTATACCTCATTTTAACACCGAAGACGTAATGAACCAGTGAGTTTGGGTGTCTGGGTGTTCCATCTAGGTATTAGAAGATATTAGAATGATTCCATTATGACAATAGAATTGAAAAATTTAACTTTTTATGGAATATATTTAAACGTTTCTAAAGTAGTTAAGCAGAAAGAGGTCAATGTTAATCATCTTTATAGAGAAGTACCTATGTATCAATGGAAGGTAAATTTACAGTCATACTAAATCAAATTATCAGTTGCTCTTTCTTGCCAGTTTTATCTTTGTCAGTGAGTTTCTAAAGCATTCATCAAAATGCTACTGATTGTTTACCCAACATAGGATCAAATGAGCACTTCGGTTGTATATCATAGCGCATTATTTATTTAATCCTACTGACACAAAAAAACATATTTTAAACTTAGCGTTTATTTTGCCAGTGTTTACTAAAAAAAAGGTAAGTATATCAATAAAAAAACTTGTAAAATATAGTGAAAATTATCAAAAGATATGAAGTCCAACATAAACCCATTATTGAAATACTAATTATAAATAAACTAACCGGACAGCTTATCAATATAAGAACCTCGGACAAAATATATAATTTAAAATATTAATATTAACTAATTATACGTTTAAAAGATATATTTTATGCATAATGATGTGATATAAATCTCGTTTGGTAGTGTGTGACACTGTCGATGATTTTATCAATATTTTTTGTCGATAAAATTTAATTGGTTTTTGAATTTTGTTATGTGGATGTGACTTAAGTAGGGATGTGAATTTTTTGTATTGTGCTTATTTAAATTAAAAGATGTTATAATTACTATCGTGTTATATTAAGTAAGTACATACTTACTTAATATAACACGATATATATTAAATTTTCTTTTGGCAATCTTGTTCCAACGATTTACACACTTTTAATTTTATTTTGATTTAAATGTTTATTGTATTAGACTCGTTTAGCAAACTCGAATCCTTGGCAGACATTTGTAACATGGCTGCTACCACTATTTCATTAGGTAAGATTATTATTTTTATTTTTTTATTTATGTTGCAATAATAATATTCACTGTCCCAACATCAGTACTAATTCACAATCACTTCTATCAACATTCGCATTCAATAAAACACAAACGTACGCCCATCGGGCAATCAATGCACATAATAAACTGCGAACCAACCAGGGCGTAACTTTAAAACAAATAGTTCTGAGAAACGAAAACTTTCATAACTCTGCCAAATTGACACCTTGTTTGAGACGAGGCAATTCTTAGCGATTTGCGCTGTACGTAAGTGGGCTATTATAAAAATACAACCTTACTTGTATCATCCAACCAAACAAAAAACAACTGTATTGTAATGTAGATAAAGTCGATATTAAACGTAAGGATAAAATTGCAGAATTGTTCTCAGAATATCGGTTCAGTACACATCTCATCGACAAACCATTTTGTTTTTTTCCCATCACGAATATCAATGAAATTTGTTCGGGCCCCAATTATGCGTGCCTTTATTTTCGTATTGGAAAGGGTTCCGTAATGATTTTTTATTATTAACGCGTTTATTATTGGTCGTTTATATCGATTGGTGATTAATCAGTGTTCTTCGTGGTGATTAAAAGGTGGTGAGGTGCAAATGTGATTCTAAGAAGATCATGAAATGGGTTTTGGTGTTTTGTTTATTTTTAAATTATTTATGATATTGTTCGTTAAAAGGATAGTAGCTAGTGGGCGTAATAAATTTATTATTTTGAAATTGTACTCTAAGCAACTTGGACGTAACGGGATGATTTTTTTTTTGTTTATATGGCGCCTGGTAAGATTTATTTATCTGGAGATACTAAGTAGTGGAATGATACCATTCCACTACTCAGAACACACTTACCAGACTAGCAGTAGCAATATTAGATTCTGAAAATCTAGTTACATAAAATAATTTGCCCCTCAACTGACGCTTATACATTTCAGAATCTGGAAATCATACTAAGTATAAAAGTGATAAATCAAACAATCAGTTAGGTACTTGCAGTTCACTACTGGACATAATATTTCTTTTCACATTTAAGAGTACCTTTATCACACAATCTTCTACAAAAAAATATACATCACTATGAAAATATGAACTTAGCAAATATTAATTTTTAAAAATATTATTTTTTAATTTGTTTTACAACATCATAACTTTATTTTATAACTTTAATTTTGATATACATTTTTAAATTTGTATTTGCTATAATACAGTCAATAATATACCATAATAAGCAAAAATACACGTTTTTAAAACTTTAAGGACAGTTCAAATTAAAAGGCAATTTTCCCTAATAACCTCCAACTTTAATAAACAGTTACTTCGGACTTACGTCACGATTGCATGTTTTTTGCTCGTATGTAATATGTTTAAATATTTGTTAATGCTGCGGAGCGGTAATAACCCCATGAGTTACAACAACCACGCCCTGTATCGATAGCACAACACTAGTTGTCGATAAAATAATAATAAAAATGTTATGTTTGTTTTTGATTTTGGAATCATACTGACATTTGGAGGATTTTTTTTCCAATTAAATTTTATTTTATAAATATAAATTATATTAATAGGTATTTTCCCTTTGGCCCCAAACTAAGCTAGTGCTTGTATCTTGGGTACCATCGGAAATACAATTTTTCAATTTATATCTTACAGACTATCATACATACATTATAATATATGTATACTACACACCATTTAAATAAAAGTTAATCAATAAATAACTTAACCTAAAATATATATTAAATATAACTTAAATCTATGATGACACTAATCGTTGTCGATCCGTGTTAGTTCCGTTGTTTCGCAGCCTGTCCCAGAACCGCCCCGGAACACCGCGCCTGTCAGCCAGAAATCTTCTTTGGTGAAGGTTTCAAGAGCCTTTGTCAGCACACGCGCCACATACGACTTGAAGTTCACGCTGTGACGTGACTCCACCCCCACGATGTAAGTGGCCTTGTGGCCTTGATGTACTCCTCGAAGTCCTGAGTCGTTGTGGAGTGATGCAGTCGCGAGATTATACAGTAGCGTAGTGGGTACGGCAGGTTTAACAGGAAGTTAGACCCTGTTGGTGCTGTACCACACTTATTTCGGCAGGTTTGACTCCTACGTTTCTTTTGGATTTTCACAAATTCACCATCATCCAGAACACAGCTTCGAGTGGAGATGGGTGTGAAGTCCTCTTCTTTATTGTTCTCCATTTTGGCACCCTGATGATGTACTGCGGCGGGCGGAATCACGACGCGCGCATAGTCACGTCGAGGAGAAGACATAATGGTGGCACGTGCAGCGGACGCGTGCGTGGTCGCAGTAATTATGTAAATTATTTTTTAAGGGACATTAAAAATATCAATTATAATTGTATTTATAACATTACGTTTATTATTTTTAAATGAGATAAGCAGCAGAATACGGAATAAACCTATTGCCATGACCCCTCACAAAGTGGACCGACCACCATATAAGGGTAGTTGGGAATAAGTGGGAATAATGTTAATGTCAATAATAAGATCCATGTCCAGAAAAAGAGCTGTTTCTGGTAATTTTTTATATCAAGTACCCGGTAAATAGCTGCTAGAAAATAAAAAAATATTTTTTAAATAAATATTATTTTATTGTTTTGCTAACCATTCACAATCTTGTACGAGGATGTTCAGATTTACACGGCGCTCTAATGATGGCCTGTAATCGCCACCATCGGTACAAAGACGCGCAACAAGAAAAAGAATTTAAAGCGCTCGCTAACAAAAGAAATAATAGTATGAGTGTGCATGACTTGGTAATGTTATGTTCTGTGTACTAGTAATTTAATGTGCTATGAAACTGGCATAAAAGCGTGGGCTAAGTTACAGTGGGATATGCTCAGCAGTGGGGATATTTAGTTTAGTTCTATTATTTGTATGATAGTCGGTGTTTAACTCTTCGATGACGGCAAAATATTAAATAATGTACAGCGTTCCTAGTGTTTATTTTGAAAACTAAATATTCAATTTATTGTAAAAATTATTGCCGAAATAGATATAAACGGTAATCGGGTTATTCCCCGATTTGAGGGAGTTTTGCTGTGTTATAGGAAACGGTCTCCCATGCATGGCATCACTTCGTTAATATAAAATCTCTCGTACTCTCTCGTCTCTTTATATTTGTCAAGATATTACCCAAAGCTTCTCACAGACAGCAAGCGTACGTAAGGACACCCACATCGCCATTGAAGTAGTCATGGGTACATAATAATAATAATAATATAATAATATTCTACCACATTCACACAGCGCCATCTAGCCCTAAATTAAGCAATTATATTTGCTTGTGTTATGGGTACTAAACAACTGATATACTACTTATATACATTTTTTTTTTTGTAAATACATAGGTACATATTATAGATAAATTACACCCAGACACAGAACAAACAATCATGATCATCACACAAAGATTTGTCCTGGGTGGGAATCGAACTCACGACCTCCGGCTTAGCAGTCAGGGTCACTAACCACTAGACCAACAGGCCAGTCAATACATACTTATAAACCACTAAAATATCTAATAGCAAACGAAAATTAAATAAACGAAAACAACTAACATAAAATGCCCGGAGCCCTATTCATTAGATCATTATTTTATGGGCCCCAAATTTAAGATATAAACCCTATGATTTGGGCCAATATCAGGCCAATTATGGCCTTCTCGGAATGCGGGATGATTTGTATGGGATAATATGGGCGTTAGTCGGTGGCGGAAAAAAAAAGCTTATTAGTTAGGTATTCTCATCAGAAGAAAGTCATGCTTTATTTGTGTAGATATTGTTTATTTATTCTTGTAGTTATGGCTGATTTCGGCATTAATAGAAAGATCGACAGAGGCACTACTCCCAAAGAACTTATAAAGAATAACAATAATAATATCACAACAACTACACTCAACGCCATCTAGACCCAAAGTAAACTTATATTATAGCTTTAGTTATGGGTTCTAGAATATACATAATATTTTTTTTTTTGTAATTACATACATATTATACACAGAAACACCCAAACTAATGTAAATAGACATGTTCATGCACACACATATTTGCATGAGCGAAAATCGAACCACACCACTGAACCACAGAGGCAATCAAATATGTCTAGTAATTAAACCTTTTTTGAAGTGAAAGAAAGTAGTTTTAGTATGGATGGACAGTATCAACCAAAGAAGTATAGATTTACTCTTCCATATAATTTCGGAGTAAAGAACTTAATAGGTAATATCGAGTCCATAACGACTCGTCACGATTAAGGTGATAAGTCGGGGCTAGTTGTATGAACAAACATATTGCTGACGAATCAAGATCATGACCAGGGGCCAAGTCTGCTATAACAATAGTGTCAGAATGGTTGATCATTGATCTCTTATTGGTTGAAACTTGTCAAAATCAACCATTATGAGATCAATGATCGAGCCCAGTAGAGACGGACCCATAATATCCATATTTTTGCGTTTTGTTTTAATGAGTTTTAGTTAATTTTCTTCTTTCTTCCTCATACCCTTTTCTATCACTGTTCGTAATGACTTGAGCGTATTTAATTAGTTTTTGCAATGCCTTCTTTAAGTAGTTTTATAGTTAGTTACCGTGCGTGTACCTCATCGATGTATGGCATAGATTTCTATTCAATTCATAAAATAGATTAAAAATGTATGAGATTGACATAAGCTAACGTCAATAGAATAGAAATCTAAGCCACTTGCCTAGGACCTCAGGTATTTGACTTGTACTTAGTGTGATATGACCACTGGTACTGTAGTGCCAGAAATTAGTGAAATTTCTTTGTAACAATAAATGTCTTGATCATTTCAAAATGACCTCTATTGCAAGTGCCTGCACCCATCGTTAACTGCATACAATAAACATACTTTTTCTTTCATATACTGGAATATCGTGTTCCAGAAGTCTATTAAAAGTCATAATATTAGCAAAGTACTACGATGAAAACTGTATATATAGGCAATCTTGACGTGTTCTTAGAAAGTAAAACGTGGAAGTCGAGTCGCATCAAGAGGTTTAATAGAAGGTAGAAAACACAGAACAGTGGTGAACGCTGTTTTATAGAAAAAGTTGAAGAAGAAAAAATAGAAAGGATAATGTTTATTTAACTACAAACTACAACCTCTGTGGTTCGGTGGTACTTTGTATGAACTGCCATGTAGCGCTCGCGGGTTCGATTCCCGCTCAGTGCAAATATTTGTGTGCATGAACTATTTGTTAGTCTGGGTGTTCTTATGTATATTATGTATGCATTTACAAAAAAAAAGTATCTAAGTATGTTTATCCACATTCTAGAACCCATAGCACAAGCTATTAATATATGCTTACTTTGGGTTTATATGGCGTTAAGGGTAAAAAAACAAAACAATCAACATGTAAACTCAACATTGCTTCATGTATTTTTTTTCTTTTTTATCGAATGACATAATATATACTGCTTTCATTTCACACTTTCTCCCATTTATGAGGTTTTTATGATAATTGCTATGTTTTGGTCTAATCTAATCTTTACGCCCGACAATAGGCTTGCCTCCTTCCGAACAAAATCAATTTATTGCTGTCCCAGCTCTTCGTTAACTCACGTTGCTATAGACAACACAGATGCCGATATTCACATCTTAGTACAAGTAAATGATTATTAAGACTTTAAAAATAATACTTAAGTAAACCACCTGTCGTACGTTAATTATTATAAGCACTGGAACTTATTAACTTGATGCTATGTTTGATACGGAAATGCCCAAGTATGGTAAACCGATTAATTGACTCACTTATATATATATATATATATATATATATGATAATAATAATACCAGCCTGTTTTACTGTCCCACTGCAGGGCAAAGGCCTCTTCTCTAGAGAAGGTATGAGCATTATTCACCACGCTAGCTCAAGGCGGATTGGCAATTTCAGACTTTTATGTCCAGATTTCCTCACGATGTTTTCCTTCACCGTCAGTCAGAAATGTCCAAGATAAACTTAGAAAGTACATATGATTTGAAAAATCACATCGGTACTTGCCCGGATTTGAACCCACTACCTCGTGTTTACGAAGTGGGTGCCTTATCCACTGGACCATTTCACACACACACACACACACGGGCACGGGGTAAAACTTTGTGTGATCCATACATTTATTTAATATATTTTTTAATTAATTATTACACTGAAAGTATAAACCACACGTAGAAGTTATTGGTAAGAAATAAATGAAATTAAAATTATTACAGGTAACAGAATAGAATAATATAGAATAAAATATTTCTTCTGCGGGTGGATTTAATTTCAGTGTATTAAATGTTTGTAAAGTCCCCCGCGACACGTGGCTTTTACTCTATTGCAAAAGTTGTCTTTTTAAAAATATATAGATAGTAGTTGATGTAGTGTTTTTTTGTAGTAGCAATGAAATCTGAGAATGTTGATAGTGTTGTTTTTCAAAGACAACTAGGGATCAAAATTTGTGTCACGCTAAATTACAAGTATACGAATAAGGGACACAATCAGTAGTCTAGTTGATACTAATGAATATTGTAATCAAAAGATATATTTCAGTAATATAAGACATCAAATGCTTAAAATTGAGATTGTAATCTCTATGAGAACATTTTGTAAATTTTAATTCTAATAATAAGGACTAGGAGCACTGTTCAATTTAAATCAAATCAATCAAAATATATTTATTCATGTACTCGTACGTTAATTGAATTAACACTTATGAACGTTAAAAATTACAAAATTTACATTACACTACATTACATACATTTTACATTTTTGAATTAATGTATTACAATCAAGCTGCTAATTTAATTTCGTCCTACCTCTTATTAAAATAAACTGACTCGATGCTTCTAGAGTTCTGTGTACGAACTGTTATGCAGAAGTCACGGATTCGATCCTTGGTTTGGATGAAGTGATATTGGGTAATCTTTTAAGAAACTTAATTAAAAGTAAATAGCAACAGGCTCGTCCTCTGTTAAATGGAATCTAACATAACGAAACGTGGATGTTACACGTCTGTGCCTACACCTGTAGGTGAACAATATGAAGTTTGAAATAACAAAAACAAAAGTCAGTCTTTTTACCTAGAGCTAGACACTGACCAGTGCCATAAAAAGAACTAGCAAGAAAGTCAGGACATCCTATAATCACCATGCAATTATTATATGCGTGCTATTTAAAAAAATTGGATGCAATTGCAATTGCTTGGGAAAATAATAACAACAACCTATAACAATAGTTTATTTATCCTCAAATAAATAAACTGCATCCCTTCGAAACATTAAACAAACAAATCAAAACAGCTCATCCATTTCTAAACCTCATCGTGTGCCGCTTACCATAAAACAATGTTACGCATCTGATATTTATTGAAACTATGACAGCTCTGAACACAATTTATCCAATATCATTAATTTTAATGTACGTAACTCGTGTATTTTGTGTGTACTGTGTATGTTTGTACATATAGGTACTTTGTGTGTATGGTGTTGAGCTTAAATTGGCTCCCACTTCGCCTCTGAGCATGAGTTGAGGACCTAATAGGCGGGGCTAGCGGTCTTAGGGTTGGCACGGTTAGGTTTTGAAATTTTAAATGATGTTTATAAAAGTGCATCAAATAATTCGACTAGAGGCATTGCCAATTTTACTGCTGTTAAATAGTCAATTTATTAAAGATTGAAAAAAAAAAACAAATTGTGATGGTAAATATGTTTTCAATTATTCGTGTGTTTGCTTGTCATCAGGGGTAACTTATGTCACGTAATGACTAAAAACTGAAATTGACAATCCATCTTATGCAAGCGTGGTGATCAAAGTCTTCTAATATCACGGCTTTCTGGATGAAAAGAGGTTTGCACCCTACAGTGGAAAAATTGGGCTAAAACATTAGATAAAATCGTTTTATCGACAGGATCAAATTAAATGGATTTACTCGGTTAATAGACACAGGCTGAGTGGTCTCCCATCTATAACAGGAAATCACCCATTTCTTCTCGTGGGTATTGTAAGAAGCTCACGAGGTATTAGTTTCTGAGAACTTTTAGATAAACTAATTTTGGATAGACCAGGCGGCCTACCACGACCTCAGCAGTATTATTTTAATCCTACTTTGTGTTTTGTTTTTTTTAGATTACATTGCTGTAAGAGATACATACAATTAGATTGCTGTAAGAGGTTTTGGTAGGGCCCCTGGGGCTAGTTATTGTAATAAATTTATTTCAGTCACGTATAATAATAATTAAACAAATAATAAATAATAATTCAAGCAAAAACAATATACAATGTTATGACGTGCCAAGTGGCAACCCTACGAACTGCTCGAAGCCATCAATATAACAATTTAACTGGGACGTTTCAACAGCTATAAATTAAAGAGTTAACAGCCTACAAATAGTGGTTGCCCACTACCAAGCCCACAACCACGAGCAACCACACCGTGGTTATTATTACCTTTAAAAGAATACTGTCGATCAACCAATGATTATAGGTTCATGATTAACTTTATTATTGATAAATGTTTGTTTAATTCGTGAATCACTGACAAGTTCGATGTCCGATAATATCACTTTTATAACGAGTTGATACTAATTATTTACTGAAGTATAATTCGTTTATTAATTTAGATCATGTGATACAAAACTCAAACTCAAAGCGTGTATTTCATTTTGATCATAAAGTATGATGTTTATGAACAAAGTCAGCCAATTAACCTACAGCCACTTCGCTGATGCGGTAGAGCCGTGATAAGTACTGGCAAGAAAATCACGCCACTCTTTTCAATCGCCAGATAATTACAGTATGAGTTATATACCCATACGAATATTTAATTGCATTAAAAGAAAGGCTTTAACCCTTCCATGGACACTACTTACACAATAGATGTTTTATTGTCATCACGACGAGTGTATTGCCTGCGTCACTTTGCATGCTACTTGAAACTGTAACTTACAAAAATTTTAATAACCTGGCGATTAAAAAGAGTGGCCTGAGTTTCTTGCCAGTTCTTCTCATGGCTCTACTTTGTCAGCGAACTGGCTGTAGGTTAATTTGCTGACATTTTGTAAACTTTGACGTTCATAAGTGTTAATTTAATTAACCTATATGAATAAACATATATTTCATTTCATTTCATTTCATTTCATTTCGATCTTATCAGTTTATTGCCCCGGAAAGTGTTAACTATGTTTTTCAACATTCTAGAACCTATATAACATTTGCTTACTTCGGGTCTAGATAGCATTGTGTAGTTATTATGTTATTGTTATTATTTTGATAGCCACACTGAAAAAAAGCTCTGAAACAAAATTATCTCTTTCATGGACACTACTGTAGACACAATAGATGTTTTATTGTCATCACGGCCAACGTTTTTTGTTCGAAAAGTGTTAAAATCTATTGCTACCCAAAAAGCCCTGTAACTATTTAGTATGTGTACAAAAAAGAGTTTTTTATTCTATATATTAACCTGTTATTGTTCACTGCATGGAAATGGCCTCTTCTCATATAAAAAAGGCATGAGCATTCATTGCTCGGATTGGGAATTGCAGACATATTTTTTAATTAGTCCATGTTCCCTCAAGATGTTTTCCTTCACCGAAAAGTCAGTAATGTTCAATATCTTTAAAGGAGACTTAGAAAATACATATTAATTTTAAAAGCCATATTGGTACTTGCCTAGTTACGAAGCCACGACCTCGTGTATGCGAAGCTGGTGCCTCAACCACTGAGCCATCACGACTTCAGTGAATGAAATAGATGATATGACAAACACGAACTAATATTTATTCTACACAACACTCGCTTCCTGTCCCTGTTTGTATAATTGTGTTTTCACAAGCAATATTTGACGTTCTTCCATCGAATAGAATGAAAAATACAATTTTGGTAATGGGAATCATGAGTGTGATTTTAGACGTATTAGTTTATGAATGTTAATTCTAAATCACCTTAAGTGAAAAGGTGATTAGCTATATTGAGCTTTATGATAATACGCATAAGATAAATAGTCCTGAGAAATTTTGTAGAGATTGTTTTGATAGGGCTTATTAGAAAGGACTATGGCGATCCGCCACAGCTTTGCAAGAGTATACTTTCGGAAGAATGACTCTATAAGATAATGAAAACCATATTAAATTAAGCTTTGTTGCGTGGTATAGAAGAAGTTTATTTAGAGAAATTACAAGCACTTTTAAATGTTTTTTATTGTATATTAGCTGCACCCGGTGTTGCAGTGCCACGTAGTTGATAAAAAAAAAATGTTATCCTAGGAACTGCTTTGGGCGTTCCTAGGATAACCCTTGCAAAGTTTCATCACAATCCGATCATTGGTTTAGGCATGCATTGAGCACAAACATAAAAGCATTGATTTTTATAAGTATACTAGCTGACCCGGCGAACTTCGTTTCGCTTAACAGTCCATCAACATTACTTTATTTTTTTAAAATAAACGTAGCCTAAGTTACTCCTTATTACATCAGCTACCTGCCAATAAAAGTCCCGTCAAAATGGTCCAGCCATTTCAGAGATTAGCCGGAACAAACAGACAGACACAGACAAAAATCAAAAAAATGTTATTTTGGTGTATGTACCGTATTTAAATTCATATACATGTAGTAAAAAACGGTTATTTCAATATTACAAACAGACACTCCAATTTTATTATATGTATAGATAAGATTAGAAAATGTTTCAACAGCAGCGTTTTTGAAACCAGTTGCGTAAAAAGATTATTTATTCCTCGTTTTGCTTTTCAACGGAATCAAACCCGGCATCACACGAGTTATACGCTCTTTCCAACCATACAATCCAGACAAGGACAGCAACTAATATGTTGACAACTAAATGTTGTCACAGACAACATGGTTACAGGTAGGTCTTCAATCGCGCGTAGTGTCAACAAGAGGAAACGGATGTCCAACTGTTTGTCAACCAACATATTAACTGTTCGGTTAAGTGGTATGTATGTGATTGGTTGATTTTTTTTCTGTTGTTTTAAATAAATGGTTTTATTGGTGAGTTGAGTTGTAGTGGGAGATGAGAGATGAAAAATTATGTCTTAGTAAGTCGAAATGGTCCAGCGGATAAGGTACCCGCTTCGTAAACACGGGATAGTGGGTTCGAATCCGAGCAAGTACCAATGTAATTTTTTATATCAATGTACTTTCTAAGTTTATCTTGGACATTTCTGAAGGAAAACATAGTAAGGAAACCTGAAAATAAAAGCCTGAAATTGCCAATCCGCCTTAAGCAAGCGTGGTGATTAATGCTCACGCCTTTTCTAAGTGACAAGAGCAAAGGCCCTGCAGTGGGACATTCAATAAAACAGACTGGTATTATTATTATTAAGGCGTCAACTGCTGGTCATAGGTTTCGCAACAACAAGAGTAATAAAAGCCTTAAAAATATTATAAGTCTTAAAACTTTCAGGGACAGTAAACGGCTATTGCCGTGATGACAATAAAACATCTATTGTGTCTACAGTAGTGTCCATGAAAGGGTTAAGATAGTCCTTTCCGAAGATGTAGCATCAAATTACCCCTCTCGGTCCTCTTCCTTTTCCTTTCTCTTCCTCTTTTCCTTTTTCTGTTAAAGGTCTCTCTTAAGATATTTGTTTATACGCAACTCCATATTCTCTTAACCGCGTATTACAAAACTGGAGATATGGGTGGGTACCATATTCTAGATAGAAAATAGAAAGCGTAAATTTTGAACATTCTATTAGCTAGCTCCTAGATGTAATAGCGTGATGTTGTTAGTTATTAGTCTTAGTAAGAGAGGAAACATATCATAATAATATATTAATTGTTCTGATAGAAACCACGAATGTGCTACGGTATTCTACTGTTATGGGAGATATTGGTTTAGGAAAGTTCTATTAGTTTAGTAGAGGAGTATAGACTAAACTATACCTAGTACAGTTTATACTCCTACTACTACACTGTATATCCAATTAATATATAAATGCGAAAGTTTGTGTGTGTGCGTGTGCGTGTGCATGTGTGTGTGTGTGTGTGTGTGTGTGTGTGTGTGTGTGTGCGTGCGCGCGCGTGTGTGTGCGTGTGTGTGTGTGCGTGTGTGTGTGTGTGTGTGTGTGTGTCGTGCTCGCGCAATCGACGTAAAGTATTATGGGCCCACGCCCACTTATGGGTAAGAGAGTCATCGGTTCTTTATCGTTAAATAAATCTAGTAATTTATCCAAGTAGCAAAATGTTATTATTTTAATATAAAATTACTAGCTCATTGCTGGCAAATTATAAGATTTTCATGCCCTTATTTTAAAGTTTAGAAATATACGATGCCAAAACATACAATTGACGATCACCGAACATTTATTTTTTAATTCAGGCTAAATCATCCCACTGCAGGGTAAAGCCTTGCTACCCTTCTTCTACTCCTCTCGCTCACCGAAAATAGGCCCCTCCTATCGATTGCCAAGGAAGCCGATTAGAAATCAAACTGCATCTGCCACAGCAGCCTCTAATTCTTCAGTTGCATTTATTTGATCATCTATAGTTCTTGTTAGTGTTCGTCCTATACGGCGTTCTCAATTCTAGAACTTTTAAAACCAATCGAAAACCTATTAAACAAATGTCCCGGCTACCTGACAAAAAGGCAGAACATGACTATGCTATTGTTACCACTTTTAACATCCATGTATTGACTTAAGTTCGCAATACATGAATTTAATTTGATTTGATTTGAACCTATTCATAAAAATATGATTCCCAAATGAAAAACACCCTAGACAGTTCGAATGCTAGTCGATGGGCGTTTCTACATTATATATCGCTTTTAATTAGTTTTCGGACGCGCTCGTTTTGTTCCAAACCCCCGTAAGTCTTATGTTCAATGATTTTAATTAACGCTCGCCTCGGTCAAGTAATATTTGTTAGTTTGTTGAAAGTGTCGAAAAGATATGTAGCTTTTGTTAATACCTTATTATCAGATCTTGTGTTCGTTTTATTGAATAGCAGGATCTTTAAAAGAAAGCAAAATATGTGTTTAACAAATTATAATAATAGAGAATGAAAAAGAAAAATATTGGGCGATCGTAACTAATATAAGGCGAGGGCAGGCAGTTTAAACTTCAATCATTCAAGCTTCAAAACAAACTAAATTAGGAACAGAAACATCGAAAGCCTTCATCGCCATTAATTTATTTAACGCAAACTGCTGGTAAAGGTCTTTTAATTCAAGTTTTTACTATTAGCACCACGCTTTGCAAGCAAGCACCACGCTTAGCAAGTTGACGATCATCTTATCGTTTTTCGTAATCTCGTATTACTTGACGCTTATACACAACAGTTTCAGTAAATTCAAACATAAGATGATTCTTTACAACATATTTACCTAAGTGATTAAAGATATGATAATAATTTTATTTATTTAGGAATAATCATGGCACATTTCGCCATTTAACGACATGCAAATATTTTAAGTAATAGACATTAAGGTTCCAATTAACTGAAACCTATCTTAGTGCATTTCTGAAATGGTAAGATTGAGTAGAGATTATTTTTAAAAAGTTGTAAAGAAAATTTAAAAAAAGGATTGTAAGAGTAGATCTTCTTGCCTACCTGTCAACTATAGCCATATTAACTCTACCATACAATCCTGACAGTTCCAAATAAAATATGTTAATCCAAATCAAATGACGATGATTAAAAAGAGTTGTGCGATGACAGCAGTAGTGTTGTCCAATGCAAATTAACTTTGCCTTACTTTGACCTTTATAATCGGTGTAAGTTATAAACTGATGGCTCCTTAGTTAATTGGACTGTTTTTTTATTGCAGCAAGCCTATGTTTCATTTATTTCTTTTGCTAATTATACTGCATTGTTTTTGATTTGGTCCGTATTCATCCTATGATGTTTCATATCGACAAATTTGTATCTCAAAAAATTTTACTCATTCATAGTTAAATCTGATTGATTTCGCCATTTTAGTACATTTTATAATTAATAGTAGATATTATAATAAAATACCGAAATGTATAATATAATATGTCGTCAATTAAAATCTTTGACTTTTACCGACGTTATATTTATACTGTTATATATTTACATTACTGAGTAGATGTATTTTAAAAAGCTCAAATATCATTATGTGCAATTTATCGCCACAACATTTCTGAAACTGTTAGAGAAATGTAATTTTTTGAGTTAAAAACAATGACAATTTGCTAATCGCTTATCACATACCCCAGCCAGTTTCGTTGAAGCGATTAATTTGGCGAGTAAGTAATCAATTTTTCGTTCGACTGCCTCCAATACATAAACGAAAACGACATTAAGATTAGTTCTTGTAATTGAATTTGTTCGAAATTATATACTTTTCTTTTATAATAATAAGCTTCACGCCGTTATCGAGGAGGGTGGGCAGAGTTGGAACCTACATTTCGCTATTAGATCTGTATCGTATTTACCCGTTGAAAGGGTTGAGGCACTTTTACAATAAAGTATAATAATAATCGATTTATTTTCCAGTTAAGAATCATAGACAAATAAACTTTTTGTCTGACTACCGAAATCAAGGAGGGTAATGTTTTTCAAGCGTATGTAAGGTGTATGTATGTATGTCTATTTCTTTGACACACTCTACATCCTATGCTTGATGGATTTTAACATATGAGGTGAAATTAGATTTGTATTGGTTATGGGAGTGACATAGGGTACATAATATTTTAATGTAGCGTCAGCATGAGAAAAAAATTAGCTTCTATACTTTCAGTTTTTTTCAGGCGGACGGGTTTTTGTTTTTTAATAATATAATATTGCATGATATGTTACTGTCTGCCCTTTTTAACGGTGGGCATGATAGTTTTTACTTTAGTAGATCCTTGCTGGTTTCGTTTCGATTATGGAAATATCCCCATATAAAATATGGATGTAAAGTACTATTGCGATTCGTTCAGTAAGTGATCCGTAGAGCCAATTAGTATCTGCTTTCTTTCTTCGAATATCTTCTCAAGGTAATGGCTTCGTTGAGTTTCTTAGCATTGTATTTGCTATGTTTACCTATGCAATGCATACCTTTTCATTGAAGGTCAGAAAACACCCATTGCTGTAAGGTCTTCCCCAGAAAGAAGGTTTCCATAATCACCACGCTTACTTAAAAATATTTAATTCAAATATTTGTTTGTATAACTGTCAATCCCTTAGTTACCACGAATTCTACCAAACCCAAAATGACACCCCATCCTTTTTAAATAACCAACACATTTTTAATAATTTAATAAATCATTGACCTTAATACTTCCAAATTAGTTATAACCAAAATTCAAATCGTAACTCAAATACATCGAAACTCCCTGATGCGCACGCGTCGCGTGTCGGTGCGAAAAATTAATCACAAAGCTGTGGTATTTATCAAACCTTAAAAATTTAGACATGTGATGTGTTTTATGTTAAAGAAACTTTCCGCGGCGCGGTTTCACCCGCGATTTTGCTAGCTGCTCTGCTCCCGTCGCCGGTAGCATGAGGTAGCATGATGTTACATAGCTTATAACCTTCCTCAAAAACGTGGCTACAAGACGCAAAAAGAATTATTCAAATCCGACTGATGTTCAAACAAACAAACAAACTCTGCCGCCTTATACAATAGTATATATATACAAATAAAAAATGTCTGGAATTGTCAATCCGTCTTAACCAAGTATGGTGACCAATGCTTATGCCTTCACTGTATGAGAAAAGGCCTTTCATTGTAGTGGGATAATTATCCGGCTGGTTTCATTCTTTTGTCTGTTTTTCTGCTTCTAGGAGATCAAACTGAAACCTCTGCGTATCAGCCCTACCCTGTATCACTGAACCGCCGAGGTAATAAACTTTACTATTTTACAAATTAGTAAAATAAACACACACAGAGTAAACACATAACTCATTATTTTTCAGAATTGGTTTAAACCAATTACAGAAGTGTGTTAAAGTAAAATTAAAGAGTCAGTTTATGGACCAAGTAATCACAATGGGGTAAGCAGAGACGTTCAAAGAATTGGTCATATGTTACATCATGTATTTTGTGGTTTTAGTGGCGTTTTAAGGCCTTTTTGAATGCTAATAATATATAGTTTACGACTAAGATAGTTATTTACTGTCTGTCATATATTAGGAGGTATATTTTTGAAAGGTTGTAATTACATAAGCATTTTGCTACAAACTTGCTTACAGTACATTAGTCTTTTTTTGACATGTTTGACTCCTTCTTGACTCCAAAATGAATCCAATCTGCTAAATGGTAAGCAGTAACGAGGGCCCAGGAGTTATGGATACCAGCTCAGTTGTCATACTACTAGACGAATCTGACTTGGAGTTTGTTTTGCTGCATAAAAAAATAACGGCTTTGATACTTGAAAAACTATTGTGGGTCATCTGTTTCGACAATAAAAAATAAGGTCGATTCAATATTAATTGAAGTCCTTTAACAGGCCAGAGCATTTTGACCATTTCTTTATTTGCGTATTGTATTCTTAGGTACTACTAGGTCGTAGGTCAGTAATTTTTAAGATAAAACTTATAATAGTATCATAATTAAAATTAAAATTTTAAAATTTGCGTTTATTTAACCCTTTTGTAAGCAAGCTGTAGTTGTCTGTAAATGTTACAACACTGCCAATGCATGCCAATGGTTTATAACTGTGTAGGTACGCAACGTAGATAATCCTTAAATAAATCAATAAATTATCATATCAGCAGAAAGACACCCACTGCTGGACATAGGCCACACCCATATTTCGCAACCTTACAAAGCTCGCAACCTTGGCTGGTTGTGAGTCACCCTCATTCATCGATGTAACGGTATACCTAACCAACTTTTTTGTGCTTTAGTATATCTTGATAACTGTATATCTAAAACAAAAAACAACACTTTTTCAAGAACAATCAAAGAAACAAACATAAGATTACATTTAACACCGGGAACATAAAGCATTGTGATTTAAAAGTCAAATAACGGACGGACAGACGGCCCGTCGCCTCGACATTGACACACGATGCTTCGTTCGGAAACAGTGAGTAAAATGAAAGCATAAAGGAATTGTTTTTGGCCCCAGCCGCTCGAATGCCTGGAATAGTTGTCCCTCCAATTAAGATCCCGTAAGATTGTCCTCTCTTGTTTTTAGAGGAGTGTAGGGTGAGTAGAAATTTGTAGATTTCGTAGACTACTCTTAATAAACCTTGTTGTGCTGAGATCTCAAGTTATTAACAGATTTTTTCAGTAAATGAAACTTATACGAGACGTATAGCTAAATAATAATCCCGAGCATCAATATAACTGCGAGATTAATCGCAGAGCATAGATGGATGACCGTTCTCTAAAACAAAAGAATCGTATGTATGTTGTGGACACCTCTGACAATAGTTGCTGTAGACAAAAACCTGAGAAGTCTAGCTGCAGTAATCTTTTTAACTATATACTTCTTTACACCGAAAGGAACGATTTTACAAAGAAAAAAGAAGAAAATGCCTTTATTTCGTAAACAATATGGATAGATTTGTGAATTTCAGATGTTTGGCTAATTATGTATAGGTGAAACATAGACATTTACCCAAACGTAAAAGAAAACGAAAAATAATTAAATCAATTTAAAATAATATTCCCCTATCTCTTGTCTACAAAAATAATAACAAAATATAATTATGCATTACTGTTTATAAAAAAGTAATACATGCACGGGGCATGTGTTATAAATTCTGACCCCGACAAGCATCAATTATTAATACACTTAAAAATTATTACAAAAAGGCGCGGCAAATGACGTCATAAAGCAGTACAACAATTGAAACTATGTCCTAAACCCCTATATATCACTTCGACGTGGTCACCCTACGTCACCAAAAAGTTTTTCAACATTTTTATTTGTCCCAATTGGTTTTTTAACACCTTCTTGGCGAAGATGATGCGATAATTACATGGGATTCACATACCATAATGATTTTGTTTCTAACTAATCGAGATATCGATGATTTGTATTCGGAGGCTGAACGAAATCTGGATTAAGAAAGGTGCAAGATAGCATGGCAGTCTGCGGTCAAGAATTTAGAAGCAAATGTTGTAAAAGGCGACTTATGGAGTTTTTTGGAGACTTGACTGTAAATACAATTTTCTCTTCCGGATTTACCTACACTGACAGAATTAGGGTTACAGCCGTGTGGTTTTGGCTCTGCTGATGTCCATGAGCAACGATTAAAATTTCAGTACAACTACTTAAGAAATAAGGCTTTGAAAAACAGGCATGGCAATGCACGAAGAAGATCTGTAGACAGCAGTATGACACAGTAAAGGTTGAAAAAAGGAATAACGCCATAAATACATCATATTATGACACACGAAAAGATGTATGGTTTTTTGTCGAAAAAAATATTTTTGTGATTAACAAAATACTTTGGATTTCTATAATAGGGCACAATTAATATCACATATTAGACTTATCAAGCTGTAAACTAATGTTTAATCGTATTTATCGGGTAAGGTCCTGAAGTATAACATTACCCAACAACAAAATGATTATCAAACATAACCTCGTAGTTTTATCGATCTATTTACCTGTCACTTAGCTAAACATTAGAATCTATTAAACTTTAATGATGAAAACTTCAAACCATAAAAATCGGAATGCAGACTCGCTATAAACGCCCATCGAAACCCAATAAAACACGATACATATGTTTATAAATCGTCCGGGAATCGAACTAACGACTTCATACTAAATAGTTTTATGTTCTAACAAGAATTGGATTGATCAATCAATCAATCTTTAGTAATTATATACATATATTAGTTTTAATGCGGTTATAGGTGTTTAATGAGTTCCAAGTAGGGCTGTTTATGACTTTTATGGTAGCATACTATAGGATATTGTGGTCAATATTTTAATATTGACTACTTATTTAGAGTTTATTTACACCGTAGCGAGAGATTTATTTGGCGATCTTTTAAAGTTTAACTTTAACCGATAAAGTCCCTCACAATGTGGGGCTATTAACACGGTCATACTTTAGTGTACTGCAGGAAAGCATATTGGAAATTTTATTTCATTTATTAATTCAATGAGAGCGCATTGAATGAACAAATAAATGAATGAAATAACGACCGGTTAAACTAGATGTGCTTGAAAAAGACTCCACCAGTGAGTGTCATTTAGCTGAAATTTCTTTCGGCAGTTTTGCCTTATCATCACAGAATGATGCCAATCACCAAATAAACAGGTCATCCAACACATCTTGTGGTAGACTCCCATTGCTCTGCCCGCCAAGCATAGCTTCTCTCTTTTAAATTACAAATGTTAAGTAGGTCATTGTCAAGTTTGTCGAACAGTCGTATTTATTCTAAACAGCTGCCTAAGTATTAAAAAATCCCTGTGTCGTACAATACTTTACGTAGAATAAACTAACACAAACCATATTAATACTCAAATTATATGTATAAGTTACACTTCGGTGTGAAAGCAGTTCATATAAAAGGCTCCTGTCTGCCCTAACAAGGCGATAGTTAACCAATTATTACGAGCAGTAAACGGCAATCAGTGGTGCCCACAGATAAAAAATATAGTTAATACAGCTACAACTAATGAGATGTTGTAAATCGATACAATTCGGTGAAACATGTTGCCCGGTTGTGGACGTTTTGTTTGTAAACTAAATTGGCAAATAATTAGGGTTTTTATATTTATTGTTAATGTCTTGATTAAAGTTTATTTCATAGATAACAATAACTCTACAAAAATATAGGTCAAAAGTTTATGAGAGAAGCTAGACATAGCTTACCACCAGTTTCTGAAAGGCTAATAAACAAGAAATTACTAATCACCTGTTAATTCTCATGCGAAGTAGCAACGGGTTGCTAAAAGCATGAATATTTAGTTTAATTTGATCTAATTAGTAACTAACTAGATCAAATTCAACTAACGCTAGTTCATATGAGATTTAAAAGTTGATTAGTTAATGTTTCGTTGATCAGCCTTTCAGAAACTGGATAGTATATTGTAATGATAATTATAATATGTTGAGTTATGCTCCAAACAGAAGCACCTTATGGTTTTATAAACATATCTTTCCGTAAAGGGAGAAGGAATGGCGAGGAAGTAAAAGAACGACGACCAAAGTAACAGCAAATATTTCATCTCACAGATTATCTTTACCTACACGGTGGCTTTAACACATCTGAAAATCACAAAAACTACACACAACGCCATCTGGTATAGATGGCGTTGTGTGTGCAAATTAAGCATATCTTATAGCTTGTGTTATGGGTTCTAGAATGCGGATATATGTAAGTCATACTTAAATACTTTTTTTTTTTTGTAAATACAAACATCTTATACATAGAAACATACATATACACTGACGGCCGTTGGGGCAGAAAGGTTCTAGAGTGGCGACCATGAACCGGAAGACGCAGCGTGGGCAGACTCCTCAAAAGGTGAACTGTCGATCTTGTAAGGGTGGCGGGCAACCGATGGATGAGGGCGGTTTACCATCGGCCAAGGTGGCAAAAATTGGGAGACGTCGATATGATGATACATAGAAACACTCAGACCAATGCACATATTCATGTTCATGCACACAAATAATCTTGTACAAGTATAATTTCACTTATAAACAATAATTGTTAAAACATCCAAAAACTTGAGCCTCATTTAAAAACCTGGTCCAATTTATGTCGAAACTACCGTTCGTCCAGCTGATAAAATACGAGCTTACAAATTATTACATGGTATTAAGTGATTGGTATCGTAATTAGGTAGTAGTTGGATCAGTTTGGAATGTGTGTAGTAATTAGACTGATACGTTTTATAAAGAGGTAATTTATAAACAGTGTAGTGGTTTGAACTACGAATTTCCCTTACACGAGAGGCGCTCATAGCTCGTTACGCTCATTGATCAGTAAACTATTAGCGGAATAAGCAACAAAGACTGCCTCTGTGGTTTGGTGGTACTGTGTACGGATTACCACGCATAGGCGTTCATAGCTCGTTGCACTCACTGATCGGTAATCGATCTGCGGGTTAAGCAACTAAGAGTACGGCTGGCCTATGGATGGGTGACCGCATAGTGGAATTTGATCTGAGCGTCTCCGTGCTTCGGAAGGCACGTTAAAATCCGGTCCCGGTTGTTACCAAGTTGATAACAGTCGTTAGGTCAAGTCGGATGCCTGTGTAATAAATTACGGGTGACCTGAACAAATCCTGACACTAGGTTGACCACTAACCACTCGATAAGAAGAAGAACCACGCAGAAATCTCGGGTTCGATCCCAGGTTCGGGTGAAGTGATATTAGTATTAGCCCTGAGTCTGGAATCGTGCCTGATATATGGCAACAGGCTCGCCCCCTGATACATGGATCCCAAAATAAAAAATGGCGTAACGTGGGTGGTTATACACCTCTGCTACCCCTACGGGGATAATGGCGTGAAGCTATGTATGTAAGCAACAAATAATGCGACTGAAACCGGAATGGATGTCCGCAGTTGTATTTGATCTCAGTGTCTCTGTGCTTAGGGGGTCACGTTAAAAGTCGTTCCCAACATTGATAACAGTTAAGTCAAGTCGGTCGCTATTATGGACAACCTGGACAAATTCTGACCACTAATCACTCGATAACAATGAAAAAAAAAGATTATTACATGTCACGGTAGTGATAAGTTGTATGTTCGATTCCGAGATTTGCAAAATAACAAAACCCACGTAACGCTATCTAGACACAAAGTAAACATATATTAGTTACTAGCTGTGCACTGCGGATTCGCCCGCGTGGATATCGGTACCTATGTCTTTATTATATATGTCCGTCTCCGGCACAGAATCTATGTAAATAACATTTTCTTCGAAATCGGTTCAGCCGTTTAGGCGCTGAGTGGACAAACACACACACACACACACACATACATACACACACACAAACTTTTAATACTATATAAGCTAAGGATGGCTTGTGATAGAATGCGAAAAATTGTTATTCTAATTTTGGTAGGTGTTTCAAACACACAGAAAGACGGCAAAAGAAATCAACTGACTAAATAGCTTTGTATTATGTTTTTACTTATTACTCTATCAAAAGTATCCATCCAATAGGCTCTTAAAATATTAAAAATTTAACACCGCACGAAGAAACAATTCTCAACCATTGTCCCATCATTATACAATTAAATTATAGAAAGGTGGTACTAATTGTAGAGTATGTTTGTTCCGTGGTGAGTACTGTATAACACTGTGTATACTACAATAACAAGGGCGTAATGTTGTGTGTTTCCGGTGGAAAATGTCTATCTAACTAGCCGGTAAATATCTGTTGTACATACGGCTTAATAAGTAAGCTAACTTTAAAAGAACTTAGAAAATTTAATCAGTTTTTAGACATAATGTTTGGTCGTTTTGCAATTATGAAGCGAAATATCGTTAAGAAATGTAGACATGAATTTTTATTAATCCGGCTTAATAAAACAGTAGATTTTTGCTTGTTTTAGTATCTATGAATTTCATCTTTGTGGATAGACATTTCTTTGGAATAGGCCCAAAAAATTACTATCTGACTGATATGAAAACTGAAAACTTAAAGCCTGTTGACTTCCTGGAATCACCTATTCTAAAATATGTGATTCACAAAAGTTAACACGATTACATTAGAGTGATGCTTGCTGTGATGAATGATGTAAAGTAGCAAAAAATATTAGTAGTAATCTAAAAAGATAAAAAAAGCCTCATTTAATTTTAAATCACATTTGCCATCATTTGTTTAAACTTTCAGTCTTTTAAACTTTACAATGTTGTGCACTTTGTCTGTCCGTATGTCCCGAACTTGCTACGGAACGTTCTCGTTCATTTCATTAGCGATCGTGAGCAGATATCGTTATTGCGTGCTGGATCGCTAATATTGTATATATCAATAGTTCAGATAAATAAAATTTTAATAGCTGTTTTATTGCGCGCTTTTTTGAATTTTACTATTAACTGAAATGATGATAAAACTTCAAACTAAGACAACGGTCAAATTATAACGTAAAAAAGCAGAAGAAAAAATATTCGACAGGGAACAAGCAACAGCCTCTTATCAGACTGCCACTGCTACTGACAATTAGTTGACAATCTGCCTGACAAGCAAACATGGGCGCTGGCAGCATAGTTCAAGGAGGTGCGCTTGCACACCCTTGTCGGGAAAAATAATAATAATATAATAATAATATTCTACCACATTCACACAGCGCCATCTAGCCCAAATTAAGCAATTATATTTGCTTGTGTTATGGGTACTAAACAACTGATATACTACTTATATACATTTTTTTTTCGTAAATACATACATATTATAGATAAATTACACCCAGACACAGAACAGACAATCATGCTCATCACACAAAGGTTTGTCCTGGTTGGGAATCGAACCCACGACCTCCGGCTTAGCAGTCAGGATCACTAACCACTAGACCAACAGGCTAGTCAATATAATATAGGTACATAGAAATGATTAATATTTTTGTGAAAGCGTCCACAGGTTGCTGTCCAATTTGTCAATAATTATTATCCTCATATATATTTTAATGAACACTGAACCGGCACAGTTTGCTTAATAGCATGCAGATGCACCCCCAAGAAAGACAAATGCACCCCTCTGAAAGTAATCCTAAAAAGGCATCCATGCAAGCAAACCAAACGTTGGTTATCGAGCATTGAAGCTACTATTAATTACATACATATTTACATAACTTCACGCTTGTCTCCCATTAATGTAGCAGCAGATAAGCAGAGACTTTAGAACGCCATTTGCTACGATCCAAATATACTTTCTTTGTTTCTTCAACATGCATAGATCTTTTCATACACACACGTCGGTTACAGGTGCTTGTAATTGTGCCCTTTGTCATACATCTATTTGATTCGTGTATGTCCGTCTAGGGCGAGCTCTACCAACTTTTCCAGGCATTTTCACTCCATAACTCTCTTTTGTTATCCTACTTTCATATATCGTTTCCACATTTCCAAACATACTTATTTCAATTTTAGCCACTATACCATCATTAATATTAATTAATAAATCAATAACTCATATTACTCTGAAATATAACCATATACTAGGTACAAAACCCACTCGTCTCTAAAACATAAATAAATAATTACATGATTATGTTGAATGAGCCTTAATCATCTGCTAATCACAGTTCTTGATGTACTTACAGCGCGGGCTAATAACGTAATGACGTGCGAGCAAGACCAACGCATATACGAGAGTGGGACGGCTATACTTCCCGCACAACCGCTTGAAACATACATGCGTACACGCAAATTTGAGTGAAAGTCACTTAATATGAAGTTTTTTAATGTTTGTATAGGTTTTTAATGTGTTTTCGATGCCGAAATTCGTATAATGTTTTTAAAAATAATGGGGATTATTTAAAAATTGATTTTGATTCATATCTACATTAGTAGTAATATTTTTGCAAAACTAGTAACTTTACTATTACTAGCTAACAAGCAGTCTGACGGCGAGGTGGAATTAAGGCCTTCGCAAACGAGAGACTTTTATCCACGTGGGACAAAAATCCCTGAATCGTGTAAAAAATGTCCACCGAGTACTTGTCACGGACTCAACGCATACGATGTGCGGTCATCTGTTGCGCGAAAATTGAGTGAAGTGTACTCTATGGAAGTCCGTCGTGTGCGTTGCTGTGCCTAGTTACGTTAGTTCTATTTTTTCGGGGATTCCCCCGTAGTTTTGTTAGTTCGGCCTCTCGGTGTCCGCCGTAATTTGGGGGACTTTTTGTTCGGGGTACTTTTAGTTCTTCGTATGCGTTACTCGATAAAAAATACCCGGAAGACAGTACCTCATCTGCACAGGCCTTTAATAGCATTAGTGCGGATATTAATTTTACGTCAATGTTCTATATAACAGTATAGTCGATCGGTCTCATTCAGGCTCAAAACAGCAAGAATTTACTATCATCTAAGTGTAAAAAGATTTCTGAAACTTCTCTAGGTACTTGTTCTTCTTAGACGCGGGTGAGTCAAATCTGTGAAGACCAATATGCTGCCACTAACAGTGCGTTGTCTGTAGCGTTGTACAGGTCCATGCGTGTACAAGTGACAGGGCACGCAGGACAGAAATGTACCATGGTCTGAGGAGAGACACCACACAAACATGCAGTTTCCGAGCTACAGCCCTGTTCATGTTCTCCTTACTTTGGTCGATCTGTGTACTATAAAACTCACCTTTTTGTGATTACTAATCTGATGTCAAGTGTGGTGACAATGGCAATGATCTTCCTTTGGGACAGATGTACCTATGTCCTGCATTGAATGAGGTCATTAAAGTATAGTTTTATGTGGTTATATAATGGTATTATATGGTATATATATAAATGGTATATATTGATACCTAGTAATTTTATATGTCTTGTTTACCGCTTCGTAACACAAAGTAGTGGGTTTGAATCCGGACAAGTACCAATGTGAGTTTTCAAATCATATGTACATACTTTCTAAGTTTATCTTGGACATTTCTGACTCACGGTGAAGGAAAACATCGTGAGGAAACCTGGACTTAAAAGTCCGAAATTGCCAATCCGCCTAGAGCAAGCGTGGCGATACCTTCTCTGTATGAGAAGAGGCCTTTGCCCCGCAGTGGGACAGTAAACAGACTGGTATTATTATTTATTTATATATTATATAATTTTATTTACATATCTACATAACTTCACGCCTGTTTCCTATTTATGGGGTAAGCAAAGACTATAGAACGCCATTTGCAGCGATCCAAACATACCTTCTTTACTTGCTTTTTTGCTTAATTTTATTTTAGCATTTCGATTTACAAAAATAAAACCTTATAACAAATAAATAAGAATATGTAAAGTAATGACAAAATGTAATAACAAAAGAATTATCTTAATAAAATGTAAATAAAATAAAATGTATAGCATCCGTTGCAGTTAAAGTATTTACAGTTATGCAAAATTGTTATTAAAACAACTTATAATTTTACAACTACCATTCATACCTCACAATACTGCTTATCCCTTTTAAAATTCGACAAATTTGTTCTGTATTATCATTCTAACAATCACCATTAACTTCAACTAATATTTGTTTCTAACATTGTAACTATAAAGTTGAGATTTCTTTATCAAATTTAGTTTGTAAATATTTTTGATAAAGAACATTATTTTTATGAGTGAATGAAGTGTCTTACAATATCGTTTCAGGCTTCTTAAGGTGTTGCTTGTAATGGTTACTTACTTTGATAGTTTAATAAAACTGTATTAAAAAAGAAATCATCTGGTTCATTGAGTTGTAACAATAATGAATTAATATGTTGAATGAATTGGTTCTTGTATTACGATGTTAATGCATGACTGTATGCTGTTTTGAATGGAACAAAACAAGTTTTTTAAAAACTTTCGGATCTTTAAGAAAGTGGGCTTTTGGGATTATTTCATTATCCGTTTGTCTTCTTACCAGAAAGGAAAGCTAAATATATATAAATATGCGTGCCGCCGCACCGAACACCCCGGTGATGTCTCGCCTACACTATACCACAAAGGCAGAGGACATCGAGAAGTACGTACGCCAAAAGCTGAAGTATAGGCCGAGAGTGCAGTCGTTGGAGTCACGTCGCAACGTCAATTTCAAGGCGTTTGTGGTGCGAGTACCAACGTGTTATTTGCACCTCGTCATGGAGGAAACCTTTAGGCCGCAAGGTGTCGTGTTCCGTCGCTTCCGCGGACAAGTGCCACGCGAACGCACAGTGACTTAGTGCATATGAAGTGTAGTTTTTAAGTTTATATTATGTATGTTAGTCTGTAAGGTATTTATCTATGGGTTTATGCGACCTGAAATAAATGATTTATTATTATATATATATATATATATATATATATATATATATATATATATAAATAACATGAACAATATTACATACTCGTGTTTTATACATTTTCAAGTAAATTGAAAGGAGTACCCAATAAGTTACTATACATATCTATAGGTACTATAATATAAAGCGGAAGAGTTTGTTTGTTTGTTTGAACGCGCTAATCTCTGAAACTACTAGTCAGATTTGAAAAAAAATTGTGTATGAGAGCCCAGTTCTCGAAGAAGGTTGTAGGCTATGTAACATCACGCTACTGGCGACGGAGGCAGAGCAGTAAGCAAAGTCGCAGGTAAAACCGCGACACGGCGAGCAAGTTGCTTAATAAAAATGAAGTCACAGCACTCATTAGCAAGTCACTAGGCAATAAAAATATGCACAAATATAGCCATCCGCTCGTATTAAGTAGGTAATACTTACTAACATTTCTGCTTACACTCTGTCTTAATAGTCGTAATGCAGTCCTACCGGTTGCATTTACTCAAGCCACGTACACGATGAGTTAACGACCATACATTAGCCGGGCTGTAAACGTTGTATGAATCTTTAATTGTATGAAAATGACCCTTTAAGGGAGTATAGGGCTGTTAGATCAGTAATAGATAGAAAATTAACTAGGTACCTTATCTTATTAAACAAAAACGTTTATTATGTAGTAGCAACTTCATGGTTAGAAATCGTTGAAATTCTTGGCCTTTCTCTAAATTTAAACTAATATTATACAGAGATAAGATTTGATTTTTGTATGTTTGTTTGTTTTTTTTTTTATATTAGCCTACCAAAGTGACTCCACCCCGCCTGATGGTAAGCAGTCAGGTTAATCGGGAAGTCTTAAACTGCTGGTATGGTGGCCTCCACTATGGCGGCTGGGAATGGGGTTAGGGGAAGGGAATGCGGGAGGTGAGGAAGGAGGAAAGGGGAAAAATTGGGCCTTCAGCGCTTTCACTCGCCGAACGAAACGCAGTAGTACGGATACTACTACTCTTACGTCGATCTTTTATGAGAGGGAAGTACTTTCCCGGTCGATCCGGACTATTCATGCTGAAACCAGCGTGGATCTACTACCACCTTTGTTTGTATGTTCCAATTTAACTCAAGATCTACGTAACCGATTTAAAAATTCTTTGACGTCTAGAAAGCTACGAATAAGACGCAATATTTTGTTATGTTCAACAATTTTTTTAGTTATATTTAAAATTTTAATATTTTAAGCGCCTTTGTAGATCAGAATGATGCAATACGACACTAATGCAGATATTTGCCATACTTAGACAGTTTCTTGTGGAACCGAATTAAACTTTTGATACCGAAGTGAACAGCGGGCAGATGCGGACGTGTATTTTATATTATAGGTACTATAATGCGTGTATTACACCTTTCTATAAACATTTTTTTATGAAATGCATGTAATGAAAACGGTATCAAAATTCGTTGCGTCGTTTAGAAGAAGTTAGCGGGCAAACATACTGAAAAAACAGCAACTTTGTCTTACACTAGTTAAAGATTATATTAATGTAACTTTGTGTTTTGTCTTTTTCTTTTGCACCATTAAAACAAGGATAGAGACAAAGTAAGGTTATAATATGATTGCAATAAGAGATTGTGGTAGAGCGCCTGAGTTTATTGATCTGCCTGTTTGCGTATTTAATGGTTTGACCGACATCAGACGATTACCTAATTGCACTATTGTCCTATTGAGTACGTCATTCTGCCTGATGGTAAGCAGTAGAGTCCCGAAATGGTGGCCACCATTTTAAACATGCGACTTACAGCGGCTGTCTATATTTGTATATTAATCCAAGATCAGAATCGCTTTTACATAGGTCGCTTCAGCGTCGAGCGATTCTTTGCATAAATTCGGGATTTTGACAAATCTTGGACTAAAGGTTGTGTATAGAAAACCGTAGTCACGGTAAGGGACCATAAACCAGTCTGGCATTTTATTGGAACAACCAGTCGGATTTCATTAATTATTTTTGTAATGATAGCACAGTTCTTTAGTAAGGTTATAGGCTGTGTAATATCACGCTACTGGCGACGGGAGCAGAGCAGTAAGCAAAAAAAAAAAAGATAAAACCGCGCTGCGGCACATATAGGTAGTCAAACGCACAATAACACATGGTGTCTACGCTAAATAGAAGTTAGCAACCCTAACATTAGTGTAGACGAATGAGTGACAGATGAACTAAATAAAGTAGTGGAATCTCGTAAATTTGTTTTCAACGTAATATAAAGACAATATTATTATGTTAATTTAATAGATACATTCATATTGGCATTGAACCAGATTATATTTAGTAATAATTGAATGGTAAATCTATTCATTGTTAATGTTTTATTAGAGGTAGTTTTAACGTCTGTAACGTCATATTCGGCCTTAGCAGAATACCAGCGCCGCTTTGAATATTATACGAAGCGGCATTATGCTGAGCTAAGGACCATTTTTGGAACCACACAGGGATAAATATATATATACCTATATATATTTTTTGTAATAAAATAATTGTCACAAAACAATTTATCTTTAAGTACCTTTGTGTGAATTCAAAATAAATGTTTTTCTTTCTTTCTGTCTTTCTTTTCTCTAAAGGAAAAGACATTGCATTGCAGTGGGAAGATACAAAATGTGTATCATATTCTTTACTTTCTTTTAACAAAATGCCTTTCCTGTATGTGTAAGGTCTACAGGCTTTAAAATGTAGTAACCACTAAGCTATTTACTCAAAATTTCTTTGATAGTGTGATGAAAATTTACGACGGAATATTTCAGCAATTTTTATCTCCGTCTTCGTAAATATACGCTTATGAGTCAGCGCTCTCATTCTAGAGATATAGTATTTAGTAGAGATTTAACTAGGTATCGCAATCGGCTAAATTAAGTCACCATTGGTCCAATTTTAGAGCGCACGTCGATATGGCACTAAGGAGTCTAGAGACTCGACACTAGATAAGGTAGACGTTTCTGATCTCTAAATCGCAATCACAAGACAATCAATTTATTTTAGCATTTTATCATAATAAATACCTACAAATCGGTGAAAGAAAACATCGTGACGAAATTTGAACTTTAAAAAAAATCAAAGGCTGAAATTCCTAATCCCGATGAATGCTTATGCTTTTTGTGTATGAAAAAAGGGCTTTTGCCATATGGAAAGTAAGAGACTGGTATTATTCTCTAGAGACTTCGAACAAAAAAAAACACTTTTTAAACATTTTAGGGCCTTTTAATTTTTAAACAGTATTTTAAACACATCATCTGTCAAAACGCCCAACTACGTCTAGTTAATCCAGAATTAAATTCTATCCGCATAAAACGAATTAGTTATGTTTAAATGCGTCTTGTTGCCACGTTGTGCATATCTAACGTGCACTGACCACACGGAGCGTTCCAGTGACGCTATGAATTGAATGCAACGATGTTTATTGATGCAATACGTCTTGAATATCATATTTATTAAGACTATGGAGTAGTACTTTGGTTTTTATTAGTTCTTGGTAAGGTTGAATGTATTACGATTTATTTTTTTAATGTGTTGCATCATTTCACATCATCAGACTAAAAAGTGTACTGGTACTCTCCCAAAGAAAAATCTGTTAAACAAAGCTGTATCTCCAAAATTGCTAATCCATCTTCGTCTATTGCCAATTATGTTTAATTTTTCACGAGGAGTTCCTTCTTCTTTGTTGAAAATTATCCTTACGAGGATCATCACTACGAGGATTTTCAAATTATCAAACCAGTATTTTCTGAACTTAACATTGTTCACAAATTCAACAAATCATCATGGCTCGTGATTATAATAATATTTACACATACAATAAGCGTACTGCCTTTAACTACTTCTCCCTTTACGCAACGACTTGACAGTTTTTTATTAGCTATGACTGCAATGTTTTTAAAATATAGCTATACACATACTAAAATACATTAAAACTTACGTTATATGCTCGTTCGCCATCTGAGTTGTAAAAAAAAACAATAATAAGTATTTAACTAAGTCTATATAAATAAATAAGGTCTTATTAAAAATTTTCTTTATTATTTATTTTTGGTGTGTCAATACAAATTTAAAAGTTATCCAAAATAAAATTAAGACCACACCTTTTAGAACTTCATGTGTTTCAAGACGTGATATCCTATTAGAAATACATCACTATATATTTATCACTGGCAGATATAGGTTGAACCAATTTTTTTTATCACAAAAAACATATATTTTGGATTTACATTGAATGATGCAAACATAAACTCATTCGAGTTTTACCGTACATCATACATACATAACATTATTTTAGACATAACTTAAAAACAAAAAGGGGTATAATGTAAAATTTAAACCAGTCGTTAATCGCCCTCATCCACCGATTTCTCGCCATCTTTATCAGGTCATCGAATCACCTTCCACTGCGTCTTCTAGTTCGTAAAATAGACATAAAACTGTTTGTTGTCTGTAAAGTCAGTTTACGGACGATAATTTTACGTGATAATGTCATATACTTTTAATAATTGATTTGAATTATTATCACTGAATTATCATTATTTTGTATAATACAAAGGAGTTTGCGTCACAAGCTGAACACTTAGATCAATCGTGCCTCTTTATCGCTTGTTTTGCGCTCTCGCTTGCACGCTTTACGTGACATTTATTCATGCGTGTAATAAATAGTACACCTCGTCTCTCAACATAAATATTATGGTTAGCACTTGGTGTAACTGAACGGCCAGGACCATCAAATTATCCGCCAGCCCACAAGCAAACTCAAACATTTTGATCATAAAGTATGATGCATAAAAAAAGTCAACATTACATGAAGTCAGCCAATTGACCTACAGCCAGTTCGCTGCCGAGGTAGAGCTGTGAGAAGAACTGGCAAGAAACTCACGTCACTCTTTTTAGTCGCCAGATAATTACAGTTATTTGTATGAGTTACAATTTAAACACTCAACGCAACTAAAGAACTATACACACACTAATTATTTACCCACTTTGGTCTTAATAACAATGCGGCTTCCACCTCCGCAAAGACTACCGGGCATCTACTTAGTATTACTAAATCGATAGGCTGGTGTGTCATCATTGCGTCATGCTGTATTTGTAGTAGCTACTGTATATGTACGTACGTGTTTGGGTTAGTTTTACATTTGTTTAGGTCTTAATTTAAGCATTGCAGTTGTAATCATTTACCTACCTATATTTATACGGTAGCAGATCCTTGTTGGTTTCAGCATGAGACCGATTGACTGACCTATAGAGTACTACCTGCAGCGCGGTTACACCTGCGTTAAGTTACATTTTTGGTTACTGTTCTGCTCCCGTCGCCAGTAGGTAGGGTGATGTTACATAGCCTATAACCTTCCTCAAAAACTAGGCAATCAAAAGAATTATTCAAATCCGAATGGTAGTTACAGAGATTAGCACGTTACACTAAATAAGGGATTGACGACCACATAAGGGTGTCGGGCAACGAAAGTGAAAGTTGGGGGAGGCATATGTCCAGCAGTGAAGGTCTTTCGGCTAATATGATGATTCTGGAGGTAAAATTACCTTCTCGGATTTTTTCTCTCCTTCATTACGTTTTCAGTTATAGACTCCTTAGTTGGCAACTGCTTAGCTGTGTTTTTGTGTAGTTTTTGTAATCCTTAGGACATAGCAATATCCGTAGTCTTTGGAAAATATATAATAGTATATATGTCGATGGGAATTAAAATAAAGAATATCAGAACGATAGTAAATTTATAACTCTGGTTTCTAATTATAGATTAAGCTGTGACAAACTTAAAATACATGTTTCTTTCGCAAACGTTCTAAGTTTTTATCTATATTTTTAAAATACAATATTATTTTGCAATAATATATTATGTCCTATTTTTTTATAGACCAAAGAGCTTTCTTTATCTAATGGTAATTTATAACTAAAACAAGGTAGGTATAACAACAATTTCGAAGTAAATGAAACAATTTACGATCAACAGGAGCCACATTTTTTAAATAAAGAAGTGTCGTTCACACGTAACGCATCGACACGAGTCAGTTATTGTCATTCAAATCGAGTGTGGATGTAATAATTTAATAGTGCGTCGCCTTCCTGCGACTAGGGTGGGTGATGCATGCAAGACGAGTGACGTTTTTAAACCACAGATTATTCAAATAAGAAACGTCTAATTAGAATTCGTTTAGAAACTTTTTAAGTGGAATTGTTTTATGGTTTTATGTTATTGTGTAAAGTTAAACGATCTACTGTATCCAATTCTTACAATAGGTATATTTCGTCTGTTTAAAATTATAAAAGGAATTCTGAATACGCGATTGGAATAAATAAGAAATATTTATTATGAACTGGCGGAGACGGAATTATATCACTGGGTAT
Source organism: Parascotia fuliginaria (assembly GCA_963082885.1). Taxonomy (NCBI): domain Eukaryota; kingdom Metazoa; phylum Arthropoda; class Insecta; order Lepidoptera; family Erebidae; genus Parascotia; species Parascotia fuliginaria. The sequence continues at coordinate 10,494,312 of OY720194.1, read as the reverse complement.
TCCTGTAATTTTGTAAGTGATAGTTTTGAGTATTTTTTATTGTCAAAAATTATGGCAATATTGATCGTAAGTTGTACCTACTACTCACATAGGTACAATCAAACTATTTGAATCATGACCCATTTTGCTGATATTTGGCTTAAAACTGTCAAACTAGTAAGATCTATCGTGTTTAATGCACTTCGGACGTTTTTAATACTATCATAACAACAGTGAACTCAGTAAAATGTCAGTGTCTAATGATAACAAGCTTGTTGCCAAGGCAATCTGTCTTCAGGCGAGTTTCGATACTACTTGCATTTAGATGGATTGCCAAAATGGGCTTAGCGTGGGTCATGATCCACTTAGTTCGATAGTACACACCACAGGAATACACCATTACTTATTATAGATAGTATAACGAGGGCCTAAACAAGTGGTCTAATAAAATATAATAGTAATAAATGTATGGGATTGCCTATGCTAACAACAATATTGGCGTTAGCTTATGTCAATCCCATACATCAAACGATCTATGCTATTCTATTCTATTAAAATTTATACCAATTGCCTAGGCCCTAGATCTTCTGTAAATGAAATGAAATATGAAATGAAATGAAATATGTTTATTCATATAGGTCAATTAAATTAACACTTATGAACGTCAAAGTTTACAAAATGTCAGCAAATTAACCTACAGCTAGTTCGCTGACGAAGTAGAGCCATGAGAAGAATTGGCAAGAAACTCAGGCCACTCTTTTTAATCGCCAGGTTATTACAATTTTTGTAAGTTACTAGTAGACTGAGGTACTTTCCCAGTGATAATGTTCCAGTTTTCAAAATCTCGATAGTGCTTTCTTTATTCATCTTTACATAGGTAAATGTTTTTAATTATAAAAGCATCAGTTATTTAATACTTCTATTGTCAATCAAGCGAATAATTTTAGAAATATATATTAAAAAAACTGACCATAAACAACACCCGATTACAATTTAATAAAGGCCGCTTTGAAAAAGTTTACCAAGAACAACATAGAAAAAAGGTTTGAAAGCTTAGTAAAGCGATCTACCGAACAAAAACTGTTATTTCAAAGAATTAAAATGGGCGTTGGAACTGTCAGAAGCGATATAGCAAATCGCCATTTTAATTGCCCGTTTAAAGATGTTTGGATTCGATTTTTGAAACATGTTTCGTGGCAAAAAATGGTAGAAAAAGGATGCATCTGTCATTTAGTTGAGTGATCGATTTGAAATGATACAGATTTGTTTTTAGAGGGCTTTGCGAATTTTAGTCATGGTAGAGGTGAAAATGCAATATTTGTAATGGATTTGATGTTGCAGCCATTTTTTTTTATATGAATTTCTATTATGTGTATGTATGAAAACAATAGAGACTTTTTTTTTTTATACGTGTAGCTAAAGGATAGCCTTATAGTCTAGTCTTGGATATGAAAACACTCGGAACTCCCGGGACTACTAAACTGTCTTGGACTTTACAACGAATTTTATCAGAAGTAAGAAGGGGGAGTTGGAAATGTCCACTTCCCTTCATTGCAAAGCGGAAGACAAATTTAATCTGTATAGAATAACCAATGAAAAGAGAGCACCACAAAGAAATATCATAGGACTTTTTCAGGCTTCTTCTTCGTATCGTGTCGACAGCAAATCTAGATATACTTCTATAATGTAGACTCTATACTAATATTAAAGCGAAAGAGCTTACCTGTTTGTTTGAACGCGCTAATCTATGGCACTACCTGTCGGATTTGAATGATTTATTTTTGGGTTTGATAGCCCAGTTCGTGAGGAAGGTTATAGGCTATGTAACATCACGCTACTGGTGACGAGAGCAGAGCTGTAACCAAAGACGCAGGTGAAAGCGCGCTGCGGGAAACTAGTCTTTTTATATTATTTATATCAGACCAAAACTTAGCTATGGCTGCATTATTAGTAGCGTTTATTAAATTTTCCTGTGTGCAGTTGTTAGGGTCCGTAGGGCACGATATCAAGTGGGCTATCTTTTGAGGATTGGCACCACATTTGCACCCTAGGTCAGAACTATCTAACAATTTCCACCTGGACAAATTATTCTTCAGGGTGATACATAGATATATTCCTTACGTCTATTTGAATCCGTACCTTGTATGAATACTAATGTTTGTCGCACATACTAATATGATTGCAGAAGTGACCTCCAGTAAAATTTGGACACGTTATTACACCCGAGGACATAAAGGTAACGTACACAGTTGCGACTATTTGTCGTAGCTAGAGTTTATAGTGGTAGATACTTGTTGACATAAGGATTTGACTATCTTAGTGGTGCAATGTTCGATTCCATTACGACACAAAACTTTCTCCACCTTGTTACACTAAGTTTTGTGATGATTCTGGGTGCATTTTGTGCCTTGAGAGCAGGAGTTATTTAAAAAAAAACTGGTGAATGTAAATTTAGGACATAAACGTCATAACCTTAGCTTGTACTAGCCTTTGTTAAAATCTTTATATTAAAAACTAAAAATAGACAAGTTAGACTCTGGCACTATTTGCCAGATTTTTTTCTTTACTTTAAGAGGCAAAACGGAAGCATTATCATCACTTTTTTGTCCGTCTGTCTGTAAAGACCTTTTCCTTAGTAACGCGTGAAGGTCATCGTCATCATCATATCAGCTAAAAGACGTCCACTGCTAGACATATGCCTTCCCCAATTTTCGCCACCGTGGCCGGTCGTTCTCCGCCCTCATCCATCGGTTGTCCGACACCCTTTTAAGGTCGTCGGTCCACCTTGTGAGGGGTCTGCCCACGCTGCGTCTTCCGGTTCGTGGTCGCCACTCTGGTGCCTTTCCTTTCTGCGTGAAGGTATCAAGCTGAAATTTACACTGAACACTTATGCCTGCAATCTCTTGGAGCTGTAAAAAATAAAATTATTTTGTGTTTGTTTAATAATAATAAAAATCAAAGTTTTTTAACAAAACAAAAAGTAAGTATTTATATGGTTTTAGGTTGCGGCACTCTAAGTGCGCGAATCTGACTCGCACTTGACTGGTTTTTTTGTCGCCGATGCACACTTAAGCTTTGTTATATAATGTATCACTGTCACATCTACAAATTGACACATCAAATATCAAATTTAGACCTAATGTGGACTTTTGTAGGAGTCATTTTTTATATCCTACTTTAGTATATGAATTAAAATTCACATTAAATTTATATACTAAAGCGCGCGATTTAATAAAGATAGTAGATAGAATTATTGTCACAGATTAAACTAATGTGTTTAGAAATAAGTCAGGCGTGTCAGGCGTGTGTTGTAAAATATTGTTCTTTTTTTTGCAAAACAAAGGTGTTCTGTAGTATACCTCCATGACTCCGTAGAAGTGCGTTTTTGTTGTGAAGTGTAAGTTTGATTCTCAAAGAGCACTAAAATCTGATCCTTAAATACTAGCTCCGAGCCTAGGTGTGTTTTGTGCGATATTTGTGTTTGTAGTCCCCGTTATACAAGGCTTGTTGAGTTTATATTTTTTTTAATAGCGGCAGGCAAAGAAGAAATGCTTGGCTTTTATTGACCTGTAAATGTTGTTTTCTTTACCTATTTAGGCCCTTAACCTGGTGCAATTCCAGACTCTACACTGAACATTGGAAAATTAGGAAAATCCCACAACTTTATCTCAACCATTACATTTATATTAAACTCGATACCACGATACTTTGTGGCATCGGTCTTATGATTAATGATAGTTTGTCTCGTTCTGCTAGATTAAGGATTCAAAACTGTATAGGTAACGCTGCTGCCGCATGTCAGTTACCTAATTGTCTTTAAAATATAATTAAAATAAATAATATACTTAAATAATATCACAACAATTACACACAACGCCATCTAGACCCAAAGTAAGCATAGGTACCTATATATAGCTTGTGTTATGGGTTCTAGAATTCGGATATACATACTTAAATACTTTTTTAAATACATAGAAACATCCAAACCAATGCAAATATTCATGTTCATACACTCAAATATTAGCACTGAGCGGTAATCGAACCTGCTACCTCTGCGTGGCAGTCCCTACGCAGTACCACCGAACCACAGAGGTAGTCAATAAAATAAATTCATGACATCTATCTATGTGCCAAATTATATCCAAGTCCGTTTGATTTCCTCAACATTCAATAGTAAATATCTTCAATAAATGCGTTAACTACAAGAAGCATAATTAAATTAACTATCGTCATACAAGGGAGTAGTGTTATTCAACTTAAATTTCACGCTCCTTAACTTTACGGTTTCAAGTGAATATTATTTGTCAAACACCCATTGTCAAATGGTAAGTTTTTACGATGCCAAAAATATTAATTTTATATTAACACGACCGTGAAAAGGGAATGACAGAACGATCGTATCGTTTTCCACTTCATAAGAGTCATTATTATATTGACAAACTTTAATTTACATCTCACTAATTTGGTTTACACCTTATTTATACACTAATAAAGTTTGGGATTGCTTGGCACAGATGTCAATCTTGGATAAACGATCAATAAAATTCACAAAAGGTTAGAAAGGGAAGACTGTTGATTTTTTTTTCTACAAACAACTGCCGGGTTCCGAGAAGGTGTAAAGTGACTGCATCGTTATTTATATTTATTGTATTGTTAATAAAGCCGGGGGGATACGTAAACTATTAAACGGTTATAACGAACTAAATAGAATATAATGACCGTATATAATTCGACAATGGGCGACGGTAATCAAAGCTCATTGTAAAACTCAAGTTGACGTCTTTATTCGTGTGCAAATTTAATTTTACATTTGGTAAACTTTATATTTCACTAGTGCTTGTAGGATAAAGTTTAGTTTGCTTTGGCTTTACTTTGAGATACTTTTATGGATAGATAGACATAGAATTTGGTTATAATTGTGTCATCTGGCGCCTTCTTAGAAAGACATGACAATTTGTTGCAAATAATTTCTATAAAACGTTGAATTGTGTATTGAAGTAGGTTTCTATTGAATTTATTCGTATTGGTATTGGTTATTGATGTGTGAACGTTTGACACTTGTATTTAAAAGATCGTCAATTGATTTGGTTTGTTTGAATGGCGGTAAAATGAAGATACCCATAGACATTTAGGCGGGTTTTTTTCACTGCTGACCTTATTTTTATGTTAAGTTTTATTGGGTCTTTTATGTTTAGTACAGAATATTGTTCTGTGGGTGAAGATCGCTCGTTTTAACATGTTTAGGAGGTTATTTATAGCGGTATTGTAAATCTGTTAATGATTTAGTTTAAATATATTCGTCGCAGCTATATATTCCCGCTGCAAGATAGGCATCTTCTTGTTCTTGTAAGTACAAAGAAGGAATAAGCATTGATCGTCATGCTTGCTAAAGGTCTATTATCCATTTCAGGCTTCACATTATATTTATATAACTAGTCCACCTCATCGAAATGCTAGCCATAGTTACTACGAGTATACTTAACGTGTTATGTTCAGTATGCAATTATAGCTTCTTCCCGTTATCTAATACTATTTTAGTCGCCACTTACTATACGTAGGTATATAACCTCGGAAAGATATAGAGTAGATTAACTAAAAACTAATACAGATATTCTAAAGTAACATTCATTTTTGCCCATTATACTCCCTTCACTATTACCAACCTCACTCAAAAGCACACACTCCTAACATAGGTCTAAACAAAATGCACCTTAAATTAAATACTCCAAATATCTTTTTGCTATAACGTATGCAGTAGATTTACGTCATTAATCGATTTAATAAGTGCACTCTCCCATTAACTTCGCACTCGTTTATTTATTACTTACAATTGAATTAGGAAGTGATCCCATCTACCCCATTGTCTGTTAAATGGGAACTATAATTGGTTTGATTTTATTTGACTGGGTTAAATGGAACTTAAATAGTTTAATGATGTTGAACATTTTATTGTATTAAGTGAACTTCGATGTATTAAGTAGGAGACAATAGATTTGTGTAGATTTTTGCAATAACCACTATATTTAACAGGCGGATATGTGACCGCAGGTCGTCGATATTTTGTATGCAGGTACCGTTGTTTTTTCGCTCAATCGCCTGTTGTGACACTCATGGGCAGAAATCGAGGTATTTTATCTTCTACACCTAAGATTACAATGCCAGTAATGTATACAGGCTTATATGGCGCTCATAGCTCGTTGCGCTCACTGATCGATAAACGATTAGCGGGTTAAGCAACATAGAGTGCGGCTGGCCAATGGATGGGTGACCGCACAGTAGTATTTGATCTGAGCGTCTCCGTGCTTTCGCAGGGCACTTTAAAAGTCGGTCTCGGTTGTTACCAAGTTAATAAGTCGCTAGGTCAAGTCGGATGCCTCTATGAGCGACCTGAACAAATCCTGACACTAGGTTGGCTACTAACCACTCAATATTTGATTTAATTTGTTTTTTAATACTTACAGATTAGTTTACCAAAACTATAACATGGAGTACTTTAAGAAAGGAGTCAAAAAAAATTACAGAATCGGCAACACGTAAGTGAGCTACAATAACTGCTTACCAGCTGACGGACTGTATGCTTGTTTGTCACCTTAGTTCCAAGAGAAACAATAGTAATTAGTTTTAAATGTTAAGCAGCATACAATTACGTCTCCATAAAACCACATTGTAAACATCTTTCAAAGAATGATTACTAAAATAATGATGACCAAACAAAAGAGTGATTCACCAAAATTTTACAAGGCCAATTATGTGGTCCAACAAAATTTGTATGGTCCCATACAATACAAGACAAAGCCTCGTTTGTGGCTTGCGACAGGCCATTAAATGCCCATATATCTTTGTTCGAAACTCATAAATTAGTTGAGGGCATTCTTTTCTTAATAATTAGCTGGATTCTGTTGGATTGACTGTGTTTTTGTATTTCGGGTGAAGTGGTAATGGGACGGATTTGAACTTAATATTGTTTGACATTGGACCCAAAATACAAATAGTGAAATGTGGGTGGTTAAACACCTGTGCCTACCCTCTCGGAGATAAAAGCGTGGATCATAATATGTATATTATGTAATAATATATTATAAATATGCTTCTATTTTATATTAATAAAATGAAATCATAAGTAGGTAATTATATAAAAAAAATTATAAGTAAAAAGTAAAATTAATTTTACTTTTTACTTATAATTTTTTTTTAGGTATACATTTAATATTTTGAAATATAAATTTCATTTCATATGTTCTTAATTCTATTTGTATTATTATAGAATACAAACATACCTAGTAATGACTATTAAACGATTAAACTTCTATGCCTACGACTATATATGGTTTTATAATTTGACTAGCTTCCTCCAGCGCGGTTAAACAAAAAGCCCGTCTGCTTAAAACAAACTGAAAAGAAAGATACTCATTTTTTTCGTGCTGACGCTACATTCAAAATTACATACAAAATTATTACAAAATACGTTACCCTTCTTGACTTCAGTAGCCGGGTAAAATGCAACATTAGGTATATGAAAACCTTAATCTAAACTAACCTCGAAAATTCGAATACTTACTAATAAATAGTAAGCTTCCAAATCCGTCCCTGCGACTAAATACCCGTACCCAGCGGGTGGTACTTTCCTAACGCCTGCACGCTACACATTTGTACGAAGGATCCCATGGTTACTATCACACTGAACCCCATGGTTTTATGGGCGACGCTATGGGGTAAGGTAGCGTTATGGGAGAATCAATGGCTATTATTTAATTGAAGAGTTATTGTATGGATTTGGAGTTTAATGATGGTGGTTTTAATTAATAATAATAATAAAATACGTTTATTTTTCTTTCACAAATTAAAAACTTGAGGCTAGACTTACAATCGGGACAAGATTGTGAAGGACGGGTGACTAAAATAGGTTTCACAACTTGTGCCACAGGTCACCAGGCTCCTCTATATGGTAATAGTAGGTACATATTATGCTAGGGTTTAATATTATAAAAGTATCGAAAAAAAAAAGGAAATTTATTGGAATGTAGCGATAAATTGATTGCTTGCAGCCAATGGCAGCAGAGTACTAGCGATCCAAATCCACTACTCATTGCTGTTTTAGTTCCCTTTTGATTCCTTACTTTATTTTCAGCAAGTTTGGTTATTTTTTGTAAGCATTCTTTTTGCACTAGGTACTTAACGATCGCGTTACACATATGAAGGTACATCATAGAATATCGATGATATTACCTACTACCTAGTAAGTATCCATATTATCACAGTTTTGTGAGTTTAAGTGCTGTACTGGAGGCTAGTTTACATACGAGTACGTAGTTCCTTTTAATTTTCTCTTTCACAGTCCTCTGCTGTTTCTGTGGCGTGTGAAATGCCCGCGTTCGTGGGTATGATACCCATATGGTATAAAACTCTGTTATTCAGTCCTGGTGAAAAATTTGTCTTTAAAAAATGTGGGCAAAGTATACCTACTTAGTTTTAATATCAAGGCTTGAGTAACCACATACCTACACATCTCTTTCATTAATAAAATATATAACAAATGCATGGAAAGTCTAATTTACTCACGCCTACAAGTATCGACCAAATCCATTTTCGGACAATGTAAACAAACAGTTTTTTCAATATTTTTCTATCAAAAACTCCATAAACGATGACACATGGGTTTATACACATTCTGTTCACTATATACTTCATTTTGCAACTATTTCTACTAATGATTAATAATCAAATCTAGTTAATTTAATAAAATTACGAATTACTTTTTGCGGTCGAATTAAGACGTCAAAATGATTGACAGTTTTATTTTTTCTGTACTCTATATTGTCTTTGAAAACCAATGTTGTAATTTATCAGAAGAAATAAGTTTAACCAATACATATCATAGGTACATAATATTTTGTCATTTGCCCTCGCAAGTCTGAGTTCATTTGTTTTATTGTAATATAGTATAATAAAATCGTAACATACATACAAATTCCATATAATCAATATTTCACAATTTTTTATCAGGCTGGAAAATATTCAAAAGTATCCCAGTATTCCATTTCAGTCCGTGGTCAAATAGTTGTAATTAGAGGTCAATGCTTAATTTAAATTACATTTATTTATACATTAGGTAAATTGTTTGTCTTATTATCTTATAGTTTATAAGTCAACGGTTACAATAAAATACAATACCATATTTACCATAAATACAAGTATTTGGAGTAATAAAAATAACAAATCAAATAGAATTAATCGATTACGCAAATAGAGTATTAGTAAACGTAATATTATTTAAAAATGTTAGAAAAAAAGAATGAGAAATTATTATTTAATTATGTATGATGACATTAATTTTATTTTTATCATCCTTTTCCCCATCACTAGTAAATTCATGAAACCATAGACAATGGCAATATGGAGGATTGTTTACATTGTCCGAAATTAGATTTGGAATGGACTGTACATAAATATGTTGGTGTATAAAATTACAAGAGTCACAACACTATCTTGTTCAAGACGATGTTGTATTGCATCAATAAACGTTCTACATGGTTTTGTAGTGTTTGTATTGTTAGGTATACTTTACTAAAGATATTATTAGAAAGTACATAATTGAAGTACTTATCTATACATATATAGTCTTGTTAAGATATAGGATAATAAAATAAATGCCTAATAAAAAAAAAACAGATTTTAGCCAAAAATGGCTAAAATGTGATTTTTTTGAAACTTTGGTAGTATTTCCTCGATCGATAAGACCCATTTTTATTGAAAATAATATAAAATAAATGAACCTACTACAAGAGATGAGTGTTATTTTACATAAATTTTAATTGATCATGAACAATTTAATTTCAATAAAAAGAGTGACCTAAGTTTCTTTCTAATTATTCTCATGACTCTACTTTATCAGCAAACTGTAGGTTAATACGCTGACATTTCGTTATGTTATTTTGACGTTCATAATATCACTCACGCGCATTAAATGAGTTCAAAAGTAAAATTATATATACGGGACCTTCGTCCAACATAATTCTGGACCTCCACATCGATCGTAAGTGCCCATCCCTATTCAAAGATGGTGTCCCTAAATAATAGAGACATCACAGAGTACAAGAGGCTATAACTTATTCAAATTAACCGTAATGTGATACTCAGCCGTTGTGTACGTGCCTCCCCATATCTTCAATCTTTGTAGTATTTTGAATGAAATACTTTAGGTTGGTTACACAGTTAGGTATATCTCGCTATGAAGACACGTGTAGTACTGAAGACAGTGTGTTGAGTCCAAGGGTATCAAAGCTACAGTGCAACGCATAAATTCTATAGGGTATCGAATTATACAACGTGTATACGATACTTAATTTTTATTTTACGGCATATAAATGTACTGCTTTCTCTAAAAGCAGAGAGAGCACCGGCAGCCCAAATACCCTTCGGTCCTGATCCTTTTCCCTTTTCCTTCCTCATCCCCTTCTTCGTGGTCGGCAACGATTTGGTTGTGTTTACTAAGCATTAATACTTTCGTAATGCTTGGAAAATACAGCCATCTTTAAATAGGTTACGGTTGCCACTGTATACCTTTATGCTTGTTTGCCACCAAAGTCGTATATCATTTCTTTATCTATGTTCAGAAACTTGTAGAAATGAATCGAACAAAACACAAACCACGAGTTTCTGACTGTAAAGCGAGAAGGGAATGAAGGTAGGTTAACTAATAGGTACTTTAATATAATAATAATAATATTACACCAACTACACACAACGCCATCTAGACCCAAAGTAAGCATATATTTTAGATCGTGTTATGGGTTTTCAAAATGCGGATATTCATACTTAAATACTTTTTGTTTTATAAATATATACATATTATACATAGAAACACCCAGACCAATGCAAATAGCACTTTAATTCTGTAAGAGTGTAGTACTTTCTCGGTAGATTCATACTAAAATCAGCAACTACTACCGTAAATTTAATGGATATTTTTGATAACTAACTGGTGGTGGCAAAAATTATCGTGAAAATATCTGGAATCTAAAAATATCAATGTGTCATAAGCCAGTGTGGCGAATATTCTCATACCTTTTCTTTATAAGAAGAGGCCTTTATTCTGCACTAAGGATATCAAGAGCGATACAATATATTATCGCTTGTGTCACACTACACAAATAACTTAACTCGTACTCTTTTTTCCAAACACGGCGCTAAACTTCACCTGATTTATATTTAGTTATTTCGTTAAGAATTATTATTGGTACGTGTTAGTTATATCGAGCTAATGAGTTATTGTGGCAACAGACAAACAAACACGTTCGTATGATTAGTTGTGTGTAATATGATATACATCATGTTGTAACTATGGTATGTAATATTATATTTTGTATGTTTTTTTGTATAGAGTATAAATCTGTTTTATGTTGGTACATCATAGCATCGAAGAAGAAATCACAGTTAGATTAAGGTCGGTTTTCAGGCTTGAGTGGTCGCAACCACATAATAAAATGTAGGTATACAAGCTGTCGCCCCCAGCTCCGCCCGCGTGAATTTCAATTATCGCATTAATAAACTATTCCCTATCAACCCCTTCAAGCCATTTTTCGCGATAATAGTAGTTGTTGTTCTCCAAGATCTATTCTATCTCCATACCAAATTTCATCAAAATCGGTTCAGTGGTTTAGGCGTGAAAGCATAACAGACAGACAGTTACTTTCGCATTTATAATATTAGCATGGATATTTATGTACATATAGGTGCTACATTTCACATTTTATAACAAAAGTTTACGAAGTATCGGGGTTTTCAGGCCCAAGCAGGCCGCTAATGTCCGTTCTGCTTCTGCGTTTTGATTTTTCTTCTCATGTGATACCTAATATCATCATTATTCGGTCTAGTGATGTGAGTAATAATAATAATACTAGCCTGTTTTACTGTCCCACTGCAGGGCAAAGGCCTCTTCTCATATAGAGAAGGTATAAACATTAATCGCTACGCTTGCTCAAGGCAGATTGGCAATTTCAGACGTCATATGAGTATCTGAGATTAAAAAATGTATGGGATTGACATAAGCTAACGCCAAAGCTTATGTCAATCCTATAAATTTTTTTATTTATTCTATGAATAGAATAAAAATTTTTGATACTTGTCTTGGACCTCTGTTGTCTGCTCAGCCTTGTAGTGTAGTGTATAGGACAGTTGCGTTTTAAGATGGGGGAAGAAAGTTATATATGTCCTATCCAGCCTAATCTTCAGACTGAAGAGGGGTTGATATTATTAGCGCCGAGGATTCTCTACTTGTCAACTATCATCTATCGTTTCGCGCCGTCTTTACGAGCCGACATTGCTACTGATAAAAATGTTACTTCTTCTAAAACAGCAAATATACTAAAATACACCTGCCATTGCCCAATACTAACAATCCAAATTTATTCGAGCTATTCTCAAAAAATATTGACGTTGATACGCATCAATACAATGTAGAATTATTCCAATAACCGATGTCCCGCAGTTTAATACATAGACCCATTGTATAGTAGCTACAGCTACTAGTAAGAAATAAAGTTGTTTCTCAAAAAACATCATGAATAAAATTAAATTGAAATTGGTGTCTATTTTATAAGATTTATCGGCCATTTTAGATTTTTGCCCCGTTTTTCTTATGTTAAACTCTATTCATAAGTAAAGAAGGTGGTGCTACGATATAAATGTGTATATCGGCGTTCTTTATTCATGTGGTCTCCTGCCTAAAATGGAACCATCACTCTTTTCTATGGGTGGTAAGAGACAACTAACATAATGCCAGTTAACGGGCAACAAGTTAACGGCAGCAGAATAAGTAACTCTGCTGCCCGTTGTCAACTAAATATCACTTACACCTTCCCACTTTGGAAGAGGGATATGACTTGACTGATTGGCAGCGATTGTACGATGGCGGGATGCAATCTTTTCGTGCAATGAAAGTATACGCGTTAAATGCCTGTGCTCGTGCGGTGGCTATTGACACTTCTAAAGAAATCTGTATATTTGAACTCATCGCACGACGATATAGTGTATATCTTTAGATTGATGTGATGTGTTCCTAAAGAGTTGTTGTTGCTACTACTTGCTACATTATCTAAAGTTATATTAGACCGCATGATATAAAGGGCGAACTAATATATTCCGGTAAAATGCCAGAGAAGTTATATTTTCCTACGTACCCCACAGACAGAAAGGGTTGTGGCTTACTACCATCACACGAGCTCTAAATTATCTGGTTGGTTAGGCCAGTGTTAACCAACGAAAGAAATTAAATAACACATTTTATTCAAAATGCGTCACTATGTTCCGCGTCGTACACTTCCAATAATCTGCTACGGCCTATGGCAATAGCCGATGTACACAGTTTTTGTAATACCACAAGTTTATTATGATATCTGGTTCCGAGTGCGTTGGACAGGAAATGAGGTAAATGTTCATTTGAATCTGATCTTAAAATCAAGGGTTTACATCGACATCGTTCTGATAAGAATGTTTGAAGGTTCTCTGTCATGCCCAATGCATGGATAGGTTTTTATGGTCTGATTGCATGACGTGGGAGTATACCTTGTTGAGAGTCTGGATTTGATTCGTGGATAGTTTGGTTGGTTAGTTTTCTAGTGTGATATAATACCTACTCTGTGGTTATAAGGGTAGGAGCACAATCAATAACTCTGCAACCGTTTTTTTTTTTTTTTTTTTTTTTTATACGTGGGAAATGCATTACGCATACGCACCCGCCCGGGCAAGGCGGTCCTTATTATGTCGGACTCTCCGACCGCACTCAAAGCGCGGCCAGCATACCGACTAAAACCCACGGTGTTCCTCCAGACGGCCAGAGTGTCGGGGTCACGGGAGTCGCTTGCGCATTCATCCGCGACCCCGACGGGCCATGGCCCGCTCACCGCGAGCGGGCCCCGTCCGATTTAGGGGCCTAGCCCCCCCTCCTTCGAGAGGCGCGTGCGGAACACGCGCACTGCCGTCTCGGGCCCGTGCTGTTCGGGCGGCGACTGCCCGATCGCCGCCCGCAGGCCAACTCGGCCGCAGAGGATAGGGAGAACGGCGCATCGCAATACCGACACTCTTCTTCCCCTGCGGCCCCACCGCGTCCGCAATCTGGCGGTTGCGGCCCCGCCGAGGCCGCGGAAGGTAGGGAGAGCGGCGCACCGTTATACCGGCACTCCTCTCCCGCCGCGGCCCCGCCACTCCTCAGCCGCAGTGTCGCCGAAGCAACACTGCAGCCCGACAAAGCCCAGAGGAGCGGCGCCTCCTTGGGGTTCCTCTTGGTTCACCGTGGTCCTTGGTAACCACGGCTACTAAGCCCCCCCGCCGCGACAAGGCGAGAACCCCGTTGGGGGGGAATAACTCTGCAACCGTGGCTCATAACGTATTATGGTGTGTTATGTCATTTATATCATCTACCAACCCGTCCTCACTTTGCTTTTTTTTTTTTTATGTTAGCCTACTAAAGTGACTCCACTTTGCCTGATGGTAAGCAGTAAGTGGAATCCAGAAGTGGCGGACACCATTCCAAAAGCCAAACTACTGGTATGGTGGCCTCCACTATGGCGGCTTAGTGAGATGCTTTTTCACGCCCCGCTTAAAAGACCCAGGATCAAAATTAGATGGGAACACATGCGCTGGCAAAGAGTTCCAGGCTTCGGTATTGGCTGACTATTTTGTTATGTTTAGTAAAAGCCATCTATAGTATTTTATTAAATAATGTATATTGCTAATTAAATAAATAATTGTAATGACTTAATCGATGCTGCTCGGTTCCTATTGGTAATAAAGTACCTACTTAAAACCTTCCTTGAAAATCACACTATACTAAAAACTGTATCCAAATCCATTGAGCGGTTCTTGCGATTAGCGATTTTATAAAGACAGGCAGACGCATTTCAGCGACATCTACGATAAGAACGGTTTTAACTTTAACAGCACGAGACCAGAGCGACGGTCACCGTTTACGAATAGTGTTTTATAAAAGATTTGACACTCTTATACAATAAAAAAACAAAATGTTTTCATATTATTCCTTACGTTTAAAACGATTAGTCATTAATATTAACATTAATAAACACAAGTCACCCAACACTACATTGTTAAAATTTAACGCAAAATTAAAACTCTATTCGAACATCATTAACTTATCACAATAGGGGACAGATGGTCATACAAATTCATACAAAAAATGTTGAAAGGTGTTCAAATGTAATAAATTAATTCATTGTAAGTTTAACTCGTGGACATGTTGACAAGTTTATTTTGTTAAATTTAGTTTGTATGGACTCTACCATACAGTTTGTATGGTAAAAGTGGATGACAGCTGCTTTTATGTTTATATTTAATTTAAGAAAATTACTAATTATTTAAATAATTAGTTTTTTCATGGATATGATTGACTAACGTGACTATTACGAATAGGAAAGCTCACTTGATAGCCACTTTTGGACCTCGATTGCGCCAGTGCAACAGTTTGTTTGCGTTGCGTTCTTATGAAGCAGTCTCCAAATTTTTGCTGTAAGCTAAGCTAAGCTTTAAAACGAACTAACTACTCACTGCGTTACTTCCCGAGCCCTGACATTAGGTCAAGTTGAAAGAGTGTATTATTTTTACAATAGACAATATCCTTGCTGAGCCTCTAGCATTAAATACGTCCATGAGCCACAGTTACTACTTGCCATTAGATGGTTTGTTAGCGCATCTGCTACATTAGTGCACCATAGACCTAGAAATCAGAACATCCAACGATATATTTCGTAACCTTTCACTCTTGAGTGGTGGTCCAATTGCCACCTAATACCACTACCATAATTAAACAAAATATCACAGAAGTTTGAAAAGTACTTACTTATAAAATATATTTGTATCATTCGGTGTTTAAACTTCGCAACAATTTACAAAAGATATTCTAACAAATAACCATAGTAAAGTATAACAAGCGGACAATAGGGAAGCTAATTGAAATCGACACTCCATAGCACAACTGGCAAGAGAAAAAATGAAGGGACATCTGTGGGGTATGAAACTGTAGCGTTTAAGCTAATGCCGCCTTTTGTACTATTTAAAGTCACTTCAATTGCAAGCTAATATAAGATGTTTTAGCCTATGATACTTTTAAAATAGGTAGAGCTTATTTATTACCATGCCATTTTTTTGAATAGAGATAATTTATTTGAAACGCGTAGGTATTCATCCATTTTTTGAACTAGTATTTCAGAGACTTAATATGATAGGTACACAAAATAGAAAAATGCATTACAACAATTATCTGTGGATTATTTTCCGACATATGTAAATAAACGGATAATGATTCTAATAGTAATTTTATGTTTATTTTATTCTGTTATTTTTACAAGAGAGATTAACATTCTACATTAATGTTTTTCTCCTACTTTTACAATTTTTTCTACTAATTAAATTATTTCTAAATATTTATACAGTGTAACAGATGCCCCGATTGTAACACGCTTATATTTACATTCAATCACCATGACACTACACACCCTCCAGGAAAATCGGCACCCATTTTACGGCTTTTAAGAAATCTATTTAAGTTACCGAAAGGCAACTTTTTGTTCAAAACCCTTGAAAGTGATATGGGTACCTTTGAGTTAAGGCAATTAGTTGTAGTGGATTAAGAAACGATTAAGTATGGGGAAGTGATTATACGGTTAATCTATTTAGGGGTGGTGGTGTGTTAAGTTTTTTTTAATAAGTGGTTTTGAATTGTGGTCATGGTGGTATTTTTTGTGGACTTCTGCACTAGGGTACAAGCCTGTTTTACGCAGATTTTACAAACATAGTTACAATTAATCTACAAATTACACCTAGATAAAGACTGCTGCCCGACAGGTGTTAGCTTTTATACATCCTTCATTCCCAGAGGTTCAATAAGATAATTTTTCTTTTTTTTGTCGGCTTTGGCAGACGAACAAACAGCCCACGTGATGGTAAGTGGTAACTGTCGCTCATGGATGACTCAGAGCTTTGCAGAAGCAACTACCGTGAAGGGAGTGGGGTAGGTGAAAGAATTAAAAAAGCAAAAGGGAGAAAATTGAGCCATCGGCACTCTCACTCACTGAACGAAACGCAATAGTACGGATACTATTACTCTTACGTCGTCTTCTATGAGAGAGAAGTACTTTCCCAGTGGATCCGGCCCATTCATGCTGAAACCAGCGTGGATCTACTACCGTGGTGCCAATAAACTTACCCACATCTAGCCTACCAAATTGATAAACAGTCAGTAGCGTCTAAGAGTACGGTTTCAATTAATGTCATCGTGGCAAACTGCAGGTAGCCTTGACCATAGAGACTTTTCATGCCACGCATTTTGTATAAAAAGAGGATAAAATTGTAGAAAAACAATGTACTACCTATTGGTTAAGAATTTCCGATTTTAATAGCGTATTTTATAAAAATCTATAAATATAATATTGAGATAGCTTAGTCAAAAAGCAGTCTGAAAACTTTAATTTTAGTTCATAATATAGCAAACTAAATTTTAAAATTCAATTCAGAGATTTCAGCTTTTTTTAATCTGTTTCTTAACACCATTAAATACAATTAAATAGTAGTCGCCATATTATTACGCCACGTTATATAAATATGTATAAACTTAAAGTGTATAATAATGTGTTTTCGTGGCGTCAACTGTGTCCAGCGTTTTCGTCATTTCATTCGGGTTTATTAGCACTATATAATATATATATATAATAAAAGGAGTTAAAAGGTTTTTAACAGGGTCGGCAACGCGCTAGTGATGCTCCTGGTGTTGCAAGCGTCCATAGGCTATGGTAACTGCCTATCATCAGGCGGGCCGTATGCTTGTTTGTCCCATTAGTCGTATAAAATAAAAACAGCTAGAATCTAATTAAGACACTTTCCAAAAGTGGGTGTAATACCCTATTCAGCGCTATAAGAATGAAGTACCAAACCATTTAATTCAAGATTGTTGATTCAAAGTCAAAGTCAAAGTCAAAGCATTTATTTCATTTAGATCATAAAGTATGATGCTTATGAAAAGTCAACATTACATTTTGTCAGCCAATTGACCTACAGCCAGTTCGCTGACGAGGTAGAGCTGTGAGAAGAACTGGCAAGAAACTCACGCCACTCTTTTCAATCGCCAGATAATTACAGTTATTTGAATGAGTTACAATTTAAACACTCAACGCAACCAAAGAACCATACAAAGTAATTATTACAAATTAACTAATTAATATAATACTAAGAAAGAAAACAAGGAATTCAATTATTTAGTTTCAACTAGTATGGTAATTTGACTACGTATTTTAATTAAACTGGTAAATGCACCCCCTGGTCACATTGAACGACAAGGTAATACTGGATTGAATATTAAATGTAAGCCATGCCAAGATTGACCAGTCATCCCAAGTAGCACCCGTTCACGAGCATGACGCACGGGCCAGCCATCATCACCCTCGCCATATTAGAGGGAAGGTGATGACCCGGCCAATACGACACCACAAGCAATGACATTTTAGTGAGCATGACAATGCAGGGCATGGGTGGTAAAAGAACCCTAATAAAATGTATTATGCCTGATGATTATGATTGTCTTAAATCACCTACATTTACTACAAGACATTTGTTCATAGAACTAAGAATATTTCAGACAATAGACCACACAACCAACAATTTCTCTATAATAAAGCTATTACCTGAGTTTATTCCTCTTTTACGTAAAAGTATAATCAGTGCAATGTCACACGTATACATCAGTACTGCTCATTTGTTCCTATCTACATCTCACTGCATACAAGGAAACTGTTTAGATAAGCATAACTGCTGGGCTTTCCATTTGTGTCGACACAACTTAGTGGCGTAAAGCACGTGCTGTTGTGTAAAAGACTGTGAAGCGTTGCGTTGTACAAATATATGACAACTTACAAAACCGCTATAGTGAAGCCAAAGAGACTTAAGACGCAATGTCTTTTGGGATGGTGTCCACCACTTTTGGTTACATTGATTGATTACAATCAGCCAGAGCGAAATAATTTTGGTATGAGTCTATTTTATTTTTGTAAATTGTATGTTTGTAAATTACCTACCCAGATACAGAGATTATTACCTACTTTAGGTGAGATTTAAAAAGCCAGAAAAACTAAGAATGTTAAAGTTGTGACGACTCAATACTTGAGTTTGTGATGTGAGTTTATAATCGACACAGTTACTGCACCAGTGGAAAACACCACTATGTTCGTGTGGCGTGTGACAGTTTTCGCCGGAATTCTGTCAATTTTGCCTTGATCTAGGCTTACATGGCGCTTGTAGTAACAATACGCATTTTTTTTGTTATTAGAAATATGTCTTAGCAAATTTAAATTTAAATTTAAAATAAGTAACTGCCACATCTCTACCTGTGAGTGCCGTAAGAGGCGACTCAGTATTACTGCGTATTCATTATGGAATTACTGCGATCTATTCGCATACAAAGCAGAGACTGTGCAATAGTCTTTTTTTTTATACAACTTTGGTAGCAAATAAGCATACGGCCCACCTGATGGTACGTGGTAACCGTAACCTATAGAGATGGCTGTGTTTTCCAAACATTACGAAAGTAATAATGCTTAGAAAACACAACCAAATCGTTGCCGACCACAGAGAAGGGGATGAGGAAGGAGAAAGGAAAAGGATCAAGACCGATAGGGTATTTGGGCTACCGGCGTTCTCACTCACCGAGCGGAACACATTAACATGAAAAGTCGATCTTCTATGAGAGAGTACTGCCCCGGTCGATCCGGCCCATTCATGCTGAAACCAGCGAGGTTCTACTACCGTAAAAGTACTTAAGTGGGAGAAGTCTTACTCAGTTTGGAACAGACATAAGAACGTCTTCAAATACTAAAAATATTTAGTAGTTACATTTAACTTACGTTTCTTTCTCAGGTACTGCCGGCCACATCACCATGTAAGCCCAGGTTGAAGAGTATAGCTCATCGTACGGGAACACGTTACACGGTATCGCGTACGACATTACCGACATAACTCGCTATTAGTACCTACAATGTACTGTTCTACTCATTGCACTGGGAAAATTGAATAGGAACACCATGTATTTTTTATTATAAGACTAACAAAGTAACTTTACTCTGCCTGATGGTAAGGAGTTAGTGTAAATATGTTTATATGTTCTACTCACTCTTCACTTCAATTCCTCGACTGAGATTGACCTGCGTTTCTTGCTAGTTCAAGTCAAATATTGAGTGGTTAGTGGTCAACATAGTATCAGTATTTGTTCAGGTCACCAAAAATTTATAATAGAAGTATACAACTTGACCTAACGACTGTTATCAACTTGGTAACAACCGGGACCGACTTTTAACGTGCACTCCGAAGCACGGAGACGCTCAGATCAAATACCGCTATGCGGTCACCCATCTATGAGTCAGCCGCAATCTATGTTGCTTAACCCGCTAATCGTTTACCGATCAGTGAGCGCAACGAGCTCTATGCACTTCGAAGCGAGCAAGCTCTTACTAGTTCTTCTCATGGCTCTAATTCGCCAGCGAACTAACTGTATGTCAATTTGCGGACATTTTGTAATTGTTATTGGCGATCTGGTTTCTGTGTGAGATAAGAAATTAAAATAATCTATTTAAACTATAATATAAAGAGGAAAAGTTTATTTGTTTGTTTAAACGCGCTAATCTCCGGAACTACGAGTCGGGTTTAAATAATGCAGTAAGCAAAGATGTAACTTAGGGATAAATCACGCCGCGGAAGGCTAGTATGAAAATAATATAATTTCAAGACTTTCCAAAGCCTACCTTGTAACCTAGACACCATACACTACGTAGATTCTATGAAGAGTTTTGGGGAAATCGGAACAAAAATAGCTGTTTCCCAAACCTGTTGTTCGAGACAATTGTCGTTATATTACAGTAATGCACACGTTTATTGTTGATTTATTGTATGATAGTGCTGACGCATTGTCTTCGGGGAAATTCGCGAGTTCTATTCCCGGGTTATGCTGTTGTGGGAAAATCTTATGTACGTAAGGATATTAAGTACCTTACTACTTTTTTACATTAGGTACATTTTAGAAACCAAAGAACTACCCTCTTAAAGGATTTTGACGTAGGTTGAACATGTGTGATAAGCTCGGTAGTGCGGACGCAGTTAAGTAATCTCTTGGTTGCCCTTCCTTTCTGTTACCTTTGTCATTTAACTTATGTTTGAGACTTATCCGTAGTTTGTAATAGTACGCAATATTATCTGTCCCAACATGTTGTATTGAAATAAACAAATATTATTCAAACGACCCAATTGTTTTGTTTTCTAAGAACGAAAGTTAGACGAATAATTGCGTATCACAGTGTTTGATATCCTTTGAATTGGATGAGTGAGCGTGTGCTGTACCTACTTAATGCTATATATTATATCGAGCGATAGTTTATTCATATTGATTTATTGAAACTTAAGTACATAAATATCGTGACGACCTAATAGAGAATGTGTAAAGGATAATTTAATTATTATTTAAGTATGTATATCCGCATTCTAGAACCCATAACACAAGCTATAATATGCTTACTTTGGGTCTAGATGGCGTCGTGTGTAGTTGTTGTTTTAATATGATATTACGAAGTTTACTATAGAGACTTAACGAACATACAATTAATGGACACAAAGTACTCTCAGACCCGGAACAAATATACAGAGTGTATACGACGGTTTGACATTAAATGAAAAGGCAGGTGTTTTTTTTTTTCTAATTAATCACAAAAGTAATTTGACGAAAAAAAAAATTTGAAATTTTCTAACAAAATAAATAATATTTTAATAGTAACGAAGTAATACACCATTTTATTATGACAAGTTCACTGAACTTGTAATGAACGGCAACGTTTATCCTTCGACGTGGACTATGACTTAAGTCAGTGACCGTTTGACGTACTTACATAGTGTTAATTTATAATTAAAGAAATTAAAAAATTTGTCCTGTGTCTAAACTATTGAAGATATTTAGTAGATTTTTTTTTGTCTCGCTTTATAATGTCACATACTATACGTAATTGCATTTAATGTCATACCGTCGTATACACTCTGTATACGGAACATACAAAGTATTTCCCCGTGTGTGGATCAAAACCTCAACCTCGTGCACAGCAGTCGCTTGCGTTTCGACTGCTTCACAGAGGCAGTTAAACTGAGTTCTTAAAGCTCTGAAGAACAAATACTAAGAAAATATCCAAGCCATTGTGTACTGGAGCCGACTGTGTACAGAGAAGACGATAATTCGGGGGGTTATTAGGCCTCCAGGGGGCCCCCATCTCGTATAGCAGTATTATTTCAATGTTACTTTGTGTTTTATCTTTTTCTTTTATACCATTAAAAACAAGGATGGAGACAAATTAAGATTATAATAAGATTGCTATAACGGGTTGTAGTAGGGCCCCAGCACCCTCTAACTCAATATGACTAACTATGAGTTTATGTACTCACCCTGTCAATACTGCCCCTTTCATAGTAAAACAAGGATTATTTACTACCAAATCTATATCTGTACTTTTTAAAAGCGAACGAATTTGTTTGTTTAAATGCGCTAATCGCTGGAACTAAAAGTCAGATTTGAATAATTATTTTTGCCTTTGATAGTCTCACTCTTGAGGAAGGTATTTAACATCACGCTATTGGCGATGACAGCTGAGCAGTAATCAATGATATAACTTAACGGTTGCGGAAAGCTTGTAAATTATTTATGTCTCTCTCTCTCTATGACACTTACCTATCATTTAACTATGCGCATCGAGGCACATTATTGTCCGCCACTAAACTGGCATGCGTGAATTGAATGCCAGACAATGTTTAACGGTCGCTTAGGCAAGGTACACACGTGCGATACTACTACTATTTCTTGGTACTTCAAAATATGTAGAGGATTTAGGCGTACACGACAGCGGACTGATTAACTGATTTTATTTCGTAGAAATTAGAAATTAGATAAGTGATGTAATGATTACTTATACGCTTATGCATCATTCTTAATCATTACCAGCCTACGGACGTTCATTGTTCTCCTGAAGTGCGGCATCTTGTCTGAATTTTTGCTATGTGTCTCCAGTTTTTCACCCGCCAGTAAGCATTTTGGGAAGTAAATTCCCAGTAGTTCTACTGGTAAGACTACTCGGTAAGACTACTGGGAATAGGCCTTGCTACATTGCTAATAGTGATGATGACCGACGCATCGCTGTGCATCACATTTCTCTGCACTTGGATTCTACTCCAAAATCTTTAAGTTCCAGCGATTGTCAGTTTTGCTACAAATATAATCAGCCTTGTTCTAATTTGGAGATTGTGTTCCTATGTCTACAACTTTAGCTGAGCTGAACTAAACGTTAAATAAGCATACTGCGTTGTTATTCTTTCGAAGAAAAAGTTTGTCAGTAATGTTAAATTTAGTAAAACCTCTCACTTTTTACCAGCACAAGTTTTCTCCCATAAAATAATCTTATCTTTATGACAGTACCTACTAGTAGATCCTTATCAATAATCCTGCATTGTATAACAAGCTTAATATTCAAACTTATTCAATTAATCAATAAACAATTTTGTTATATTTGACTGTCAAAATTTATTGACGGCACTACCATTGGTCATTCATAGAAACCATAGACAAACCATTGTGGTCAAAATATTTCGGCCAATAAGATTACATTGGACATCCTGTTACATACTCTTTTGTGATTCTAAATTGGTTAATTAAGAAGTTATTTACTTTGTCTATGTCTGTTTGAATATTTACATTGAATACATCATAGAAATAAAGTCGTAAGTTGTACCTAATGTAGTTTCTCGATTACCAAATTTAAATAAAGAATTCGCCATGCCTTAGCGCAACGACATTTGCTAAGTCATAATATCTTTGTTTTACAGTAATAAATTCGCGCTGATTAAAACGTGAATGGGACCAAGCTTAGCTAAATAAAATCAAACCTTTAAATATTCAAACATTTACATATATATATATTGACTAAATATCTTTAAATACATAAAATTTAAATAATATAAATATTTTATGTAAGTATCATCAGTTTTAGTTAATTTTTAACATAAATGAAAATGAATTCAATAGCTACTGGGAACTAATAAAAATACACTTACTTATACATTTTATTTGTTTTATTAAGACATAGAAACACATTACCTCGCTCCTGGTTGTCGGTTAAATGGCACCATACTGTGAATGGTCGTAGAAAAACCAGTAAAAATTCCAGCTCTATGTGAGTAACTTAGCTTTGCTTATATGAATAGTAAATTAAGTAAAAGTGCCTGGTTGGTCTAGTGTTGTGTACGGACTGCCACACAGAGGTGCCGAGTTCGATTCTCGAGTCGTATAAAGTGATATTGACTTTTTCTATCGAGACATTTGCAGTACTTAATAACATTGTTGTAGTTACATTGTTATGTTCTAGGCTTAGAAAGTTGTTGTTGTTTGATAGCCACGACACAGGCTGTGCCTTGTGTGGCTATTATCGTAAATTGTAACACATGTACAAATTTAATTTAATAAAATTTACTTTAATTTACTTTACTTTACATAGCAACAGCACGGCACGTTGTTGTTTTGGACCTAACGTAACTGGCGAAATGTGACTGTTATACAAAGTCTGTTTACGCCTTCGAGGAACAAGCGTGATGTTATTTTAAAATAAGTAAAGTATTTTTTAGATAGTTGGAACTTTACTCGGATATTGAGAGAGATGGCCTGTGATGGATTAGTGGCTAATTTACCATTCTTATAGGCGTGAGGTTGAAGGTTCTTCACACGGCTCTACTATTATATCTACTATTGTAGATTAGCAACGCTAACCACTTTTATCATCTGTACCTATATTGTACTAAGTACTACATCCTATTAATATTATAAATGTGAAAGTTTGTGTGTATGTGTGTGTTTGCTACCACTCAGGGTCTAGACGGATGAACCGATTTTAATGAAAATTGGTATGTAGCTAGATTCGGTGCCGGAGACAGAAATATGCTTTTTATACCATAAATCGGATCGGATCGAACACATTTTAGGCGCCGGCGAAGTCGTGGGTCTCAGCTAGTAGTTGCATAAAACTACTATATAGTATATTGCAATTCTTCTTTCTTTTATTGTATCTCAAAAATCATCACTTTTAATCCAGAGAGCATTGACTCACAGATCACGCAATAAATAAAAAAAAACTTTCTTTTTCTTTGTTCGATCGCAAATCACCTGACAGTAAACAGTTCTAATTCTCACGACCACAGATTATATACATCTTATTTAAATTATTAGCTTTACCACAAACGAGTTGACACGTTAAAAATGTCACTAGCGCGGCTCTATGGTAATAAATGTCAGTTTATGGTATATTAATGGCGATTAAAACATTTTATGGCTGATTTTAGGAAAGATCTATGTTAATAGTTATAATATAACGTTATTCTTTGGATGGTACTATGTTATATGTTTGTTTTGCGATTTTATATGATTTATTGGTCCGGTTCTTTATATTTGTAAGTGATTTATATTTGTCTTTGTTAACATTTTCGGGGACAAGTAAACGTATATGGCAGTGACAATATAACATATTTTGTGTCTACATTAATGTCCATGAAAGGGTTAAGAATGTTATAATTATAGACCACAGTGAATTTTTTTAGAAGTAGGTACCAGTAAGATCCTAACATGTATGGTGGTTTCTGTAGGTAATCTATGAACATAGATAAGCATTGCGATATTTTTAATGTAAATCTACAGTTTAATTGCCTAAAAATTTACAATCCTTAACGTTTACTTATGTAAGAAATTTCGAGCATTTGCATTTATGTATAAATTATTGTTATACAGGTCGCAGAAAGTGGATTATTTCTTTTTTCTTAAAATCTTAAATCTATTATAATAGGGAACAAGCTGTGACGCAGGGTACAAACATACAATTAACGTTAAATTTCACCCAAATGAATTTTTGTACCGTGTGTGAGAAGTGAGAATCGAACCCGCACGAGTAGATATAGTACCTAAAAATACTTCAAAAATAACTAAATACACTGTTTTAAGATTATATCTAATCACTAACATTTAAAACCGTCCACGCCATAGACTTGTAGAACCTTTTTAGATTTACGACAAAATGTCTGCCCGCCCGGTCATGTTAAATGTTAATTATCTATCTTAATTTACACCCGTTAAATAAATAACAACATTAATGTGTAATTAGTGAGTTATAATTGTTAATATTTTAAATGGAGTTTTAATACTAGAGGTATTATTTTTATAGAACTTTAGTGACAAACAAGCCTATCTGATAAGTGGTAACCGTTATCTATAGGCATGGCTATATCAAGCCGTTGCCGACCATTTAGAAAGATGGGGATGTGGGAATAAAAAAGGGAAAAGGAAAAGGATAGGGGACAAATAGTTTTAAAAGTTAAACTTTTAATTAATCATTTAAATCACTACTTATGTTTAATTTAACTAAAAACAAAATGTTAGCAAATTAACCTCAAAACTTAGACCACTCTTTTAATTGCCAGGGTAGTTATAATTTTGCATTAGTTACAATAAGTGTGGATAGGAGCAAATTTATTTCAACTAGATCCTTTCTTACAATGGCAACGAACCTAAATAAAAAAATATACGCGCTAATATTGTAAAGAACAGTCATTAATTCTGAGAAGTTGTTTATTTTATTAATGTACTAAAACAGGCACACGACTTTTAAATGCTGTATTCAAAGTATCAGGTGACAGTATAACATTAATGATATAAAGTAAAGGATGCGTTATTACGGTAGTAAATCCAAGCTGGTTTCAGCATGAATAAGCCGGATCGACCAGAGAAATACTGCCCTCTCATAGAAGCTCGACGTAAGAAAATTAGTTTTCATGCTAATGTGTTTCGCTCGGTAAGTGAGAGCGCCGGCAGCCCAAATACTCCCTCTGACCTCGTTTCCCTTTTCCTTCCTCATCCCTTTCTCCGTGGTCGGCAACGGCTTGGTTGTGTTTTCTAAGCATTATTACTTTAGCGATGCTTGGAAAACACAGCCATCTCTATAGGTTACGGTTACCACTTACCATCAGGTAATATGCTTGTTTGGCACCAAAGTTGTTTACAACAACTAAATACCGCATACCTGTGTTATATTAGAACTAGATTACAGCAGTGCGGTTTCACGGTTACTGCTCTGCTCCTGTCGCTTGTAGCATGATGTTACATAGACTATAAGCTTCCTAAAGAACTGGGCTATCAAACGCAAAAAAAACTTAATCAAATCCGACTGGTTGTTCCAGGGATTAGCGCGTTCAAACAAACAAACAAACTCTTCTGCTTTAATACTATAGATTGTATGAAATGAAATCAGCTGTGGTGTTTCCTACGATATGCGCAAAACAAATCCTTCTTCAAACTAGGTTGACCTTTACAGGCGGATCTCTTTGATTGAGTCTGAGACATTGCAGAAGTTTATTATCGATTGATATTACTTACTATGAGGTAAAACGTTGACTCGCCACTATTATAACACAATTAAAAAATTTTTGATTGATACGAATAATGTCTCGCTAATGCAAACGCCTTTATGTTTCGATTAGGGCAGTTCTTAACAGACCACTAGGACCCTAAAGTACAAGAAATGATCTTTAGGAACGATCTGCTATAATTTTAATACATTTTTACCACATCCTCCATTCGTACATTAAAGTCTAAAACACATTGTATACAATGGCAGAACTATTTCGCTGCCCACACGTTAAATATCGTCTTTATTCCATATCTACAATTAAATATATACCTTACTGCTTACATATTAAAATACATTTTTTTATTTTAGTATTAAATACATGAATCTTTAGTTAACTTATTGTGTTTCGAAGTTTTTATGGAGTTTGACACCAAAGAGGTTTTTGATGAAGTTAGGATCATAATATGATATGTCACCTTATTCTTGCATGTTACAATTTATTTATGCATTACTTAATGGCAACCCAATAAAATACATGATACAAATAAATAAATAGCTTCACTGAACAATTAATATTGTTTTAGCTGGTAACACTAGTAGCACAATACACGCAATAATCTTTCTACAAAGCTGTAGGGCAAAACAAATGTCACCTTATCCATTTTTTTTAATTACTACTCTCGCACTAGCCTTGTGTCGTAGGTAGGTTGCCAACCATCCTACCTACAACCATTTATTTTTGGTAATTTTTTACATACAAATAAAGTATGCAAAAATACTTTATTTTCAACCTTTACTGTGATGCGTAAAACAAAATACGGCGAGAAGAGAGAAATAGAGCATCAATAAATTTAATTAAAAACGAATTATTTAATTATTTAAATTTAAATGTTGATTGTCAAACAAGCTTTGTAACATTTAAAGATAACAAAAAATTGTTAGCACAC
Organism: Parascotia fuliginaria; assembly: GCA_963082885.1. NCBI lineage: Eukaryota > Metazoa > Arthropoda > Insecta > Lepidoptera > Erebidae > Parascotia > Parascotia fuliginaria. The sequence continues at coordinate 10,465,922 of OY720194.1, read as the reverse complement.
AAAAATACGTTTTTAAAGCAATAAAAACATTAAATTGGAAAAATACTTTTTTTTGTTCCTAATACTTTATTTTTTTCCTATCCAAACCAGTTTATACGTTTTTTTTGTCAAAAAAAATTGGCAACCCTAGTCGTAGGGTACTTATCAAACAAAAATAACGGACATAATGTACACCCAAGCTCGGAGCAAATTTTATATATTACACAATGTCACTATTTCGTAAAATAATACAACTGAACGTAGGTAATAAAATTAATAATTGATACAAAGTAAAATGAAAAAGTAATCATTCATTAATTTATTATGAATTTGTCTATTTTATGAATCTCGGGCGTCGTTAATGTTCTCACATTCCACTAACGGAGTCATGCAATACAGACGTATAATACTTCGGTAAGGCAATCAGTCAATCGAATGATAGCGGTCAAACCATAAAAATTCACACCAGAAAATTAGGAAAACTATAAAACCACATCAAACATAGTACGGGTAGTTAGTTAGTATCAAATGTACGACAGAAACTTGGTTTTATTTAATTTCGTAAACAATCAAAGCTATCTACAGAGTATTCATATTGTTTTCTTTCAGTGTAATTCAGTAGCGTCTAAGACAAACTTCAAAATGCAACTAAAAACTAACACCCATTATCCCAGAAAGTCTTGATCATTTAAAACCTTCGTAACCTTTCGTACATTCTATGTATTAAATATAAGTAATATAAATCTTTTTATATTTAATACTGGCCATAAGTCCCATACAATTATCATGTAAAACAAACTATGACTTGTGAGAGGTGCTTACGAACATGTTCAGTGTTTTTTTTTGTTTAAATGTTTGATTAGTATGGAATATGCTTTATGACCAAAGCTATTCAGTGAAAAGTATATTTGCCCAATATGCTACTTACTTTCCTGTGTCGCTAGGGTTACCAACGTAATTGAGAGATACTAAGCATACCCAGATTCAAAGTTAAAGTCAAAAACATTCATCCATTTGGGTTAATTTAATTAACACTTATGAACGTCAAGATTACAAAATGTCATGCTGACGGAGTAAGGCGGTGATAAGAACTAACGAGAAACTCAGGCCAATCTTTTTAATCGCCAGGTTAAAAATTTTTGTAAGTTACAGTTTCAAGTAGCATGCAAAGTGATGCAGGCAATACCCTCGCGTCAAATATTTATGGATAAGACTTTGTCCCGTTTGTAAATCGTACTTACTCGCAACCTCGATGTTGTAATGGCTTAGTAAAAGCACTCGTTTTGTATACGTTATATACATAAGATTGTGAGGGATATACTGTGAGAAAACCAGAACTTATAAAAATAATGCTTGAAATTGCTGCAAGTGTGATTATCAATGCTAATAATACCTTTCCTTCATAATAACGAGCTAGTATCATAATAATGTCTTATATGAGTTATAAACAAGAGCCATGTCCATACTATGTTGTTTGTAAGACGTTTATATTAACTCAGGAATAAGTTATCTCACTTATCATAATCTAACAAAGGATCACAATAGACTGTTACAGCATCATCAATATATTACTGCGTGTGCGCTGATCTAGACATTTTGATACTTTAGTGCCTTTACGCACAATAATAGAACATTCTTTATTGCACACCACATATTACACAACGATTAACAGGAAAGCACAACATTAGGTAGTTAAATAATAGTCATTTAAAAACAGGAAAGTAATCGAAAAATTAATAATTTATCCGAATTTTTCTAAAAAAAAAATTTCTAATTTGTAATCATAATTCACTTTATCAAAGATCGTTTAAGTTACTTGACTGAGCACTTTACCTACTATGAAGGGGTTTTTAGGCTGTAATAATAAAAATATCAATTCAGTCCAAAAATAAATTTAAGAAATATAATAAATATAAAACTAATTTAATATTAAGCAAATATAATCCCGATGGTACCCAAGATACAAGCACTAGCTTAGTTTGGGACCAAAGGGAAACTACTTATTTGTAATAAAATGTAATTTATATATATGAAATAAATTGAAATTGATATTAATAAATTGAAAATTGATATAGGTATTCGTGAAAAATGGCAAAGTAACATATTCAAATAATATGTTCAATAAAAAGTACCAAGTTATTTCTAAGTGCCAAGACAACAAACTATCAACACAAAACAATTTCTATTTACAAACAAGTATCAAAACCATAAAATCCCACTGACAATCCCTGCGAGGTGTGAGCGGCGTGAATTACCGTCGCAGCGGGGGATTCAAACCACGGGATTGAAGGATTCCGAGAAACGATACGATCCGCACTGGCATTTTGATGATCATCTTGCGGCAATTGTAGAGAATGGCATTAGTGTTATGTACTTTATAAGATTAGGCCTCCTATTATAAACAATAATAACAGCCTGTTTATTGTCCCACTGTAGGTCAAAGGCCTCTTCTCATATACAGAAGGTATGAGCAGTAATCACCACGCTTATTTAGAACAGTAAAATAAAATAAAATTAAATAGTAATTTTTCAATGACTGTGGAATCTAGAGGCTTTTCCAACACATTAAAAAAAAAGAGGATAGGTTTGAACCTCCATACAACCAGGCAACCAACCAACCAACCAACCAACACCAGGCAAGTAACATGCGGCTTCTTCAAAGTCTTCAGTTCTTTCTACATTTACCTTGAACGTTACATTCATTGACTTACGACAGAGCATCGTCACGACCTGCTAAAGTGGAGAATGGAGATGTTTAAAGACCCCTCTCAATTTTATTCTTCTACAATCTTTTTTTCTATGTTCTCCTGAAACCAGTCTGCGTGGTACGCGTTCATTATCTTTTTCTATTAGACTTCCTTAATACAGCTCTGTTACAAGATCACCAGCCTTCCCTCCCAGCAGCCGAGCATTGCTTCTACCAACTAAAACTATCAATTATGTCGTGAAGCCTCCAAACTAAGATAACAATCTAAACACCACTTTCATTTAAACTAACCATCATTTTATTTAAATAGCTTTCCTTAGCGCGGTTTCACCCGCGTCTTTGGTTACTGCTCTGCTCCCGTCACCAGTAACCTGATATTACATAGTCTATAACCTTCCTCCAAAACTGGGCTATCATACGCAAAAGAATCATTCAAATCCGACTGGTAGTTCTAGAGATTAGCGCGTACAAACAAACAAACTCTTCCTCTTTATATAATAGTATAGATGAAAACCAATGAAATGATATAGTACTATACTAATAACTCAGCCGGGAATGAACCAAGATACGATCGATAGCCAATGGTTAGCTATAGCTATTAGCTATAAGAGAAATTATAAATACTTGACGCCTTAGCCAACATTAATAAAATAAATATTGTTATTATGAATAATAAATTATATAATGGAATGTCTCTATCTTTTGTATATCTAGTGATAGGTGTTTGTTTGTTGATCAATATTTTAGTGCTTAGGCCATTATTTCAAAGTTTAAAGTTTGTGACCTTAATTTCATTAGCTGTTGCCCGCAGCTCCGCCCGCGTGAGTAACGGTTATATCTCTGTTTATACATTGATCATTTTTTATACAAAGTTTTATCCTCTATTTTAACCCTTTCAAGCCATTTTGTCGTAATAAAACATAGCCTATGCTGTTCCTCCAGGTCTAATGTATCTCTATACCAAATTTTATCAAAATTGGTTAAGTGGTTTAGGCGTGAAAACGTAACAGACAGAGTTATGTTTGCATTTATAATATTAGTAAATATATAGTATCAAAAATATTCGAATTGTCATATAAAGGCTAGCGCATACTACGGTCGCACCGTGCCTTATTGCAAAATTGCATTAAAGCATATATTAGACGTAGTGAAGCAAAGCGTTGACAGTTCATTTATAATGTACTAAAGTGTACATCACTTCACCATATCAGCCGAAAGACGGTCACTGCTGGACATATTTAGGCTTTCCCCAAATTTTCGCCATCGTGGCCGGTCGTTCGCCGCACTCATCCATCGGTTGCCCGCCACCCTTATAAGCTCGTCGGTCCACCTTGTACACCACTTTAGTACATTTTATATGAGGATGAGATTTTTGATTTGCGGTGCTGCCCGCCGTAATTTGCTAAATAAAACTAGAACAATAGTAGTGAAACTCTCCAATATTTGTAGGAGACCTTATAGAGATTTTATATTCAGTAGTGGACCTCACGTCCAATTGCAAATATACCAGGGTAATGCCGAGCAGACGAGATGAAAGAGCCCATAAGGCCTCGAATTCTGGTAAATACCAATGTGCTTTTTTTCAGTCGTATGGGCTTACCAATCTATTATGAATATTACACACTATTGTAAAAAAAAACATTGTGATAAAACTTGAAGTATAACAAAAATATATAACAAAAGATTGAACTAACCACAGCCTAAAACCCTTTTCAGAAGTAGGTACCATTACTACAAATAAAATTAACAGGCCAACCCGACTGTAAAACTAGTGTTTAATTAATTAGTGAAAGTGTCGTTATGTCCTGGAATAACTCAATGACTCAACATAGCACTGCAGGTAGAGGAAGTCATGCTTATTACGTACAGACACATATTACACGCACTTTCTCACATTCCAACACTACATGCTTAGCAGAAGAAAAAGGCAAAATTTTCTTATTAAGTTTATAAATATATAATATCACAACAACTACACACAGCGCCATCTAGACCCAAAGTAAGCATATTATAGCTTGTGTTATGGGTTCTAGAATTCGGATATACATACGTAACAGTGACGAAGCGTCCATATAACACGATTCCTGCCGGCTTCCCTTTTAAAATATGTCTTGACCTCCTTATACCTATCACTGCTTGCGTGTCTACTCCAAGATTAACTAGCCTACCGAAACTCAAAATATTGTAGTCCCACCGGCTTCCCTCCTCGGAAAAGTGACTCTTCGCTACTGATACGTAAATACTATTTTTTTGTAAATACAAACATATTATACATAGAAACACCTAGACCAATGCAAATAGACATGTTCATGCACACAAATATTTGCACTGAGCGGGAATCAGAACCGAAAGACGTCTTGCTGCGACTGCTAGACCTAGGTTTCCCCTATTTCCGCCACCTTGGTCGACTGTTCGCCGTCCTCATCCATCGGTTACCCGCAACCCTTATGAGGTCGGCCCACATTGTGAAAAGCTTGCCCACAGATGAAAGCTCAGGAATAGTTAAGTGGACGATGCTTGTAGAGGTCTGAGTCCTACGATAACATTCTTAGAGCTAAAATAATAATAGGAAAGACACTTCTTTATTTGGTCTCGATTTATTTAGGTGTCACTTGAGACAACTAAGACAATACGAGAGGGCCTAGGCAAGTGACATAAATGCTAATAGAATAAATTTGAAAAGGTATTAAATTGGCAAGCTAACGACAATGGCGTTAGCTTATGTAGTTCCCGTACATTTTACTGTCTATACTATTATTAATTATAGTGAGGAACTACCACTTTGTTTTAAAAAAGTAATTATTTTTGCGTATGATAGTCCAGTTCTTGAGGAAGTTTATAGATTATGTAACATCACGTTACTGGCGAAGGGAGCAGAACAGTAAGTAAAGACGTGGGTGAAACCGCGTTGCGGAAGCTAGTCTATTATATTCGCATTTATGCCACTTGCCTAGGCTAGGCCCTCAGGTTACGGCCAGTAATGCAAAAAGCACCTTAAAGCTTAATAATTAAATTGATAATTGAATTGTACATAATGATCATCAGGTCTAAAAACGCCTACTGCTGGACATAGCTAGACAATTATCTTCGCTGCCGACAACCAACAAAAGCCGATCTTGCCCGAACGCTCCCGATCTTAATCGAGGGAACATTTTATATGGCGTACACGCACTTTATCAGTAACATGATACCTTGACAGTAAACATAAGATGTTTATATGTAGTAAGAGCCCTTTAGGTTTGAATTGAAACGTTCTACGTGATTTTTCATTGCGTACGTGGGTTTTTGGGTTCCGTGGGAATTTTGATGAATCGGCTTTTTCGGCTTTTTCTCGAATACAAAAATAGAAATGACGATTTTTTTTATTTTTCAATTAAAATATTTATTTTGTTATTGTCAACATTTTGACTTAGAATATCCATCACAATATCTCCCTCTTCTCTTACTTTTATTTCGCCTCCAATCACTTCTTAACATTTACCTTTATTAGCTGTTATTTACCACTATTAGAAACTAATAAAAAGCATATTTATAAATTATAAATTATAATAACTAATAAAAAAAAACACGATTTTGTTGCATGTTTAGTTTAAATAATTAATGTTTCTACACCAGCAATGGTAGTGTATGTGAATCAATGTTTTTGTAAGACCTCAATGTACCAATAAATGATATTATTATTATTATTATTAGCTGACAAAATACAGTAATGAAATGTTATTTAACACTTTAAACAGCGTGCTAACAATAAAAAAAATATTGTTTGGAGGATATTTATTTATTTATTTTATTTAAAAAATTTAATGCACGTGCGTACACAGGCGGACTAAATGCCGTAGGCATTCCAAGGTGATGCAGAGATGAACGAAGTAGGTGCATAGAAGTTATAACATAAAAAGAAAGATAAGGTTTAGTTATACGAAACATTAAATAATATAAATAATGTATACAAACCAAATAATATACATAAATTATACTACTAATAATACATATACATAAGTATATAAATTACATTTATTACATATATATATATATATATATGTAATAAATAACAAACGCAAGGTTAACGTGATAATACCGATAATTCGTCTAACAGGAGAGAACGAACCTTCTGCTTAAATGTAAATCGGTTTGTGGCCAACCTGACCTCAAGAGGAAGTGCATTCCAGAGGAAAATAACCTGGACTACGAACCTGGATATCTGTTTTATTAAAATGAAGTATATATGAATATAAATATATGTAAAAATAGAAGAATATAAATGATGCTACTTGAAACTGTAACTTACAAAAATTGTAATAACCTGGCGATTAAAAAGAGTGGCCTGAGTTTCTTGCCAGTTCTTCTCATGGCTCTACTTCGTCAGCGAACTGGCTGTAGGTTAATTTGCTGACATTTTGTAAACTTTGACGTTCATAAGTGTTAATTTAATTAACCTATATGAATAAACATATTTCATTTCATTTCGAAGTAGGTACATGGATATTTTTCAACGTAAGAATGACATTAATATTTAGACAAAACCAAAAACCGACTTTAAAACCATCTCGTCACAAAAGACATCAACGCGTTGTTCTACATCTCTATAGTACTTGTATACGTTTTTACAAAATATACTTTCAATAAATTTCAATAAATATAATTTCACGCTAGTAGATTCACGCTGGTTTCAGCATGAAGGGCCGGATCGACCGAGGAAGTACTATCCTCTCATAGAAGATCAACTTAAGAGTAATAGCATCCGTACTATTGCGTTTCGTTCGGTGAGTGAGAGTGCCTAGGGCCAATTTCTCCCCATTTCTTTTTCCTCACCTCCCTCGATCCTTTTACTTATCCCACTCCCTTCACGATTGGCAGCGGCTTCGTAGAGTTCCTGGGATGAATGCTAGGGACTCTGAGTCATCCATGAGCGACCACTTACCATCGCGTGGGCTGTTTGCTCATCTGCCACTGTTGGCAATAAAAACAAATAAAAAACTAAAATCATACTACTAAACCAAATAATGGGACCAATTTCAGAGTATAACCCTTTCAAATAAAAAAGAATTTTTCAAATCGGTTTATAATGACAAATTACAAAAAAATACGATTTGAATTGAGAACTTCCTCCATTTTGAAGTCTGGTAAAAAGGCTAGACATATGTAAAGGCTAGTTCAAAACCTTTATGTATAACATTTGAAAATAAAATACATAAACTCATTTGCATAACAATAAACATATTTTATTCTATTCCACCTTTGCCTACTCATCTCTAACACTAAAATGTAAACAGTTCCTATATTACATCTGTCTTGAGAAAGTAAATAATATACTGTCAATCATACAGGTGAGAAGGAACACTAGCTCGCTACCGTGCTCCATCAAACACATTACCTCCCACTGTTTCAATGAACAAGGCGAAGGTTATTGACGTGTGTACATTGAACTGACAGACCATTACTTTGAGGATTTACTGATTTGGATAGCTGTGATAAAAAGAAAAAAAAATACATTCATTTTATCAGACTGTTTCTGTTGTTCGATGGTACTGTGTACAGGACTGCCATGCAGAGGTCGCGGGTTCGATTACCGCTCAGTGCAAATATTTGTGTGCATGAACATGTCTATTTTCATTAGTCTGGGTGTTTCTATGTATAATATGTATGTATTTACAAAAAATAAAGTATGTATATCCGCATTCTAGAACCAATAATATAACACAAGCTATAATATGCTTACTTTGGGTTTAGATGGCGTTGTGTGTAGTTGTGTTAAATATATTTATTTATTTATTATATTGCTTTTCAAACAACAATAAAATTGAATAACAACAAGTAAACTAAAATAAATGAGAGAAACAAACTGTATTACCTCAACTTTGTTGCTACCTCCTTGAGGGTCCAGGTAGAGCTGTTATCAGACAAAAGACAGAGTTTTAAGGTAGTATATTCTTGCTGGTTTTAGCATGAATAGACTAAATCGGGAGAAGTGCTACCCTCCCAAAGAAGCTGCTCTGCTCCCGTCGCCAGCTGCACAATGTTACATAGCCTATAACTTTTCAACAAGAACTGGGCTATCATACGCTAAAATAATTATTCAAATCCAACTCAGTGGCGAAGAGCCAATATAACCCGATTCCTACCGGCTTCCCTTTGAGATAAATCACAAAGACTATAATATCTATCATAGTGTAGAAATAGACCATACGTCGTGCTTCAAGGTAAGCAAATTTTGCGCCGGCTTCCCTCTTACAAAACGTCACTCTTCGCCACTAATCCAACTATTAGTTCCAGAAATTAGCGCGTTCAAAGAAACTCTTCCATTCTATATAATAGTACCTATAAATATAGATTTTATTTGTACCATTTTAGATTAACAAACTGATTTAATTCTACCTGATGGTAAGCAGTCAGTCACTCTCATCTATCGCCTTCACATATAAGTCCCAAGTTCGATTCCCACGGCTAAACGGTATCACCCCGGTACCCGGCCATAAGCAAATCTTCATAGTCTATGTCCGGGACTGGCCTACTGAATATGAATGAATTATTTAAATATTGAATCAGACATAAAAATAAATAAAAAAGTAATCATAAAAATGTATAAAGTAATGTGTGAGTAAGGTTTTCAAGAGGACCAATGATTGGCTTGACTCCCAAGTCCCAACCATTTGTAAAAATCAAAACACACAAACATTGAATTCTAAAATAGGTTTAGTAGATAGGTTAAGTTATAATGGATATGTTTTTTTTAATATAGCTAAGCTACTAAGTATTTATTTATTTTGGCCAAATGCACAAACCTATATTAAGCAAATTTTCCGAATACTCTTCATTTATTTATAATAATAGTTTAATAATAATAATAGATTATTCAGTTGACTTATATAACTACTACAGTAAGTTCTACATGCGAGTCTCCTTATAACTATAAGAAATACCTGTGTTAGGCTCTTCTTCACTATGACAATAAAAATAGCAGTTTATACAATAAACAATGTGATAGTTTATACTTAAGAACTATTAATTTTTACGGTAGTAGATACACGCTGATTTCAACATGAATGCGCCGGATCGTCCGGGGAAGTACTACCCTCTCATAGAAGATCGACTTAAGAGTAGTAGTATCCGTACTACTGCGTTTCGTTCGGTGAGTGAGAGCGCCGAAGGCCCAATTTCCTCCTTTCCTCTTTCCTCACCTCCCCATTCCCAGCCGCCATAGTGAAGCCACCATACCAGCAGATTAAGACGATGGCTTTTGGTATGGTGGCCGCCACTTCTGGATTCCACTGACTGCTTACCATCAGGCGGAGTGGAGTCAGTAGGCTATAATATAAAACAAAAAAAAAAATTAAAAGTAAAGTACTTAACTAAAATAAAAAAAAGTGAAAAATAAAAAAAATCAGAAAGAAGAGTTACAATTTAAAATTGCAGCAAAGTTATGCATATAGAAAACCTAGAACAAGTTAGAAAGTAATATAATAAATTCTAATAAAAATAGAATAAAGTAAGATGACGAACAACTGACGGATGGGGGTGGTTCACGATCAGCCAACGTGAAGATGCTTTATTCAGCGGTGGGCTTCTTTCGGCTGATATGGTAATGATGATAATGTAATGCCTTACAGACATACGAAATTCATACTAATATTTTAAATGCGAAAGTAACTCTGTCTGTCTGTTACGCTTTCACGCCTAAACCACTGAACAGATTTTGATGAAATTTGAAATAGAGATACATTAGACCTTGGGGAACAACATAGGCTAGGCTTTTATTGCGAGAAAATGGCTGAAAGAGGTTGAAATAGGAAATGAAAGTTTATATGAAAAATCGTACATAATATACATAATAAACAGAGATATGTTCATGATTAGTAAATATATATAAATGCGATAACCGACAGTCACACGGGCGGAGCTGCGGGCAACAGCTAGTACTATATAACAACACAATTCAAACCAAAAACCCAACACATGTAACCCGAACTATTACTAAACCCAAATCAATAAAAAAAAACTATTTTATGTTAAACGCTAATGGTGGTAGTAAAATGACCAAACATGTTTATCTATATGTCAGTGTCAACCTCAAAAACCATTCATTCACATCAAGAGTCGGATATTACACCTCTGCTTAGGTATTATGTTACATAGCGTAATGATAATGACTCTATTCGTTATTAGGATAGCGTTACCAACAATATTTGTAAATGTTTCATGTCAAAGGAAAGTAATAAACGTAAATTTTCTATTTGATAGTTATTTTGAAGTAACTTCCTTTTTTTTACAACTTGGGTGACAAATTAATATGCTCTTGGTTATAGGTTGCTGTAACCAATCAATCAATAGTTAATTGTCATTGATAAAAATATACTTATCTTTAAAAAATCTCAATCGGAAAATAGATATTGTCGATCATAATTGCTTTACCACCCTTAGAGAAAATGTCGTTTGACAAAATGATGAGCAAAATTACGGTAGTAGATCCACGCTGATTTCAGCATGAATGGGCCGGATCATTCGGGGAAGTACTACCCTCTCATAGAAGATCGACTTAAGAGTAGTAGTATCTGTACTACTGCGTTTCGTTCGGTGAGTGAGAGCGCCGGAGGCCCAATTTCCCCCCTTTCCTCTTTCCTCACCTCCCTCGTTCCCTTCCCCTAACCCCATTCCCAGCCGCCATAGTGGAGGCCACCATACCAGCAGTTTAAGACGATGGCTTTTGGTATAGTGGCCTCCACTTCTGGATTCCACTGACTGCTTACCATCAGGCGGGGTGGAGTCACTTTGGTAGGCTCTAATATAAAAAAAAAAAAAAAAAAACTTAACACAAAACAATAATGTCTAATTTTGCTTGCAAGTGACCTCAGTACACTGACAGTCGTCACTGTCATGCATGAGTCTTATTATATTTTAATAAAATGTGGTAAAGCAAATATATGGTCGACTTACCCCCAGTTTCTGAAAGGCTGATCAACGAGAAATTAACTGATCACCTGTTAAATCTCATGTGAAGTAAAAGCATACTAAAAGCGTGGATAATTAGTTTAATTTGATGTAATTTGTTACTAATTAGATGAAATTAAACTGATTATTCATACTTTTAGCAACCCAAGTGGTATTTCACATAATATTAATTAATCTTTTGTTGATCAGCCTTTCAGAAACTGGGGGTATATATCATAGTTTAACGTGCAAATAAGTTTAAAAATCGCATAAAAAGGTACAAAATCTTACAGTGACTCCATTTTGTAGATGGACAGCTTTTCTAATGCCATGCTTTGCGACATGCTCTTTCTTCACAGCCAGTTTAAAATCTGGGATCAAAATTTAAAGAAACACATTATGCACCAGAAATAGAAATAATATGCCTAAAGTATCTGTTACTGTGTATCTGTGGCTGGCGATCGATGGATGAGAGGGCTCACGACTGCTAAGGTAATAAATTAGGGAGGCCTATGTCTAATGACGATAAAGTACCGAACTGTTTAGTAAATCATAGCAAAAAATGGATCCAATACAGATGAACTCTTTACCAGCGCATGTGTTTCCATTTAAATTTGATCCTGGGGCTTTTAAGCGGAGCGTGAAAAGCCGCCGGATCATTTGTACCATTGAAAAGTTTCATTGATGGGACAAATCAGTACCATTGTACCACAAATGACCCAGCCGAAATAAAAAGTGCCAATTATACCGTCAATGGTACTTTGTAATGGTACAAATGTTCCGGTGGCCGTGAAAAAGAATTTTACTAATGGTAAAGCCACCATATACAAACTTTAATCCAAGATTCTTAAAAATTGCGATTTTGAGTTTGTCGCTGAAGCGCTGTTAATTATACATATTGACATATATTGTAAAAGCGATTCAGCGCTGAACGACGGTTTTCCAATAAAAATCGTATATATATAGCCACTGTAAGCCGTCATAGTGGATGCCAAAATACCAGCAGTTTCGGGCGATAGCTTTTGGAATTGTAGCCACCAATTTTGGATTTCACTAAGTGCTTACCATCAGGTAGAATGGAGTCACTTTGGTAGGCTTATATAAAAAAATGTGGAAGTATCTTTAACTCGCGAATCTATCATCCACATAATTTAAAACAATTTGACCCTCGCAATAATTCTAAAGTAAAGATATGATTAACAGACATTCAAACATACAGACAGATATATTTATAAGGTGGCGCTAACGAGATCTATAGTGTTACTCACAAAGAAAAGGACGTAAGTGTGTTTTGTGTTGGTATGTTTGTACAAGGATATCATTAGAGTGCCTAAATAGTTTCCCAGCAAAAACGTCTACTATAGGCTATGTTTTAAGCACTGCAGGATCTGCCTATAGCAGAAATAATGCTAAGAAAATACAAACGAGCCTTTGCCTTAAGGACAAGGGAGTGACAATGAGAGATAAAAAGAAAATGTAAGTGGGCTGAGTTGCCCAAATTTATTTTGCCCGTCTAGATTGCCCGCAATCTTACCAGATCGTCAATCTTGTAAGGGACCGATAATAATAATAATAAATAATAAATTTTATTGATTAACTTTACACTTTTACTTTTTTAACTTTCACATTCACAATTATTAACATAAGTAGGTATTTTACAAACATAAGGTCAACAATGTACAAATTGTGTCTATTTTTGAAATTTGTACTTCAGCATACGACGTCTCTACTTCTTGGTTTATTTATATTGTAACCTTTTGAAGCTTATTACTAATTTTTTTGAATAGAGAAACCCTTTTCCTATTCGAATCGAACCTGAGTATCACTGAACAAATACAAACTCAATATAAAAAATAACAAAATACATTATCAAATACATCTTTATTCTCAACGACCGTCGGGAAATAAAATAACTAACAAACAAATAAACAAACACAATAACAGGCAGGTGTGAATGGGCTTCGGCTGCTGGAGAGAGCGAAACAAAAGATATAGAAAACAACTAGTGTGAAAAGGAGAAGGATATCTGAGATGGAATAGAGAAACGCAGTCTAATTGGTTTGAAACGCAGCTATGTTTTGAAAGTTTATCTTTGTGAACCAAATTTTATTGTTTATGCCTCGATTGCGCAGTAAGTATTATATATGACTGTTGACCTTAAGCTGAATATTTTTTATTATTAATCAAATAACGGATGTTTCTGCAAATATACAATTTAACGAACACAAAGCATTTAGAAAATATTTTTTTTTAAATAAAATGGCCGGTGTGGGAATCAAAGTTCTTACAAAACCAGTCACACGAACTCCCACTGCGCGTGCGTTAGTCTCTAGTGTTTACTATTTTCTTATTCTATTTTTAAAGTATTCTATAATATAGTGCTAAGAAACAACCCCTGACTCGCCTAAAGTTAACAGATCTTCTGTCTCAAAGTTTAAGGAGTGTAAGAAAAACCTATTGATTAATATAGCTAGTAATAGGTATTGAAAAGACATTCATTACCAGTGCATTTCAGGAAGAATCTTGTAAGTGCGCTGGAGGCTTAAAATTCCTCTTTCCTTTTTCGTCACCTCCTTCAATCCCTTCACCTACCCCACTCCCTTCACGATAGGCAGCAGCTTTGCGGGGTCCCTGACATTGCACGAGCAATGCCAGAGACTCTGAGTCGTCCATGAGCGACAGTTACCCCACTGCTGGGCAAAGGTCTCCCCTATAGGATCAAGGACAGTTAGATTTCTTTGGTTCTTTCCTTTCTCTTAAATATAAATATCTATAACAAACTTAGAGTAAGCATACTGATCAATGTTCATATTATCTCTGTATAAGAATACTCTTACCCTGCAGTAAGAATAATAATATAATGGCCTGGGGCTCTACTACAACATTTTATAGCAATCTTTTTACAACCTTACATTTTTATCATTGTTGTTAATGGTTTAAAAGAAAAAGGCAAAACGCAAAGTAACACGACCCATTGATGTAAACACACCGACAGCATACCTACAATTAATTCATGATAAGTGCCTAGATTTTGGTTGTTTGTTACTTTTTTTTAATTATTATTGTGTATTTTGCAAATCTATGTGTTGTCTATGGCTTAAGTCAAATAAATGTATTTTCTTTCCTTCTTTCTTTCTTTCTTTCTAACATTAAAATAATACTGCTATAAGAGGTGGTAGTAGGACTGGAAAGGACGGACATTTTAAAACCAAGATCGTTTACCATCAATGCTTCTGACAAATGTGCACTAGTTCAGGTAATCGTTTATCACATGCTTATTTGAATGTATTATAAAATAAATACCGTGTTTATTATGTTATTAAATAAAATTAGCTATTAAGAGTTTAACGGCATTACTGAACTCGTAAAATTTGTAAGTGCGATATGGTTTTGTACAGTTAAGATGTAGATAGACAGGTGGATTGACATGACATTTGGCAATTATAAAAACATTGGTGTAGGAAAAATATATTATATCTATATAAAGCGAAAGAGTTTGTTTGTTTGTTTGTTTAAATGCGCTAATCTTTAGAACTACCAGTTGGATTTGAAAATTATTTTTGTGTATGATAACCCAGTTCTTGAGGAAGGTTATAGGCTATGTAACATCACGCCACTGGCAACGGGAGCAGAGCAGTAAGCAAAGACGCGGGTGAAACCGCGCCGCGGAAAGAAAATTATTCTGCTATTTTTGAGGTTGGATCTCTTTAGCGAAGTTTTAAAAAGCTTCTCATAAAACTGCCATAAACTGCCATCGGCAAAATTCAACTAGTTGAAAACGGTTTTTTTTTCACATGTCTATACTAAGCTTAATGTCTTTAACCAACTTATTTAAAGAACTGAACAATCAAATTTTATATCATCATAATACAAAATGTTATAAATACTGACAATTATTTAATAAAATTGAACTTAACTTATATGATCTTTAGTTAGTAATTTAGTTAATAATTTTGTGATATTAAGAACAAAAGTGTCGAAAAACAAAGAATGTTTAAAAGAACTTAATTTTAATATGTTAGTATGAGGATAAAAAGATTATTGTTTATTGATATTTTAAGAATCGTCAATTTGTACCAACACCTACATAATGTTTTAGGACCTAAATTAGCTCTGAAGATGACAAGGGTAAAGGTTTTAAAGAACATATATCCTTAGAAGAAAAAGGGTCTAAATACAAAAATATTATTAAACAATAATTGACTTTAAGTTATTTGGCAAAGGATGAAAATTGTCGAAGACACGCACTTATGTCGCTTTTCAATTAAATATGTGATATTATTTTTTTATATACCGAACTCTGTTATTGATGAAGTAGTAAAAATATAATTTTAATTGCTAAATTTAAAAATATATTTTTATATACTTATATGTTTACTAATTTAAAAAATATCTACACTAGGGTATTCAAATTACTTTAAACTTTAAAAAAGTTTGTTTAAGTTTTAAAGTTTTAACTACAGCAAAATAAGTTATGCTTGTATAAGTTTTAACAAAGGCCAGTTATCACTTCTTCTCCTTTTATTATGGCAGCTGGGCCTACAATTGTGTCAGTTATTTCTGCAAGCGTCAAGTGCTAAATAATCTTCTCGTTGATGAAAAGAAGTAGATAGTATGGCTTTTCAAAAAGGCCCTAATTTCAATCTTTAGCAAAAAGTCGCATGTTGCTGGTTTTAAAGCTATAGTCTCCTGGAAGGATTTCTTCAAGTAGAAAAAGGTTCTGGATGCAATTACATTTAACTATAGGTACTTACCTACTGACGCTAGACAGGAGCAGTCTCAGCATTGATTGATGCCTGAATTGCCAATTTGTCTTGAACAATCTAGGAGATCAATGCATTCTCTTTATAAAGTTTCTTTGCTTTGCATTGGGACTATAATTAAGTGCGTTTTTTTTATTGCCGAAGGCCTCGATGAAAAATATGAGTTATGGTGAAAGAATTTAGTTCTGAAAGTAAATATCATGAGCGTTGTTAATTTTTTATTCAAATTCATTATGTTTTCCACCATCACCGTTGAGACAAACACACGTTTTCTTAAGTTAGAGCTGTTGATACTTTGTCTACCCCTTGGGCAAACAGTGTGATGATTTTTACAGATATGTCTGAACTATGTGACTGACAAAGTGACAAACAATCAGAACGTCATCCGCTTAATAAACTCGAATGATAGTTCCGTCGGTCGGAGGCTCGATGCTCGAATTCATCGACGAGTAGATATACCTGGGACAATAGTCCGATTTCGAGAAAGAAGTCACTCGTCGAATCCAACTCGGAAGGGCAGCGTTCGGGAAGGTACAACATATCTTCTCATCCGCACTACCGCAGTGTCTCAAGACCAAAGTCTTTGACCAGTGTATGTTGCCAGTGATGACATACGGAGCAGACACATGGTCGCTAACTATCGGTCTTATCATAAGGCTGAAATTCACTCAGAGGACGATGGAGCGGACTATGTTAGGCGCCTCCCTGTGCGATCGTGTAAGAAACTTAGAAATTCGCAGGCGAACTAAGATAACGAGAGAGGCTTATGCCCTGTAGTGCACTGCAGACATCCAAATTCTCAAGCTGATGATTAATACTTGTGTTTAACTCCAAAAATCCTCTCGCATTAAAAATATAAAACAATTATCAATAAAACAACCAAACGACCGCTATTATAAAAAAAAAATTATTGACACATTAAATGATTTAGAAATGCGACCTAACCTGGTCGTTAAACTAATGATAAAACAACTTTAAACTCTAATAATAATTGCTCTTAAAAATAAATATTTTAAAAGCTTTATTTTTGCCACCGTCTCCTTATTACGGTATTGGGTTCGCTGTCTTGCAAAACGAAAAGACAAACTAGTGTTATCCCTTTCCAACGTTGTATTTTATAATGTAGATGATATTGCCGTCTTTGTCGCACGTCTCGGCAATTTGCCGACATGTTGTTATGCTGCAATCAATTGCCATGCGCAAACAGACGCCTATGATATATCCAATTAACTTTGTGCTCAGTAATAAGGGAGTAAGTGTGCATTTTATTATATTTTTTATATGCTTGGTGTTGGATTTCAATAGTTTTATATTGTTATAGGGTAATAAAAGTAGTACGCGAATTATTATAATTATATTGTGTGTATACTTAAGTTGTTTGTAAAATAAAATGCCGTGGATAAATAGAACATGACTTGTAACTACTGTCATTATTTAAATTCATTCTATTCGTAGAACACGTAGTAAATTATTTTTATTACTACTTTTGTGAGAGTATTATCGTCCCTTCGAGGTTTTGCTATTAAAATCACACATTTTTACTTCGCTAGAGTTAATAGTATGTTGTTTAAAGTTTTGAAAACTGTTATCATTTGGTAGTTTTATCATGAAAGTTTCTTTATAGTTTTTGAACGCCTAAAAAAGGGAAAGAAAGATATGCCATCAGATCTTTAAATATTAATATTATCAGTTAGAATCAATGAATTTACAAAGTACTGCACAAATAGGTATGACAAAAAAAGTACAAGCAATACACTTATTATTCAAGCGTCTACGAGCTGCGGTAATTTTTACGACCAGGATAATCAAAAAGTGTGTTACTGGCTAGATAAATTATCAAAAAAAATTATTAACTCAAATAAGTACCAAACATATGACAGTGTAACTAAAGTGTCTAACTGAACACCGCAACCATAACCAGACGTATACAATAAAATATTTTACACCAACCAAATTCTCACTTACTCCACTATATCTTGCGCTCGTCTGCCAGGTAAACTTAAAGAAATTTACCGTGTATTAAATCTTTGAACAAACAAGTTGTTCGCGCTTACATACACACACATACACGTTGTATAGTATACACATACAGACACACACACATGAACACTTGTTAAGGGGAAGATTGTAAGTTTATTTATCTTGATACAATTTCTTTAATATCATTTTGAAAGGAATAAGGCGAAGACTGTTTAAGTTTCGTATAATAATTTAAAAATAACGAACATTCTTACCCTTTGCAGTACCCACTAGATGTGAAGTTATCGCAGCAAAATGAAAAAATCTGTATTCTGTAGTCAAGTTAAGAGGTCAACGAAGACAGTGCCTGGACTTGATTCCTCAAGATCTTTGTCGCCTTACAGTTTCATGTTTACTAGTTTTGGAGTAATAGGTGCCAAATGTGAGTTCGTAGCTTAGACAAACTGCAGTTACTACTATAAAACTAGGTAAAATGTATCTAATACAATGTAATCTTCTCCTTAACGCACACATACACACACACTACACTACGCGAAGACACGAATGATATCTGATGTTAACGTGACAGGGTTGTTTTAACCCCTATTAAATTTAAATACTTGAACAATTGGTTAATGAGATTTATCTATATTATTATATTAATACGTGAAGCAAAAACTTTGTACCCATTTTTACAAAAATTGTGCGAACGGAGGAGTATGAATTTTCGCACACTTAGGTATAGTATTTAAGAGAACAGCAAATTTAGCAGTATGCGATTTTTTTTAATTATGAATAAAAATTTAATAATATACAAAAAATTATGGTTGAATTTTAACGAGTGCAGAATGTTAATATTTATTTAAATAATGAAAAAGATACATGGTCGAATTGCGACCACTAGGCAACTACTAGTTAGAATTAATTGACGGTATAAGTCAAAAGTACCAGCTGTTTTCACACAGCTTGTAAACTTGACTGCTTCTGTGATGCAGTAGGAGTGCGTTCTATTGATTTCTTGTCTGTGCAAGAGCCGGGTTGTTCCAAGGGACAAAGTTTTTTGTTACTAAAAAAAGAAATTTCATTTATTTGACACAGACAAAAAGGCACACAAATTCTTTGTAGGTCAACACAAGCACAAATAAAAATAGTAATAACACACAGAATACAATATGTTTTAATCACAAATTATTGACTGATAAATGTTTGTCTATTGTTTCCATATTTGTAGGCTTTGGGGCTGTTTCTCTACTGTGGAAGTTGGCTTTTAAATAAAAAACGTGGCTATTAAAGCAAAATTATTCTAGTGACGACTACGATAGACGTAATTAGATTGGTTACATACATAACTACATATCTTCACGCCTTATATCCCCGAAGATGTAGGCAGAGAAGTTTAACCATCCATTTTATTTTAGGTCCCATGTAACATGGGGCATGTCTGTTGCCATTTATTGCACAATTCCAGACGCCAGACGGGATCGAACCTGAGACCTCTGCGTGGTAATCCGTACACAGTACCACTGAACCACAGACGGTCTAGATTGGTTGTTGACCGATGAGAAGCCGGGCAGCCGATGGTCGAAAATCGGTTAGTGGCAATATTTAAAAAAGGCTAGCTTCTGCCGTCTGATAATAAAATTATGATACAGTAACTCTACCATATGTCACTTTGTTTGTCTCACAGGTGACAGAGTAAATTAAATAATAAATGCAGAGAAATGGACAGCGCTTCTGACTCTGACTCTGAGAACTAAAATGTACATTTATTAATGTCAAAATTTAGTTCTCGCATTAAACTTTAGGAGCGCTATTTATTTCTCATAGTTTATTTACTATTACTAAAAAACTTTTGGTTTGACTCCCATCCAAAAATAAACTGTGTGTGTACAGGGCCTACATTTCAACACAAAAGCTGCTTTTAAAAAAAAACCTAAAATGTAAAATAATTCTTCCTTTCAGCCAATTTCAAAACATTTAATAAAACCCAACCATTTTGTTTTTTAATCGCCCGTATCATTTCAATCATTGTGTTCATCATTTATATAATAAGTTGGGTTATTAGATATAAACAGTCTAATTTAAAAGGTGCAATACAAGGGTTCATAATTTGGGTTCCGTTAACCATTGAATGAGGTTAATACAAAAACCATCTGTCTTGAAACAATGGCCACAGGAAATAAACCTTATTAACTGATAAATTGACTTATAACAAGCGTTTTCGAATAATATTTAAAGAGCTTGTTCGTATTTAAAAAAAGGTACGTGTGTTGTGTTTGTTTCCATTATTGAGAAATAAACGATTAAAATATGTTATCATGTATTTCCGCCTAATTATGATTCTAGAGGCCTTAGACAAGTGGCGAAGATTTCTATTCTATTCATAGAATAGATAAAAAAATATATGAGATTGACATAAGCGTTGGCGTTAGCTTATGTCAATCCAATTCATTTTTTTATCTATTCTATGAATAGAATAGAAATCTTTGACATTTGTCTAGGGCCTTAGGTGTTTTTTTAAGCGTTTACGCGTCATGAGTGGCAACGTCGCAATTTAGTGTCATATTTCGTGATTTTCATTTTTTATCATTTAATCGGGGCGATAAAAATATGTTCTGTCTATATGCTGGAATTAGGTGAAAGCTGTATAAAAAGTAATTTCAATTTTTACAATTTTATCGAGGCTATACCCCGATTAATATAATATAATATTCTACCACATTCACACGGCGCCATCTAGCCCCAAATTAAGCAAATATATTTGCTTGTGTTATGGGTACTAAACAACTGATATACTACTTATATACTTTTTTTTTGTAAATACATACATATTATAGATAAATTACACCCAGACACAGAACAAACAATCATGCTCATCACACAAAGGTTTGTCCAGGGTGGGAATCGAACCCACGACCTCCGGCTTAGCAGTCAGGGTCACTAACCACTAGACCAACAGGCCAGTCAGATTAAATTGTAAAAATTAAAAACCACGAAATATGGCACTAAATTGCGACGTTGCCACTCATGATGCGTAAACCCTCATAAGAGGGGCGTGCAAAAGCATCTCACTAAAGGTATGCGCAGACGAGGGATTTTTGTCCGCGTACTTTTTTATCCGCTAAAATAGATCGCTTACAACTGTATCGAATAACGCAAACGAGGGATTAAAAGTACCGCGTACCAAAAAGTCGCCCGAATAACTGAGGGCATGCAGGGAGCGGACCGGACAAAAGTACGGGGGAGTCCCCGAAAAAAATAGCACTCTTGTGACTAGGCGAAGCAACGCACATGGAGGCCTTTATTCCGCGTTGTGCGCTCGAGAGTGACGTACGTATGCACAACTGTATCTACAATTTCGGGCAACAAATGATCGCACGCCGTGTGCGTTGCGCGGAGGAAAGTCCGTCGTCTGCGCAGGCTATAAGCCGCCATAGTGAAGGCCACCGTACCAGTAGTTTAGCTTTTGGAATAGTGTCCACTACTTCTGAATTCCACTGACTGCTTACCATTAGGCAGAGTAAAGTCACTTTGGTAGGCTAATATTATACCTACCTATTATAACATCATTACAACGGCTAACCACTAAATAGCAGTGTTCAAGAAAAGCTATTTTATATTTATATTTTCTATTTGTTTTTTTCTTCTAACTGTTTCTTTGCTAACTTTTAAACTACGCAACTGATTTTGGTACACTTTTACTACCTTTCAGAGATGTTAATATCAATCTCAAGGATAATCTAAGTCCTTAAGAAATCCTTATATTATGTACTCTACAACGACGACTGCTCTACCAACTGCTCTGACTGAGAAGAAGATTATATACTCTATCGTCAGATCTAAATTGAAGGCTCCGAGAAACTGTTTGACCATCGTGACCAATCTATCGTCGCATATTCTTTGTAGTATTTAAAGCTTTGTAGACTTTGTAGAAGAGTTTATCCATATTACCTGGACACGACTTCGTTTAACACAGTTATCTTCAAGTATTCACTACTCGTACGTATATGACTGGCCTGTTGGTCTGGTGGTTAGTGACCCTGACTGCTAAGCCGCAGGTCGTGGGTTCGATTCCCACCCAGGACAAATCTTTGTGTGATAAGCATGATTGTTTGTTCTGTGTCTGGGTGTAATTTATCTATAATATGTATGTATTTACAAAAAAAAAATGTATATAAGTAGTATATCAGTTGTTTAGTACCCATAACACAAGCAAATATAATTGCTTAATTTGGGGCTAGATTGCGCTGTGTGAATGTGGTAGAATATTATATTATTATATATTATTATATATGTCAGCTCTGGAACGAATGTTTTCAGAGCGCTATGGCATGTTTTCAAGTTTAAAGAGAGCACTGTTTTCTTAGTAAACTGCAGAAGTTTATGAGTTTAGGAACAAAGTTCACAACCACATAACATTAGGTGCAGACTGTAGATACTTATTTAGTTGACTATGGCCTTTGGGTCATTAGGTGTTCATCATAACATCTATATTAAACTAAGCAATCTCTCTTGTGAAAAGCCATCATTTTAAAAAATAATGAAGATTCTTTCTTTGCTTTGTCCAAGTCAACAAATTTAAACCAAATTCTCGTGATACAACGAAAATAAACCACCAGGCGCCATCCCATTTAGCAGCACCACTCGCTGATGGGTTAAGTGGGTGTTTAAATCCCCATTTTTGGGGTAATTTCCCCTAAACACGCCCCTTACCTGTCGAGAAGCGACTCCACTATTAGTCATCGTTCAAACTAACTATTACAAAATTAGAGGCCTGTTAAATGCTTTTGGTTAAAAAAGTGTAGTTTACTTTGGTAAGAGAGAGAATTTTTATAGGTAGCATTGAAAAGATTTATGTTTAGAAAAGTATATTATTATAAATGGATACCACAAAATTAGTGAATACTAAATACAGAGTTATATTATACGGAACAACAATGAGGCTCTGGTAATCTATATAATCAAACTCGATACTAATATTCATGAATTACAAAAAGATTTGTTTCGTGTGATTTTCAAGCAACAGCTTCTTTCGTAGCACTTGCATCTTGCATGTTTTGTCTCACAGCGCTAGACTCAGTTAGGCAATTTAAAGGACATCCAGTAATACCTAGTATTGGTATTATTTTTTCCTATACATGATTGTGTTTGGTAGATAAAAATGACAAGGCCCAATTACACTGTCGGGCCTCTACTTTCCTTCTTCTCTCTTTCGTTTTTTCCTTCATAGTCAGTGCTTGGTTGCATTTTTAGTGTTGTTTCTGAGTTTACGTAACATTTACGTCAGTTCCTACCCGTATCAATCCATATGCTTATTTGTCACCTGTCTTTCTTCTCTTTTACTTCGAAGCGTGGGTGCCGCCAGGTTTACTTACAAGGAGGATGCATCGCACTTTTAGGATACGACACAAATTTGAATAATAACTTAAAGATGCTTCAAGAATAACTTCATAAAGAATTCTTATTATTTCATGTAGTTTTCTTGCACCGTGTTGCCGGCACTATGCTTCTATCCACTAGTTTCTGAAAGGCTGATCAACAAAAAATTACTTATTACCTGTTAAATTTATTATATATTCTAGCGTATTATCTGTTTTACCTACTACTAGCTATAGGCATTACTGAAAACAATATTATGCTATTGTTATATACACTTAATTATATGCTTGTAAAATTGACCTTCGACACCAGACCAGTTTCTCATACCGCTCGTTAATATTTAAAAATCTGTACAAGCATATGAGCACTATCGAAATTTACTTATAATTGTATAATTATACTGCTCACCCACTCAAACAGCTTCATAATATCATATCTATATTTTTATTGAAAAGCATAACGTAACAATCAAGCAAAATTCATCTTAAAAATTGCATATGAAAGTCATTATTTTTTAAATAACCATAGAGTCCATATACGAGCATCTCCCGCCATTAATAACGCAATGTTGCTACATACAATAGTAGTTAAGTGTTTGCTACTAATTATGTTGGTGTTGCCATCACATAATATAATGATGCCTATTTCATCTTTATTAGTTTATCAAGTGTGTTGAAATGTTTTTTATTGAAAGTAAGCCATTATCTTGTTTTTGTATTTGTTTCGCAAAATAGCTGTTATAAGTTTGTTGCAGAAATGAAAACCTATTAATCATTTGATTGCGAGCAAATATCGAAAGAGCCCATTAGTTGAAGGATCTACTTGTTATGTGAATTTTGACTCCAAATACAATACGAAATTTTTAAAATGATGTGCCTGTGTGTACTTTAAAGGTAAAGATATTAAACTAGCTTTCCACGACGCGTCTTTGCTTACTGCTCTGCTCCTGTCACCAGTAGCGTGATGTTACAAAGCCTATAACCTTTCTCAAGAACTGGGCTGTCATTCGCAAAAAGAATGTTTCAAATCCGATTGATATTTCCAAAGATTAGCGCGTTCAAACAAACAAACAAAATAAACACTTTTTGCTATACATAATAGTATAGATATAGATATACGTCTGTCATTGTCTATCATTACTGAGCAGGCATCGTGATCACTGCTCTTGCTTTTTCTGTAGTAAGAAAAGCACTTTGCCCTGCAGTAGGATATTGAAAAAAAATACTTTTTCGATGGTTATAATATCCACAGAATAATAAAATTAATAGTACGATAGTACTGAATGTACCAGAAATTCTTAGTAACTAGATATTAGACCGGAGTCTGGTGGTCCTGGTACTCAACGTAACTTTCGAAACTTGGGTAGACAAGGAGTACTTCACTGTTGGACAAAAGATAGCTCGATTTGCATCACAACACCCAGTTGGTCCTATCACAAATCAAATGTTAAGATGCTATCCCAGAGCTGGATCTAGAAGAGCGGAATGGGCAGCAAACCGAGGCGCCTGCACCGAGTGACAAATTCATAGGGCACCAAAATCCAAATTGTGCGTTAAAAAAAGATTTTACGAATCCACTTTTATCATAAATACCGAATGACGACCCCTTCGTCGCTAGTGTGTTCGTGCTCTGGGTGGGAAATTGTAGATCCGGGGTTGTGCTATTCTCTTCTGCTTCTGCCTCACACGTGGGTACGTCTATGCTATTTACGACATGATTACAAATTAAATTCTCGGCTATTCTCTATTATATTATGCCTGTATTGCTTGCGTGGTGAAAAACAGACAGGAAAAACCAACATAGTAAATGGATCTGGATGGGGTCTGCCTATTAGGCTGTTTATTATGAGGTTTATATAGGTTAAACTATGTAAACCTTGTTATGAGTACAAGAACTTTTTTCAAGATGTGTAGTTCCGAATCAGATATTTTTAATCGATTTCAAATAAACTCGATTCATATTTCGAATCCGACATCGAATGACGTCACTCACTTCATAGACAACTCATCTAGATAACCTAATCAAATTATTTGAACTAATACAAATAACCAAGTTATATTTACCGTTGGATTATACAAAATTGACTCTAATTTTCATTATGGTTGTACTTAATTGTTGAGTTTTCTAGCTGCGTTGTTAGGTTTGTCGATGTCTTAGTGTTATCGCTTAATCTTGGGCCGTTGACAGCGGTTTAGGCGTTAAGGGGAAAATTCAAGTTTACAAAAAAAAAATATATATTTTATTGGTCAATGAGATTTAGGATGCGCAAAATGTGATTAACTGATAATATTTTAGTTTAAGTAGTTAGCATAAGAAAATTCTATATTTGAAGAGTTCAGTTTTACGGATATACTATAGCTTGTAATGAAAAACTGGAAGCTCCTTCGCTTTGTTGCTATGGGCGTGGACGGCTAACAACCGTTCCAAACAGCCATTTTGGGCGAGGTCTATGTCTAGCAGTGGACATTTTTCATCTGAATTGATAATGGTGATAGAGGGAATTTTTAAGGCTAAAAACATATGAGTCTTATAAACTCTATACCTATATCTATCTCTGTAGGGAAAACGATATAAATATTTGACGTGACAAAGTTGTATAAATTTTGTTTTCAGAGTAGATAATGAATCTGTCTTTTAATAATTTAACAATTAACGAAAAATGCAGTATTGAATTATTTAGATCAGTACTAAATTATTCTAATATACATAGTAACGATATTACCCTTAAATCACGTTCCACATTATTGTTCAATGACCATAATTAATTAATGCGCGGTCACCATTGACAACTTTGACATATGTCAAACTTGTCGCCATGTTGCAACAAGCGTTTGACGTTAGCTGTCAAAATAGATTTAAGCTTTATTCCTAGTACTGTAAGAGTAAAAAATATTTTACCAAATGGTAGTTTTATTATTGTTAGTTTTTCTGTGATGTGCGCCGAAACAAAATGATTTTAATGTTATTAATTAGTGTTATGGTGTGTTTTGATTGGTCAATGTTGTTAGTTGATGGTTAGAGGTTGTAGTTAATAAGTAATTTATCACGTGCTTTTTGTCAGGCGTACAATAGAACCGGGACAAAAATCTGGCAGGTGTTAGTGAGCTGTTTCTATAGCCTTGATATTATGATTAATTAAGGTTATTCTTGTACTAGAGACAAGTTAGATGCCCGGATTAGGCAAACTTTATTTAAGTTATTAATAATTTATTAGATTGATTGTCCTGTTTATTTCACTGGATGTTTTATAGCGCTTTTTTGCTAGTGTAATTTCATATTCATTTTTTATAGACAACTTCCGTGCTAGAAACCGAATCATGTATCGTGAGAGACTTTGCAAACATACAATTATCGTACATAAAAGTAAGTACACACGGACTCTAAAGCAAATATTTTTAAAAGAGATTGTGTGTTCATCATCACCGTCTACGTTTCGAATATACACACTATTGGGAGTGCTGGGCACAGGTTTCTTTTGATTTATGGCAAAATGCATGCTCTAACGCCAGTCTCATTCATGTTTTATCTGCGATATTTATACTGCCCATAGATTCCCACAGAAATCAATACCTACTTTGTGAGATCTACAAACAGTTAGTTTTGAGTCTGATGTACCTACTTTGTCTGTTAATTGTATACTTTTAAAGTCCCGGGCGATAGAAATCTTGTTCTCTAGTGTGGAAGTTGTCTTTTAAAACAAATCAAATCGTTTTTTTGTCTCAGTGGACTTGAATAAAACAAACCTTTTATAAGTTTTACCTAGCTTACAAAACTCTCATTATTTAAAAATATCTTTACTTACATAAGTTAAAATAAAATTACCGTTAGTGGGTCTTAACTTAAGAATGTTTTTAATCCTTTAAAACGATTAACTAAGACCCTTAATTATAGAAAAATTAAAAACTATTATGCTGCTAATACAATTTTATTACTTTGTGGTTTTAAAAAACGACTTGCAAAATGCCGCCATTTTAGCAAAACCGTAAAGAATATTTTGAATCCTTTTATCTCTATTGTTAGGAAAATGTCCCGAAAAGTGTCTTAAGATTAAAAATGTTGACCTCTTTCATATTTTTATTCTATATAGTTAATAAAGATAAGTAGGTACTTAGTTTTAAATTTACATAAAGTTATTTACAGTTAGTTTGTTTTATTGTTAAAACATCTGTTTGAATTACCGTATTAGGTACTGCTACCCTATTTAGAACAACATGTGAAGAATTTCAGAGTCATCTTTCAGCAGTGGAATGTAAAATGCCTCGAAAAAATGGTACGTTTATCCATCATCTTCATCATTTCAGGTGAATGATGTCTACTGCTGGACTTATGCCTAGTGGAAGTGGCAATATTTAAGGGAGCACAGAAAGGTTATGGAAGTAGATAAAGGAAAAGATTTTATTATAAAGGAGCACAAACATAGTGAATAGACGGTCTATTCTACGAGTCACACCACGTCACACGGTGAGAGATAGAGAGAGAGAGCAATATACAGTTGACACTGACTAATTACTTTAATAAGTTTACTTTTTAAACAAATACCTACTTTATAATTGTGCACGTATATCTATTACCTATCACTTATTTTATCGCAAAACGCGAGCCGCCTTCATTCTTCCATTTCAAATCACTAATAACCAGTATTTGTAGGCAAATTAAAGCCAAACTTAAATGCTCTCACAATCCAATCATAATACGTATTTAAAACCCGAGCCGAATTTAAAATAATCTGCAAAAAACTTATCTTAAGTATGTTTGTTAAATCTATAATATTGTTAAAATACCACCCGCATTTTTCTAGGAATATTGGTTTACATCAGTCAAGCATCAAACCCACTTACCTGGGAAGTAATCCTTTTAACTGTTTGACTCTTAACGCCTGAGTTGGTGCGGCACTTTAGTAGAGTTAAAAATAAATTGCTTTATTTTTTTTAGCTTGTCTATGGGTTTTTTTTGGGCCTTGATGGGAATGGGATTAATAGTTTGTGGTTGGTGTAGGCGTGCGAAAATAGGTGTTTAATCAGTTTTATGTCAAATGAATGCGTGTGTCATGAGATTAAATAGATCGTCATTTTTATTTTTGCTTTATTTTATTTTTTTATTTCGCCGTGTCCGATTTACATCTAAGAAAAATATTTGTGTGAAGACAAATATCTGTAGTCTGGTTTTATTAAATGTTTATTAAAAGTAGGTTTGTAATGTCCTACAGGTCTAAACCTTTAGTCACCGATTTGATATAGAACAGTAGGTATATACCTGCCCTGCAGAAATTGTAATACCTACTTAACTACTCATTATTATCTTTTGGCCCGAAAGATGTCCACTGCTGATGTGCCAGTAGCATATGAGCAATATAGCCTGATACCTATCTACTAATTTCAATTTAGGTTTGAATATTTAAATATGAGTCTTTTAGCAAACTGTACTCTGCAGAAAACCTTAATTTAGTTTAAGCTTGATCCGAGATTAAAATTTTTGATCCACAGCAGCTTACCACTGC
Source organism: Parascotia fuliginaria (assembly GCA_963082885.1). Taxonomy (NCBI): domain Eukaryota; kingdom Metazoa; phylum Arthropoda; class Insecta; order Lepidoptera; family Erebidae; genus Parascotia; species Parascotia fuliginaria. The sequence continues at coordinate 10,436,713 of OY720194.1, read as the reverse complement.
TGTGACACTGACACAGTAGTATGTCTCAATCGTTTCGCAAAGATGTGCATTTCACATAAATATCCCTCTTTTAAAAGGCTTGCTTCATGCCTTTACTTACTACTACAGCAAGAAATCGATAGTTTTGTGTTTTGGACCAAAGAACACGCGACTAAACTAACTTATTTTTAAACGTTTTGTATTTTTTTAATTGCACAAGACCACACATATAGAATAATGACGTCATGTATGCATCGATATGATGACAACACTAGTGGTGCGATGAATGCAGATTAGGGACGTGACCAGACTAATCGACTAACAAATGGAAGATTTTTGATAATCTGTATAAATTTTATGTTAGTTATTTCTTTGTTTGTACCTTAAACTTTTATGTTTGTTTTATCAGATTGTGACTTTTATGGCGAAATTGGTCGTGATTGGTTTATCGATCATCGTTTAGGAGGAAAAGTTGTGAGGTCTGTGGAGGTCACTTAGTTGGTACACGTAATGTAATGAAATTATTTCGATATTATATCGATACGTGATAGATGACTCTGATAAAATTGGCTGTATTCCACATTTGAGTGCAGTTTTACTATAGTTACAGTCCTTTTTTTTTGTTCTCATTTTAAAATATGAACATATTAAATTGTAATACAAGCAATAAATAATATTATTTCTTTAACCTGTTTCTCTTTTCTGGTTGTATGTTATCTTAAAGCTATTGTCACTCTGTAACTTGTTTGTATTTATTGTTATTGTTTATTTTCATGCATATTTATTGTTTTTATTTGTTTATTATATTAGTTTAGTTTTATTTTGATATATGTGACGTCACCCTTTTAGGTGCCATCAGAATGCGGACCTCTCAGGAGGTGCACAGCATAAAGTTGAGATGGCACCATTTCAGGCTGGCACACTAAAATACCTACATTAAGCTTATTTTTATATCAATTTGTAAACCTTGTGCCTGTCTTGAATAAATGTTTTTTCTTTCTTCCTTTCTTCTTTCTTATTAACTTTATTCTATGAGGTGTACATCTTAATTCAAATACTAATTTCATACATTAATGTTTAAACGAAAAGCTTGAAGAGAAGCCAATTTGCTTACTGATCCGATTCGCTGATACTGGTACAGCCGCTAGAAATGCTACTCTTTATATTTGATCATTAAAATTTTTGATATTAATGACAATTTATACTAAGTACGTAACACAACCAAATACCACACAAAATAATTCTAATTAATTAACCAAGCATACTTATGCCACATAGAGAATGCCGGCAGCTCAATTCCTTCCTCGGTTCTCCTTTTCCCTTTTCCTTTTTTATCCCCTTCTCCATGATCGGCAGAGGCTTAGTTGTGTCTGAGCATTTTTTCTGCAATGTCTAGAAAACACAGATATTTCTTTAAGGTACCACTTATCATAAGGTGGGTCGTATTCTTGTTGCCACCAAAGTTGGAATAAAAAGATCCTTAACACTGGATCCTTCACCTTTCGCTATCTATACACACCTGCTATAGTTTTCAGGTCGTCTATTCACGTGGCTATAGACCTGCCTTACTTACTTCGTAGGTATATACCTATCTAATTTAGTATACCTACCTTTATTATATTACTATTTTTCGGTTTCATCCGCGCCTTTGCTTAATGCACTGCTTCCGTGCGTGATATTTCATAACCTTACTCAAGATTTGGGCTATCAAATGCAAAAATAATATTTCAAATCCGACTGGTAGGTAGTTTCAGAGATTAGCGCTTTCAAACAAACAAAAAAACTCTTACGCTTTATATAATAAGTATAGATGTCATAATATTCTAACACACAAATGAAATAGGTAAAAGAAATAGAAGACTGCACCGTTGGTCTAGTGGTTAGTGTAACTGACTGCGACGCCGGGTGTCGTGGGTTCGATTCCCGCGGAAGGCAAATATTTGTGTGATGAACATTTGTATTTGTCTTTAGTCTGGGTGTTTTCTATGTATTATAAGTATGTATTTACAAAAAAAAAAGTATGTATATGTATTATATTTCAGTTATCTAGTACCCATAACACAAGCTCTGCTTAGCTTGGGACTAGACGACAGTGTGTGATAGTGTCCACATATTATTATTATTATTATTTTATTATAGATTTGTGCAATATAAGCCCATATAAGCCTAAGTCGAAATGGTAAATGGCACTTGCTTCGTAAACACGAGGTAGTGGGTTTGAATCCGGACAAGTATTAATGTGATTTTTCAAATCTTATATACTTTCTTAGTTTATCTTGGACATTTCTGACTGACGGTAAATGAAAACATAGTGAGGAAACATGGACCTAAAAGTCTGAAATTACCAATCCGCCTTGAGCAAGCGTGGTGATTAATGCTCATACTTTCTCTATATAAGAAGAGGCCTTTGCCCTGCAGTGGGACAGTAAACAGACTGGTATTTATTATTATTATTATTAAGCTCATGTTCAGCAGTGGATAACAATAGGCCGATTGATAGATTAATAGAATAACTACACAGTACTGTTTAGACCTAAAGCATATCAATTATAATTAGGGTCTTTTTTTGTAAATACCTTGTAAATGAAGGTTGTTTGGTAAGCACAACATTTTTTATAGCTAACTAGCTGTGGCTCGCTTCTCCGCCCGCGTGAATGTCGGTAATATCACATCTTCCATACAAGTTTTATCATCTATTTCAACCCCTGATAAAAGAGCCTATGTTGTTCCCCAAGGTCTATTCTATTTCTGTACCAAACGTCATCAAAATCGGTTAAGTGGATTAGGCGTGAAAGCATAACAGACAGACAAACAAAGTTACTTTCGCATTTATATTAGATATAAGAAAAATTTGTAAGTATTACTTAACGTAGGCGCTGTTCTGGCTATTATTCATCTATTTAAAAGCATTGATTTTATTAATGCAGCTGTTTTATATGTATCATGAAATAGTTGTAATCATCTAAAATTCTGGATACGTGTCATCGCATTATACCCGTAGTATGGTAGCTTAAACGGTGCATCTTTGACCTCCTGTTTATACTTTTAGAATAAGTTTATAGAAAGCTTGGTTTTGTATTTAGTTTAGGCTGTTTGTAATGCTCTTAAGAATTATTGTGCTGAGTATATTTTTGTTATCATCCACAATCTTGGTTCACTTTAGGATACTTTCATCAGTGGCGTAAGCGTGCATTGGTGGCCCTGTATCAAAAGTAGTTGGGAGCCTAAATGAAGGGTAAAGATTTCTCACAAAATAAACAAAAATGCATGCATTGTCATTTCTGAAGTGAAAACTCTTTATTCACGTATGATAGTTTTTTTTATACTTATGTTTTTTTTTTTCAGGGAATTTAAGATTAAGTGACATTGTGGTATTTTACTAATTTTTGCTTCCACACGTTAGTGGCCTCTGTAGCTCGCGGGCCCCATTTCATTGATACTGCTGATACGGCGGTAGCTACGCCTCTGGCCTTCATCAGCCTAAAGACCCCCAATGTAGGACATAAGCAGATTTCTCAAGGAAGAAATTAGATAACAACGCTTTTCAGGCGGGATGGTGACTGCAGTTTTTGATCTTTAGAACACAGGTGACGCTGACGCTCTTACAATACCCACGGTTAGATATAGAATGGTACTAGGACCACACGGCTGAAATATAAGGTATACACACACAAAGAAAAAACAAACATAAATGAGTAAAAACATATATTTTATATATCACTCGTTGATTTTTAATAACTACTTTCGCATGTGTTTGAAAGAAATGTAGGTAGGTTTACATACAGTCGGGATAATATTTAACTTGTTATACACACATTACACTGAAACTGTATTATAACTAGACACACATATTTACAAGTTTACTAACAAATATTTAAGTTAAAGACAATGTACAATTAATTAAGATTTTAATGTGATTTATTTACATTATGGCATTTACCATTATAGAAGGAACATTGTTTTATTATAGGGAAATGTACAATACTAAAAGTAAGGCGCAAATGGAGCTACATAATTTCGATTTTATAAAAACGTTTATCTAAAGCGGGAGTGATTAACGCCACTAGTGGCGAAGTTTGGAACCAAAAATCTGTCAAATTTCATAGTTCAGAAATATAGCTAATATCGAACCAACTGAATCATGAATGACCCACTCTGCTGATATTTCGTTTAAAACTGTCAAACTTGTAAGATATATCGTGTATAATGCACTGAGGGCGTTTTTAATACTAACATAACAACAGTGTACTCAGTAAAATGACAGTGTCTAATAAAATAATAACAAGCGCCAAAGCTCGTCAAGCAAATCTGTCTTCAGGCGAATTTTAATCTGCTTGTATTCAGATGGATTGGCAAAATGAGTATAAGGTGGGTCAGGAGTCACTTGGTTCGATAGTACAATGTAATTTAGGCTTCGAGATTACACACGAAAATGTTCTGTGCATAAAAATACCTAACTTACATACAAAAATACTCTCATAACTTATTATAATCTTGTACTTATACAATCAAAATATACAAAAGATTTTAATTTATGCTATAAGTACCCTTAAATTATCGTATTTTTAGTTGAAACTTATTTGCAACAAAGATACAACAAAGCTCGTGTTAATACAACAAAGAGTTGCCAGACAATTGCTTAAAAGTTGCTACATATGCGCCCTACCTTACACTTAAGTTCCATATTAAGTACAAAGTAAGAAATAAATAGTTTGTATTTACAATTCTGTACGGTATAAATATAACCTTATTTTATTTGCGGTTGATGAAGAAGTATCCTCTAACAATTACAAAAGAAAATTAAGTTTGCTATACGCAAATATAAATTGGTTTTTGTTTTCCATCTGTCAACTTATGAATGAAAGAATGAATGAATGAACGCTGGAAGTTATCACATTCACTCTTCAGTGAAGGTATTTTGTTGTAACGAATAACCCCTAGGGGTGCCACGAGTACGTGTTTAATGTTAAACTGTTAATTATTAAATTGCTTCTTTCTATTGTAGTATAATTGTCTTGTATACAATAAAGGCGGCAAAAATATTTATACTTTTTTAAACCAGGAACAGTCAACTATTCCCCATTTTTTTTTTTTTTTTAATTTTGACACTACATTCGTCTAGAGATGTTTGAGAAAAACAAAAATAGTTTTCTTTTATTTATGCGATGATAATGAATTACTAATTAATATAAACCGGAATCGATCTAACTTATTTACGGGCGCTTTCCATCTTCGATCTCAAATAAAAGATTGGATTATTCAACGTTGAATTTTAAAAATTGCGAGCATAAGTCATCTGTTCTAATTGGCACATGTACACACGGCCAGTATAACAAGCTTCATACTTCAGCCATTTATGTAAAACATTAAAAAAAATGTTGGAATGACAAAACCAAACTTTCGTTAATTGAATAAATTTTGATTGCAAATAACAACTTAATATTATATCGAATAATAAAACTTTTTATTAATTATAGCTTTAATTTCACAAGTATTTAAAAATATTGAAATGTTTTGGCTCGTAAATATATCCATTTACTTTTATAACGCTGTTGATTGACTTTATCAAGACAGAATGACATCAAATTTCATTCTAAACGACAATGCGTTTTTCAATATGGATTGCGGATCCGATTTCGGATTGCGTAATATTCTAATAAAACGCAGAATTAAAATGACAGTGAAGAATTATAATACTGCGTAAAATTTGTTAGATATTTTTATTCACATAACATTTTATTCTAAAGGAACTGGCTTAATAAAACTACTAGGTATATTTGAGCGAATATTAAATTTATAAAATGTATGTGTACATATTGCTATTCAATTTTGAGCTATGACATACACCAATTTCATGAAAACAATTCAAAATGTTACCAGTTAAATATCTGACAAATAATAATATAATTTTCATTAAGTACATACATACACAATATAATTCTATTATGTATAAATTTCATTTTTCATGAAACTAGTACATTAATTTGTAACATGTATCAAATTTGACAATTTGCACAAATAATGAGTATCATTCTAATATTCACACTCGTATCTCCTTAGTCGATTCGATACGGAACAGCCTTATCTCAACATCAAATGACTGTAATAAACGTTATAATGTCACATAATCAGCGAATTAAAAACAATCAATGGGAATGTAATTAAAAACGAACTTTTACGAAAGAATACATCGTAAAATATCGACATGCTCGCTAATCGCAAACACTTAATGAATAAAATCGATAATTAAAACAGCCTAAGAGTTAATTGAGCTGAAAATGGAATCTAGATTTCAAATTACGAATGGCGTGGAGCCAAACCGTTGGCTTTTGCCTTTTTCTTTTTTAAACGCGCGCCTCGGAGGACTAGTGTGGTAGTTAGCACATTCCAATGTTACAGTTTTGTTTTTATTCATTCAAATCGATTTAAGAATTCAAAAATAAAATGAACCATGACAAAGATTATAAATTGCTTTATAAAATACGTGAGGAATAAAAATTTAAAGCCATTCACTTATTGCTATAAACAGACACGTAATTAAAAATAAATATTCCCTTTGCGTTTCAAAACTACATTCAGCAACATGGCATAACCACACGGTACCAAACAAAAACAAAAGTTGTTTGTTCTTAAAATCGATTCACTCAGTAAATCGATTTGGCGAGAACTTGATACTCGTAATCGTAAATCATACGAACAAAAGACGGAAAGGAAAATACAAATTAGCCTTATAATCGCTCGTTTAAACTCAAGTTAAAGAGCACAGTCTAGTGCAAGAACATAGTAAACAATGCAACGAGTACCCAGCTATAAAATGGCTATTGAAAATGCGTAACGATAGATTTAATTCGAAATAAGCGAGTAGACCCATTCGCATTCTCGATTCACGAGTATATTGACATGCAAATCGCCTAATTGGTTATAAAAAAGATAGGCATCTTTTAATATACCATCAAAATTGGCCATTAGCGAGTTTAAACGCTGGCGATTAGTGCGAATCTAATTTGATTTTTTGGAACACGTAAAACAATTTTAAAATATCATTAACAAAACTGATCTTTGAGATTAATAGTCAAATATATTTTTAAAAATCTTTTTCAATAAATTAATGTTTTTAAATAAACGAAGCTATTAATTAACGACATTTTTCAAAAAGGTTTTGTATTTTTTAAGCTGCTTAGTTAAATTAATTTAATATCTAGCCTGAGAAATTTTTGAATGGCAACCATAAAATGGGGAAGCGTACTGTAGGCCTTCCAATGGAAGTCGGCAAACGTTGGATGCTGGCTACTTTCACCTAGTCTCTTTGGGCATGTTATCTATCATAGATCTAGCAAAATGAATCTAAAATACAGTAATAGCCCATCATTGTATGATTCTTTAACATCTGATACTACCTATATGAAAAATGTCACACGTTGGAAACAATGGCAGCCAATACATCGTTAGTCAAGTTAAGCAACGCGTCAAAAAGGCTATCAACAAATAGATACGTATCAACACATTCCTGACGCGTAGACAAATAACCGTTAAGAACAATCGTCAAGTTATAAACAATTTGGTTACGTCGCAAGCAATTACGAAACGCGATTAGAGACCACGATAGTTTCCGAACGCATCTCTTAATAATAGGGCACTCGACGCACCTATAATCAGCCTCATCTCTTTCATACATCTGTCTCAGTCCAACACACAACAGTTGTATATATCTGACCTTTTTCACTGTTAGCGCTCGTTGAGAAACCACAGACCCTGCCTATCAACATTTCAAATCTAAAATGTCTAATTATACCCACATCACTGGGTGAACATCAAAAAAGAGCCAATTTTAATTAATTTAGACCCCAAAACTATAATACGGCCAATTTTGTTATCTAATAAGCCGTGACGCTAACAAGACTGGGCGCCATTTTGTAGCCGTTGATTTAATGATATTGTCAGTATAATGGTTTTAGAATTGATATAAATTATTGCAAACATCAACTAACGCCTACTTTTTGAAGATTGATCGCATTGACTTCTGACGAATTGGCTTGAGAAATCAAATAAATTTTAATTGAGTTAGCCGGTTTGATTGCCACGTTAATTGCTAATATTAATTGCTGGATAAGAATAATTGATTGTATCAAAACGGCGTCTTAAGTTAGAAATGGGGTATGTCGTAAGCATGGTATCATTCTCCGCACCATTTCTCAAATACATTGGGGTGGCGTTCTACGTGAATCGACTGTCATTGTCATCTGACCCTCTCGGTATACTTACCTACATAATACTAGCTACCACCATCATATTTTATACGGTGAACCAGTCAAACGTCTTGGGCTTCTGAATATATGTAACAATGGATCGATGTTCACGGAACCGGAGGCGACAATTTAAGACATTTTGATAGTCACGAACTCTAATGCTTAATTCGGTGCAAATTCTTTAGAGAATTAAAAAAGCTTAACATAGTCGACAATTAGCTTCGGAGTCTATTCATGGATAGGCGAGTGAACACAAGAACAAACTATAATTAACTAGATCATAGCCAAGTAATATCCGTGGACAAGCGAAGTCAAGTGATGTAATAATAGAGGCGCCGTATCGAACATTTCTTTGGGATAATAAGATTTTTTAACGTCTTCATGTATTGATAATCTTCTGATTGTGTTTTTTTAATATAAAAAAAAGAAACGCATTCAGGAAACGAAACATAAATTAATCTAAAACAGAGATGTAATTAACAATTATTTCCATGATTTGATAATTAAACAGATCTTATAACGTATTGGAATCACTATTCGACAAGGCCAACGCCAGAACTCATAAATAAATAAAACTATACTAAACATCTATTTTACTATATACAGATATATCACTTGCGTTCTACGTTTCATTCTCACTCTCACTAAGTTCGTCCATGTCCATATCGATAAGCTCCTCGTCATCATCTTCGTAGGAGTTGTTTAGCTGACTACCATCATCAGGCTTCATGCTTGAGGAGCCAGACTTGCCTCCTGTCTTCGCCTCCTCCTCCTGCTGCATTCGTTTATGTTTCGTTCTTCTGTTTTGGAACCAAACTTTCACCTGTAGACAAAGAATAAAATATACTAATGTAAAGATCAATTCCGCAATGTGGTATTTGGTTTAAAATATGGATCATCATATCTTTATCACTCTACGACCTACGTAAATGTCGTAAGGAACGACTAAAGGAAAATTATGTAACGGGCAGCAGCACAGAGGACTGAATATCTCTCTACTGCGGTTAACTGAACTTGTTTTAACTGTTCTCATTTGTTATTAGGTAGGCTCTTTGCTAATTTGCCAAAAGACTTGGCATAGGTTATGCAAAACATAATACAAGTCGTCAAGATCTATTAGTAAGAGAACAGATACACGAAACCAAACATATAATCATAATCCGTCATAGTCCGCATAGAAAAGGTCCCCCCGCACTTATCGAACGATATATTTCTAATACAAACATAAAATATAACATTACTTGTCTGTACACATAAAGGATTAAAGGAACTAGCCAATAAAAAACTATTCATGCCACCCCTCTGATCATATATCACAAGCTATTGAAAGAAAAATCCGTTGTCGAATTTTACTACCCGCCAGATTTCCCGCGCAAAAAATGGCAGCCATTTTGTGAAACGATTTGTCATGTGCTTAATGGTTTGCGAAATGTATTCATGTTGCGCGTTTGAGATATTACAACTAATGCAAGCTACGTTCCTCTGTTTATTTTGCCAAAAATGGATTTACTGTTTCATTATTTAGGTTAGCAGTTAGTTATTTTAAGCTGTATAAATTATTGTTCACAATGAGTCACTATTGTGTATAATTGGACAAAACTGTTTGACTTATTATTGCAATTGTTGTTACTGTTAAATTATGAAACAACGCCATTAAAATACAAAACTTAAGCTTTTTATTTCCATTAAACAAATAAAAAATTGTGCAGGTAATTGACAGCTTTCATCATAGTTCATTAATCTGGATTTATAATAATACTAGCGGGACTCGAATCGGATTTATGGATACGTTTTTGCGACGTAATTATAAACCGAGTCAATTTTCGGTTATCTCCGTTATTTTTGTTAAAATAGGTAAGTATTTTATAAACCTTTCGGTTAATTTTCCGAACGATTGTGAAAACTGTATCAAAATTCATTGCGTGATTTGGAAGAAGTTAGCGGAGAATTAGACGAAAGAAAACAACGACTGGGTTTTATATAATACTAGCTGCGCTCTACGGCTTTGCCCGCGCGTAAAATAGTAGGTATGTGTTTAATTAATGTAACTCGGGATTTAGACTATTTTCGCAATAAAAGGTATCATATGTCCTGTCTCCGGCACCGAATGTAACTATGTGAATACCAATTTTCATCAAAAGTGGTTTAGCCGTATAAACGCTGAGTGGTAACAAACCCACACACACACACACACACAAACTTTCGCGTATGTAATAATAATAGGACTATTTATTAGAGAAAGGAAGAGATTAATCCTTTCATAGACTACTACTACTGTAGACACAATAGATGTCTTGACTTTTTTCGTTACAATGTAGGTATTATATATATATAATAGTAAATCAAGGAATCTTAAATGCTATATCGCCAGTATATTTAGAGTGTAAGTAACCTATACTTTTCAATAACAAAAACCAGTTCAATCAATTTGTATGTGAACGTACAAAACGTGAGATTACTTCAATCTGGTAACACTCATTACTCGTAAAAATTAAAAGTAAATAAAAAAAATCGCTTAAATTTTGCAAGCAGTAAAAGGATGAAGAATTAAGTAGAAACATTATATGATTATATTTTTTATGGTAAAAGGCAATAAGGTAAGAGAATTGAAATGCGCCGGTAAAACAGGCAATCGCTATGTAAGTTGTAACTATTGCCGTGAAATTGGTTGCATTCGTACGTTTATGGTATTTTACAATTCCGTACATGTTATAAATCACATTAAAGTTTATTACTGATAAAAACTTACAAGGAAATAAACTATTAACTTCATTTTACGAAATTGATATTTTTTTTTTGTTACTGGCAATATATACGTTCGATTTTATTGACACTTTAAAATTGATTGGGTTAAAATATAAAGAAAATTGGGCGCGTACGAATTTATTGAGACTGGCAATATTACATTATTGGTATGAAATGACCGTGGCGACAAACCTATATTGAGTGAATAAAAAAGTACTAAAGCAAATTTGAATATCGAATGTTTGCAAGTTGACGAAGGCGCTTTTTTTGTATGACTGCATTGTATTCGAAAATTTAGTAATGGCTAACAGAAATACTCAGATTATTAGTCACTTAAATTTTATTGTAAATCTAAATTCAATCCAATGCTAACTTTAATTCCAAAGACACGACAGAAAAACATTTATTATGAACAAGGAAACTGTTAAGTTAGACTTAGTTTTTCTGCCACTAAAATTTGTATTAAAATAACGGAGTTAGCATGAGATTTAAATACAAATAATATTTAATTGCTTTTGAGTAGAGAAAGAAACAATTCTTCTGTTACCACCAAAAAAAACTTGATTAAACTCGATATAATTGTCAATTTTTACTCAACCAATCATGAATCCGAGCAAAATTCCCAAACATTCTACTGCAATTAACAAGCTCCCGTATGCCACCCCTCAGCAAGTCACGGTACATTATCTTGTATAGACATCGAATATCAATCAAGTAGCTTCCTGCCACCCTTTGAGTGTAATGGTCCGTGATATCGCATCAATAAGCCTGAGATTTATTTAGTTAACTTTGAGAAACGACTAAAAATTTAATGAACTGTCAATAATCATTTGAAGAATATGCGTAAAGCTAAATATAATGTCGATTTGTGTATTCATATGTAATTACTAGCTTTTCACGGCGTGGTTTCACCCGCGTCATTGCTTACTGCTCTGCTCCCGTCGCCAGTAGCGTGATGTTACATAGCCTATAACCTTTCTCGAGAACTGGGCTATCATACGCAATAAGAATTTATAAAATCCGTCTTGTAGTTCCAGAAATAAACGCGTTCAAACAAACAAACCCTTCCGTTATATATATGTGATTATTACTTTGCATCAAATATTAAAAGTCATTTCCATAGTTTATTCCTTTTAGAAGCTTATGGTATTTCTATCAATAATGTATTTAGCAATTGTAAGACACTTAACCTAGCTTAAAGTTGGCTTTCTGTATATATAAGAGTATATCAATAACTACAGAGGGGCTAAAAAAATTCATAAATCACTAATGCTAAAATAATAGAATAAAGTAGATTAAAAAACATTTGACATATGAGAACGACAATGTTGGCGTTAGCTTATGTCAATCCTTAACATTTTTTAATCGATTCTATTCTATTAGCATTCAAGCCACTTGTCTAGGCCCTCTGTACAGTTTATAAAACAATTCCTACAGCAAGAACGTTAATGAAAGTTATAAGTTTCCTAACAAATGTTATGATCTCTCACATTAGACATAATTATCGGTTCTCTATATTTAATAGTCTATCCAAAGACACATAGCCGTCACATATTTGTTAAAAGCACATATTCGAATAGTTTTAAAAGACTTTCATTTTCTTAATTGTTGTGTAAATGTAAGATAAATAGAGATTATTTAGTGATAGTCTGTTATGAGTAAATTTTAAGGTGTTGTGTAAGTTTAGGATTGTTTAGCTACTATTGCTGGAATAGTAGCTAAACAAAAAACGTCTTCAATCGAAGACCGGCGAGTCCGAGGTAACTGTACCACTTAGCCAGCAAAACCACTGGATCAATTTGAGAAAATAGGTTTTAATAAAACAATTAGCAAAAGACACGCAAGACGGCAAGTAAACTAATCTTTTTATTGTAGATAAAATGCAATAACAACAGATAAAATAAATATAACTTTCACTTTAGATGAAGTATAATTAACTATTATTTCAGTAAACTGTAGTCGTAAGCAGCAATATTATTTCAGACACACATTACATTACACATTAAGTCAGTACTTACTCGCTGAAATCACATACAAAAGATTAAACAAATAAATACTATTTACATCAAACCTCTTTGGGACATAGTAACACTAACACACGAGATACCATAATACAACAATATCATCTTTTATTGTCAGTTTATGATTTATTTTACGGCCAGCTCTCCTCTTAACCTGTGCTTAGTCAGTAATAAATCAAATAATAACAAAATGGATATTATTGCATGCTTTTGTACTCAGTGTTTACTAGCACTGGCATATAACAACTATGTTAGGAGTCTTTGACAGTAGATGTAAAAAAGTTAGCCGTTTACGCGGGTAAATTACAGCTGTCAACGTCTATGACAGTTCCGCGTTTAAATTTAAAATGTGTTGTGCTTGGCACATAATAATATTATTAGTACAATATAATTCGCTGCTTTTCTTTTCACAAGTATTTTTTTTTACATTTCCATAAAGCACTACAGTCTACATATCTCGATGGTTCCGTGGCACTGTGTAAGCACTGCCAACGGTCACTCTAACTATACTAAGAACTTAGCTTTCTGTGGCGCGGTTTTACGCACGGTTTGTTACATCTTTGATTACTGCTCTGCTCCTGTCACCTGTAGCGTGATATTACGCATTATATACATAGCCTATAAACTTCCTCAGGAACTGTGCTATAAGTCAGTCACCTTCGGATATGTCAATTTTGTTTTTTTATATTAAATTAAAAAAAAAACTCTACTTCTACCATGTCCAGTAAGCAGTCTGTGGGATTTGTGGGTACGGTCGCAAAAGCCATCAGGGCAAACTGGTGGTATAGTTGCCATTATGACGGCTTTGCGTGATGCCTTTTCACGTTTAAAAGACTCAGAATCAAAATTTAAACACTTCTTAAGTTACGTAGGCTATCAAATACATCCATAAGTTTTAATGCTCATAAAATTACCAAATTAAAAGACCAACACCAAGCTACTAACATTCGTACAAAAATCACTTTATTAACATCAAATTAAAACTTACCAACCCTACGTAACAACCCCAATTTGTCATTCTAATGTCCCTTTCTAAACTGTATCTGTCTCTTTCCATCACTAATGGCTCAACAATAAAGTAATACACCGATCCATTTAAATTTTCCCCAATTTTGCGCGGTGCCCCTTAATTGCATATCTCCCCTAATTCACCCCATCTCTTTCTATCACTAGACGTTTCATATATCTGTCTCGTTTTGCCTCTAATCCGTAGGGTACCAGTATAATCGCGCACATAAGTACTTAATCGTATTTGGAGCCATGTTGAATGACACCCCTATTTATTTAGTACCACCGTATCTATATATCCCCTTTCCTATTAAAACGATTGTTTGTGGAGAATTATGCCTTTTATTTAACGTCTAGGGTTGTTAGAGCTCCTTTGTTGGAATAATAGAGTTTTATGAGGGTTCATTTTACGGTAGTTTGTGAGCAGATCTGTGTGAAAACCTATTAATCTTGATTGCTTGTACTGAGTACATAAAATTTAAATTGGGATGTTATAAATGTTATAATTGTTCGGTAGACTGTGAGCTGTTCTGGTAACCTTTGCTAATTTATTATAGCAATATCACTATTTCTAATTATAGCAAATTAGGTTTTATATTCTGCCTTCTTCGCTATCTTCTTCTAAACGCAACGGCTTTTGATGTGATTTTCACTATCGCTCAGGAAATATCTGCCGCCAATATTATTCTGCTAATATTATAAACGCGAAAGTGTGTGTGCTGATCTACCCGCTTAAATTGAGGGGTTATTCTTTATTGTTGTATAACACACACCTATTTGAATTGGACATACTTGCTCTTCCATACTCACAATTTCGTAGACTAGCTATTGAAACCTTGAAATAACCTGTCTTATTACTTATTGGAGTAATCCACCATCGCTCTCTATTTATGCGCGTGTTTTTAGTTTTTTATCATTGCTGATATTATTTCGCGAACATTGGTGTGGGTTACACTCTTACAAACTTTATGTATATCATTTTGGTTGTCATGTAAATCCTCAGTGTGTAACTGTTTTATGTTCCTTACAATAAAAAAAATTAAAAAAAAGTACTCCTAAACAGTTCTCAAACGACTCAATGCAAGAGCAGAATGGGAACAAAAGAATAGGTAAGTATTTTTGAATATTAATGTCAGTGGTCAGTTTGTTCCGTATTTATCCTATGAAGTCTCATCACATTTCTTCTCTCATCCCAAACTAGCATTCCTAACTTATCCTATTAAATATTTTCTTATTTCAACCCAAATACATTCCTAATTCATCCCACAGCGAATTTGTATCAAATATTAAAAATAAATAACCCATTGAAAGGTTCAGCCCATGTGTACCTACTTTTATACAATTGAATGTCTGAAGTCTGTATTTATAGTAACACAATCTAAATTGTACGGTTTTTTTGCTGGCAGGTAGCAGTTTCCCTCTTTAAGAAAAAATTATAATGTTAAATAAAAACTTAACCCTATAAAGTTTGTACGAGACAACGCAATTACATAGTGCACACATCTCTAGGGGTATGATATACCGCATGATGAACAAGCGTACAACCCTAGCAAATGGGCCTATGGGACCCACTAGTCATTGGGCAATAATTTAAATAAGCGCGTGAAAGGTTGCAATAAAAACTATTATGATATAAATACTTATTTGTTAGTATAAAAATGAACACTAGTTATTTTATTAAGTTCTACTTAATTATAATAATATGCACTGCTCTCTTCGATAAACCAATTGCAATAGGTTGTTTTTATTTATAAAGCCGTTAAAATATATAAGATTGTAGTCTTAGGATATTTTATATAACATAAAAACAAATCATTACATCACGACTTTTTCCCGAAAGGGTTGGCAGATATATTCAATTACGTTTTACTAGCTACGTTGTATCGTATAATTATTATACCAAGCGATTTGAAAAGTCATTCTTAACAGAACTTTTAACTTACTGCGTTTTAAAGTTGTGCTTCGAGCAATATTTTATCTAAGCAGCCAGTGGCCATTACAAAAAACGGGCAAAAGGTTCCAGTTATAATGTGAAATTGCATTTATACTTACTTCTATAATAAAATATACTCTATACAGAGTGTATACGACGGTATGACATTAAATGCAATTACGTATAGTATGTGACATTATAAAGCGAGACAAAAAAAAATCTACTAAATATCTTCAATAGTTTAGACACAGGACAAATTTTTTAATTTCTTTAATTCTAAATTAACACTATGTAAGTACGTCAAACGGTCACTGACTTAAGTTATAGTCCACGTCGAAGGATAAACGTTGCCGTTCATTACAGTTCAGTGAACTTGTCATAATAAAATGGTGTATTACTTCGTTACTATTAAAATATTATTTATTTTGTTAGAAAATTTCAAATTTTTGTTTTTCGTCAAATTACTTTTGTGATTAATTAGAAATCATTATATGGGCTAGTAACACCTGCCTTTTCATTTAATGTCAAACCGTCGTATACACTCTGTATATGAAGAGGCAGAATTTGTTTGAACGCACTAATCTCAGAAACTACCGGTTGTATTTAAAAAAATCTTTTTGTATTTCATTACCCAATTCATGAGAAAAATTTTGGCTATGTAACATCACGCTACGACATAGGTCGTAGCGTGATGTTACATAGCACGCTCTCATAAGAGAGCGGAGTAATAACCAAAGATATAACTTAACGCGGATGAAACCGAGCTACGGGCAGCTAGTTACACCAATTATGAACTAAAAAACACCATGGTTATTAAATAGTTGTAAACGAGTTTCTGTTAAAATGAGACAATCTGCAGTTTGGCACTCTCTTCGCCATAATGGTGAAATGATAGTTTTTGTAACGTGTGGGTTTTCGATTAGTTTAATTTAAACTGCAATTATTTAAATGCATTTTTTCTACTGTTGCTAATTTAGGTTGAAGTGGTCCACGGTCTACCGTTTGTAGACATTTGCAGCGTAAAAAAAACATATAAATTGAAAATAATTGAATAAAGCTTCTCGTTTCTGATTTTAATTAAACATTAGACAAGTAGTCTTCACATCATTTCACTACTTCATTTTTAAAAGATTATTTCTGTGCAGTATTCTTATGTCAGTGATGGCCCAGTTGATGACTTTTGATGTAATATTTTTAAATGAATTTCGAAAGTCAAATTCTCGAGGCAGAGGAGGAAAATTAAATCAATGCCCATTACAAAACAAACCATAAATCTCTATAGAAATACCCATCAATTTTCTATAGTAGGCTGATCGCGAATTTCCTTTGCCTGATGGCATCGCGATAAGAACAAGAGTCGATTGCGAGCGGATGTGGAAAAGCGCTCGCTTACGTCGTTTCCGGTCGCCATTAGCGCGTTCTACGGAATTGATTAATATACCTAATTTTTACATTTGTATTCATGCTACAACGATTGAGTTTTAAGCTTGATAAATAAAAACTAATGTAGATATCTTACAAATAGATAATGGTGGTATCTCTCTAAATACTGATAAAATAGTTTAGGTACCTGAGGCCCTAGACAAGTGTCAAAGATTTCTATTCTATTTATAAATTAATTTAAAAACGTATTGAATTGACATAATAATATGCTAACGCCAACGCTTATGTCAATCTCATACATTTTATAAACTATTCTATGAATAGAATAGAAATCTTTGACACTTGTCTTTGTACGGTAGTAGATCCACGCTGGATCGTCCGGGGAAGTACTACCCTCTCATAGAAGATCGATTTAAGAGTAGTAGTATCCGTACTACTGAGTTTCGTTCGGTGAGTGAGAGCGCCGGAGGCCTAATTTCCCCCCTTTCTCTTTCCTCACTTCCCTCATTCCCTTCCCTTATCCCATTCCCAGCCGCCATAGTGGAGGCCACCATACCATCAGTTTAAGACTGGCTTTTGGTATAGTGGCCGCCACTTCTGGATTCCACTAACTGCTTACCATCAAGCGGGATGCAGTCACTTTGGTAGGCTCTAATATAAAAAAAAAACACTTGTCGAGGGCCTCAGGTACCTACTTACAATAAAGAAAAATATCACGAGGAAGGCTGGACTTATTTACTTTAAAATACGTAAACGTCAGCTAATGGTCTAGTCTCATGGTATCACTGTCATAAATAAAAAACTTTTACGTCTAAATTTAAGTTTGTTAACTAAATACGTGTTTGAACTTTAGACTCTCAGTAAAATCGTACGAAAAGGCTAAACATTTTTTTTTGTAGGCACGAAGATTATTGGCAAAATTTATAATTCACACTTAAATATTTAAACTATTGATTCTTTACATACCTAACTGATTTGACAAATAATTAATTAGTACTTACACAAATTTTCACTTTATAAAACATTGACAAATATTTTGAATGTTTATTGAAATGGCACCTTCTATACACGTGGGCAAGATACCAGGTAAGTACCTCTTTAGTAAGCCTAACTTTGTAAAGACATGTTACGTTCTAAGTTTATTGTTAATATAACTTTGGTGGCAAACAAGCATACGGCCCAGCTGATGGTAAGTGGTAACTGTAACCTATGGAAATGGCTGTTTTATAAGCATTGAAGATATAATGCTTAAGAAACACAACCAAGCCGTTGCCGACCTTGAAGGGGGAAAAGGATGAGAGAAAAGGAAGGAAACTGAGGTTATAATTAGGTTTAGTTTACTTTAGATATTAATGGCATACGGTGAAGAAAATAACGCAAAAAGATACCTTCAAATAAACCTATAGTATAAAGCGAAAGAGTTTGTTTCTATAAACGCGCTATTCTCTGGGACTACTGGCTGGATTTGTATAATTCTTTTTGCGTTTGATAGCTCAGTTTTTGAGGAAGGTTATAGGCTAACATCACGCTACTGGCGATAGGGGCAGAGCAGTAAGCAAAGACGCAGGTGACTGCGTCGCGGAAAGCAAGCAAGCGTGGCAATCAGTGCTCATACTATTTTGTAGAGGTGTAAGAAGAGGTCTTATTCCTGCAATAGTATAATAATGGGTTACTATTATATTAATAGGATATTTATTAGAAGAAATGTTGCCCCTCCTACAAACATTTCGTAGTAGAAAATCAAATCTTGAACATGTCACCCACCTTTCGTCTTCAACTTAGACGTTAATATATTAATTAACATTTTTATTATATACATAAATGACATAAAAATCACATTATACCTGCGACATTAATTCATTAACTCATAAAATTTTCGATTCAAAAGTTCAATGACTCCAATTAAACCATTGAGTTGATACTATCGTAAAATATGGCTACAATTATCGGTTTATTACCGGACATAATGAAACGGTACCGGAACATAATCATAAAATGATGTACAAAAATGTATAACTTTGTTGCTTACGTCGAAGTAAAAAACGGGACTTAAAGAGTCCTTAAAATGGAAAAAAAAAGGAATGGCGATATAGGTCTTTGTCAATGGTAATCTTTTAATTTTTACTTAATAGTCTTTCTTTTCTTGCGACCTTATTACTGTAATCTTTTAAAATTTTAGCTTCGAAGTAGAATTTCGTCTCGCTCGCACTGTATATTTTAGATCTATGTGAAGACTTTCAGGCTGACGAGAAAATACTTTTCTTAAACACAAAAAAATTAAAATCATTAATTTTTTTTTTATAGAGTTTTGGTGGCAAAGAATGCGTACGGCTCGGCTCACCTGGTGGTAAGTGGTAACCGTAACCTATAGAGATGGCTGTGTTTTCCAAGCATTTTGTTTTTAGCTACGCAAGCAAGTATGCTACTTTTAAATTTATAATGTTACAAAAAAGATTGTATTAATATAACAATAAAAGAGCGACCGAGTTTCTCTTGCTAGTTATTCTTATTGCTCTACCCAGACAAACAAACTAGTACGCAAATTAGCCAAATTTTAATCATCTAAACTTTCATCTGTCATTTTTTTTTAAATTTGATATGGTCTGTTTTCTTTTTGGTTAATGTAAACTCTCGTGCCAGTGAGCAGCAACTATCACCTAATTTAACAATATTTTTTTAACTTTTTAATGTTGCCTAACCTGATACTAGCCCGCGAAAATACAAGACAGTTCTCAATTACCTTAACGACTAATAAAGCACATTCATACAATTTGATCGCTCATTCGCCCCTATGTACCTACCCCTGTCATTTCGCCCCAACGCCCCGCCCCACCGTTCTACGCATGCGTCACAGATTAGAAATATTTGCCTTTCTTATTTGCTCAATCAAATAGGTATAGAGTTGAGTGTATTGATTTAAAAAATTGGCAATGTAGTTTTTATGTGTGATAAATTTAATATACCTAGAAATTTTATTTATTGTACAAAATATTAAAGGAAAATTGATGTATTGCAAATTAAACGAAATAATATTAAGCAGACATGAATATTATTATAAATACATACATAGCTTAACGTCTTTTTATCCCTAAAGTGGTAGGCAGAGGTGTTTAATCACCCACGTGCCGCCATTTTTATTTTTGTGTCCCATGTAACAGAGGGCGAGCCTGTTGCCATTATATCGGGCACAATTCCAAACTCCAGACTAATAGGTACTGAGAACTCTAGACAGTAAATCCAATATCACTTTATACGACCCGGGGATCGAACCCGCGACCTCTGCGTGGTATTCCGTACACAGTACCACCGTACTGAGACAGTCGAGTCGTTAAATATTATTAGATATAAGTAATTCTATTGTAGACAGGTCTTATGTAACACTAACTTGCCGCGGCGCGGTTTCACTCGCGTCTTTGCTTACTGCTCTGCTCCCGTCGCCAATGGCGTGATGTTTTATAGCTTATAACTTTCCTCGAGAGCTGGGCTATCATACACAAAAAGAATTTTGCAAAACCGATTGGTAGTGCCAGAGATTAGCGCGTTTAAACAAACAAACAAACTTTACGGCTTTATACAGAGTGTATACGACGGTATGACATTAAATGCAATTACGTATAGTATGTGACATTATAAAGCGAGACAAAGAAAAATCTACTAAATATCTTCAATAGTTTAGACACAGGACAAATGTTTTAATTTCTTTAATTCTAAATTAACACTATGTAAGTACGTCAAACGGTCACTGACTTAAGTCATAGTCCACGTCGAAGGATAAACGTTGCCGTTCATTACAGTTCAGTGAACTTGTCATAATAAAATGGTGTATTACTTCGTTACTATTAAAATATTATTTATTTTGTTAGAAAATTTCAAATTTTTGTTTTTCGTCAAATTACTTTTGTGATTAATTAGAAATCATTATATGGGCTAGTAACACCTGCCTTTTCATTTAATGTCAAACCGTCGTATACACTCTGTATATAATAGTATAGATGACTAATGCCGGGTTAATGTTATCAGATATTTCTGTGTTAAATTATTTATGAACATTAAAAAGAATATACGCTTAACGCTTATAGTTTTTCGTAAGGCGCTGTACGTAGGTACTTAAAACTCGATTCCAATTTTACAGTTGGGTGACGTGGAGAAACGATATCGACGCCTGAAAGATTGTCGTATTATACTGCACCTTAGCAAGTGCCCAATAAAAAACAATACAATAAATTATGTTTAGATTATATTATAAGTAAGACTTAAGAGCGATCCTTAATTCCTAACCTACCTGGGACAATGGAATTATATAATAAATGAAATAAACAACGCTATCTATGTTAAATACATACATAGATCTATTGTATTTATTGTCCATATCTAATCTCTATATCTCATTGATCAAAAGCTGTTTTCGCACATAGCAGCTATTTGCCAAACGTTTGGAAAAAAAGAAAAATAGAAATAAAAAAGAAAATACATTTATTTGACACAGACAAAAGACGAGAAATTTTTTTTGGTATATATTTCGGTTTATTCCTATTCTATTAACTCTCAGTAGCGCCGCGTTTGCTTGGCATCTGTATCAGCTTGGCATAGTGTTGCTACTAGGCTTCTATTGTAGATAGGGTGATGAATTAAATAATAAAACCTGCCATGAGAAACGAACAATATAACAGTGAAAACCCCATTTAAATCCATTGAGCGATTCTTAAAATTTCATTATCGATTTTAATCAGAGACGCTTCTCAGCTACTTTCTTGCATACTATACTATGTGTATAGATGGTTACATTTTTTTTTTATGAATAGAACAAATTTCATAATTAAAATACACATTTCCATCATAATATACCAACGGTTTTTACGTAGTCAAGCTATTATCGTAAAAGTACAAAGCGTAGGTTTATTTACCTCTTTACTGAAATAAAAAGTGTAGTTACACACAATGTAGTAATTAACAAAATTAAACAATATAAATATACAAGATATTATTATGTATATGGGTGGGTAAACACAAAGTAACTGCTAAAACTAACTTATTAACATTTTAATAGCAATATACTCGTATAATGTTTTAGTATATTATGTATTTAGCTGTCAATTTAAATTAGGTAGGTTGTAATTTATATGGAACTAGCTGTTGCCAGCAGCTCTGCCCGCGTAAATGTCGGTTATATCTCTGTTTATACATTAACGATTTTTCATATATATTTCCATCCCCTATTTCAACCCCTTCATGCCATTTATTCGCAATAAAAGATAGCCTATGTTGTTACCCGAGGTCTTATTTATCTCTATACCAAGTATCATCAAAATCGGTTTAACGGTTTGGCGTGAAACCGTAACAGACATACAGACAGAGTTACTTTTGTATTTATAATATTAGTATGGATTTATAATCCACGTTATTTTATTCTAACATGTATGTAGGTATGATATGAAGTATGCCTATTTTCCGCGACATTACGATTTAGGTAGTAGCACCGAATAAATAATTGTAGATATCTATCACGATGTTAGAACATTTAACTAGGAAAATGTCTACGCGTATTCCCCTCTTGCTAAGACTACAGATTACAAAACCTACCTAACTAAGGCCGCTATTAGACTATCATAGACTAAGGCCGCTATTAGACTATCAGAAATATGATCAAAGATGTGTAAGTCATTTTTAAATTAAGAACATATGACGGTATAATAACTACATGTGATTATCTATGATCATAGTTTGAAGGTCGTCGAACTATGATCATAGAATTTGACAGATATGAAATCATATTTATATGATAATGTAATACCGCTCTAAGGCCCATGTCAATGTTTGTCTTCGTTTAATTCTTAGGTTAAGTGTGCATGATATTTTGTATTTTAGTTTATGTGATGAATCGTATCAAATTTAACATATAATAGTGCGTTGTTTGTGTGATTGCCAATGAAAATTTGAGATTGCATAATAATTACTTTTATTAATTACATTTTTCTAAAAGTTGTTGTATACATATTTTTTAATCTACAAGTTAATTAATATCCCGCTACTAGGATAAGCTATCATGTTCATAATTAAACACGCAACAAGCAAAAAATTTTCGTTTAACGCGATTAGGATTAATTTTTCTTTTTAATTATTTTTTAATTAGTAGCAACTGAAGATGGTGTTGATTGCTAATCAATTTGTACACTTGTGAATTCGTTGTGTAGGGCTATTTAGCAATTAGTGAGTTCGAGAAATCTAATAAGTATACAAATCTGTAGTTTCTAGCGCAAAATCTTAATTGAAACTAATAAATGATAATGATGTACCTATTATCTCATTTACTAAATATTAATAAGTAATTATTTCTGACACCTACTTTAAAAAGTCACTTCTTTATACTGAACCCTTGTCCGTAAATCCATCTTGCGTAAATTAACTCTCGGTCTTAAAAAAGTAACAATATTTTTCATTCCCATAAAATGACAAGTTTGAAAATAAATAAAGCTAAGAAAATAGTAATCGATGCTATCGAATTAAAATAATAATTCTAAATATAAATAAACAATAAAAAAGAGTTAGTTTATAAAAGCTATGATAATTTAAATCAATTGCTGTGTTAAAATACGGATCACAAAAAGGTGTTAAAATAAAAGCAGACATACAATAATGTAAATCAATAAAACGTTAAATTTAATATCCTCAGAAGTAACTATATTACGCGATTTAACACGTAAAACTGATTAACATCGATGAAATATAAAAAGTTTTACAATAAAAAAGTTATAAAAAAAGTAATAGCAATAGTCTCACCTAAATAAGAAAAAAATGCGAAACTAAATAAATAATTCGATAAAGTGCCTCGCATAATCGAAAACAAACATATAAATTTAAAAAATCGAACACTTTAACAGCTCAATTCACCATTATGCCTACTTAAAATTATGAGTAATCAAAAAATATAAGCAACATTACCAACATAACGAGCGAAAATAAAAAAAATAAAAATTAAAGTATGTATTTCCTTTAAAAATTATGTTTTCGCCAGTTCCAATAATCGAATTAAGTATAGTAAACATTTTATCATAATAGTCGGCTATATACGAACATATGAGCGGGCCAGCTGCGTGTAATTTAGTTAATAATATAAAATTACTTGTATCAAGTATAACCTGTCTGAGGTACGTAACGTCATCTTGGTTTGGAAAAAATACTTTGGATTATAACCTTCTTGTTGATAACTGTTTAACACTTCCTCTGTATTACAAATATTTGTTTCGAGATTATAACAGTTTAAGTATTCTAATCGTTTTAAGTATAACTAGCTAAATATATACTTAATAATAATACCAGCCTGTTCATTGTTCCACTGCAAGGCAAAGGCCTCTTCTCATATAGAGAAAAGGCATGAGCATTATTCACCACGCTTGCTCAAGGCGGATTGGCAATTTAAGACTTTTGAATCCAGGTTTCCTCACGATGTTTTAGAACGTCAGTTAGAAATGTCCAAGATAAACTTAAAAGGTAACTAAGTATGTATTTTATTGCTGTGGAATAATAATGGTATTGTGGGTAACAATTTCTTCTCTTCTGTCAGCCTCATAAAAAAATCCTTTATTTTTCCTTTATCCTATCAGAAGGCAGGGAAAGAAAGCAGAGAAGTCTATCTTCTGCATTCTCTGTAAAAAGCATGAGTATTGACCATTACGCTAGTCAAGGCGGTGTGGCAATTTTCGACTTTGTAAGCACAGGTAATAAGTCCAGTAAATAAGTCGTAATGGCCCAGTGGTTAAAAGCCTCGGCTTCGTAAACACGAGGTCAGGGGTTCGAATCTGGGCAAAGTACCAATGTGATTTTTCAAATCATATGTAAGTACTTTCTAAGTTTATCTGGACATTACTGATTGACGGTGAAAGAAAACATTGTGAGGAAACCTGGACTTTTAAGAAAATCTGAAATCGCCAATTCGCCTTGAGCAAGCGTGGCGATCAATGCTTATACCTTCTCAGTATGAGAAGAGGCCTTTTCCTGCACCGGGATAATAATGAACCGACATGATGAAACACAGGTTTCCTTAGGATTTTTCTTCACCGTATGTCAGTCAAATCCAAGGCAAAACTTAAAACACTCTGACCTTGTTTAAAGTAAGTCGGACGCTTTAGCCATCAAGATTTTACGAACGGTTTTAAAGAGTAACCTGAGTTTCTTGCTGGTTCTTCTTAAAGCATTACATCATCAGCTTACTGGCTGTAGATTAATTAGCTGACTTTTTTTTTGGTATTTTGATATTCTTAAGAGTGTAACTTAGATATAGGTAAATGAATAAGTAAATAAAATTAAGGCTGTAAAGAAAATAATCTTTATTATTATAGTTAAGTAAGTTTGTTTGAACGTTTGAACGCTACGAGCGAGCGACAGGAGCGGAGCGAGCTCAGTAACCAAATGCGTAACTTAGCATTGGTGAAACCGCTCTGGAAAAGCAAGTAATTTTATATTATTAAAAAAAAATAACCCATTATCCACGTGCTTACGTCGGCATATATATTCCGTAGAAAAACAATAATGGCTTTCTTGCGATGTTTATGATGTGTGTCGTTACTAATTGACAAAAAATGTGTGACTATTGGGGTGTTTAAGACAATTTTCGCCACCAGTTAGCGCCACTTTCACTTTCACATTGGGCCAATCAAGGGTTAACTTTCAAAAAGCTCTTGACACCTAGACCTGACGCATCAGTGCTGCCACGTCGTGGGCGCCATTTTAGAAAACCCTCTCAGCAATTTTCTTTTGTCCGTATGCCCGTGAATTATCCATTTTGTAAATTAAACATTAAAATTGCCGAGAAGAAACCCTGATAATATTTGTTTTGATAGCGCTGGCAAAATGGAAGACCTTTTACTAAAGGGGCGCCAACTGGTAGCGAAAATTTTCCTTTCCTCATTAGTATACGGAAGTTAATTTCGGAAGAAAGTTCAAATAAATGCTATAAATTATATCAAAGACAATAATGTTTTTATATCGCGTTTCTTAACCACATTAAACCTGTATTATTAAGTTTATATAATTTCAGAATACTATATAAAGACATT
This sequence comes from Parascotia fuliginaria, assembly GCA_963082885.1. Taxonomy (NCBI): domain Eukaryota; kingdom Metazoa; phylum Arthropoda; class Insecta; order Lepidoptera; family Erebidae; genus Parascotia; species Parascotia fuliginaria. The sequence goes on along the minus strand of OY720194.1, from coordinate 10,410,345 downwards.
TACCATTATTTAAACAAAATTTACATAATAATAATGGAAATAAAACATAGTCTGGTTCATCACTGTACCATAAATTATAGGCGTTCGGCCTCATTACTCTATAATTCTCTATGATAATCGTTGTTTGACTCGTCGCTTAATGATTGCTACTGATGTTGATGGAATACACTTTTTTATTGTTAGAATTCCGTAAGTAATGAGGTTTCACTACATTTTTAAATACAAAAACAGGTTTTTGTAATGGAATAGTTAGTCGTCTTGTTACTAAGTATGTGTACCTACAAGAAAAGTTTTTTATATTAGCTTACCAAAGTGACTACATTCTGCCTGATGGTAAGCAGTCAATAGAATCCAGAAGTGGTGGACACCATTCCAAAAGCCAGACTACTGGTATGGTAGCCTCGACTATGGCGGCTTCGTGAGATGATTTTTCACCCTTAAAGGACCCAGGGTCATAATTAGATGGGAACACATGCGCTGGTAAAGAGTACTAGGCTTTAATTTAGCGACAAAGGTATGAGTATTTTACTATAAAATAATAATAATAATACCAGCCTGTTTACTGTTCCACTGCAGGACAAATGCTTCTTATCATATAGAGGAGGCATGAGCATTAATCACCGCGCTTGCTCAAGGCGGATTGGCAATATCAGACTTTTGAGTCCAGGTTTCCTCATGATGTTATTCTTTACCAAAAGTCCAAGATAAATTTAAATAAATAAAATTAAAAATAAATAAAGTACATAAATAAATAATTTAAAATTTTATAGAACAATTTTTTTTAAAAATAGTCTTTTAGTATGAGTCCACACTCCACTCAGGTTAAGCATTCAGTGGAGTTTAGGTGTGGTAGACACCTTCTTAATAACATCATGGTCCTCACCAGCTTAGCTTTCTGAAATGCTTATTTCACTCCTCGCTTAAAATATTCAGGATCGAATTTATTTGTATTTAATTGTCTGGTATATTTAAAACCTAGAAAGCCAATGGGCAACTAAAATCAACAATTTCTTATAAATGAAGACTAAGACGTTTGTCGACATTTTTGCCAGCGGCAGCGTCAAATAAAAAAATGTAATCTAATTTGAAATATGTAGATAAATTCAAACAACAGCCACCTTAAAACAAAATTACAACTTCATACTAAACTAAATTACGTAAAATCCTTCGTGAGAGATAGATATTTACCTATATTTTCTTTCACATTAGAGATATGGCAGTAATCTTTAAAATATTCATAATGTTTATTATTACTTGTCATAAAATAAATAAAAAGCAAGATTCAAAGAAATTATATGAGCATAAAATTCTACGGAACCATAGAATTTATTCGCTAATCAACCATCATTTTTTACATCATCACCAGTGTTGCATGATACGATTAACGCTAATTTCCTACCGCTTTAATCAACTTGTATAGCCATGTCGTTTTTTTTCTACCAAATTGGTAGTTTCTAACATTTGTCGAGTTAGTCGTGAGTAGTTGAGATAATAAATGTTGTTGTTGGTACTTTATGTTTGTTTGTAAGAGCTATAGGTATTAAGTTATTTATTTATCCGGTCAATCCGGCCCATTAATGCTGAACCAGTGAGAATCTACTACCGTTTTTTCACTATATCTCTATACCATCAACTACCAAGGCTGGTATGTACCAGTTTATTTTGTTTAATTTTTTATTTTATTTAGTTGTATAGTCGATCATAAAATTCCTTTACCACCCTTAGAGTAAATATCGTTTGTATATCACAAAACAATAATGTCTATTTTTGCTTGCAAGTGACCTCAGTACAGTGACAGTTGTGACTTTCATAATGAGTCTTATTGAATTTTAAATTTATTGGAAATTTTTATTAGTAGTGGTGTGTCGTCATCTATCTAGCCAATGATGACGCACAGAGAAATCAAAGTGAAAAGGGCGACTAGGAGTTTACAGCATAGAAAACAAAGATGGCGCTATCTACAACTTTAGTCCACTCCTATACAAGATGTATGGGGGCCTAAATCGCGATATTAACATTCTCACACTAACTAAATATATTACAAGTCCCGACTACCAACTGTCGGGCAGTAGTCTGCCAGGCTCGATGACCTAGCCTGGTGGAGGATCCTTCCTTTGATTAAAAGTATATGGTGTAATACCTCCACATTGGTATACCTCCAACCAAAGGGAGGATAAAGCAAATATGTGGTCGTTTATACTAATAGTGGTACAGATTAGTAGTTACGAATACTATTGGAAGGTTTACACATATACCTCATTAGGTTTGATTGTGTGCCAAGGATCGTTACATTACGGATACTAATTAGTCGTTAATGATTTATAATCACTACTTTAGTTTAGTGTACTATGTACGGTTAATAGCAAAATTATTAAATCAGTTGTGATTTTTATTAAATAAAAACTTCAGTAGGTAATTAAGGCACATCTAAACACATTGCGGATACTGCACCCAATAAACGCAAATATCTCTGTCTACCTCTTCTGAAACAACAGCTTGATGCAGCAAATATATCATACTTTGTGTAACTAAACTTGGAGCTCTTTACCAACTCATCTGTTCCCTGCTAACCCTTCGTCCGCGTACGTCACTAAGTTTTTCCTCTGATCTTAAGCAAGGCGTGGAACGAACTACCAGCTGCGGTGTTTCCCGAGCGCTATGACATGTCCTTCTTCAAACGAGGTTTAAAGAGAGCATTAATATCACGGTAGACAGCAGCTTCGCGGAGCCTCTGGCATTGCAGAAGTCTTAGGCGACAGTTACCACTTATCATCAGGTGGGCTGTTGGCTCGTCTGCCACAGTAGGCAATAAAAAAAAATAAAAAAGGCGTGAAACCGTCATAGTTGGTGTATGAACAATCAAGCCAGCAGTCAAAAATCAAATATCGAGAGGATTTGTTCAGGTCGCCCTTAATTTATTATAGAGGCATCCGATTTAACCTAACAACTGGGACCGACTTTTATGTGCCCTCCGAAGCACGGAGACGCTCAAATCAAATATCTATGCAGTCACCCATCCATGGACCAGCCGTACTCTAAGTTGCCTAATCCGCTAATCGTTTACCGATCAGTAAGCGCAACGAGCTATGAGGGCCTTAGGCCAGCAGCTTCTATTGGAATATCTGTTTGTCTTCCTGGATCCCACAACTTGCTTTACCATCAGGCAGATTGAAGTCGTACTGATAACTTATATTGATCATGACACTCGATTTTTTAGCCATGAACCGATCGTAAATAAAATGATAGTAACAAGTAGCATCAAACAATAAGCGATATAATGACCGACATTATCGTAACAATGAAATCGCGTTAAGAGTATCAAGCGTTGCGTCTAATTGTTCGAAACTGAATGAAAAAAACCGCTTTAATTACTGGATCATTAGGCGTTGGCGTGCGTACGCGCCGGTAACGATAGCAACACAATAACAACACTTATACTTGAAAGAAAAAGTAATGAAGGCCACTGTTACATGGCAAGTGACAACAATGCCATAGATTTTTGTTGTCTTTGAAATTCAGCACGCAAAATAAATTTTGTTATTTAAATTTTATTGATTAGCTATGAACGTATCAGAACGTATGACGAAAAGCAACACAATGCGTACTACTATGCCTACTACAGCGTTGCTTTAATTGTTGACGGTCCGTGCACGCTACAGTGTTGGTCGGTGACGAAACGAAATGAAGTGGACATAGTCTCATACTTATTTTTTTTTTTTTATATTATAGACTACCAAAGTGAATGCTGCCTGATGGTAAGCAGTCAGTGGAATCCAGAAGTGGCGGCCACTATACTAAAAGCCATCGTCTTAAACTGCTGGTATGGTGGTCTCCACTATGGCGGCTGGGAATGGGGTTAGAGGAAGGAAATGAGGGAGGTGAGGAAAGAGGGAAGGAGGGAAATTGGGCCTCCGGCGCTCTCACTCACCGAACGAAACGCAGTAGTATGGATACTACTACTCTTAAGTTGATCTTCTATGAGAGGGTAGTACTTCTCCGGACGATCCGGCCCATTCATGCTGAAATCAGCGTGGATCTTGACTTACTATACTTATAAATACAAAGAGTTCTTTTTGCTTGTCATGTTACTATTACGGTCAAATATGATACGTTGTAGTGGGCTACACCCTTTAGCCTCCAAGAATGAATGACTACCCAGCAGCAAGATGGGCAATTATTATCACAACAACTGTGGATGGAACTACAACTTTGTTTTGGAAAAATATATTTTCTTTAAGCAGCAAAATAAATGTCTACCAAAAACGCTCAACTCTGTCTGATGATACGCAGTCAGTAAGTAACAGTTGGCTCCTTAAGTGGCCTCTACTATGGCAGCTTTATGAGATGCTTTGTCACGCCAAGCTTAAAATGCCCGTGATGGACATTGGAAAAATATATATACGCTGCTACTTATGTAGGTAACTCAATCAAAATCTGTACTGTGGCACTTAGCAGTTCAAGAATTCCCGGACAAGCGACCAGTACTAAAGCATTTCCATTGTTTGTATGTGGAAGAAAGGGTGGCACTTATCTATCTGCACTATTATATAAAGCGGAAGAGTTTCTTTGTTTGTATGTTTGTTTGAACGCGCTAGTCTCTAAGACCAGTCAGATTTTAATAATGCTGTTAGCGTTTGATAGCCTAGTTCTTAAGAGAGGTTATAGGCTATAAAACATCACGCGACGGGAGCAAAGCAGTAACCAAAGATGTAAATTGACAAGCTAGTTACTTAATACAAATGTTATCACGTTAATATTATTTTGCTATCGCTACAAGTGAGTTGCAAACCAGCCGGGTGTGGCCGTTACTAATACTAATAGCTCAACCTAGTTTCTAAACAACACTCAACGTTTTTTCATAATCATTAAGTCTGCATCGATGTTACAAGTAATTACTTGATTTATATTCTGTTAGCTTGTTCGATTATATTTCATAATAATGTCTCGATGCTTTACTTCAATGTTATTTAATCTATAATGTAAAAATGAGTCGCTGAATGTGTTGCTAAGCGCAAATCTCGAGAGCAGTTAGTACGAGGATGGTTCTTACGGAGAGAAAAATTTAAAAAATATTTTTCTATATTCCCATACAAAAGTATCTTTATTTATCCCAAAATGTAAAAAAAATGTACATCCGTGCGAAGGGCTGCTAGTTTACAATAAAATAATAAATAATAATTGCCAAGAGCCTCCATCAACACCTGAATAGGCTCACGTTAGGTGGCTGGATCATGGTCCTGATGCAGAAGACGGTCCTTCTTGACACAGCCCAAATTGCGAGGAGGTTCCTGTCTAGAGCCCTAGGTAGCTTGATTTATGTACCCGATATCGATAAGTCCTCAATTTTTATATTTTTAAATTTATATTTTATATTATTTGTATATTTAAAAAAAGGTAATATATTTATTTTAAAATAAAGAGGAATAATAATACCAGCTTACTGTTCCTCAGTCAAAAGGCCTCTTCTCAGAGAAGGTATGAGCATTGATCGCTATGTGGTTTCAGGCTTTCTCACGATGTCTTCCATTGCCATAAGTCAGTCGTATCTACGGCCAACTTTAAAAATATCATATTGGTTGACTGGTTTTGAATACATAACCTCGTGTTTACGAAGTGGGTGCTTTAACCACTAGACTGTAATAACTTTTTGCCCGACTGCCGAAGTCAAGTAATGTTTTTCGAGCATATATATGTATGTATATATTATTTATTTATGTATGTATGTAAGTGTGTGTATGTATGTCAATCTTTTTCTTTTCATTAATTTTTTTTCCTTTAAATAGTTTTGGACCAAATTACAATTTATATCTACTTAAGAAAGTGTTAAGATTTACATTACATTACTTTTATAATTTTTTCATGATACTCGCGTGACAAAAATCTCAAGATGTGACAAAATTATTCACGACAAATTTCTTAAATATATATAATTCGTGACTTTTTGTTTGAAATTGTCAATATTGATAGATGAGTGACATGCGCTATGTCACTCATCTATCAATATTGACAATTATTAGATGATCGCGTGACACACATGTCTGTATTTGACAACATTAAGCGCGATAAATTGCACAATTATGAAATAACAAGTCTTGTGTTGTCGACGTGTGGCTGATTAGTTAATTTATAAACCAATTTACTTGTCAAAATTTACAACGAATACCCTTTTTTGCGAAATTAATTATTATTAAAATTTTGAGAACAAATCACACAATCTTTACAATCTTTTATAGCAGTCTTATTATAACCTTACTTTGTCTCTATTCTTGTTTTTAATGATACAAAAGAAAAAGACGAAACACAGTATAAGATTAAAATAATACTGCTGAGATGGTAGTAGGCCCTCAGGTAGTAAACGTAATTAAAAATATACCCTTGCAATTACCACAAATTTTATTTAACTGGGTGGAGTCGAACTATCAACGTAGTTATTCTTATCTAACAATCTTAAATGTTTGTTCAAGTATATAATGAATGCACCTTTTGGGACCGATATCACATAGGTAGCAATTAATCTACTAAATAATTTTCCAGTTGGTAGATTATGGTAGATTATCGCTTGAATAGCTGGAGGGTTTGGTAGATATTACGCGTATAACTAACGAATAAATGCAATTAGAATGTTAATTTGTACCTTTATTATACGACGCAAAAACTGTAATAGGCCGTGTCTAACTATTGATTGGAAGTTACGTATTCAATTCCAAGGTCAGATGATGACGTTTCTGTAATTTCCCCTTAAGATCATTCGCACAAAAGAGTGGCAAGCAACGTCGCAATTTAGTGTCGTAGGTGACTGGCCTGTTGGTCTAGTGGTTAGTGATCCTGACTGCTAAACCGGAGGTCGTGGGTTCGATTCCCACCTAGGACAAACCTTTGTGCGATGAGCATGATTGTTTGTTCTGTGTCTGGGTCTAATTTATCTATAATATGTATGTAGTTTCAAAAAAAATAATTATATATGTAGTTGATCAGTTGTTTAGTACACCCATAACACAAGCAAATATAATTGCTTAATTTGGGGCTAGATGGCGCTGTGTGAATGTGGTAGAATATTATTATTATTATTATTCTTATTATATTTGCGTGGTTTTAAATTTTTATCATTTAATCGAAGCTATATTTAAAAATGTTTTTAGAACACTTTTTAGAATTTATTACGTGAAAGCTGTATAAAAAGTAAGTAACCATAATATGTGAACTCTTATGTGTGAACGCTCTTAAGCCTTTTCCTCTCATCCCTTCCTCCTTACGGGGTCGACAACGGCTTAGCTGTGATTCTTAGCATTGTTTCGGCAATACTTAGAAAATACAGTCAAGTCTTAAGGTTACGTTACCACTTACTATCAGGTGGGTTGTAAAGTTGACTAAACGAAAGAAACAAAAAAGCAACATTTTGAGGCTATCAAATTTGGCGTAAGATATTTAGTTCCCAGAGTTAACACCAGGAGCGCTGTCTGTTTTCTCATACGAATTATTTGTCGCTGTCACCGGTGACTTGATCACGCCATCAGTGTACCAGTAACTAAAAACTATTAGTATTGTGTACCAACCTGTGTCTCAGTCAAACTCAACGCCTGCGCGAGTTGTTTCCTCTCAGCTCCCACCACGTAGTGATTCTTCTCGAAGGCATGCTCCAGCTTCAGCAGTTGTGAGGGCGAGAACGCTGTTCTGATTCGCTTCGGTTTGCGGAACGGTTGTAGAAGGAAGCCTGGGATATCTGGACCTGTTAACAAATGGACAAATAATATTTGTTAGTCACCTTTTAATCCATGTAAACCAGACTATCTGGATTTTGTTTTTTTTTTTTTTTATATATTAGCCTACCAAAGTGACTCTACCCCGCCTGATGGTAAGCAGTCAGTGGAATCCAGAAGTGGTGGCCACCATACCAAAAGCCCTAGTCTTAAACCGCTGGTATGGTGGCCTCCACTATGGCGGCTGGGAAAGGGGGTTAGGGGAAGGGAATGAGGAAGGTGAGGAAAGGGGAAAGGGGGGAAGTTGGGCCTCCGGCGCTCTCACTCACCGAGCGAAACGCAGTAGTACGGATACTACTACTCTTAAGTCGATCTTCTATGAGAGGGTAGTACTTCCCCGGACGATCCGGCCCATTCATGCTGAAACCAGCGTGGATCTACTACCGTATCACCGTATCAATGGTACAACTGTATGACAAAATTTTTCCATAAAGAAAAAATTGCTGGCAAATTAGTAATCACAGATTAATTATATGTATTACTAGCTGTTGCCCGCAGCTCCGCGTTCCGAGAATACCAGTTATCGCAGTTTTAATACAAAATTTCATACCCTATCTCAACGCCTTCAAGCCTTTATTTTTGCTATAAAAGATTTTCTTCTTTCGCATTTATAATATTAGTATGGATAATGCAGTATTCGTAGTACACCTCTGAGATGTACCAAGAGTCAGAACTGTGCCCATAGTCCACGCAGGTTGTAGTTGTCAGTTGGGCCACGGCTAGGAAACCATATTTTCCTAGTTGTTGGTCTGATAAATGTGGCTTAGAACCGATGAATTGAGGAATCATCAAACTGCTGCCTTAATTGATTCCACTATGGTAGCTTTATGAAACGTTTCTTCACGCCCCACTTAACAGACTCAGAATCAAATTTAGCAGAAAACATATTCAATAGTAAAGAGGTTTTAATTAAGCAACATATCACATAAGTATAAATCACTTAACCTCTATTTATTACAGCTTTGCTGAGAAGTTGCCAGTGATAAACTGACAAAATACATAAATTGCAAATATAATCAAATATAATTGACATAAGCGTTGGCGTTAGCATACGTCAATCCCATACATTTTTTAATCTATTCTATGAATAGAATTGAAATCTTTGTCGCTTGTCTAGGGCCTCAGGTAATACACTACAAGTAATTTAAGTACTACTATGTATATTATATTAAAGTAATGGGTCCGAAATAACCGCTAACGGCAAATCGACCCTCGAGGTCATGACAACTATTATATGGATTGGTACAAGCAAGAGGTTAGTGGCAATGGGGACAGATCTTCACCTTCCTAGGAATTAAGACCACTTAGAATACTTATATTCCTCCCCCAAGCAGAAAATTCAGGAGTAGCGACCACAAACCGAAAAGTTCAGGGATAGCGACCATAAACCAGAAAATTCAGGAGTAGCGACCATAAACCGAAAAATTCAGGAATAGCGACCACAAACCAGAAAATTCAGGAGTATCGACCACAAACCGAAAAATTCAGGAGTAGCGACCATAAACCGAAAAATTCAGGAGTAGCGACCACAAACCGAAAAACGCTTAGAATATAGAAGATCGGTGGATGAGGGCTCACGACTGGCTAAGGTGGCGAAAATTAGGAGAAGCCTATCTCCTGCAGTGAACGTTTTTCTGTCGATATAATGAGAATACTAAAATTAACTAGCATTTTAGTCAAAACACGTCCATTGCTGTCCATAGACATCACCCAAGTATAATAATATATCGCCCCTTCAACTGTTCATGACAACCGTTTTATTGAGGCACCTAACACGATAACAAAATGTTATATCGATAAAATTCATAACATAAGTTTTCTTTTCGGAAAGTGTGGGCGTGTAACGCTGTAGGTATATCACCCATGTTTCACCAGCTATGATGCCATAACTTATCTTTGACTTCGGCTAAATACTGAGAATTTTTTAAAACCCAATATCACTTTACCCCCAACTCAGGGGTCGAACCCGAATCCTTTCGAATCCATTCTGTCAGTCAGTACACAATAACAACAAGACACTCAATAAAATTAAATTTGTAAAGTCCAATGAAATTCCTTTAGTCGAACACGACGGCATTGCATGTATTCAACGGGAAACATACGGATTTATAACATACAAGTTAATACTCATAAGGTAACATTAATATTACTTAACCCTTGTCAAGTTAAATAAAATAACATATACGGCCACGACATGCCAAGAACAGTAATAAAAATGTCGCTAACAACTCTATTCAACGTAGCATATAAAATTGTTATATCATAAATAATGCATGAGTCTATGAACAATATCTATATATCATGTCAATTAATACAGTTAAACACTCTAATGATGTCTTATTTATTTCAATTGAGAAAAATGGTTTGCGTTAAATATTTTTATTTAATAGTTTTTAACGTATTTAGAGGTTAGAGTTCATATTTGGCGCCAAACGACATGAAAATCATCTGTCATTTTTATACAACAAATTAGCAGATTAAAAATATTTACGATAATAACTTTTATTCAAATTACTCATTCGAAATTCGAAACTATCAAAATAATGGCCATAGCCCAAAATATCCGAAAAATAAAAAACAAAACTTAATTCCGCCTGCACTAACCTCGCAGTGAGGTACCTACTATTAAAATTAAATTAAACAAAGATTACCGCTAAACGACTGCGAGCCCCGGGAGGATAATCCATCAACCACTTATGTTATTTCACGTACTAAGAAATATGAAGTAATGAAAGACTACAAATTATACAGTCGAGTATTTCTGAAATATGAACGCTTTTAGTTTTGTGTTGAAATCTGACGTTTATCAGACATATAATACTATTTTTTTAAATTTAAAATGGTTCATAATATCATGTATTTTCTTGCGTACTTGCTATACAAGTAATTAGCGGAAGAATATTAACAGAGTTTATGTATTTACGTTGCGCTATTTTGTTTTTATGTTGAATTATTACAAGAAATATTTCCTGAGGAAATACCTAATTAAATATGTAGCAACACGATTAATATATTTGCTAATTGTATTCATTAATACCGAAATTGTTTGTATTTTGAAAGCAGTCCACTGACATGATATCTGAAGTAATGCAATTAATAAATGTTTCTAATTTAAAAAGCAGGGATGACACCAATTATTTTCGTTCTGATTTATGGACCATTTAATGCTTAAAATAAAGCAATAGTCCACCCACCCAGGGTGGACTAATGCAGAAACATAAAATACAGAAACAATACTTTACCAAAGAGTAGTTTGGAGTTAATTTGATAGCAAATCTACTTTGTTTAATCTCGTTTATTATTCAATATTACTTAGCAATTGCTTACTTAGATATCAAAATATCTACAGCAAGTAATTATACATCTGACAGAAGATAACAGTAAGTTCCTGCTATTGATATTCGAAATCTATGCAAATAAACTCGCAGGAACATCGCAGTAGTCCCAAAATAACATGCACAATAACTGTTCACATAGTTATTATGACTTCGTTTAACTACTGTCACTACCGGTTTTAAGAACGTACAAAGCAATTACAAATAAAAAATGACACGCCTACTTCAAACAATTACAATTACTTGTAGATTACCGAACCAATTTAAGTCTCGTATCAAAATGTTAAAGCTTTCAAGTTGGATTACAAACCATTAGCTAAAAGAAATAACCCGTGGTGGGTGGCTGCATATGCGTTCCGCACGCAGTGGCCTTGTAACGTCGTCCTAACATTTGCTAATGACTATATAATTGCACACACGACCAATATGAACTGATCTACCTTTCCCTATTCATGATTCCACTCGTTCAATAAATTTTGTACGACAGTGTGCCATTTTAAAATGGTTGACCGCTTAATACCGCAATATTATAACTTATAAGGTATCAATTACACGGAGTGTCATTGTAACGCGAGACATTAAAATTGAGATGTTATCGTATATATTTATTTATTGTTGGTTGGAGAGTTTTAATGAGCAGATTACTTTGTGGTCGAGATAAAACCGTCATAATGCACGATATTGCCACCTACATTGTTGCAGATACAATACGTCAAAAGTACGTAACAATAAATATAATTTAATTTTATCTGCGATTGTTTAAATCCGTTAATATTGGCAGCCATGTCATGCAACTTCTAATTACATAAAATATATTTATTTCGACTTTTTAAAAAGACGACGATACAATGTTACGTCATTCGTAAAATTTAATACAAATTGACCGAAAGGGTGAAAAAGGTGAAGCGCTCATTGTTTTAAAATAGAATTTAAGGGCACCCAAGCCTTGGTTATGTAAATGATATTCAAAGAAAAAGATTTCAAAATACGAAGGGTCTCATATACATTTTTGTAGACTTGGCGTGGTCGATAATGTAAATTTTCTGAAAAAAAACTATTTATCTATATTAAAGTGAAAACCGAATTAAAATCTGTTGCGATGTTTAAAAAAGTTAACGGAAGAACAGACAAAAAAAACAGTAACTATACTATTTCGTGATTATAATCCTACCAATATTATAAATGCGAAAGTTTGTGTGTAGGTATGTATGTGTGTGTGTGTGTGTGTGTGTTTGTTACCACTCAGCGTCTAAACGGCTGAACCGATGAAAATTGGTATGTAGATAGCTTCGGTGCCGAAGACGGACATACCTAGTTTACTTTTTATCTCGAAGGATTCCGAAGAGAAGGTTCCCCAATGATACAAACATAATTGTGGGGCGCAGCTAGTATTCAATAAATAAATCAGGTAATACGGTCATTTCTACTTTATAGTATTTGATAAAACGCAGAACCTGATTGGTGATTTGATAAAGAACTGTTGCCATGGTTACAAACAATCTTTATCCCACTTAATATCATTAACACAAAAGTTTGTATGAATAGATGTGTAGATATTTATTACTCTTTTACGCAAAAACTAGTAAATGGGTTTTAATGAAACCTTATAATAATATAGCTTATACATCAGAATAACACGTACCCTTAGTTTCTGAAAGGCTGATCAACAAGAAATTAACTAAACTAATTTAATCTAATTAGTTACTATAAGATAAAATTAAACTAACTATTTATGCTTTTAGCAACCCAATTGGTACTTCAACATGAGATTTAACAAGTGATTAGTCAATTTTTCGATCATCGGCCTTTCAGAAACTGGGAGATAGAATGATAATTTAGAATAATTTCATGACTATTTCACACCAGCAGTCGTTTTCCATTATGAGATAAACTAAGTAGGTATACTACAGTTAATTAGAAAGGTTGTATCACAAAAACAATGTTTGAATGAAGACTTATTAATAGGTAATGCTTTCAGGTACTATACATGAGATTTAACAGGTGGTTAGTTAATTTTTCGTTGATCAGCCTTTCAGAAACTGGGCAAGCATGTGTATGTCACAACGATTGCCGATATAATTTTCGTTTATCTAAACTTTTTTGAATTTGTTTTTAAATTTGTTCCAGTTTAACTCAAGATCTACGTAACTGATATAAAAAATTCTTTCCCCTTTAGAAAGCTTGAAATAGGTCGGGTAACATAAGCTATATTACGTTAATTTATCACCATCACCAAAAAAAGAACGTCGAAGGCCTCTTTCAAACATCTTCAGAACTTTTGTCATAATAGCTAAGCTTAGTTTAAGCTTGGTAATCGCAGTGGTCAAGAGCGTAGCCAGGATTTCGTTAAAAGAGGGGCAGGCTCATTAAAATCGCCACTACAAACCTCCAAGGACAGACAGCTGCCCCTTCTGCTATATACCTACGCCAATGCAACCCTTACCACTACCCTTATAAGGAAGGACGACTGCCGTCCTTTGCCTGTATGAGTACCTGGCTACGCCCTTGACAGTGGCTCCTGTCTTATTACAGTGCTGGCCGTTGGATAATTTTCCCGTCTTCTCATGATATTTTGATCATTTCAAAGATACAGAATTTATAAAAATTTAAATGTATTATCATTTATTTAATTTATATTGACCATACATGCATATATAACTTCACGTCTGTCTGCTACTAATGGGGTAAGCAGAGACTATAGATTGATTTTTATTTAATTAACTAATTGTGCTAGTAAATAATAATAATACCTATTACCACTATATATACACTGCATGCACTTAGGTAAACAATTATAGCACCTAAGGCCTTATGTAATCTATATTAACCCACTCTAAAATAAGATATAAAATACCTAAACGCTACAAGTTAATAGCCACGCTGTTCAAATTAAACTATAAACAACTTATAAGTATTTAATGGGTATATAACGACTATTTAATTGTAACCAGCGTTATGTCAACTTAATGCTTCTTTTGCGTGTCGGTTTTGCAAAACGTTGCAATTTATATAAATAACGCGTTTTCACAGTATATTATTGGAATAGCAGACTTATTAGCCGTTATTAGTAGCGATCATGTTCATAAATCTTGAACATTTCTGACTGACTGTGAAGGAAAACACCGTGAGGAAACCTGAACTCAAAAGTCTTAAATTTCCAATCCGCCTTGAGCAAGCGTAGTGATTAATGCTCATGCCTATTCAATAATTATGTGGGCCTTTGCCCTGCAGTGGGACAATAGAAGTTGGTATCATTATGTCTATTAAAATTGTTACCAAGAAATAGCATCAAATAAGCCAAATGTCTGAAAAAGTCTAAAATTGCCAATCTACCTTGAGCAAGTGTAGCGATCAATACTCATGCTTTCTCTGTTTGAGAAGAGGCTTCTCTCTGCAGTGGGATAATAATGGTTCGATATGATTCTGCTTACAACCGATGAATGAGAGAGGCTCCCGACCGGCCAAGGATTCGAAAGCTGATATGATGATATGAGGCTTAGTGATAACACCCGCTTCGTATACAAGATTTTATTCATTTCCTTATCATAATGTACTATTGAACCAAGTGAATCATGACCCACCATAAGGTTATTTTGTTAATCCATCTAAATGCAAGTAGGTCGAAATTCACCTGAACATTGATTTCTTTCACAACGAGCTTGTTTTCATTTTATTAGACACTGACATTTGACGGAGTACACTCTTGTTATGTTAGTTTTTAAATCGTCCTTAGTGTATTTTACAAGATAGATCTTACAAGCTTGACAGCTTTAATTATCAGCAAAATGGGTCATGGTTCAGTTGGTTCGATAGTAGCTGTAGAAACTTTTTAAAATTACATTGGCATTACTCACTTACCTATGCTGAAAAATCGTAAAGATGAAGTGAGAGGTTTTATATAATTATGTATGAAATTGCCAATCCGCCTTGTGGCTGCCACGTGGCGATCAAAGCCTTCTCTGTAAGACAAGAGTCTCTTTACTGCAGTGGTTTTATAACGGACCGGTATGTAGCCAGTGTTCTTAGTTTCTCCTAATATTATTCAGAAATAGGTAACAAAATTTAATATAACAACTACCTACACTTCTTTAATAATAATTATATAAGCAGAGGTCGTAAGTTCATATAGTTAATATAACATTAATAGGGCTGCGTGAATAATATGTCTATGTACCATGAAGTTTTATAAATAAATAATAGGCAAAGAACTGGTAGTCATGTTTCTAAGTATTCCTACACTTATCGTATAAATAAATAACATACATTTAAGTTACATTATTCGATTATATTGTATTTTATTAAAATATACTAAACACCTTTCATAACGACTAGACACAATAGAGATAAATGGATTGAAATTGACCACGCAATTAAAGCTCTAGTAAATAAAAAAATGTCGTTTAATAAAAATTGAAAACCTTTCAATTTTTTTGATGATTTTATATTTTTTTGAGAAAGAATGAAAACGTCAATATCTTTTTTTATAATCATACTTTTGTCGAATTTCGAATCCGCGACCTCGTTAGAAGGTAAGTAGAAGCACAGATCTACCATATGTGTACAATGGGGCAAATCACAACATTGACTGAAAATAATAATAGAATGTCTTATTTTTTCAAGCAGCACTAAAAATAAATAATAATTGTAGCTATCAACATGGTAGCTTTGTAAATTGAATTGCCTTTAATATGAAACATTCTTATCTCACAGATAACCTATAGAGTGTCACAGAACACATAAAATTTGGTTTTACGATCACACGATGCGAAAGATAATTATATTAACTTTGTAACCATTTTAAAAGTTAAAGATAATTTCTAAAAAGTAAAAAACTTAAAATATACAAACATAAATAAAATAGTAGTAATTAAAAGCCACCGCTCTGGTCACTGCACGATGAACTGTATAATGAATGCGTTTTTTATCAACTTGATAATTAAACAGAAATTATGAATTGAAAACGCGCGTCATCAATTAAAATTAGCCCGAGACAGATAATACAATTCTATTAAATTAATTAATGATGAGCTTGACATCTAAAGCGACTTTGAAAACTACTGTTCACTTTTTTACGCTGACCACTCTATGTTTAACGAGCATTAATCTTTAATGTGTCGATTAAAAAGTTAATTTCCACTTTAATGTCATGTAAAATAAGTAAACTGAATTTCTTAAACGTATTACTTATTACTTGAAACTACAACAACATTTCAAGTGAATTAATCATATTTCGTTGCTCTCGACTGTCGACATTGTAAATCATTTGTCTAACTACCGATCGCATCACTAACAAAATGGCCGCCTACTCAAACTTACCAACAATCATTATAAATCGTTGCTTTTTAACGTCAGTTAATCGTCGCAGTTGCCCGACAACAAAGTAAGCTCAAATTACATCCAATTATAAGCTATTCAATCCTTTTAGTAGAAAATATGTTAAAAAAATAACAAAAAATAATCTAACAATATCTGGTAATTAAGAAAAAAAAAGCGCGCGTAACGAAAGATACGACGTTTGGTGCTACCAACATGTTTAACGAAGCATAGTGATGTACTCGTATCGATAAGTGTGACGAAACATAATCACATGCAAATAAGAATCTAATTAGAGTAGTGATTTAAACGAAGCGTACACACGACGAGCTTTTATAAGATGGCAGTAGTTCAAAACATGTATTTTATGAATACCTAATTATAATTGACCGGTAAATAATCTTAATAATTATCTGTGTCATTTAATATGTGTTTTAATCACGCGTAATGTTAGAAAGTTGTATCCAGTTAATGTCATTATTTCATGTCAACTTTCGACATTATTAATTGTAAAGATAGTATAATTAATACCATACAAATTGCACCCGCGCAATAAAACTGCTACACAATGTAAATTTCAAAATGTAACGTGAAAAACGTGCGCATCGACTGCAGAGCAACACTATATTAATCAAATTTGGAACAACAATGGCGTCAGTCGATAATCAGGCTCAGACCCTGCTCACTAGAGCGTCCTTTGTCAAAACCTTATTAGTCCTATGTATAAAAGTATTTTATTTTTATTATTTCGCCCGTTTTTTTGTTGAATTTTGACGAGCGAGACGCGTTAAGTCAGTTTAATTAAAATCGAGTTCTTTATTGTCGCAGGGTTCATAAAAATAACATTGTCACACTAGGGTTGTCGATGGTTCAGGCCATAGAGTTCGGATACGAAGGTTATTATTATGAATATTTACTCTATGGAGGGAGGGACAAATTATTATTGGATTCTTTTGTTGACTTAAATAATGGTGTGAAATTGAGAAGGGTCGCGCTACCGTTTTTTATTGTAAGTAATCTACTACTTAATAATCAAGTATATACAGCTTAATGTTTTTTGATTTAATAAAAGCATTAAGAATAATGAGATTCTATTCCACAAAGCTTTATTTGAAATATTTGAATTAACATTTATTTAAGATAACTACCGCACTTTGTTGCACATATTCATACACTCATAACAAGGTATTTGAGCTAAATATTTTGTCTAAGATGTGAATTACAACTACCACACTTGGAATGGCACTTCAAGGATCGACTTAACCGCAAAATTATACCAACGATCGTAATTATATTGCCAAGTACTTAACAAGTTATAATTGAAAAAATCGTCGCCACTTATCGTAAGCAAAGAAATCCTTTGGCTATGATAAGTGCACAGAGTACATTTTACACACAGAGTACATTTTACATACTGAATAAGTGGTGCAGCTAGTGAGAGCGCAACTTCTGTGCAAGAGGTATTCAGTTCGATTATCTATTTGGGTAGCATTTTGGCAAGGCAAGTTTTCTCAGTAATTATAATTATTTTATTATTATTACCATGTACATTAATTACTTTAACAGAGAGGACTTCTCCAAGCTTCTTCATTTTGACAAGTCCTAAGCCCTTACCCATCGCCCTTCCATCACTTTCACTTAACATATTGAATCTATATTACAAATTTTTAACTCATGTAAATTCAATTTACAGTTTAACAATGTATTAAAATAAATAATACTGTCCACTTAAAAGTTTTATGCAACAAAAACGTTGACATATGATTTAATAAATCTAACCCACCTACATCGGGAAAACCGGATCTTTGTATTCTTTAAATTTCGGTTTAACGGTTAATAAACTGAATCTAACAGTTTAAAAATGGAGTAAAATAATCTATCAAACTTATGATAGTTATTTTTATACAGTGGCAGTAACGACCTGTGTATGTTTCTGTAATCATTTCAAATCGCTACCTACAACATTAAATGTGCAGCTACCATAAAAAAATAAACCTCTGCCTACCCTTCTGTAGTAAAACCTCAATAATATATATGTTATTGAGACCGGTTATGTTAAACACAAGATAATTTATAATCGTAATAAAACTATTTTGATACAATATCGTTGATATTTGGCCCCTGTTGGACTATTTTATACGAATAAACGATAACCTCAGTAAACTTCTTACATTGTAGTTATCGATTCATTAGGTGCAATTATACTTCGATAACATAATTACGATGATACTACATTAATTATAGTTACACTTTATTGTGATATAATTAAATGCGTATCTATTATTTTTAAAAGGACTGTTTTTTCGTCGAAAGCTTGTTCGAGCAATGGTAATCGACTGTTCAAAAATAGACAGATATTAACCTACTAAAATTATGTGATTCTAATCAACAAACGACTTAAAAGACTTGGGCTCAAAAGGAAACAGAATGTTATAAAGAAATTTATTTTTGTATAATTAATAAATGGTTGAGACAAGCAAATGCCGTGTAATTTCTTTTGGCACAGTTATATCGAGAGCACATCTGCAAATGAAATAAACAATCCAGACAAGTGTTCTGCAATCAGCAAAAAAGACGATAAAATGATATATTTTAAGTGATATGATATCCGACATCCCACTAGCGCATCTAGCGGCAAAAATTGTCACTAAACCTCGATGTTACCAGAACAATAACTATCCTCCATAAACATCCACTGACAGTTTATACACGGTAATATGTCAATAAAATAATAAGGATTTACTCTTCTAGCTAACGAACTCTTAGGTGTGGTGTAAGCAGAGCAATAACAACTAATTATGAACGAAACGTTGTAATTAAGTTATAAAATTTTAATTGACTTTATTAGACATGAGTAATAAATCGTAATTAGTAGAGATCTATGATCTTGTTACGTCACATGCCAGTATGCAATATTTTATACTTTAAGCTCTATGCTTTTATTTAAAAAAATAATAGAAAATATTATACACGCTACCTTGCTAAGAAAGAAAACAGTAACTAGAATGATGTTACAGCAAAAACGACCCTATGGCATCTGTTCTTAGAGTGAATTTTTCAAAACCTGTCTTATAGGTATAGACAGTAATTCATCCTTAGAACTGCAGTAAACGTTTCGTACGGAATTTTTGCATTGGCTATGGAAGCAGAAGATTTAACGTTAGTCTGATGATTGCAGAAAACATGCGTGTCGTTGAAAAAGAAAAAAAAAAGATAACTAGGCTCTCGGCAAAATAGATCCTTCTTTACATGGATATTTTAGACACGCAGATCGAACCAGCTTCTTGATTCTTCAGCAGAAGCTCTACTATCGTAAAAAATACTTTATTTTAACTATGTTACCTTTTGAATATCAACATAACTTTCGATAAAACTTTTTTATGATAACTTTACGTTAAATACTCATTAAATTCTTAAAGTAATAGCTTTTGTACTACATGTAGTTCAGCAAAAAACAATGACTATACAAACAAAACAAAAACAAAATCCAACAAAGATACAAATACTCGAACAAGACAAAATTACCGATTAAAAACCGATACTGAACAATAAACTATCAGTGTCAGCTATAACGGTTGTCCTAAATAACTTCAACGGTAAAAATATAAACCTAAAGAAGCTTAAAAAGGATAATCTTACTTCTACAAGACAAAAGAAATAAACAAACTTATTTTAATTAATATATCTCTTTGTCATAAAGCCGCAGCATTCACTGCAGTTAAAATGTCTTTGCTTAACTTAAAAAATGAAAAAAAAAACATGCTAACAAAATGTACGACTCTTGCATTTAATACTTTTTTTCATTCTATCTTTTTGCCATTATCATTGACTTGTCGATTCTTTCATAAAAATATTGAATTAAATAAAATTTTAAAGTGCTTAATTGATAGACAGCAGCTATTTAATTTTTAAAGGTACGCCATGTGCCACTAGTGACTCGCCTCCTCGGCATCGCACGTCACGATATTACCTACAAATAAATAATCTTTGAAATTCTCTCTATTTGGAATACAGAACAATTTTTTTGTTGTTTACCATCTTTCTTGTACATAAAAGATGGACCTTTAAGAACCTACTTAAACACTTGTGCCTACAACGAACTTAAGTATTAATTAAAAACCTTTTTTCTAGCATCACGAAATTCCAAAAAGGAGGCCAGTAACTTAAAAGATTCGTGTCCCATATCAGTTAAAAAAATGTCAGGCTGTCAAAAACAAGAGTTTTTTCGCGCCACCATCAATCACTTATTTTTTTACAAGCATAGACCACGATCAAAGTGTACACAGATAACACAGTTTTATCATAATGACTCTGTTCGAGATAAGCTACTACTTTTTAACATTTTTATTCTCTGTCAACTGCATATGTTTATTTTATCTACAAGTCGCCATTTGAGTTTTAATGCATTTTATTTAATGATCGTTTTGTGATTAATTATTGAGAAATATGTACTCTTACGATAAAGTTCTAACATTTTTACTACAATTAATATTCTTTAAATTATTTGCAACTGCCGACGCGAAATAAGGATCTTTGTCTATGAGTCTGTCTGTGTAATTGTAGGTCATAGAGGAACAAACCGATTTTGATTTTTTTTTGTTTTAAAGGTGATTTGATAGAGCTTACCTATCTATGATTCAATAAAGTCGTCAGTTCTTTTCTAATTAATTAAGTGATAAGCAATTAGGGGCCTACTATCGGTGAATTTTTTTTATTGATATTGTAAGAAAATACCTTGGTCTGGTGCTGAAGTACCACTTGAGATCTGCAATAGTGTTTGGGTTCAATAAATAGATAGACTTAGTTGAATTCTTTTTAATTTTAATTTGAGACTTTTGTAAGCAAAAGCACAAGGCCAAGAGACAATCTTTCTGAAATAGGTAACATTAAGAAGAAGAGTTAGCTTAAAGAAGAGTTTTGGCCGAAAGGTGTTGTGTATCGTCGTTTCCGTGGAACTTTATACAACACAGCTCAGCGTAACAGGACACCGATACAAAAATAGTGTTTTATTTTATATTTTATATGTATTCTAGGTTAAGGTATTTATTGTATGGGCCTTGATGCCTGAAATAAATGAATTATTATATTATTATTACCTATTATTATTAAAATTTTCGTTTCATCGCTTTAATTACAATTATGTACCGGTCTGTTAGAAATTCAATTCAAATCGCAATCTCATTTTCTTATCATTGTTTTAATTACTTATATTTAATGTTTATTATCTAAGAAGGTCTAATTTGCTATAATAATGTTATTAATCATGTCACTGGGCCAGGTTGAGTCGCATCGATAAGCAACATAGTTGCCAGCGTCAATAATTTATAATTTACCTACCTACTATTGTGTTCAATGAAAATAATGTATTGGTTGATTTTAATAATTATTTTTTTTGATATGGCAACATCATTTATACATAGCTTCACGCTTTTTATCCCCAGTAAGCAGAGGAGTTTAAACACCCACTCACCGCCTAAACGGCTTAACCGATGCGATGAAAATTGGTATGTGGATAGATTCGGTGCCGGTCTCTTTCCCGAGGGATACAACAAAAGCCGTGGGGCGCAGCTAGTATCTTTATGAATTATAGCAGTCTCTTAATGTATGAGCTACCATTGTAAACTTTTATTAAAATTTATTCTGTAGTTTTTGCGTAAAAGAGTAACAAACATCCACATCCATACAAACTTTTGCGTTAATAATATTAATGAGATTGTAGACAATAAACACTACACATCAAGAACACCACTAATTGACCTCCAACAGGTCAATTTATTTCAACAGAATCAAAGAACATTTCAAATAATACCTAAAAGATGCGTTATGGATTCAACGGTGATGATTTGGCCATAAAAAGGTAATGACAGGTTACCATAACATCTACCCGATAGAGAATTTAGTGTTGTTGCCGTTTTTAAGAAGACTTACTTATCTAGTTTCAGGATATGTTCAGGTCACCCATTATAGACATCCGACTTGACCTTTACTACTGATATCAACTCGGTAACAGCTGGTACCGACTTTTTAACGTGCCCTCTGAAGCACGGAGATGCTCAGATCAAATACCACTATGAGGTCACCCATCCATAGGCCCGACGCACTCTTTGTTGCTTAACCCGCATGATCGATAGCCGATCAGTGAGCGCAACCAACTACTCCTCAATTTAAGAGGAATATTTTAAGAAAAAACTGGAATAATTCAAGGCGGAGTTTTATTAAACAAATTCAAGAAAACCTTGAAAAGTCTTAGGTTAAAAAGAAAAGACAGAGAACAGTGGCAGGTGCTCTGACAAGAGCTAAATCACAAAGTAGATACGTGCTAAACTCTTAAATAAACAAATTTTGCCGTGCAATTGATTTTTAAAGTGAGTTTCTTTTTTTATTTGAATTTTTCTTATTCTTTTCATAGCTCGTCAGCTGTGCGCGTATTTTGACGTTCATAAGTGTTATTTATGTGGTCTACCTGAATGGGTATTCCCTCAAAGCTCACCCACCAACTCTAAAATGCACCAAATTAAGCGCACCAAAAGTATCCCTCGAAACGCACCAGTAGTAGCAAAAATTTTATATAATGACTCACCAAACTGGTGAGTTTCGAGGAATACCCCGTGAGTTTCAGTTGATTTCAGTTTAACCTCCTTGTAAGTACATATGTTATCCCTTGTTTTTTTTTTAAACTGTGTTACAATAGTTTACGTGGCTTTAATCAGTACGTGCGATAAATTAAACCTCTAACGATACGAAAAATGTAGTTATAAAAATGGTATTAAATCTAATGCCGGCGGTCAGCGTCGAGTAAATAATAAAACGGACTTTTATGTCTTTGAAGGGGGGTATAATACTCACGTACGTAAGCTATGTTCAGTTTCATGTACACTCACATACACACCCACACACAACACACACACACACACACACACACACACACACACACACACACACGCACATATAATATATACACATATAGAGCATGCACACATAATTTCCTACTCATAAACTCAACACGTTGACTACAGTAACTTTAATAATGGGAGGCCTGGAGATGTAAAATACAGGCCAAGGCTTAGTTTAGACTCCAGATCGCCCACAAATTACGAAATAAGCCAAACTTTGTGTCAACCTAGATATTAAGACTAGTGTAATTTGTGGAGATAAATAAAAAATATTATTATTATTATTATTATTATTATTATTATTATTATGTAAGAAGAATTTGTAGCCATTTTAGAGCATAATTTTAGACTACTTAGAGTAGATAGTTACTGAGAAGTATTTCTTGACAAAATCTTTACTAAATATAAAGCGGAAGAATTTATTTGTTTGTTTGAACGCGCTAATCTCTAGAACTATTAGTCGATTTTTTGCGTTTGATAGCCCAGTTCTTGATTAAGGTAACGGGAGAAAAGCAGTAATCGAAGATGTAGATAACTTACCGCGGGTAAAACCACGCTGCGAAAATTAGTAATATTATAAATTTATAGCTAATTAATAACATATAAAATATTAAGCTTAATATGTTTCCAATTTATCGTTTTAAAAAGATCAATTATCAATAGTATTATTATTTTACGAAAACTTATTATTCATAATGTGTTTAATTATTAATTAGACCAGACCTACTTTAATAATCAGGAAATTATAAATCTGAAAACTGCTCTACAATTCACAGTTATTCCATAATTACTTTAATTAATATCTAATTATAAAGTATAATAGTCATATAACTATTATTGGCTATAAATAAGTTTATTGTTTTTATACCTACTTATAAAGTAATTAAAACTTGCGATCCGCCCTCACTTCGCATAGATATATATTAAAAATGGAAATTTATATACTTATACTCACCTATCACCTGCGTGATGATAGGTTAATTTAATATCCAAACCTTCTATACAATAAAGAGTTACTAGGTTTCGTACAGACAGACACTTTTTGAGTTCCTTTTATGAATGGATTTAAATATTAATTTTACCGCCGAAAATTCAAATCAGTTTTAAAAGACAATAAAAATGTTATTATTGAATAATTAAGTCGTTTATTCAGCCAATTAACTAATGAGGATGTCCATGATTGCCAGATGTTAATATTAAAACATGTTTTAAAAAGTTTTGACTTTGGAAGCCTACTTTTCACGCAGATCAAATTTCTCTCTCTTCTTAATTGTTAAAATATTAATAATTTCAGTTTGTAGTGTCACTTTAATTTATTTTATTAGATAGCTATTTATTATTGGTTTTCTAATAGATCGGCAAAACTTTTTATAAATAGTTTACAAATTAAAAAAATGCACAGTGTGAAATATGGCATTAGCAATCCGAAAAAAGGCGTATGGTTGGTAAGTATTACGTGTTACATATTAATAAATAAAAAAAAATATATTACATAAGTATATTATATAAGTATCTATTATTATAAAAAAATACAAAACAAAAAAAATGCATTTATTCATTAAGTTTTCACAAAATCTTTTTTATTTATGACCTCGCTTCGGGAAACTTTTTCTCACAGCAAGCATTTCGAGGCATTAAATCTGTCTTATTAATTATTGTGGGAATTTTTAAAAAATATGTTTAATGCCGCAACTACCTATGTAATTAGATCAAGTAATTAATCATAAGTTGCTTCATTAAAAATGATTTATTTCATTTGTTTACAACGTCTAACTGTATACATATACATAAAGTGAGAATTGTAAAGAAAGAATGATAGCAAAACAGACACTCACCTCCAGGAAATCTGTGGGGAAATATTCTTCCGTGCCTGTTGATGAGCCACGGGTACAGCGTGTAGGATTCTCTGGGTACTGGCGGGGCCGGATGCGGCGGGGGATGGGGTGGCAGCGGGGCTCCAAACCCTTGCTGCTGGTGCGCTAACGCCGCAGCCAAAGCTGCCCCTTGGAAATGCGCCAGAAACTGATGATGATGACTCTGTGCGTCTAAATAAGACACTCTTTTCATATCAGGAGTAGGGAAAACAGCCGGTAGAGCACTCGGCCTTAACAACGGTCGTGGGGAAGGACTTCGAGGAGAAGCGACCGGAGACGGGGACCCCGGGCTCGCCAGCGGCGGCGACGTTTGTTTCGGTCTTTCCGAGCCACCCACTATACTGTCTATACTGAATCCGATCTTCGGCTTCGATGGCACCGCCACCACAGGGGTCGGTGCGAGAGGCATCATGCTTTTACACACAGCTGGTCCAACACAAAAAAATAAAACACCAAATCAGAAGCACATGTCACACAGAACACAATCCATCATGACGCGAGCACGCGATACGAACGCCAAGGCGGCGCGCGGCCGAATGAGCCCTCCGCGCTCACCGAACGCCCGACGTCGCGGAACAAAAAAATACGAACATGGACTCCTGCACCGCTATTGGTGGACGCCTGCCGAGGGGTGGCAACTACTCGCCAAGCTGCACTTTTTATTCGAATGCTCGGCGTGCGATTGGTTCGCAGGTTAGTAGAGGTGTTATTTGAATTTGGAATGCTTTCCCAGTGGGCGGTTTAAGTGGCGAGCTTGTGATTTAGCCGGCCGTATGGCGTATTACATCAGATTTGTGCGGCGGACGCGTCCGAGTGGTGCTTTCGAATTTAGGTGGTTATGATTCAATTAAGGCGTCGATTGGGTGGCGCGCGTCGCGCTGCTTGTTTTGTGTTTGCCAGCGCGCGCGGCGCTCGCCTGTCGCTCTACACGGACTGTGTAGACACACACACACACACACAAGGAGTAATTCTTTTTAATTAACTCGATGCTTTGTTAGCTTAATGTCGCGAGATAAACGTGGATTTTCAACAATTCCCGCTAATAACTGATTCGTATAAAATGACGGACGTTTTTAGTCGCGTTTGGTTTAATTATTATTTTTATCGATAATAAAATAATTTATTGCACCTGCCGTACGATTGTTTCTTATGTAGTTGAATAAAATTTTAATGAAACATGATAAAGTTTAAATTTCACGGATATTTTCCGCCATTACAAACTAAACAGTGTTTGGTAAATAGTTTGATTTTTAATTAAAATTGTTATGCTTCATACTACGTGGTTCGTTGTGATTGATTTTTGTTTATAAATTAAACAATAAATCCTTTTTAGGATAACTAACTAATCTAACTTTGTTTTTCGTACCTAATACCTACTCTGACTTTGATTTTAAAGTACTATTTATATATTTTATAGTAGTACCTATGTAGGCAAGTACTAAAGTATATTTACAAAATATTTTTGCGAAAGATTTAAAAACCTTTTAAAATTATATCCTTTTGAAACTATAAAATACAATAATTTTGTGGTAAACTCTTTAACAACATGCCACACTGTGCGGACTCACAGAACATGCGCTATGGTGTCTAAATAACAATGGCTTAGTGCCAACATTACCAATTTGTATTGGATACAAGAAAATTAATTAAGTAATTTGGCAATTACGGTATGTTTTCTGTTTTATATTATGTGAATACAGTTAATTTTTAAAGCATTGGATCCATCATCAAAATAAATATTAAATATTTATATGCATCCACGCCTTCGTTCAAACAAATTTATAGATGTCCTATCTCATGTTCTTTATACACAGGTAGTAGGTACCTACTACCTAGTACTTACATCCTCCCTGGTTTCAGCATGAATGGGTCGAGCGGGGATGTACCACCCTCTTATAGAAGATCGATATAAAGTTTTACTTTGCATACTAATGTGTTTCGCTCGGTGAGTGAGAGCGGCGGCAGCCCAAATACCCTCTCAGTCCTCTTCTGTTTCCCTTTTCCTTCGTCATCCCCTTCTCCGTGATCTGCAACGGCTTGGTTGTGTTTTCTAAGCATTATTACTTTAGCGATGCTTGGAAAACACAGCCATCTCTATAGGTTCTGGTTACTACTTACCATCAGGTAGACCGTATGCTTGTTTGCCACCAGTTGTGTAAAATTAATTATCTTTTAAAAAAGAGAAAAAATGCATTCCTGAAATGCTATATAATTGGACTATCTTATAATTTATTTATTATGTTTCAGCTCTTGTATTAAACTATTGTGAATCTTTTTTCATGAAGAATTGATCCTCACGCTTGGGGAAACGATTTTATACATAGAAAAAAATGAATTATTTAGGTATTTTTTAATTAAAAAAACTTCAACCAATAAATAATAAATAATTTAGCTGTAGAAAACGAGGTATAACTACTGCAGTAATAAATATGAAGCCAATTACAACTTTTCCTGGACAGCGTTAGGAAAGCACACTCATAGTGAAATCAATTTATCATTTTATTTAATTAAAGATGAATTAGTACCATTTATTTAATAAGACTCGCGACTCGCGCTGGCTTCGCTCGTGTACAAATTATCTTTAGATATAAATTGCAAGTTTTTTTTATTGCCCGTGGCTGACGAGTGAACAGCCCACGTGATAGTAAGTGGTAACTGTCGCTCAAGGACTCTGCGAAGCTGCTGCCTACCGTGAAGGGAATGGGATAGGTCAAGGGATTGAGGTGAAGAAAAAGGAAAGGCGGAAATTGAACCTCCAGTTCTCTCAGTACATATAAACCTTTAAAAGGAATAGTGAAACTCCATTAAAATCCGTTAAGGAGTCAGGACCAAGTTTGTTTTATACTATGTATAGAAATCCCTACTTTTGATACAGAAATTAATCTTCCTAACACTATAATAAGAAAGGGACAAGAATTTGCTCAATCCTACTAATATTATAAATGCGAATGCGAATGCGTTTGTGTGTGTGTGTTTGTGACCACTTAGCGCCTAAACGCTGAACCAATTTCGATGAAAATTGGTAATTGGTGCCGGAGACGGACATAGGCTATCTACTATTTATCCCGAAAATCGGTCTGATTCCCGAAGGAGACAAAACACATTTTAGGTGCGGGCGACGCCGTGAGACGCAGCTAGTGTTATAATTAAATCGTCAGTTATTCTCGCGACTCCCTTGTGACAATTCACAAGGGTGTCACGGTGTAAGGCGTCCCGCTGGGCTCCCTTGTAAGGGATAAAGTTCCCTCTAGTTATAGAGGTCAAGAGTGATATAGTATGATTTTATACGGAATACTGTATCAACTGCCCAATTTCCCCCCTTTCCTCTTTTCTCACCTCCCTCATTCCCTTCCCCTATCCCATTCCTAGCCGCCGCCATAGTGGAGGCCACCATACCAGCAGTTTAACACGATGGCATTTTCGTATGGTGGCCACCACTTCTGGATTCCACTGACTGCTTACCATCAGGCGGGGTGGAGCCACTTTGGTACGCAAATATAAAAAAAAGTTACATATTAAAAAAAAATTGTAGGTAGTCATATTTAAAGTTGCTAGTTACATAGAACCAATTTATTGATTATTTTAATTAGCTATGTAAATTGTAGCGCTTATAATTTTGTACTAACTAGCTCTTGCCCGCAGATCCACCCGCGTAAATGTCAGGTAATCGTATTTTTCATACAATACCTTCAAGCTATTTTTTCGCGATAAAAGATAGACATAAGTTGTTTCATCAAAATCGGTTCAGTGGTATAGGCGTGAAAGCGTAACAGACAGACAATTATTTTAGCATTTATAATATTATTAGTATGGATTAAATATAACTATATTTTGTGAAACGGGTCTACTATGTCAGCCCGTGACCATGGTCGGTGTAATTCGACCGAAACGTCGAGTAAAGAGGTATGACACCTTATAATTATAAACTATTATAATATCGCCCCTAGTACGGTATTTAGTTTGAGAATCAAATTTGACAAAATCAGCGCCTCTCGTGTTTACTCTATAGCTAAATTCAAAAAATTATCAGCGCCAATATTTTTTTAAATCATAAATATTAATAAAAAGATAAAGCAAATTAGATTTAGATAGATCCTCAATTTTTTTTTTTTTTTTACAACATTCACACAGCGCCATCTAGCCCCAAATTAAGCAATTATATTTGCTTGTGTTATGGGTACTAAACAACTGATATACTACTTATATACATTTTTTTTTTGTAAATACATACATATTATAGATAAATTACACCCAGACACAGAACAAACATTCATGCTCATCACACAAAGATTTGTCCTGGGTGGGAAATCACGACCTCCGGCTTAGCAGTCAGGGTCACTAACCACTAGACCAACAGGCCAGTCAAATTGAAAGCTATTAGTAGTTAAACTAAGTGACATACTCAAATACCAGTTCATTTTTTTTAAAACGTAAAAAAGAAAATGTTATTTTGCCACAGAGGCACAAGAAAAAAAAACAAACTTAACAATAGATACCTACCTACAAAAAAATTAAAATATAAAATCTGTTAATAATAAGGTAAAAGAAACACGAATACGAATTAGACACTGTCCCAGTAAACTTGTGCCGAAAGGGTTGCTTTCTCAGTTTAAGCCAGGTCAATCAAATATCAAGTGGTTATTCGTCAACCTCGTGTTAGGTTTTGTTCAGGTCACTTAAAGGATATCGACTAACTTGACTAACTTTATGTTATCAACTTGGTAACAACCGGGACCGACTTTTAATGTGCCTTTCGAAGCACGGAGACGCATATCAAATATCATTATGTGGTCACCCATCCATGTGCCAGCCGCATTCTATGTTGCTTAACTCGCTAATCGTTTACCGATCAGTGAGTGCCTCGTTTTATGGCCGAGTTATATACACCCAGCACTGATTTTTAGTTAGAGAACTGATTAAGTGAATACTGCTGATAAAACGTGGGTATTATATTCTAGACTGCCTCTGTGGTTCGATGGTACTTTGTATGGACTACCACGCAGAGGTCGCGGGTTCGATTCTTGCTCAGTGCAAATCTTGGCGTGCATTTTTTTTTTTTATAGTATAGCCTACCAAAGTGACTCCACCCCGCCTGATGGTAAGCAGTCAGTGGAATCCAGAAGTGGCGGCCACTATACTAAAAGCCAAAAAAGTGCTGGTATGGTGGCCTCCACTATGGCGGCTGGGAATGGGGTTAGGGGAAGGAAATGAGGGACGTGAAAAAAGAGAGAGGTGGGAAATTGGGCCTCCGGCGCTCTCACTCACAGAACGAAACGCAGTAGTAAGGATACTACTACTCTTAAGTCGATCTTCTATGAGAGGGTAGTACTTCCCCGGACGATCCGGCCCATTCATGCTGAAATCAGCGTGGATCTACAACCGTGCATGTACAAAAAAAGTATTTTTGTATTATATTGTATTATATCACAAGTTATGTTACATTGGGTCTAGATTGCGTTGTGTGTAGTTGTTGTGATATTAAATTATTAGGTATATTAAATTACTTACACCTCTGCCTAAGCTTCTGGAGACACGTACACACCTACAACGTAATTTTGAGTTCGTACTATAGGTATCTCAATAACCCTCCAATTACCGTTCGAACGAAAGCTTGACCTCTAAATGTGTAGTCTATGTAAATACAAGTCTGTTCAATATTGAACCACAGATTATATTAGCTGTATTATCACGCCTCGGCTAGGCGCGGAGATCGTGACCAAATTTGAATAGCTGAATACTACCTTTGTGCAGCCAAGTTAACACCTTAGGATCCACTCACATGTACCTTAGAGAATAGAATAAAATATCCGAAAAAAAAAGTCAATTTATTCTTCTTTTTATCTCGATCTACTACTAATAATTTTAGACTCTCGGATATTGAGAATTTATCGACATCTTCAATCCTCAAGTTTTTCAAAAGAAACTATTACACTATTTACAACTATTAACCCCTTGGTTCTCCTTCGTTTTCCTTTCTTACCTCATCCTTACATAATAGTCTCTCCGTCTCTCCTTAAATGGCCTCGGCTTGGTCGTGTTTTCCAAGCATATTATTTTTATAATGTTTAAAAACTTACAGGACATGGATAAGTTACTTTTTTTTTTTTTTTATTAATTGGTTCACAAAACTAGCCATTACACTGAAAACAACTCTTAAAACTAGTAGGTATTGTATTACAATAGTGTATGACCTTCTAGAGGTGAACACAGCATTCTACATATTTATCGTTTGAATTTAAGTTTTGTACAGTACAATCGTTAAATTAAGAATGAAAGTGAATACAATTTATAAGACATAATATTACTGGTAATGTGATTATGTAAGACAGATTTTAGGACCGAAAGAGACGTTACGTTACGTTACGTTACGTTATGTTACGTATTATTGTTATATCCCCCCCAACGGGGTTCTCGCCTTGTCGCGGCGGGGGGGCTTAGTAGCCGTGGTTACCAAGGACCACGGTGAACCAAGAGGAACCCCAAGGAGGCGCCGCTCCTCTGGGCTTTGCCGGTAAGCTCACGATGGAGCGGCTCTGGTGGGTTGCGGTGCTGTTTGGGCGGCACCACAACTGGGTCGGGCTGCAGTGTTGCTTCGGCGACACTGCGGCTGAGGAGTGGCGGGGCCGCGGCGGGAGAGGAGTGCCGGTATAACGGTGCGCCGCTCTCCCTACCTTCCGCGGCCTCGGCGGGGCCGCAACCGACAGATTGCGGACGCGGTGGGGCCGCAGGGGAAGAGGAGTGTCGGTATTGCGATGCGCCGTTCTCCCTATCCCCTGCGGCCGAGTTGGCCTGCGGGCGGCGATCGGGTAGTCGCCGAGACGGCAGTGCGCGTGTTCCGCACGCGCCTCTCGTAGGAGGGGGGGCTAGGCCCCTAAATCGGACGGGGCCCGCTCGCGGTGAGCGGGCCATGGCCCATCGGGGTCGCGGATGAATGCGCAAGCGACTCCCGTGACCCCGACACTCTGGTCGTCTGGAGGAACACCGTGGGTTTTAGTCGGTATGCTGGCCGCGCTTTGAGTGCGGTCGGAGAGTCCGACATAACCCCCGCCTTGCCCGGGCGGGTGCGTATGCGTAACGCATTTCCCACGCCTAAATCTGCTATCACAATAGTGACAGAATGGTCGATCATTGATCTCTTATTTGGTTGAAACTTTTTTTTTTTATATATATATTAGCCTACCAAAGTGACTCCACCCCGCCTGATGGTAAGCAGTCAGTGGAATCCAGAAGCGGTGGCCACCATACCAAAAGCTATCGTCTTAAACTGCTGGTATCGTGGCCTCCACTATGGCGGCTGGGAATGGGTTTAGGGGAAGGGAATGAGGGAGGTGAGGAAAGAGGAAAGGGGGGAAATTGGGCCTCCGGCACTCTCACTCACCGAACGAAACGCAGTAGTAAGGATACTACTACTCTTAAGTCGATCTTCTATGAGAGGGTAGTACTTCCCCGGACGATCCGGCCCATTCATGATGAAACCAGCGTGGATCTACTACCGTCACAACTTGTCAAAATCAACCAATAAGAGATCAATGATCGACCATTCTGACGCTATTGTGATAGCAGACTTAGGCCCCAGGTAGGCCGCATGTCTTTTTGCTACCAAAAGTTGTGTAAAAAATGTACAAAGTCAAAGTCAAAGTCAAAGTCAAAGTATTTATTTCATTTTGATCACAGAGTGATACTTATGAAAAGTCAAATTACATGAAGTCAGCTAATTAACCTACAGCCAGTTCGCTGACGAGGTAGAGCTGTGAGAAGAACTGGCAAGAAACTCACGCCACTCTTTTCAATCGCCAGATAATTACAATTTTTTGTATGAGTTAACAATTTTAACACATCAACGCAACCAAAGAACCATACAAAGTAATTATTACAAAATAACTAATTATTTAATAACATTTTTGAAAAAAGAAAAGTAACGAAAATAGAGGATTACAATTATTTAGTTTCATCTAGTATGGTAATTTGACTACGTATTTTAATTAAAATTAAAAAATAGTAAATGCATTTCTCAGTCATATTGAACTACAAGGTAATATTGAATTAAGTATTAAATGTATGCCATGCCAAGATTGACCAGTCATCCCAGGTAGCACCCGTTCACGAGCATGACGCACAGACCAGCCATCATCACCTTCGCCATATTAGAGGGAAGGTGATGACCCGGCCAATACGACACCACAAGCCATGACATTTTAGTGAGTATGACAATGCAAGGCATGGGTGGTAAAAAGAACCATAATAAAATGTTATGTCTTACGAGTTCATAATGATCATGATATGCATTCACTTCACATCAAACTTTTACTGCAATAGTCAATAATTTTTATTTTTAAATTTTCCCATAATTATATAATGTTAATCAAAGTCAATATAACTACAATAATAATAATTAATCAATATAACATTATTCTTGTATTAAACGAGCAACTATACCCATGCTCTTTTATCATTTAAATAATCATTAATATTATAATAACCCTTTTGAATAAGACGGTTTTTAACAGTTTGTTTGAATTTCTCTAAGGGTAGATTCGAAACGTCAATGGGTAGTTTATTATAAAAGCGTACACCAAGACCCGCAAATGTGTTGTTTACTTTATGTAGGCGATGGTATGTACCAACTAACTTATGTTTACCTCGAGTATTCACAGAATGCATGTCACAGTTTCTTGAATACAAGTGAATATTTTTCTTGATAAACATAATGTTAGCAAAGATATATTGAGACGCCACTGTCAAAATACCTATCTCTTTAAACTTATCTCTTAATGAAACTCTAGGGCCCAAATTGTAAATAGATCGCACCGCTCGTTTTTGAAGTATAAAAATTGTCTCAATATCCGCAGCCCTGCCCCACAGCAGTATACCGTATGACATCACGCTATGGAAATAGCTAAAATAAACAAGTCTGGCTGTTTCAATGTCGGTAAACTGTCTTACTTTTCATATTGCAAAGGCTGCTGAACTAAGTTTACCAGCTACGTGTTAGTAAGCTTTACGCGGTAGTTGCTAAATAGGTATTTTATATTATCTGTGTTATATATTTATAAGTCGTTACATCCATGACTAGGTAATGATGCGATACAAACAATTATATACCTTGTGAATGGATAGAGTTAATATGGTTTGCGTGGGAACAACAGTAGGCTACTTCTAGTGTTAGAAGTAAGAAGTTGTAGGAGAACAGAAACGTAAGGAGTTAAAAGGTTTTTTATCAATACCTAAGTGCGTTTATAGCACTCATTTAACTTAAAAGGGTAGACAAGGTCTTTTACACCTATGTTTTTACTAAATATGTAAGCTTTTACGCCTTACGAGAAGCAACGTTGCCGCTCATGACGCGTAAAGCCCTCCTAAGTCTAATATTAATAGAGATTTATAATGTTAATACACATTAACCATACCTATACTTTGCCACTATATTGGAAAAATAAATTACCCAGCAAGGCAATGTCGCTCTGATAAAACAATTTATACTAATCTATACTATCTAATATTATCTGCCTGTCTGTTACGCTTTTACGCCTACGCCACTGGATTTTGATGTAATTTGGTATAGAGATAGATTAGACCTCAGGTCTTTCCCGAGGTCTTATCTATCTTTTTACCAAATTTCATCACATAGGCCACCTTTTATCGATGCGATGAAATGGCTTAAAGGGGTTGGAATAGGGGAAGAAAGCTTGTATGAAAAATCGTCAATGTAAACAGATATAACCGACAATCACGCGGGTGGAGCTGCGGGCAACAGCTAGTACTTCTCAATTGACTTTGTAAGAGACCAGATAATCAATTCAGGAGATCGACCTAAAATCTATTCGTTCCTTTCTTCCTAAATCTTTTAGCAGGGAGAAAAAGTATTTTTTCTAATAACGGGCTGCCATAATGAAACACTATGTAGAGTATTATTTTACATCTTCTCTTAAAAGTATTATGCAACACGAGCTGGTCAACTTGACCGCAAAATCTCGTCGTGGCCTACCTATTTTTGTAATCAGTAACTTTACAGGGCTTATTCCCATATGCTACTGAGCGCCATGGTTACACAAAGCACATTTTTAATTGTGATAAAGCGACCTACACCGGTGTAATGTGGTTAAAAGCGTAGCATGGTTAAATTTATAAGTCCACAAACGTATACTGTAGTGTTGGAATTACAACGTTGTTTTTTAGACTTTAGGTTATCGATATTTTTGATGTTGAATGATTAATCATTTAATCAATGACTAATGGAGGTGCAGACATTGTGGGTTTTTTGACGGATGATGAAACTTAGTGTGATAAATATTTTAACTATATTTGTTATTGGTGTTATTAAAAATTGCACCTTCGAGTAGAACACTAAAAAAAGCTTTTACATTACTATAAGTACTCTGGAAAGCTAAAAACTAATCTTAACGTTTTTGACACAGACAAACATTTATTTATTTACTGACTTCTTGCTGCAACGACAGTATCTATAAATAAGTAGTACCTACCAAAATACCAATTTAGTGCTAATATGTCATTTGTATTTCATGTTCATCTCAAAGTTTTTATCGATAACTCAATTGCCCATCACTAATAGCATCAATCATAAAAACATCGTTATGAAACAATGGCGGCGTGGGGGCGACGCGGGCGGTCTGCGACACATTAGCAACAGTTCGATTCCCAGCTGTGTTACACCAATTTATCGATACTGGTACAACACTCAGATTTATTGCTGGGAAAATTGGGGAAAAAATTTTACCTTTGTAGAACTTGAACTATTAAGATGAAAAAGAAAAACAGTTGAATGATAAACATTTTTTTAGAACTGTACAAATGCTTTTTGCATTTAATAAATAACAAATCTTGTGTTATGTCACCAATATACTAGTTATTACAATTTGTTCGCATACTTGTGACGTCATAACTTGCTACACTCAGACTTTTGAAACAAATACTTAGGGTCGTATTTATAAACGAAGCTCAGGTGTTAAGTTCGCGTACTTAATACCGTCTCTTTCTAACTACGGTCTCGGGCCCCTAATTAGATAGAGACAGGTGTATGATTCAAGTGCGCGTACTCAACTCAATACCTGAGATGCGTTTATAAATACGAGCCTTATTCTTTAAGACCTCATACTTATTTTTATAATTATTATTAGCTCAAACATCATTATTAGCTCGAGAAAAATATGCATCTCATGAATAAATTTAACGCTGATTTGCTATGATTTAGTCATCAGAAGTGAAACATGCACCGACTGCAACCTTTAAAAAAATATAATATCGATCAGCATCAAATTGACAACGGCGTTTGGTATTTATTTCTCATAAAATATGGTAAAAATCACAGCATTCAGCGAAGGTACTGCTTTACAATTAAACAGTTTAGTTTCTCATCAATTAAAATTATAAAATCGGACTTTATTGTGTAAATATTAACATTTTCAGGAAACCATAGCTGATCACAATGCCAGTAGGCAAAGCCAATCTACTGCCAAAAACACCTCTCACACGAGGCGTCAAAGTTGTGAATGAAACTCACGAGAGAATTGATATATTCTCGTGCAGCTTGAGTGAACTCATAAGGGTTATATTCTAAATTGTTAGTGAGGTATGTAAATGTACCTACCAGGTAAGTCATTTGATGCATATAATTAGATTAAAAGTAAGCTAGCCACACTATTGAATTACATTAAGGTCTGTAATGACATTGGTAAGGATTATAAATAATAAGAAAATGCATCTAAAGGGTGGGTTCCTTGATAGAAGCAATTACATGATTGGATATAATATTTAAGTTTAAAGGAATGGTTAAATAAATGCTACCTATTGGCACTGCGTCTGATTAATAGGCTGTGTCTTGAACTATGTGTACGATGTTAGTTGCAGACTGGTCCCTTAATTAAAGATCCCTCCCTCTTCTGGCATCCTGAGGTCCATGCGCGAAGGTTACTACTTACCATCAGGAAGAACCATATAAAGGGCTGGAGGCCGTGCAAATGCCCAGGACGCCAAAATAATAATAAATGGGCGGTATTATCACAGTTTTTGCCCAGAGCTGCTAAATAGTACGTAAGATCAGGTCCAGTCACCAGCTTAAAAACTGTGTGCTGTGCAGTCAACATTCGAGCTATTAATACAAATAAATCATAGGAAGTAGGCATACAAACAGTAATAAGTTCAAGTCTACTTGTATTAAAATAATTGTACCTATTAGACCTTTTTTCCAAGTTTGAAGTTTATTAATTTATTTATAAGGATCTCTTACAAGAATTACGTGTTACAATCATCACTTCTTAAACATAAAAATAACAATTCTCATGCTTTCTTATATAAAGAGATCACAGCATACAGACATAAAGCAGACACAAAAAAAACAGAATTCAGTTCAAATAAAAATTTAAAATAAAATCAATATTTAAAGACAAAGTAAGACAAAGAAAAGTTAATATTTAAAATAAAAAAAAAATTAAAACAAATACAGGTGCTATCCAATGTCAACTACAGCTAAATTTCTAAACGACAAGGCAGATAACATAAAACCTACAATTTTATTTAAATAGTTCAGTTGTAGGGCGCAGACAACATTAACCTTTATAGGGGCAATACTGAACAATACCTAATTAGATATATCATGATAACAACACGACATTTTAATTCATTCTAAACATGCAGTGTGAGTGGCAAATAAAGTTTTCTTAGTCAAACTTATTAGGTGGTTTAAGGTCATATAATTTTGAAAAAGACATCCTTTAGTTTTTGATTTAGAGCGATTTTATAATTTTAAAAATTTTAAAACTTCATGCACAGGTACATAGACGGACTTAATGCTCCATGCATTCTCTATCAATCAACCTTAGGTGGTGCAGTAATTTTCAGAAGATTTTCGCACAATTTCGTTTTTTTTTAATAAAGTGATATTATTTTTATACCAACAGTTTTAATAGTTAATATTGTAAGTAAGTACATAGGTTAGGTACATAAAGCAAAGTTTTGACGCATTTGTCAGTCTAGTATAGAAAACGTTAAAACAATAAAATTATTTTGCTCTAGTCTTCGATTAAATGATAAAAAATCATTTTAAAATTTATTTGGGTATTATTTAAGGTACCTACTCTCTATATTCTATTTAATCTATATGCCTACAGATAAAAATGAGGTACATATTATACTAATAGGTAATATTATAAAGAAATAAAGAAAACTTAAAAAATAACTACCTATGATGTTGACTATCGACAATCGACATCGACCACCTCGGAACAACAACGGCCATTTTGTAAAGCAGAACATTTACGAGCGTCGGTTGCGCGCGCAACAAATGCGTACAGAAATTAATTTAATATTTTTGTAATTGCTGTTTTTACTTCCGTCGGGATTTAATGAGAATTTGTTTTGATTTTATTTTATTGGCGTTTAACGAAGTGTAGTTTTGGTGTAACAGTATTTTATGTCACGACTAGTGTGGTCTTGCGTGTTCGAATACGTTAAATAGCCTAACTAGTAGCTTAATTATAAAGATTAAGCGGGACAACTTGTATACGAATTAGGTATAAGTACTAAAGATAGGTCACTAAAATAAGCCTAATGAGAACGGAACACGTAAATCACATTATCAGCAAGAAAGTATGTAAATAGAATAGACATCTATCTACATCATCTCTCTTGGTATTTATGCATATTTTTTGAAAAGTAAGTCTGTGCTCTATGAGTAGCACCCACACTCCAGCTTCTTACAAACTTAGGTAGGTACCTAGATATCACGAGGGACACGCGGTACGGTTCTAGTTGGGAAATGGTAAGCTTTGTGAAGATTTACGTAGTAATGTTTTTCAGCGAACTTGAGTGTGAAAACGTAATAAAGCCTTTCTCATTCTTTTCTTTCAGCAAATTTATAGTTCATTCTCAATCTACGGTACCTACTTACCTACCTGCAACCGTATCGGCTACCGCTCTAATAAAATATTTTGCATTAACAGACATGCTTTTTCATGCTTTATTGTTCTATGTATAAAAATTAATTAGGTAATCGTTCGTCTTCACGCGCGCAGCACATTATAATTTTTACGAAATAACTCAATCAGATAGGTACCTATTTTTACTAGCCTTCGGAAGTCCCTGTCATTATCCTTGGTTAATAATATTCATAATAATTTCAGTACCTACTTAAGTATTTCAAATTGATAGATTTATTGAATTTAATAATTAAAAAAAAATCTTATCACGATTTTTAATATTAGTGGCCTGAGTTTCTTGCTAGTTCTTCTCATGGCTCTACTTCGTTAGCGTTGGCTGTAGGTTAATTTGCTGACATTTTGTAAACTTTGACGTTCATAGGTGTTAATTTAATTAACCTATATGAATAAACATATTTCATTTCATTTCATATATATATTATTTGACTGGCCTGTTGGTCTAGTGGTTAGTGACCCTGACTGCTAAGCCGGAGGTCGTGGGTTCGATTCCCACCCAGGACAAACCTTTGTGTGATGAGCATGATTGTTTGTTCTGTGTCTGAGTGTAATTTATCTATAATTATGTATATATTTACAAAAAAATGTATATAAGTAGTATATCAGTTGTTTAGTACCCATAACACAAGCAAATATAATTGCTTAATTTGGGGCTAGATGGCGCTGTGTGAATGTGGTAGAATATTATTATTATTTCCTTTATTTACATCATTTCATATTATTATTATATATACCTACCTAAAGCAGCAGAATATGTTTATTTGTACGCGCTGATCTCTGGAATTACCAGTCGGATTTGAAAAAATATTTTTGTGTATGATATCACAGTACCTATGTAACACCACGATACTGGTGACGGAAGCAGAGCAGTTTAACCCAATTGCATCGAGGTAGATACCTACTTAGGTACCTACTCAACACAACGCTTAGATAGGAGAAAGAAGGATCATCAACCGAATGATAGCGATCATTTTTTTTTTTTATATATTTATTAGCCTACCAAAGTGACTCCACCCCGCCTGATGGTAAGCAGTCAGTGGAATCCAGAAGTGGTGGCCACCATACCAAAAGCTATCGTCTTAAACTGCTGGTATGGTAGCCTCCACTATGGCGGCTGGGAATTGAGTTAGAGGAAGGGAATGAGGGAGGTGAGGAAAGAGGAAAGGGGAGAAATTGGGCCTCCGGCACTCTCACTCACCGAACGAAACGCAGTAGTAAGGATACTACTACTCTCAAGTCGATCTTCTATGAGAGGGTAGTACTTCCCCGGACGATCCGGCCCATTCATACTGAAAACAGCGTGGATCTACTACCGTCATACATACCGATCATATTATTAATCAAACAAACAAAAAATTAATATACACAATAATCTACCTACTTAAGTTACCATTAAATCCTATAGCCGTTATTACAAAAAAATACCTATTTCTTTCATGATCATTCATTATAAATAAAAAAATCGGTTGCAAACAAAACCTCATATCAAACAAACAATTCTTTCTAACTCGATACAGTCTAAGTATTACCTGTAGTACGAAGCAATACAAAAATAATATATCAATAATTACAGATTACTAATATCATAAATTAACACGCAATAAAAGGGGCATTTCTTCCTTTTTATCACTCGCCGATGCGCAAACCAAACAATATACAGACTCAAGACTCATTATAAACAAGGCTGTATACGATAATACCAGCGATAAATAAATTATTAAACATCCCTAGTTCCACGTTCAGTAATTACTTACAATAAACTCGAAACAGTCAATTATTGTTTGAAATATAAACATAGAAACGCCACGGCATTCTTAAGACATATTCTTAATTACTTTTAACTAAGACGTAACTCACTGCTGAAAGTAGGTATTTAGTGAACTTATCTTTGACTGTAGACGTTGATGAATGGTTGGGTGAAACGGAGCGTATTTGTTTTTTTTTAATCGTCTACCCTCAGGCTATGGACAATGCCTCTTTTTGGGAGGTTATTTTCCCCGATTTTAGGCAGTTTGTAAAGCTAATTTTATTAAAAAATATTAATGTAGGTAGTAAAGTTAATATTACGAGTAGGTACTTGTGATCGATTTTCCTATCCTATTTGCTAAGTATAAATAAATTACAGAGTTAAGTTTATTGCCTGCGTCACTTTGCATAGTACTTGAAATAACTTATAAAAAACCTGGCGATTAAAAAATGTGGTCTAAGATTTTTGACAATTCTTCTCATTGCCCTACCCTACATCAGCAAACTGGCTGTAGGTTAATTGGCTGAAATTTTGTAATTTTAACGTTCTTAAGTGTTAATTGAATTAACCCAACTTATTAAATGTCTTTGACTTAAATTATACTTTTATCTACGGGTACCTACTAAATAAATACATTCCTTATTTAGGTATATTGCTTTTGAACGGGTGCTTCAAGTACCAACCTAGGTATCTATTTAAAAAAAAAATGGCTCTGTAGTTCGGCTCCATCATGATTTCCGTCTGATACCTACGTTACCGTTACGTTACGTACCATGTTAACAATATTTGAAATGGTAGAAACTCGCCTTTTTTCAAAGAAATATTATAAGTAGTAATAGTAATAATAAACCCCACACTTTTTAATATCTACAAGTCGCGAAATGTATTACGTAAAAAATTCATAAAATTTGAATTTCAATACAAACTAAGGAGTTTAAATACTTGTAAGTGGCAACTCTATAGCTTTGTCCGAACCATGTAATTAGGCGGTTATAAAAAGTTTACATAATTAATTGTTAGTTTGTGTTAGTGTGCGTTAAATTGATATTTATTGACGACATTTCGTGCCGTAAGCGGCGCTCATATTTAATTGTTGTTAATTTGTACACACGGCTTAAAATGGCCGCGCCACAGGAATGTATTTGCAATTAAAATTACTAAGTACAAACCGAAATTCTATCACTGCAAGTAGGTAAATATTTTTGTAATTACATTATTTATTATTGTAGGTAATATTTTTTGAGTTAAAATAAATATCCAAGGTTTTTATTTTTGTGTTTTATTGTTTAACTAGCTTTCTGCGGCGCGGTTTCACCCGCCTCTTTGCTTACTGCTCTGCTCCCGTCGCCAGTAGCGTGATGTTACAAAGCCTATAACCTTCCTCAGGGACTGGGCTATCCAACGCAAAAAGAGTTGTTCAAATCCGACTATAAATTTTAGAGATTAGCTCGTTCAAACAAAAAAACGAATAAACTCTTCCGCTTTAATATTAATAGATTAAAGTTTCTTTTGAACTAAAAAGAAACTGTTTAATTAGCGAGCGAATAATTAGCGAAGTAACATTCTGGTCCTAAACATAAAATCGTACTTTTTAAATAGGATTACTTAAATATTTTTTAAATTAATGAGTAGGTACAAATATGCGCAAACATATTGTTGACAATAAATAATTTTTCTTTCTTTCTTTATAAGTATGTATCTATTTCCGGACTTGATCTTTCTATGTAGGTACTACCTACCTATATTGCGCTTTTCCATTTGTCCCTAACAGCTATGCCATTTGGAGAAAAAGCGCCCTTTGGTAGGGACAAGTAGAAATTCTTTACACTCTTTTCTGCGAAATCGTCACTGGTAGGGAATTGGAACCCTTTCCACCACGTGGTTATTGTAGTAGGTAGTAAGAGGGTCCTGTTGTATGTATCCGAACTATTTAATGAACTAGGTACAGGAACCTGTTTAGATCCTATTCCTGCATAGGTACTACGCAGAAAAAAAGGGTGTATTTTCCTCTGTACCATGAAGGGAA
Source organism: Parascotia fuliginaria (assembly GCA_963082885.1). NCBI lineage: Eukaryota > Metazoa > Arthropoda > Insecta > Lepidoptera > Erebidae > Parascotia > Parascotia fuliginaria. Next base: position 10,367,451 of record OY720194.1, on the reverse strand, counting down.
CAGCTAAAGGTACACAGGAAAAAAAAGGGACGGTAACTGTTTTACCACCGACTCATGCTCTCATTAAAATGAACCTCTATGCAAGGGCCTCCTCACATGAGGAGTCTTGAGAGTCTTATTCCTGGATTCCCCTAAGTATTAAGAAAAATTAGACTAAAGCGTTCTGAAGTTGTAGGATGATATTCCAAAATGTCCACACAGCTGGATTACGAGTTTCTGGTAAAACCAGCTACCTATGGTAGATCATGAGGATTATCTCATAACGCTAAATTGTAAATAAATGAATTCAACACAATCAAATTTAAAATAATATAATTCAATTACAATAAAAATTTATCCAACAACACAATAAATATTTATTCCTTATATGTGCGCCTCCAGACCTTCAGCTGTGAATGGAAGTATCCTATAGGAGTTATCCATACCGCAACCATGAAGATTATGTGAAGCACCTTCTCCTGGAACATAATATAGTCAATCAGTGAATCTATTTTTACGGTAGTAGATCCACGCTGGTTTCAGCATGAATGGGCCATAGAAGATCGATGTAAAAGTAGTAGGTAGTATCCATACAATTGCGCTTCTTTTGGAGAGAACGCCGGAGGCCCAATTTCTCCACTTTTCTTTATCCTCACCTCCCTTCACCATTCCAAAAGCCATAGTAGAGGCCATCATACCACCAGAGACCATGGCTTTTGGAATGATAGCCACAACTTCTGGATGAGGGTGGGTCAGCCGTGTTTCATAAAACTAAGATGACAAGCATACGGTCGACCTGTAGGTTTTGGTAACCGTAACCTATCGACATGGTTGTGTTAACTTGTATCACAGAAATCACCAGTAGGATTTAAAAAATATTTTTGCGTATGATACCCCAGTTCTCGAGAAAGGTTATAAGCTATGTAACATCACGCTACTGGTGAAGGGAGCATAGCAGTAAGCAAAGACGTGGAAAGCTAGTAATGCTAATAAAACACAAACAAGCCGTTGTCCATCATGTAGGCGAAGGACAAAAGAGGGATGGGGGAGTAAATGGGCCTCTGGTACTAAGGTCTTTTAGGGCTACGCTAGGCTAAGGCTACCTAGTTAGAGAAACTCTGTGTTCTACCTCTCAGTTATATCATCTACTAGATTCTCTAATAAAACAAACAGAATTGTAGGTATACTTAAAATATGTGTTTGAATCACAAATTATCTCAGCACAGTTACAGCGCATTCGCTAGAAAACTGTAGACATGTCACGTGACGTCAAGAGGACATTAAACTACTTACCCCCCAAGAACATTTCACTCTAGCGGGAGTCACTATAACCATGGTAGTTTGGGCAAAATTTCGCTTGACAAGGGCATTCGGTATTAACGCCGATTTTAATAATCTACCGCAATTCTTTATCAACATTTTTGCACTTTTAATTCGCACTGGCTTGTCTAAAACTGTTTATGGAATTAAACAATTTGACAGACTGTGTCAATTTTTATTCTTTTTTTAAACTGTAAATTATTTGACTCGCAATGGAGGAATACTTATCTGTACTATACTAGCCAGTTTTACCTAAAAGTTGGCATTAGATAGACCTCCAATAAACGAGTTGTAAATACCTTACCTATCTATTAAGGCTAGATATAATATAATATTCTGTTAATGTCACAGCGTCACAGCTCCTCGTATAGTGGGCTATTATACGCAAAAAGAATTATTGAAATCCGACTGGTAGGTACTTAGTTCCAGAGATTAGCGCGTTCAAACAAACAAACAAACTCTTCTGCTTTATCTATTATGTGGACCGACGACCCATGAGCAAACAATTTAAATGCCTATTTGTTACATTCGTTTATTTAGGTTCTAAACGGGGATTGGGCGCCTATCATAATAGACACCTTTTATATTATCTAATCCTATCTAAATACTTAGGCAGCAGTAATTAGTTGCCTAAACACAAAATAACATTATAACTGATATATTTTTCAAATTAAAGTAGACTACTTAAGACTACTTAATTTATTCAGCATTAAGTCTAAACCAAATACCTAATGGCAAACCCACAACAATAGTTTATCCTTGTACCGATCATAACACCAGTCTATAATAACAGTAAGCAGTTAGTAATAACGATAATCAAAACATTTTTATTTCATCCCTCCTATTTCTAAACGAAAACAATAGGCTAGTATTTATACGCCATATCATATTGTTGTATCCGCCATTAAATTATGTGCGCAAATAGCGTGCGTAGAGGTCGTTTTGTGTCGATTAATTAGCAATTCAAACATAGTTAGCTTAATAACTACTTCTAAACTTGGTCTCGATCGCGTTTAACGAGTAATTAATGCTTTCCTTGTCATTATTTTTAGTTTTAGGTTGGTTGTTTAAAATATGGCGGGTCGCTTTGACGCGCTGCTGTAAGATATAGTGATGAGGTGATGTGCGACTCAATACTACGTAGGAGGTAGGTAGCACAGAGTAGGTACTATTAATTACACTAAAAGTAGGTAGGTACTTTAAAATAGAATAGTCTTTATTTGCTTAAAATTTAGGTAACAAAGCATGTACTATAGGGGCGAACCTATTGGAATAAAACTTTCACCAACAGTTCAGACATTTATTGCCAAAGCTGCAATACACAATATCACTTTGTACACGGATTTTACACTATAAACTTACTATGAGCAACTAATAACATTTATTTTAATTAGGTTAATAATTAGTCCGTGATGCCGGCTCGTGTTCACTTCACACAGTCCTGTATTTTGCCGGGGGGCGGCGCTCGCGTTGCGGGCGTAGAGATGTGCTTTCGTTCAGTAACGCTACATCCTCCCCCTCCAAGCCGATGGCGGTAGAGTCCGACACAGGCTTGGCAACCGTTTTCTTAAAAGAGCCGGTACCATTGACAGGTCGACCCCGCTTCTTAACAGTAGCTACGGGCGTTCGACCACTATAAGGAGTGAGGAAACTGGCATGATACTTCCCTTTCATGATTCCTTGGGAATCTAGAACCTCGTAAGAAACAGGTGAACATACTCTACCCACAGTGTAAGGACCTTCACGACGCGGAGCGAATTTGTGAGTAATGCCTTTAGATTTATCACTCAAAATGCGACTTTCGACCAGAACGAAGTCACCTACTTTAAAACTAGGAGCCAGTCTCCTACTGCGATCAGCGACAGCCTTACGAGCATCTTGTTGACCCTCCACACGAAACATCATCTCCTTAAGATGATCAGCAAAATTTTTGAGGTAAGAAGTTATTTGAGGAACGTAATTTTCCTGCTCAATAACTGGACGTAAATCAGTAGAATTTTCTAAAGGGGACCTAAATTCCCGGGCAAACATCAAGTAAGCCGCGGAATGACCAGTACCTTGATTGTAGGCAGTATTTAGAGCAAAACGCACTGCGGGTAAAGCTTCAGCCCAATTCCTATGCTCGGGTCCTACCATCATGGCTAACATTTGCTTCATATCTCGATTTTTCCGTTCTGCTGGATTGGCCTCTGGGTGGTACACTGGTGTTAGGTTCTGTTTAATCCTTAAAACAAATAAGGCTTTCTGCATTACTGCAGAGACAAATTGGGTTCCATTGTCAGAGACAATGCGGCGTGGAAAACCGTATCTCAGGAACACCTCTTCAATAAGGATTTGTGCACAAGCATCAGATGTACTGTTCTTCATGGGAAATATCTCTACCCATCGACTAGCCACGTCTTCAACCAAAAATATCCATTTTTCTCCCTTCTCGGTTTCAGGTAAAGGTCCGAACAAATCCATCGCTAGGACTTCAAATCGGTGCTGTGGAACCGGGGTTTGCAAGAGTCCAGCGGGTTTGAGATTACTCGGTTTATACCTTTTACACAGCTCACAATCCTTTATATATTTAGCAACATATGAACGCATATTAGGGAAATAATATCGTTCTCTTATCTTCTTAATAGTCCTTTCCAGACCCAGGTGACCTGCTATAGGTGCGTCATGGAGTTCTTTCATTAACTCTGCTAAATTCGCCTCAGGAACAACTAAAAGAGGCTCCTCAGAGTCTCCATACAAATCCACCTTGTAAAGGACACCGTGAACCATATAATAGCCTCGTTCTGTCCACTGAGTCGCAGACTCAGTATCCTGTTCGAGATCTTCAATGATTTTATATATTGTTGGGTCTTCCAGCTGCGAGGAACGGACCTCCTCTGGAGTACGGTGAGGCCAATCAATTGAGATTGGGCATACCTCACAAATGGCAGACTCCTCCATGTTGTCCACAACTGGTCGACTTAATGTGTCAGCTAACACATTCATTTTGCCGGGAGTGTAATCCACAAAAAGATTATAGCTTTGAATTTTAAGAGCCCAACGGGCTAAACGGCCACTAGGTGATTTTAAGGAGAGAAGCCATTTTAATGGCTGATGGTCAGTGGCAATTTTGATGGAAGCACCTTCAACATAAGGTCGAAATTTCTCTAATGCCCACACCACCGCAAGGGCCTCTCTCTCCGTGGTGCTGTAATTCTTTTCAGCCTGCGTTAACAGTCTGCTGGCGTACTCAATTGGCTGTTCTTCTATCGCTGTATCACCTTGGAGGAGTACCGCTCCCAGAGCATAAGCACTGGCATCAGTACGAATAACAAATTGTTTACTAAAGTCAGGCTGTCGCAATATAGGGCTGGTGGTAAGTAACAGCTTGAGGGATTCAAAAGCCATCATCTGTAAATCGATTGTAGACATCACATTATTTAATTTAGTTGACTGAAGAATGTCATCAATCACTGGTAAGGGATACTTGTCAGTTTTTGTTATTTTGTTTAAGCTTCGATAGTCCACACAAAAACGGACTTCCCCATTCTTCTTGGGCACTAGAACTATAGGCGAAGCCCACTCAGATTCCGTTTCCTCTATTATATCATCCGCAAGCATACAATCAATCTCAGCACGCACTATATCCTTCTTGGCTGGAGATAACCTATACGGAGGCACTGCAACAGGGCGACTGTCCCCAGTGTCAATATGATGCATAGCAAACTTGGTAGGTTCTCCCCCTGGTGCAAAGATGTCTTCATTCTTTTGAATGAGCTCTGACAGCTGACGCTTCTCATCAGATGATAATAATACACCTTCGTCCTCACGAAGATAAAGAGCAGAACAATTAACCATCACTTTAGGTAAGAGAGTGTTCACCTTCCTATTCCTATCTTCAAACAACAAAATTCCTTTATTACCATTATGTAATAAAAATGAGCTATTACTAAAATCGAGCATCATGCCAGCATCCTCAATAAAATTCATACCCAGTAAAGTATCAGTGGCACCAGGTAATACAACAAACATAGTAGGTATGACTAAATCACTAATGCAGACATTAACATTAACTATCTCTACATTTGTAACATAATTAGTACCATCGGCTAATTTAATCTCAGTGTTAAGAATTTCAAATTTATAACCATTATTAATTAAATGCTTCCTTAAGCTAACACTAGCAACAGACTGTTTAGCACCGGTATCGATTATAACATTAGCACTTACATCACAGATTGTAATATTTACTAATGGACGACCACGAGCATCCATAGGTCTTACACTTATTGCTGATACAGATTGAAATGAGGTTGAAGCTTTAGGTGACAATGATGATGCAGATTTACATTTTTGACAATTTGATCTAATAACTCCAGGGGTACCACATCCAAAACAAACTAATTTATGCTCAATAGCTTCCCCTTTGTCTGTAGGTAAAACATTTTCTAATTTATTTTTGTTTTTTAAACGCAAACAGTCTTCTTTCAAATGACCATACTGTTTACAATACTGACATCTGGTTCTATGCTTAGGTAACTCAGAAGATGATTTGACTGCACTGCTAAAGGTACTAGAAGTATTTGGTTTAACAGGAAAGACAGCAGAATCAGTATGGGAGGGAGTGCGACCCTCATCAAATAAATCTTCCACTCTGTGGGCAAGCTGTATAAGCTCTGCAAATGTTGTGAAGGAAAATCTGGCAACCTTTTCTCGTATACGCTTATTTAACAGGCCATATACCATATCCAATTGAGTTGAAATTGTGAGTGAATCAGATGGCAACTGAGCTAGTAAGGCTCTTGCTTTACATACAAAGATGTCTGTAGTTTCTTTACCTTGTTCATATTTAAATAGTTCTCTGTATATACGATGAGGAGGTAAACGCGGACCATAAGTCTGTCTCAAACAGGTTAGGGCATCTGCCCAAGAATGGGTATCTCTTTTGATACCTTGCCACCAAGTAGCTGCTAACCCTGTAAGAAGCATTGGCAAGCCTCTCAGCGCTATATCATCATCCATTGAGACACAGTCTTTATACACCTGTATGGCATCTATAAATGCAATAACATCGCTGTCTTTAGTTCCGTCAAAGCGATGACTGCACTTGGCAAAGTTGCCAATGACAGCTCCAATATGTCCTTGTGTGGGAGTCACTGTAGAAGTTGGGTTTGATTGTAGTGAAAGAATTAGTTGACTTAGCTGTTCCGGAGTGAGTACTATAGGTGCTGGAGCAGCAGGAACAGGCGACAGCGCTTGCGGCATTGCCTGCGCAGGCATGGTAGATGGCGGCTCAACAGGTAAGCCAACCGGCGACACAGGATCGATAGCGACGACCGGAGGGTTCTGCTCTACGGCGTGCCCCTCACAACTCGTAAGCGGTGAAGATAACGGCGAGGTCGGCGGCGAAGTTACGCCGACCAACTCGCCCGTAGCAGCCTCTGCTGCTGATCTTTGACCACTCGGACTATTCCTACGTGACCGCGTTAACACCATTATATCGTCTGTTCACTGTCAATAATCACTAAAGTTACGTTGTTATTTTGTTGTATTATCAGTATTATAACATAACACGAACTTATTGTTTGATGTTTTCCCACCGAAAATAAAATTGTCATTCACTTGTGGCGTACACACATATTATTTATTAGTATAAATACTATATTGGTATATTACATATACACATACATTACTTATAAGTAGTGAAATAAATAAATTATTATTAACATACAATAATATATATACATATAGTAGACCTACACACTATAAACAACACCAAATATTTCATTATTTACTTGTTGAATAGTTCTCAGTCGTACACATTGGTAAAGCGCACTTAAGACTGGTTCCTATTGTATAAACGAAGGCGCGTGCGCAGCCCGCTCCGCGAGCCGTGCGCCGCCACAGTCGATTCTCAATTGTGCCACGCGAAGCCCGTGTCGCTTGCTATCCGCGCGCTGTTTACGTACGGCTAAATCGTTGCTTTTATAATAAGACTATTCATATTCTATCTGTGCTACTCCTTCTGTTTCTCATCTATATCTCATCTACCTTGTTTTTCAATATACTATCTCTGTGACTGTGAACTTTATCCTTACTTGTGCTCTGTGCTTCCTAATAAACTTGACTGTAAGTGTGATCTATTTGTTTCTCTTCTTACCACAACTAACAACCATACTGGTGACCCCTACAAGAACACGGATACTACAATGAGTTCTGAAAGCGACGACTCCGTAAAGACGGCCCATTCTAGAAAAGACGACAACGTGACCGTTCGTCCGGCTCGTGAAGTGCGTTTGTCCAGTGGTGTCGACACATACGACGGTCGGACAAGGAGACTAAAGGTACCTACGTTTTCTATTGAGGATCCGGAGCTCTGGTTCGCTATGTTGGAAAATCAATTTGATAGTTTCGGCATAGCAGACGATGCTATGAGGTTCAATTATGTAACCACTAACCTCGATATGCAGCATGCGAAAACTGTAAAAGACATAATTTTGCATCCGCCCGCCAAAGGCCGTTACGACAAAATTAAAACTGAGCTTCTGCGTCGCCTGTCAGCTTCGCATGAAATGAAGGTGAGGCAGCTACTCACTCAAGAAAAACTGGGCGACCGTAAACCTTCACAGTTTCTTCGGCATTTACAAGACTTAGCTGGTTCATCTGCTGCTGACGATATTGTCAAGCAGATCTGGAGCAATCAACTTCCTTTAGGCGTACAGACCGTGCTGGCATCCCAGCCCTCGCACTCGCTGGAACAATTAGCTGATCTGGCAGACCGTATCCAGGAATTGACTACGCAACCCCTAGTTGCTTCTGCATCAGCAGTCACCCCGGTCTGCGGCACGTCCACAAGCGAAATCGCTGAGCTGAAGAAGATGGTGGTGCGTCTTGCGCTCAAAATAGACGAGCGATCACACACTTCTTCTAATCGCTCGCGCGGTAGATCCTCGAGGCCACAACGACGTCGATCGCCTTCACGTCCAAGGTCCCGATCGAATTCTAGTTACCGGAAATATCTCGTATGCTGGTACCACGCCAAATTTGGAACGCGAGCCCACGCGTGTTTGAAGCCTTGCGACTACTCCGCCACCCAGGCGGAAAACTCTGCGGGCAGTCGCTAATGGCGGCTGACGACTGTCCATCTTCGCCTAGTCGCCTCTTTGTCACCGACTACAGTTCGAAGATTGAGTTTCTGGTGGACACCGGTAGCGACCTGTGTGTTTACCCTCGCTCTGCGCTTCGTGATCGTCAAGTCAGAACTAGAACAGACTATCAACTACGCGCAGCAAACGGAACAGTTATAGACACTTTTGGTTATATCGAACTTAGTTTAAATTTAGGCCTTAGACGTAATTTTGTATGGAGATTCGTAGTAGCTAACGTTACTAAGCCTATAATAGGCGTTGATTTTCTCTGCTTTTACAATTTAATAGTAGACTGCCGTAATAAACGACTTATTGATAATACCACAACATTGTCAACTAACGCTTCTTCTGCAAACGCACGGGTATTCTCTGTAAAAGTGGCTACAGGCGACACGCGTTTTCATCGTATTTTAGACAAATTTCCTGAAATTACACGCCCTTCAGGAATCCCAGTCGTTTCCAAACACAATACCGTCCACCACATCAGGACCACACCAGGCCCTCCCGTGTCCTGTACTCCGCGTAGATTAGCACCCGACAAACTCAAAATTGCACGGCGCGAATTTGAAATTATGTTACGTAACGGTACCGCGCGTCCTTCTGAAAGTCCTTGGGCATCTCCCCTACACCTAGCCCCTAAGAAGGATAGTGGTTGGAGACCGTGCGGCGATTATAGATTGTTAAACGCACGCACGATCCCTGACCGCTATCCTATAAGACATGTTCATGATTTCAGTCACAACATCGCTGGTTGCTCTGTCTTTTCAACGATTGACTTAATGAAGGCCTATAATCAATTGCCTGTAAATGAAGCGGATATACCTAAAACTGCCATTACAACTCCCTTTGGGTTATACGAATTTCCCTTCATGACCTTTGGGTTAAGGAATGCAGGTCAAACATTTCAAAGGTTTGTCGACGAGATGACAAGAGGCCTCGAAGAGTTTTGTTACTGTTTTATTGATGATTTCGTCGTCTTCTCAAAATCAGAATGTGATCATGAGGCTCACCTTCAACAGCTCTTTAGCCGTATGAAGGAATTCGGTGTAGTCATAAACCCTGCAAAGTGTATCTTTGGAGTTCCCGAAGTAACATTTCTGGGGTACAAAATCTCATCATCCGGCACCAAACCTTTGGAATCTAAAATTGAAGCTATTAAAAATTTCCCCATTCCTACGACAGCTAAGCAACTGCGACGTTTTTTAGGCATGATGAATTTTTATAGGAGATTTTTACCACACTCTGCTGAAATTCAAGCCCCTTTAAATTCATTACTCACTGGCTCTGTTAAGGGATCTACTCCAATAGTAATGTCTGGTGAAGCATTGCTAGCTTTTAACAAATGTAAGGAAAGCTTGTCTAACGCTGCATTACTCGCTCACCCTGATTGTCAGGCCGAACTTGCCTTAGTCACAGATGCATCGGATTTGGCAATGGGTGCAGTTTTGCAGCAGCTAATTAATGGAGATTGGCAACCTTTGGCTTTCTTTTCACGAAAATTCAGTCCTTCTCAACAAAAATATTCACCATATGACCGGGAATTATTGGCTATATACGAAAGTATCAAATATTTTAGACATATGTTGGAGGCAAGACACTTCGTGGTATACACCGACCACAAGCCTCTCAGTTATGCATTTCGAGAAAGGAAATCCAGTTGTTCTCCAAGGCAATTTCGTTATTTTGATTACATTTCTCAGTTTACATCAGACATTAGACACATTTCAGGCAAAAATAATATCGTCGCCGACACTTTGTCGCGTGTCGAGAAGCTGAAAATGCCAATTGACTTTGATTTGCTTGCAACGTCACAATTTTCTGATCCAGAACTATCACGACTTCTTAATGAAGGATCTTCACTTCGTTTAAAGAAGTTAAAAATTCCTGACAGTCATGTAGAACTTTACTGTGACGTGAGCTCTCCTTCTCCAAGACCCTTTGTTACCAAATCTTTGAGAAAGCAAATTTTCGATTGTCTCCACAGCCTAAGTCATCCAGGCGCTAACGCGTCCGCTAAATTGGTTGCTGAGCGGTTTGTGTGGCCTGGAGTTCGTAAAGACTGCCGAGATTGGACACGGAAGTGTCTAGCCTGCCAAAGAGCCAAGGTCCATCGCCACGTATCGTCTCCCTTGGGCACGTTTGATTTGCCTCACAAACGATTTTCATTTATACACGTGGACATTATCGGCCCATTGCCAATTTCACAAGGCAATCGATATTGTTTGACGGTAGTGGATCGTTTCACTCGCTGGCCAGAAGTCATTCCCATGGCTGATATGACAGCTGAAACAGTTGGGAAAGCCTTGATATCATGGATATCCAGGTTTGGATGTCCATCTGATATTATTACTGATCACGGGCGACAATTTGAATCTTCACTTTTCCAATTTTTAGGAAAAGTGATTGGATTCAAGCATCGCAAAACAACCGCATATCACCCAGCTTGTAACGGCTTAGTGGAACGATTCCACCGTCAATTAAAGGCTGCTATAATGTGCCACGCAGATGGCAATTGGGTAGACGTACTACCATTCGTGCTGTTAGGCATTAGAAGTTCATATAAAGACGATATTCAAGCCTCCTCAGCTGAGCTTGTATATGGTGAACCGTTACGCCTGCCAGGAGAATTTTTCCACGCAACAGCTTCCGAAAGTACTGATATATCGGATTTTAACTTCCGTCTTTCCAAATTTGTAAGTAAGTTACAACCTTCACCAGCCTCGCGTCATACCAAGAATAGAATATTTGTTTATAAAGATTTAAATACGTCCAGCCATATTTTCCTAAGGGACGATGCATTGCGAGGTGCTCTGCAGCCTCCCTACTCGGGCCCTTATAAGGTTTTAGAACGCGGGGATAAAACATTTAAAATTTTAATTAAGGGAAAATCTGTCACTGTATCGATAGACCGTCTTAAACCGGCCTACATATTGGTCGACCCATCATCCAATCCCGTTTTAAATAATGATCCTATACCTACTTCTCCTCTTCCTCCTCCTCCCTTACCGAATCCTGTGCCTTTGGTGCAAAACGCTCCAGCCCAGGATGACGTCAAAAGGACACGTTCAGGTCGCGTAGTACGTTTCCCTGACTATTATCGTTCCTAGTCAGTCACTGGAGGGGAGTGATGTGGCGTACACACATATTATTTATTAGTATAAATACTATATTGGTATATTACATATACACATACATTACTTATAAGTAGTGAAATAAATAAATTATTATTAACATACAATAATATATATACATATAGTAGACCTACACACTATAAACAACACCAAATATTTCATTATTTACTTGTTGAATAGTTCTCAGTCGTACACATTGGTAAAGCGCACTTAAGACTGGTTCCTATTGTATAAACGAAGGCGCGTGCGCAGCCCGCTCCGCGAGCCGTGCGCCGCCACAGTCGATTCTCAATTGTGCCACGCGAAGCCCGTGTCGCTTGCTATCCGCGCGCTGTTTACGTACGGCTAAATCGTTGCTTTTATAATAAGACTATTCATATTCTATCTGTGCTACTCCTTCTGTTTCTCATCTATATCTCATCTACCTTGTTTTTCAATATACTATCTCTGTGACTGTGAACTTTATCCTTACTTGTGCTCTGTGCTTCCTAATAAACTTGACTGTAAGTGTGATCTATTTGTTTCTCTTCTTACCACAACTAACAACCATACACTTTAGAAAATTTTAGTACTATCTATCTGTCAAAGTGAACTTTTGGCGCCAAGGTACTTGTATTGGCGCGTTCGCTACAGATTTGTCCTTGAACACGTTGAAACTTGACCGGCATGCAACTATGATTTTGGTATGAAAATGTCCAAAACGTAGTGAAAATGTCTTTTCTATACACTAACACGCAAACTAGGAGTCCTAGATTTACTAAAATCGTGATAGGCACTGATATAGTTCGGCTGTACGTTGGGCGTCACTTATAGGGGCGAACCTATTGGAATAAAACTTTCACCAACAGTTCAGACATTTATTGCCAAAGCTGCAATACACAATATCACTTTGTACACGGATTTTACACTATAAACTTACTATGAGCAACTAATAACATTTATTTTAATTAGGTTAATAATTAGTCCGTGATGCCGGCTCGTGTTCACTTCACACAGTCCTGTATTTTGCCGGGGGGCGGCGCTCGCGTTGCGGGCGTAGAGATGTGCTTTTGTTCAGTAACGCTACAGTACCTACATTTTATAATTAAGTAGAGATAGCAGGTAGAATTTTATAATTAATCACTTAGATTTCCGCGGCGCGGTTTCACCGCCGCGTTAAGTTACATCTTTTGTAACTGCTCTGCTCCCGTCGCCAGTAGTCTGATGTTACATAGCCTAACTTTCCTCAAGAACTGGGCTATCAGACGTAAAATTATTTATTCAAATTTGATGGTAGTTCCAGAGATTAGCGCGTTCAAACAAACAAACTCTTCCGCTTTATATGATAGTATTATAGTTGTTTGCCCACTAAGGGACTGCACTCTGTCTGATGGAAAGTTGTAAGTAAAATTCAGAAGAGGACCACCATTCCTTATGCCATCGCCTAATACTCCTAGCATGGTGGCGTCCACTATTAGGTACAGTTTTATGAGATACCTATTCACGCTCAACCTAAAAGATCCAGTATTAAAATTAGAGGGGACCATATGCGGTGGTAAAGAGTGCCTTTGCTTTCATAGCACGACAAAAGTATAAAGTACTAAACAGTTTGGTTACAAACCCATTAGATTCCCTGTGATAGGGTGACACTTCAGTCCCGGGATATTATTATTGTTCTGGATAGAAAGGGATCAACTCAAAGAGTTCATCAGAATACTCTTTGTGGTAAAAGCGGTAGAAGATGGCCATAAAGGTGACGTGTCTATGCAGCTGTAAGGGCTCAAGGAACGTAGATGCTTCTGGGTCCGATCCTAATCCGATGATAGGTAGGTAAGTACGTACTACTTGCCGCTACGGCCTATCAAGCTCGTACTAGCCAAGCTCAGCGACAAGTTCAAGACGTTTTCCCTCAATGAGGGTGTTTAGAAACATTTTCGCCAGCAGTTGGCGCCACTTTGGTAAAAGGTCTTCCATTTTGACAGTGCTATCAAAACAAATATTTTTCAATGCTCATTTCAGAAATTTTAATTTTTAATTTACAAAATGGATACTTCACGTGAATAAGGACATAAGAAAATTGCTGAGGTTTCCTAAAATGGCACCCACGAGGTGGTAGCACCGATGCTTCAGGTATAGCTGTCTAGCGCTTTGTCAATGTTAACCCCTGATCGGCCCAATGTGAAAGTTGAACTGGCACCAACTGGTGGCGAAAATTTCAGACTTGTGTCTTCAAGATAAAAAAAATATATAAGTAAGCGAATAAAGTCACGTAATAAACTCAGGGCTCTTATGTATATGAATATCACTCTACACTGGAAAAGGTTTTAATAAGCGACAAGGTAACACTCCAGGGGATGAAGGGACATAGCGATTCTCTCGGAATGATGCAGCGGTTGAGCTTGCAAGGCGAGGGTCCAAATAACCCACCAATTCGACCTGAACCAATGTTACCCATCACCGCCAGTCAACTCCGCTCATGGATACGATAGTGGGCCCAATCATCGCCAAAGCTAAGTAGGTACACACTTAATCAACCTAAGAAGGGATGATCTGCGCACATTTGTGGGCACCATCACAGGCCACTGCCCTCATAGTAAACATCTACATGTTTTAGGTAAGTTGACACTTCTTTATAGCCGTATGACGTAATAACATGGCGGCTACATGGTGTTAAGAAACAGATTAAATAAGCTGAAACCTTTGAATTGAATTTTAAAATGTAGTTTGCTATTTAATAAACTAAAACTAACGTTTTTGACTGCTTTTTGCCTAAGATATCTCAATAATATATTTTTTGAGGTTTTCTCTTACGAAGTAATAAAATATACCCTAGTTTAGGTAGGTACTTATGTGTATCTCGTAACACCCTTGTAAACTGTTTTATGGCATACTTTTACCTAAATACAATGAAATTATTTTTAATATAAGATAAAACAAATCGATAAAACCAAATTAAAACAATCTAGAATGAGATGTAACTGCATTTAAAGTATGTATTTTTGAAATCAAAATAATCCAATTTTAAATAAACTTCGTAAACACAACCCAAATGTCATTCTATTTGACAATTTAGATTTTGACACTAACAATAGCCATCGGTCGGAATGAAAGCATTTGTCAAATTGGGTCGTAAAATCATTTTACACAAATTACCCATTTTTATCAATTGAACTATCATATTTGCGCGAAAATAATGTTTTTAAATAAATATAGTGAATGTATTTGACAGTAAGCATTAATGTATCGCAGTATCAAACTAATGGGATATAGAATTACTGGATCGAAATGTCTCGGTATCTGTCTAATATTAACATTTGTTATGGGTTGTTATTTAGCTGTTTTACCTATTCAATACGGTAAGTATTATTTTAAAAAGACACTGATTATTTATTATGTTGATAATATATATTAATTAAATGAATATTTATTGTAGCAAAAAGAGAGGCATTACCTAACCCTATACGACAGCGAATATCAGTGAAAGAACCATTACAAAAGCGCCTTGCTATACTCGTACCATTCAGGGATCGCTTTGAAGAGCTTCTAGAATTCGTACCTCACATGTATAACTTTCTAAAGAAGCAAGAAATAACATTTCACATATTTATTGTACAGCAAAAAGACAATAATAGGTTTAATAGAGCTTCTTTGATAAATGTTGGGTTTATTTATACTCAGAAGGATTTTGATTATATATCAATGCATGATGTAGACCTGTTGCCTATGAATGATAACTTGAAGTATGACTATCCAGCATCAGGGCCAGTACACATATCATCACCGCAAACCCATCCAAAGTATCACTATGAAACATTTATTGGAGGAATATTGTTAGTGAAGAAAGAACATTATGAATTAGTGAATGGTATGTCAAATAATTATTGGGGATGGGGATTAGAGGATGATGAGTTCTATGTGAGGTTGAAGGATGCGAATTTAACAGTAACTAGACCAAGCAATATTACTACGGGAATTGATGGTACTTTTAGGTAAGTAATTAACATCAATTAAATTCACATATTTGCAAAAGATGAGAATAAATTTTTTTTATTTTTTTATTGCCTACACTGCCAGACGAGCCAACAGCCCACCTGATGGTAAGTGGTAACTGTCGCTCATAGACTTCTGCAATGCCAGGAGCTCTGTGAAGTCGCTGCCTACCGTGATATCAATTCTCTCTTTAAACCTCGTTTGAAGAAGGAAATTATTGAATGGAGAGTAATTTTTAAGTAAGGTGGCAGACAAGCAGCCTGACGAACATGTTCTTTACTAAATACATACTGTTATTGGCAGATATGTACTTCTCCAATCTATTCTCTTTTTTAGATTGTCTTTAGTTAGTGAAAATGTTAAGTTAGTCCAAAGCTGGACAATTTGATCCGTTACATATTGAGATGAATACTATAATTTATTACGTAAATATTATTATTATTTATTAATAAAACAAAATTGTCAAATTATCCACTAAGAACAAAAAAATAAGACGCATTTCTGCAAGGACATAAAAAAGATAAAAAAAATATTTCCAAAAGCACAAAACATAGTTTTAACATTGACCCCAAACTAGGCAAGCCTGTATCTTGGATGCCAATAAAGAGGTTATTCGCTCATTCGTATTGTATTAGAGAAACTTTCTGCTTGATTGCTCTGAAATTAGTACAGATAACATTTTTTGGAACTAAATGGTGACAGGAGGTATAGGATGTGGTTTGAGGAACGTATTTGCCCCAACAACCATCAGTTCTGCAAGCTATGTGTCCTACACATTGCCACTTCAGTGAAGCAACTCTGCAAGCTATATCGGTTACCTAGGTCTGCCTGTGGTTTTCATAAACAATTGCACAGGACACACGTAATATATCCTCAATTTTCTTATATAAGCATCATTTATTTTTTATTTCAGACATATCCACGATAAAACCTATCGCAAGCGTGACATGAGGAAATGCTTCAACCAGCGTGAAGTTACACGCAGGCGTGACAGAAAGACAGGTTTACATGATGTAAACTATAAGCTACTGAACACACATAAGGTAGCAATTGATGGGTTAGAGGTCACAGTGCTTAATGTTGAGTTGGTGTGTGATAAGAACAAGACACCATGGTGTCAATGTCCTGAACCGGTTAAACCTAATACATCTAAAGTTAAAAAGAATTGATCCAGTGGAGTAATACTTGCCAGAACTGTTCTATATTTGGATTTGTTAGTAGAAGGCAACTAAGAGTAAATCATTATTTATTTATTTACATCTAAATTTAAAAAGAATTGATCGAGTAGAGTAATAATTTCCAGAAGTGTTCTATCTTCGGATTTGTTAGAAGGCAACTAAGAGTAAATCATTATTTATTTATTTACATCTAAATTTAAAAAGAATTGATCCAGTAGAGTAATAATTTCCAAAACTATTTTATCTTTGGATGTGTTTAGAAGGCAACTAAGAGTAAATCGTTATTTATTTATTAATTAGCCTACTTGTGTGTCCCACTGCCTGGCAAAGATCTCCTTGTACTTCTGTCATTACCAATTTCCAAGTCTTCTCGCCATCCATTTGGGACGTCCTCGTCGACGTCAACCATTTTGTAGCACCCAACTTGTGACTATATGTGGCCAGCTATCTGGGTGCATGGGACAAACATGTCCGGCCCAGTCTCACTTAAAACTGGCGGTTTTAAGGCCTGATGTATGCCTTTTGTTTAGGAATGTGATGTAACATTTGAATCTCCATCAGGGACCAGGTTTGAGCACTGTAGGTTAGGATGTGTAGTATAGCACATATCTATGAGTTTTCACCTTATTAAAAGTAGAAGGTTTCCTTTAACAGCTGCTTCCTGGACCAAAGTTCTAGCAGACATTTTCTATGCGTCTTTCAATTTCTTTGTTCTGTCTGTTGCTGAAAGAGACAATCTGGGGAGAGTAAATTATACAAGGAAAAATTTATATCAATCCTTTGTAATAGTGCTTGAATACTTTTACATGGTACACACTTCTACCCACCCCTTCCAGAATAATGGTGTTCTGGTATGTAGCTATTTGCTTGCTAATGAGAATAACAGATTGGTTGATTTTAAATTCTTTCTATGATATTATACATACTCTTAGGTATTAGGTAATGGAGAATAACTTCTCAATGCATTTGACATTTTTAAGGAACATGTAGTAGTTTTTCTTAATATTCCTTTTTAGCACACAACACTATAGTCTATTTATAGTTAATTTTATATTATATTTAAGTAATTAATAAAGAAGTAAATAGATGTGTGTGTATGAAAAGATTAATGAATGTTGAAGAGGCAAAGAATTTACGTTTGGATCGTAGCAAATGGTGTTCTATAGTCTGTGCTTACTCCATTAACGGGAGACAGGCGTGAAGTTATGTATGTATGTATGTATGTATGTATGTATGTATGTTAGATTTAAGTGAAATGCTTCAATACTCTTATTATTAACTAGTCTTATAAAACTTGGTGAAGGTGATGGGTACTTAACCAATACTTGATAGTGTAGGGCTGGTCTCAGTGAAGATGCTTTGTGGAGAGGGGAGCTATGTCCAGTGGTGTCCAATTTTTAGAGTAATAATAGCTCATCTAAATATTAAACTATATCAACTTCAAGAGAAAACAGTATTATGTATAGGCAGCTTGTCCCACCACTGGATAAAAAAGTCTCTTATATGTTGTCAAATCTCCCAGTAACAGAACAATAGTAATAGTTTTATATATCAGCAATAAGTTGTTGTTTTTATTTAATTCGAAACGTCCGGCCCTCGCTTTGCTCAGATATCAAAAGTTTCGTTCGATCTCACAAGAAACGCCTACATACATATGATTGCAATATTACCTACGTCTGCGAAATATTATTGCTATACTGCAAATTTACTTTTGCTGTCTTCTGTATTGCAAGTTTATAAATATTTAAATTTTGAAAATTGCTGAAAAATATGTTAAACATAAAATATTGATTGATGATTTCTAAAGGTGAGATATTTTTTATAATCGGTAAAGTAGATTTTTGGTTAAATCGTTTCAAACAAACAAAAAGAAAATCAAAAACTTTTTTATAATATCAGTCTAGATAATAAAAAAAAAATTACAATCTAGCCATAATTTCAAATAATTGAATCTAGCAAGTAGACTCACCCCCAGTTTCTGAAAGGCTGATCAACGAAAAATTAACTAATCACCTGTTAAATCTCTAGTGAAGTACCTGAGAGCATGTGAAAAACGTTGATAATTAGTTTAATTTGATCTAATTAGTTACTAACTAGATCAAATTAAACTAATTATTCATGCGTTTAGCAACCCAAATAGGTATTTTATATGAGATTTAACAGGTGATTAGTTAATTTTTCGTTGATCAGCCTTTCAGAAACTGGGTTTAAGTAAATAACTCTGCGCTCTGGTATAAGTTCATACACACTGGTTGATAACATTTTAAAACCTCTGCCTTTCCGAATGAATTTCCTAAATAAGTAGGTATAAAAATTCGTTATTATTTACATAATTGTGTAAATAAAAAATCATGTAAATAAATAACAGTTTATTTTTAGAAGCGTAATCATATATTACATTGTGTATTGGTTTTAAATTTTTTTTGATAATACTGATACTCATTTTGTGGCAACTGAAAACCTTTGATTATTTTTATACAATTTTAAACCTTATTTTTACTGCATAAACCTCATAATTGATTGACGAAGTTACAAGGACTTACTCACAATTGTTGACGTATCTCCATTGGCTTGATTAGAATGACTTGGGCATTTATACTAGTGCAAGTCTGTTGAAAATGTAAAGTGTAATTAATTTTATTGAAAATGTAGCACACATTTATCTAATACATTGTTTCTGAACTGTCCAGTGTCCTATTTGTCTGACTTACTATTGTACAGGGTGCGCACAACAAAGTAACACCTTTTGAATGGCAAAAGATTAAGAAAAATCATATTTATTCATTGCTTTTATGCGTACCCTTTTTTTGTGCGCAACCTGTATAATATGTAGGTAAATGAATCAGAAAAATGAAATTGGTGAACATTGAATACCTTTTTCTTTTCGTCGAGTAATAGTTGCCATTCAAACTATAAAGTTTTAAAGATCTTATGTTATCAATTATGTATTGTTAAATTAGGTATATATTTTTATAATTACCTCGGTTGTGTATAAAACATGGAAAATAATGTAAAATCAACTTTTGTAATAAACACATTTTTTATAAATATTTTTTATTTTATTTTTCTATAAGAAAATTAAATACAAATTAAAACAAGACATTTCGATGTTGCATGATAATTCGATTAAATAACGACCAGTTTATAAACAATCATAATTCTAAAAGGCGTAAGCGACACTGATACTTGACTGTTACCAACATTATTGCTGGCCAATGCAAATGTCGCTTATACTTTTTCAGCATAAGGTGCGTATGATAATCGTATAAGTTGCGTCACGGTTATTACGTTTTGCCGACACCATTTTATATGACTGTACGAAAAGTAAGACAAACAAAAATCACATAAAATCGGTTACACTAAAGGGATTTTAATACAAAGCACTATATTATACCTACTATTTTCAAAAGTTTTTACTATTGGTACTTGGTACATATCTTTACTAATCAAACTTATTAAAATAAATATCGTTATGGCTCTGTTCACTAGCGACTTTACCGACAAGGCGATGTGAGATTTTCTATCGAAATATCGCCTCCCCTGGAATAGTAATCAACATCTCGCCGTCAAATTGCTGACGACATCGCTATTTCAAACCGGTTTTATGTAAAATAATTGAGGTAGATATATAGCCAGGGACGTAAATTTTAAGCGTTCTGCTGATGCCCTTGTTTACTAACTGAGCAAATGCCGATGGTGTTTAGTAAAAAAACTTAAACCGCATTACAAAATTATCAGATCCTTAAAATTAAGTACATATTTTATATGTATAACTATAAATAAATACATCAAATTATGAAACAGAATTGCTACAACTACTACTTGCTATAAAAATATATAAATTATTTTTCAAGCAATTTTTCAAAATAAAAAAAAATATTGCATCAGGATGGCGAGATGGCTACAAATGGTCGCTTACACTCAGTACGTTGCTCTATTAAAATAATGTAACTCCATTTTACTACACAAGATTCTGAAAAATGAGACTTACAAGTAGAAACTTAAAATTGTTTTTCCTATAACTTGTCAGCACTTACGTTGTACTTAGGAAGGCAGTCATACAACGGATTCTGATACACATATTATTTTAAGAAATCTTCTCTTATTTTTTTCGATTTGGAGAAAATATAATATTACAATAACTATTGATTGGAAAAAAATAATTTTAATCTCTTTGTGCATCAATTCCTTACTTTTGTTAAAAATATAATATATGAGTAATCATAAAATAACTACTGCCTTTACAAGTAGTACGAGTATCTATTATTTATTTATTTGCAATTATATTCCAACTGCTTTTGCACCAGGCTTAGCTTGCAGTATCTTCATAAAACGGTAGTAGCAGTATAGTACTCGAAAATAGGATTGTCTCTTGTCCAAAGATTAACAGATTAAAATAAGACCGGCTCACTCAACTCACATACATACAAACATATTTTTAAGATCATTCTACATTGTATAAATAAATTATAATTAATAATAACATGCAATAACTATTTTTATGTCGCATTTACACATTCGCACATAAAAGTTCAAACAAAAATATTGGGTCTACATGTGGGGTTTTTAAGTCACACATAATTTACGTTACATCCGAAATTTTAGCTCCTCATAAATATGTAATATACTATTAAAAATAAATTACGAATAGTCGAACTGGTAATTCGAATGTTCCACGACACACTCGCCGACAAGAATTTTGTTTGCAAAACTTTCGATAGAGTTCAAGTATGTTTCAGTCATGCGCTGAGTTTGTAGTTATTATATAACCGAATCGATAAATCAGTGTAATAAAAACTCAAACAAAATACTTAAAATTATGCTGTACCTTAGTTTAAATTTGGCATCTTCGACGTTTTTATACCGATAAAAGTCGCAAATGAACGCGCGAAGGTAACCAGTAGGTATCTGTCACTCACGTAGACCCTGACGCAATCCGCGTCAGTAAATAAAATTTCGTCCAAATATGTAAATGCGACACCAAAGCTAACATTAATTCACGTAAATGCTATTGAACTACTTAAGATAAAGGTAAATGCACTAAATCAGTGATATCATAAAATAAAATAACAGGAGATGGTTTTATAAACACTAAAAGTAGCGCCGTGTACCCCAAACTTTGTATACCCAAGGCTGAGATGGTCTAAGCTCATACCTTTAAAGCTCAAACACCACAACAACAACACACCTTCTGTTTGGGGAGAAGTAATGGGAAAGGGAAAACCTTAATCAGATGTAAGTCATTTTATCATGTTTTTTTGTACAATTTTAGTGGCAAGCAAGCATACCCTCGTGGCCCTCCTGATGATAATTGGTATTAGTAAAAAAAAAAACCAGCCGACCATGTGGGGAGAATAGGATAAAGAAAGAAAAAAAAGAGGACCGAAGGGGTAATTGGGCTAAATGAAAAATATGTAAATATTCACCTATCAATGACTTCACTCTGTTGGTAGGAGTAGGTGTTCACCACTCTTATGTGGACACTACTGACTTGGGTAGAGTGGTGGACAACATCCCAAAAGTAATCGTGGCAAACTGCTGATATGGGCCCCGCTATGGCAGCAATATGAGATGTTTTTTTACGACCCGCTTATAAAACTCGAGATCAAAATTGAAACGAAACACATGGTGTTTGACGCCATCCATCTTATTTTCTTTTACAATATCACTGTCAAATACTACAAAATTTAGTTAAAGTAGGTACGTGGCATTACGTATGGTATAGGGTAAGGATTAAGTAACAAAGCTAGACGGTCAGACAAAGCCAAGCTAACGCTGAACCGCGGCGTTGATTGTGTTTGAAGCTTTATAGAAAGTTCTAGATGTTTATTTTTTAAACTACCCGTTCTACTATCACAGTCTGTGAACATTCGCATATCGAGCATTTTCTATCTGCGAACATCACGTTACATGACTGCAAATGCAAACATTTGCCCCCGAATAAATAATACTCTCTACAAGCTTCAAACATAATCTTTAATTTGTGTCCACTAGTTGAATAGGTATTCAAATTTATTTTTAATTCCAAAATATAAAGCAAGCAATATTTTTTTTTTATTTTAATTTTATACAAGTATTTTTAATGAAAACTTAGCACTACTTAGAAAATAATTTTATATTAATAGTCTATCCAAAAATATTTGTTTTCTCACAACTTTTCACGTATCACATACATTTTCGAAGACATAGATCATCATTTTTCGCTGTAAGCAATAGCATACTTTTGAAATCGCTGCGCTATTTCGATTCAAACGAACTAGTACAAAAACCGATATTAGAAATAAGGAAATCGAAGAGAGCTACTTATATTTTGGCTTTTTGTTCAATAACAAACATCTTCTATTTCAGCAAACATTTTCCTCTTTACCAGAAATTGAGATGAAGTACACAAAAATGCCTAGAATCATATCGCCTAGTAATATTTTTTCGACTCAACACTGGACCTATGTAAATGTAACGATGTAACTATAGTGTGATCAATTATAATTATTACTTACCTACATTAAGTAGCGCTCTCAGTACCCCATCTTGTGACCAGTTTCATTTATGAGACAAATAACAATTAATTGTATATTGTAGGTGCTCGATAAGCCCGTGCTATTATCATTACAGAACAATAGATTAAACAGGTCCTAACTAGTGGACACGTAAGAGGCACTAGATAAACATGACGTATAATTTAAAATAGTGTCGCGCGCTTCCGCATTGTTCCTTCACATTTTTCCCCATTCACTAACATTTTCAATTAGCACAATATTATGAACCCATTTCAATACACTTTTGCCCGTATTTCATTTTGTTACACTTTCGTCCTATTTCGTTACTCTTTCGTCCCCATTTCGTTACCCTTTCACCCCCATTTCACATATTATTCTGCCCCCAATTTATTCCATACAGCCTACAGATCCATTACAGCCCCCTTACTTGAGGTGTCTTCGCGGGGCGCGCAACACGTCAGCTACAACGGGCAACCACCTCCCTACGCAAGACAACATCCATGTTAGGATAACAGGAATAACAAAAAATATATTGGACTTGAATATGACTCAAGTAATAACTAATTTTTATTTAATATTTATTATAATTATTGTGTTAGTTTAATTTGATTAGGAAAACGCGAGATGGTAAATGACTAATTCTTAAATACAAGATCGACAAACATTTTCCAAATCATTTTCAAGTCCATGGGTTCAGGAAAATATAAATAATAAAAACATTACACAGGGGCTAAAAATTCCAAAAATAATAAAGCTATCTAATAGCTACAACAAAGTAATATAAATCCAAAACACCAAAACCTGAAATGCACACAGTTCACAAAAATTATGGATCGATAAAGGACACCAAGGGCAAGCAAATCGCGATTTCGGAATTTTATTTTGTATTGGTAAGAACATGCGCTATTAGTTACCCTATACCCAGTTGAAAATTTTACCACTTTTGTGGACATACGTAAGTACTTGTTTACTCTTAATATAACTTTGATCTAACTTATTTTTAACTCGCCATTTTAGTAGGTCGTAATAGTTCTACAAAACGAAATCTGGCAGTATGAGTTGACCGCGAAATCGTTGTATGCATGTGCAGCTTAATACATAGCCAGCTTAATCCACTAGCTTAGGAACATCGTCCTTCTCGAAACGGACAGCAGCACTTGTGATAAGATTTCTTTCTCAGCGATCATCAAACCTCTGCCAAACGCAATAATTAAGTATAGCAATCCCACCTCGTCATTAATGTTTGAGGGAGACCTATGTCCACACTATGCGTTTAAGGCATATAGGTACACAGAGAGGGTTTAGTAAGCATTCTGGCCGCTTACCATCTCAGGGGGCCCACCACTACCTCATAAAGCAGTATTATTTTAATGTTACTTTGTGTTTTGTCTTTTTCTTTTGTACCATTAAAAACAAGGATAGGAGCAAAGTGAGGCTATAATAAAATTACTTTAAGAGACCGACATAACCACCTCGTGCTCTCGGACGTGACGGAGAGATATAGGTAAATGCATTACTTGCCTAAAAAACAAAGGCGTGTCGTGTGTGACCAGTGTAGACGTCTTACGGCTGATACGATAAAGTTTCTCCAAAAGACGATAGTTCAATACCTACTTTTATTTCGTTTTGTAAACCTATCAAAATGTATACTAAGGACACAGTTTAGCCAAAAAAAGGATACAGTAATCAAAGCATTGTTTTAAAATATTGCGGAAATATTATTATAAAGTTAAAAATAATTCTCTCGTAAATTAGTTAAGTACGGGGTAGTGTGAAAATGAAAGCTTTGGTCAGACAGCGGGCGGGGCGAGATGGCGGCGTGAGCGGTTGTAATATAATCTACACTAATATTAAAAAGTATAAACTAAGTATAAACAATAAGTAAGTAATAAACTCAAAAACTACGTAAATATTTTACCATTAGAAAGGTACATTATCACTGAGTAACATAGGCTATATGTTATCCTCGTACTCCTATGGGAACGTGAACAACGCGGGTGAAACCGCGTAACTACCGCTAGTAGTTGATATGGATTCATATGCTATAGAAGACGTCACGTCGTCAAGCACGACAACGTATTAACGTCTAGTTCATTAGCTGTTTATTACATTACAACTATCTCACGGCGCGTCGCTGTCCTGCACCGCCCGCTATCTGACCAGAGCTTATAAGTATTATTGGAGAATACAGATTTTATATTTCTAAAGATATTATACTCTATTATACACGGTAGCGACGGAATAACTATTCTAGTGTTTTGTTGCTTTAATCCTGTTGATAAACGATAGCTCACGATCGGCCAATGTGGCGAAACTTGGGGGAAGACTGTGCCCAGCAGTGGACTTATTTCGGCTTCAGACAAAACACGGAGTAGTTAATACGACGCCATTTTAATAATATATTTTTTTATTAGTACGAGGATATTTATATTATAAATTTAATTATTAATTAATTTTATTATTTAATATTAATATATTATAATTTAATAACAGAAAGAAGCTTTTAAAGTCAAAAACATTGCTATACATAAAAAAAATTGTAGATATTTTAATTTTAACACATCTAATTTAATCTACTAAATAAATGATTAATATTTAGATAATATATTTATAATAACTTTATGTTACCTAATAATAAATAGAACAGTAACTAGGAACATTGAAGAAATTTGCACTTTTTGAGTCATATTTTTGGAAAATTACGAGTTAAATAAAAATATTATAAATAGTAGATTTCAAAATCGTATCGAAATGGTAGAAAAACAAATAATACATATCAAATACAACATTATAACGTTGTATTCCATCCAGTCCTACCAGTAACTTGTTTTAATAATTGGGCCGCGTTTTTACTTATTTTTTAAAGCGGCGATTTTGGCGATTTTGTGCTTTTGTGATCCGTCATCCGGTATCGGTATGAGTTACTCATTGACATTCTCATTGGCGCATAACACAATGTATAGATGTACACTACACAATTAGGGTTGAACCACATCTGGCAGCACGGAACCGCACTTTCCTATGGCCCTATAATTTTCTGTCACTCTGAATCGTCATTTAGCGACGGAACGCGACAGCATACGGCGGAGTGTTGCGTGCTGTCGCGTTCTGTCGCTCTTTCTCGCTTTAGTAAATGATATGTCTCTGTGACAGAGAGGGATAGAAGCATAGGAAAGAGCGGTTTTGTGCTGCTAGATGTAGTTCAACTCTAAACCGTGACCGATGTCAGCAGTAACGCCGCAGGAAATAACATACAATAAGTGCATTTATGCTGTAATATAATATTAAATTACATAACATCGAATACATGTATTTATTAATTACTAATTAAATTCTAATTTCTCTCTTTGAATTGTTAAGGTAATAAATATGTATATATAAAAATTAATAAAAGCCATTTTAATTTTATTTTTATGAGCAATTGTTGAGTTATTAAGTGTTGCCAACATTATAAATGTATAAACTACAAAATATATATAAATAGATAAACATGTCCATAAAAAGAAATATATACAAAAGGTTATTAAATGTAATAATTGTAGTAATTATTTAATAATCATGTTTAATGCTTTAGTACGTTTATATTTAAAATCTATATTTATTAATTAAATACGTATTTTACTAAGAAAAAATGGAAGATACATTTAATACATTGAAATGATTTTGAATATATTTGACTTACCAAAGGGTTGCTATCTAAAACGACAAAATACTACTAAATTCTACTATTATAAAATTTGGTATATTTTTAGTCTTATTAAATACACTAGCAGTCGGACACAATTCCACAAAAATTGACTAAACATACTAAGTACGTATATAAACTGATAGGTTTGTACATTGACCGGTTATTCTGCTAGTTACTTTGGCCAGGCAATCCTAAAGACAATATTTTACTAGTCTTGCATATTATTTGAGAAACCAAAGTTTTAGAGGGGTCCTTGTATAGTTTGTTTTTTGGTTTTTCTACGTCAAGTTGGTAGTATTATAGAATGGCAAGAGAACCTATTGGTATATTAGTGCCATCAACTGAAACATATTTCAATTTGAGTTGGAATGGTCAATCAAAAATAGAAACAAAGGCTACAATTTAATGAAAAATACTGTTTTGGTAGCAATTAATAAAGGGTAAGGGCGATGACATTTTTTTTATAATTTATTGAGTTTGTCGTTCCCAAACCTAGTAAAATTTCGTCTTAAAAACATGACGAATCTACACTATAGCCTCAGTATCACTGATCACATGTATACCATGTTTAGTCAGAATTAACCTGACAATATCATTGCAACTGCGCGTCTTAAAAGTCCTACCATCTTTTATTTTAATACTTTTCACTTTATCGCAAAGCTTGTGCATTTCAGATTTACTTTTTTTTATATCATCAGGTTTTAACTTTCTAACTGTAGAAGAACAGCGCTTTTTCATTGATATTTCAGCTTCCATTTTTTCAACATTACCTTCACTAACTCTACGCTTGTATAAATCGAAATCTGTATCTTTAGATAAGTAGCTGTCTAGAGAAGAATATGTGTTTTCATACGTTACCTTATCAATTTTGTGTTCTATAGCATCACTGACGATTTTGACCGCTTTACCGGGCACGTAAGTCGACGGTACTTTATCACTGAACGCGATTTTTGGTTTCATACCACCGATAATTGGACTGACTGAATCAGTGTGTGAGTTTGGCATTAAAAAGTTGGATTTTCTTGGTCTTTTCACTGTGATAGTTTCGTCAACAATGGAAGGTTTGTCTCTTATAGATATAAGTATATTTTTGAAGCTCGTTTCTTCGGGTGAAGTCATGTTTACGTCTTGTGGCGATCGTTTCTCGTTCGCTATCAAGTCTGTTAGGAAGTTATACTCACTGTGTCCAAGCAGCGTGTAACAAACGGATGCATTATTTTTCGTTTCTGTATGACGTATTATAAATCAGAATATGGCAAAAACTACTTTAGGATAAGGACATAAGGTTGATAATAGGGTTTAAGATACAAATAGAGCTAAAATAATAGCACTATAATGTTAGGAAGAAGTACTTACAACTATGTATTGGGTTAGTATATAGACATTTAGAATACCATCAATACCGATTACTTTCAAAATCAGGAAGCAACATTGACAGAAATAATTCTACAATTAATCAAAATAATAATAATAATAATAATAATATTCTACCACATTCACACAGCGCCATCTAGTCCCAAATTAAGCAATTATATTTGCTTGTGTTATGGGTACTAAACAACTAAACTAAATAAACTAGATTTAGATAGAAAAATAGTAAATTAATGTCAACCCCGGCATTTAAAGTAAGCGCTAGAAACCTTTAACCACTAATGCCCAGGGGTCCGAATAGGAATAGCTATTTTGGTTTATTGACCGCAAACATATATGTTAGTATAGACATACCCCGGGATTTCGACACAATCCCGGGATTATAAAAATTAAAAATAAATGAATTGTTTTACGTAAACCATTGCACACGCGACGTTGCCAAACTAACATCAACGACATCGGATGTCCGAAGTCGCAAAACTCCAATGCGCATGTTGCCGTCCTTGTAGGGTGCAAAACACAGCTTGTGAAAACAATAGAGAACAAAAGTGGAAATGCAGGACATTATTTGTCTAACGAAAAGTATGTATCGCCCTCTGTGTAACGTAATTTTTTTTATTTATTAATTGATTTTAAATTGCGGGACGTAGGGCATGTCCATATTATTACATAATACCACAAGTACCAAAAATAGCTCTACCTATTCCGATCTCCGATAATAACCAATAACGAGTTTAATTTACCTATCCTTAACCGAGTTACTTCAAACATACAAGTAAACCTTCTAAGGCATTCAATTATTAATAATAGAAGCGGTGTGAGGCAGAATCGACGCATCACCGTCGAACTTACGTAGTTCGTTACTAGTATTACGTTTGTACCCAAGTACAGCTACAGTACTCACGTGACATGCTGCACGGCGCCGTACAGCCTGTGTTGTCGTATGTAGGCGAGCACGGCGTCGTCCGTCAGGTACTTGGCGCTCTCCCCGCGCCGCATGAGCCGACGGATCACCGTCGAACTTACGTCGTTCGCTACGTAGTTCGTTACTAGTATTACATTTTTCTGTAGACAAGTAATGAGAATTGATGAGACGTCCAACTGAAATAAGATTTTTACGAAGTTTGTTATAATCGCCACATTTGAGCTTCCAGCAACCTTCACGAGGGGTTCCCGCTTTGTCATGGCGTGGAGGCTTAGTAGGTACGGGTATCTAAAGAGGAGTCTTAACACGGTGAAGCCAACAGGAACCTGGTAATGCCTGGTATGCTGGTCGCTTACTACGTACGACCGAAGAGTCGAACATAACCACCCGGTGTTGCGTTGTCACGTCGACTCAGGTCGACTGTCTAGGGAATCCCTATTTGTCGCGATCGTTTGCAGTCGTACTCAAAGATTAAATTAGCATAATTTTAATTGTAATTTCTTTCGCTGGTAAATATAGAATACTTAATTTCAAAACTGATAAGTTACTTACCCTATGTTTGTAGAGCACATCAGACTCGTATATAAACCGTCCGGGGTCGCTGCCCGCGCGGGATACCACCACTAACCCGTGACGACCCACTATAGCCTCTATCTGAAATGTATGGCGATATTTATTAGTGCAAGATGCAGCGTAGGCTGAACCCTCATAAGGTAGACCGACGACCTTATAAGGGTGGTGGGCAACCATGTTTCATATCAGCCGAAAGACGTCCACTGCCGTAAATAGGTCTCACTCAATTTTCGGTGTTGCCAGTCTACTACAAACAAATAAATGGCATATTCTCACATCTTCATCAGACCACAATCCAGGTGTAGCGAAGGACTCCAATAAATCAGCTCCGCACAACAACTTGACGGTCACACTATCTTCCACATGGTTACCATTCAGTTTCTCCATCAGATTGTCCGGTTCATCGATACTGTTCAAGTTTAACACGTCATCCGGCAACCAAGATGGCGGGTCCGGTGCGTTTATGTAGGTGTTTAGTGTGTCCTGAAAGGCAACATATAATAATTTTTATTTTAAAAAAACAGCAAGCTAAGATGCGGTTTTATACTGCCATTTCCTGTCATTTGACCTAAGCTGTAACTCCCAGCTAATATTAGAAATTCACGAAACAAGAACTTTATTTTTTAAATTGAAACTTTCTCTACAGCAGCCTGCCCCTACTTCGCACCTAGGTTCTTTTATGTTTTTACGATATGATTTATTTTATACTACTTTGAAGGCACACAAGCATACGGCCTATCTAATGGTAAGTGGCAATCGTAACCTATAGACATGGCTGTGTTTTCCATGCATTACGAAAGTAATAATGCTTAGAAAACACAACCAAAACGTTGCCGACCAAGGAGAAGGGGATGAGGAAGGAAAAAGAAAAGGATCAGGACCAGGGTATTTGGGCTGCCGGCGCTCTCACTCACCGAGCGAAACACATTAGCACGAAAACTAATATTCTTACGTCGATCTTCTATCAGAGGGTAGTACTGCCTCGGTCGATCTGGCCCATTCATGCTAACACCAGCGTGGATCTACTACCGTTATATGATATGATTCCAAATCCTTGAAATTTTCGGATTTTCTATTGTATTAAACCTATAAACCCTCCGCAAGCAAAGCTCTAATCGATAGAGAAACGGTATAAAAACCCATTGCGTGAATTAAAAAAAATAACCAAAAATCATGTATTTAAAGATCTGTAATCTAAAACTGACCTGATGATACTGTAGTGATAGCCTAGTCCTTGTCCATCCTGACTGCTGAGTCTCCCACTCCGATATCTTGATCCACGACGACGATCGAAGCGCTAGTTTTAACATTGTGATCCTGTAATTACATTGTGGTTATCTAATACCATGCTGTTAACAGTTGGGGCAAAAGTGTTAATAATTCCAAAACTTTTTGCCGTTTTCTTAGAAACGGAAACATTGTTAGTTTCCAAAAGGATCTATAATAATTGTTATTAAATCTGATTGATCTAAAACGGCAGTAAACACGACGCGAAAAGTTTACGTACAAATAAAGCAGCCATCTGAGTAAATGTAACGCCCTGTCACGCCACCTCGCGCATTGTTTCAGGAAACGGTACCTATGTATCAGTAAACAACATAATAAAGACCTTGAACTGTCTCGCTTGATGAAATTTATTAACATAATTATCTATCTATTTGTTTAATAGATAAGTCGGGGCACTGGATACATATATATTATGTATTATATTGGTATATTAATGTATGTAATGAGCTCTCACTGCCCAAACAAAAATTTGTTCAATAAAACTATTACCACTAAAAGAGCACTATAGGTTCATTATGGCCTTGGTCCCCTCCTTTTTCATTCCTCAGCTTTCTCTCTTAGTTGGCAATGACTTGATGCTTAGGGAGAACACAGACATGTCGATAGGTTATGGTAACCACTTGCCTACTATCAGCCGCGTTATCTCTATATGTTTATATAGAAAAGTCAGTCAATGCTTCATTGCCAAATTCTGTGGGCAAATGAAAACTGCTCTCTGCCCCTTACCATAGACAATGAAAGTATATCGGAGAGTATCATACCACTATAAAAGTCGTAATGGCCCATAGTGAAGGCTTTCTTAACACGAGGTCGAGGGTTCGAATCTGAGCAAGTAATAATAATAATATCTATACATATAATAAAAATGTAACCGATCGCTGTCTGTACATGGAAGATATATGAGAAAAAAAATTACTGGGGCCTTTATCAACGCAAACAGAACCCAAAACAATGATTGTTACAATTTTTGTCTGTTTGTCTGTTTGTTTGTTTGTCTGTTTGTCTGTTTGTCTGTTTGTCTGTGCGTTTGTTCACGCTAATCTCAGAAACGGCTTATTCGATTTAGATATGGTTTTCACTAATACATTGTGGTAAGCTTCACTTAACATTTAGTGTTTGTTTCAAGTCTTCAAGTCAATCGGTTCATAAATAAAAAAGTTATGCCAATTTAAAGAATCACGTCGAACATTTTCTGATAGAAACAGAGAGACTTTAACAGCTTACGGAATAGCTGATAGCGTTTTTATTTTTCGGATTCCTCTCATTCTAAACAATCTTCCATTTAGTTTTAAATGAGTCCAGTTTCCAGTGAGCCTGTTTCGCGATGACAATTAATAAAGCCCAAGGTCAGACACAACTAAAAGTTGTGGGCGTGGATCTAAGTATTAGCTGTGTTTCGCACGGTCAGCTTTATGTGGCTCTATCACCTAGCAGCCTGTATGCTTTGATCCCCGATGGCTATTCGTCTAATCCATACATCCATACACCCATACATATTATATAAGGCTTTGTCCTGACTGACTGACTGACTAACAGACAACGCACAGCCTAAACTGCGTAGTGACTTGAAATTTGGAGGGTGTGTTAGTCTAAATGTCTAGAGGTTGTACTAAAAAAGAGTTTTTAAAATTTAATTCCTAAGTGTGTGAAAAGCGATGAAATCGATTGTATGAATTTTCTTCATTTTTTAACTTACAGTTTTGTAATTTTGTTTTGGAATACTTGTATTTAAATAAAAAATATCCTCATAATTTTATTTTAACAGGGGTGGATTTAGAGGGGTGAAATTAGGGATGAAATATTCTATAAAAAGATCTTTAGCTTTTGAAGCTAGCGACTTGAAATTTACAGGGAAGGGGAGGGAGGGAAGGAGGGCGGAAAAGGAGGGAGGGAAAGGAGGAATTGAGGAGAAGGAGGAAGGGAGGGGAAAGTGAGAGGGAAGTAATGGGGGAGTGAGAGGAAAGTGATGGGGAAGTGAGGGGGAAGTGAAGAGGAAGTTTGGAGGAAATGCGGGAGAAGTGAGGGGAAAGTCAGGCAGAAGTCAGAGGAAAGTCAGGGGAAAGCCAGGGAGAAGTGAGGGAGAAGTGAGGGAAAAGTGAGGGGAATGTTAGAGGAAACTAAGAGGAAAGTGAGAGGAAGTGAGAGGAAAGTGACGGAGAAGAAACGGGGAAGTGAGGGGGAAGTGAGGTGGGTGAGAGGGCAGTGAGGGGAAAGTGAGAGGGAAGTGAGGGGGTAGTGAGGGGAAGTGAGGGTTAAGTGAGGGGTAAATGAGGGGAAAGTGAGGGGAGTTTGCCTTTGTGTATTGTATACATTTACGAGGAATATCTTTAGGTAGATGAAAGAGGATTTGTATAAATGAGAGATTAAAAATAGTATGAAAAACAGTATTTAAAATATATAAAAATGCTATCTATATACATAAAAGGAAAAGGTTCACTCACTTATTCATGATAAGTGAGTGAACCGATCTCAGAAACAACAAGTGCTAGGAATCTCAAACTTTGCGTTGTCGTTCCTATTAGGATATAGGTGCTCACTTAGACGGAATTTTGCGAAATCCATCCCCTAAGGGGGTATAAAGGAGTGGCAAAGTTTGTATAAAATTTCTATAGTTTTTATAGTAGGATTACCAAATTACTAGAAAATACTCTTTTTTTTATTATTCAGCAACCCCCCTTATTAAATGGGCAAATAAGAGTCGCAAGTTTGTGTGAAAGTGGTTTGTCAGTTTTAGCGGTAGCGGATTTAAACTGGATTCGCCATAGAGACGGATAATACTGATACAATGTACGATTGCCATAAAATCAGGCACGCAATATTCTCAAAGAGGCACCCATCTGAATTTTCACGCGAACGAAGTCGCGGGCAACAGCTAGTATAATAATATAATCTATACATATAATAAAAATGTAACCGATCGCTGTCTGTACATGGAAGATATATGAGAAAAAATACTATTGGGACCTATATCAACGCAAATAGAACCCAAAACAATGATTTTTAAAATTTTTGTCTATTTGTCTGTTTGTCTGTTTGTCTGTTTGTCTGTGCGTTTGTGCACGCTAATCTCAGAAACGGCTTATCCGATTTAAATATGGTTTTCACTAATATATTGTGGTAAGCTTCACTTAACATTTAGTGTTTGTTTCATGTCAATCGGTTCATAAATAAAAAAGTTATGCCAATTTAAAGAATCACATCGAACATTCGTTAATTTACTACGAAATCTTATAGAAGCAGATATTTTAACAGGTTGCGGAATAGCTGATAGTGTTTTTATTCCTCGGATTCCTGTCATTTTAAACAGTCTTTCATTTAGTTTTAAACGTTCCAGTTTCCAGTGAGCCTATGTTTTGCGATGACTAATTAAAGTAATTAATTAATTAAGTAATTAAAGTAAAGGTAAAACACTAAAAGTTGTGGGTGTGGATCTATGTATTAGCTGTTTTTCGGTCAGCTTTATGTGGCTCTATCACGTGTTAGCATTACTAGCAGCCTGTATGCTTTGATCCCTGATGGCTATACGTCTAATCCATACATCCATACATATTATAAAAGGCTTTGTCCTGACTGACTGACTGACTGACAGACAACGTAAAGCCTAAACCGCTGGTCGTAGCGACTTGAAATTTGGAGGGTGTGTTTGTCTTAATGTCTAGAAGTGTACAAAGAAAGGGTTATTAAAAATTCAACCCTTAAGTGTATGAAAAGGGATGAAATCGATTGTATGAAAC
The DNA here is from genome assembly GCA_963082885.1 of Parascotia fuliginaria. Classification (NCBI taxonomy): domain Eukaryota; kingdom Metazoa; phylum Arthropoda; class Insecta; order Lepidoptera; family Erebidae; genus Parascotia; species Parascotia fuliginaria. Next base: position 10,332,672 of record OY720194.1, on the reverse strand, counting down.
GTCTTAATTTTTTAAGTTACAGCTTTGAAATTTTGTTTTGGAATACTTTTATTTAAATAAAAAATACGCTCACAATTTTCTTTTTACTGGGGTGGATTTATAGGAGTGAAATAAGGGATGAAATATTGTATGGAAAGATCTTTGCTTTTGAAGTTGGCGACTTGAATTTTGGAGGGAGGGGGAAGGGAGGGGGAGGAAGAGGAAAGGAAGGGAGAAGTGAGGGGAAAGTGCGGGGTTAGTGAGGGAGAAGTCATGGGAAAGGGAGGGGAAAGTCAGGGGGAAATCGAGTTTCAAATTCACGCTAATCTCAAAAACGGCTTATCCGATTTAAATATGGTTTTCACTGATTCATTGTGGTAAGCTTCACTTAACATTTAGTGTTTGTTTCATGTCAATCGGTTTATAAATAAAAAAGTTATGCCAATTTAATTTAATTACGTCATACATGTGGTATGTATTTAGCTTAGGTTAGTGTATTTTTAAGATAGGTTAACACGTCTTATTTCTTTATAAAAATGTAAATACTTTATCAGTTAAAATGTAAATAAAAGTTAGATTTATATTTATCTGGACTTATTTAATTTTTTATGATAAAAACATGTTAACACGTCTCATTACGGAATAGGAATTAAAGTGAATTACGAAATAGTAGTAGTCGATTTACGCTGATTTCAGCATGAATGGGTCGGATCGACCAGGGAAGTACTACCCTCTCATAGAAGATCGTTGTAAGAGTAATAGTATCCATATTATTGCGTTTCGTTCGGTAAGTGCGAGAGCCGGAGGCCCAACTGATGCAGAGATGACAATCCTCGCAGCATGTGTGGGACCAGCTGAGTATCCGTGGATTCATTGTGTGAGTGGTGTGGGTCAACCCGCCGGCCAGTAAGACCCGTATAAATGGTGGTGCCGCTGGACGCCCGCGGCATTGTACAGGGGCCCAATTAGACCTAACCGTAGTATTACGGTAGTAGATCCAAGCTGGTTTCAGCATGAATGGGCCGGATCGTCCGGGGAAGTACTACCCTCTCATAAAAGATCGACGTAAGAGTAGCAGTATTCGTACTACTGCGTTTCGTTCGGTGAGTGAGAGTGCCAGGAGCCCAATTTCCCCCTCTCCTTTTTCCTCACTTCCCTCACTTCCCTAACCCCATTCCCAGCCACCATAGTGGAGGCCACCATACCAGCAGTTTAAAACGATGGCTTTTTGTATGGTGGCCACCACTTCTGGATTCCACTGACTGCTTACCATCAGGCGGGATGGAGTCACTTTGGCAGGCTAATATATTTTAAAAAACCTTATAGCGTTTTTATTCCTCAGATTCCTCTCATTCCAAACCATTTCCCGTTTAGTTTTAAACGAGTTCAGTTTCCAGTGAGCCTATGTTTGCGATGACAATTAATAAAGCCTAAGGTCAGACACTAAATGTTGTAACTGTGGATCTAAATATTAGCTGTTTTTTGCATGGTCAGCTTTATGTGGATTTGTCACGTGTAAGTAATCCTAACAACCTGTATGGCTTTGATCCCCGATGGCTATACGTCTAAAATCGTATATAGAGAAGTATTTACTGTAAAGATTTTTCTTATTCACCTAAACGAAGATGTTTATAATTCAAAACAAACCAAAAGATAAATCCAAAAAATGCTGTCCAAAATCACTATTACACGCGGACGAAGTCGCGGGCACAGCTAGTATAATATAATATTCTACCAAATTCACACAGCGCACTGATATACTACCTATATACTTTTTTTTTTTTTTGTAAATACATACATATTATAGATAAATTACACCCAGACACAGAACAAACAATCATGCTCATCACACAAAGGTTTGTCCGGGGTGGGAATCGAACCCATGACCTCTGGCTTAGCAGTCAGGGTCACTAACCACTAGACCAACAGGCCAGTCAAAGTATCAATGTCATTTTACAAATCATATGTACTTTCTAAGTTTATCTGGACGTTACTGACTGACGGTGAAGGAAAACATCATGAGTAAACCTGAACTTCTGAGAAAGTCTGAAATCCCCAATCTGCCTTCAGCAAGCGTGGTGAAGCAATGGATACGAATGGGCCGATATGAAGATACCACTATATTGCCAGCATAAGAAAAGAAATCACTGCAGGTAGGGGATAGATGCAAAGAAGAGCCATCACTTTTTTATGCATCTATAGCCCCCATCAGAGCCATGCTTAATTTCTCAGCAGCATTACATATACATGCTCAGTTTCCCTACTCAATCTCCAAGTAGGAATGTAGTATTATATTTATTTATCCTAAAACATTGTGTATAGCTTGGACTCTTACATTGTGTTATACAAGCAAGATAATTATTTAAAGAAGGAAATTTGAGACTAATTTGTTTTATATCCAGCTGTAAAATACTAGCTTTGAAGAAAAATGTATAAGGATAGATACCCATATTTAGATCATTTACCATACTTAAATAACTTGTGAGGGAAAATAGGTACATACGTGCCACACAAAGATAAGTCTTGTGTGGAAATTAAACATACCATCGCACACAGAAGTTATACACTCTTGTTGCACCATCAAGGCAGTTGGATTGTGCATTAGCAATGCATCTCTTAGTAAACATTATCTAACAATATTATTTTTAGATTTTGCTAGAATATTTACTGTAAATACTATTTATTGTCTATAAAATAAAATATTAATATTCCTTATCTTTTCCATAATAGCATGTATAGAATGATAAGGCAATATTATTTATTTATAGTGATGTCATGATTCATTTATACACGTCTCTGCATATTTTATCTTAATCAAATTAATCAAACAAACATTTTTACCTGTGATTGGCAGCTACCAAGTCTTTCTTGCCATACGCATCATGAACAGGCGATGCCAGACCTCCAACGACATTCCCAAGGCCCAAAGAATGAATATAGTCCTTGGCAATTTCTATAAATATAAAAATTAATCATATCACAAATTGCATCAAAGAACTGCATTCCTTGAATTATTTATGTAAGTAGAGCGCATATCGATTTCAGTGGTTTTACTTTATAGCTTGAAGGTCACAAGTTCAAGTACAATGCATAAATAAAATAAAAATTGTCTAATAATTGCGCATTCGTAATCGATCATGTTTGCTTACCGAACATTCGTAGGTGCATGTAAGTTGGTGGGCTAAAACTGCCGCAAGCCATCAATACAATCTTTCCGTGAGACATTTTCACTCGTTTTAACACCCCCAAATTCGTAAGGAAAGTTTGTATAGATATTTTGTATAATTAAAATCACATCACAACATTGGAACTGAATACACATTTGTCCACATTACACATTTGGGTTCATTGATTTCATATTAATATGCAACTAAGTTAAAAATAGTACATTAGAGGTACCAAAGTAGTATTTGATAGGTACACTTTTTTTACCAGCATTTTATTTCAGGCGCAGTTTCTTGTAACGCAGAGAAAAGTATCTGTCAATTGTCAAAATACGTCAACACTACTTTTTAATATTTGCAAATTATTAATTTAGAATAAAACTTGACGGAACGGCTGGAACGTAAATACCAGTATATTATCTATGGTCACACTGTACCTCAGAACAAGGACTCTTGTCCCTATATTATTTTAAACTTGACGCTGGCAGAAATAGCTGACACAATCGTCGGCTCTGTTGCCAAAAAAAAAAGAAGAAGAAGGACTCTTGTCAACTTGTTCTCTAATTCTCTACCTAATCTGTGGTGTAATCTAATCTTTGACAGCGACGTTAACATTTATGTTAGCGAAAGCGATACGACTTTCATTCAAATAAAATAATTTATTGTTAGTGAATTACGAATGATCATCATTAACTACTTGATGTGTAATTTGATTTCTTGATTTATTTACTCTTTAAAAAAGGAAGGATGTATATAATTGTGTGAAAGCGTCGCATGGTGGCATTGAGCAAAGAGTTGACGAGAAAAGTTTACATTTTATAACCTTAACGGTAATCAGCTGGGTAAACAAGTCTGCTGTAATTTTCCACAAAAATGAGACTAAGTTTACGTTTATTGTCTTCTGCTGTACAAAAAACACCTTTTTATGTAACCACACCGATATTTTATGTCAATGCAGGTAAGTCTAACATGCTACATATTATATAGAAAACAAAGTATTACTTACTATAATACTATAGATTTAAATTATCTTTGGAAACATCTCACAAATTCGCTAGAAAGATGAATGTTTCTATTAACCCTTCTATGTAATTGTGTATTAAAAGATATAACTATTGTAGGTAGGTACATAATAAATGAGTATAATGTAAACTGTGCACTTTTCTACTTCAGCTCCACATCTCGGTCATTTATACTCAGCATTGGTAGCGGATGCTATACAAAGGTTTGAAAAGCTCACAAATCCAGCCTGCCAAGTCATACTGAGTACTGGTATGTTATCGACAGAATTTGTTTCATTTATTTATGGATGTTGTCTAATAACAGAAATGGTAGTATAATTAACATTTGAACAGTCAACTATAAATACATTGGTGTATTATCTAATGTCAGTCACAAATTTAACAAAAATGCTATGTTACAAATAAATTTTCGCAACTCTACATATTGTTCTGAATATTTAAATTTTTTTTTTTTATTTCAATTTTTTTAAAATGACTCAAAAAAATAAATATTTGTTCCGAGTCTGGGTGTACTTTGTGTCCAGTAAAATGTATGTTTTAAAGTCCCCCGTGACACAGGGCTTGTTCTTTAATGCGGGAGTTGTCTTCTTTAACCATTATGCACAGTTATTTTGGAGAACTATAAGTTCAGCAGTTTCCTTATGCAACTAAATACCATCATAATTCTTTCTAGGTACTGATGAACATGGCATTAAAATCCAGCAGGCGGCTGTTAACGCCAAGTTATCCCCCCAACAATACTGTGACAACATATCTAATGAATACAGACAGCTATTCAAAGAGTTCAATGTGGATTACACAGATTATATACGCACCACAGAGGAGAGGCATAAAACTGCTGTCAGACATTTTTGGGTGAGACTCTTTTGTTACTTTATTTTTTTTGGTACTGGTAACGGCCTAATAAATGGAATTATCACTAAGAAAAAAAAAGTGGAATTACACTGCAATACCTTTCTTTTTTATTGGCCCTTCCTCCATTATAAAATTTAACCTTAGAGTTTATATTTACTAACTTTATCTGAAAGAATCTTCACTAGAACAAATAAACACAAAAAATCTCATGCACTTTGAATTAAGAACAGCTCAAATCATAAAATTAAAAACAAGGTCACCATATCTTACACACTTTATTGTGTGGTTCTTATATTATTCATATTGTCTGTTACCGAAGTTTTAAGCTGACTAAGTAATTTCTCGCAGCACGATTTCCCCCGAGGTAAGTTACATCTTTGGTTACTGCTCTGCTCCTGTCGCCAACAGCGTGATGTTACATAGCCGTCCTCAAGAACTGAACTATCGAACGCAAACAGAATTACTTAAATCTCACTGGTTGTTCCTGAGATTAGCTCGTTCAAACAAACAAACTTTTCTGCTTTATATAATAGTATAGATATAGATTGTTTACTAAAGACTCTGCTGACTGAACTATCAAGCAGATAATAGTCAAAATTACACACATATAATAATAATAATAATAATATTTACGCACGCACGCACGCACGCACGCACGCACACACGCACACAGGCACGCACGCACGCACGCACGCACGCACGCACGCACGCACGCACGCACGCACGCACGCACACACATACATACATACAAACACACACCAACACACACAAATACACAAACTTTCGCATTTATATTAATAGGATTGACATTACTTTTCAGAATAAACTAATGAAAGAGGACTATCTATATAAGTCTCAGTACAGTGGATGGTACAGTGTTAATGATGAAGCGTTTGTGCCTGAGACACATATCAAGGACGACATTAGGAATGGTGAACAGGTAACTTTATGTTGAAGTTGTAAATTTGGCTGTATTTGTAGCCTAGTATTTAAAGGGTGGCAGTGTTGCCACTTCACTAAAATAAGAAGAAAATAGTAGTATTTTGATATATGGAGATCTGATCAAAACATACTAGATCCTAACTGGACACTACAACATTCAAGACTTTGAACATTATGTTCACACGTAAAAAATTTCCCATCTAACAGGCTATTCTTTAAGCACTTTCTGAGTAACCGAGTGATCAAAGCCTGGAATACACTTCCAGAACATGTGATCATAGCTGACAACATAAATTAATTTAAGAACCGACTGGACAAATACTTAGCTAGCAAATGAAAACCAGTAGACATTGCGAGATATAGGCATTATCAGTTATTTCAACTGTCTGGGTAATTATAATATAATAATAATAATTTTTAGTTTGCAGAGGATGATAAATAGCTTAGGCCATATTTGAATAGATGACTTTCAGCATCTATCTTGTCGTATCACATTCTTGGCCAGTGATTTTGTTTATAACAAATTTTGCAAAACAAGTTTAAAATCATATTTATTGTTCAACTAGTATAAAATGGATGGCCTGTCTTACCAACAGACAACATCCCCCACATATTTGATTGTGGTCCATAAGGCTTATTGTAAATAAATAAAAAAATTTATTTAATTATTTATAATTATTTATAATTAAAATGATAATTATTATCATTTTAATCTATTATTGTAGAATTTCTTAACCTTTTATGTATTTCAATTGCCTTAAAAAAATACACTTTCTGCAAAAGATTATGTTTAATTTTCTAATTAATTTGTAGGTAAAAATCTCAATAGAGTCTGGCCACAAGGTGGAATGGACGGAGGAAACTAACTATATGTTCAGACTAAGTGCATTCAAAAGTCACCTGCAGAATTGGTTAAAAAATGGTAAGTAATACAAAGGCCAGAGCATTGATTACCTTAATTGACTATATTAATGACTTGGTTATACCATTAACTTGAACAGTTTTGAAAATGTACTTGAGTTGAATTTTTTAACCGCTATGGAACAATTGCTTAAATTATACAATGTAGAACAAAATATCAAAAATTATGATATTATTGTAGTTGTCTTAATAAAAAATATAACGCATTTCCAAATGTTTCTTTAAAATAATTTCTGCAATAGTTAATTAAATTTCATAAAAAGGTCAGTAGTCAAGGTCACGGTGCTAGCTGAGTTAGTACGACTCGACTCTATGTATTTAGAATCACTAGCGCTATTATTGGCTTTAATGCATAATATTATCGATATTTTCCGTTCCTTATAAAGTTAAAAAGGGAAAGGGGGACTTCTTCACATTATATTAAACGAAGATGATAAAATATAAACTTGTTTCCACTACAGATGGTGTGATCACTCCATCAAAGTTCCAGAAGCAGTTGCAAGAGATGGTGGAAGGAGATGTGTACCTACCAGATATATCAGTGAGCAGACCGGCCAGCAGAGTGCACTGGGCTATACCGGTATGTAATATCTTATTGGAGACCCTGCGGTCTCATTGTGACATTTACAGTACTCACCATAGAGACAAAATTGTTTTTTATTAGTTCAGGAGAGAGTTAAAGGATAACTTTTTTAATGAAATACGTACACGTATAGTATACGAATTGCGTATACGTATAATATACGTATACGCATTTTCGCTCTTAAAAACATTAGGTCCGGGTGGGGTGGTATACGTCGTATACTATCCCGTATGAACGAAGCGAGGTGATAATATCCGGACTCGATTACTGCCTTCACAGGCAGTCGAATCTTGATACTGCACCAGTGGTGACCTATTAACAACTGCACTAAATGTTAAGTCCATGTTTTGTCTAGGTCCCCAACGACGAAGAACAAAGCATATACGTGTGGTTAGACGCGTTGGTAAACTATTTATCAGTGATCGGCTACCCTGACGAGGATGCTATGAAGCGACGTGGCAGACCCTGGCCTGCTGATGTTCAAGTGGTTGGCAAGGATATACTCAAGTAAGTGCTTATTTAAACTGTCCATCGATGGACCTGCAAGGTTAAGTACACTAGTCGAGGTTGTAAAACGGATGGGTGACCATCTTGTACAGCGAATATAATTATAAAAATCTATATCTTTACTATCATATAAAGCGAAAGAGTTTGTTTGTTTGTTTGAACGCGCTAAGCTCTGGAACTATCCGGCGATTTTGAATAATTCTTTTTGCGTATGATAGCCCTTATATATTGAAGAAGGTTTTAGGCTATGTAACATCACGCTACTGGCGACGGGAGCCGAGCAGTAAACAAAGACGCGGGTAAAACCGCGATGAGCTAGTAGTATAGATAAAGAACATGGGATATAATAATTGCAGATTTCACGGTATTTACTGGCCAGCGTTCCTAATGGCGATCAAATGGCATCCGCCACGTAGACTAGTCTGCCATTCTCACTGGACAGTGGACGGCAGCAAGATGTCCAAGTCGCTGGGCAACGTGGTATGCCCACGGTCCTCACCAGTGGGCAACGAAGCACTTCGGTATCTACTGCTCAGAGAGGCTACCATGGCTTCGGATGCTAGTAAGTTTATTAATTACTAGCTGTTGCCCGCAGTTCTGCCTGCGTGAATATCGGTTATATCTCTGTTTACATTGACGATTTTTCATACAAACTTTCATTCCTTATTTCAACCCTTCTAAGCCATTTTTAGCGATAAATGATAGCCTATGTTGTTTCCTGAGGTCTATTCTACCTCGATACCAAATTTCTTCAAAATCGGTTTAGTGGTTTAGGTGTGAAAGCGTAACAGACAGACAGATAAGAGTTACTTTCGCATTTATAATATTTATATGGATTTTATACACATTGCCATTCTTAGATATTACGCTAAAGGAACTTAGGGATGATTAAAACAGAGAATTATTATCAGGCAGAGTAGAAGGAAAAATAGTCCTATAACGTTAAAGGGAATACTTCTAGTCTTTCTTCTTAATAAACTTCTTTGTCAAATTACAGCAATTCGGTAGAGAAGGTACCTTTATAAAAAAGGTCACAGTCATCAATATCATTTAAATGATATAAACACTAAAAATATATAATAACTTGAATAAGATGTATCTATCAGGCTGTTTGTTAAATTGTTAAAAATGTTTAATATCACAGGCTTTTTTTGACACACAATACTGTTAAAAAGTGTGTATCTGTTTTTATGTTATTGTTTTAAATTGTGTTAATGTTTATCTTGTGCGAATTTGCGTGTCTTCTGTCTGTGTCACATAAATGGGTTTTCTTTCTTTCTTTCCATAGTTCAATATTTCTTCAAAAAATGTAATACTTCTTTCATTCCCCAGACTACAGCGAGATTAAGCTAATAAACGTAGCGAACTCTGAGCTGGCGGACACGCTGGGCAACCTCGCGAGTCGCTGCTGCGGGCGCGCGCTCAACCCGCGCAGCGAGTTCCCGGGGCTGCACGCGCGCGAGCTGGCCGCGCTCGCCGCGCACGCGCACGCGCGGGAGCTGCTGCGGCACGTCGAGGAACTGCCCGGTACGTACGCGCCGATATTAGCGTCACTAGGTAGAAACATCATACAACACAAGTTCCATACAAAACTGCCGCCATTGCGTTTAACAATCTTCTTCCAAAGGTGGGTCCAAAATTCCGACTTAGATAAAAATTCACTATGTAAAAATTAGGAAATTAAACATAAGCAGAGATTAAAGAACATAATTTGTTACCTAGTATCACCAAACCGTTAAATAATTTTTGTCAATATTTATTCATAATAACAAAAACCCAATTCTTTTACAGAGTTATGTCACTTCCACTACAGAAACTACCATTTTTACAAAACGGTTGATGCTGTCATAAAAGTTCTACACCTTGCTAACTTATTTTTCGAAACTCACAAGCCTTGGGAATTACGCAAAAAGCCGGAATTGCAAAAGGAACTCGACGTCATACTACATATAACAATGGAAACCCTTAGGATATGTGCGATAATCCTACAACCAATAATACCTACTATGACATCCACATTATTAGATAAACTACTAATTAGTAAAAATTGTAGAACTTGGCAACACTGTGAGACGCCATCTTGGAGAATAAAAGGCGCGATTTATGAAACGAAAAACATACAAAGTGGGAAATTTGTTTTGTTTCAAAGGATATACGAGAAGAAAAATGTTCAAAAGAAAAAGGCAAATGTTTAGTGTTCAGTTATTCGCATAATGTATATAGTTAACTGAATGTGATATGTATTGCTATATTCTTAGTATGAATTGGCAAGGCAAACCTCAAATTTTTATAATAACCTTTATTGTGTATTTTTTTTAATTGTACTCTTTATTGTGACTTGTAAATTTGTGAAAAATAATAAAGAAAATTATTATAAGATGTCAATCCAAAAATTTTCTTACAAATATAGAGAATTATGACAATGTATAAGTACCAGACAATGTATTTTATTACCAACAGCGCGGTTTCACCAGCGGCAGCGTTTTGCTTCACTCCCGTCGCTTTTAGCGTGATGCTACATAGCCTATAACCTTCCACAAGAACTGGATATACGCAAAAAGAATAATTTAAATCGGACCGGTAGCTCCAAACACAAACTCTTTTTATAAATATATCTATCATATTAAATGTCTTAATTTTTTCACTTGTAAGCTACCATTTCTAGTAATAATAGGTTGTCTTGCTTTTTCATACAATTTTTATTAGTAGGGTTAGAAATGTTTTAAATTTGACGCAGTTTGTGTAATTATTTATTTAGTTTTAGATTGTGATGTGTGGAGTTTATGTAGAAAACACTCAATAGATTTTTATTTTAACTATTTTATAATGTGTGTAAACAAAATATAGGTGTAATTCGTACGGTTATTTTATAAACCGTGACATGAAAATGCAATAGGGATGATAATATATTACTCTTTATAAACTGTCAAAACGCTCCTATTTGTTTAATACATAATAAATAACGTATTCATTTGCAAATTTTAGAATTAAATGTCACATAATTTTTAATATTACATGTTATTTTTAATTTTGTCACCATTCTACTACTGGTTACGGCTATTACAATATCACTACGGTTATTCTTGTGTGTTGAATTGTTACCAACGTGTAAACTGTGTACCTACACTTTATTATATACCTGAATAGTTTTCTTGATGATAAGAATTAGTTTTAGTATGCATAGAAAACACAATTGGCGAAAGAAAACATTGTGCAATGAACTGTCAGCTGTCAGTGTGTTATGTTTTTACATACTGGCAATAATTGTGCTTTGTATGTTTTTAAAGTATAAAAATAGCATTATTAAGAAGGTACTATGTAAATTGTGAATATTGTCGATTATATAATTTCAGTGCATGCATTTTTTAAACCAGCTTTCCGCGGCGTGGTTTCACCCGCGTCTTTGTTTACTTCTCTGCTCCCGTCGCCAGTTGCGTGATGTTATATTGCCTTAAGCTTCCTTGAGAACTGAGCTATCATACGCAAAAAGAATTTTTCAAATCCGACTGTTCGTTTCAGAGATTAGCGCGTTCAAACAAACAAACTCTTCCGCTTTATATAATAGTATATAAATTGTAAATTAGCATTCAGATGGTAAAAAAAACTTTATCTCTTCTCTAGTACCTCTTCTATATAGTAGTAATAGGAATACGGTACCTATATCGTGCTGTACGATTACAGCGCTACTTTTTTCATGTTAATGGACATTTTATTAGGTCTTTCTTTGCTCTAGGCAAAAGGTAATTTTACCGTCTTTATTATATCAGCCGAAAGACGCCCACTGCTGGACATGGGCCTTCTCCAGTTTTCCCTCTACAAAAATTCACTTTATCCGTTATTAATTCTAAATCAATAAATTTTGGATTTATTTAGTATTTAAGCTTTTTTACAAGTCGCCTGTCATAACTATAAGTGTCCTGCTTAGGTGTACGCCTTTAAAAAATAAATCTAAAAGACTGTTAGTAACTCAGTAGTAGGCTTCCATCTGATGAAGAGATTCGATCTAATAGTTGTAAGTACTTGCACTTGTTTGTGCTGAGTTTGTAAATGTTTCGTCACTCTGTTATTTATGTTTAATAAATTGTTGAATTTATTTATTTACTTCTTATAATGTTTATTTCAGCTGATACACACTCTCTGCTGAATATAGGCATACCCCAAATATCGCCATTTTGACCGGTCGTGAACCATAGTAGTGCAAAAGTTACTTAAAATGTCTTACTTGGCTCAGAAGATCATAAATTACTATCAAACTATGTCACTTGGAGGACAAACTTTTTCCTTTAGCCCTGTTTCATACTTACATATTCTCGTTAACAACCACACAATACATATCTAAAAGTACTATGGTAGTAGAATCTTAGAAGAGATTGCTATGAAATAAAATTATGTATTACCTACCTACATATTTGGTGGTAAATATCTCTGCAGGTATTAAAAATACTAGGCTAGCAGAGTTTTGGAGGAGGTTGCTATAAAATAAAATTATTTGTAAACTACCCACTGTTATATTTGTAAAAAACATCAGTGCAAAAAGTACTAGGACAGAAGAATGTTGTAAGAGATTGTTTAAATAAATTTAATTGTTAACTACCCTTAGTTTGGTTTTTAAAATAATTTGTAACACTCATCACTCTCATAAAAGTACTAGGATGGCAGAAAGTAGTAAGAGATCGAGATTGTTTAAATAAATTTAATTGTTAACTACCCTTAGTTTGGTTTTTAAAATAATTTGTAACACTCATCACTCTCATAAAAGTACTAGGATGGCAGAAAGTAGTAAGAGATCGCTATGAAATAAAATTATTTGCGACCTATTTAGTACAATTTGTTGCAACAGACTACCATTTTTCTGCTACCTGGTCCGTAAAGCTTTCATCTATTTTGATAACAAGTATGCTTATTAGTTGATCTAAATAGTAGATTGTTAGCCTAGGGTTGAAAGGAATCAATTCCCGAGGTAGTTAGACGGCTATAGTTCCGAGCAGGAATTGATTCTTTTACCCGTGGCAAACACTACTTTTCATTCAGAATATGAGGAAAATAAAACTAGTTGTTTATCTAAACTATTTATTGATAATAATATATTAGTAGTACCTATTTAAAATTTTATTAATAGTCAAATTAGGACAATTCGTGAAATTAAAAAGATTTTCTATGACACAATTTGCCTCGTCTGTAATGGAATCTGGTGTCAATATTTCGCTTGAACTCATTTTTAATCAATTCAAATCTTAGCACAAAAGTCCGTCATAGATACATAGGTACATAACAGATTTTAGTAGCCCGCCAATTTGTGTTGACTTTTTAAATTTTAAATATGGAACTCGCAGCTAGGCGCGTAATTGTCGCGGCACTCGCGGCTTATTCCGCTCAAAGAAGTTTGCGCTAAATTATTATTCACACTGGCTGTTTAGAAAGTCATGCATAACATTTTTTAAATTAGTTTTTTTTACTTAAAACTCTTTACAGCTGACAGCAGTTCTATTTTTAAAGTTAATTCCGGCCCGACCACGGCCCGACGGTCGGGATGAATTTGTATGAGTTTTTCCTCCCTATGAAAGGAAAGCAGCATCTTCCACCCAATAATCAAATCAAAACAACACTACTTTCCGAGTATGAGAAATGAAAATAAAATTATTTTAGTTGTACCTAATATTTGGAGTTGGTGCCTCGAGAGAAAATCCGCGTAGTACCTACTGCTCGTCGTTGTGTGAATCGAGCATTGTAGATAAGGATAATAGGTACACAGATTTTTTGATAATATAAACCTAAATAAACAGTTTCCTGCCAGATTGCATAGGAATCAAGGATTCCACTCTGCCTGATAGTAGTGTAAGTAAGTAAGGATCGTGCATGGTCACTGTCGCAATTGAGTAGGTATAACACGGTCACAATGGCGGCCTTAGAAGTAGGCTTTTTTATACGTCCTTCGTAATAAATGTTTATAAAAAAAACACACATTCTATATCGGAGTCAATTTATTTACGAATATGCTTATTAAATAATAATATTTGCATCAAAATACTGCAATAACGACTAACAGTATGAGAGAAGCTAACTAACATACAAGCTAGGTACAGCAACGCTACGGTAACAACCGAACGCGTAACAACTTGTAGTAACACGACACATCCGCCATCTTAGTTTAATATGCAATACAAAATGGCGCTCGATATATATATGTAAGAAATAATAATTACAGGTTACAATCTTAATACAATATACTAAAAACAAAGTATAGGTAAATAAATGACTGAGTAGCCGATTTATATTGAAAATACATAGGTATGAACATTACCTCTTTTTACGGGATAACGATTATTTCACCACATTATACCACGAAAAACTCTCGTGTCGTGTCACTACAATACTTCACACTTAGTCGAAATGCATCAAAATATGAGTATGATACAGGTTTGATACTAAATAATCATTATTATATAAAAATTCTTACAAAAATTCGGTGACACATACATTTGCATAAATGCTTAAATTAAATTATTGTATGTAAACATTGTTTTAAAGTTTGCAACGCGTTTCATACTTAAAAAAAGCCATCAACAACATAATATTTTATCAAAAAATTAAAACTGACAATATTTGTCAAGCAAACAAGTTAATGATCTCTTTCTAACTCATAGAAAAAGACAGAGACGGCATAACTTACCAAACCTTACACCAACGTTCACATACGATATCGCAATAACTTCATAACTAATCAAAACTAAACAAAACTGTACATCTGAATTCCTAAGCGTTGAGCATTCACTCATTAATTCTGATATTGACTCTACCAGTTATACTTTACTTATACAAATGCATTGTATGGTAACACTAAGATAATATTTATATATTAGAGACTGTGTGAGGTCACACTGCAATTTTAAAGCTGATTTACATTGATACAGTAGCTGGCGCTAGCATCACTGGCAATAAAACGTTTACAGATATACACTGGATGCTTGACTGGATTGAAAACGTTTACAGTGCTGATCCAGTGCCGGAATTCAGTGGTGCTGGCGCCAGTTACTATATCAATGTGAATCAGCCTTTACACTGTTTTTAAAAGCAAACACCCCGCTATTTTGTATAAATGCATCTTTAGACCACATAATTGCAGCATTAATAAAGTATTAAGTTTAAAAATATATTATTATTGCATTATTTTAACATAAAAATCGCGAAATAAACATTTTAAATGTTCGTATGTGCGGTTTTTATTTAAATAACTAACAAAAGACCAATTTTATCTATATTCTAGTTCATAATATATAATAATTATCGAAAGGAACTGAGTAAATACATAAAAAATATAATCTAACAAAATAATATCATCAAAATAAGCTAATAAAGTCAATATCCGAACATTTAAATCTATTAGGAGCAAAGCAATATCATTCACTCAATAAACGATAGTTCATTTCAAAATGGCGGACGTGTCTAGAACGAATGAACGTGCGAATGAAATAATACATGGCGTCTTGGTTGATTCGATTACCCTTGAATGCCTAGCGTTACACTTCGGGCTTTTCCGTCAACACTTGTAGAATTACTCGAAGCGCACCAAAACTATTTCTCGAAGCGCACTAATCAGTAGTAATTTTTTTGTTGTTTGTTCTAACGAGGAATACTTTTGGTGCGTTTCAAAATTAGTGCGCTTCGAGAAATATCCTGTTATGATGTCTATGATTACTCTTAAGCGATACACTTTGGGCTCCTCCGTAAACATTCGTGTTAATTCGGGATTTTGAAGAATGATCTAGATTATTACGAATGCCGAGTGTAATCGCCGATTTCAATCAGGAGGATTTGAAAACGTGTGGTGATTAATTATATGTTTTTATCTTTTAAATTCCATAATAGGAACATATGTATATTAACGTATAGCATTATTATCGACAACATACAATGAAAATAATCGTCATATCAAATAGTTTTGAATGATTCAGGATTGAACTAATATGCATTAATTTCGGTAGACATATACGTTTCATTAATCTCTAATAAAAATAAGTAAGTGCGAGTGAGATAGCAAGATATCGCGTTTTCCGTTTACGATGTGGCGATTTCCACGTCTAGAAAACTAGTGTTTTATGGCATATAACATACAGATTTCCTATTAACATAAATAAATTCAAAGTTTATTGAGTATCTCGCCTAGCATCGCCTCATGTTACAAGAAACCAAACTGAGCTAGCAAAACCCGAACAGTTCTGTCTTAGAAAAGGCATAAAATTATATTAAGGCAAAAAAAATATTGCCGATACGCCTATCTACCGAAACTTATACATACCAAACTCCTAATGTTTAATACCACAAGCATTAAAACATGATATACACTATATTAGTAAATTTACTTATAATTACAAATGTTAAGGCGTTAAGCCTCGTTTGGAACATGTTTAACCCGTATTATTTCCAACATCGATATATATTTAGTTTAAAACCAGTATCTAACTTTAGGCTGCTTGTTCTTAGAAACGGAGCGAAGCGGAGAAACGGATAAATATTAACCAATAGAGACTATCCACTGAAGCGGAACGGAGGTTTAATGCAATCCTATTAGTCAATATTTTTCCGCTTCACAGGCTCGTTCCGCTTCTGTGGACAGGCAGCCTTATTTACCACTAAGCTAAAATACTTGAAGGTTCACAATAGTTTAATAGCTGGATTAAGGTGCACCTTTTTCTGTGGTAAACTGTTAACTGAAAGCATCGCGGCGCTGAAAACATTGTTTATTTTTAATACTGGTGAAAAAAAGTTAAAAGGAAGTTTAAAAGTTAATACTGGTAAAGAGTTAGAATGTTTTTATAAATACGCTCATGTATGGACGCACCTTTATTTTTTATACGTACGCATTCATTCGTATGAAACACTACCTTATTCAAACACGCATTGTTTATGAGGTAAGACGTCAACGCTACGTCACCGCTATTACGTCACCACACGTTCCAACACCCTCCAGGCGTAATATTTGTAACATCAAAATGCATAATACTTATTTCTAAACATGGAAGTGGCAATGTACAAATTGAACAAAAATAATTTTGTGCGATTTTAGGGTAGCGGCTTATTTTAGTTATTCTTGAATATAGACTGAGTGGTATAATATTTTGTAATAAGTCTAAATTTCTGTCATTAAAATACAAGAGACAGTGTTTGGGCGGTGAAGAATTATTCTTCACCGCCCAAACACTGTCACTGTCACACTGAGTTTGATATATCAAAATATCATACTACTCTGTCCCATCGGTGATAGTTATTGTTTTGGCACTTAGTTTTAGTAGAAAATGTTGAAATATCTTCTTAAAATGCATGTTTGCCAAGATTTTGCAAGATCTGGAGCAACTAACTATTTGAGCCAATACCGAGCAATGGTCAGACCAGTCAGAAATAACGATTCCCAAGATTTTACCCCTTGACGACTGTCCTAACTAACCACAACGTGGAAGAGTCTAATTATGTTTTAGAAAACAGTCACCCATCAGAAGATTGACCGCGACCGGTGTGCTTAACCTTGCAGATTTCAATTACTACAAGTAACCATGAACAAGTAATGTTAATGTTATAGTTTCGGAAACGGTTACCCATCTAAATACTAAACGCGGCTAGTATGCTTAACCTCGCATCTTTCCAGCGCCACAAAAATATCTATATTCAAGAATAACAAATTTTCAATATTTAATCACAAAAAACATTCAATTCAACAATTTACTTACAACTGTTTTTAACACTATCACGACAGAAAGATAATTGTTACATATAGTTTCACATTTCATTATTCGTTCCACATATTATTGCTTGATACTAACTATCTAGTGTCACTTGACTATTCTTTGAGGCGGATGTCTTTATATTTATCTTTTATAAAAATTGTGTCAACTCGCTAGTAAACATTACATGTAAATAATTCTGTTTTACATAAGCTGGAATGCTCTCCATTTCCATACATATCCACACACATCCATAAACATTGTCGAATGTTCCATGTTAAACAAACTCGTTCGTCGCTACCTTTGAAAATCAATGTGCCAAAAGAAATACTGATAATTTGTTTTTGTTGTTTTCTTTTTACAATTACTAGAAAATTGGGACACAGAGAATGCTTCAAACGACAGCAATAACTATACTCTTAGCACTTACTAGGTAGGTGCTAGTACGTCTAAAGGTCACTTTCACAAACGAAAATTAAAACAAAATGACCGCTACAAGTTACAAAATTATTCTAATAATATTTATTAGCAAGTTGACAATTCTGCGTTTACTTTGTTTCTCTACAATTCCATTATTACCAAGTCAGAATATATCTTCAAAATATGACATTACTTGTGTTATGTTCCGTCTTCATTACAAGGTAAAATATGTCTTATGAGAACTGATATAAGGACCATATTAGTTCACAACAAATGTACATAGGCATCGAGATATATTCCTTATAATAGAAAAAGGTATAAGTTACACGTTTGTCTATTCTTGTCTCTAACTAGAAAGAATAAGATTCAAAATTGTCCAGTAGCAGTAACTTAAGACCTTTTCCACCAATAGTTCGATTATGTGTTGTGTCATTTTTAGTAACCTTCACCAGTCATTATAAAAAAGAAAACTTATAAAATTAAAAACTCTAAGTAATTGTAAAAAGTATATGAAATTGTAGATTATAAAAAAATGGTATATTGATCGTAAAAGACTGATAACATTATATTGGCATCCATTATTTAGTAATATCGATGACATATAGATAGACCAACAAAAAATTATAAAAAAAACTGAAAATAAAATCGAATAATAGATATAACTAATCGATTTTTTGATTTAATCGACATTATAACAGGACAACACAATTTGATCTTCTCATATGTCACCTATATAAATACTATCGAATATAACATAAATAAAAATGATGAAAAATTATAATATGGTATACTAACCTCCAGTTTCTGAAAGGCTGATCAACGAAAAATTAACTAATCAACTGTTAAATCTCATGTGAAGTACCTAAAATCATGCTAAAAGCATGGATATTAAGCTTAATTTGATCTAAATAGTTACGAATTAGATAAAATTTAACAAATAATTCATGTTTTTAGCAACCGAAATAGTACTTTACATGAGATATAACAGTTGATTAGTAAATTTTTCGTTGATCAGCCTTTCAGAAACTGGGGGTGAGTGTAACAAAAGTAAGTTGTCAACTACGAGATGATTGTCAAAATCTAAATAAAATTACAAACTATTCTATACTATGAAAATCTGTTAATACATAACTAGCTTTCCGCGGCGCGGTTTCACCCGCGTCTTTGCTTACTGCTCTGCTCCCGTCACCAGTAGCGTAATGTTACATAGCCTATAACCTTCCTCGAGAACTGGGCTATCATACGCAAAAAGATTTTTAAAAATCCGACTGGTAGTTTTAGAGATTAACGCGTTCAAACAAACTTTACTGCTTTATATAAACGTTATCATCTTCTGCAATTGTGTTGTTTACTACGACATGTCCTTCTTCTAGCAAGGTTTAAAGAGAGTAGCAATTTCAGTATGGACAGTGTTGTGAGTGTTGTCATTGAGATCCTGGTATTCTAAAACTCTGAGAATAATGATTAACACTGACCTTCTATTATGCCGCGTACAGACTTACGAAATGCAACATGCAATGTAACACGCAGTGAAAGAATTCCCATAGTGTGCGCACGAACCGCGGACACTACGCGCACGAACAGAGCATTTCAGCTCGTGCTCGCCGCGAGCCGCAATTGGGACGCGCAGTGTGCACACTGCACACGGTTGGACGGTTGTTGTGTGACGGAATTATTATATTAATGATTATTATTATATTTTAGATAATCAGCAAAATTATCAAAATACCAAAATTGATTCCTGATAATTCAATCGAAGATGACAACATATTTTTATCACACTTCATATAAATAATGATAATAATATTTGTTATTGTATATTACGTTACATTAATGTTCAGTACATTTCATTACTGTATTGAGCTAAATGCAGTGTTACAGAATAATATCAGTCGATGTGAAAAATATCGCGACTCAATTACAACTGTAAGTGTCATGTCAAATTAAAAGTAATTATTGCAGAAAAATACATTTTAAAGATATTTCATTCGTATAAAGTTGAATTTATCAATGTTTAATGATAATTTTTTATCATTGTTTTTATCATTAAACATTAAATGGATAAATGAGAAAGAGTGCGTGTATGTTTGATTCTTTCCTTTTTCGATTTGATTGGCTTTTGTTGTTTTTTATATAGAAATAGTCATTATACTCGAGGGTCATAGACTGCTTTATACTTAAAACACGTCATAATAATAAATAATCATATTCTCAACCTATAAACTAAAAATTAATAAAAAATATTTCTCTTAAACTATATAATACAACGCATGACACTCACAATTGTTATTGTAAATGATTGAAACTTAAAATAAATTGTTCATGTTTATCATACAGGTCACAAATGAGAGATGTTTTTATACCGTCAATATTTAAAAAACTTGGCTTTCAAATGTTTTTCACAGTCATAATTAAAATAATTTCTTATACCATCGGCTACGTCCTTTTAGTTAGGTATGATAGTAATTACGAGGCATATGAAATCTAGCTTGAGCCCGGCTGGCGCTGTAGTCTTATGTCAAACTAATTATAATTCTATCCAATACAACATGAAATAAGTTGCAGTAAATTGTACCTAATAAGTGATGACGTAGAGCTGTTTTTTCCGTGTGTTGTGTCTTTTAGTTACGCGTTTTTGCCTAATATGCATGTAAAAAACATTTGTAAATCAAATTAAATTCGTTATTAAAATTCGAAGCTGAACTTCGACAGGTACAAATAGAAATGCATCGTATTTCAATGCTAACAGGTTTCAATTTCATATGACAATAGCTACATTGTAAATCATCACATTTTCAACATTAATAACGACTTGAATTGTGTATAAAATAAGTTCAAAATTGCATGATTAGAAAAACTGGCTATTTATTTGACATAATTATACTTGCAAATTGCCATGTAAAAAAATTATCATATTTTTTAAATGGGAACAAAATTTATCTGTCAAAATATCTCAAGTTCTGCAACTAAGTTTATGCCTCCTTATTTCTTAGAAAATTTGAGTCGCGTTGCGTCTCATTTTTCACCAATCACAGCAGTTATCAAATTAACTAGAAACTTTTTGTCTTAATAATATCTGGCATAATACCGATATTCCAGTGCGTTTATATTGATAAAACAAAAATACGTACTACTTGTCAGAAATTAAATTAATTTTGATTAAAAAGGGACAGTAAAATAATTAGATGGATAAAATTAAAACGTCTTGCGTGTCTATCTATAAGCAAAAACATTTAATTGTAAAAAAAAACTAGCTTGACATCGCGTTTCTGATATTTGAAAGTTGTATTACAAGACTATGATCAATAAAGCATAGAACATAATATGATGGCTTTAGATTTAAAAGGCGCAAGGTCAAAATTAGGAATTTTAACCATCAATTTAATTCATTTTTCTATAATTTAGGTATACACTTAAGAAGTTTTTTAACGACTGCCCTGGCTTTGAATAAAAAAATGATCGGCATGTACTTATTTTCGTTTTGCATTGAACATAATTTATTCGCCATTCCTTACATTGAAACCTCAAAGGTTAGTCGGATCGTTGCAGTTATAGGTTGTCAGCGTCACATAATGGTGGTCAGCTGCAGGGGGGAGGGTTGGGAGGGGGAGAGGAAGGGGCGAGCAGGTGCTCCGGGACAGGCACCGCTCGGAGACGAGCTGATACTTTCTTTTGGGGGCATAGTACCTGGTGAACAAAAGTTTTTATAGTAATTTTTAATTGTTGTCTGTGTTTGTAAACACATTGTTTAGGCTTCTATGCGAGAGACTGTTACCTGTACTACAAAGAATAAGGATTCATGTCTAAATATTAAAATTACAGTTAAGTTTAAATTAAATTTAAAAGATTTTCTGTTGCTAAAATTCATATTAAAATGAATATAGCTCAATATTTGAGGACTATTTAATGAAACAAATTCGTAAATTCGTTTCTGCTTTATGTAACAGTTACGTCAAAGAAAATTAAAACGTATCTCTCAGTAATAAAGTGCATATTCCATTATCTTAGTACAGATATAAATAAACAGAGGTTTGTACGTACCCTTCTAGCGAACATAAAGCAGCCCTTCTCTTCCTCTTGTGTGTTAGTAGCAGGAACTAGTTGTAGGTCCACTGTTGGAGCTTCTCTGCTGTCCTCACCTATACATACATTTTATTATCAAGCAAATAGAAACGTCATAACTGTTGATAAGCGACGGCTGCGATACAGTCTAGAGGTGTTCGTAGCTGATGAACGTAGCGTACATAAGTTTACACAAAATAGTATGACGAAAAATAGTAGGACTAGAGCTTTGATGTAGACCATTCAGGATTAAACTTTTTAGGAGTACCAATCATATGGTGAACGGTGGATGTTTTAAGCTTAATAATGACATTAACTCTTAACTTAGCCCTTTCACTGACAGTAATGTAGACACATACACAATAGATGTTTTATGGTCATTACGACCATAGCTGTTTACTGTCTCACAGTGTTAAGTAATACAATGAGATGTAGGAATCTGCATCTTACATCAGTCTAAATAAGGTTTAATTGCTAATATTAGTAAAATTGTCCAGAAAAAAAGTAATACACGTTTATTGTAAATAGAAATAGCTATGAAATATGATAATACTTAATCATAATTACCTCGGGCAAAAACATTAAGTTCATTAAAACAGCCGGTCTCGATCATTTCCGTCTGCCATGGTATGCTAACGGAGCCGGTGTTGAACTTGCCGTAGAATGTATCGTCCGCCGCGTCCAAATTAACTCCTTTAACTGTACTGAATTGTTCTATGTCCAACACGTCTTTGGCGTACACAGCGTGGGGCTACAAAAGAAAGATTTGGTAAATTCGAAGCCACAAACAATGAAATGCCACTAAGCATGTTATAGAAATAGCTAATCATTTCAATCGTATCATTATCGAATTAAGAAGAAGAAATATAATAAAGCCTTGAGGGACACCCCTTGTCTTGTTACAAGTAGTTCTAAAGACCTTATATATTTATTATGTTAATATATTTGTGTATATGGCAACAATAATAAGTGGGACGTCTCTTATATCATAGGTAATGATTGAGTTTTTGTAATAGCATTTTGTGGTTAGCTCAGTCAATGGCTTTAGAAAATTCAAAAAGGTCTTAAATACACCTATTTAATATTATTAATTTTTGCCTAGTTGAAATTGGTGAAGAGTTGCTCGCGCACGTGCAAGTGCAAGTGCAAGTGCAAGTGGTGTCGGTACTCACGTCGGGTACGAAGGGCGCGTCCACCATGCCGGCCTCGAGGCGCGCCCAGTTGAGGTTGGTGAAGAAGCGATGCTCGCGCACGTGCAAGTGCAAGTGCAAGTGCAAGTGGTGTCGGTACTCACGTCGGGTACGAAGGGCGCGTCCACCATGCCGGCCTCGAGGCGCGCCCAGTTGAGGTTGGTGAAGAAGCGATGCTCGCGCACGTGCAAGTGCAAGTGGTGTCGGTACTCACGTCGGGTACGAAGGGCGCGTCCACCATGCCGGCCTCGAGGCGCGCCCAGTTGAGGTTGGTGAAGAAGCGATGCTCGCGCACGTGCAAGTGCAAGTGCAAGTGCAAGTGCAAGTGGTGTCGGTACTCACGTCGGGTACGAAGGGCGCGTCCACCATGCCGGCCTCGAGGCGCGCCCAGTTGAGGTTGGTGAAGAAGCGATGCTCGCGCACGTGCAAGTGCAAGTGCAAGTGCAAGTGGTGTCGGTACTCACGTCGGGTACGAAGGGCGCGTCCACCATGCCGGCCTCGAGGCGCGCCCAGTTGAGGTTGGTGAAGAAGCGATGCTCGCGCACGTGCAAGTGCAAGTGCAAGTGCAAGTGGTGTCGGTACTCACGTCGGGTACGAAGGGCGCGTCCACCATGCCGGCCTCGAGGCGCGCCCAGTTGAGGTTGGTGAAGAAGCGATGCTCGCGCACGTGCAAGTGCAAGTGCAAGTGCAAGTGGTGTCGGTACTCACGTCGGGTACGAAGGGCGCGTCCACCATGCCGGCCTCGAGGCGCGCCCAGTTGAGGTTGGTGAAGAAGCGATGCTCGCGCACGTGCAAGTGCAAGTTGAAGTGCAAGTGGTGTCGGTACTCACGTCGGGTACGAAGGGCGCGTCCACCATGCCGGCTTCGAGGCGCGCCCAGTTGAGGTTGGTGAAGAAGCGATGCTCGCGCACGTGCAAGTGCAAGTGGTGTCGGTACTCACGTCGGGTACGAAGGGCGCGTCCACCATGCCGGCCTCGAGGCGCGCCCAGTTGAGGTTGGTGAAGAAGCGATGCTCGCGCACGTGCAAGTGCAAGTGCAAGTGCAAGTGGTGTCGGTACTCACGTCGGGTACGAAGGGCGCGTCCACCATGCCGGCCTCGAGGCGCGCCCAGTTGAGGTTGGTGAAGAAGCGATGCTCGCGCACGTGCAAGTGCAAGTGCAAGTGCAAGTGGTGTCGGTACTCACGTCGGGTACGAAGGGCGCGTCCACCATGCCGGCCTCGAGGCGCGCCCAGTTGAGGTTGGTGAAGAAGCGATGCTCGCGCACGTGCAAGTGCAAGTGCAAGTGCAAGTGGTGTCGGTACTCACGTCGGGTACGAAGGGCGCGTCCACCATGCCGGCCTCGAGGCGCGCCCAGTTGAGGTTGGTGAAGAAGCGATGCTCGCGCACGTGCAAGTGCAAGTGCAAGTGCAAGTGGTGTCGGTACTCACGTCGGGTACGAAGGGCGCGTCCACCATGCCGGCCTCGAGGCGCGCCCAGTTGAGGTTGGTGAAGAAGCGATGCTCGCGCACGGCGGCGGCCCCGCGCCGCGCCTGCGTGGCGCCGAGGCGCGCGCTCGGGCTCTTGGCGAGCAGCGCGCCGCACAGCGAGCGCGCACATTCGCTGAACTTGCTCGAGTATTTTTCTTGTTCATGCTGTAACATGATTTGTCCATTTGAGCGAAATGAAATGACACAGGCTTACGATTATGTTGAACACAGTATTCAGTATTATTCTAATCAGTAAATCAGTAGCTATATAAATTAGAAGCCCATGGCGTTAGAGCTATTGTGCTCAACTTTATAGAATCTTGTCTACAAATCGAAAATAATAAATCTCAAAATTTTAACTCTAAAAAGAAGAAATACCTACATAATATTATGCAAAATGTGTGGTGTTCCACAAGGCAATATATTGGGTCCACTACTGTTCATAGCCTTTATTAATAATAAGCCAAAGACACGTAACTATCCTATCTCAATTATCGCTGATGGCAGCGCTGTAGTTATACACTTCAACAATATAGATAGTTTTGAACATGATATTAATAACACTATTGATGCAATCATAACCTGATTAAATAACAACAATTTCTATGTTAATCTTATAAAAATAATGTTCTTCTGCAGTCAACCCTTAACCACACCAACCGTTAACGCCAATTATCATACACCTATTAGTAAAGTAAATACACCAAAATGTCTAGGTATAGCAATCGATAAGAGTATTGAATATGGAAACAGCTTATAGAAGTTCCAACGGTAGTACATCCACGCTGGTTTTAGCATGAATGGGCTGGATCGTCCGGGGAAGTACCCTCTCATAGAAGATCGACGTAAGAGTAGTAGTATCCGTACTACTGCGTTTCGTTCAGTGAGTAAGAGCACCGGAGGCTTAATTTTCCCTTTATTTCGTTTTCATCATCTCCGTCATTCCCTTCCCCTAACCACATTCCCAGCCGCCATAGTGGACACCATACCATCAGTTTAAGACGATGGCTTTTGGTATAGTGGCCTCCACTTCTGGATTCTACTGACTGCTTACCATCAAGCGGGGTGGGAGTCACTTTGGTAGACAAGTATAAAAAAGAATTGAGAATTGAATAAACAGATCAGTTTGTCTCCTTAAGCGATGTCTAAGGTCACAGACCAATCAGGTCACAAACGCTATTCGTCTAATTAGCGATTGAATACTTTCGCAGGTTGTCATAGACGCCGTAAGTCATTAACTATGTTCATCACAAAGGCGTTACGCCACTAACTTAGTTCGTTACAACGTAGTTCATCATATTTTTTATGTAATGGCTTACAGATAAATAAAATGTATAAATGTTTTAATCATCATTATTAACTAAACAATAGGAATACAAAAACATAATCACGCTCACGCGTTAAGTTATAATATCTGTAAGTATCTAAGCGGTATAGGAATCTGTTATACACCAATCATAGATGATCATGACAAAAAGCGTTATGACAAATCGTGTCCATAATGAATTGTGTTTGTGACAAACATCGTAAGAAGAATCGCGATAGTGACTGAGTAAGGTCACCAGTGACCAGCTGAGTATGTGATGAATAGCGTTTGTGACATGGAGCCTGTAATTCCTCATGGAAGCACTTCTACAGCACATCACGATACTGTTGGCTCACTATTTAGGTTTGGTATTATTTCCTTGGGAAGGTAGAGTATATTGGTACAAAGAAACAGTTTTCAAATCACAGAGGCTACGTTCAGTTTTAAAGTAACTGAAACATATAATAGTAAGTTTGACAACCTTATGTATAATATAAATACGAGGTATTTAGTTCATCTGCAGTAAGAAGTTGTAAGAAGATAATTGGATTACAAAGATATTTCAAGACAATTAACAATTTCAATCACATATATCTCAAATGGAGTGCATTTTTTTTTAGACATGGCACGAGCTAGATATTTTGTAAATAAAATGCATTAACTAGAAAATAATTAGTTTACTTTAGTTCGTAAAAGTATTAGACAAAATTTAAACACAATTCAAGAATTAGAATTATAACTGCTAGTTGCCCGCATATGAGTTTTTATTAACGAGACATACGGCTGGTGTAGTTGATTCAAACATCTTGATGGCTAAATCTCAAACATAACAAAATGAAATTATGATAAAATATTCAGTGGTGAATTTTCCGAAAAAAAAACGCTAATAAATAGGATACATTTCTTCCCGAAAAATTTTTGTGAAGTTTCCTGATTATATTAATTTTTAATGCCTATAAAACATGAAAAATTGTTTGGTCGTATATTTGCTAATAAATCCGTCTGAAAATATCACTAGTTGACAGAAACATGATATCGCCTGGCTAAAATACACATGACATAATTTAAGCATAGTTTTACAATAACGCAATGTTAAATGTTTAACTGAAATAACACAAAAACTACTATTTTCTGAGTGCACTTACTTTGACCCTCCGGTCTACCTCTTCCCGCTTGACCTTCTCCTTGCGCGCTCGGAAGGGCGCACGGCCCTCTATCATCTCGTACACGAGGCACCCGAATGAGAACCAATCCGGACTAAACGCGTACCTCTCGTTGTCTATCACCTACGGCAAAAGACATAGGGCTCATTTTGTTATATTGGGTGGTTGGAAAGAGGTACTAAAATGTCAGTTCGTCACAATAATAAAAAGTATTATTCGTTCTCAGTCATGCTTAAGTCGCTCAATAAACTGTTTTCGTAGTAAAATGTAACTTCGAAAGGAACTACACTTTTTTTATAAAAATTACGCCTGCATCAGCGAAGTATATCAAAGTCTCAAAACAAATATATACATAGGCAACGAATCGGAAGCGACCATTCTTCGCTAGAATTTGCTACATAACAAGTGTTATCAATGAGTCAGTAAATAAAAGTATACAAAATTTGAATGACTAACAATACACTACAAAAACTTAAGTTCTATACAAACGTACCTCAGGTGCCATATACCCAACAGTGCCAACCCTCCCCCTGACCGTGCCCCCCTCCGGCACGTCCACTGCCAGCCCAAGGTCCGATATACGAACGTGGCCCGCGTCGTCTAGAAGAATGTTCTCTGGCTTGCAGTCTCTGAGAACAATATTGATTACACTAAATAGTGCGCAATAACTTGTTTAAAACAAAGATGATTTATTGTTTTTTCCAAAGATAATGATTTAAGTGGTTTTGATATAATTTTTTTCAACAACAACAGGTCTTTTTTTATATTTGCTTGCTACATTCTCATGGGATGATTTGAATGCCATCATTATCTAAATTACTGTTAGCTTTTTATCACCGGCTTTCTTCCTTTATTTCTGAACTAAATATTTTCGAAATTCATCATCAACTAAACAACATGTAATTAAATTACCTACCAAACCAGTCACTCAGTATACAAGTTTATCTTGCAAATTACTGGAGTAAAAGAAGACAACATGGTGAGGAAATCCAGAAAAACTGGTGAGAAATGAAGTCTCCATATCGAACAGTCATAACCAAAAGATAAAGCTGTCAGTGGATTTACCTGTAAACAATGCCCATCTTGTGCAAATGTTCTAATCCGCAGGCCACCTGCGCCGCGTAGAAGCGAGCCCTCTCCAACCCTAGACCTGTATCCGCCCCGCACATGTTGTAGATGTGGAACTTTAGATCACCACCTGTAACGATGACAGGCTTTAACAAACACATAGATAGGTAGAATGTTATTTATTGCACACAAACAAATAACAGTATAACATTAGGGAGTGCGAGCGGTCTCATCGCAGACAATATGCAAGCCTGTAACTTTACGGAACGAACTAGCTTTACGTGAGCACTTTTACATTACTTCTCGTAAAGTACAATGTTATCGACTACAATTTTTCTATATTTTTATACAAAATAAAGAACTTTCCCACATTAGCATATTGCGAGAAGTTAAAATCAAAGTTTAACATATTATTCATGTGGCAAACGTGACGAGGAGGATTTCCTATCTGGCTCGAAAATACGGTCCGAAAGTTTGCTAGGTTTTTTTTTACTTTCTACGCAAGTTGACTCACATCCCTTGGTTACCATGATGTTTATAAAGGGTGAATTACAAGATAGAAATGAATAATGAGCTTGATTAAGACGTTTATAAACTAGCATTATAGCGAAACTATGGACCTAGGTGTGGTACCTGTGGTACACCCGAAATAGCGCTGAAATAGAATAGTCCTAACTTTTTATATCTAGCTTAAAACGCGTTACAATTAATAAAATAAACAAATATTTACTCTCTTGCTTGTAACAATCCAATATCTGAGCTATTTCGAGAGATCTTTATTTAGTTACATTATCAAAGGCATTTGTAAAATCATAAAATATTAAGTCAACTAAAGATCATCAATCATATTAGCCGGAAGATGTTTACTGCTGGACATAGGTTTACCTCAAGTCATGTGTATGTTAGTTGATATTATTATGTATTATTTAAAAATAATATAATAAAATTAATCACATACAGAAATATTGCGATCTGTGATCATTATACTACAAATCAATTTAAACAGCTTTTAAATAGACTGTTATTACTTAACCATATCATAAATATTTATTTTTAAACTAGCGATATGTTTGTAATTCTTCGAACCTTTATGGTTTTTACATGATTAGAAATCGTCGAAATCTCCTAAAATCCTCTACTATAATATGTATATATTGTACATATAAACCTTCCGAAAGATCTTGCTCTAAATGTTAGTCAAAAGTTAGCGCATATTGATATCATTGTCGCCGCACGCTTCGACTGACTACCAATCCACTTGCAACCCTCGCCTGACGCATCACCTCAGCCGATCGATTGTGCTTGGCTAGGACACAAGATACAGTTTAGAACAAATCCCGGTCCAAAGAGGCGTGTTGTCCAAGTTAGTAAACAGGCAAGAAACAACAGCTATATTATATTGTTTAGGAACACTTACCGTTCATTATAGTGAGCACTAAGCACAGCGCGTCCTTCGTCTCATACGCGTACGCTAGGTTAACCACAAACCGCGAGTTGATCCGTTGCAGTATTTGCTTCTCTATCAATACCATCGCCTCCCCTTTGCGCTTTTTTATCCGTTTCTTCTCCAGTTTCTTGCAAGCATACATTTTTCCTGTGGCGCGTACCTGTATGGTAAATATTTGTGTTACTTCTTGTTATATTATTTCTTGTTATATTTGTAATTTTATTATAAATTGTTACATCAGGTAACATAGATCTTCGGGTGCTTTTGTTTTAACCAAGTTGATACTGTCAATAAGAAATTGATAGATTTCAGCATGAATGGGCGGGATCATTTGGAGAAGAACTACTCTTTGCAAGTACTACTATTATATCGCCGTAAAGTAGATATACTAATGCATTTCTTTTAAGTGAGTGAGAGTACCGAAGGCACGATTACACCCTCAGCCATCTTCATTTTCCTCCCAAATCCATTGCGTGCCTATTCTAAGTATTGTTTATGCAATTCTTATAGAATATAAACATGTATACCGTAGTTGTACAAAAAATCCCAAAAAACCAATATACTTTATTTATTACCTCAATAATTCAACTATTAAACAGCACATTGCATAACATTTCTAACAAACATACTTCATCATTTCCAACTGTGCTCTTATATCAATAGCAATCAAAACATTTCTAAATAACATTTATTATATTTTAAGTATATTTAACGTCGACTGGTGACGAAAACAATTACGTTTCTATAAACAAAGAAGCGATTGCTTACAAGAGTTAATTAAGCAAACAACCGTTTTCTAAACACAACTAATGAGAGTTCGGGGCGGTCTAAGGGATGGTGAGAAATTTAAGGTTGATTCACATTGATACAAGTCACTGGCGCCAGCACCACTAGACTCCGGCACTGGATTACAGTATCAATGTAAACCAGTTTAGCATCCAGTGTATCAATGTAAACGTTTTCAAATGCAGTGATGCTGGCGCCAGCTACTGGCTCAATGTAAATCAGCCTTTAAACTTTATTTGAACTAAAAAGTTTTGGCTTGATACATCGATTCAATTTAAACAATCTGTTTGACTTGATAGATTATGTAACACTTCTGATTTGGGCTGTTTTGTTTTTAATTTTATTTTGAATCTTGTAAGCTTTTGTGCTTTCCTCCTTTACTATGTGTGTACTGTCACGCAGCTGTCTAGTTTGAAGTTTCATTACGAATGAAACTTATATACATATAACTTTATCTGCACCGGGGATCATATAAAATTCAGTGTATTGAGTTTTTCTTGCAAGAAAATTTTCAGAATTAGTCTAGAGTCTAACATTGTAGGCGGTATATGTCAAAAGGCTCGCACCCCTTACGTACATGGTAACCAACAAAATTTGTAAAATATTGCAACACACCGGTGCCCAACTTTTCGAAGAAAACTTGCTTGGCTAACGAGGGTCAACTTCATGGACTGACCGCAACAAGTTTGACCGGGCAAGAGTCCCAGAAACTTGTATCTAATAGTAGTAACTAAATAAACAAGAAACTAAACAATATCTTATATCATCGAAAATTTCAAAACGACATAACGGCATCTGGAAAGGTTTTCATAAAATGA
This sequence comes from Parascotia fuliginaria, assembly GCA_963082885.1. Taxonomy (NCBI): domain Eukaryota; kingdom Metazoa; phylum Arthropoda; class Insecta; order Lepidoptera; family Erebidae; genus Parascotia; species Parascotia fuliginaria. Next base: position 10,301,256 of record OY720194.1, on the reverse strand, counting down.
ATCCTAATATGAATCTTTTACGAGGTGTTTATTCTATAACTTTGTTATATTCACATAACAAAATGACTCTACTCTGCGTAAATGATAGTCAGACAATTGAGTCCAAGAGTGATGGGCACCATCTCAAAAGACATCGAGCCAAACTGCTGCCTGTCCTCTACTTTAACCACATACGTTGTCATTGTTTACGAAGGAAGAATACGATCATGCGTAAACACTATTTGATCGTATTTACAAGTTCACTAGTTTCAAGAGGCTGCGGAACACTGCGCCACTATGACTTTTACTTTATAGTCATCTTCAGTTTATGGCTTTGCATAGAAGAGTATCAAACACATTAGACTTGAACCCATCTGTGTTGCAAACATGTAGATCTATAAGATCATGTTGTTAGTACATCCAAAAACAGGATGTTCAAAAAGCGAATACATAGTTACAAAAGTATCAAAATATTTTTATTCTTTTTGTAACACTGCGCGCTTGGAACAGTGTGAAAATTGCGTATGTCATTAATGTTATTTTTAACACAATTTAGGTAGCAAACAAGTATAAGGTCTAACTGACGATTGTGGTGACTGGTGATGTAAATTGATCGATCTATAAAAGAGAACGAAGTATTAAATGAGCCTACGACGCACTCATTAAATGAACGAAACGCAACAAATATTATTAAACGACAATATTTTATTGGTGGGCAGATATTTACTGGGTAGATTCTTATACTGATCAAAAAATATATTGACTTATTCAACGAAAAAAACCGAAACCTGACTTATTTTACAAACCTGACAAGCGCAGACCTCTCCGAAGCCTCCCTTGCCAAGCACCCGGTACATTCTGAAGGTGTGCTGCGTGACTGGTTGTGCCTCCAGCCATTTCCACTGCAGGTACCGGTGGAAGTACATGGAACGCTCGAACTCCGCGAACGGGGAGCCTGCCAGGAAGTTCTTTACACATCGAACACATTCTATGAATATGTCTTTGTAGCCGGCTGGAAATTAAAAATGGCAGATAAACCCAACAGCAAACAGGTTTTATGCTTAAGTCTATTGATAGAGTTTTTTGTTTAACAATGCTTAAGTCGCGTTGAATCAACGGTATCCTTAGGCCCAGTATTGAGTTGTGAAAACACGGGTAGCCAAGTTGGCACCCACCACAACTACTATCATTAATAACATCTTGATGAAAGAAGCTCTGTTGTATGTCAAATTGATACGAATCTACCAGCAGTTATGAGTCTGTGTCTCCCGATCGAAAATGCCGGAACTCCAGAAGATTCTCCATGGAGAAGCGAAACACGTGTCGGACTTAGTTGGGATGTGTCTATATTTTCCAATTGATTCATTTAGCAGGCCCATTTTTTACTGCCATCCTGCATGTGCATGCATAGTAATTAGAATGGTTCTTGTATCCTGGATACATCCCAAAACATTGTGACAATAAATTTCGAAGAACGCAGTCCTCAGAATTGAGCTCAATGGCCCTAAAAGAATAGATATAGTAAAACTTTCTTACCATGAATAACATTATAGGCGGCATCGATGACCTCCTTGCTGACAACATCGGTGACCGCTTCACAGTCATCCGTCTTGAGATACTTGCCGAACACTTCAGTCGCGAGTGCCACCCGCGACTCATCCACCTCCACCTCGTAGCGGTCTGTCTGCGAGCAAAACTATATACTTTCAAGTAAGGCTATCGGCTGGATCCAAGAATAGGGGGGCTAAGCGGGGCTGCAATAGCGGTTATAGCTTCACAAATTCGTACGTGAGACTCTCATGGTCCGCGGGCGACGGAGGACGTAAAACCGCAGGGGTGGTACTACGTGCGAATCGGGGCTCATCTGATAGAAGCGTCAGTTGGACGACGTCGCTATAGACGTTGGTTTATTGGTAACATAGATTTATTATAATATTCTGCACAGACCATGGGAGTTTCACGAACGAATTTGCCAAGATATAGTAAGCGTATGACTTGCTATATGGAAAGTTGTAACTCTTTATATACAATACATGCACTCTGATCATACACATTGAACTTGTTTACTGTACGTGTCTCATCCCCTAGCAAACACGGTTCAATATCGGCTATAGACATTACTTGTGTTCACTTTGTGCACTTGTATGAGCGAATATGTTTGCTTACATTTTACTCAATGTCTGATTGATGAGGGTTATTGCGGGTTAAGATTTTTTACATACAGATTAGATATTCCTTAAACCGCTTACCTTCGAAACGCACCAGTTAGTAGTAATAATTTTTATTGTTTGTTCCAACTGGTGAGTTTCGAGGAATATTTTCAGTGCGCTTCATTCCATGCGTTTCAAACTCGTGTGGTTTGAGGAAAATCCCATTTTTAGCTAAGGTAGCAAACAAGCATACGGCTCGCCTCATAGAAGTTATCGTGGTCTATGGGCGAGTCTGTGTGTTTATTTTCGTTAGTTGTACAATCGTGAAGTCCCCTGTGACATAGACCTTATTCCCTTGACTACTTTAGCTGTTAATCCATTAGCCATCAAAACAAATATAAATGATTTCGCCGGAGGAAACGACAGTAGAAAGTCAAAATAGAAAAGGAAAAATAATTGCCGCCCAAATATAAAAGGACATGACAGCTTTATTAAAAACACAATTGAGGGAAAGATAGAATGAAGGAGAGGTAGGGGAAGACCACGGATAAGCTATATGAGCCAGGTCAAGAAAAGTGCTGCTGTCATGTCGTATGAAGAGGTAAAGAAGGCTCTAGACCGAGTGAACTGGCAGGAATTGCATCAGTTCTACCGACAAGAGTCCAAATCTTAGATTTATGATGTGATCTAAATTTCAAACAGGTGCATGTATTGGCCGCAAAAAAACAACAAAAGAAAATAAAAATAAAAAATAAAACAAAGCATATTACGCACATAACATGATATAGAGTAGGTACTAACCGCATCGAGAAAGTTGATGTATTTGTGATAGTGCGGGCGGTTCCTCTCGCAGAACTGACGAAACAGCAGCTTGCCGATAGGTTGCTGGTCAACCACGTAGTCGTAGCCTACATCTGAAACAATAAAAAAGTAATATTTAATATAAAGTGACATGACATGGCATGACATGACGCGGTAGAAATATAGAGATAATCTATCAATCTTATTTATTTTATAGCTTTTAGGTGACAAACAAACACATTGCTGATTTCTCCAAGTATTGCAGAAACCATACTAAGTAAACACAACCAAACCGTTGCCGGGAAAACCGGATGACAGAAATAGGACAATTGGGCCTCCAGCGCTCTTACTTGTCGAGCAAAACTTATCCTATCCGGTTAAACCGGGTCATTTATGCTGAAACCAGCAAAGCTCTTTTATCGAATAAACTTGAAGCATTCTGCAACATCGAAATTGTAGAAGAAAATATTAAACATTCCAACCTAAACTAACATTATCAACCATCTATCAGTACAACGTCTTTTTAAACGCCATTGATAATAACACTACATTATTATCCAATACATGACGTCGACAGATACAGATCTAATCTATACTCGTAGTCTATAGGTGATAAAGAAACTGTAGTATCAGGCTGAATGGTGGGAAATGAGATGATTCATTGCTAGAATGTGTATCAGACCAGCTGATTAACGTTTTGATAAGTATGTATATTATTTTTATACTAGTTTTTCGCGGCGCGGTTTCACCCGCTTCTTTGCTTACTGCTCTGGTCCCGTCCTAACCATCCATAACCTTCCTCGAGAACTGGGCTATCATACGCAAAAAGAATTTTTCAAATTCGACTGGTATTTCCAGAGATCAGCGCGTTCAAACAAACAAACAAAAAAACTCTTCCGCTTTATATACTAGTATAGATTAGCCTACAAAATTCAGTCAACTAAATACTTAGGCAAGTAACCAAGTAAGCCGTCAGCGGTGTTCAGATGTGATGGGCACTGTTCTAAAGTCATCGTGGCAGACTAGCGGCAAGGCGAGATGTTTTTACGTGCCCCGTGTAAAAAATCGGGATCATAATTGGAAAAAACAAGTGCGCTGGTAAATTGTTTCAGGTTTAAATTGACTGCAATGACACTAATGTTATATTATATTTCTTTGATATGATTTCTATAACCGCTACTGTACGCACAGTCTACAGTTGCAGTGAGCAGCGTGGTTCCAACCAATCGCAATGTCATCATACTATCTTCAGATGTACCTTCACTAAGTTTCATAAATATGCAGAAAGCATTCCGATTTGTAAAGTAAGAATGTAGGACATCCTATTACACGGCTCAGAGAATACGCTCGAACTTTTAAGGAGCAACTATACACACATATACGAGTATATCCGTCGACATACGGGCTCGACATCTCAGACTAAAAGTTCTCGGCAAAAGAAATAATAGAAGAAACATGTATAATGCAAAATGTTCGCGAACTCTTCCAGGGGTGACACAAGCGATATTTGCTTAGGAAGGGGGAAAGTGAGACAGTTTGTATTGTGTAAGTCACTGTGTTGGACATATATCTTAGAACTAAAGTCTGTTGTTAATATAAGAGAAGGAACTCAGGGGTTATCTTCAGATTTATATTTTGTTTTCATTTTGAAAGATAACTCTCATACTTAGAATAAAAGCGTTAGGTCTAGATGGATCTTTGACTCGAATTTGTAACTCTTGCAATTATTTCTCTACTCTAGTCAATTGGCGTAGCGGTAATCTGTATTAATCTCTAGAACATACATACAGTTTACAGTCCTGAGTTTTTTCATACTCCAACTTTTCACTTTGTGCAATATGGATTTTTCGATCTCTAAAAGATATAGATTTAAGAGCGTGATAGATAACCAATGATTTAGTCTGAAATTGGCAATCCATCTTGAGCAAGCGTGGTGATCAATATTCATGACTTTCTCTTTAAGAGAAGAGACCTTTGCCTTGCAGTGGGACAGAAACAGGCTGTTATCGGTTATTTTATTTTTTAAACGACGATTATCGTTTTTTTTATAAATCTGGTATTATAATATAAAATTATCAAAGTTCTGCTAAATAATGTCTTAGCTTCTCATTAGAATGATATAACAATAAAATAACGCCGTAGATTGCGTGGTTAAAACCCGAACGTGCCCAATTCCCTAGTAACGAGAATAAATATTTCTTAGCCGACGTCGGCAACTTAATTACGTATTTCAGTGTCCATTTTACCTTTCCACCGTTACTTTTCCTTGGCCCTTATTTTTCATTTAATTAAGTTTGTGGGAAGCTTAAGGAGATATTTTAACTTTTGGGACGCACTTAATTTTAATCTTCGACGCAAAAATAGGATGGTTGTCAAATTTATGCGTCGCTTTGTGGCAATCTGTGAAAACAAATGGGACGCACCAAATCAGAACAGTAAAGAAAAAGATCTTGACTGCCTCGACTGATTAGAGTGCGATCGCCTGCCGTAATAAGTCTGAGTATAAATACCATTTATGACAAAACTTTGCGTAATTCATAAACATTTGTAGTGAATCTAGGTGTATTTTGCATTCGATAGCGGTACTTTTATAAAGACTCGTACACTGCGCGGTAGAAACGGTAAACTGCTTAAGATTTACATTCTTAACTCCTTAATCTTTCGAATCTAATCTTCTTAGGTACCTATTTATTGTAACTTTTCCACACAGTTTCATATTTTATTATTCTTTCTAACATCACCAAATAAAGTAAATTTTCCAATATAATAAAACACAAAAGCCAAAAATAAACAGGAACTAATTGGATGAAGGAAGGAGCTATGATTAAACCCTACTAAATCACATCGGCAACAAAAACCACCTGGTACCGGTGTCCAAAATTAAGGTCCAAAGGTCCAAAGTATAATAATAATATATAATACGAATTTCAATCAACAGTATTCAAAGGGCAGGTTGGTATGAAGCTCAGGGACCCTTTCTGACAAAGCAAAGGTCACGGCGAAGGTATTGTAAAGCCCAATAGCATCTTGGATGTTATTGCTGATATACTTTACTGTGAACTATGGATTGGACTTTATGGGTAGTAGGGTGACTGCTTCTTGGATTCTTTTCGGTTTGCGTTGGATTTTCTTTTTATTGCTTATAAAAAAAAATACAGCAAGAAAATCAACGGATTATTAAAATGAAGGGTCCTTCGAAACCCGAACCTTGCAAACCATGACAGCGAAGTTGAGATAGATAGATGCTAATCAGATCTTAATAACGCATTTAATTCGATCGCTTCCGATTTAATTTTACTCGAGAGCCTTTTCTTTCTAATATTGACCTAACCTTGACCTTTTAGGTTAAGACTGAGCGAGTCGTGAAAAGCATCTCACAAAGTTGTCGTATTGTGATTGTGGCTACTAAACTCTACGGGCTGATTACCGTCCGGATAAAGCGAAGTCATTTTCGTAGCCTAATATAAAAAAATCCTAAATTTTATAAAAATACCTGGTGGCCCTACTTATTATGTCCTTCCATACCAATAAAAGTAAAGACTGCGATAAATATAAAGCTATAGGGGGCTAACTGCTATGGGGTTTCCTCATACCTACCATTTAGAAGTGTTATTGTGTTACCCTAATCCGGTACATTATTGCCGGATATCAGTTTTGTTATAAAATGTTTATCCGGATTTCTTTTAGATGAAAATATATGAATTATTTTGTATTGTCTGGCCTAAAATATGGAACCACCGTTTCTTCCCGCGGGTGTCGTAAAGGGGAAAAGAATACTAGGTAAGCAGCAACGTCTGCGCCTGTCAACTGTAGTGATTATAGCAAACCCTTTTGGTCCTTAAGCTTACGTCCACCAGCAGACATGATGATGCTAATATATCTAATATAATTATTTCAGGTACCTTAGTATTTTGGTGGCTTAATTGTTACGGTACCTGCCGGTAAGATTGACAATTCGAAACCGAATAACTAAGAGACTTTTTTAGTTACATTCTAAAAGTTCTGTAGCAATTATCACAACATAAACTTTGCTGAAAAGACCTTTTATCAATATTTACCTATTCTGACATTCGTTTTAAGAGCCAGGTCTCCAAATTAAACTTACGTACTGAACTGTCCCCTAAGGCCTACCTGAACTGTGGCAATGCCGAAAAATGTTGTAAATATGTATAAAATGCGCAGGTAAGTGTCACTCTCATTTCAACAAGATTTACGACAATTCATTCCGCGAGGGTCTAACTGACGGATTCCAACACGAACAGCCGTTTTCTTATTTCGCCCGTCAATATAAGGCAAACGTGTGTAAAAAATATAAGTTTCACCTAACACATTATAATATATATAATGTGTTAGATAAAACTTATTCTTCTGGTAAATAGAATACATATTATTATATAAAATATAGAAAGAAAATTTCTTAGTGAGAATCAGTTCATTCTGCTATGCTAATGCAATTGGCACGCCTACTATACCTGTACTAAGCAGAAGATCACTAGCAAAGCAGTATCGTGTGTCTATTAAAGGCACGGGCTTTAATAATAAAAATAATAATAACTGTTTATTTCAGACTTTACATGGTCCATATTGCACATTACATTAAAATAAAAAAAATAAAAATAGATAAAAATATTAATATTAGGTACACAAAAAAATATAGACATTAATACAATAATTAAATAATATGTAATTGTATCCATTTTGACATCAATGGACAATCCATGTCCATTCTAAATGCAATGAATTGCAGGAAACTGTTGGAGCTGCCATGCAACCGCCCTATCAAGGAAGCTGTCCGCTTACGCAGTATAACCGCAAAGCCATCTACGCCGGCATCCGCGAACATACCCGACGCGCTACAGTAGCGTGGCAGCCCCATCAGCGCCCTGAAACTATTATTGTATTGGATACGCAAGGCATTGTAAGCTGCTTGAGTATACTTGACCCATAGATTGCACATGTAGAAATATTGGCAATAAAATTTACACGATTGACTATAAAACCAGAATCAACGCAAAACTTACAAAGCAGTGGACATGTTGGTAGAGCGCTAAATACCGTGAGACGCGGTTTCGAGTTCTTAAAATTAAATTTTACACACTTTAAAGTTTAGCCAGTGATAGACCGATAGCTAAAATATTTTCAATACAACGTATAGTACAATCGGACGTCATTAAACATACAAAACAGTTTGGAACAAACACAACTGATAAGATAACGCTTATGAATGGGAGTGCATCTGAACGATAACACAGTGAGCTAGATTTATAAAACATCATTCATGAGTCTGGTCCTGCTGAATATATTGCGATTTCTATATCGTAACGTTACAAAACTTTCGATTCACGCAACTAACTCATCTATTCTATAAGTGGTAAATGTCTTAAATAGTTTGAAATTTGTTTGAGGAATGAGAAAACGGAATTTTCTTCGGCTCTCTTCCTTTTTCTTCAGCATTGTCTTTGTCTACAAGGTCGGCAACGGTATGTTTGTGTTTTCCTAACATTGTTTCTAACATAAACTTCTAACTCAGATAGTTTTTGCTTTACACAACCCAGGAAAAAAACTATCAAAATTATGTTACTAAAAGCCTTAATATATTTACATAGGTCGTATGTATCAAAGTTACTACACACTGGTTGTAAACTCCAGGGATTGTGGCTGATATTATGTCTTCCTACCCGCAAAGTGAATAACTTTGTTCCAAATCAGTAACGACACTTCGGGGCACTAATAAAGTTGTACGGTATAAATTCAATCGATATCTAACGTTATGTGGGAATAGAATTAAATTGAAATATCTTAAATAGTATAAATTTATCTCTGTTTCTGTCTTCTGTGTAGACGCTAAAATTTTCTTAACCAAGAAACATACAATTTCTTTCAAATGGTTTGATATTTTTATTAGTTATTTTTTTATATCAATCACTTTTCTCCTCTTTGCTTCGTATTCCTCAGACGAAATAACACAGACCAATGATTAATTACTTATATTTGCAATATTTAACGTAATGTCGTTAGCTCGTTAGTGGGTGGAGAAGCGGGAGGTCGTAGGGGCGTTGACGGATAAGCACGTTTGATTAAAACTCCATACGTAATATTATGATAATTTAAGTGCACACATTTATGTAATTAAATTACTTTTGCATGCTATTATTTGGACTATTCCACTTCACATTTATATAATCATCATTTTAACAAACGATGAAACAAAAGCTAAGAATATTTAACTTGCAAAAAAAGAAATAGACAATGGCAATGGGCAAGCATAGTGATGTATGCTCGGGTCTTCAATGTATGAGCAGAGGCCTTTGCCTAGCAGTGAGATAATAACGGACTGGCATTATTATTCTTTATTTCAATCGAAAGACCTCCATTGCTGTCCAGTAAAGATGGTGATGTGAAGCCTACACATAGGCCTCCGACTTCGAAGTAACCCTAAAGACGACCATTGCTAAAAGGGGGTCTAAGCCTCATAGACCATGGACCTATGTGAGCTGCTGACGTTTTCGTGGTTAGTCTTCTAAGCCTCTCATAAAGCGAGAAGTTTCATTACGGTTGGCAGGCGGACCGCAGTAAGGTGATATATTATACGTTAACGCTGCACTACTATTAATTATTTCTAATTGATATCAATTGTGGGTTTGCCCTGTCCCTCAACAATTAACTAAGAATGTACATTTACAATTCAAATGTATTAACCTAGTTATTTTAAAAGCGATAGGTAGTAAATTAATACATGTCAATTGTCTTGAAATGATGGAGTTTCTAAAGTCTATAATTAAACTGAGAAGTTTGTATGAATGTGCTAATCTTTGACCTTTTTGTTTTAGATAGCCAAACTCTTCAGGAAGGTTATAGGACATTCAACATCATGCTATGACTGACGGGAGCGGATCAGATGCGTGGTCTTGACGGATAACATCGTCGCATCGTTATTACATCGACCGATGATGATAATGATGATTCTGTCCCGATAACTATTGGCAATAAATACACAGAAGTTCGACTAAATATTTGTCTCTAAAATTTATATTAAAACTGAGATAGCAGAGGCAGCTATTTCGGCTAAAAGGGACGCGAAAATTGTTAGTCCAAAAACAAAGTTGTTTTGTAAGGTATATTGAGTTTTATTGGAGCTAATATATATCTCCGATTGCCAATAAGTAAAGAATTCCTCGTGTAATAAAATTGGAAAACTTCTCGAATTAGATGTTGTTTATTCAAATAAAAAAATACGAGTATTTTTCAGTTCTTTATATTAAAATAAATAATATAGGGCCTTTATAAGAAATAAAAGCTACTAGCGATCAGCTTCACACAAGGGTACTATTGTTTTTGCGTCATAATTACAAATCTTTAAAATGCCCAACTTTTCTCGACTAAAAATATGTACCTACATGCATATTTTTACCATCGATACCTACATATAAAAATAATAGCGAAAATTGGGGCAAGCCTATCTCCAGCGTCCTAGACTGATATGATGAGGCTGATAATGATGATGATATATATAATAGACCGTCCGTCAGAATTTCTCTGAACGATAGTGAAAACTGATTAAAAAAGCCTTGCGTGGTTTAAATGAGTTAACTTTCATATTTAAAGATCGATACTTAAGAGCACTAGATGTCATCAGACTTATTAGCCTGTTCACTTCACTGCTGTTATTAACAGTACCTTAATTTAATGCTACACTACTTACTCTTTCGCTTAAAATAAAGAACTTAATCAATTTTGGCATTGTACTTTAAGTTACAAAGACTTCTTAATCAACGACAAGAACAGAAGCTGATGTCAATAACCCAACGACAGTACTTAAAACAATATGTACATCTTCACAATCAAGGAACAAGGAATCCGGGAAAGTGCTCTGTTCTATTTTGGCGAATAGTTGCCGCGACAGCATTTTGCAACTGATTGTATGTAGCAGATTTTGTTGCTGTTTCATTTTTGTACATATTACTTTTAACTAAATTTTCGTTTATGGATATCCGTCAAGCTGATCTATTCCGTTCTAATACCACAAAACTAATACCAATAGTATTAGTTTTGTATTGTCCTAACACATTTTGTATTCCTAACGAATACCAAAACATAAGTTTAGCTAATTACAGCTTAAGTTCACACACACTTATTAGCGTATACAGTATTTTTTGTTTATTAGCAATCACAAACTGTGAGCGACATACAAAGACAGCTAAGTCCTCGTGCATACCCGTATAACCGTTATTTCATCAAAACTTCGACGGACAGAAGTTTACTCGTAACGACAAGTCTCATATTTTATTTGTATTGGAGGGACAACAGACAGTTTTCATGCTCCAAGGAGTTTATTGAAATGCTAATGTCCCAGGAATTCTTTTATAGAAACACAATCTATTTGAATCACAATTGTTTCAATTACCATCAATTGTCCCGGAGGAATTTGCTTATATTTTTCGTTCAAGAAATTGTCCCGGTGAGTATTTACTAACAGAATTCTTTTGTTTTTAAGTTCATCTAATCGTTTTAAGCGCTATGACCGTAAATTGTAACTACCTAATGTTGTGCTGTTCTGTTTTTTGTTTTGTAATATGTGGTGTGCGTAAAGAATATTTTATTACTTCTACTGCCTTAATCCTAACCGTTCTACGGTTTTTTTTTTATATTAGCCTACCAAAGTGACTCCACTCTGCCTGATGGTAAGCAGTAAGTGGAATCCACAAGTGGCGGACACCATTCCAAAAGCCAAACTACTTCCATATCGTTCCATGTCGTATTAGATTCCGACATACTGCCTAATATTTTGTTGTGCTGTTTTGACGTTCAAGAATCACTCATGAGATCACAATAAATAAATAGATTCCGAAACACATTTTAGTCAGATCCTTTCTAAAAACTCATTTCAGGATCTTCATATTGAATAGAACTGTCAAAGATGTATGATTCGTAAGTAAGCTTAGTTTTTCAGTTTTAAAAAGGGCAGTTTTCGACGGAATAGTAATATTGGAGGATTTAAAGACTTTAAAGTGATGACAAAAATCTTTTTAATAGTATTTCAATGCAGACAAAAAGTAAACAAAATATGAATGATCGTGAAACTATTGGAGGGGAATGTTGGAACTGCAATAAAGGAGCAGTTTTATGGCTTGCGTCCTGTTTTACGACGATATTAAACTTTAGCTGGTGACTTGCATCGTACGTACAGTCTAATAGACCGCTTTCTATACTGGTATACAAAAAAAAACATAATGTTCTTTAATATACTAAAATACAGGCTTTCCGCGGCGCAGTTACACCCGCGTCTTTTTACTTACTGCTCTGCTCCCGTCACCAGTAGCGTGATGTTACATAGCCTATAACCTTTCTCAAGAACTAGGCTATTGAAATTTGACTGGTAGTTCTAAAGATTAGCGCGTTTAAACAAACAAACTCTTTCGCTCTATATAATAGTATAGATAATATTTTGACACTTACAATTAGCAAAGAGCAATGACATCACGTTCTGTTTTTTAAGATGTGAAAAAGTTGAATGCTGACGGTCAAACTTGTTTTTAAAATCTATTTGCTAGTGAGAGAAAGCTGTCTGTATAAAATTAAAATACGATAATAATATTTTGGCAAAAATATTACATCATCATCATCATTAGGAGAAAGACATCCGCTGCTGGACATATTCCTTCCCCAATTTTCACCACCATGGCCGTTCATGAGCCGCCCTTATCCATCGGCCCAGCCACACTCATCAGGTCGTCGGTCCTTGTGAGAGGAAAATATTCGACAAATGGAATTACGTTTCGCCAAACGAATATATTTGGTAACGCAGCACCGAAGTACCGTAAATATGTGCTTACTCGCAACATGCGGCGGTTATGACATTGTGCGGAACATCAAGTGATGGCGTCATACATAATGCATGTGTGACGTAACGGGTACATGCCGGTCTAGAGCCGAAGTATGTCCGATGTAATGCGCAAAACAACTATTGTTTTAAGTTAATTTTGTAGATTTTACTACAGGCTGTATGTGCCTTAAGCGTTAAGTTTCGCGTTAGGCGAAATAACAAAAGGATTTTTCACTTCTTTAATTCTTCCAGTGGATAAGGCAAGGCACCCGCTACGTAAATACGAGGTTGTGATTTCGAATCTGGGCAAGTATCAATGTGATTTTTAAATCATTTATTCTTTCTAAGTTTATCTTGGACATTTCTGACTGACAGTGAAGGAAAACATCGTGAGAAAACCTGGCCTTAAAAGTCTAGAATTGCCAATCCGCCTTAAACAAGCGTGGTGAATAATGCTATTTACCTTCAATTCAAAAAAATGTGGCTCTAGAGTTAAAAATAATGGTTTTAGGCGTAAAAGGCTGCTCATTTCTATCTATCATGAAAAGGAGTCGACGACATAAATTCTTTTAGCGTAAATAAATATCTTCAGCCTAACAGAGTAGAAAATACCAACGAGGAAAGTCCAACCAAACTCATTTTATATGGTAGGTATATATGAGGACAAATATAAGTTGTAAATGCCCGATCTGTAACTACCACAGAACATAAAAAGGAATAGTAACCTTGTAGTGTGTATATGAACCCATCCTATATTATATACATATAAATAGATCTAAGCACTATATACCTACTGTAGCCTGTGTATCAATTAATTAGAGTCAGTAATAAAGATTATACTATTCGATATGGTTGTCTAATTCATATCCCGAGCTCACCACCTTATATGGCGACCCTGCCATGTACGGAAGACAGGTAAAATTTAGGCGCACGTTAGTGAACGGTGACAGTCGAGACTGTAAAAAAGACATTGATAAACTTTTTTTATAAAAAAAAAAATGTGTCGTTCCAAAATAGAAAAAGAAGATATATTTATTGACCAGAATACATCAGGTGGATCAAATGCAGCGTCGGTTCAAGAATATCATCTGTCCACTATAAGCATAGTGTTGATCATAATATGCACAATGCTTTGTATCGCCGGTTTGTATGCTCTATACAAGTTATATAGAAACTGCCATCAATCCTGGATTAGGAACGAAGTTTTGGCACAGCGGTTGACGCGTTCCTTTCGACGAACCGAGGCTCGGGTTTGTTACAGATGCGAACATCACGAAGAACCACAGCGCCAAGAACCATTGCGGAAGGTATAACAAGGTCAGTGTTTTAGTGTGCGTAGGACAAAAGTGTGAGAAAGTGTATTCAAACGTACCTAATAATTGTGGCATTTTTTTTTCTCTCCTTAAACTTATTTCTTTAACGGACTAGTAATGACCTATCTAAATAATTTTAATTTTCATTTTATGTAACTAATAAAAAAAAAATTGATTGTCTTAGTATGTAATGGCTAGTGAATTAAAAGAAATATATGGTAAACTAAAAAATATTAAAGATAATTTAGGGAAGTTAAGTTATTCTAGGAGGTCGAAATCTATTTTACAAGAAAAACTTAATGATGCAACGTTATTGCAAAAACGATTTGATGAGTGTATACCTATTTTGTCACAGCAAATTGAGCAAAAATTGTTAAAAAGTCAAGTTTTAGAAGAAATTCAATCATATTGCGATTTAATTAAAGGTATATATTTACAAATCGAAGGTATATGTTCTAAAGATTACAGCACCTTTAGTTCCGAGTGTACTGTGGAAAGCAAATTTACCAACATGTCTAGCTTCGATTTTAAAACGGCTACGTCGCTACTGCCAATAATTCTTAAAAAACCAAAGGATTGTACTGAATTGCTATTTGTAGATGAGAAAAAATGGCGTAGAATAGAAAAAGTGTCTAGTGAAAAGTCTAAAACATTCGTTTTTATTTCGTCAAAATCCGTAATTTACGTAAATTCTACTTCCCAATCACTTCGAGCACGAGATGCCTTTGTGAGGGAGTTGAGTGTTTTTTGTAAACGAATAAAAAAATATAGTTTGTATATTATAAAAAGTCCCGAAAACGCGCATATAATAAAAGAGTTAACTCGTTGTATAAATGACACAGAAAATTGGTCCGGACCGCGAGTATATATTTTAAATAGTGTCCAAAGAATAAATGATTATGACACAAAGCGCGTAATATTAAATGACTATCACATGCTGCCGACAAGCGGTCACGCCGGTATAAGGCGCATGGTGAATAATATTAAAAAACGTTACTTTTGGCCGGGATTAGAAAAGGACGTAAATGACTTTGTAAGTCGTTGTGACAGGTGTTTACGTCAAAAATATATGAATAAATACATAAAAGAACCCATGGTGTTAACGGATACAGGAAGTTGTAGTTTCGATAGAGTTTATTTAGATTTAGTAGGGCCCTTAGTTAAGGATAGCGATAATTACACTTATATTCTCACACTGCAGTGTGACCTTAGCAAATATGTTGAGGCGTATCCTCTTAGACATAAGGATACTATTTCAGTAGCAACAGCTTTAGTTAATAATTTTATATTACGGTACGGCATTCCACGACAAATAATATCCGATCGAGGTACAGAGTTTGTTTCAACAGTAATGAAAGAAATATGTAATATCCTTAAAATTCAACAAATAACCTCGACAGCTTATCACCATCAGTCAATTGGAAGCTTAGAGAATACTCACAAAAATTTAATGGCATTTTTGCGTATTCAAACCAACAATCAACCACATAATTGGAGTGTATGGTTACCGTATTGGTGTTTTGCGTATAATACCACAGTTCACTCCGAAACTAAATATACACCATACGAACTGATTTTTGGCAGACTTTGTAATTTACCCAGTAATTTAACATCTGATGTAGAACCGTTATATAATCATTATGATTATCCAAAAGAACTTAAATTTAGACTACAAAAATCGCATTATGATGCAAGACAAAATTTAATTACTAGTAAACAAATAAGAAAGACTAAATACGATTGTTATACAAACCCAATTAGTTATAAGGTAGGCGACATGATATTACTACGTAACGAACAATGTGTAAATAAATTTGATCCTCTCTACGTAGGACCGTATCAGGTTATTGAAGATTGTGAACCAAATCTAAAAATAGATTTTAAAGGCAAAACAATGTTAGTACATAAGAATAGAACTAGACCATATATAAATACTTAATATTAAAATGTACCTAACCTATGTATTGGTATACCTATATATTGTTTAAAATATCATTTGTCTTTCTATTAAATTGATATCGTGTAATAGAATTAATTTTAGACTTTAAATAAAAATAAACTATGTCTAATTATTTTTATTTTCTTTATCCGGTGGGCGTGTAGTGTGTATATGAACCCATCCTATATTATATACATATAAATAGATCTAAGCACTATATACCTACTGTAGCCTGTGTATCAATTAATTAGAGTCAGTAATAAAGATTATACTATTCGATATGGTTGTCTAATTCATATCCCGAGCTCACCACCTTATAACCTTAAGCCAATTTAAACAGGGTAAAAATTGCTTTGTAAAGGTCTTTTTCTGCTAAAGGTGCGAATTCGCCACAAATATATTACAATAATAAGTTATGTCCTAAGCATTAGTTGAGATTTATGTTAGTTTAGATAGACATTTTTCATTTATTTTTATACGTTTCGCAACCTCTTATGTCGTTCATGACTCATTGTGCCTTCATCTTATTTCGTCTTCAAATTAACGTCTACGTTGCTTTAAGTATTCAATTTTGCGTCAAAAATGGATTGTACCTACAACACTATACAAGCACAATCAACAATTTTCTGTAGGATGTAGATACTTACTAAAAATCAGTCCACAACGTAAAGAAAATGGTCTTACGCTTTCTCAATCCTTCATTTGCAGTAGCTCTAACCTAACTAAATATCAAGACGAAATATCAAAGATATCGCAGATACATAATATATTACAGCTCCAGATATTATAGCGATCCAGATAATAGCCACTTCTACCCAACTTAAATTAGGTACTAAGATAGAGAAAAGTTTGAAGGGCCAAACTATATTCGAATTCAGATATCAACATTCGGAATTGGGAGTCCAAATCGTGTCCTAGTTTCTGTCATAGTACTGTTATTATTAGATGGGACAATTAGCATCAAATGCAATAAAAGTAATACAATAATTACATAGGACGTAATTCATCAAGTCACTCTATGATAATTTTTTTGTAATCATGAAAGTGCAATAAAAGGCGTTGTGAAGTGAAAACTTCACTACTCACTAGCGTTGTATGATGGCGATAGCGAATGATGTCAGTCATTACATAAAAAGACAGCAGAAGTACCATTCAACACAGCATCCTGTTATAAAACTGCCATTAACGTCGGCTGCACCCGTCAAGAGTATTTATGACAAAAACTTACCGTTGTAGGCCTTTGTCAAACAGTGATGTATTTCAGCGTGATGATGATGTTTGCAACCGTAAATAGGATTTGTCCTAAACTTGTGTCTCGAATAACAATAGTCATCAACAACAGTTGATAGTGGTGTAGAAATAAGATTGCTTTTATATATTATGTAATATCGTATATTGCGATTTACAAAATTTTCACAATGTTCCACAAAAAATAGAAGGAGTAAAATCAGTGAGTAAGTCAGATTGACAGTTTTACTTTTTTTTTTTTCTTATCCTCTATACTCTATATTTCTTCATGTAGGTACGCTACATCACTCCCCTCCAGAGACCGTCAAGGGCGATAATAATCTGGAAATCTGACGCAGCGACCAGATCGAGTGTGATAATTTTCAGTATTATTAGAAGGTGTATTAGGGTCAACTTTGTCAGCTAATATGTATGCAGGCTTAAGACGGTCTATGGAAACAGTGACCGCTTTGCCTTTTAATAAAATTTTGAAATATTTATCTCCCTTTTCTATAACTTTATGAGGGCCTGTGTAAGCTGGTTGTAGGGATCCACGTGATGCGTCATCTAGTAGGAATACGTGATCAGTGGTCGCAAGATCTTTGAATATAAATATTTTACCATGAGTGTGGCGAGAGGCTGGTATAGGCTGTAATTTCTGTGCAAAAGCACGAATACGGGCAATAAATTCCGTTGGGTCAGTAGTACCAACAGTACTGGGTGCGAAAAATTCTCCAGGGAGTCTAAGTGGCTCACCGTAAATTAATTCAGCTGACGACGCCTGGAGATCATTTTTAAATGCACTCCTCACACCGAGAAGTACCCACGGCAAGGTTTCGGTCCAACGTTCGCTGGAATGGCAAATAATAGAAGCTTTAAGCTGCCTATGAAAGCGTTCCACAAGACCATTACATGCTGGATGGTACGCTGTTGTACGTTTGTGCTGGAAACCAGCAATTTTAGATAATTGCTCGAACAAAGACGACTCAAATTGACGACCTCTGTCTGTCACAATGTTGTTAGGGCATCCAAAGCGAGATATCCATCCTGTCACTAAAGCCTTCGCTACTGTTTCAGCAGTGATGTCGACGATAGGTATGACTTCTGGCCATCTTGTAAATCGATCGACTGCTGTTAAACAGTACTTAAAGCCTTGAGACAAGGGTAGTGGACCTACAAGGTCAATATGGATCTCAGTAAATCTGGCACGAGGCAAGTTAAATGATCCCAAAGGAGCGGAAACATGCCGACTTACTTTGGTACGTTGACATGCGAGACAAGCTCGTGCCCATTCTCTACAGTCTTTCCTGATACCCGGCCAAACAAACCGTTCCGCTACTAATTGAGCAGTTGCAGATATGCCAGGATGACTGAGAGAGTGTAAACTGTCGAAAACTTGTTTCCGTAATATTTTAGAAACGAATGGTCTGGGGGACGCTGTGCTGACGTCGCAGTACAAGTATGTACGACTCCCAGGTACCTCTATCTTCTCCAAACGTAATGAGGACCCTTCCAGTATCAATTTTTGCAATTCAGGATCGGAGAGTTGTGATTCCGCTATCCTGTCTGAAATTACTGGCATTTGAAGTTCGTCCACACGAGATAAGGTGTCGGCTACGACATTGTCTTTGCCGGATATGTGCCTTATATCGGTGGTGAACTGAGATATGTAGTCCAGATGACGGAATTGTCTCGGTGTACAGTTGCGTTTCCTGTCATTGAAAGCAAAGGTAAGTGGCTTGTGGTCGGTATAAATGATAAAGTGCCTTGCCTCTAACATATGGCGAAAGTATTTAATGGCTTCGTAAATGGCCAATAGTTCCCTGTCATACGGCGAGTACTTAGTTTGGGAAGGACTAAGTTTTCGCGAAAAGAAAGCTAATGGCTTCCAGCCATCGTCCTGAAACTGTTGTAATACGGCACCAATTGCTGTGTCCGATGCATCAGTGACTAATGCGAGCTTGGAATTGCAATCGGGGTGTGCCAATAGTGCAGCGATCGCGAGGCTTTCCTTGCAGTTGTTAAATGCCTGTAAGGTATCGCCACTAAGACTAACGGGATGAGAACCTTTTACATTGCCGACTAGCAATTTATGCAACGGTGCCTGAATTTGAGCCGCATGGGGTAGAAATCGCCGATAAAAATTAATCATGCCAATAAAGCGCCTTAATTGGCGAACGTCTTTAGGCGGCGGAAAGTCCCTAATGGCCTCAACTTTTGTATCCAGTGGTTTTGTGCCCTTTTCGGAAATGCTGTAACCTAGGAAGGTTACTTCCGGAACACCGAAAACACACTTGGATGTATTTACGACAATGCCGAAATCTCTTAATCTACTAAAGATGGTAAAGAGATGCTCTTCGTGTTCCTTATCGTTCTTGGAAAACAGTAGGAAATCGTCAATGAAGGAATAACAGAAATCAAGCCCTCTTGTCATTTCATCTACGAAACGCTGAAATGTTTGACTTGCATTTCGTAGACCGAAGGTCATGTAGGGGAATTCATATAACCCAAAAGGTGTTGTTATAGCGGTCTTTGGAATGTCGTCAGGACTGATCGGTATCTGGTTAAATGCCTTTACAAGATCAATTGTGCTGAATACACGGCAACCAGCAATGCTGTGAGCGAAATCGTGAATGTGTTTAATCGGATACCGATCAGGCACAGTTCTCGCATTGAGCATTCTATAATCGCCACAGGGCCTCCAGCTGCTATCCTTCTTTTGAGCCAAATGCAAGGGTGACGACCAAGGGCTTTCAGATGGCCGTGCAGTACCATTGTTCAGCATGAGCTGAAATTCCTGCTGAGCGATTTTTAGTTTGTCTGGCGCTAGACGACGAGGGGGACAAGAAACTGGAGGGCCAGGAGTCGTGCGTATGTGGTGTACAGTGTTGTGTGGTGTAGTACGTTGAATGCCAGCTGGTCGAGTGATTTCTGGAAATTGATCTAAAATCCTATGGTATTTAGAATCACCAGTTGTGACCTTTACAGAAGATATAAAAGAGTCTGAGCGATTGGCAGCAGAAATAGAAATGTTTGTATTACTGTCAATTAGTCGTTGATTACGACAGTCAACGATTAATGAGTAAAAAGATAAAAAATCTATACCTATGATAGGTTTACTCACGTCCGCCACTACAAAACGCCACTTAAAGTCTCTACGCAAACCGAGGTTGAGGTTCAAGTCCACGTAACCGTACGTCTTGATAGTCGTCCCGTTTGCAGCACTGAGTTCATAGTTGCTCTGCACGCGATGCTCACGAAGGATGCGACGGGGATAGACGCACAGGTCACTTCCTGTATCCACCAAAAACGGTGTCTTCGACGATTGATCCACGACGAACAGGCGACCAGTAGAAGTCGGGCAATCGTTTGTCGCCATTACCGACCGCCCGCTGCGTTTCCCGCCTTGAAGTCGCAGGGCTTGACACAACAATTAGCTTTCTCACCAAATTTATTGTGATACCAACACACGGGGAACTTCCTATAGCTTGAATTCGAGCGAGACCGACTTCGTTCTCGATTTTCGCTATACTGACGCTGCCTAGGTCGACCACCACGCTGCGTAGATTGATGGCCTCTGAGCTGCGTCGTTAGGTTTTGCATAGCGCGCTTTAACTCAGCAATCTCACACGCGAGCTCGTTGACACTTGGTTCAGTGCTGGAAGCTGCAGCGATGTGGATGGGTGGTGTTGCGATGTCCTGCACACGGTCTGCCAGTTCTGCCAGCGCTTCAAGAGTGGATGTTGGCTGGGATGCTAGAAGGGGCTGGATATTGCAAGGAAGGCGGCTACTCCAAATAGTACGCAAGAAGTCTTCAGGAACCTTAGGTCCTGCTAGGCTCTGAAGATGACGCAGAAACTGCGATGGCTTTCTGTCTCCTAACTCCTCATGCATCAACAGCTGCTTTACCTTGCGCTCCTGTGACGCTGATAGGCGTTTTACAAGCTCGATCTTCAGCTTGTCGTACCTATTCTGACTAGGCGGTAACATGATAACATCTTTCACTTCCTTAGAGATGTGCGGTTCTAGATGTCCGACCACGTAATTAAATTTAGTGACATCACCAGTCACGCCAGCGTTTGCAAACTGTGCTTCTATTTGCGCAAACCACAAATCTGGTTCATCAGGCCAAAACGGAGGTAATTTTATAGATACACGAAATATCATATCGTGTTTATCCATATGCACGTGCTCACTAGCACTGTGAACCGACTCACTATCACTCATATTTTTCGAGTTCACGGGGTCACCAATGTAGAAATAAGATTGCTTTTATATATTATGTAATATCGTATATTGCGATTTACAAAATTTTCACAATGTTCCACAAAAAATAGAAGGAGTAAAATCAGTGAGTAAGTCAGATTGACAGTTTTACTTTTTTTTTTTTCTTATCCTCTATACTCTATATTTCTTCATGTAGGTACGCTACAGTGGCAAATGGGCACAATTACAAGCACCCGTAACCGACGTGTGTATAAAAATATTAATGAATGTTGAAGACGCAAAGGAGGTATGTTTGTATTTTAAGAAAAGGCGTTCTATAGTCTCTGCTTACCTCATTAATGGAAGACAGGTCTGAAGTTATGAATGTATGTAAAAAAAGAGAAATTGTACAAATCGGAGTTTATTTCATACGCGGGACTCAAACTATGAAAATATTGAACGTGTAAAAGAAAACATGGGAGAAATGTGTCCCAGGGCGGTCGATAGCCATCTATCAATGATGTAGGACAATAAACACAGATAACAATGTGTATACATACACATGCCGCTGATGCGAGCGACATTGGAACGTTTTTAGTGCCGTGTAATTTTTTCAGGCAAAAATAATGTCGCGGAATATACAAAATAAGAGCATTTGCTGTTGCCGAAATATAGGACCATGGCACAGATACATATAGAGTACGAGATTTGTCTAAAAAAATGTTATGTTAAATTCTGTGAAATAGACTTTTAGATTTTTTTTTTATACAACTTTTGTGGCAAACAAGCATACGGTCTACCTGATGGTAAGTGGCAACCGTAACCTATAGACATGCCTGTGTTTTCCAAGCATCGCAGAAGTCATAATGCTCAGAAAACACAACCAAGCCGTTGCCGACTACGGAGAAGGGGATGCGGAAAGAAAAGGGGAACGGATGAAACCCGA
Source organism: Parascotia fuliginaria (assembly GCA_963082885.1). Lineage (NCBI taxonomy): Eukaryota > Metazoa > Arthropoda > Insecta > Lepidoptera > Erebidae > Parascotia > Parascotia fuliginaria. The sequence goes on along the minus strand of OY720194.1, from coordinate 10,278,872 downwards.
GAGAGTGTTCGGGCTGCCGGCGCTCTCACTTACCGAGCGAAACACATTAGTACGAAAACTAATATTCTTACGTCGATCTTCTATGAGAGCGTAGTACTTCCCCGGTCGATCCTGCCCATTCATGCTGAAACCAGCATGGATCTACTACCGTGAAAGAATATCTTAGAATTTATCCTATAATAATTGTTATATGAATAGGTAATTGTTGTCACAAAATAAAGTAACAAGAGACACAGAGACCCACAGGGTAGGCAGAAGAATATTTCTTTAGTATATTCGAGTTTTCTATAACCAACAAAACTGTGTCAATAAGACCTTGTAAACTAGAGTTCTGAGAAAATCTTCGAATGGATTCTATGATCACTATTGTCGATAAAATAATTATTGACATACTCGTAAAATGCAGAAACAAGAGGGTATACAGCGATAATAAAAGTTTACAACTTTGTTTTAAAGTGTCATTAAATTACATAATTGATGTTAATATCAGATATTCGATAACTGTTCGGTTTTCTGAGATTTTGTGAGGCAGACAACGAAATGATTCAATAAGATTTTCGTTTTTTATTTGGGCTATAGATACTCTAAACACAAGGCAGTAACTTAGCAGTATAACTAGTATCTATATAGAACAAAGTCGCTGTTAAAACTGGATGAAATAAACGATAAAATTCGCGTTTCCAAAATGTTTGATCCGCCAGTCTAACAATTTGCAGACAAGAATTCCAAACAGTTCGACTATCGAACTACTGGTAGGACTGGATGGAATAAACTTTTTCCGCTAACTTATTCTAAACCACTCAACGGATTTTGATACGGTTTTCAGAGCATTTCTTTTGGAAAATTTCTAAGTATAATAAATGAATATTATAGTAGAGAAAAGCTAAGAACTTTAACGATTTGCAATCATGTCGTAATAAGCATAAAAGTACTCACAATAAATAAAATAAAAAATAAATAAATGTACTCACAATAAATGATTTTTATTCTTTATTCTTCTTCTTCTTTATTCACATGCGAATCAGTGGTGGGTCCTTTAGTTATACAGTCGTAATCTTTGTTTTAACGCAAAACAAGCTCTTTCCTCTAAACATTTCTTGGCCTATTACCAAATTAGGTAACTCATTATGCTATCTCTCGTATAACGTCACTTGTCTGCGCCGGTCGCGCTTTAAATACCAAAATACTTACTACATTTATATTTTTAAAGAAAGGTCGGAACAACACGTCTTGTCATAATAAACTTTACGCTCTACCCTAACTAGGTGATGTAGGTCCTGTCCCTGTTGGTGAGTAAGTTTTTATTGTTTAAAAGCAAGCACTTGACAACAGAGATTGTGTCTTCCGCCGCATTTTCTTTTAATGCCGGCAGTGGCAGACGAGCTAACAGCCCACGATATGGTACTGTCGCCCACGGACGACTCGAAGTCTCTGGCATTGTAGGAGCAATGCAAGAGTCTGCGAAGCCGCTGCCTACCGTGAAGGAAGTGGGGCAGGTGAAGGGACTGAGGGAGGTAAGAAGTTCGTTAGTTTGTTTGTGCGATGCCAAAATGTATTTACTCTGTCTGATGATAAGCCAGCCATCGGTGAGATCCAGAGTTGTAGGCATCATTCTAAAGCCATCATGCTGAACTGCTACCGTGTCCCACCTGAGATTTGTGTTTTATTCTTTCCACACAGTTGGTGTAAGCAGAGATTTTAGCACAAACAACTGTGGTTGGTGGTGGTGTGGCAACCGATGGATGAGGGCGGCTCAAACCGGCCAAGGTGGCGAAAATTGGGGGAGGCAAATGTCCAGCAGCGGACGTCCTTCGGCTGATATGATGATGATGAACTGTGGTAGACCGTTTCATTTGTCACTAAATTTAATAAAAATATAACCCTTAGTATTACCACGCTATTTTAATTCTACAAATTTCGCTATCCGGCCTTGTAGATCGTACCCACATTATGCCGTAACGCTTGCCTAACTCTGACATAAATATTTACTCCACGAGAGATAAACGTAAACAATAATATAATTGGCACATAACACTAAACTGGTAATAAACATAAATTTTATTGGCTTCTATCTGAATCGTTATACCGTATAATGTATACTAGCAGATGAGTGAGATAATAAATTCTATAAAATATATCTGTAATCAAATATACTAAGCAGACTGAAGTCATTAGAGCATATCGCACTCTCAATGAAAAAGAGAAGTTCAATTTACCCATTTTGGATTCTATGAAAATAATCAGATGACATACATTTTCAAAAAGAGGAGTTTCGTCTCATGCATTCCTTCTAGTAAAGCCGCGATGTGTTTTATCGAACGTCCTTTGAAGGAAATTGACGGTCTTATTAGAGTAGTGGATCCTTGGTGCCTACGGTATGAATGGACCCGGATCGGGTAATAATATTAGTTTCCATTATCAAATTGTATAAAAAATAAAAATTATCTTCACGGCAGTTATCATGGTGGCACTACTTTAGACTGCAGCAGAGTGGATAAGATCTCCTATATCATGGTTCCATCAACTATGAGTAAGCTACGAAATTACTTAAATGCTATGGTGCTGCCTAATACACATGACATGTCTTTTGTCAAGCTTCTTCTTCTTATCGAGTGGTTAGTGGTCAACCTAGTGTCAGGATTTGTTCAGGTCGCCCGTAATTTATTATACAGGCATCCGACTTGACCTAACGACTGTTATATCAACTTGGTAACAACCAGGACCAACTTTTAACGTTCCCTCCGAAGCACGGAGACGCTCAGATCAAATACCACTATGCGATCACCCTGTAGCGTACCTACATGAAGAAATATAGAGTATAGAGGATAAGAAATAAAAAAAGTAAAAACTGTCAATCTGACTTACTCACTGATTTTACTCCTTCTATTTTTTGTGGAACATTGTGAAAATTTTGTAAATCACAATATACGATATTACATAATATATAAAAGCAATCTTATTTCTACATTGGTGACCCCTGTCTGCAAGCAACCTTCACGGAGCAGATCATCAGCATCGTCACCTCCAAAATAGTGACCCCTGTCTGCAAGCAACCTTCACGGAGCAGATCATCAGCATCGTCACTGTTTGAGCAATTATCTAAAATTACTGGTTTCCAGCACAAACGTACAACAGCGTACCATCCAGCATGTAACGGTCTTGTGGAACGCTTTCATAGGCAGCTTAAAGCTTCTATTATTTGCCATTCCAGCGAACGTTGGACCGAAACCTTGCCGTGGGTACTTCTCGGTGTGAGGAGTGCATTTAAAAATGATCTCCAGGCGTCGTCAGCTGAATTAATTTACGGTGAGCCACTTAGACTCCCGGGAGAATTTTTCGCACCCAGTACTGTTGGTACTACTGACCCAACGGAATTTATTGCCCGTATTCGTGCTTTTGCACAGAAATTACAGCCTATACCAGCCTCTCGCCATACTCATGGTAAAATATTTATATTCAAAGACCTTGCGACCACTGATCACGTATTCCTACGAGATGACGCATCACGTGGATCCCTACAACCAGCTTACACAGGCCCTCATAAAGTTATAGAAAAGGGAGATAAATATTTCAAAATTTTATTTAAAGGCAAAGCGGTCACTGTTTCCATAGACCGTCTTAAGCCTGCATACATATTAGCTGACAAAGTTGACCCTAATACACCTTCTAATAATACTGAAAATTATCACACTCGATCTGGTCGCTGCGTCAGATTTCCAGATTATTATCGCCCTTGACGGTCTCTGGAGGGGAGTGATGTAGCGTACCTACATGAAGAAATATAGAGTATAGAGGATAAGAAATAAAAAAAGTAAAAACTGTCAATCTGACTTACTCACTGATTTTACTCCTTCTATTTTTTGTGGAACATTGTGAAAATTTTGTAAATCGCAATATACGATATTACATAATATATAAAAGCAATCTTATTTCTACAACCCATTTATAGGCCAGCCGCACTCTATGTTGTTTAACTCGCTAATCGTTTACCGACCAGTAAGCGAAACAAGCTATGAGCGCCTCCAGCCATGGTGACAAAAACCTAAGGATATAACTTTCGATCGACGACAATTTATTACAGAATATAAACGGAAACTTTGCATAAATATAAAAGAAAACTTTCTAGAATAAACGGATAGGCCATAAAAATATATAGTAGGGGAAAAGGGAGGAAATAAAACAAAAACCATTATATATAATACGAGAAACTGTAGGAAAGTTTGTATTGATCCTTATAGGTTTAGTGGAACGTATAAAGTACAGGACCCATCCCGTTTACTGTCGGTAAGAAGCCGAATCGTACTTAGTCCAATTCGATTCGGTCCGATCAAAATATTTTCCTTTTAACGGAACCCGTATCGAGACTCGTAAAAGTGATTGCACCGTGGTGGGTATTTCTGATTGCCGGGGTGTTACGGAAATCCGTAAGGAAAATAACTGTGTATCAGAAATATGTAGGAGAAAATGGCGATTCGAACTGCCTACTGGCAAAACATACAACTTAGAGGTCGTACCGTATACACTGCAACCGAATGATGGCGTTCAAGCTGTTGAGAAAATATATTCACAAAGTCCTTTGCCATTAGCAGAATAGTAAAAAAAACAGGATTTACATTATTATACTAGCTGCGCCCTGCGGCTTCGCCCGCGCGGATGTTGATATAACTCAGGAATCAGAGCGAATTAATTAGATACTATAAAGTTAAGTGTATTACCTGTGCCACTTTGCATGATACTTGAAATTAAAAAGAGTGACCTGAGTTTCTTGCCAGTTCTCATGGCTCTAACTCGTCAGCGAACTGGCTGTAGGTTAATTGGCTGACATTTCGTAATTTTTAACGTTCATAAGTATTAATTTAATTAACCTATATGAATAAATACATTTCATTTTCAGGATAAAAATCTATCTAGGCTGTAGACTCTACAGCCTAAATGTGTGTGTAACTACAGGCTTAATTAAGATACAAGGTGTCATTAGAGTTGTATTAATTTGTAGAATAATTACAAAAAACAAAATTTCAGTTTGTTTTAGGCAGGGAGGATTTTTGTTTTTGTAATAATATATTGTTACCAATTGGATTTGTACCTCTTTTCACTAGAGACACATTTTACGTACGATTGTTAAAAACAAAATCAATTAATTTCTGTTTATACCGGTAGTGTAAACTCTAATTGAGTCTCTGTCTCGTGGTAAGTTTTATCTTAATGGTTTGTTATGAGATGAGTTCCTTGTGATTTAATCAATTGCTTTAAATTGAATGTGTTACTTTGTGATGGGGTCGCTGACGTTTCGGACACAATATGTTCGGACACAGTGGCCGAATTGACACTTTTAAATTTTATTTTATTTTCTCTGTCGTTTCGGACACTGCCTATTCATAGTAGCTGCTTAGTACAGCCAGACAAAAAGGTTTAAATAAAATGTGCATAAAAATCTTTTTAAAGCGGCGTTTAAGCTGTAATAGGTATAGTAGTATATATCTATATGTATATGTATACGTGTTGGAAAAATAAAACTAAAATTTCATTTAAAACGTTCATTAATGTAAAAATCAACATCATAATCACAAAAAATAAAACATTTAAAAAAAAACATACATGATATACTTTAAAATAATTTTAATAATTAAAAAATCACAGATAATCAGTTGAAGCAAAGACTACAAACTACAATATACTTAAATACTAAATACAGGTCAACAATTACAGTAATCTACAACAGTCACAGTATTTGGCACAGTTTAACCTACAATAATCACAGTATTTGGCACAATAAAGAAATGTATTTTTTGTTTTAGGCACTTTCAAATTTTGAAAGTTGTCAATTGTTTTTTTTACCTGTATAAAATATGTCGCATGCTTTAAAATATATTAGGCGGAAGAAAAGGATTTCAACATTAAGGTATCGCTGGATGTTTTTGTCTAACCGTACAAAACAGGAATTTTATGTCCGAAACGTCAGTAAAAACATTTCAAAAAAAATAATTTGTCGATTGGGTCAAAGTATCCGAACATTTTGTGTCCGAAACGTCACCCACCCTTGTGATGTAGTCTCCAAACTGATATTTACTTATGGTCCTGTTAGAAACAAACAAAATTTTCTACCTAAGACAGCCAATATAGGTATATTTTAATTATTCTATACTAACGATTCGCTTCTGCTAGGCGCATAAATACTTTTATACATTTTACGACCTGAATATAAATCGTTGAAATTTTCGCCTTTTTTTTAAATATGTATGTATCCATGAGGAATGCCCTAAATTATAGTGAATCCCATATCAAAATTTTTTTGTGTGATTTAAAAGAAACTAGCGTAGAAATATGAAGTAAAAACAGCTACTTTTACTTCAATAACGCGATCCGGTAGCTGGCAATAAGTCATAATCTACATAAATAAACTTACTGGATGTTGACATGCTTTACAAATGTATTGATCAGACTATTTCTATCAAGATGTTTTTAGTATGGAAAGTTTATATGGTTTTAGACGCGTACGAAAAGGATTGTTTTTTTGTCAATGTGTAGAAAAAACATAGGTTCCTTTATGTGTACTTATCTACGAAAATAACGTAAAAGGTTCTTGTAAAAAACATGGGGTTCAAGAAGCTAAAAGGTTTTACGGGGTTTGCTACGTGCAAAATGATACTCCTGGTGTTGTAAACGCCCATCGCCTAATGTAACTATTTACCATCAAAGGAGCCTTATGCTTGTTTGTCATATCTATACTATTATATAAAGTGGGAGATTTTATTTGTTTGTTTAAACGCACCAATCTCTGGAACTACGACTCGGATTTAAAAAAATTTGCGTATGATAGCCCAGTTCTCGAGGAAGGTTATAGGCTATGTAACATCACGCTACTGGCGACTGGAGCAGACCAGTAAGCAAAGACGCGAGTGAAACCGCGCCGCGGAAAGCTAGTTAGTTCTAAAAAAAACGATTTGCGCTAAAGTACGGTAATCTTTATTATTATATTTATACATAACATGAAGAAATATTATTGAAATTAGATATTGTCTGAAAAGCATATATATTTCTGTGCTGTTTCTATAAATGTTAACTAAAATGATAATTTATTATTGCCAATTTTGACAGAAAATCGCGATACGGTCAGCCGGATGGTAAATATTTAAAGTAGACAAAGCTACTCTTTTTAATAACCAAATAATTACAATCTACATGAGTAAGAAATTATGCTAATACGCAACCAAAATCCCAAACAAAATTGCTACTAATATCAGAATGGTGGTACTGGTAACCGACACAAGACAAAGAGACCATAATTCTTCACTATTGTATTAAACAGATATTGGGTCAGTAGCACGCTGTCAGAGGTCCCAGAGATCAATTGGTGTAATCACATACAAGTACATGGGCATGACTCACTTAGGGTAAAACCACATGTGGCGGCACAGAATCGCACTTTCCTATGTTCCTATTCTCTTCTGCCACTCTGAATCGTCATTTACTAGAGTGAAAAAGAGAGCAGGAATGCAACAGCAGTTGCCAGATGTGGTTTAACCCTTAGAGCGCTTTCAAACTAGCGTTTTATACGCGCTTATAAGCTCGTTTTTGGAAGCGTGTATACGCGCGTACAAGCTCGTCTTTTGCCACACGCGCAACTCGTACGAGCGTTGACGCCCCATGCTCGTAGATGATATGTCAAACCGCGAGAGACGCACTGACACTGACACTAACAGTTAGAGCGAACATCGGAATATGGAATAAGCTCATGTACGTGCGTTCGATTTATTGAAGCGCGAAACACGCGTATTCTGAAACGACCGTATACGCGCAAAAAAATACGCTAGTTCAAACGCGCCCTTACTCACAGATATAATATCCAATATCCGATTCCCACACGGATTTTTGTCGTGTTAATATGAGCTGTTTGTATTACTTTAGATGTTCAAGAGTTTATATTTACTTCTTATAAAGAAAACAAGGTTCGGGTAACAGCCGAATAATTCCCGTGCAAAGGTTTATATTGAAATCAAAGATGTAATAAATAAACTCCTTGCTTGTTTTATGGAAATGACTTAAGCAAGATTGCAAGTATAAGTAATATCCTCCACTTGACATGATGCCCGAGCATTATTTGAACAGTAACACATTTTGTATTATTTTGTTAAAATTGTATAGTATTGATAAAATTATAAATTGTCATTTTTGAAATAGAGGTAGGTACATTGTAAACTCCTGTGTAACAATCTTACTTTATACTTATAGCAAATATTAACAGTTTATATAAAATGAAATGTTCACCACAGTTTACTTGATGCCTTTACCTTTTTGTAGCAATATGCAAATTGAGACAGCTGTAAAGCACACGTTTTATTTGTTATTTTTCTTCACAACATAGATAACTGTAAATACGTATCTATAAAGTTAAGTGTATTGCCTGCGTCAGTTTGCATGCTACTTGAAATTGTACCTTACAAAAATTGTAATAACCTGGCGATTAAAAAGAGTGGGCTGAGTTTCTTGCCAGTTTTTCTCATGACCCTCCCTAACACTAGCGAACTGGCTTTATGTTAATCGGCTGACTTTTTGTATTTTTTTACGTTTATGTGGTAATTCAATTAACCTAAATTAATAAATATATTTAGATTTGATTTGACAAATACTAAAATGTTGCAGTAGTTGTGTCATCGGGTAAGAAGCTGATAGAGATGATGATTCTCAAATATTGAAGATAACATTGTATTTATAAACAACAACACACCGAAAAGGTCGAAATACTCTGGCCTCTTGGACAGAAGCTTTATAAATAAAGATGCATGAATACAAAAATGTATCAAATAAATCGATAAAATGAAGTTTCTGATGTGGAAAATATCCATACTTCAATAAATGTTGACCAAATATAATATCTAGTCGATAGAAAAGGTTTCCGAGATTGGCCACTGAATCTCGTGTGGTTAAAAGTATAGGCGCGGACGAGGGTAGCTTTGATTATGTTTATATGTACATATAATATACGCTTGATTCTATGCCGCGATTTCGTATGCATAAACTTTTGAAAAGAGAGTTATAAGTCCAGTTACAAAAATGTTTTTTGTTTCGTAAATATTTAAAAAAAATAAACCGCAACTTACTTGCTATAGTGGACGGGATTAAATAATAATAATATTCCTAAGGGATCAGATCTGGGGGATCAGACCGGAATAACTCGAGCTTTGTTGGTGGCAATAAGTAGGGATAATTTATGACTTCTGGACCCCATTGCTTGTTCACAATTTGGTAGAGCCCTTTAAGTGGGCTAGTATTACAAAAAAATATTCAACTTTTTACTCGATATGAAAATATTCGTCTCATCATACTTATAACAAAATATTATTAAGTAAACGATTTAAAAGATCTCTTATCTTATTATAATAATAATAATAATAATAATATTCTACCACATTCACACAGCGCCATCTAGCCCCAAATTAAGCAATGATATTTGCTTGTGTTATGGGTACTAAACAACTGATATACTACTTATATACATTTTTTTTTGTAAATACATACATATTATAGATAAATTACACCCAGACACAGAACAAACAATCATGCTCATCACACAAAGGTTTGTCCTGTATACCGTACTAGCTTTTCGCGTGTTACATAGCCTATAACCTTCCTCAAGAATTGCGTCATACGCAAAAATAATTATTCAAATGTGACTGGTAGTTCAAGAGATTAGCACGTTCAAATAAGCAACCAACTAACTCAGCTTTATATAATAGTATATAGGTTAAAATATAAGGTGTTACCTGACCATAATAGTGGTATGGTCAGGTAACACCAGTAACCTAGTTTTAGTACAATTGTTAAAGGTTATTTGGATCAATAAATACATATTATTATTATTATTGTTACTATTTCGCCATTGAAGATAATGTTATATTCTAAGATGACTACAAATTACCAATTTTATAATTCACAACAATTCCATGGGCTTGGCTCTTATTGCAATTATACTTTAACCTCTCATCACGATTACACGCTTGACATTTCCACAAGTATACCTATTTTAGGAAGACTCCTCTCAAGTGCAAATTACTTAGGAAATATAATGTTAAGAGTTACAGTAATCACAATCATTTTACAATTTGACTACTAATAAAATTTAAAAGACAAGCCAAATCCTACTTAATAAAAAATGAGAAAATTTGTGTGTGTGTATGTGTGTTTGTAATCAATCTGCGCCTAAGCGGCTAAACCGATTTCGATGAAAATTTGTAAGTATGTAGCTAGATTCGGTGCCGGAGACGTACATAGGCTACTTTTCATCCCAAAAATCGGTCTGGTTTCCGAGAGAGACAAAACACATTTTAGGCGCGGGCGAAGCCTTGGGTCGCAGCTAATATTATCTATATTTGGCTTGTATCATCGTCATCGTTCCATCGTTTTTCTCACCCAATACCTCATAAAAGCTAGTAGCTACTCACAGACTCACTCGCGATCATTTTACTTTCAGGATTTAAGTCCAAGCAGCAGTGGTTCAAACTCAAACTCAAAGCATTAATTTCATTTTGATCATAAAGTATGAGGTTTATGAAAAGTCAAAATTACATAAAGTTAGCCAATTAACCTGCAGTCAGTTCGCTGACGATATAGAGCTGTGAGAAGAACTGGCAACAATCTCACGCCACTCTTTTCAATCGCCAGTTCAAAGTTTAAAGAGTATTAATTACATTAATTTTGGCATTTATAATCATTATCATCATTTCAGTAGAAGGACATTCTCCGCTAGTTGCAGGACTTCATTTTGACAGGTCCTGAATCGGAATAAGTTCACATTGTTGGGCTATGGCACTGCGGCAGCCATTGATTGAATTTTCACTCACTCAGCGATATTTTTTATGTCGATGCCTATTGCCTACTAAGCGTCAATAGGCACTTAGGCACCTCAGTAGCAACTATATTTATGTTTACCCCGTTAACATAAGCTACTTAATATCATACTAGCTGTGCCACGCGGCATCGTCCGTCGTTTTTGAGTAATTGTCTCTCTCGGGAACCAGACCGATTTTTAGGATAAAAAGTAGCCTATATTCGTCTCCGGCACCAAATCTATCTGCATACTAATTTTAACTGAAATCGGTTCAGCCGCCTTCCTGGAACTTCCTGAAACTACCAGTCGGATTGGAAAAATTCTTTTTGCGTTTGATAGCCCAGTTCTTGAGGCTATGTAATATCACGCTACTAGCGACGGAAGCAGAGCAGTAACCTAAGAACGTGGGTGAAACCGGGCTGCGGGAAGCTAGTAAGTATGTAATAAGAGTATTAGACTACAACGATATTCTATGAGAGATTGAATCTGTCGATCCAACACATTCGTTCTGAAATCAGCAAGGACTTACTACCGTATATATACTTATCATATATTTTATATGTAAGAACATGTTTATCCCAATGATAAGCATCAACAATTTCAATAGGATTTGGGACACGGACTCAATTGAGTAGACATCTGTGCTTTAGTCCAACTTGGATTTATTTTTGTTTATATCACCCACGAGCCCATCTTTGGGAAATGATCGTTTATTTTCTAAGAAATTACTATTACTGAGTACAATCGTATAAAAATAAAGATGAGCGATATTGTACTCAAGAGTATCGTATTGTTTGTAAAATTTTATAATACCTTCGCTGTGGATATCCTTGGGCTTAACTGTAGGTAAATACATTAAACATTTATTGCTGATGAAGTGAACAAAAAAAAACGTTTAAAAATATTTGGCTGCTTATTTGCCACATAAAGCATATAAAAATCAAGACGTCATTTACTTAAATATACCTATCTTTATCAATTATAACATAAAATCAACTTTGTTAGCCTTATCCTTCACCCAGACGAAAACGGAATATTTACACGCAGAATACTTAGTGAAATTTCCCAAAACCACACCGAGTTCCAATTTAATTTAACGTAGTCTATAAACCTATGATAATTATAATTACAACGGCATTGCCTCGAAATTAATTTAATGGCGAATTAATATAATAATGTAAGGATTTAACAGACACAGACACGTGACAATGGCAATGAGTTTAAAAAGCTAATTTCCATTTTTCACTGAACAATTCTGGAGTGGCAATCACCAACTGGAAGTCGCAGCGTAGTCAATCGATGACATAATAAACCAGTCGGAAACGTGATGGATGAGAATCCCTACCCTGACTTTCCCCAAGAGTCTCCATCTTATCCCTAAGATGAAGATACTTGGGCGAGGTCTTTGATATCCAGCAATGGACGCCTTTCCATTAATGACGATAATCTATACTAAGTACTATATAAAGCGGAAGAGTTTGTTTGTTTGTTCGAACGTGCTAATCTCTGGAACTAGCAGTCGGATTTCAAAAATTCTTTTTGCGTATGCCCAGTTCTCGAGGAAGGTTATAGGCTATGTAACATCACGCTACTGGCGACTGGAACAGAAAAGTAACCAAAGACGCGGGTGAAACAGCGCTGCGGGAAGCTAGAGAAGAATATATGATGCGCACTGCAATACACTAGTAATAACTATCGGAAACATGACACTGCTAGTACTAGTGTTGGAATTGAAGTAACTCTTTCTGCTGATCCAATAATTAAGAGAAGAGCTGTAAACTCATACGAGCTTACTCAAAAGTCTTAATAAAAAACATTTATTTACCGCAGAACTGAAAATTAATATAGGTAAAGATTTATGATAGCTAAGCTAATTACCAGTCAAGTGGCATGTAATTAACGGTTACCGTTTGCGTAAACACCTAATATTAAACGTAGATATCCGATGTCGCAATTAGGGATTATTTTTCTGTTATAATGTTAATTTTTTTAGAGGCATTATAACAAGGCGAGGTGATGATAGGCGGAGTAAAACCGTCACCCAGTGACGTCCAAGAGATGGATCAAGAAGTGTCGGCCGTCCAGCAGCAAGATGGGTGGATGATAGCACAGCCGTCGCAGGCCGAACATGAATGGTACAAGAGCGTGGAGGTTGGTACAAACGAAAAGAGGCCTATACGCAGCAGTGGATAGATTTCAGCTGTGTGAGTATTCCTTCGATTACTGTGTTTTTCCTTTTTTACTCACGGTCGATAACGGCTTTGGTTTTAAAGCATTGTATCTACAATGCTTAAAGAACACAGTTATGTCCATAGTGTGCGATAATAATTCACTATCAGATGGGTATTAGACGGATGTAAAGAATCTGTCTATCTAACCTACACAGATTAGTTTGTACCCTAAGGTGTGTACTGGAAAAAGCGTATCCGTCTATCCAAGTTTCCATGGCAGAAATATTCTTTAACATTGTTTATGAGTTTCGAAAACAAAAGAATTACGTATGTTTAAAAACCTAAAAAGAAAAATAATTTTGTTAACGAAACTGGTTTTTAAACTTTGGTTTCCGAAGTAGCCGAAGAGGTTTCACATGGTGACATGGTGAAGGGCGTGGAGGCCAGCATGTTGACAATTCACTGTAATTAATCTTTCACTCCTAAACTATCTCTAACCACATTTAGATTTAAATCTTGGGAGAAGCAACAACGCAATGAACACTAAAACTGTCAAAGTCGCTACCCGTTAATACGGTTCATAGAAAGTAACGGGCTCGTGAACAATTTTACATAAGCTGTCTCGGCAACGGGTGCTCAAGTACGAGAGAAATGCTAAGCGTCCTTTGAAGATATTAATTACACATGACTTTGTTATAACGTTCAGGTATGAAAAGTTTTGAAACTTAGAAACAAGAGCATTTTTATTAAACGTTTATGGTGACAAACAAGCAAACGGCCTGCCTGATGGTATGCCTGAATGATAAAAATTTTTGTGGGTCGAAATTGATACCACAATACCACAGTCTTATTATTACTAACAGTCAACCGACTCATGTACTTGCGCGGGGCAACGATGAAGGGGACAAGGGGAAGCGAGCGGCAGGGTCGACGAGCGCGAGTCTCACTTAGCTTGCGTTCTCTAATCTGAAGGGGTGTACTACGTGTAACGATTATAATACCAGCTGTCCATAATGGTCTATAGGATTTGTTCTGTGTTTAACTGTAAATCTCCATCAAGGTTTAATAAAGATTTAATATTCCATCGATTTCCACGGGACAAGCGGTAAGTTATTTTGAGTTTATTCGCAAATTCATATAAACTAGTAAAGTAATAAACCTAATGTAGACGTATTATTAGATGGTCACGGGTCGACTGATTAATTGTAAAGCCAATTCTAGGAATTTGACGTTAGAAAATTATAAACAAAGTTAACTATTTAATTAGACCGTGAGACGCCGCGCCCCGCCGTAGACAGATAAACTTCCTGTCTACGTGAGACGTGGACCATCGAATCGAAGTCGCCGCGTCGATCCTGTCTGATCCTGTTCGTGTCTCCTCGTGTTGAGATGGGCAAAATTTATTCGAATGACGAATAATGAATAAATACCTAAGTTGTTTTATTTGTTATTCACAGATAATAAAATAATTTCTTTTATTCAAAGAAAATCATAATGTAATGATAATATAATGAAGAATAAATTCTTTCATTCGTTATTCGATTAATGAATAAAAATAGTACAAGGAATAAGGCATTGTATATTTACTAATATTAAAATAAAATAATGCAAAGAATTAGGTACATATTTAGGTATATTTTTCAGATACTTGTGCGAAATTTTGCTGTTATTGAACCGATTGCTTTCAAAATCGATATTTGAGTATCCCAGCGATGACCAAACACGAATCCTAAGTCAAATTTAATTAAAGCAGTCGCCATTTTGAATTTTGCTGATATTGAACCGATTGGTTTTAAAATCGATATCTGAGTATCTCAGCGATGACCAAACACGAATCTTAAGTCAAATATAATTAAAGCAGCCGCCATTTTGAACTTTGCTGTTATTAAACCGATTGCTTTCAAAATTCATATGTGAGTGTCCCAGCGATCACCGAACACGAATCTTAAGTCAAATTTAATTAAAGCAGCCGCCATTTTGAACTTTGCCGTTATTAAACCGATTGCTTTTAAAATCCATATGTGAGTGTCCCAGCGATCACCGAACACAAATCTTAAGTCAAATTTAATACAAGCAGCCGCCATTTTGAACTTTGCTGTTTTTGAACCGATAGCTTTCAAAATCGATATCTGAGTATCCCAGCGATGACCAAACACGAATCTTAAGTCAAATTTAATTAAAGCAGCCGCGATTTGAATTTTGCTGATATTAAACCCATTGCTTTCAAAATCGATATCTAAGTGCCCCAGCGATTAACAAACACAAATCTTAAGTCAAATTTAATAAAAGTAGTCGCCATTTTTAATTTTTGTGTTACTGAACAGATTGCTTTCAAATCGATATCTGGGTGTCCCAGCAATGACCAAACACGAATCTTAAGTCAAATTTAATTAAAGAATATTAAATTTGACTTAAGATTCGTGTTTGGTCATCGCTGGTATAGGTACTCACATGTAGATTTTGAAAGCAATAGGTACAAACAGCAAAGCTTCGCGCAAAAGTCTTTCGCGCAAATGACGATTCGCACAAGTGCATTTCGCGCAGATGTCCATTAGCGCAAAAGTGTTTTGCGCAAGTGTCCATTTGCGCAAATGTCTTTCGCGCAAGTGTCCTAATACTTTGTAGTGTTGGTACGGTATTTTTCTTATGTAAATAATATATCTGACGACCGCTCGCATGGCTTCTTATAGGGATGTTGTTGGATGTTGGATGTGACAGTAAAAGTTGATGTACTAGATGTATAATAGGGTACCCATACCTAAGTATATGCGTAACTGTAAAAGCACTTTGTGAAAATTCATACTTAGAAATTAATTGTGTGTTACTCAGAAATGACAAAATAGATTCTTTTAAAACTTTCTACATCGGGGCCTGTAGATGCTATTTATAAATATTTTTATTTGTTTTTAGAAGGCAGACATGGATTGAATCTTGTCGAAGACCGGATTTGAATAATAAAAGCATATAACAATTGTATAATATGTACGTTTGTGGATTACATTTCGAAGAGTGGATGTATTTTAAAAAAAGACTGAAAAATACTGCTGTCCCTACAATAAATTTGCCATCTATTTCAATTTATTCTATCGGCACGCAAACGGAAGTTCCCAAGGTACAAATTCTGCAACATTTACATAGTCGATATACTGAAACAGATAGCTAAATAATTTCTACACAGGCATCGAACTTTACATCTACAAATGAACATTCAGCACAAACGACAAAAAATTTGACTGACAATACTCCAAGAAAGAGGAAGCTGAGAAAGGAAGTAAATAGTTATCGCAAAAAGCTGAAAATGTCTAAAGACATAAGATCAGCGAGTACAACAGCTGAACATCCTCGTAATACATTTTTTAAAGAATGCGATAAGTATTTATCACCAAATTTAAGTGAAATTGTTAAATTACAAGTGCATCTAAAACCTGAAAGTAAAGGCAACAGGTACACCAAGGAATTCAAATTATTTTGTTTAAATATTTATTATAGCAGTCCGCAAGCTTTGTCTAAAACTCTGTGCTTGCCCAGTAAGAGTACTATGGCAACATTATCAATACCTGTTGGGACTAAAATAAATGAATATATCTGGAAAGTCTTGTCTCAAGCTATTAAACATTTGTCACCTGTACAGAGAGAATGTATTTTGTGCATGGATGAAATGAGTTTGAAACGTTCTACGATACCAAAAGAGACAAAATAATAGGTTTGCATGAAATTAATGACGTTCAAGCTCCGTATGCAGCTGGTTACGCATTTACAATAATGCTAAGAGGCATAACGAGTAATTGGAAACAGGCTTTGCATTTATTTCAAGTAGTAAAATTGATGAATCTTTGGAAACTTGGAAAATAAATAGTATTATGCAATTATTTAAAATGGGCTTTAAAATAAGAGCTTTAGTTTCTGACCTAGGATCAGACTTCTTAAATTTTTCGAAATGTAAAGGAATATCAAAAGAAAAAAGTTATTTTGAATTAGAAGGTAAGAAGATATATTATATTTTTGACGTACCGCATCTGGTAAAATGTGTGAGGAACAATCTGATTAGTTATTATTTTCAATATGATGGCAAAACAGCAAACTGGGATGACATCAATAAATTATATCAATTGGATAAGAAAAAAGCTTTTCGGTGTGCTCCTAAATTGACTGTTGCCCACATAGCACCAAACAATTTCCAGAAGCAAAAGGTGCGTTTGGCGACGCAAGTTTTTAGTAACAATGTAAAGGCTGCTCTAGAAACTCATTCTGCAAACGGTTTAATTGAACAGTGTCATGGAACTATCGAATTTGTTGACCTCATTAACAATGCTTTTGATTTGTTAAACTCTAGCAATCGATATTCTTCAAAACCCTTTAATAAACCTTACTAAAGAATATCAACGAGAATTGTTAATGAAGGTACAAAATTTGTTGAAAAACCTGGATGTACAACATAAGAGTACTGGTAAAAATGTAAATCCCAGTATAAAATTAATAAATGCGTTTATTATTACAATTAATTCAATTATGCAGTTACATGAAGACTTACGTAATGATTTTGGACATGATGAATTCTATTTGCTGACACGAAGGCAAAATAATGACAGTTTAGAAAATTATTTTGGCATTATTCGGCAAGCTGGAGGTAATTGCAGAGAACCCACTTGCCTTCAATATGAACGAGCTTACCGAAAAACTTTTCTATGCCAAGTATTTAAATTATGCAGTGAATCAAACTGTGTTGACGATTTTGATGTTGTCTTAGGAAACTACACAAATTTCGTAAAGAACTGTATGCATAGACGACAATGCTGCTGGGAAGTCTAAAAAAAACACGATGCAACTGTCTACAAAATTTGATATTCCAGAGCAAAATAGTTTTTTTTACACATGCGGCTATCTTATAAGGCGATGTGTAAATAAACACAAATGTTTATCAATGATTAAGTACGCTTCTAACTACTCCGATAAGTCGACATTAAATAACTTATATTTGCGCGGACGAGTCTATAATACTAGTTGTGATACGTTTGGCGGATTGCAGGTGCCTCCAGCTGATTTCGTCGACTATTGCGATAAAATGGAAGCGAATTTGATGCAACATTTCAGATCGTTTGTTGGGAACGATATTCATAAAAAACAGTATGATGTTTTAAAAAAGATTGAGTTTAAAACACGACCCTGCGTTTGTTTCCCATTAGAGTTTCTATTAAAATTATATATTCGCATGAGAATTCATTACATAGTAAAATTTAATAACAGAACTCTAAAAACATCTAAAAATAAAATAAGTAGAAAATATTTATCAGTTACGCATTTATATTTTTGTATATTACGTATATGAGTATATACCTTTGTTATTTCTAATTAAAACTTATGTAAAATATTTAAGTAGTTTTTGTTGTGACAACCCTGACCCTTTACTGAGTTTCTGTGTGTAGGTATACGCATTGGCGGCATGTAATCAACAACAAAGGAGTCGGACTACTGGTAGGTGCATTATAATACTGTGACAATACTGTAGCATTAGCAAGACATTGCTATACCACGTGCAACAAAACGCGAATAAGTTAAAATCATAAAATTACCCACAATTATTCACCCAAAAACCTTATTAATGTCATAAAAATTCATCACAGTACAAACGAGTAGTCGGAATTTCAAACGAGACCCTTTAATTTCGTATACAATTAGATAGGATCCTTGTTGTGGGCAAAAGGTACGCTCCAGTCATAAACGTACCTCTACCTATATAATTACATATAATAGAAGACCTCCGGGAATTTAGACCTTACCTAATATATATGAAGTTAACTAGTTAGTTGTTCATGCTGAAATAGATTATTGTAATTTGGTATCCACCACATGTATCTACATAGAACGCAGTAGTTTTGTGCAAGGCAATGTGAAAATGATACTGCTGGTGTCGTAAGCACCAATATACTACGAGAACCGATTTTAAAAAATCTATAAACTGGTTCGGTGACTGAAAGTTAATACTTTCGTAGTCGTTCTTGTGAGCAACCATGTAAAAACAGCTCTTCAAAACTGAATAATAACAATTGAGACCCTTAGGGACGCTAAGCTGTATCCTAAGTAATACAAACTGTGAGGCCAGTTGAAGTATATGACTGGTCGTGCGTACTCTTGTACCTCGCGACTGGCTGACCGGCGATTTGTACATTTCAGTATTTATTTTTCTACTAAGCGTTAATTCCTGAATGAACCGAAATAAACTGGCTATGCTGTTTTCTAAACACTTTAATAACATGTTTAAAATCAGACAAACTTAATTTTACAGTAAGTAGCGACTTTGCTAAATCTTTGGCGTTGCAGAAATTAAAAAAGCACAAAAATACATTTCAATTTGGAATAACGTGGTTTATTTTTTTTTATAGTTCAGTTGTTCTCACCGACATAAATTTGGATAGAACTTATGTCTTTGAAAATCGCATTTACTTATCTTCTACGTAATGGAAGTTTATCAATATAAACCTTATTCTAATTACTAACAGTTTGTGTTTAAAATTTACGAAAACTAAATCTGTTTTGGTGAAGATTTCTTTACCTACTCACATTACTGTAATGTACCCGCTATAATCAAAACTCGAGGACTGTAGACCCAAAGACAACGTACGCACTGATCCAGTCGGACTATAACTTTACTTAAACTAAAGCTACCAAGTGGGTGGTCATGTAAGATCTCCTCGTATTCTTAGTACAGGCCTATCTCCCCAGTCCAGTTTAAACAATTGATTCACATTGACTGAAGTGTTTCGTCGAATAGTTTGATTTATCTAAATATAACTTTGTGGGGTCTTAGATCTTGGACCGATAATATTGTTGGTGAACAATGTCTTTGATAGATTCCATCTCTTTATTCGTGTAGAGTAAAAGGTACTATAAATTTCCGGAGTGTGATTTGTGTTTTTTCACCAACATAACTATGTTTTGGGAACGAAAAGCACACTACTTATAGTTAAGCAAATATTGGAGAAGAGCAAAAGGAAAGCTAAAGAAGGCATCAGCTCGACTATGATAACTTCTACGGTTTTTTATACAATTTACTTGTACAAACGTACATACGTATTGTCCTGTTGAAATAGACCCATTTACATAAATTTACATATTTTCGTCTAAATTTTACTATAAAGAAGAATTTAGACGCATCACTTCTATATTTATAAGTGCCGTAACCGTCCGCTGTGGCGCTAGTAAAGTTTTGAAGAAATGAACGACGCTATACTATACCAAAGTACGTCTGTACGTAATAGAGCTTCATAATCCATCTCTTACGTTTACGACGCGGTATAAAACTAAAATATTCACACTAAGATATAATCTTCAAGAGAAAAAGTTTGAGTATAAAGGGGTGGCCTCTTTACTTTGCCTTCTTTTGAAGTATTGATAATGTACTAAAAGTAAATGTTAAGCCCACACTCATGTTAAACAAGTTGTTCGTAGTATAAAATTAGCTTTATATGTGAAAGTAATGTAACAGTAATTTGGGGTTACTTTTTACGTGTTTAAACTCCGAAGTATGATTTTTACGATTATGGGCAAAATAACGACGTTTGTGCATTTTAATTTTTTTGTACTGCATCAAAGTACGACGAAAACATTAGTTTCCGAAACAGTTTCCTTTAGATCAGTGTTCAGTTTACACATGTATTTTTTTACTTTACTTGATTTCGTTAAATCATCTGCTCTAAGGTCACCACAAATTTTTGTCACAAAATTCACTACACATGTATAAAATTGTTTGACCAGTAGAATCACATCATATGTACTAAGTAGTGTTTACACTTAACAACTGTTACGTTTGATGGTCGGGGACGAGTGACGAGAAAAATGTACCAGGGCTGTCGATTTACAGACTTCAATAGCTTTTAAATCGCTCTGGTTCCCGAGTTACATTCATTAGGAACACACCAATTGCCGCGCGGGCGAAGCCGCAGGGCACATATAGTTTTATATATTATTCTTCACAGTCTATAACGACTTGATGATGTCTCTTTAGCACTATAATAATATCTGCAATACTTAGAATGCTGCCAGGTCCCCAGCCTACGGGTGACTACTTACAATCGGCGTTAATAATTTTTGCCACCTTAATTTTTACAAAATAAATCTACTTTGTATTTTCTTGCTTTCAGCCGTCGCAGACCGATCATGGACGAAACGCCTGAACAGCCTAAATCTACCTATTGCTGGGTATACTCATAGATTCAGACTGTGGATGATAATGATAATGAAATATATTTTCAGTTTTCGCTCATGTTTACAATTTACTTATTATTTAGAAGTGGATATAGACATCTCATTATGTCTTGACCTTTCCCGTAGCCGTAAATTGAAAGTGGATTGATAATTAAATCACCATTTTATATCCTCCAAACGGTACATTAAAAGCGTCTGTAACTAAGTAATTAAGTAAATCTTTGGCTCGACCGGCGCTTAGATGGCCGAAGTCGAGGAATTATATCGCGTATTTATCAGATGAGCATTAACATAAGGAGGTTAAGTTATATCTTAATCTTATTGTCTGTATTTTTCCTCGTTTCATACAAACTGAATGTAAATCTCTCGAGATACTTTATTTACCACTAACTGTTGCCTGCAGCTCCGCCCGCATGTATGTCGGTTATATATCTCTATTTATCCGAGATCTAATCTCTATATCAAATTGGATCAGTGGTTTAGGCGTGAAAGCTTAACAGACGGACAGACAGACAGAGTTACTTTCGCTTTTATAATATTAGTATGGATATCTACCACCGACTAAAAACTCTAAAGGGTATCTCTTGATAGAAGACCCCAACAAAACTTGTATATAATTTCTTTATTACGACTACAAGCGACCTTCATATATTTCTACAACGTTAAACGTTAGCTGAACACCTGGGCATTATACATACGAGTAGAAGTACGAGTATTAAGTGTCATTGCTAACCGCGAAGCTATTGCTTCCGTTGAACCTTGTTTGAAGAATATTTTATAACGTTTGGGATACCACAGTAGGTAATTCATGCCAGGACTTTTCAAAACACGTCTTTAATGTACTTTTTTAAACAATTAAAAGAATTAAGATTTAGAATTTATTTTTATGGATCACACAAAGATTTGTGAGACTTGTCCTGTGCAAGGAGTTGTGGGTTCGTTTACCCACAAGCTCAGTAGCCACGCACCAAAACAACCTACATACTTGTCTTAGAAGAAATTTTTTATAACATATTCGTAAGCATATTTAAAGTAAACCTAGCAAGCTGGCAAACACCAACTTCAAATTTCAATTATAATTCAAATTTTCCGTCTGAGTTATTAACGAAGATTAAATTCTTCGCGACAGCCCTGGGCCGGGGAACCCGCAGCACCCACCCATCATTACAAAGTAGGTACATCCTCCCGCTAGCGACCATAGAATTTAAATTTAACGCTAAATGCTATCTGAATGCCCTAACTTGAGAATTATATATATTTTACGCAAATTATATTGTTACTTAGTTTTAATACATTGTATTTCGTTAAAATAAGTAAATTGATCTTTTTTCTATATAATTTTGGTAACAAGCTAGTATACTGTCCATCTGATGGTTTTCCTAAACATTTCAGAAAAAATGCTAGGGAACCAATCAAGCTGTTACCGACCGAGTGAAGTCTGAAATTGTAAGCGTCTGTAGGCTATGGTAGCTGCTTACCATCAGGATTAACGCCTTGTCCTACACAAAAAACTTGGGCCCAATGCGCACTTAAGCATAGAATGAAATTTTTACATCTCATATTTTCAGAGGATAGATTCTTCTTCGGTCGATCCGGTCGTAAATGGCAACAGGCTCGCCCCCCAATAGCTGGCGAAAAATGTTACACATCTACATACACCTTCAAGTAAAAAAGCCGTGATGCTGTTACATTAAAATTTCAATACGAATATGTAAATGGAATTAGTAAATAAGGACAAGGAAACTGGTCGGATATAGCGGGAAATATCCTCGTGTTCAAGGGCACCCCGGGGACATGACATACATGCAGACCGAATGTTTCCCATTTAGCCTCATAAATTATTGCTATTTTCATCTTTGTGAAATGATACTGCATTTTGACCTTTAGGAAATATGGCATTTGAATTAAATAACCGTTTAGTATCGATCATCAGAAAATTGAATCTTAATATCTGGACGTCTGGTTCGACACTAGGTACCGTAAAGACGATTTTTGTGGGTTCCAAAACATGAAAATTGTGTAATGCACAAATATTATTTTAAGTCAATATGTAGTTGTGTAATAGTTTTTATTTATTTATTTATTTTATTTTTATTTTTATATTACTATTGTCTACAGTGGCAGATGAGCCAACAGCCCACCTGGCGGTAAGTGGTAACTGTCGCTCCCATGAACAAAGAAGTCCATACTTCTGCAATGCCAGTGGTTCAACGAAGCCTCTGCCTACCGTGATATCTTTCTTTAATGTTTAAACCTCTCTTTAGACCTCGCTTGAAGAAAGACATGTCATAGAGTGTATTCGACACAGGGTTTATATCCCAATATTTTCCCTTTTTAAAATAATTTTAAAAAGTCACAGAAAATACACAATAGATATTTTTTTTATTTTTTTATAGTCTACCAAAGTGACTCCACCCCGCCTGATGGTAAGCAGTCAGTGGAATCTAGAAGTGGCGACCACTATACCAAAAGCCGTCTTAAACTGCTGGTATGGTGGCCCCCACTATGGCGGCTGGGAACGGGGTTTGGGGAAGGGAATGAGGGAGGTGAGGAAAGAGGAAAGGGGGGAAATTGGGCCTCCGGCGCTCTCACTCACCGAACGAAACGCAGTAGTACGGATACTACTACACTTAAGTCGATCTTCTATGAGAGGGTAGTACTTCCCCGGACGATCCGGCCCATTCATGCTGAAGTCAGCGTGGATCTACTACCGTAATAGATATGTTAAAATCGTAATTAAACATAACTTTGAAAATAGTTTAATAATCATTTGACGTTATCATACGTCCACTGCCAAACTTAACCCTCTATAAACGAAAAAAAAACTGTCAATCACTTCTCCTTTAACTTTTGCGGACAGGAACTACCATTCCGTGAGGGCATAACATATATCGATGTTATTTCTGTTTAGCTGCATAAACACATTGTCGGACTACGCATCCCTTCGCATGTAAATTCACAAGTTATTATAAAGTTGCTTAGTTTGTATTTCTTGTCCTTCTTGGCTCATTGCCAGATAAGATGGAGGAGGGAAGACGCAGAAAGTTAGACATTATTTATGTTACTTGACATGGTTTAGGAATCCAATTTATTTATTGTATTTCTTTAGTGGCTGCGCAAGAATATAAAGTCCTAACACTTACAGTGCCTATGTGATTGGTTGATTATGTTGGGAAATATACATCTTCAACATCAAGGCGTCAGGTAGTGATGACACTATCGCTCCCTTGCAAAGTATAATATATTCTTACATTCGTTTACATTTCACTAGAGATATAAATCAACCGAAACGCTATTAAAGAAGGCGGCATCAGCAGGGAAATCATTTTACACGAGAAGGGCACAGCATCCTGTGAAAACTGCCATAAATGCGATCGCTATTCCGCTAAAGATGACTTTTGGACATACCTCCTTTTAAATGCCCTTAGCTGTTACTATGTACCAGTGGCGAAGCGTCCATATAACACGATTCCTGCCGGCTTCCCTCTTAAAATATGCCCTGACCTCCTTATACCTATCACTGTTTAAGTGTCTACCCAAAGTCTAACTGACCTTCCGAAATCTTTGCTACTGCTATGTACCATTAATTTATTTATCGCTGCCTCGCGTACTATCGAACCAAGTGAACCGTGACCCACCATAAGCTCGTTTACGCAATACATCTAAATGCGAGTAGGTCGAAATTCGTTTGAACTTGAAGACAGATTTTCTTGGCAACGAGCTTGTTGTTATTTTTTAACTGAGTACACTGTTGATAAGTTAGTATTAAAACGTCCTAAGTGCACTATACACGATAGATCTTACAAGTTCGACAGTTTTAAGCGAAATGGGTCATGATTCAGATGGTTCAATTGTACATACAACTAGCAATAAAAACCAGAACAACAACACCCAACTACACAATACTTTGCAGACCAGGAATTTCTTTTTATTTTACAATAATACCAAATAAAACAACAGTATTATACCAGACATATAAAAATAGGTCTCTATTCTTCGTATTTTTACTGCCATGTTTACTATTTTGTATTCCCACCTAAAAGTCCTCTCACAAGAAAACACGAGTTTATTACATAAAGCAGTTTTACGACGTTACGGGCACGTGTGAAAACTTAAACAAGGAAAGTCGAGCAGAAGTTATTGTTAAAGCCGAATCCACACGTTGACCCCAACGCTGGTGCCAACAACACTTGTCCAACGAGTGGATCTAGAAAATAGCACTACCAACGCTCTTCCAACGTTGGAGGTTTCTAGATCGACACGTTGGACGAGTGTCGTTAGGACCAACATTGGGACCAACATGTGGAGCCAAAGTAACATAACAACATGACATGTGACGTCATTTGACATGTTAATTATTTATCTTAACAACGAAACGTAGCTTTCAATGACGCCATTCATTATGTTGATAATGAAATGTCAAGAAGTGTTATTGTTTAGCTATTTTAAGTTAAGTAATTCAGAATCCAAGGTAAAGTTCACCTTGGAACGAACCGACTCAAAATAAAGAAAACCTTATGAAAAAACCTGAACTTATAACAAACAAAAGCCAGCAGTCACAAATCTACTTATGATCATGGTGAAGGTGATCACCAAGTTATGAGTTGGTTCCTTACGCTTATTATCACTGGAGTTGCTGGTGATGTGAATTTTAAGGACATGAATTACCACTTAATTGTACACTTTATATTTTTTAATTTTATCCTAACACAATGACTCCACCCTGAAAAGTATCTTCACGGCATGAAGACACGATTTTCAGACAAGTATTGTATAACTATAAACTTATAAGACGCCAGCTAACTATCGAAACGAAATAATTTGAACTTGAAAGTTAACGCACCAACGCTTACCTCCATAAAAGCCTTTGATATCGGAGCATATTACCATAATCAATAATAATGGTAATGGGTGAATCTAATTGCAAATGAGAACGGTAAAGCCGCTTCCGTATGTTATTACAAAAAAAAATTGTAGAAAATATTGCATATGTTTCAAGACTTTTAGGGTTACAATTCAGGAAAGGGTAGGGCAGACTTTTCATTTCTGTTGATGACGTTTTTTTATGATAAAAACTGAGGCAGCATTGCAGATATTCATATCCAACTACATACATGAGCGACGACTACACGAAATACACAGTTTATGTCGTGAGGTAATAGACGCGCATGTATTTCTCCGATGCTAAGATTTCTGCGAAGTTGCTGCCTACTTAAATGAGAAAAAACGTGCCATAGTGGCCGGAAAACATCAAACCAGATAGTTAAAACCTCTCTTAACGCGCTTCAGCAGTAACACATCTTTTGGAGTTGAATGTTGTACGCCAGTACACCTGGTTATTTTAAAAGATACATGGTTTATCATTCCAAAAATGTTTTACAATGTTACGTTTACATACAACACAAAAAAATAACAAAATTACAAGTCAAAGTAGCGAGTGCGACACTTACCCCCAGTTTCTGAAAGACTGATCAACGAAAAATTAACTAATCACATGTTAAATCTCATGTGTTCATCTCATATTGCAAAGGCTACGATAACTGCTTACCATCAGGCGGTTCGTATGTTTTTTTGTCACACACGTCTAATATAATGTAGATCGTCATAACAGCAAGACTATAAATAATATTTGCCGGCATCGGCAAATGGCATCACGCTACATCAGGTGCTAAGCTCAATCAACTGTAAACGTGCAAACACGATAAATATCTAAACCTGATTCTATGTTAAGCGAAGTACAAAACTCCATCATAGAGATAAGGGCCCTCGCCCACGGCGACTATTTGTAGCGATGCTGTCGGGCGTGTTGCAAACGCGCTTCTGCATTGCTACTGTCGTGAGTTAGTTGCGTTACAATTAGATACATGTCTTCAAATGTACACAGTCAGAGACAGCATCGCGACTGTATCGATGCGAATTCGCTACTGCATCGCTAAAAAAAGTCTCTGTAGGCAAGGGCTCTTTAGAGTCCTCGCTCACGACGACTGTAGCACGTTAGTCGCGTTTGAATTCTAATACAAAATCAGGGCCAAGGTACACAGCAAGAGACAGCATCGCGACAGTATCGATGCGAAACATCATCGTTACAAAAAGTCTCCGTGGGTGACCGGCCTAAGGGATGAAATAAATGTTTAAAAAGTGGGCAAAATCTGTACGTATTGACAAAAATAAGAACATTCGTTTAGTTTTAATTAGATACTAACTGCGATTTTTTGTACTTCTTCAATCAGCAGCCCAAATAATGTTAAATAGCAACCAACGACCGCAGAACCTGTTACACCAACTTGCTTCATGGTATGGCAGAGGCACTTAATCCTCCTGGTACCAACGTCCATGAACATGAACATGACAAAAGACGGAATTGTTTCTTGTATCATCATGTTAAATGAAAAAAATCAATGT
This sequence comes from Parascotia fuliginaria, assembly GCA_963082885.1. NCBI lineage: Eukaryota > Metazoa > Arthropoda > Insecta > Lepidoptera > Erebidae > Parascotia > Parascotia fuliginaria. The sequence goes on along the minus strand of OY720194.1, from coordinate 10,251,269 downwards.
CATAGCACACGAATCTCTTAAGCTATTAGAAGCATTGGTAACAAATCCGGAGTTACACACCACATCGCATTTTCTTAAGGTTGCGGCGTTTCGTTCCTTTCAAGAAACCGTCCACTTTATGCGTTCACAAACGTAACGTAAAAATATTCTAACCAACATAATATTTATATACCTTTGATAACTAATAACAAGGATTTAAGAAGTGTCTATACAAAAGATATTACATTTTTATATCTGGAGAACTCCCAAGAGAGTTTGCGGAATGTTTTCATTTGGCGAAATTATTTCTGCCAGGGTAATATTGAAGTTGGCATTGTACGCTTTTGGAAGACATACGTATATAATAACAGACAATATTGTGATTTTTCTTAATATAAAAGGTGGAAGTCCTTGAACAGCGATTGACAATTATGAAGTAAATGTTTAAAAAGTGGGCAAAATCTGTACGTATTGACAAAAATAAGAACATTCGTTTAGTTTTTTTTTTTTTCGGTCTTTTATGCGGGGCGTGAAAAAGCATCTTACTAAGCCGCCATAGTGGAGGCCACCATACCAGTAGTTTGGCTTTTGGAATGGTGTCCGCCACTTCTGGATTCCACTTACTGCTTACCATCAGGCAGAGTGGAGTCACTTTAGTAGGCTAATATAAAAAAAAAAAAAATTAAGTGGGCTGTTGACATCATTGGTGTTTTTATTTTCTTTATTACCTCTACTAGCGACTACCTGTTCGCACAAAAAGCAAGAAAGAAAAGAAAGAAAGTGGCGATTGCCTCTGAAGAATTCCAGAAGCGCCAAAAGCATTTAATTTTCTTTGAGTCATGTTCATGATTCGTCTATCATAGGAATGAAGTTTCAAAGATCTCTTTTCGAGCTAGAACGTAACAAACAAATTTCTAGATTTTAGGTCAATAGGAAGTACCTACTCTATACGTTATTTACTTGTGTATGTATGAATATGCAACAAACATATTATTTACAGTTCTAAGGCAGGTACCATAGATATTACGTAACCCCACACCTTCCTAAAAAAAAGGGTATTGACAGACTGGCAGAGGTAAAACGTGATCCTAATAACGAACCTGTGCCAACTTTTACTCCGGGAGACGAATTTCAGAGGACCAACGGGTACTACCTCATAAATATTACGCTAGGCGGCTCAACATGTCTATTATTAAACCACCACATAATTATAAATATCATCAGACGTCATCAATCGTAAATTAATATTATAAATACCTAGTTTTGCAAGTTTCTCTGGAAGTTCTTGTCGCAACAACAACATAATAATATACAGTCTTTAACCTAAGATAGTCGTTCTGAAGACCCATTTAGTAATACCTATCACGGGTTTATTGATATCATAAAACAGTAAATTCGGTTGTAACACCCAAATGTGACCCGGTACATTTCCACAGGCTTGATTACTATTTAATTACGGCATCAAGTGAAATTGACATAACGTCTCCTCGCAAACAATATTAAAACTCGATTGTAGAGGAAAATTAGAACTTGGACCGATGTAGAAATCTAGGATTCCTGGAAACTCTTAGACTTAGCACTCGATAGGTTCTCGTTCACTAGCGTAGTATAAACTTAGCGTTTGTATATACTTTACTAGCGCTATTAATCAACCAAATTTTTGCGATAAAATCATCACATAAGAAGGCGGCGCAAAAAGCATTCTACACAAAAGGAGTAACAGCTTTCTGTGATAAGACTGAAGGCACTGTGATACGCCAATCCGCCTGTTAACCATATATAAAGGAGTTTTTGGTCAATCGCCAAAAATCCTCAATACATTGTTCAGTTTTCGCCTGATATTAGGTCTTCGCTCTGTTCCAGTTGACTGCGAATTTAGTTATGCGCTATCTTTATATTAAAGACTGATAATCGACTAGTGGCAAAATCCGGACTAAAAATAAACCACTAAATAACGATAGCCAATATAACTTAACTAAATTTTATGCACAAAACGGGTAAACAATTTTCCAATACTAATTTTGATTAAACATCGTATAGTGGCTTGATTTATTATGGACTCAATTATATAAAAGCCTCTTTGTAATTATTTAGTTCGTGTCCGTTGCCTGTCTGCTACCTGCGATTAGTAACAATAGGATTACAGTTTCGTTTTATTAAAAGATGTGTATAGAAATATCATCACAAAATTGCATATCCTGTGAAATAGAGAATGTAAATTTGGCATAACATTTTCCTCTACTCCCAAATCTAAGGTAAACAAAATTTATATTCTTGAAGAAATAAACTTGAGACATCTCGTAGTCGTTATCTATCACAAATCGTATACGGTATCGGAAATCAATCAATCTCCGCCAAATGAATCAAACATTTCCATTATACGAATAATTTACTCGTCTAACAATGATTCTGATGCCTGCCGAAAACTACCGAAGTTTATCGCCAATGATACGAAAAGTTAGGAAATAAATGGTAAAATAATCCGATTGTAATAGGTAGTGGCGTTGGAAAGAGGCGTTCCTATCCCGCTAGCAACGTATTATACATACACATCTAGCTATAATACTTCACTTCCAGTCGACCGAATGATGGTGGACAAATCATCTAATTTGTAGACCTAGAAACAACATCCAACACAGAAACGCACCTTTGGTCTTAAAGAGATCTATGACCAAAGAGGAAGATATAATACTCAAATGATGACATTGATCATGAAATGCGTGCAGCCAGAAATTAAGTAGCTTCAAAACAAAGTGCATCTAGCACAAGTCGTATTCATACATACAAGCCATCTCATGCTGGCACGAGTCCTTCTACCGGACAAAGAGGTGATGCCTGAATGGAGATTTCTGTTCAGCAAAGGCATCAGGAATAGAATAAAGGATTTAAAATATATTTTTTGTTGTGGGTTGACTGAGAAACATAATTTAACATAAATAGGTTAAGTCAGGAAAAATAATGAGTGGGATGAGACGTCATAGGATGAATGAACTTTCTTGGTGTTATGTCATTATTTCAGCTGAAAGATGGGTTGTTCCGTATAATGACATAACACCAAGAAAGTTGTTCATGTTGTTATTGTCATACAAAATTGCTTGACATAAATCATGCTTATTCTAGGACGCTAGCATTTGTATACAAAGCCGAAATAAGTAACGAATGATTAGATTAGTCACGTATGTGTATCAACAAACATTATTATAGATTTTCATCTTGGAGGATATCGGAGTACAAATAATCTTAATCTACATACCTAAATACATACATAACTTTACGCCTGTCTCCCATTAATGGGGTAAGCAGTGACTATAGAATGCCATTTGCTACGATATAAACACCTCCTTTGCCTCTTCAACATTCATAAATCTTTACATAATACGTCGGTTACGGGTGCTTGTAATTGTGCCCTTAGTCAACACAAGTAGTATATTATTGGGCATTCTGTCCCACCTGTCGCGCAGTCGAACAAGTTCGCCTACGCTCTGTTGTGACAGAATGCCCAATAATATACGATCGACTCGACTGTCTTGTATACATTTAAACCTTTTGAACAAAAAAGTGTTTAGTTGTGTAGTAGTAGTGTTGTGTATTTTGGTATCGTTTACGGATTAATTGATTCCTAAGACGGATTTTTACGCTTACCTCATTTCATTTAATAAAACAAGACAAAGGTCTTTTAATTATTTTATTTATTTATCTTTATAAAATCTTGGAGGTTCTTCAAACAATTTGTCAACCGAACGTACGAAATCTTGCAATTTACGCCACTGCAATGTATCCGTATCGGTTTGGAACTTAATACGAACAAGTGCCTTCTTCCATAACATCATGGAATCAGTGTCACGCGCATCACTTGTTTTGTAAACTTTACAATCGACATAGTATTCGCCGTCGGTGTTTGCAGTTCGTTGCTCGGTGCCATTAGCCACACGGTTTACGAAGAACGATGATAAAACCAGTTGGTTGCTCGATGACCCACCGTTGGCCTCTGTATCAGTATCATTATTCCAACTGACCCCGAATACATCGATAGGACTGGTCTTTGTTTTCTTACTGAAACAACATAGAAAACAAAACGGTTAATTACATTATTTCTTACTCAAATCAAATGTCTCTTCCTTCGATGACAAAGATACATAAAGCTGAGGTTATCGCAAGCAATATACGCGCCGACCTCCGTTGCTGGAGGTGCCGCGAGCGCGTACCAACCTATTGCTTCACGCTCCACTGACGCGAGCGCTGCGTACGTTCAACATCGTGGGCTGGGCAAATTGATTTGTTTTCGTGTACATTAAACGGATTCACAAAGGTCACTTATAGTGTAGTTAGTAACTTAGATTAAGTTAAGTTTTATGTTATTGTGGTACACTATCGCATTAGGTTAAGCGTTACCTGTAAAGATAGTCGTATGTTGTGTATATATAAATAAATAAATAAATAAAAAATAAATGACTGTATTTTAAGCGTTGTAGAAATTATACTATGTGGTTATGCTATGTGACTGCCTCTGTGGTTCGGTGGTACTGTGTAGGAACGTCGATGTGTCACGCAGAGGTCGTGGGTTTGATTCTCGCTCAGTATTACATACAATATTATACATAGCAACACCTACACACTGAGCGAGAATCGAATCCGCGATCTCAGCGTGGCAGTCCGTATGCAGTACCACCGAACCACATAGGCAGTCAACTCATCATATCAACAATACTTGAGTAAAAATAATGTTAGTTCTTCTGAAACATCTTGTGAAACCGTCTCTGAAAATAATTTATTTAGGGTCAAACCAGACTTGATCAGTGATCAACAGTAGCTTATCGGAAGCTCCAACACCTCAATCAGCACACATACAAAATCTAGTCGCGACGGTCATGTCGTCATTTGAACGCTTGAAGTAGCAACTGAACGCAGTTAGCTAGCATCGAAGCGATCGAACGCTACAAGTCACTAAACACTATAAACCTAACAACAATGCCAGTCACAAAATCATCAATCGCCTATGATAAATGTATCATGTGTGCTCGAAGCTAAATTTTAAAATTAATTGAACGCTCGCACTTCTTATCTGAATATCTAGGCGAAAACTCAACTTTGTTTTATAACAAATTTTGATTAGGTACCTTGGTTCTAATAAATTCGTTGATGATCCTGACTTGCGCTTCCTGTTGTTGTTGGCGACAGGCTGCTTGCGTGTGTGTGTAGTTTTCTTTTCAATTACAGCAGTTGGGTGATAGACCTCGCACTCAAATTCGGACCTGAAATATAAACGTAATAACATTTAATTAAAAATCACGGTCACGGTCTCATCACGGTCTAGGCGATTTCTACCAGACAACCTTAGAAAGGACAACATAACAATTTAGACAAGTAAAGAGATGGATAGTACACAGTGAAACTTATTACACTTACATTATTTATTATACTTACATTTTTTCAATCAACAGTCGATTTCTTGAGAAGGTAGCTTGATGAGTTGGTGACGGCAGGCGGAGCGGAAGAAGTCAGCGAGCGGCAGCAGGTCAGCAATCAACACCGAAAGTAACAACAACCGATAGTTGTATACTAATGAAAGAGTACTTTGAGTACGGTATCCCTACTTGAATACTTAAATTCGACTGTATCTAGGTCTTCGAAAACATGATGTTTAAAAACGAAATCGTGTGATAATCCTACTGTATTACAAAGTTGTTGCAAACCCTTAAGTTATAGTGAATAAATCAACTACTTTTCTTGTACGTAGTGTATCAACGTAAAAATGAAGAGTAAGGAATTAGATCACAAACAGTTTCGACGCAAACAGTATCGATTGTTGATGCAGCGAAAAAACTTAGGGCTGTCAAAATAAACTATATTATCAAAAGCAAACGATGATATTTAGATCAATAAGGTAAATGTGAATGCGTGCCATCCTTACCTAATATCGCTGATTTATGGGAATAGATTTTGTTGACCAGAAAAATATGAAGGTTGAATAAAGTCAAATAAAACTGTTGAATAAGTATTGCTTGTAATATTAAATTATGAAATGGTTACTTTATTGGAAAAAGGTCGTATGATTATAGTTAATAACAGGCTCATATGACTAATTATGTACCTACCTATTAAAATATTGAAAAAATTGTTTCGCTTAAAAACCAAATATTCTAAAACATAGGCTTTCATTATCATAAAGCAGCGGTGCAGTGGTTGACTGATTTATTAACGCGAAATAAATGACGTTATTAATTTAGGAAAATAAAGGTAAATGTTAACATTTTATCACGTGTGTTAAGCGTGTTACGTTTAAAGTATCTACTTAATTAAATTATATGTATGTTTTCTTTCAGGAAGCGTTATTTACATCGAATTGTGTTGGAAAGCGTGTTTTGGAGTTTGGTCTGACTGCCGCAAGTTAAATGCAAAGCGAAATATTTATTCATAATTTGTGGAAAATAACAGGTATACCTACTTACATTTTTAATGAGTGCTAAACAGTGGTAATATAATAATATTATGACGTTTTATAGTACTTATCCAATTTTTATAATTTTCAGAATTAATTTTTAAAAACTTTGGAATCTCGCGAAACCGTTTCCAAACAAATCAAGATATTAGGTACACCGCATTACGTTGAGAAGTTTGGCTGGGAAATAAACATAAATAAATAGGAAAATAAAAGGTAAATTTGATACTTAACGTTTACTTTCTCACAAAGGAATGAGCGGGTATAGACTTAATTAAATATTTTGTATGTTATTTTCAGGAAGCATCTGATTGACTGTCGGTTATTTTTTTCTACTGAGATCACACTAGAATACTTGAAAAGCTGACCATACAGAACATGAAGCTGTGCTGGAAATTGGATACAAATACCAGATGCATGTAGTACATTAATTATTGTTATATAAGGTACCTATTTTATTGCTCTGTACCAGCTGAAAGGTTGAAAATCTAAAGGATTCAAGTACCACTTTTGTACCATTTGTTGTAATTTGTATATTGTTAGATTTGGCACACATATCGTGTTGTCGTTCAACATTTAAAATTTTGACACATCGTTCTTTAGATTTTTAACCTTTCAATTATTCTCATAGCGAATTATTTATCAGTTAACTACTTATAGTACTTTTATGTTTATACATTTATAATTGTATCAAAATGCCTCATTGCTTGGTTTGCAATGTTTATGTAGATAATCGTTGCTGGACCAGTCACTTACGAACTAATAAACACAAAAATAATAGTACTATACCTATTCTTGAAAACGTTGAAATCTTACGATCGTCGTTTAAAGGACGTATTATTAGTTACAGAGTTATTGCATCCAAAGATGAAGCAAATAATTTTCCTGAATTCTTTTTTAGTAATATTCGCGAACAAGTTAAATCTTTAATCGATCATTCACTTAAAAAACATAACGCAGTAAAAATTAATTTTCAACATTTTTGTTTATTTCTATTGTACAAAAACGATTTACAAGAAATCAAATCTTTTGCCACCAAAAATTTTGTCATACATTTTAATTATGATTTCAATACTATTTATGAAACGGTAGTCGCGTCGTTGTTGAAAAAAATTGAAGAATTTGAGGAGAGAGACAGTGGATGGTCATTTTTAAGTAGTTTACATTTAGAAGTCAATGTTAATAAGTATCAACCACTCGGTGGATCTTATTTTATAGATTTACCCAAGTTTATAAAGAACAAAAAGGCGTGTTTAAATATTCACAATAATGATAATTATTGTTTTTTGTGGTGCGTTGTGGCTGCCTTGTACCCAACAAATCGACATCCAGAGCGAGTAACATCTTATCCTCACTTTCGAGATGTTTTAAATGTTAAGGATATTTCTTTTCCCATGAGTTTTTCAGATATAGTTATTTTTGAAAGAAATAACCCCTCTATAAATATATACGTATACGGTTTAAAAAACAATAAGCTGATAACAGGTCCTCTGTACAAACCTGAATCGTGTAAGGATAAATCTAAGAGTATTCATCTATTGTTCTTAGAAAATGATAGTTCATCCCATTATTGTCTCATCAAAGATTTGCCTCGTCTTGTTAAAACCCAAATCACGAAACATCATAGTAAATTATATTTTTGCGAAAGTTGCTTATTGTTCTTTCCTACTCCTAAACAAATCGATGATCATCTATGTGGAGGAATCGTAACTATTTTACCTGAAAAAGGATCTGTATTACAGTTTAAAAATTATGATAGGAAACAAAATATTCCATTCGTCATATACGCTGATTTCGAAACATTGCTGGAACCAACATCCGTTAGTGAACCCGACACTGCTAATACATCGTTTTTACAACGACACGTGCCTGTAGCATTCGCCTATAACATTGTTTCTTCGTTAAATTACACTTTTAATAAGGAGGTATTTAAAAGTTATCGCGGTTTTGACTGTGTTTCAAAATTTATAGAATTTCTTTATGCTGATGTTAAAAAGATTTACAAAGTATTAACCGAAACCCATGTCATGACATTTACAGAAGACGATGCGCAAGATTTTCAACAAGCTTATAAATGTTACATATGTGAAAACCTACTTTGGACTAATAAAGTTAGAGATCATTGTCATATAACAGGACGATACCGTGGCGCCGCTCATAGACATTGTAATCTACAGTATAAAATACCTAAATTCATACCGATATTTTTCCATAACTTATCAGGATACGATTGTCATTTATTTATACAGAAATTAGGAGAGATGCCTGGAAAGTTAACAATTATTCCAAAGACTAAAGAAAAATATATTTCGTTTTCCAAATTCATACAGATCGCCGAAAATGAATACGTTCAATTACGATTTCTAGATTCCTTTAGTTTTTTAGGAGCTAGCTTAGACAAACTTGCGAAAACTATGCATAATGACGATTTCATTACTCTACGCTCTCATTTTCCTAACAATGATCAATTTAATTTGCTTACAAGGAAGGGGGTGTATCCTTATGATTATATGACTAACTGGAAATGTTATGAAGAAACCAAGTTACCATCGAGGCAACATTTTTTCAGCGTTCTAACTAACCAAGCTATTTCAGATGAAGATTATAAACATGCTTGTTTGGTTTGGAATGAATTCAATATAAAAGATTTAGGTGAATATACTGATTTATATTTGAAAACAGATGTTCTGTTACTAACTGATATATTCCAGAATTTTCGAAAAACTTGTAAACAACATTATAAACTGGACCCTGCGTTTTACATAACCGCACCTAGTTTATCATTTGACGCAATGCTATTGAAAACAGGTGTTCAACTTGAACTCGTTTCTGACTTAGCTATCGTACGAATGATTCAAAACGGTATTAGAGGTGGTTTGTGTATGTGCTCCCATCGCTATGCAAAAGCTAATAATAAGTATTTATCAAAATGCGATGCTTCAAAACCACAATGTTTTATAGTTTATTTGGACTGCAATAACCTTTACGGTTACAGTATGTGTCAATATTTACCCTATTCAGATTTTAGATTTTTAAATCAAAATGAAATAAACCAATTACATGTTGAATGTATTGATGACAATGCGAAATGGGGTTTCATACTAGAAGTCGATCTGCTTTACCCTGAATCCTTACACAGCGAACATAATGACTTACCTTTTTGTCCTGAAAAATGCATACCACCTGGAGGTAAAACTAAAAAACTGGTTTCAAATCTATATAATAAATATAACTATGTGATTCATTATGTGCATTTAAAAAAATGTTTGGAGCACGGTTTGATACTACGCAAAATTCATAGAGTCATCACATTTAGACAAAGTCCCTATTTAAAGCAATACATTGAATTAAATACACAACTACGACAAAAGGCAACCAGTACATTTGAACAAGATTTCTTCAAGTTGTTAAATAATAGCGTTTTTGGAAAAACCTTGGAAAACACAGAAAACAGAGTGTCTGTTCATTTGGTTAATCAGTGGAATGATACGAATAACAAAACCAAAAAGTCTTCCTACGCTGAGAGACTCGTGAACAACCCCTATTTTCATAGCGCATCAATTCTTTCCGAGAACTTAGTAACGATACAAATGAAACCAGATCAGATAATTTTAGACAAGCCTATATATATTGGTTTCACCGTTTTAGAACTATCTAAATCACACATGTACCACTTTCACTATAATATAATTAAACCTATGTATAAGGGAAGAGTGAAATTATGTTATACAGACACGGATTCTTTTGTTTACGAAATAATCACTAACGATTTTTATCACGATATAAAACATCAGTTACTGCAATACTTCGACACCAGTAACTATAATGTAGAAAATCAATTTATGTTACCTCAAATGAATAAAAAAATTCCGGGTCTTTTCAAAGATGAAATGGGAGGAAAAGTTATAACAGATTTCGTCGGTTTAAGATCTAAACTTTATTCAATAAAAACAGAGGACAAAATAATTAAAAAAGCAAAAGGAGTTAAATCTTGTGTTATTCGTGATCTAAGTATCACAGATTACGAAAACGTTTTATTTAATAGTGAAGTTATTCGTAGGCAAAATATTGTGTTTAAATCCATTAAACACGAAATATTTACACAAAGTGTAAACAAAATTGCTCTATCTAACAATGATGATAAACGCGCGATATCTAATTGTAAAATCGCAACCCAAGCTTGGGGTCATTGCTCATTTTTAAAATAAAAATGTATGTTTATGTGTATGTTAGAACAGCATAGGTTAATTAAAAAAATGTGTTTGTAATTCTTCGTTTTAATTATACGTACGAGAATTTTAGTCCATACTAACTAGAACAAATAGCAATAAAAACATTGGCACTCAACAATTATAATTGTTAATGATAACCTAGTATAATATAATTATGTATAGTAACTATTCTGTATCTGTAGATTATAAATAAGTACTTAAGTGTAATTATTGTTTATTAAATGAAGTAAATTATTAATTTACATTGTTTTATTTGTTAATACACCGTTTAATTATTGCTAACCAATAAAATTATAAACGAATTAGGTTCATGTCAATAATTCGCAGGTAACGTCAGAGGGCGATACTAGTTTACAATAACGAAATATGATATACTGCTTGTCAATGACACTATAAATGCAAGCTTGCTATTTGTTGATTGATCGAGTTCATACACGCTTTATATCAACAATTGAAAGGCTTTGTTATCAGTGGTATTTCGCTTTTATTATTATATAGATAAGAGTTATTTTCAATCAAATGTATAACGAGCATAATATGCTTTGTCATTATAATGAAAACCATCGCCGTATAACAATTAGGTCTATGTGAACAGACCCTAACTTATAATGTCGCAATGCTCGTTTCCTGTCAGGGTATTACTATATAATTATTTGCCTAAATTAGTTACCTTTAAGCTGTTTAAGAAATATTATCTGTCTCGAGTACTTGTACAATAAAATAAGAGATATTTGATCTAACAGTGTGCATCATAATCATGTCATCGGTGAGCAAAATAATTATTTTAATATTTATTTGTTTATTTGATTTTTCTTTTTTTAATAGCTAATAATTTTCTTATATTTTTTTTTCAGATTTGCGATTCAGAAATTGTATTCAGCCAGTACGCTCAGGATCCTTACGAAGGACTATCTGAGATGATTTACAACGAACCCCCGCACTGCAGTCAACTTACGAAGGAAAAAAAAACCAAACGACAACGTCGAGAAAAGCCTTCTCTTAAGAAACAACCTACAAAATCTTTCGTGATGAGTAAACTGCATCGACGTGGGATAAAACTGATAAAAATATCAGTTATCGATCTATGCAATAACAATACCAGTGATAGTGATAGTGATAGTGAGAACGTGATAATAAATGCACAATACATCGTTAAAGACGCTATTGATAGTGTTATGGACGATACGGAATCGTTAGTTAAAAAAATATCAAAATCTTTGATTGACAGCGATTTTTAATATTTTTCAGGGTTTTGTGTTTATTGTTATTTATAATTAATGTTGTAACTTTGGTTAGACAGTTAAAGTTATTTTTTGTTTTATTCTTTTAATTTAATTATTTTTATTGTAGCAGGTAAACTAGTGAAATAAACACATTTTTAAGATTTCATTATTTTTATTTACTTTAAACTGAAATACACATTTCTTTACAAATTCAAATGTTTTTTAATACACAACACATTTTTTAGGGCACACATCTTTAAATGTTTAGTACAATTTAAATTATTTTTTTCATCACAGTACTTATCATACAACACAGAGAAACTAGGACAGTTTTTTTCACTAAGGTCAGACACATTACAATTCTCACAAAGATCCTTAATCCATTTCACTTTCTCTAAACCGTTTACAACGATTTCCTTATTTTCTAGATACGGAACGATTATACGTTGGAATTCTCTGTAGTCGATATAACCCTCATTCCAATAAATGCCTCTGTTCCTTTCCAACCATTTAACTTGCCTTTTTTCGTTACTTGTTAAGTATTTAAACATATATGGTGGTTTTATTAAAAATGACTGCGTATAATCGCTACTAGCAAAAGCTAATTCCTTTATTATAAAATTATTACATAGATCTTTAAACCCCTGAACATCTACTATGATAGTATTCGGATTCATGATATTTTTCTCACAGTATTACTAAGCGGTTTATACTCAATTATGCAATCATTCAATATAAGACAGTATGCAGAAGTTTGATCAGGTATATCCAAATCAGTTTCAATTTCCACTCTTACATCCACAACCGAACCTGTCTTCAAGTTATCTGCTTGCCTGGAGCAGTCAATAACAAAGAGGGGTGCCAAGTCTTTAAATTGTTTTTCGCTTAATAAAGGTTCCGCGCGACGACCGTAATATGACTGCTGGAATCTAGTGTATTGTTCGTATAATAAAGCAATTCGGTTATTAGCAAAATTCACATTTAGATTTTCATATGGGAAGTAGTTTGAATTGAGGTATACTCTAACGTCACGAATATGACAGTGATCGAACTGAGACATATCAGAGCTTGCATTGTTTTTTCTATTTGTCTGTAAACCAATAATAACATATCTCGGTTTCTCTATTTGTGATGATGTTTTAATAGACCAAGTATGTTTCGTTGTTTTAGGTAAAGTAGGATATTCGTACAGATCCCAATTTCTAAAAATCATCTGGAGCGGTCGGTCTTTCTCTAACAGTTTTAGCAAACTTATTTTCTCTTTGTCTGACACTTTAACGTGCGGTACCCGCCAAACAATTTTATTTATCTGAACATCATCTACAACTTCACCAGTATTCAGTTTTACCGCGTTCAGGTTAGTATTGCTTCGTAACAATATCAATTCATGTCTACTATTTATCACTACTTTTTTAAAATCTTCTGCAAACCCGAGAATATTACAAAGTGGTATAGAAGCAGAAAAACTACCTCCATTAATATTTTTAGTGCCATCGATATTCCAACCCCATGCATAAGATATCTTTGACTCACTCTCATTCATTGACACAAATGATTTCATCGTAGTAGTCACACCAGCGTTTTTTATTTTATCAATTTCTACTCCATTTAGTTCGTATCGAATATCTTGAAACAAGTAGAGTAGAAAATTATTTGTTAAAGAAACGCTACTCGCTTTTTCTTTTGGATCTTTTTTGCTAACGATTATAGTTCCTTCCAAATACAAAGTGCTCGCTGAAGGTAGTATATACAGATCCTGTTGATTAATAGGTATGCGGATTTCATCGTTCCTGTTGAAGCTCGTTATGTAGGGTTTGTAAGAATGAAATTCGATTCCCTCAACAGTGTTATCGTAAGTTGGAGCAGATAAAACATCTAAGATATTCATTTTAGCAAACCGATCGTTTTAAGAAATTCCTTATTGTCCCGTGTTAATTTAATTTTTTTATTTGACCGAGGTCTTATTTGCTTGATTGTTTTAGTAGAACTGGTATTTCCCATTTGTTGAGGCTCATATTTATTGTAGTCAATCATTTTTTCTAAGATGTAAATATAGCTGCACTTCTTCACCACGTAAGTTTATTAAGCGATTGTTTATATCTAATAGCCTGATATGTATACTGCTTATGCTGTTTTGGTTGATTGGAAAGTATATAGCGTTTTTCGGAATTTCTATAATTCTGTATCCCGGGGGCACGTTGAGGGCGAATTCGTGTACAATGTGACTAGGATTACCATTTATGTACGAACCACTTACAATATCACATTCTATCCTGATCACGGTCGTAGGTAAAATGTTGACTGGTAACTCGGACACATGCCATTTATTTGCTTTCAATATCTGCTTCTTAAACCCTAATAATCGCCTAAAAGTCCCTTCTTTAGTAAAATCGATATCTTTAGTACAGAATATCAAAGTTTTTAGAGTATTGTTATTACATCGTATTAGTATTGAACAATCTTTTATTTCCGATTTTAAATAATCGCTGATATCTTGTAATTCATAAGTACCTTCAGGTAGTTCAAGGACTTCATTAGAGCCATAATATAATTTATTATTCATTTTTTCAATGTTCGGAATCGAATTAAATGTTGAGAAATGCAATAAGGCACACTCATAATGTCCGTGAAGTTGTAATGTATTAGGATAATATGTACATAAATCAGACGAGTTTCCAGTTATCGATAAGGTGAGTGACATGATGAAAATGATTGAAATAAAAGAAATACATAAAATTTATACATATTTATTCCAAAATTTCCATAGATAATTTAGACATAAGTGTCCACAGTTTACTGTATTAAATTGTTGAAATCTAGTATAGTTATAAAAAACATCACAATTTTTAAAGTACTGCATTAATTCCCTTGGAGGTTTCAAATCTCCAAAGCTATCAAAGTATTCACAATAATTGTTTATTTTAACATAAGCTACCCAATGCGTACCTTCGTTTTTATAATCATCCAAGTTAACGATACCACATTCAATCCGTTTTGGCGTCCTTGGTAACTGATCCTTCATGTAGACTCCTCGAAAGTGTGGGATGTCGCGTGCGTGCCTTTGGATGTCTACATTAGTTAAAGCACGATTAGGTAGCTCATTTTTCAGTTTTTTGAAGATTTTATGAATAAACCTTTACCATTTTTATGTGACCTTATGTATAAACCTTGGCCTAACTTTAAAGACTCCATAGCCTTATTATGTCGTTGTGTTTCTTGCAAATTTTGTTGACCTGCTTTGTAATCGTTAACAGTTTTTGCAATACCAGCCGCACCACCAGCTAAGGTTCCTAAAGCTGATAAACCCGCAAAAATTGGGATTAAAGGTAGAATACCCCCCGTCTTTGGTAAGGGTATCACTCGCGGTACTCGAATTTTCTTAATATTCGGAAATATTTTTTTTGCTGCCAAGTAAGCAGCGTTAATTAAAGTTTTACTGTCTCTTGGTTTCAGTTTTTTTATTTTTGCTCTTATTTTTGACACGAAAGTTTTAAACGTTTTAATACCGGAACCACATTTTAGTTTGGTTTTCATAGCTTTGCTCACTAACCATGAACTAAGTTTTTCGCCTTTCCCAGCATCTTTCGATTTAAGTCTTTGTTTAGCCATATTTAGTAGTTGTAAATCAGCTTTGTGACGATTGGGTAAGTCTGTATGGTTTGCATATGCAATATCGTGATGCATACAAGCTTCGTCTAGCTTATTCACCCCTCGATCACCTCGCAGCAATCGCTTTTCGAGTTTTGTTCCCGGTCCGCAATAGTTGTAACCAGGCAAATGGAGTTCGAATGGCAGATTATTAATTACACTATTAACTAGTCCATCCATTCTCTTGCATAGTAGAAAGTGTAATGAACGAAATATTTCTTACAAACCTAGTTATATATTAATAATCCTAACCTACAATTTCATCTTTATCAATCCAACTATTTTCTTCGTTACTTAAGCCCAGCCATTTTACGTAAAGTTTCTTTCCTTTCCTTTTAAGAACCTTTTCTATTAAATAAACACCAGGATAGTTAGTTTTTTGAAGTTCTTGTTCATAGAAAGATCCTCTAATGGGTTGCTTTCGATGATCTTCTATATGATATGTTACTGGTATGGTATTATTAATCCTTTTTACAGTAAATATTTCTGTTGACCAATTAGGAGTGTAACCTTTATCAAAAATATGTTTGTATTTACTGATCCGAACATTTTCACCCACTTTGAATTTAGGTCGACATCTCTCTGATGTATGTTTTTGAGTTTTTTGGATATTTTCTCTTATCTTTGACTCGTTCATCTTATTTACCTCAACTGGTTTAAATTTGGTGATACGATGTTTTGTATTATTATAGGTTTTTAAAACAACTTCTAATGGTAGACCTACCCATTTGTAGTTCCCAATAAGACTAAAGTATTTATACAGTTTATTTTTAATTGTTTTAATCACCCTTTCTACAATCGAAGCTTTCTTGGTAGAAAACGAAGAATAGTGGTTAATATTGTAGCTCTTCATAAGCTTTTGGAATGTGACGTTATAGAATTCTGTTCCAGAATCAGTTTGTAAATGATTAGGTTTTCGATTGTTAGTAGTTAGTATTCGTTCAAATGCATGAGTAACATCAAGTTTACTCTTGGATTTAATTGGTTCTGTCCAGGTATACTTTGAGAAGCAATCAATCACCACTAAAATGTAATTATAACCTTTATTAAACTTTTTTAGATTTTGCATATCTATCAAATCAGCTTGCCATAAATCATCTATGCCTTTTAAAATAACTGAACGTCTAACAAAGTTTCTTCGAGCTGCTTTGTGTAGCTCATTAACAATTTGTTGTTTTGCCATCACGGAGTTTTTTCAAGTAATTTTTGTACTTGTGCTTTGTTATAAAACTTATCTTCCAACTGGACTAAAACTTCAGGTATCTTCGCTTTTAAAACGTTTTGGACTGTTATTTGTGCATCTTTTATGATTTGAGCACGCAACAACCCAAACACTTTATTCAGTTCACTTATTGTTTGATCACGCAATCGATCGACGTAATCCTTATTCACAGCATCGTCTGTTTCTACAGGAGATCTTATTCCTCTCAATCTAGTTTTTTTCATGTCAAAATCCCCACTTTCGGATTTTAGCAGTGCATTTTCATTGAACTCTAATAATTCAGAGAAACGCATTCTCTTATGAATATGGTGTCCAAATTTGTCTACATTCATATTTAAGGTGTATTATATTTAAAGGCTTATAATAAAATGAGCAGTGAACATTTTATACCATTTATTTATTACTTAATCAATTTAATTTCACGCAGTTCTTCAATAATTGAAATAATTTCGTTGTCTAATCCAGTGTTACCAGCAGCTCGAGACGCAATTAATAATTTTAACCTATCTACAAGTTCATTAGGGTCATCCCAATATACAAAATCAACATTTTTTTTCCACATTTTTGTCAAGGGTAAACCTTTCCCCTTTGATTGACAGCTTTGAATAGTACTTAGCTGTTTGAAAAGAGGTTTTATAACTTGCAAATATTTTTGTCCTTTATTACTTTTTATTGGTTTGTTTGAGTCAAAGTCTCGACGATGTGCGTTTGTGGCAATCAACATCATCTTATAATACTGCATATCAGACTCTGTAACGGTGCTTAAATCTACATCCTTTTTCAATAACAATTGTTTTAGTCCGGGAGTGCTTCGATATTTCTGTCCAGCAACGGTAATATAATCATTGCTGATTGTTACGAAAGCAGAACCTAACATCAATTGCCCTCGCTCCGCTCGAACACCAAATGGAATATCTGTCAATGCTTCTGAAGATATTGACCAGGATGATGTATCACGCTCTTGATTGTTCTCTCCTAATGATTGGTACGACTCGTCACTGTTGGTATCACATTCATTTTCTTCCGCGCCACTGTCTTCTTCGTCATTACTAGAACGTTCTTTCTGCAAAATATTGTTTCTTAACGGAACTTTTGTTTCTTCTACTTCTTTAGTTCGCAAGAGCTCAGTTTGTTTATTAGTATTATTAGCTATGCAATTGAGAGACTCTGTTACAGGTCTAAAAACTGATTCCAATGCTTGCTTGTTTTCACTCTCAAAATCTCGCATCCTTCGTACTTTTTTCTTTACAGCTTCTGCAGCATCAACGATTTGTCTTTTCAGTGATTTTTCCATTACGATAGAATAAGCTAGTTATCGATTAAGAACCAGTCAAAGAATAATGATATCATGTAAGTATCATAGTCTTAAATATTTGTATTTCTAATCAAAGACTACAAAAGTATCAAATTTATTTCTATAACATCCATTATTTTTCTGGCAATCTTTATTAATTACAACATAATTAAAGGGCTCACTCCATATTTTTGAACACATTTCACGAAATTCAGTCCATGTCATATCAGTGTTAACATGTTCTTCATAAACATGTCTCAAGTTGATATCATCTTGTTTGAATAGTATAATTAAGTTAGCATTATCTCTTACTAATTGTTTAGGGATTTTGCTATATGTTTGATTAAGATAAAAACAGTCGATGTGTTTATGCCTTCCCATTGCGAAATAATCACGCATGTTAGTTTGATTCTCGCAAGCAACGTCGTCAAATATAATCACAGAGTTGGGTTTCGCATCCTGAACGCTTATGACTTCCTCATTCCCTTGATATTTCTGGAGTGAGATAATTGGTACCCGTTGTAAAACTCTTTCTAAAAAAATGTACTTAGGTTGGTGTAAGGTTTTTGAATAGACATAAACATTGTGAAACATCAAACCGTTTTCATGTATAAGAAGTCCAATAAGTAAATTTGTTTTTCCACAATTCGAGGGTCCACAAATGATACATCGTACTGAATTAGGTAACAATTCTCCATGATGCGAACTACTTTTACAAAAATCATCGCAAATTGTGTTTACATGCAGCGATTGTGGTTGTTTAACAAACTTCATGATTACTGTTGTTAACAAACTGATTAACAATAAGTAAAACTGTTTATTACAAGAATATTTATAGACTTTAACACTACGTACTATCTACTGTCTATTTCGGGTACGTTTATCCGAAGCGAGAAGAACTTGCTCGATCTTCGATCGAGATAGATGAGATATTCGAAAATATTTATACTAACGGCGGTAACGAAATCATAGCGAGATCTAATTCGACGTCAAACGCCATCTATCGAGCACATAGGTCAACTCTGGACAGATAGGTAATAAAAATTCAAGCGCGTGACTGATTCCTCAGTGAGTATATACTACAAAAAGTACTACAGCACCATCTATGACACATTGGATGAACTAAAAAAAAAAAACATCAAATCCTACATCGCGCAAGCAAAGTTTTCCGCGTCTTTAAGACTTTATAAGAACCGTCTGGTCGTCATAAAAATGTGTTTAACATGACACATCGTAGTGATGCTTGACAACGAGGCACGATATGTGGTAGGTACGATATGAGCGGTGAAAGATCCTGAAGACAGTCGAGTCGATCGTATATTATTGGGCATTCTGTCACAACAGAGCGTAGGCGAACTTGTTCGACTGCGCGACAGGTGGGACAGAATGCCCAATAATATACTACTAACACATCTCTTATTTGGTACGTATATATCCGTTTAGAGCGACCCCTACCAACTTTCCCAGGCATTTCAGGCATCTTAATCTATATTCTTTCATAGACACTACAGTAGACACAATAGATTTTTTATTGTCCTCACGGTCATATACATATGTTTACTGTCCCAGAAAGTGTTAATAGGTTCAAACCATAGAGTCCTTATGAAATAATTTCTATTTGAAAAAAACATAGCTCGGAAAGGACATTCTCAACCACGGCGGTTACAAACGCGGATTGTTTGACAATGTTTGTTTGAAATGAGTACGCACCTCTGAGTTTCTAGCGCTAAAGTTTGGCGAGCGAGAACAAGCCGTATGCGCTGTTAAGTGGTTTATTTGTCTGTGGTTCAAACAATTCTACAAGCAGATTAGCGAGTTAAAATTATTATTTCATAATAACCTGTAACAGGAATAAGAGATATAATGCTGCCAAAGTTCCTGTTACCCACAACAGGGAATAAACTTAATGTGTTGCTCGAACGCTATGTAAGGATCCACAGATATACATAAAATCTATATCTGTCATAAGGAATTTTCTGGAACGAGCTACCTGATGCCAGGCATCGCTACGTGATAAGGGAATAGAGCACCTTGTTTAGTTTCTCGAATTTACTTCATTATATTATAAGCAGTTTCTAAAGAGATGTATACTGGTTATAGATTTTTACTAAATTTGTAATACGAACTGCATTAATTTTTGTCCCGAAACGTTATAAACCGCAGAAGTAGTGCTAGGTTTGTATGGTAAGATACAAAAACGAAAAGAAAATTTACAAAGAAAATTTTCTTTGTATGCTTTATTATTCAACGTTTATATTGTTAATATATTCAGTAAAACACCTAAAACAACAGTGCTTGTGAAAGTCCTAAAAGAATATAGGTGAATGTGTTGACTTACCTATTTTTGTTTTTATATCTAAGCATTGTGATATGTGAGGGAACTGCAGGATTTTACGCCACTTTTTGCTTTTCCCCTTGTTGCTATCGGAACCGCCTGAAACAAACAATAAAACATATTAAGTATTTATATAGTTATAATCTGGATAGACGACCTTATAAGGGTGGCGGGCAACCGATGGATGAGGGCGGCGAACGACCGGCCACGGTGACGTAAATGAAGGGAGGCCTATGTCCAGCAGTGGACGTCTTTCAGCTGATATGATTATGATAAATGAAGTGAGATGGATCTGTGGTGCAGCGGTTAGTTTAATTACTATTTGATAGTTAATGGTTATTTATAAACACACTAAAGACGACTGCTTCCTGATGGCTTATTACGCAAATTACTGCCTCTGTGGTTCGATGGTACTGTGTACGGATTTACACGCAGAGGTCGCGGGTTTAGTTCCGCTAGTGAAAATATTTGTATGCATGAACATGTCATTGCATTTGTTTCTATATATTACTGTGTTGCCCGCGACTTCGTTCGCGTGAAAATTCAGATGTGTGCCTGTATGAGAATATTTCTTACCTAATCTTACGGCAATCGTACATTGTAGTATAAATATCAGTATAATCCGTCTGTAAGGCGAATCCGATTTAAATCTATTCACCCGATACCCCTTAAACAGACGAAATTTTGCGATATTTAACGAAACTTGCCACTCCTATTTTCCACTTAATAAGAATAGTTCCTAGTTTGGAAATCGTATTATCAAAACTCCCGTTTAAAAACTATAGATGCTTCATACAAATTTTGTTCCCCTTTATACTCCAGGGAAATGAATTTCGCAAAATCCCGTCTTAGAGAGCACCTATTTCCAAAATTTGAAACTCCTAGCACTTGTAGTTTCTGAGATTTCGTGATGAGTGAGTGAGTGAGTGACCTTTCGTTTTTATATATGTATAAATTCTGCCCGCGACTTCGCTCGCATGAATATCGTTTTTCCAATAGAGATTTTATATTGTTTAAATACTGTTTTGCATACTATTTCTAATCTCATCATCATCACCATTCGTACAAACCAATGAGTATATAACCGTACAAACCCTCTTTCACCTACCTAAAGATATCCCCCGTAAAAGAATATACAATACACAAAGGCAAATTTTCACTACAATTACTTTCCCCTTTCCCTCATTTCCCCTCCCCCTTTTTCTCCTTCTCCTCCTTTCCCCTCGCGTCTCCCTCCCACCTTCCTCACTTTCCCCACACTTTCCCTCACTTTCCCTCACTTCCCACTCACTCACCCCTCACTTACCACTCACTGACTCCTCACTTCCCTTACTTTCTCTTACGTCCTTCTCACTTCCCCCTCACTTACCTCTCACTTGCCCTTCACTGCTTCCTCACATCCCCTTTGAGTTCTCTTTTTCTTTTTTGTTTTACAAAAGGCCATCTAGACCCAAAGTAAGCATTATATGCTTGTATTATGCTTTCTAGAATTAGGATAAACATATTTAAATACTTTTATTTTTGTAAATACATACATATTATACATAGAAACACCCAGACCAATGACATGCATGTGTAGCATGTTCATGCTACAAACATTTGCACTGAGCGGGAATCGAACCCGCGACCTCTGCGTGGCAGTCCATACACAGTACCACCGAAATACAGAGGCAGTGGATTTCCCTCTGACTTACCTCCGCAATTTCCTGACACTTCTCCCTTCCTTTCCTCTTCCTTCCCCTCCCTTCCCCCTCCCTCCAAATTTTAAGTCAAAAGCAAAGATCTTTGTATACAATATTTCATCCTTTATTTCACCCCTATAAATCCACCCCAGTAAAAAAACAAATATGAGGGTATTTTTTATTTAAATAAAAGTATTCCAAAACAAAATTTCAAAGCTGTAAGTTAAAAAATGAAGACGTTTCATACAATTGTTTTCATGCCTTTTCATACGCATAAGGGTTGAATTTTTAAAAACCCTTTCTTAGTACACTTCTAGACATTAAGACACCCTCCAAATTTCAAGTCGCTACGACCAGCGGTTTAGGCTGTACGTTGTCTGTCAGTCAGTCAGTCAGTCAGTCAGTCAGGACAAAGCCTTTTATAATATGTATGGATGTATGGGTTAGACGTATAGCCATCAGGGATCAAAGCATACAGGCTGCTAGGAATGCTAACACGTGATAGAGCCACATAAAGCTGACCGTGCGAAAAACAGCTAATACTTAGATCCACACCCACAACTTTTAGTGTCTTATCTTGGGCTTTATTAATAATTAGTCATCGCAAAACATAGGCTCACTGCAAACTGGACTTGTTTAAAACTAAACGAAAGATTGTTTAGAATGACAGGAATCCGAGAAATAAAAACACTATCAACTATTCCGCACCTGTTAAAATCTCTGCTTCTATAAGATTTCGTAGTAAATTAACGAACGATCGATGTGATTCTTTAAATTGGCATAACTTTTTTAGTTATGAACCGATTGACATGAAACAAACACTAAATGTTAAGTGAAAACCATATTTAAATCGGACAAACAGACAAACAGACAAAAATTGTAACAATCATTGTTTTGGGTTCTATTTGCGTTGATATAGGTCCTAATAGTATTTTTTCTCATATATCTTCCATGTACAGACAGCGATCGGTTACATTTTTATTATATGTATAGATGTATGTATTTACAAAAAAAAGTATTATCCGCATTCTATAACCCATAACCTTCCCATAACCATAACACAAGCTATAATATATGCTTAGTTTGAGTCTAGATGGCGATGCGTGTAGTTGATGTCATATTATAAACCCTTAAATTTAATAAATATCTTGCTTTAAATATGATTATATAGTAATATAGTGGTAAGTAGTAATTAATATTCGCATGTCTTCAGTTTAATGAAAGGATCATAAATTTTATAGGACGTATTATGCAGGCGTAAAACATTAACAGCGAGTAACTGAATAATGTAAAGATATAACAGTTAGTTAAACATACGATATATAACCTCAACCTCTCATTAAGAAGTAAGCAGAAACTGTAGACAAACATTTGCAAGAAATAATATACCTAACTATAAAAGTCAAATTAAAAATTTTAAAACCCCCCGACACAAAAATCAAGCTCTAAAAACTAACAAATAATATTTGAAACCTATTATAATTATTATCATCACATATATTATGTAAATTCAAATTTTTTTTTTCCAAGCATCGTCGCAGTATTTTCCTAACAATAGCTTTAAGAGATTTCATTAGAATAATATATTTTCTCTAAATTATTCACAAACTTCGGAAATGGCTGTATCCAAAAATTCGACAGCACTTGAAACTTAAAAAGATACTTATCTGAAACAGAAGATAGGATCTCTAAAGTGTTATTTAATCTGTCAAATAGGCATACAAATTACTTGTTAAATACAATACAAATATTACACAACTGGAAAAAAGTAACTGAAGATGTCTATACTCTTTGACAAATACAATTACATAATACAATTTGTATGTAACACCATAATTATGTATCATATCTATACATATAATAAAAATGTAACCGATCGCTGTCTGTACATGGAAGATATATGAGAAAAAATACTATTGGGACCTATATCAACGCAAATAGAACCCAAAACAATGATTTTTAAAATTTTTGTCTGTTTGTCTGTTTGTCTGTTTGTCTGTTTGTCTGTGCGTTTGTGCACGCTAATCTCAGAAACGGCTTATCCGATTTAAATATGGTTTTCACTAATATATTGTGGTAAGCTTCACTTAACATTTAGTGTTTGTTTCATATCAATCGGTTCATAAATAAAAAAGTTATGCCAATTTAAAGAATCACATCGAACATTCGTTAATTTACTACGAAATCTTATAGAAGCAGATATTTTAACAGGTTGCGGAATAGCTGATAGTGTTTTTATTCCTCGGATTCCTGTCATTCTAAACCGTCTTTCATTTAGTTTCAAACGAGTCCAGTTTCCAGTGAGCCTATGTTTTGCGATGACTAATTAAAGTAATTAATTAATTAAGTAATTAAAGTAAAGGTAAGACACTAAAAGTTGTGGGTGTGGATCTAAGTATTAGCTGTTTTTCGGACAGCTTTATGTGGCTCTATCACGTGTTAGCATTACTAGCAGCCTGTATGCTTTGATCCCTGATGGCTATACGTCTAATCCATACATCCATACATATTATAAAAGGCTTTGTCCTGACTGACTGACTGACTGACAGACAACGTAAAGCCTAAACCGCTGGTCGTAGCGACTTGAAATTTGGAGGGTGTGTTTGTCTTAATGTCTAGAAGTGTACAAAGAAAGGGTTATTAAAAATTTAACCCTTAAGTGTATGAAAAGAGATGAAATCGATTGTATGAAACGTCTTCATTTTTTAAGTTACAGCTTTGAAATTTTGTTTTGGAATACTTTTATTTAAATAAAAAATACGCTCATAATTTTTTTTTTACTGGGGTGGATTTATAGGAGTGAAATAAGGGATGAAATATTGTATGGAAAGATCTTTGCTTTTGAAGTTGGCGACTTGAAATTTGGAGGGAGGGGGAAGGGAGGGGGAGGAAGAGGAAAGGAAGGAAAAAGTGAGGGGAAAGGGAGGGGAAAGTCAGGGGGAAATCGACTGCCTCTGTATTTCGGTGGTACTGTGTATGGACTGTGAGGTCGCGGGTTCGATTCCCGCTCAGTGCAAATATTTGTAGCATGAACATGTCTATTTGCATTGGTCTGGGTGTTTATATCATCAATACATATAATAAAAATGTAACCGATCGCTGTCTGTACATGGAAGATATATGAGAAAAAAATTATTGGGGCCTTTATCAACGCAAATAGAAACCAAAACAATGATTGTTACAATTTTTGTCTGTTTGTCTGTTTGTCTGTTAGTCTGTTTGTCTGTTTGTCTGTGCGTTTGTTCACGCTAATCTCAGAAACGGCTTATCCGATTTAGATATGGTTTTCACTAATACATTGTGGTAAGCTTCACTTAACATTTAGTATTTGTTTCATGTCAATCGGTTCATAAATAAAAAAGTTATGCCAATTTAAAGAATCACGTCGAACATTTGTTAATTTACTACGAAATCTGATAGAAACAGAGACTTTAACAGGTTACGGAATAGATAGCGTTTTTATTTTTCGGATTCCGCTCATTCTAAACAATCTTCCGTTTAGTTTTAAATGAGTCCAGTTTCCAGTGAGCCTATGTTTCGCGATGACAATTAATAAAGCCCAAGGTCAGACACAACTAAAAGTTGTGGGCGTGGATCTAAGTATTAGCTGTTTTTCGCACGGTCAGCTTTATGTGGCTAATCACGTGTTAGCATTCCTAGCAGCCTGTATGATTTGATCCCTGATGGCTATACGTCTAATCCATACATCCATACACCCATACATATTATATAAGGCTTTGTCCTGACTGACTGACTAACAGACAAAGCACAGCCTAAACTGCTGGTCGTAGCGACTTGAAATTTGGAGGGTGTGTTTGTCTAAATGTCTAGAGGTTGTAATAAAAAAGGGTTTTTTTTAATTTAATTCCTAAGTGTGTGAAAAGGGATGAAATCGATTATATGAATCTTCTTCATTTTTAACTTACAGTTTTGAAATTTTATTTTGGAATACTTCTATTTAAATAAAAAATATCCTTATAATTTTATTTTAACAGGGGTGGATTTAGAGGGGTGAAATTAGGGATGAAATATTCTATACAAAGATCTTTAGCTTCTGAAGCTAGCGACTCGAAATTTACAGGGAGGGAGAGGGAGGGAAAGGATGGAGGAAAAGGAGGAACTGAGGAGAAGGAGGAAGGGAGGGGAAAGTGAGAGGGAAGTGATGGGGAAGTGAGAGGAAAGTGATGGGGAAGTGAGGGGGAAGTGAAGAGGAAGTGTGGGGGAAATGCGGGAGAAGTGAAGGGAAAGTCAGGGAGAAGTCAGAGGGAAGTAAGGGGAAAGCCAGGGAGAAGTGAGGGAGAAGTGAGGGGAAAGTGAGGGGAAGTGAGGGGGAAGTGAGGGGGAAGTGAGGGGGAGTGAAGGGGAGATAAAAAATAGTATGAAAAACAGTATTTAAACAATATAAAAATGTCTATTGGAAAAAACGTCATTCACGCGAGCGAAGCCCAAAAGGTCACTCACTCACTTATCACGAAATCTCAGAAACAACAAGTGCTAGGAATCTCAAACTTTGCATTGTCAATCCTATTAGAATATAGGTGCTCACTTAGACGGAATTTTGCGAAATCCATCCCCTAAGGGGGTATAAAGGGGTGGCAAAGTTTGTATGAAACTTCTATAGTTTTTATAGTAGGATTACCAAATTACTAGAGAATACTCTTTTTTTAATATTCAGAAACCACCCTTATTAAATGGGCAAATAAGAGTCGCAAGTTTGTGTGAAAGTGGTTTGTCAGTTTTAGCGGTAGCGGGTTTAAACTGGATTCGCCATAGAGACGGATAATACTGATACAATGTACGATTGCCATAAAATCAGGCACGCAATATTCTCATAGAGGCACCCATCTGAATTTTCACGCGAACGAAGTCGCGGGCAACAGCTAGTGATAAATAAATATATCTTTATCTTTCAAATACTTTCATAACTCATGAAAAAAAAATGTACGTAACCGTGAGACACATTTTCAAAAGAGAGAAGAAACACACCTTTATATTTAAGACATTCGGTACCTATTTAAATATTAGCGTAACAAACCGAACAAGTTTGCTGTCATAAAGTACAGGGTTAATATCATTCTTTATTATTATTAACTTGCTAACTTATATGCAAACATTTTTGTGTGTACTCCTTTTTTCCTTTTATTTTTACAGTAGCCTAAGAAAATGTCCACTGGTGGTAAGCAATCATTGGAGTCCAGAATAAGTACTGGACACCATTCCAAATGCCATCGTGACGAACTGCTGCTGGCATGAACGCTAATGTGGTTTTGTGATCTAAATTATAAAGATATAGAGGTATGAACAATTTGGTTCGAGCCCCTTACCACTGTGAAAGAATGGGTCTTGAGTTCTTGACTCATTATAATCAAAAGATTAAATCACTTTAGTTGCATTACAAACATTACTATGTAATCAAAATCAATGTACAAAATAAATAATCTTTGATCTTTATCTGTGGTGATTAAACTAATGACTTATTTTAAAATTAAAACTGTTAACATCTAATGACGTAATAGTTAATTATAGAAGGTTGTGTGGTTGAACAACAATGTTATCTCGATAGTACTTAATATTTATTGTCCATTTAGAATAATTCTAAGTATTTTTGTAATATAAATATAAAAGTTATTTAAAATATTCGACAGTTTGATAAAAAAAATCTACATAAACAATGGCGTGAAGAACGGCCTGCTAAGTTCGAGGATTCGATTCCCATGTAAGATGACATTAATGCTTATAAGCAAATGAGCTTGTCATCGACCTGATGATAACTGTACAGCTTTAGTAAAAAAATACCAGTAGGAGATAGATCAACAAACAGTTAAAAATAAAATAAAACTTATAAACCCTTAGTCTAATCTAAACTAATATTATTTATTTATTATTATTTATATTAATATTATAAAGAAAAATATTTTGTTTTGTATGTTTGTTTGCAACGATTTATTTAAAACTCTACGTTACCGACTTTAAAATTCTTTCACCTTTAGAAATCAATAAATGAAGCGGTTAACATTTTCAGAATTTCAATATTTTACGTGCCTTTGTAAACCTGATTGATGCAATACGTCACTATTGCAATGATTTTTTTCGTAGCAGTTTTTTGTGAGACTGAATCTAAAACCTATCAGATTCAAGACCTCTCGGAACCGCACTATTTGTCATAGTCACAGACGAACCTGGTTACCGCAGTAATGATATTAGCACGTATTTCTTTAGTCGCCTCTTATGACACGAAGACATGAGATAGTTTCATATTCAAGAATAAAAACTAAACGATTAAATTAAATTTCTATAAAGGTATTTTTTAATTTAGTATTTGTATAGGCTGTTGCGCTGTTATTTATAGCTCTTCCGTGCTATTTTTAGCCCTGTTTGCCGCAATATGTTTTAAATAGAAGTAGGTATTTAACATTAAATCGGCGATTGCACGCTAATATGCAAACTTTGCATGTCTCGAACATGCAAATAACTTTCACTTGCTTTCAACATGCCATGAATATCTAATATCTTAAGGTGCTCTCTCACCGCGAGCGTGCATCTGTAACGTTACATTACATCAGTGACAGAGGCGAAGCTAGCATTACAGTCCGCAACTTGTAATGATACAGTTCGGGCATTACATTCCGTCCGAGAAACAATGGCGTCATCAAACATCCCGGGTTTATCCATACTTTAATTTTATTTTCACAAACTTTTCATAACACAAAATTTCCTTTTTCTTTAACAAAATTCAGTTGAGTTCCAACCCAACAAACAAGGAGATTTATTATTAGCCGCCCTTTGTTCAGAAGGTCACAATCACCCCTGACAAGTCAATATTATTATATTAGACTTACAACTTGTTTTAGTTTGGGCTGTACCTTATATTTACTTACTAGCTGCCCGCGTGCGGTTTCACTCGCGTTAATATGACGTCTTTAATTACTGCTACGCTCTAGTGCCTCCTAAGTCCTAACCGTTATTTTATCTAACCTACTATATAAAGCAGAAGAGTTTAGAATGTTTGTACGCGCTAATCTCTAGAATTACTAGCCGAATTATTTTTTTTTTTTTTGCGTATGATAGCACAGTTCTCAAGGAAGGTTTTAGGCTATGTAACATCACGCTACTAGCAATGGGAGCAGAGCAGTAAGCACAGACGCGGATGACACCGCACCGCGGCAAGCTAGTATAGCGTATAGCCTTTCTCAATTATTAGGCTATGAAATACCGGTTGATTGTGTCGTCGGTTACCTTGTGTAAAATTGAGTATGTCTTTTGTTTGAGTCAAATGAATGTATTTTTTTTCTTTACATGAAAATATTCAAATCCGACTGATAGACCCAGAGATAAGCGCGTTCAAACAAACTCCAGTTCTCAATAGATTTAAATAATAATATACGGTGGAAGATCCTTGCTGGTTTAAGTATGAAGAAGCACTACCCTCTTAATGTTCATAAAGCATTGGTTTCGTTTGGTAACAGTAAGTGCTAGAATCTTATTTCTTATCTGTCTCGGTCCTTTTCCTCCCCTTTTCCTACACAGTCGACAATGACTTCCTAGTTGTGTTGTCTTAGTACACAGTGGTTCCTAGGTTATACCACTTATTATCAGCTGTTTGCCATCGGAAGTTGTATTAAAACATAAGAATCGTTTCATCATGAATGGTATTGATCGACCACGAAACTTGAAAGTGTCTAGAATTTCTTTCTCTCGCATTTTTCTTTATTAATCTCATTAGTGTTTTTTCTGTAGTTTTATAACACCAGGTAAGTATCCTTATAACAACAAAATATAAATCCAACACTAAAATGTATCTTTTGAACAGTAGTTTCAAGTACGAGTACCTATGTCTATCTTCTTAACATCGACGCGTCAAATATTTCGGTAACGCCAACCCTACTTACCTTAGTTTAATTTATTGGTCGTAAAATAGTAATTAGTGCGGTAACGGTCTACCATAGTGGTCTCTTTATATGGCACTTTATCTTTATGTACGTGGTGTGTTGGCTATGGG
Organism: Parascotia fuliginaria; assembly: GCA_963082885.1. NCBI lineage: Eukaryota > Metazoa > Arthropoda > Insecta > Lepidoptera > Erebidae > Parascotia > Parascotia fuliginaria. Next base: position 10,221,216 of record OY720194.1, on the reverse strand, counting down.
AGTGACTATGAGTAGACTCCGTTCATGTACGTATAGTTTATGTTGGTAATAACTTTTGATTGCTTAGAGTCAAAGATTGTGGTTTTTTATTGTTTTTGCAATATGTCTAAAAGGGCGACCTATACGAGTGAAGTTATATTTGTATAGTAATGAGTGATCTAGTGATACAATTAATGCATCGTAACTATCTTCCATCGCAGTAGGGCATGGATAATAATGAAAATATGTAATGATTAAAATCTCTCCAGTTTCTTATATTTTATTGACTGTTTACTACTTGCTAAACGATAAGTTTTAAGAAACTACAATGTTTTTTCAAAGCCAAAGACATCATTTGGGTTAATTGAATTAACACATATGAACGTTAAGATTTAAAAATGTCAGCCAATTAACCTACAGCCAGTTGTCTGACGTAGAGTAGGGCCATGAGACAACTGGCGAGAAACTTAGGCCACTCTTTTTAATTTTTTTAAGTGTCATTTTCAAGTAGCTTGCAAAGTGACGCAATACACACTTCTTTATTATCACATACTCTTAAATATAGATATTATAGCTTCTGTGTTTCTGAAAAGCCGTATTCATCTTTGAATGCAGACATAATTTAACGAGTGTCGACCGCAATAGCCTCAGACGCGATCGGTTAAAACCGGACTGATTTATAGCAAAATGTGCAGTTTATAATAAACATTCTATTTATTTACCCGATGTATTTTATCTCTTAATTAGTGTGCGTTCCGAAAACATATCTTGCTAATGGCGGAACTGAAGCTACTGTTTGAAATATACTATGGAAAGTTATAGCCAACGGCTTTCGTACATTAATGGAGCTTCTTAATATCTGACAGCCTGTCTTTTTCTTATACAATTTTAGAGGCAAACAAGCATACGGTCCACCTCATGGTAAGGGGCAAGCGTAAACTATAGACATGGCTGTGTTTTCCAAACATCGTACAAGTAATAATGCTTAGAAAACACAACCAGGTCATTGCTGACCTCGGAGAAGGTGATAAAGAAGGAAAAGGGAAACGAAAGAGGACCGAGGGGGTGTTTGGGATGCCGGAGCTGTCACGCACCGAGCGAAACACATTAGCATGAAAACTAATATTCTTACGTCTACGAACGAACGTCGTACGTTCGTTCAATGAGAGGGTAGTACTTCCCCGGTCGATCCGGCCCATTCATGCGGAACTCAGCGAGGATCTACTACCGTCAAAAACTGTCTCCGGTAACTTCTTTTAAACCATGGTTTTTGTTCGGTTTACATAGTGAAGTGAAAGAATTTCTGCCGGAAGGTTCACATTTATTGTACTCAGGCGAAAACATTTAGTAAAAAAAATATTTACCATTGTTTTTAATCACTGAACGCATAAGCTTTGTTTGATCAATTTAGTGTAGTCGTTTTTTTTTAAGTAGGCGAAACATTTTTATTATAAACTTGTAAGGCTATAAAATCTACTTCTACTACAATTAATTTATTAAAAAAAACATGTTTTGTATTTTAACATGTCCAATTTATTTCCCTACATGCTTCTGTATTCGAACAAGCTAGCAGCACTAACGTTCACATACACATTCCAACCGACTCCCTCTCATAAATGTAGGGTTGTCGAAAGTAGAAGTGTGATTGGTCGACCTAATCTATCTTAAGATACTATTATATGAGTTTGTTTGTTTGTTTGAACGCGCTAATCTCTGGAACTAGCAGTTGGATTAGAAAATTTCTCTTTGCGCATGATAAGAGCCCAGTTCTCGAGGACGGTTATAGACTATGTAACATTACGCTACTGGCAACGGGAGCAGAACAGTATGCAAAGACGCGGGTGAAATCGCGCCGCGGAAAGCTATAGACTACTATATAAAGCGGAAGAGTTTGTTTGTTTGAACGCGCTAATCTCTAATCATTTCCCACTTGAAATTTACATAATTTGACATAACATTGAGCGCAGAAAAAAAAGAAATACAAATATTGTATTGTAAAAAAATATATTTTAAACATGCCAACCCTAACGCTAGTCACCAGCAACAGAACTCTCGTGTCATGATTTATATCCGAATTCAATCTAAACTGGATCTCGACAAGAATCACCGCGTTTCAACACTCCGATATTAATCAAAATCACCACGTTGTTTTATAATAGCTTGTTATACAAATGAGTATGTTATATTTATAACTAGTTGTGTTTGTGTGTGTCAATAACCTAACTGTGCACTGATATTTAAAATATTGTTTTTTACCACTTTGACTGATGGTAAGTAGTCACCACCACCTCATAAAGCAAGTATTATTTTAATCCTATATTGTGTTTTTTGTCTTTTTCTTTTGTACCATTAAAAAACAAGGATTGAAACCAAGTAAGGTTATAATAAAATTGCTATGGGGTTGTGGTAGGGTTCATCCAGGAGTTGTGGCCACAATTCCAAAAAACATCGTCTTTCAAACTGTTGGTATGGCGGTCTTAACTGTGGCGGCTTTATGAGATGCTTCTTCACACCTGTGCACCCCAAATACAAAACTCAAAACCTGCAATAGGTAAATCTCAAGATTTATATTGCCCATTTCGGTGAATTCAAACCTCTCATTTTTGTCAGCGATTACTTTAGCTTGCTAGACACATCAAGACACACGTAACGCGCAATACGAGTTCTTAATATAATCTACCCTGTGTTGTAGTAGGAAAGAAAATGATTACAAAGGATCCTAAATTTTGAATACATGGTAAAGAATGGTTTTAATTGAGCATCAAAGTAAAGAACTGAACCCTCAGAGTTCACTGTAAATGGTGTAATTTAAATCTTTCGGAAGAAAATACTCTAATAGTAAAAATCGTATCAAAATCCGAATATGTTGCGTGGTTTAGTAGAAATTAGGGGAGAACCAGACAGATGAAAACAGTAACTTTGCTTTTCACTATTACAGTTATGTGCGTGTATGTTTGTATGTCAATAACCTAAGGGTGTACACTGATATAAGAAACAGGAAAAACATTGAAGCGTTACGGGTAACGTTATTTATTACAAACAGTTCCGCTCGCGTGGACTTTGAATAAGTTAGATGAGGTTTTCAAAAAATATGTCCGTACCACATAAATAAATCATGGTAAAATAGCTTCTATGGCTTATAATTTCCTTGGTGTTATCATTTAATTTGGTTTGCAGTTATGTTGGTAAAATAACGTTTTCTAGTATTTTTTTTTTTTAAATTATGTATAATACTCGCAGGAATAACAGTGTTGGGCTCTCTGTTAGTATGTATACATCAGTTGAAATATAGCAGTCTTCTTCCACGGCCTTCTAACACGATTCTTACTACCAGGTGTGTCATTTTAGCAGTTTGCCACCTTAGTTTAAATTAAAAAAAAAACTATTTCCGATAAATGGTAAAGATTTTATTAAATATCTACTAATAACAAACCTTTTAAATAAAGACGTCATATTCATAGGACAACCACAGCAGGTAATTCATTCCAGAATATAAATGTATCTTCATAATACTATAATTTAAAAACTAGACTTATCTGATAAAAAGTCTTTTTAAAAACAATCAACGAAACCTACATTCCAAATTGTAGGTTAATTAAAACATAACTTATACTGTCATCCATCACACATTTTATTAGATTAAGGATTATTTTCAATCGACTTAATACAATTAATTTATAAAACGATTAAATAAAATCGAGGTCAAATATTTAATTTAATTTTAGTAGAACATTTATACTGCGATCAATTAGTTTTGATAGTCATTGATTTATTTTATTTATGTTAAAATATAGGCGCCGCGTCAATTAATTTTACAACATGCAAATTGTGTGAAACAAACAAAGTAATCAAAGCTTCATGTCTCTGTATAAAACGCGGACTTTGCCGTGCTGTGCCAGGATAATAGGATCTTTATTAATATTTAATACTATTACGACAACGTTGACTCGGAAGGTACAGACGGAGATAGCAGTGTGAACTAGACGCCTTCTGTAAGGAAATCGTCTAAGCACCCGATTTCCAGACATTTGACAGCATTTTAGGACAGAGGATTTTACTCTGCAGTGGGACAAAATCGGTTAAGGAAAAAAAACAATTATTACGTAATTACGGCTCACTTCACAAACGTACAAATCAGTAATCAGACTTCTAACAATTTATTTATCGTACTAATATAGTCTCAGATAGGAATCGAATCTGTCTGTGATTTTCCTGCCTCCTTCTCATGTGATACATTAAACGTAGTCATTCGGTTTGATTGCGCTAGTGAAGTATGTACAACCGCTAGATTGTATAAACTTCACTCTATCGCTAATGTGCGGTGAGGCCGACGTTTTCCAATGCCATGTTTATAATAACAGTTGATGTAGTATACTTTATTTTTAATATACATTACATAATCGTAATATCACGTCTTTTCACAGGTAGAGGTGTAAAACACCCAAGTTTCGCCAGCTATATTGAATCTCATGTTTTTTTTTATTGATGACAGTGGCGGACGAGCTAACAGCCCACTTGATAGTAAGTGGTAACTGTCGGTCATGGACTTCTGCCATGCCAGGGACTCTGCGAAGTCGTTGGCTGCCTACTGTAAAGGGAGTGAGATTTGTGAAGGAAATGAGGAAGATGAGGAATAAGAAAAGGGGGCAAAATGAGTCTCCAGCACTCACCGGATAGTATGGATACTACTACTCTTACGTCGATTTTCAATGAGCGAGTAGTACTTCACCGAGCCATTAATGCTGAAATCAACGAGGATAGTAGATCCTCGCTGGTTTCATCCTTAAAAAAAAACAACAGTGTAACAGGAGGCAAGCATGTTGCCATTTACCGGGCACGGGCGCAGGTTCAGACTACGGGCTAGTGCTGACAACTTTTGACACAAACCTCGCAAACCTCAATATCTCCTAACCCGACTCAGGGATCGAACTCGAAACATCTACATGGCAGTTTGTACACAATAGGTACCACCAAACCACCGTAGCAGTTATTCATACAACACTAGAAACCCGCTATGGCTTTGCACAAGTGTACAATGTATACAATATACGTTTTATCCATAATAATATTCTAAATACGAAAGTAACTCTGTCTGTGTGACTGTTTGTCTGTTACGCTTTTACGCATAAACCACAGAACCTACAATATGATGAAATTGGGTATAAAGATAAATTCGACCTCAGGCTCAATAGGCTTAAAAGGGTTGAAATAGGGGATGAAAGTTTTTCCCCCAAACGGGGTTCTCGCCTTGTCTCGGCGGGGAGGCTTAGTAGCCGTGGTTACCAAGAACCACGGTGAACCAAGAGGAACCCCAAGGAGGCACCGCTCCTCTGGGCTTTGGCGGTAAGCCCACGATGGAGCGGCTCAGTAGGTTTGCGGTGCTGTATGGGCGGCACCGCAACTGGGTCGGGCTGCGGTGTTGCTTCGGCGACACTGCGGCTGGGGAGTGGCGAGGCCGCGGCGGGAGAGGAGTGCCGGTATAACGGTGCGCCGCTCTCCCTACCTTCCGCGGGGCCACAACCGCCAGATTGCGGACGCGGTGGGACCGCAGGGAAAGAGGAGTGTCGGTATTGCGACGCGCCGTTCTTCCTATTCTCTGCGGCCGAGTTAGGAGGTGGCCTGCGGGCGGTGATCGAGCAGCCGCCTCCCGAACAGCACGGGCCCGAGATGGCAGTGCGCGTGTTCCGCACACGCCTCTCGAGGGAGGGGGGGCTAGGTCCCCCAAATCGGACAGGGCCCGCTCCCGTGTGGTAAGCGGGCCGTGGCCCGTCGGGGTATCGGATGAATGCGCGAGCGTCTCCCGTGACCCCGACACTCTGGCCGTCTGGAGGAATACCGTGGGTTTTAGTCGGTATGCCGGCCGCGCTTTGAGTGCGGTCGGAGAGTCCGACATAACCCCCCCGCCTTGCCCGGGCGGGTGCGTATGAGTAATGCATTTCCCACGAAAAAAAAAAGGGGGATCAAAGTTTGTAAGAAAATCTTCAATGAATCAATAGAGATATAACTGACATTCACGAGGGCGGAGCTACGGGCAACAGCTAGTATTACAAATAATTTTTTTTTTCGGAAATTCTATGGACGAAAACTGTATTAAAATCCTTTGCGTGTTTTAGAAGTTAGCAGAGAAACAGACAAGAAAAATCTTTACACGATTAGAGACTGCTTAGTACAATTAGAGATAAAAGTATCAAAATCATTTGTTAAAGTTACATAATTCGTTCACTAGATGGCGCTTAATCGTTCACTAGATGGCGCTGAAGGTTGCTCTAATGACTCACAACTAACCGTTAGTACAACGGTGTTAGTTGTAACCACAACCACAGTTTAGAGGTAAATAAACTCATTAAATATTACTAAAACTATAAAAGTGTCGATTCTCACGATGTTTTTATAGCGGTCTGTTTAATAAACGTTTGGTGTCCGGTCTAGAATATAGACACATCTCTTCCTGAGAACTGTCAGTTAATTATATGTTTAAGGTGCTTCCTCGCTGCGGACTATTGAACGAATACTATCTCGTTAATTGCCGAGCATTCGATTGTAATGTAACATTCCAGATTCAAAATATTACACATTGTATCATCAAGTTGTGCATTGTAATGTTCGGTAAAGGAGGAAGCACCCTTATACAATTCCCCGTGACACAAAAGTGCGAAACTCGGGTAAGCACTAATCTCGCTAGTACCTTGAATATTATGGTATAGGAAAACAACGCAGGAAAACCTAGACTTCTAAAAAAAATATTTAAATTGCCTATCCTCTTTGAGCAAGCGTGGTGATCAATACTCATGCATTCCCTGTAAGAGGCATTTGCGTTGAAATAAAAGGCCGGGTTTATTTTATTCTGTTTTATTTTTTTATTCGACAACGCCAGATCCTTCTCCTAACACAGAAACGCATAACGGCTTAACTGATATCAAAAAAGTCTCATCATCTATTTACATCATCAATAGTAGACACACGTAGGTACAAAAAACCGGCTCTCGACTTACGCATGAAGGGTTCCGTACTATTATCTACAAAAAAGTATGTGTTGTATGGGAGCCCCCCTTAAATACTTGTTGTTTACTTTGATTTAATTATTTTTAAAATATATCACCAAATTTTCTGTGAATATTTCATGCGTCTACCTGTTGCCGTTATCGAAATCGAGTAAAAACAAGAAAAAATCACTTTTGTTGTTTTAAATAATTAATTTATTCTGATTTTTAGTCTTCGTTGTTATAGCGGCAACAGAAATACAATATCTGTCAAAATTTCAACTGTCTAACTATCGCGGTTCATGATACAGCCTGGTGACAGATTGACAGATGGACAGACAGACGGACAGCGGAGTCTTAGTAATAGGGTCTCGTTTTACCCTTTGGGTACGGAACCCCAAAAATATTTTTTTTGTCAGAATATATTAGGAACTATATTTTACTTCCACACAAAAACAGCACATATCCCACCACACATGAAATTCAACGTTTACGTTTCCTTTTATTAACAAATCAGCATGAAGAAACTATAACCCCGGTTATAACCCACTTTTCCCACAGTAAAATTGAGGAAATAAGAAAGAAATATATATATACCATATATAATAACCAACAATAAAAATAAAATACTTGTGTGACTGCCAACGAATGAAGATGGTGGCATATATTATTGGTTTTCCGCGACGCGGTTTTACTTGCGTCTTTGCTTATTGTTTTGCTGCCGTCGCCAGTAGCGTGATGATACATAGCCATTCCTCGAGAACTGGGCTATCATACGCAAAAAGAATTATTCAATTCGGACTGGTAGTTCCAGAGATTAGCGCGTTCAAACAAACAAAGTTAAACTCTTACGCTTTATATAATAGTAGAGATAGATATTATGAATTATGTTCATAAAATATGTAGTCATAACAAAAAAATGTATTTGCAGAGGGAAATACATATAAATAAATACGGTATACTGTAATATAAGCAATACAATACTGTACTTATTCTCTGGCATAAGCTTTGATCACTAAGCTTGCCCAAGGCGGATTAGCAATAGGTACATTACGTACAAAATTTTTTTGTAAGTTCAGATTTCGTCAAAATGTATGCCAATGTCGAAACTAACAAAGTAGGTTAAAAAATTCTATGTACACAATCATGTATTTAAAAAGAAAATATAAGTTAAGGTACTTATAATTAAATTTTAGAGGTTTCAGTAAATACTACGTAGAGCAACAGTCAATAGGCTAGAATACACTAAACCACAAAATAAATAATAGTATCTCCGAAGGATTACTCTGTGAAAGTATTTTATTAACTAGGTATAGTAAAAAGTGCGCTTGGCTTGCTAATACGTAATCAATCACATTAGTGCTCCAGCGAACTCAACAAATATGTAATTTATACCAGTCAGTAGTTCCTAATTCTATACCGCCTAAAACTGTTAAAAAACGCACTACCGCGTCCTAAGTAAATTAAGTATAGAAAGTCCTAGAAAAGTTTCCCTCGAAATACAATTCGCATTTTTATTTTTCCACGTCGTACCTACCTAACGTATCCTTTATTTACATATTTTACAACTATCTTTGAAGACGTTATTCTTATACAAATAGAATAGATTATTGAATTTCCTTCGCAAGACACAGAATAAATAACATTACAGGTACAGAAGGTGTATTTTATAAGTGCAAACAAAATTTACTCGTATGCACGTGTGAGAAAATCTATATTACGCTGCAGCGTTGAATCTCGCAGCCATCGCATCGGTAGAATTGTGGTTTAATGTCATAGATGACAAATGTGTATATCAGCTATCTGGCCATTCGTGACAATACACGAACACATGATTAACAAATTGTAGAGTACAAGAAATATAAAGCTTATGTTAAAAAAATGTTTTAAATGTATGAATATATTATGCTTAGGACGGGACAGCTGAACATGCTGTTTCCATCAATTTCACTAAAATTTCAGATTGGAAGCCCAGTGCATCCAGTACCTACCCAATGGATGTAACCTATTTTGCAGTCGGCTTTATGAACCTATTGTTATGAACTTATGACTGACAAAGAAGAATTGATTATAATTTATAAAATCAGCTATTTTAATTTCGCCTGATGTGAAATGCTTATTCTTATACTCATACTCAACCATAAAATAAGATTTTTTTAACAATTTAACATTCACAGTAGATACCTACAACATTCACGAATATTATTAAAGTAATGACTTCATTAATATTGAACATTCTGTTATATATTTTTAGTTTGCTCTAAATACATATAAACCTTCGTTAAGCGTAGGTCGCGTCAATCACATCGCACCCCTAAGATGGGGACACAACATGGCCGCCCTTATAAGGAGCATACACGAGGTCAAGGGGCTGTTTTTAAGGTAACGTACTAAATAAAGAGCTCAATTATGCGTTATCACTTATCAGGCCCCGTAATAAATCACTGTTCAACAAGCTGTAGAGTGCTACGATAAGAAGTGTGAGCTTAAGCATTAACCACCATTTTTGGGTAACTCCAGACTGTATCGCGGTCGTCTTTGGTCAGTGATTACTTAAAGCGATGCGCATAAAAGGTTCTTCGAGACGGGAGTAAATAGAATCGAGATAAACGTGCAACATCGTAGACCACATCATCGATGGCTTTTAAAGGTAAGCATCGTAAGTGTTGTCTATTGCTCAACTTCGTTTCAGATTAGCTTTTCATCATTATTATTTCAGCCGAAATACATCTGACGATACTGCTGGGAAGTCTCCTTCATGTATCGCCACTTCGATCGGTCGCGAGTAGCCCTAACCTAACCTAACCCTGACCGGTTGTCCGCCACATGTATCAGGTCGTCGGTCTACCTTATAAAAGGGATTAGCTTGTATTGGTGATGATATATTAAGTTAAGTACACATAAAGTCACTTAGCAGTCGGTAAGTGTGAGGTTCATTTACTGATGGATCGCCGCGCCCGGCTAACAATAATGTGTGTGCGCCTACAGTAAGAAATGTATTTCTTGATTATTTTTATTTCTGCCTCGGTAGTTTAGTAATGGTTATTTGGTTTGGATTGACCCGCAGTGGTCTCAAGTTCTATAAAAAATATCTTCAGAAAAGATTTTTGAAAAACAATACCCACACTAGGGTATGAGGGGAACTTGACAAACATAAGAGTTAAAGGGCAGATACCTCTGCCCTTTAACTCTTATGTTTGTCAAGTTGTAAATAACAGAAAGTTTTGTACCGAATTGAACCTAATCAAGCAATAAACTAACGCACAGCAGTTGCATGCATTCCATAATGTTTGGTAGTATTAACCCCTAGTTGCTGACCCCGAATTCATCCAAGACCACTTTAAATCGACCCTATCTCAAAACCCGCTAACGTCTCTTACCTATAACTCAGCTTTATGTGTCAAGCAGTTTATGAAATTTTGTGTTTAGTCAGTCAGTGACCTCTGTTTATATAGGTACCTATAAATATAATTAAATTTACGAGTACACGATCTGTTTATCGATGATGACCTACTTTTAATTTAAATAGCACTTCTAACAAAGTAATCACTCATGTTAATGGTGCTTGTAATGATTATAATGAATGGTTTCGTTCGCAAAATTCAATGAAGTCGTAAGAATATACGTATATTCTCGCATGAGTTTCTGCTTTTGCTTTACAGTGTGGCTATGTCAAACCAAAGAACCTACAGTCCATTCCAAATCTAATTTCGGACAATGTAAACAATCCTCCATATTGCCATTGTCTATGGTTTCATGAATTTACTAGTGATGGGGAAAAGGATGATAAAAATAAAATTAATGTCATCAATGATGACATTAATTAATTTATTTAATAATTATTATTTTATAAAAAATATAATTTTATTATATTATAAAAAGAATAAGAAATTATTATTTAATTATGTATGATGACTCATCATACATAATTAAATAATAATTTCTTATTCTTTTTTTCTAACATTTTTAAATAATATTACGTTTACTAATACTCTATTTGAGTAATCGATTAATTCTATTTGATTTGTTATTTTTATTACTCCAAATACTTGTATTTATGTTAAATATGGTATTTTATTTTATTGTAACCGTTGACTTATAAACTATAAGATAATAAGACAAACAATTTACCTAATGTATAAATAAATGTAATTTAAATTAAGCATTGACCTCTAATTACAACTATTTGACCACGGACTGAAATGGAATACTGGGATACTTTTGAATATTTTCCCGCCTGATAAAAATTACTATACGAAACGTAAGACGCCGGTTTACGCGTGTTTCCTCGACCTGTCCAGGGCATTTGACCTGGTGTCATATGACATATTATGGGAAAAGCTTGAAAGTATCAAGCTGCCCCCCGAACTTATTAACATGTTTAAGTATTGGTATACACACCAGGTTAACACTGTTAAGTGAGCGGGTGCAATGTCGGAACCCTATAAAATAAAATGTGGGGTGAGACAGGGTGGTTTGACGTCACCAACTCTGTTCAATATTTACATGAACGCTTTGATTGTTGCGCTTAGCAGCATGCATGTTGGATGCCACATTGATGATATATGTGTAAATAATCTAAGCTATGCGGAAGACATGGTGCTGCTGAGCGCATCAGTCTGTGGTCTGCGGACCCTGCTTCGAGTATGCGAAGAGTACGCTTGTAAGCATGGCCTTGTTTATAACGCTGGTAAAAGTCAGTACATGGTATTTCGGAGCAGTACCAAGTGTCCTCAAACAGTACCACCAATAATATTGAATGGTACCCCATTGCAGAGGGTGAAACAATTTAAGTACCTGGGGCACTGGTTGACATTCGACCTGAAGGATCATGTTGACATCGAACGGGAACGGAGGGCGTTGTCGAAACGGGCTAATATGATTGCTCGCAGGTTTGCGCGTAGTACTAATCATATTAAGGTCATGCTGTTTAAAGCCTATTGCACTTCCTTTTACACGTGCAGCTTGTGGGCAAACTACACGCAAGCTACCTACAGCGCCCTCCGTATCCAGTATAATAATGCGTTCAGGGCGATGTTGGGGTTGCCTCGCTTCTGCAGCGCCTCGGGCATGTTTGCGGAAGCGCGCACCGACTGTTTCTACGCCACCATGCGCAAGCGGTGCGCGTCCTTTGTGCGCAGGGTGAGGGCCAGCTCCAATGCCGTCCTAGCAATGATCGCAGCCCGGTTGGACTGCACATATATTAGACATTGCTCTGACAGACATGTATGACGGGTATTTGTTTTAATTATTTATTTATTATTGTTGTTGGATGTCTATAATATTATTTAATGTGATTTTATTTTATTTATTATTGTGTAATTACTGTAATTAGTGTTATGTGTTAATTTATTAAATTGTATTTAATAATTTATAATTGAAATATAATAATTTTAATGATGTACCTACTTACCTAATATGGATGTAATTATCTGAATTAAATGAATTTTATTTTATTTTATTTATTTATTTTATAAAAAATTGTGAAATATTGATTATATGGAATTTGTATGTATGTTACGATTTATTATACTATATTACAATAAAACAAATGAACTCAGACTTGCGAGGGCAAATGACAAAATATTATGTACCTATGATATATATTGGTTAAACTTATTTCTTCTGATAAATTACAACATTGGTTTTCAAAGACAATATAGAGTACAGAAAAAATAAAACTGTCAATCATTTTGACGTCTTAATTCGACCGCAAAAAGTAATTCGTAATTTTATTAAATAAACTAGATTTGATTATTAATCATTGGTAGAAATAGTTGCAAAATGAAGTATATAGTGAACAGAATGTGTATAAACCCATGTGTCATCGTTTATGGAGTTTTTGATAGAAAAATATTGAAAAAACTGTTTGTTTACATTGTCCGAAAATGGATTTGGTCGATACTGTATGCGTAATAGGTGGGCAAATACCTAACTAAGAATATAAAGTTGAATTTAACTGTTAGTTTTTCACAGAATAAATATATAGCTAAAGCAAACAACAAACAAATTATAAGCTAGACCTCAGTACTTAATTAAACGTTCAATAAATAAATAATAAATGAACTGCCTTGTCTACGTTATCTAAACCGCCCTTTATGTATCTTACTTTCTTTACATTGCTATTATATCGGACAGTTCAGAGATCTAGCTTAAATATTTAATTTCTTGTAGATATACATAGACCGAAACAAAGGAAAACATGGACTTGAAGGCGAAGATTCGCGAAAAACATGGAAGAGGAGGTTGCGCTGTATCACATGGCATCATAATTATTTACTGAATCTTTATTATGTACTTGAACAAAAATAAAAAAGTCAATAAGAGGAATAAAAGGCATGGGTGGATGTTCATATTCATAACTAGCGGACGTCACGCGGTTTCAATATAGCCTATGTTACTCAGTGATAATGTAGCTTTCTAATGGTAACAGAATTTTTAAAATCGGTCCAAAGTAGTTTTTGAGTTTATTCGTTGCATACAAAAATATAAATCTTTCCTCTTTATAATATTAGTGTAGATTATGTGTGAATTCTAATATCCTCTCATTACTCCAATCCATGATTAACGAGTCCAATCAAACACGTTTAAACCGCTCGGCGTCGCGTAGTCATCTAAAGCGCGAGATGTGTAGCCAACGGCACGAACTTTATTGCGACAAAACCTTTGATGTGCGGCAATTTACCGACAGTTGCGCAAAGGGCATTCGTATTCGCGAAGATGATTCGCGATAGGACGAATTCTTTGGCCAGACGGGTCGCGAAAACCCGAATCTTCGCGTTATCGCGATAGTGTGGCTCCAGCATATATCACAGCAGAAGACAGTTTAGCTAGGGCAAGACTGCCAATAAAAATGCTCTCCTAGTTACGGTGGATCAGAAAGGAACAGAAAATTATAAACAGATCCCCCAGGAGATAAGGGTATCTGAACGGAATAACTCAACGAGACGCCAAAAGATGTCGCAACTATAGAGACAACTAGTCTGTCTATTTAAGCTAAGTGACGTCACTTATGTACGTGTATTTAAGTGTACGTCTATAGCCATAACCAAACTTGAAGTCAAGGAAGTAACAGTTATTGTCAAGATGTATAAATTACTTGAATAATCCGAACATTAAATTAAATATGTTGTATTCTGATAAAAATCTATTAAAAATACAAGTGCTAGCGTTAATCTGTTTCATTTCATTATTTCTAAAACTACCCTAGTATACCTAGGAGACAATCCTTTTTCACCAACAAAGTACTGTAAAAAAAGGGGTGAGCCAGCCGTTTCTTGTTTAAGCTGTGATTACGCTGTTAAAATTGTGGTACTTAAGCGAGTTATCCTAATTTCCCTAGAGCACTGAACTTTTCCTAGAATTTCATTAAGAACTAGCAAGCGCTCGTGCCTTGTTTCAACCGTATTGTACTGAAGGCACAGATTATGTATAATTTTAATTCTCGGCTACGAATAACAATACTTATTATTCGTAGTCTCGATAGTATACGCTGATAAAACTAATAATCTTTAGACTGTTACGATCCCAATCAGATATTTTTTTGTGTATCCTAAAAAGAGGACATAGCTCGCAGAACGGACTGTCGTTGGGACTGCGTTCAGAAGTGGCGACCATCACATAGTTCGCAGAACTGACTGTCGTTGGGACTGCGTTCAGAAGTGGCGACCATGAACTGGAGTACGCAGAGTGGATAGACTTGACACAAAGAGGACAGAGGACTGAGTAACTCTAGAATAGAATAGAATGGAATAGAATATTCTTTATTGCACACCACATATTACACCAAATAACAGGTAAGTACAATATTAGTATCTACTTTACGCTGATATTCTATGAGAGGGCAGTACTTCCCTGGGTCGATCCAACCGGCTACCGTAAAAAAGATGATCGTTAAACCTTTATTTCATTTTGTATAAAGGCTTTGTAAAGGTATCAAAACTCGTAGGTACTCGGTCTATAGATCACATTTACGGCTATAATCTAAATCACAAAACTTAGGTTATAAAAGAGCAAAAGTAACGATTAAAAGTAATAAATTATTACAAGAGCTTCTTAGAAAATGAACGATATTTTTAGTAAAGATTTACTCTAATCGATTCTAATATTTTTAGGCTAAACAAACATTTTTACTGTCGTATAAAGACTTCTCAATCACTGTGATGTTTTCGAGAGAAAAAAATCATATTTTCTTAGGAAAAACACATCTATCACTAGTGTTGCAATGTTCGGGCAACTTAAATCGGGACAAGCAATAGATCTTATTGATGCTCGACTCTACAATAGTAAATACTGAGGGCTGCATATGTGTTGCATCACTAAAGTTTGTTTACGTGTATAATTGTCATACGGTTCGGTTTTCATTAGACAAATGTTTGTTTAGAAAGTCCGAATATCCTTTGTATCCGTTCATTCTAATTGTAGTCTGACGCTACTGGTGGTCGCTTTAAATGTGGCATTTTTATAACATTGAAACTTATTGTTTCTTCACAACTCAGATTAAAAGGTTTAAACGAATTTTTATTTCTTAAGTAATAATAACTTTGAATTGAGCTGCTCTTAAGTTAAAAATTATTATATTAACATATCATTATCAGTATATCTTTTGAGGCTTTTAAATTAAAGATTAGATTAGCATTTATGCAAAGTAGAACTATAAGGACTAGTAAAAAAAACTCCTAATCGGGACGTCCCTTAAATATTAAGACTCATGGCAACACTGTCTACAGTAGCCACGGTTTCTGTCACTTCCAGTTATTTCAGGTTTCTTTCACGTTGACTTTACGTTTAAAATATAAACGCTTTGATATTTTTCTCATTATCGGTTTTTCTTGTGGTAGAAATAAGACGATAACTTGGAAAAAGGAAAATAAATGCTTCGTATTTCGATACGAAGGTGTCCTTTTTATGAAATATGTTGGTTTATAGACTACATATTTTCTGTTTAGGGTTCAATTTTTTATAGGTATCAAGGCCGAAAGAGAGAGCCTTTTAGTGGTACTGGGTACAGGTCTCGCTATCGATCCAAGAATCGATAAAAGTGATATTGGTTTTTCTTTGTAAGTTTCTCAAAGGTAGATGAAAACAGACTTAGAATTCTTCCAGGTCTCAAGTTACAGAGCACTCTGTAACTTGAGACCTGGAAGAATCGGAGAATCACTTCTTTGCTTCCTCTCTAAATAAGACCTTAAACATATCAGCACTAAGTAGTGTTCTGTTCTTACTGATTGCTCGTCAACACTGTATTGCTTGCTAAAGAGATTGTACTTGCTTGAAATAAGTAGCTTTTAGGCGTTGGTAAAAGAATACTTTAGGTCCAGAGCTAACTCTATTACAACAAAGAGTTATGAAGTTTCTGAAGTTACACTTTACCCTCAAGAGCTGCTTTCTTGTCTGCAATGAATCTTGGCCTTCACCTAACGTTTTACTAAATTCGAGAAAAGAACACTAGTCTTAAATTCACAACACGATTCAGGCACAAGATTGGCGCCAAAAACATGGAAACTTCTTGAAACTTTTCAAAACAATCAAACCATAAAACATAAAACGAGTTCTGAATAATAAGTAGCCAATTTATGAATGTTTCTCAACAAAAAATAACAACAATGTCTAAGTAAACTGTTTAGCTTAATTTCGGTTTTCAAACTATATTTACAATATCCCGCCCGAATCTATGGGAATATCAGGATATAATATAGCCTCTATTTATCACTGAAAATGAAGCTTTCTGATAATAAAGCTTATAGGTGGAAGAGTTTTTTCAAATTCACGAACAAAAAATCATCTACGTCTTCTTTTTATTATATTAAGAAAGTTTCAGTCACTGTTTTCGTAAGACAAAAATAGGTATCTTGTTTCTTGAAGCAGTGTGAAAATTTGCTAAAAGTAATATCAACGAAACGAATCAACGAATAATAAAAAAATATTTTTTAAATATTTTTAGATTTATCCTATGAGACGAAAAAGTCATGGAGCAAATCACTGAATTAGTTCACAAATATATTACAACTATTATCGATGGGCAGATGTCGCTAATTGTGTAAATTATCACTTGGAAGGCTTTAGCGCAAGTCCAATTCACACTTGACAATATTTCATGATATATTTACTTTACATGTTAGCAGTAGTAATAATTTCGTATCTCTAAATAGTATATTAGCAAAGTCGTTTTTTTTCTGTCTAGTTTCTTCGCTGACTTCTCCTAAACACGCAACGGATTTTGATACGGTTCTCATTATCATTTGGAGTTTATTTCGAAAGCCTTATAAGTATAAAAGATGCATATTATAATAGAGAGAAAGCGAGAATTTCAAAGATAAAAGATAAAAATATATGCGAAGCCGGAGCGGATCGTTAAGTGTATTCATTCATATTTAGATTATAATAAAAGAACGTTTAAGTTACAAGGTTGACGTTAACTTATTGCAAAACATAACTAATGACTCAAATTGATCAGTAATTATGCCGTTTGCATGTTATGTTCAAATATTTAAATGTCATGGCGAAGGTCTAACAAAATGCTATCAATCTCTATTTAGATAACTTTAGCTAAAATATCTATTTATTCTATTCTATAAAAAATGTTGGCTTTCATATTGTACATTTTACGTCATGAACCAGAAAGCACAGCGTGGACCGACGACCTGATAAGGGTGCCTGGCAACCGATGGATAAGGGAGGCTCACGACCGGCCAAGGTGACGAAAACTAGAGAAAGGCCAATGTCCAGCAGTGGACGTCTTACGGAAGTCTATAATGATAATGATGATCACTGTGACTAATGTAAGCCAGGGTTAGCAGTGAACATCTCTTTTGAACATCGAAACTGCTAAAACTACTTACTGTCTTGGATCCCGCAACAAATTTAATCATATGTAAAAATGAGAGGGCGAAGAGGAAGAGCGAGAGGGGAAATTTAATTATCCACTTCCCTCTGTTATAAAGCGGGAGACAGAGTCTAGCTGTTGCCCGCAGCTCCGCCTGCGTAAATGTCGGTTATTGCATTATTTATCCAAACTTTCATCCTCTATTTCAACAATTTCAAGCCATTTTACCGCGGTAAAAGATAGCCTGTGTTGTTCCCCGAGGTCTAATCTATCTCTATCCCAAACTTTATTAAAATCGGTTCAGTGGCGTGAAAGCTTAACGGAGAGACAGACAGAGTGACTTCTGCAATTATAATATTAGTATGGGAGTAAGGAAGTATGTAATATATAAATATTAAAACAACACGCTATTAATAAACATAATGACGTCTTTCTGGCAATACTCTTATAATCTACCTATATTGGAAGCACTTTTGCAGGTAGGATATTTTGCTTACTATACGAAAGAAACTCCACTCTGCCTGATTTTAAGCAGTCAGTGAGGTTATGATTTGTTACCCAGTCCATCTTATACAATTGTCCGAAATATCTGTTTTTTCTACTTTTTAATAAGCAGTACAATTATTTTATTACACTTACGGTAAACATGATTTTTCAAACGAACCGCTAAGAGCAATGGAAGAATATTTTGGCCGCGTGCCAGAAAACAATTGACTGGTGATGAGAAGTTAAAAGTTTTGATGACAACACGGCTGTATATTTAAGGTTTCCTTCATTCCTGGCAAGTTGGTAACTTTGGCATGGAGAAATAAGCACCAGTGAGGCCAGATTCGTCGTTTCCGTAAATTTTCATGGTATATTTCTGCAAGGATATTGAATCGAAAATTCTTTTAATACCTTTGCCGAATCTTGTCTGATAAAGTTGAAGTTACGAACATATTAGAATCTTTCGAATATACTTACAGCTGTGATAAGAACCCTTTCCTGTGTTTGATAGGGAAAAGTTTTTAGTCATGGGGCTTGGGCGTGCACTTTTCGAGATTATGCATAACTGCACACTGTCAAGGTGAAAGAGATTACGCCAAGTTGAAGAATTATAACGTAATTTCACACTATCCATTGCAAGAATACACAAGTAGTGTAAAATCAGAACATCGCATCTGTCAATATAAAAGACCAATTAAACACATCTTATGTCATGAAAGTGAGAAAATGGCGTCGTGTTTCGTATTTTCCGCTAATATTTATTCTGTTTATTTTTTTGTGGATTGCCAGCAGATAGCATATGGGAATCGTGACCCCTTTATCGGGTTGAGTTGTTTTAGGATAATATTTGTACGGATAATACTTTTGAGATCGTTGAGTTCATCAACTGTGTGTACTGGAAGGGTTAAAGCAACTAAATTATTTAAATAAAATTGGACAAACGCAAGTCTGATTGTATTAGTTTTGTTACCAACGATCAACGCTATTCTTTATCTCACTAAACGGCAAATTTAGCGCTTGGTGGTAGACTAGGGGTCACTATAGATACATTTAAACGCAGGGACATCACGGTGCTTCTCTGCAAGAAAAGCAGTGCTTGCTAACTAACAGTTTGGTTGAGCGTTTTGTATATTTTTATTACCTACTTTGGCAGACAAGCTAACAGCTCATTTGATGACGGATGTGGGACTGTCCCTCATAGACTTCTGTAATGCCAAAAACTATACGAAGCCGCTGACTACCAATCTGTAAAACGCAAATTTCTTCTGTCAGTGTGCGTTCTTAAAGTAGCAGTAAGAAATTTGGATACTCCAAAACACTTTTCAATCAAATGTAACTTAAACTCTATTTCAATTTATCTTAATAGAAAACTAAAAGCTAACGGTCCGTTTCCAGCTCTTGCCGAGTTCCAACATTATCGATTTTATGTAAATATCCCGCCAAAATTTTGTTAAGCGGACTAAATAAGGAGGTAAATGACAGTAAAAGACTATACATATTTATTACGAGAACATTATTGATGATTCAACAACTTGACTGAAGGTCAGATGCTGAATACATTACAGCTACATGAAAAATGGATAATATTTTTTTGGGTTAAGACTTTACTAAGTAAATGTGAAAAAATACTAAAGTAGAAGTCAAATACTCGCTTTCGGCGACTCAAAGCTATTAACTGCGCTTTTCGAGATCCAACTTCTTCAAGCGAATTCTTTAAATTATTTTCTGTATTTTGTTTGTTTAAATATGGTATTTATTTGTTTACATAGGTATTATAAAAATATTAGAGATTATTTTATTATTGTAATATTATATTTTCTGTGTATAAAATGCATGCATGGCATGCAGGATAAATCCAGGAAATGGCTATCAATTTGTGAAGGTTGCATGCTTACAGGAAACGTATATTATATGTAATCGTCTATTTAGGTACAATACTACCATTTTATTTTATATTTTTCTTTATAATATGGGTAACTACCAGAATTATGGTAAGCAGATAGTCTACGGATATTTATAATATTAATAGTTGCTCTGTGTACTGAATATTTTTTTATATTAGCCTACCAAAATGATCCACTCTGCCTGATGGTGAGCAATCAGTGGAATCGAGAAGTGGTGGGCACCATTTCAAAAGCCATCGTCTAAAAGATGAAATATACCCATTTGGAAGATGTGTTTCTGCTATGGATGTCTTCAACTATATATTATAAGTCTGTTTGTAGTCTAAAGGACTAAAAATGAAAATTACATGGAATGTAATTTACATCCACAACTTAGTTACTGAGCCGCACTGATTACGTACAATGATTAGACTAGTACCAACGTTTTAACATGCAATATGCTTCTACGACTGTGTGCTTAACTTCGAAGATCTATCAATCTAAGGCTATTACTTGGCCAAGAGCAAGCAACTGCAAATATTTTTCTTATAATAATGTGCAAATATTTGGTACGTACTGAAGGAAAATCAAACATCGGTCGACAATATAAGATTGTTATTTCTTTGTACACATTACAAATGTATGTCAAAAACAAGTCAAGTAGGCGAAAAACGTAAGCATTTCAAAAGAAATGAACTCTATACGAAAATAACTAGATCTATATTGCCTTGACGCTGATGTTGGTCAGTCAGTATTAGATAAATGTATCTAGTATTATCAATTCAAAACAATTCCCATCTTATTTGTCAAGGACCTTTTATCCCTAGAGGTATCTTAAAAGTTGTTTAAGACGCTGAATACGAAAAGGATAAGTGACGTCCTATATAAATAGATTTTCACCTTTCACTAAGAGACCATCATTGCCCCTGTCGTCTTGTCTTTTACCATTTCTTCCTATGGGTAAGGTTCCTGATAACGGACAAATCGTTACATTTACCTTACTGAAGTCAACAGTAACCTTACGACTAACAAACAAGCATATGGTGGTAAGCGGTTACCATAGCCTATGGACGCTACACCAGGTATCACTTGCGCGTAAGACCGTGCATATAATGTTAAACGTCTTTAAGAATTTAGAGGAGCGTACTTCTTATTTTTAGTCTAAAGTCAAGAATGCACGTTCACTAAACTAGAAATAGTACAAAAAAACATTCGTTAACACCACTAAACTGCCCGACAGAGGACTTGCTATTGCGGCATCTAAAAACCTGACACACCGAGCGTAAAACCATTAAAATCCGAAGATATTTATATACGAGATACATACATAATAAAATCTACAAAAACATTCGGTTGAGTGAATCAACAGCGACCCAAACATTTGCCAAATATCTGTAATTGCAAAATTGGCCCGTAATACTTTACGGGATCGTTAAGAGCACAGCTATCTTTGTTTGGATAAATAAACTCATAATATTAACTACTGTATCGTATCGTAATTATTACGAAGCTTTGCCTTATTTTTCTTGAACATCTAATACTGTGACTACACGTAATAAGTATCGACGTCAATATTCTGTGCAACTAGGTCGTTCACAACTTGTTGACAACATGTTTAGATGATAGTTGTATCAAATTGTACCAAATAAAAGTTGACAACATGTCTATGATAAAAAGTTCTTTATAGAACCAGTTCACGACATTTATGAAGACAATTTAAACAGTGGCAGAAATTGGATGTTCAGTGGACAAAACCACAGAGGTAGTTAGTACTGTACCCATTCTTGACAGGCGGATTGTTGACTGCAGTGAGGTGTGCGTTGCCTGTTATATGGTAATCCCTTAATCACCCACTCACGGGGAGAGCAGTGCCATTTCTTCTTAGCGTTCGACAGTAAACAAAATTTATTAGCAAATTTACATTGTGGCCGCACAGAAGTAGCCATGAAGTCCTTCTGCGTGCAGGTGTTGCCTTTGGTGAGATCCTTTTTCAAACCCTGCATAAAAGCGGGACAGAAAATTATAAGATAACACATCCTGTTTACTACAGAGTGCCAGGTTTTAATTACGAGTTATTGTTATTCCAATCGGTTACACACTGTATACGACAAACGTTTCATATAAATATTATTTTAGCTACCTGTGCACTACAGGTTTCACGGTCATGCCCACCTACGACCATGCCCACGTGCGAACGAACTTTCAAATTCGCATTCGTATCATAATATTATGAAACATTATTTCGCTATATTTACTGTGTTTATGCTTCCTTCCCATCTAAAAATACTACACGGTTACGTTACTCGCATAAATTTTAATTTTAATAAAGATTTGTAATGTTTGGTTGTTTCTTTCAATAGGATTTACAACTGGGAATCAAGAGAGAACGTCGGCGACCTAGAAAGAAAGAAAGAAAAGCTTTTACTAGAACGACCTCATTACTAGCCCTCTTCCTTTGCCTACCTCATTCGCTTCTTCCTACACGGTCAGCAACGGCTCTGATGCATGCAACACAGTCATGTCCATTAGTTACGGTTACATGTTACACCATCAGGTCGACCGCAACTTTGACTGTCACCCAGGCTGTACAAAAAAACTGGCAAACAACCCGACATCGTTTGCTGAAAATGAGTTTTCGCTCTAGAAACGCGACAGCTTTCAGAATAGGGATATGTGAATCTTTGTTCGTACATTAAGTATTAAATAACAAGGGTAGGTTGAAAGTAAGAGGTTGTGATGACGGTTAAACGGTATAACGGTACCCGCGTTATCGAGCTCATAGGCATAAATAATAAATAAATAGAAATTAATAAAAAACACGAAGAGATGAGTGCGGGTATAAAGTTATAAACACAGACATAACTGTTAAATAGCATTAGTTATTAATTTATTATTCTACGAATACGAAAAAAAGAAGTATATATAAAGTCGATAGAATCGATTTAGCCACTGACCTCTATTAATTGTGAGGTCAATCTCTACAATATTATTTAAATCTTAATGTACCGGTTTATTGTTATTTAGTTCTTAAATTATTATTTTATTTCAGTTTAATTGGTTGAATTTAAATAATGGTTGCTGTTTTTTTTATAAAAAATGTAATTCAAATTAGTTAAGTAATTAAGTACCTAAAAGACGTAATCATTTTCCTTCACAGTTATACGTAAGTATTCTGTTTTAGAACTTATTTTAAGGATAAACCTTTTGAACTGTTCCAAAAGTAAATGGGAAATACCATAATATTGTACCAAATTAAAATACTTCCCTACAAGACATTTCGGTTAGCAATATGTTGCGAATATGTCTTTTGATAATCAGGAATTCCATTTTATTACAAGTTTTAGAAAAATAAACCAAAAACAACGCACATTAGAAGTGTTATTTTTATAGCTTCGTTCATTTAACATGTACAATATTCTTCTTTCATTATATTCAGCTAAGTTTGAATAGCTATATGAAAAGTTGGGAAAATCTTTTCCCTTGGTATAGACATAAAATTAAGAGGGATAAACATGCAACTGACACCCAGTTTCTGACAGGCTAATCAATGAAAAATTAACTAATCACCTGTTAAATCTCATGTGAAGTACCAATTGGGTAATTAGGTGCTAATTAGATTAAATTAAACTAATTATTAATGTTTTTAGCATGCTTTTAGGTACTTCACATGCAATTTGACAGGTAATTAGTTAATTTTTCAATAATCTTTCAGAAACTGGGTGTTAGTCTGAAATGTAGACTTATAACAAGAGGGAGGCAGTCTAAACAAATTATGAATGGAAAATGATCTAAACGAAAATGTTTTAGTATTTATTGGTGATTTGGAGAGTATATTCTTGAAATTTTCTAATTGTGCCAAACTTTGGCTTGCCAATTTGAATAATTTATTGACAGAACTGTGCCAATTTTTGGTTCACGCCAATTTGAATTAATACATAGAATACAATTCATCAACAGTAACTTGTTTTATCACTTGTTTTATCTATGAAACTTGTGATTGTGTATGCTTTCTCTTTTCCATCATACCAGTCCATTATTCTCCCATTGCAGGGAAAGACTTCTTTCTTTAGAGAAGGTATGAGCAACAATCACTAGCTTGCTCAAAGCAGATTTCAGACTTTTTTTTTAATACCTACTTCAAAATTACTTTCGATTAAATTTATCACAACCCAAGCTCCTTTAACAGCCAATCACCTTCTTTAGCAAAACAAACATCAACCATGTTTATTTATTGACATCAAGAAAGAGGATGATTTAGTTGTAAGTACCTAATTAATTTAATTAGTAAATGCAATCAATGCGTGCTATTTATATCATACTAATTTCATGTTTGTGTGACTTTAATCAAATTTTTCTTAAGTAATTAAAAGACTAGTCACAGTTCAGTTTTAATTTGTTTTAATAAAACTGCCTCTGTGGGTCAGTGGTACTGCATATGGATTACCACACAGAGGTCTCGGGTTCGATCCCTGGGTCAGATAGTGATATTTTTCTATTGAGTAATACTCAGTATTAGCCCAGAGTTTGGAATTGTATCCGGTAAATGGCAACTGGCTCACCCCATGTTATATGGGACCCAAAAATAAAATGGTGGTATGTAGGTGGTTAAACACCTCTGCTTACCCCTTCAGGGATAAAAGGTGTAAAGTATGTATGTGCATGTTATATAAAAATGGTCACACATTAATAAGTATATTTAGAGCAGTGACAAAAGGTAAGGTTCTTTTTGATAGGGAAAACGTCTTAATTTGTCCCTGCTAATTATGTCCTACAGAGACAGCATGCATAGATTACCGCAATTGCTTAGACTGATAGGCTAGACCATACGTTTTTAATGTATAAAATTATTAAAGTTAATGTTTGCAGTGCCAAAAGTAAAAAAACGAGGCAAACAACATATTACAATATAGAGATAGTCCTTGTATAAATATTATTGTTTACATAAGATATCATATGAATTGCAATAGGTACATACAAGAGCTAATAAATAAAGATTGTGTTGGATAATTGGATAATAGTGATAAATTGTTTAATTTGTTCATAATAAGTAAAGTTTGTCATTTATGAATCAAAATAGTAATGATCTATATTATGCAAGTCAATGGTACTTGCTGTCGTAATAAAGCACATGCCTCCTGTTGAGATTAATACACATCCAGAGCACAACAGTTTAAGTCATCTACTTATAAGTATGAGCAGAAGTAATGACTAAAGAAAACATTATGTTTTATCGCTAAAAAATGTTTCAACCAACATTACCGGTACAAGAACCGACATACAGACAATATGTAAGGAAAACAACACGATTTAACATAGTAATGAATACCTACCCTCTCTGGCTTTTAAGTAGACAGTGTTCGCGACGATATTCTCTAATTCCATCAGTTCCAGTGTGGCTGATTTTATCGTAGACTCTCCACGAAGCAAGAACCCGCCGGTGCGGCCTCACAG
The DNA here is from genome assembly GCA_963082885.1 of Parascotia fuliginaria. Lineage (NCBI taxonomy): Eukaryota > Metazoa > Arthropoda > Insecta > Lepidoptera > Erebidae > Parascotia > Parascotia fuliginaria. The sequence continues at coordinate 10,195,612 of OY720194.1, read as the reverse complement.
CCGCGTCCCTCTCGAACACGACACAGCCCATCAATCTGTCCAGCGTGCTTCAACACAACGATTTAACCGGCAAACTTTTACACATTACACTACACAGTACACAGAATAACTCAATCCAACAGACACAACAGCCAAAAATACGGCCGTCGGCGAGTCACACGCGACAAATCACGTCAACGACTCACGTTAGCCAAGGGTGTGGTGGAAAGTACGATATCATGTCAGTTTGTTAACGTCAAACAGCGGCGCGAACGCTCGCGTACGTCGGCGGCGGCGATCAACGGTTAGTTTCTTTCAATAAATGCGTAAATGTAGCACACGCCCGAATTACGCGAGTTATTGATGACGGACAGCACGTATTGCTACGAAAATTACTTCTTTTGGAGTAAAGCCTTTCCTGTTGCCATGCTATTATTAGAAAAAGTACTATTTTATTTTTAGCCAACTGTACATAATGTAAATAGTGTGATACTAACATAAATAATATTTACCTGAACTAGGACCTGTATTTCAGGTGTGAAAAATGCATATTTCTAAACAATATTTTCAAATGCTTATTACCTAAAATCAATATTCTAAAGTGAAAAACTAAATAAGCTAATATTATTAAATGCTAGCTTATAAATAATAAATTAATAATACATGCAATACATAAACACTAGTCAGCTTAAAACAATTAATAATGCTTCGTTTCTTCATAGTCCAATTTTCGCAAATAAGGCTTTATAACATTTTTGCACTCAGCAAAAGTGTTCTTAAAGTGGTTATTGACAAAATTTTATTTATTTTCTTATACAAATAAGGGCCTAAGAAAGTAAAAAATCTATACATAAAAGAGTGTCTTATTTTATTTTTATAATTACATACTTTATATTTGCGTCTATTTTCAGTGGCAATATTTATATGCGAAAGTAAGTCTGTCTGTCTGTCTGTTTGTTACGCTTTCACGCCTATACCACTGAACTGATCTTTCATTGCGAAAAATGGCATAAGAGGTTGAAATAAGGGATGACAGATGAAATTTCTAAAATCGTCAAGTATAAACATGTTCATGATTATTAAAAATATATATATTATGCGATAACCGACATTCACGCGGGCGGAGCTGTGGACAACAGCTAGTATTTTATACATTTACTAACGCTTGACCACAAATTTGACCATGGTGTAAACTAATAAAACCTTAATTACGTTACCAATTTTATATTTCAATTATGTAAGTAGATACTAAAAGTTTAGAAGTAATTAATGCAATACTCAGATTAATAAAATATTTTTTTATTAAGTTAAATTAAATGTTACATAATTATATTCTATTTATGCATGTATATAACATGCATAAATAGAATATAATTATGTAACATTTAATTTCCAGTTGTACTATTATCCCACGCAAACACGTCAAGTAACGGGATGAAAGATCTATTTATTATGATAAAGTTTTGATAAGTATTAATAATATTAACTCTGTTCGTATACCTAAGTGACTAGGCAATAACTTAAATTAATAATATCACTGTTGACATTAACTCGTTAAGTAAACTTCCATTTTACCGTTTATTCAGCCATGGAAAAGTAATTTGCTAAAAAAATATATTCAGGTGTAATGCTGCTTAGGCTGCATAGTTTACAATTTACATTTAAAATAATAACAGCCAACCAAGTTTGAACCTTTACGTCCTCATGCAACATGCGATACTTAAAAGTAGAGATATTTGACACTAGGGTTAGAATTTCAAATAGATCGTTTTAGTTGTTTGATAGAAATGGTATCCCCAGAATCAAAGGTTCAATTCCCGCTTCAAGTTAATTTTTGCTGCATTTGTATTAATGTTTTTGTTACACAAAGATTAGATTAACGAATCAGCAAACATAAAATTCTGTATTAAAATTTAAATCTTATAGGGAGAATAAGTTTGTAAATAATAAATAGGAACGTTTATAAATGTTGTTTCTTTTACAAAACATTTATCATTTATATTTTGAATAAAAACCAGTTAAATAAGTTGCGTTTTTTTTCACCGTATATTATCATCACACAGGATAAATTGTAATAGTCTGATTCTAAAAAAGAGTGTGTGTTCTCATGTACGCACGTAAGAAGTTTTACTTCTTTGGCGTAACAATCCAAAAATACCAAATAATAACACAACGCATACATACATAAATATTTGAATTGATATAAACGCCAATATATTTTTTATTTATTCACACTGATTATTTGTACTGATACGACACACAAAGATTCACAACTAACTTCAGGGTGTAAAAGGTTCGCAACTAACTTCAGGGTATTGCATTTTTCTGTCGGTATGCGCGCGCATCGTAAAAATTCACTCTCATCATCTTTCCCAATCGCGCCAAAAGAAGTATATAGTTCAGTTTAAACCGTAGCCCACCAACATTTCTAAGTAGTATAATAATATATCTGGTTTTATATTTTTTATAGAAAAATTAGAAGATTAATTTTATGTACTTAATCCATTGCCAAAATAACTAAATTCTTATCTCGGAATATTAAATTGTGTCTTGATTTAGTAATTACGCAACAATCAGATATTTTCACCGATTACTGCTATAGTAATAAATAATAATCAAACATTATTTTATTCATCGAGACTGTAACTGTGACATTATTTTATTCTAACTGAATTCTTCTATTTTAGTAGCTTTACTGAATTAATGGCAATGAAGCAAATGTCAATTTAATCTCAAAACATTGCCAGTATAAAAAAAATAAAATAATGTGATGCAGATAATAAAAGAAAGCAAAGTTGTACATGAATGTGATAAAATATAAAGACTTGTCTGAGTTTTACTAGAATTTCACTCAGTTTTTTTGTAAGATTAACACGCAAATTAATGCCATTTTCATTCACAGATATTTTATTGTATGACCAGATGAAAAAAATTAATAATATGTCAAAGCTTTTAGATCTAGTCCACAATATTATTATGAGACAAAGTAATAGAGAATAATTATTGATTTAATCACAGTTATAATATTTAAAAGATAACTACTTTTATAAATTATGGAATAATTTCTCTCTCTGTTTGGCACTGAACTTTACGAACAAACAATAAACAAAAATAAGTAATAAAATAGCATCCTAACTGAGAACAAATAGGTATTTATGTATCACATAATGTTTTTTTACATGTGAAAATTGAACAAAGTAAATAACTACATTAATGTATTCTGTTTGTACAATATTTTCCTCGTTGAAGAAGACAGAAAGTGTTAAATTTAGTCTGGTTACATTGTTAAAAACAGCTGATAGATCTGACATTTCATTGAGAGTGTCAATGTCAATTCCATGTTGCCTTGCCGCCATTTAGGTTGCCGCCTCACCACACGCTCGGCACGTTTGTTTTATTTAATAAATTTGAATTTTTGAATCAAATCTATAAAAATCAAAGTATTAAAAATCATGGACACCGAAGCCGACCCATGTACTGTTTGTGGCGGCAGTGATTTGAAGTTAATTGATGGTTTTTATTACTGTATTGAGTGTGGTACCCAGAACACAAATGTGCGAGAACAGATCTTAGAAGAAAAGGCCTTGGCTGATGGGACGTTCGCACAGGCTACTAAAAAGAAAATCATTCATTTGAAAAAAGCGGGAATTGAAAGTAAGTTAGGCTAAACATAGATTTCAAGTGACATTAAGAAGGCACTGTATTGATAACAGAAGAGTTTATTTTTTTCTGAAAGTACAGCGTTTTCTTTTTATTTGTATATGGTGGTAGCGGCAGGTGTAAAGTAGAAATAGCAGCCGTTCAGTTAACAGTGCTTTGACTACTTTCAAGATATGTTTTTTCATGTGGGCTGCTCATGGCCATCAAATAAAAGAAAAAATTCATTAATTTATGCTGAAACCAGCTAGAATCTACCGTTAATATAATACTTAGCAACTGTTATGTTCATAGGGCTATCTGTCTGATTTCTAATTTTACTAATAATTTGCTTTAAATTTTTCAGTGAGTGGAGAATGGTATCGCTGGCATGCATTTAACTTTATAATGTCAGGTCTGGCTGATGAGCTGGTCACACTGGGAGCCAAACCCACATTCAAAATGAAACTGCTATGGATATGGACCAAGTATATCAAGAAATATCAGAATAAAGGGGAACTTATGTATGAACTTTTTGATGCTATCTAATTAAGTCCAATTCAACCCTTACAAGGCACAAGCCTGCATTTCATAATCTACTGCTAAATATGGGCTTCTTCCATTGCCATTTTGACCGATTACAAATCATTCTAATCAATTAGTTGCCCACCAGTTATGGGGTAGGATTGTAGGTTTGCATAGGTTCTCGTGGGAGGTTTGCACATTTGCTGCAAAGAAAACTGCATTATTAGTCACTTTGCAATTGTAAAACAATTTCAACAGCATTGTGTGAAGACCACATGTCCAGTGACATGTAAGGTATAATAGATGTGCATTATGTACATAACATCAGTTAGTTTACAGTGTAGTTTCCTGTAATAAAAGACAAGCTATAGGTATTCCAAGTATAATTCCCAGGGACTGATTTTTTATTTGCAAAGACCCATATTTCCTTAATGATTATCAAATGATTTTACAGTAACAACTGATAATTTTCAGGATTAATAATACAATTCAAGATGAAAACAATAAAACTGCATTTGCCACTTTCATGGTAGAAGAAGACAGTACCCTTGACCAAGCTGATGACAGTAATACAGAAGAAAATGTAACTAAGAAAAGAGCTAACTGCATAATTCTAGAAGGTTCTAAACGAGACATTAAATTTCTATCCAAAGGACTTATTATAGCCATGTTGTATGTAGCGTTAAACTTAGATGAAAGTGAGATTCAACTGTCTCATCTATACCGGTTCATACAAGAAAAGCATCTAGATATATCCAATTTAAACAGGTTTGTGCCAGACGATATTGATGTTAAGAAAATACCGCAGTGGACAAACTTTCTTCGTAGCAAATTATGCACTCATCACCAGGTTCGAACATTAGCTTTGTCTTTATTTAATAAACTTGATCTAGGAACACCTAAAGTTCCAGATTTAAAGAAAATAGTTGATATTTTTTTAACAGAATTATGTCTGCCAAACGATATGAAACAGTTTATTTATTCATTAATGCATTTTCGTAAATGTGACTATTTAGATATTGATAATAAAATTAAGAAATCTCTGTATCGACTACCGGACTATGAAACTACTGTAATGTCGTATATTATAGTAGCTATCAAGATATGTTTTGGTCTAGATTGCGATTATGAATTTAAACTATCCAATGTTGTAGATAAAATAAATGCAGAAGGAGATCTACCAAGATCTTTTAAAATGGGTAAATATTCCGATTCTACCGATCGACTATTCTCGTTTAGAGAATGGTGTAATTATTTACAATATAGAAAAATTATGCTTAGCAAATTTAATATGAGAATGGCTGAAAGATATTGCGTAGATGTTGACGATTATATTTACTTAGAGCATATGGAAGAAAGGCCTAAAAAGAATGAAGAATTATCTGATAAAATATCGATGGAGATCATAGGTAGATTACCACAAGAACACAATATAGGCGTTATATCTAAACACATGTTTGTACCTACTTTAACACCTATGTCTGAGTATACAGATATCATAATAGATTATTGTCAGAATCCAGAAATTAAGCTGAATCTTGCTGAAGATTTTAAAAGATACTCTCTTAAATATGCATGTGAAAATCTAGAGTTAATAGATAATATGGATAACATAATCAAAGGTGTTACCCATGATAATAAAACTGAGAGTAAAGTGATCCTAGGTAGTATAGTTACAAAAAAATCTAAAACTAATATGGTTTATGTTAAAAATTGTGAGAATAAAAATTGGATGACGACTAATCCACCTACTATGGAGCACGTGACGTGTGATGTTGATAGTGATACTAATGATAAGGCAAGCGACCATGGATATGACTCGGAAAATACATCGAACGAAAATGATGTCTTTTGTAACATGGTAAACAGTCTCACTGATCCAAGTAGAACAGACGTAAAAACAGGTATAACAGCTGATGTAAATGAAAGTATAACAGACGTTAATACAAGTGTAATAGACTTTAATGCAAGTGTAATCGAAGTAAATCCAAGTATAACAGACGTAAAAACAGGTATAACAGATGTAAATGAAAGTATAACAGACGTAAATACAAGTATAATAGACGTTAATGCAAGTGTAATCGAAGTAAATCCAAGTATAACAGACGTAAATACGAGTATTGAGCCTAGTACTGAAGTCGAAAACAAAACAGGAATAATTCAAGAAGAAGAACTAAATCAAAATATATTTGATGATTGTTTTGAAGATATAGATTTTAAAGAGGAATGTGAAAGAAATAGCGTTATTGATGAACACGCAATTGAAGATACTCAAGTACCGAACGAGGTTCTCGACGAAGACTTTGACCGCAGAAGCGATATCTCAGACGCTCCCACATTCAATCCCGATACTTTTGATACAAATGGAACTATCAAGGAATTAGTTTTATTAGCTTGTAAAAAATATAAGATTGCTGTACCTGCTGAATATAAAACTATCGAAGCAAGGAAAAGGAAAGAAAGAACAACGGGTGATGAAGCCAGTACACAAGCTAAAAGATCTAGAACACAAATGCAAGAAGGCAAAGCTACGGTAAATGAGCTGCTAACTAACTATTACAATCATCTACAAACAGATTTTATTACAAAAGTACAACAAGAATTGAGTTTAGTTCGAAATACTGACTTAAACCGAAATAATGATGAAACTTCAAAATTACAAGTTAGTGTCGTTGAAAGAAATGCATCTATCGAAAGTGGATTAGCAACCCCTATGAATCAAAGTGAACGGGATAGTACAATTGCACCTACAGACCAAGAAAATATTAACTTAGATATGACTAATACAGAAACAAATGATAAAATCATAGAAATAGATGAAACATTAGAAAAATCATTGTTTGAAGATGTTGAAATGAACTCAGATGATCTGTTACCTAAAAGAGGTGATTCCAAATTTGACGAAGAGAAATATGATATCAGCCAGCTATATATCAAAATAAAGAAAGATGAACATCAGGAAGAAATGTTTAATGTAAAAGATGATGAAATTGATAAAATACTGTACAAGAAGATCGAAGAATGTAAACACAGCGCAAAATTTGCTAAATTAAAGCCTAAACCTGAGGTAGAATTAAAAAAGGACAACAGTGATTCAGAAGATGAATTACCTCTAAGTGTTATAAAAAAAGAAATAATACAGATAGAAGAAATGTACCGCCAAGAAGAAGATTACGAAAAATTTATTAAAAAGGAAGAGATACCTGAATTTAAATACTGGATCAGACATTATGATGAAGAGTTTATGCTTCGATCTAAAGACTGGCATACGAAATTTGACGAAGAATTGAAAGAAAACACTCCTACGAGTTTCTATTTTGTACTACAAGAATGTGCGTCAGTATTAAACTGCACGAATTTTCATTTGTACAAAAATCTGCAAACGCTAGAAGAGTATTTGATGTGTAAGGCAAAATATCAGAATGATAAAATTAATTTGTCAGAAAGTGTTGAGAAAAATCTGGTATAAATGAAGAAATATATTAAATTGCTCAGCAAACTGAAGAGAGATGTACGAGTTTTTTGATGGTTATAGTAACTGTGATAATAGGTGATATTAGTTTAATTTTAAGTTTTATGAAAGGGCCATAGATGAGATTAACAATTTGTTTCAGTATTTTACATATTATTTATTTGAACGTGTATTGATGTACTTGTTTTATTATTAAGGCTGTTTTAAAAGGCCAGAAATTTTAACTCTCATGACACTAGTTTGCATGGAGATTAGTGTGGCCTTCATAATGTCACATCTGTGAGAGCAAGGTTGCACATTCAGTTTGGCGTCAGTCTGATCAGGGTGTAGACTACAGGGGAAATATTCCAATGAAAATCTGTGAATGATTTTTCTGTGCTTGCCGGCGAGCGTGCATCCGTGAAGCAGAATAAAAAACAAGAGTGCGAGCAGAAGCACTTTAAATTTTGACATCTTTTCAGATACACTCTCGGACACAGCCAGTACCATTTATTAATTTATAAAACTATCTTTTTACAAATTAGGTAGCTACGTGGTATAGGTACATATAATTATGTATTACATGTAATATATAATAAATATATTTATAAAAAACACCGTTAAATTATATGAGCATACTAACAAGTTACACAATTATGGGCTAGATGGCGCTGTCTGTATGAATGCGTGTTCGCGTCGCTAACACAGGGTGATCGGAGAATGATCATGTAACCCACGGATTGACAACATACTGATATGAATATTAAATATTTTAATCATTTTGTCATCCCGTTTTGAATGATGAAAGATTGTTGGGAGAATGATCGTGTAAACCGCTCGTATCATTCTCGCGTCAGTCAACGTCATTGACTGGTGTAAAAACATCAAACTAACTGTTTATCTGGCGTCCATCCTATGTTTTCACGGAAGATGGATGTCATTTAATTTCATCCAAGATGGTTGTCATTTAATTTCATCCACATTTTTTCTATTTTTTATCTTTGTAATATACCATTAATATCATCAACAAAAATATTATTCTACACTTGACGCTGGCAGAAATAGCTGACACAAATCGTCGGCTCTGTTGCCAAAAAAAAAGGAGAAGAAGAACTGTTTATCTTTTCATCACTCTGCTGTCAGTCTAGATTGACCGTGTAACCGTGAAAATCATCCATAATTCTGGCTTTAGTCAAGTCAATCCAGACTGATGGACCAGACTGACGCCAAATTGAGCGTGTAACCTTGCTCTGAGTCTTTGATAGGAATGGCTTGAAATATTCTACAATAAAGCAAGCTATTAATAAAGTAAAAAAACGTGGTATTTTTTATGCTTTTTATTATTGTAAGTACTTTGTATTTTAAACAAGTAAGTATGTACCTACTTACTTAACAATTTTTTGTCTATGTAAGTGTAAATGAATTAGAAATGTTTTAGATTAATAGGGTATTATGTTTGATCTCTTAAGATACATAATGAATGACTATTATAAAAACATTATAAACTCTCGAAATAAGATCTGTCACTTCATCAATTTAAGTTTTATTTTTGCTAAACTGTAAATAGTACCTATATAGTAAGTAGTGAATTGTGGAAATGTACCTAATTAAATATAATTATATACAATTAATGTTGTTTAATTTATTGTTGTCAAACAACTCGTCGGTTCTACCGCGCGCGGAATGAGTCCTGTACCTCGAGCACGAACATTCAACCATTACGTCAAGTATTCGTATCGAGCTAACTATTCGAATAAGTTTTCGTTTAATTCGATAGCCGTCTGTCGATACTACATGTCAAAAAAATGTTTGTGCTGCCGATTTCCATACATTTGCTGCGTTTACTTTATGATTATTTCTCGATAACTATACGATAATTACCGCTAGATGTTCGTGCTACCAAATTTTAGTTCCAAATACGCTCACCGAGCGCTGTACAAGTTTCCATACAAAATTTTTCTATTTCGATGTCTATTCGATAGGCATAAAATGTTCGTGCTAGTGGTACTGCTTTCATTCTCGCTCACGTAAATGACAATACTGAGTGAGAGGAGGAAAGAAACTTAGAAAGTGCGATTTCAAGCTGCTTTATGTTGTTCAACCATTTCTGAGTCCAGACCTACTAGTCTAGTTCTAGGTTTAACACGACAAAGCCATGCTACACTGTCAATTTAAATTAATAGAAAATGTATCACACCATATACCTTCAACCAAAGGGAGTAGTCACTATTGGCCAGATAGATGACGCCACAGAAATATGATTTTCATGATACCAGATAGCACTGGGATTTAATATTATACAAATTATGTGGAAGTGAAATTAAGTGGATCGCATTTGCATTATTAGGCGAACTTTAAGCAGGACTTGATAGGTACCCTTAACTAATGTTTAAGGCAAAACGTTTAAATTTGATCCACATGGTTAAAATTTGGCACCAACTTTGCGCATCGTTAGTACCTACAAAACAAATATGAATTCTGATATATATCTAGATAGTATGTAGATGTAAGTACACTCCTTTGAGGGTACTACAGAGGAGCGTGTTTGCACTTGTGATAAAGATCGCTAATAAAAGGTTCGCCTTCTACTTACAGCTTTTAATGGGGAAATGCTCAGTATAAGTGTATAATCTATGTGGGGAATTAATCAAATATTTAAAACCAGACAAACTAATAGATCCTGGAGTCAAGTGAAATGTAGGGGATAGCTTGATCAACGGGATATCGGATCGACGGGAAGGTTCCATACTGCCGAAATTGACTGGCCTAGTACTAAGTAGAGATTGTCGATAAATTGAAAATAAAAAATTGAACATTTTACTATTTAGATATCAAAAAAAATACATATTTGCCAATTTGTAGTACTTGGAATTATTACCAAAATACCAAGTCTTAGTGCTAAGAACCACTACGCTTAGTCTACAGAACAAGTAACACTACGTTTAGTTTAGTATATCAAACTGATATGACAGACTATAAAATGTACTATTTAACATAAACCTTAGTCCTTGTTCTAGTGTAGGTAGGTATTCTCTATTCCTAGTCTGTGTGTCATGTCAAATGTCAATATTGTCACTATCACTAAATCCACGCAATAATTTGGTTATTTTGTTGTTACCGCCGATTATAACAATAATTGAATATAAACAAAATGAAAGAACCTAAACAAACCCAAACTCCTATAGAAGATCTATCAGAACTTCGCAGTTATTTTGCGTCTCACAATGTCGTTCGCGAATACATCGCTCATAGCTCAAAAGTGCATTCCGTTGGTTGGTCCTGTGATGGCAAAAGACTTGCTTCTGGCTCGTTTGATAAAAGCGTCGCTATTTTCAATTTAGAAAGAAACAGACTGGTAAGCTTACAATAAATTTTCAGTGCGGTACTATTATCATAAGAACTTATTTATTGAGGTTATGTTTACTTCTAAATTTGTTAGAGCTTATCACTTATACGGATGCTTCCAACTATTAGCTTTGCTATCTAGAATAACATACTTAGATTTATTTTATGACACAATGGATTCCATATGTTGAACAACTCTAAAATAATCGCCATAAAATAAATTTTATTTTTTTAGTCAAACATTGTTGTATTTCACATAATTTCTCATACAGGTACAAGATTTTATATTCCGAGGGCACACAGGGTCAGTAGATCAGCTTTGCTGGCATGCTTCTCATCCTGATTTGTTAAGCACAGCCAGTGGAGACAAATCTGTAAGAATTTGGGATACAAGGTATGTTTTTGGTATAATTTAATTTACTAAGTACTTGTGAAGGCAGAAAATTAGAATTACATTGTTTTATAACTGTTACTGTCAGCTCAAACCATCCCACTGCTGGGCAAAGGCCTCTCCCCATGACTTCCATTCTCCTCGATCCAAGTGTGGACCACAGTTTATTTATGTTGTCCAATTTGTCTCGCCACCTTTTTCTTGGTCTGCTGCGACGCCTATTGTCGAATTTAGAAAAAAAACAAGTAAAATAAATATATGGCACCTGAACATAGCTCACCTAAAGATCCCTGTAGATATGGTATCCCATGGTAGAAACAATGTTAAGGTAACACAACAACTAGTCAGTATAATTTATCACTTGTCTTCAAAGAACTAAAAGTAGTAAGATTATAGTACTAGTTCAATTAGACTGTTTAAATCTGAATTGGAAATCTTTTTATGGTTTACCTTTTTTGAAACAAAACCTCTCAAGTTATAGAATTTCATTATCCGCAGCCTGAATCTATCCACTGCTGGGCATAGGCAATTCTTAAAAAGAGAGAATGAGAATAAGAATAGAATGAGATATCTTAAAATTGATAATATATATATATATCTGATTCTACTAAAGCGACCTGAGTTTCTTGCCAGTTTTTTTGTGTGAGGGAACTGGCTGACTTCATGTAATTTTGACGTTCATAGTAGCTAGAAATAAATGGTTTGAGTTTAGCATTTTATTTGTAGGACACACAAATGTGCAGCGACTATAACAACAAAAGGAGAAAACATCAACATAGCCTGGTCTCCTAATGGCAGTACTATAGCAGTTGGTAACAAGGAGGACTTGGTCTCCTTCATAGACACTAAGACTTATAAAGTAGTGAGTATTACAGGTGTCACACCTTATTACATTCTTACAGCAAAGAAAAGGCATCTCATAGAATGATGGCATGAGACTGATCACCATACTTGGCAACTAGCATTCTGCAACGCAATTTACCTGCGTTAAGTTATATCATTGGTTACTGCTCTGCTCTCGTCGCTCGCGTGATACATAGCTTCTTCAAAAACTGGCCTATCATACGCAAAAAGAATTATTCATATTCAAGCGGTAGTTCTAGAGATTAGCACGTTTAAACAAACTAAAATCTTCCGATTTATATAATAGTATAGATATTGACAATTTCAGACTAAATTCTTTGATGATATATCATTCAATTTGAATAAGAGTATTTCTGTAAAATAAATCAGTATTTCCCGTATTTTTGTATTTTTTTACAAGTCTAATTTTTCGCAGATATTTTAAGCTAAAATGGAAAACCCAGAAATCATGCAGTGGCAACTACATCAATAGAAAATAAAAAATCAGAATGAATTCCAAACATGAATCTGCAAACCATCCTTTCATCTACTGATATAGTTATTTTTATAGAACAAATAATACAACAATTACCTTACTATTCCTTAATAAATATTATCTGTGTATATTTTGTATCTTAGGTAGTAGAAGAACAGTTCAACTTTGAAGTGAACGAGATCTCTTGGAACAACACCTCTGACTTATTCTACTTGACTAACGGACTTGGTTGTGTACACATATTGTCGTGAGTATATCATTTACTTCATTTATTATTAACTTACCGCGGAGCAGTTTTACCTGCGTCTTTGCTTAGTGCTCTGCTCCCGTCGCCAGTAGCGTGATGTTACATAGCCTATAACCTTCGTCAGGAACTGGGCTATCATATGCAAAAAGAATTATTAAAATTCGACTGGTAGTTCTAGAGATTAGCACATTCAAACAAACATCTTTATATAATAAAATGGATTGACTGGCCTGTTGGCCTAGTGGTTAGTGACCCTGACTGCTAAGCCGGAGGTCGTGGGTTCGATTCCCACCCAGGACAAACCTTTGTGTGATGAGCATGATTGTTTGTTCTGTGTCTGGGTGTAATTTATCTATAATATGTATGTATTTACAAAAAAAAAAATGTATTTAAGTAGTATATCAGTTGTTTAGTACCCATAACACAAGCAAATATAATTGCTTAATTTGGGGCTAGATGGCGCTGTGTACATGTGGTAGAATATTATTATTATTATTATTATGGATCCAAGCCTTGAAATTGTATGTTATTTACCTTAATATTTCCATCAGTTATTATTCTGTTACCTTAAGCGAAAGCTGATATTGCACTGATCAATTTCCGTTCAATATTACCTTCAATTTCATTGATTCAGTATTTCAATGCAATTGCGCAATCTCATTGAAAGCTCCATTGAACCGAACGATTTTAATGCAATGGTGACAATATTGAACTTAACGCTAAATTAAACCTATGGCCCTAATTAAACATTGAATGACATTAACGTGTAAGTAGGCTATACAATACTGAATGCTTTTCAATAGTATTGATAAATTTAATTGAACTGTAAAATCGCCTTAATAAATAATTAAATTTGCCCTCAGCTACCCATCTTTGGAGCTGCAGACAGTACTGAAGGCGCACCCGGGTACATGCATCTGTATAGAGCACGACCCAACTGGACGGTACTTTGCTACCGGCTCTGCTGACGCCCTCGTGTCACTGTGGGATGTAAATGAGCTGGCTTGTCTTAGAGTGTTTTCTAGGTAAGACATTAGACTTAATTGTAGTAGTAGATCCACGCTGGTTTTCTGCATGAATGAGCCGGATCGTCCGGGGAAGTACTACCCTCTCATAGAAGATTGGTGTAAGAGTAGTTGTTCTATTGCCTTTCATTCGGTGAGTGAGAGCTCCAAAGACCCAATTTCCCCCTTTCCTTATTCCTCACCTTCCCTCATTCCATTTACCTACGCCACCAGTTTGAGCAGATCTTTTGGTATGGTGGCCACCACTTCTGGATTCCACTGACTGTTTACCATCAGGCAGAGTGGAGTCACTTTGGTAGGTTATTATAAAAAAATATATTAAGTATGTTTTGTTCTGTTCAGGTTAGAATGGCCAGTACGTACGTTGTCGTTCAGTTTCGACGGTCGCCTCCTCGCGTCCGCTAGTGAAGACCATATTATCGATATTGGAGACACTGAGACTGGTATGTATAAATCAATATTAGTACTGAACCAATTTCACCCCTTTCCTTTTTCCTCACCTACCTCATTCCCTTCACGGTATCATCGGTCATCACCTTCCCTCTAATATGGCGAAGGTGATGATGGCTGGTCTGTGCGTCATGCTCGTGAACGGGTGCTACCTGGGATGACTGGTCAATCTTGGCATGGCATACATTTAATACTTAATTCAGTATTACCTTGTAGTTCAATATGACTAGGAAATGTATTTACTTTTTTTAATTTTAATTAATATACGTAGTCAAATTACTATACTAGATGAAACTAAATAATTGAAGTCATCTATTTTCGTTTCTTTTCTTTTTTTAAAAATGTTATTAAATAATCAGTTGTTTTGTAATAATTACTTTGTATGGTTCTTTGGTTGCGTTGATGTGTTAAAATTGTAATTATCTGGCGATTGAAAAGAGTGGCGTGAGTTTCTTGCCAGTTCTTCTCACAGCTCTACCTCGTCAGCGAACTGGCTGTAGGTTAATTAGCTGATTTCATGTAATTTGACTTTTCATAAGTATCATTCTTTATGATCAAAATGAAATAAATACTTTAACTAAAAAAAAATGTCATGATGGATTAAAACTTTAATGTATGTGCTGAGAGAGCCGGCAAGCTAAATACCTTAAGTCTCCCCTTTCTCCCTATATAGGCAAAGGTTTCGTTGTGTTATCTAATCATTATTTTTGCAATCCCAGGCAATAGCCATGCCTATAGGTTATTACCATTTACCATCAGGTGGGCCATATACTTGTTTGCCATCAAAGTTTTATAAACAACAGTAACAGCGAGAACGAATAAACCAAACACTTAACTGCAGAATTCAACTTATATCATGTAGGTAGGTTAATTGGCTGACATTTTGTTAATTCAATCAACCTAAATGAATAAATATATTTTGATTTAATTAGAAGATTCCTAAAATTATGATATTTCTTTCAGGTGAGAAAGTAGCAGAAATACCGGTGCAAGCATCAACATTCACAGTAGCGTGGCATCCCTCTAGATACTTGGTAGCGTTCGCGTGCGAGGACAAGGAGCCGCCCGAACGTAAGAGGGACGCGGGGAACTTGAAACTGTGGGGGTTACCTAGCGATAAGTAGCACTATACACAAATAACCTCCTGAGATACCGCATTAAGGACAACATATACACAACTCATATTGGCTTTCGCTAGCATAACAATAAGGGAGTTTAGAAAAAATTTCGCCACCAGTTGGCGCCACTTGCACTTTTACATTGGCCCAATCAGGAGATTACTTTCAAAAAGCGCTTGACAGCTAGACCTGACGCGTCGGTGCTGCCCTATTGTAGGCGCCATTTTAGAAAACCCTCTCAGCAATTATCTTTTGTCCATATACACGTGAATTATCCGTTTTGTAAATTAAACATTTCAATTTCCGAAATGAAAACTGAAAAAAAATCGTTTTGATAGCGCTGTCAAAATGGAAGACCTTTTACTAAAGTGGCGCCAACTGTTGGCGAAAAGTTTTCTCTTCATTGACGCTTGTACGTCATAGTGTTGTGATTTAAAATAAATAAATTTTAATGCGGTATCTATTAGTGAGTAATCTATGAGGCGTGTATTAACTCAACCGTTCTAAAGTTAGCGCTAGTGGCGCCGCAGCTAACCTTTTGGGAACTAATTTTGAGAGGAAACAAGTTTTTAATGCATTTTTTGTATGTGAGAATTGACAGACTAAAATAAAATGTAAATAATTTATTATTAAGGACATTAAATAAAATAAACAAAACACATTGATTTGTTTAATTAAATACGATACAAAATATACATACATGTTATCAAAATCTACTTCTTACAATAGTATGGTAAACAATTCGAGTGATGATCTTTGTAACTCCCACAGCCAAATTAACAAAGATTTATAATATATATCATCGAGGTCTGTTTTCGGTGGCATACAGTCTATTAATATCAATTAGATCTGACATAAAAGCCCCTAAAAGATTTCACATACACTACATACAGGGTAGGACAACAGATACAACTCACACTTGAGGTCAAATCTTGACCATGAAGTAGCCAATCACAGCGCGTACGTTCCGCGCCTCCCATTTCAGCCTATTTCATTATTTACTAGCATTAACGTTTTATTGAACAAATAAAACGTTAATATCAATATAATATTGGTACCAGGAAGCCTATTACCACCTCTTATAGCAGCATTATTTAAATGTTATTTTGTTTTGTCTTTTTCTTTTGTAACATTAAAAACAAGGACGGAGACAAAGTAAGGTTATATTAAGATTGCTAGGTTGTGGTGCCCGTTTTAGGGGATAATGTGACTATATTTTTACCAGGCCTCAATCTGCATCCTGCCCAGATCTTCCAAGGTCCTCATTATATCTTTAGCTTCTTCTAACGTATACCCTCCACAATCACTGATGACATATTCGATGACAGCGTCTTTTACATTATCGGGCATGTTTTTAGCGTTGCCAGATATAAATATATGGGCGTTATTGTTAATTAAATGCCAGAATAGTTTACGGTGTTCAGATATTTTGTGTTGGACGTATCTGTAAAGTATATAAGACATACATTTAGGCCTCTTGCCCTCTTTAGGCCCGAACAGATGTGCGGAGCTGTCTCAATATAACCAATAGAACTAGAAACTCCGCTCCGCTCAGTACGCGCCATATCTATTGGTCTTATTAGCACAGCTACGTACATCTCCGCGTTGGTGGAGTTCGGGCCTTACTTTTACTTAACTTTTGTTCATACTTTAACACAACAACTACAGCACGCCATCTAGACCCAAAGTAAGCAATGTTACAGCCTGTGTTACGGGTTCTAGAATGCAGATAAACATACTTACACTTTTTTATTGTAAATACATACACATTATACATAGAAACACCAAGATTAAAGCAAGTAGTCATGCTCATGCACACAAATTTGTACCGTGCGGAAATCGAACCCGCGACCTCTGCGTAGTAGTCTTGACACAGAAGCACCGAACTACAGAGGTAGTCATTTAGCTGTTAAGAATGAGAGTGTTTAAGAAAATTTTCGCCACCAGTTGGCGCCACTTTGGTAAAAGTCTTCCATTTTGACAGCACTATAAAAAAAAAAAGAAATTTGCTGAGAGGGTTTTCTAAAATGGCGCCCACAAGGGGGCAGCACCGACGCGTCAAGTCTAGCTGTCAAGCGCTTTTTGAATTGATTGGTCTCAGTGGCGAAAATTTTCTTAAACACCACATTAATAAGTATTATATGCTTCTACTTACACTTTATTTTCTTGATCTCTTGAGAAAGCGCAATACAAGCTCAATTTATCTTCCTCTACCATCCTTTCCAACTCCTTCCTACAATGAAAGTCCTTCTCCTTATATCTACTGCCAAAGATCAGATGTAATGTATCTTTGGAAGCTGTATTGTGATAATCTCTCTCTTGTAATAAACTTCTGAATGGCGCTAGTCCTGTGCCGGGCCCGATTAATATATGTGGTATAGTCTAAAAGCAGGAAATAATACCTATACTGTAACGTCAGTATTATTGTGATGGTTCCACAGCCAACTACAGGAGTATGTAGTATAAAGGAAATTATTTAATACAGAACGAGCAACAGCGCGTTTTATAAGGCGGAAAATTGTCTAATATAGCGGCCAGGAAGAAGGTATAATATGTTAAGTCACACCCAAAACTGGTTAATATAGCTAGTGACATATACCCGAAAAACACAAGAAACCCAAACAGAATTGTATTTTCAAAGATACCTAAGACTACTATGTACCTGAAAAATTGCACCGCAATGTGTGGTCGTATTTTTAACGCTATACCAGACCATTTTAAACAGCTACCTTACATCTTATTTTGTAAAAAGCTTAAGCTCTGGTTGTTGGAAAAATCTTACTACTCAGTGTCACAATTAATTAAATAAGAAAATTGTATTATTTTTGACTAGAATTTTGAATGACATCAATATGAATGGCAAATTATTTTAATATGTAGTGTTTTTAATGCATGTCTAAAATGTTTTTGTAACCAAATATTTGCATGTCAGAAAACTGACAAAATGTATCAGGACTTTTTATTTTTCTCAAACATGTTTTGTTTTTGACACACATGTACCATCTATATGTACCTACATTTTGAGCAAATAAACTATCTTATCTTATCTTATCTTATAAATAATTTCAGCCAGAAACCTCTTCTAATAAATAAACTTTTTTTTTGTTATAATCTATGCGTGGCAGACAGATTCCCTCAGGCTGAGAAGGACAACTGCCTAAAATGACAACTTCCGAACGAGTGCATGAAGTGGTGGTTTAAAAATACCTTTTTAAAATGTTGCCAAAATTAAATCTGCCATAGTTTCTAAACCAAGAAATATTCTACTTTCTACTAATATTATAAATGGGAGAGTTTGTGTGTATGTGTATATGTGTGTTTGTTACCACTTAGCGGCTGAGTGAATTTCGATGAAAATTGGTATTTAAATAGATTCGGTGCCGGAGACGGACGACTACTTTTTATCCCGAAAATTGCTCTGTCTCCCGAAGGAAACAAAATACTTTTAAGGCGCAGGCGAAGTCGTGGCTAGCAGCTAATTTCAACACAAATTTCTCAGATATGCACAAATATCTTTAAAAACCTGTAAAATAACAATCATTTCACTTACTTTATCATCAGGAAAAACAAAAGTTCCTTGCTTAATCCATCCATAGATCTTACTACCAATTAGTAAATCTTTTAACCAATTCGAAGTAAGGCCTAGTCTGGGTTTTTTCAGTTGGGTTCTATAGTTCACTACAGCGACTAGAATGTCGATGTTATGTCCGTGGAATGGTAAACAACTGCTTGCAATGGAAAAGGACCGAGGTTTAATTGTAAAGAATAACTCGAATAACACTTCGAGGGTTAATTTTGATGCTGATTTATGGAAGTCGTGGAGGACCTGAAAGAGGTATTTACTGTTAGTCTGCTTTCTCTCATTGCTGGGCAAAGGTTTCAGCACGATCTCTTGGCTCCTCGGTCAGACCAAGATCTATTTAAAACTAGACGTCCTCGCTTTGCTTCGGTGTTAAAAATTTCATTCAGTCTTACAACAACGCCTATGGATATTATCATAGCAATAGTATCGTATTGCGTCATTAAAATATTAAAAATTAAATTTTGAAAATGGCTAAAGAAATATATTAAACATAAGAAAATACAGTTTGAGTTACCCGTCATATTTATAGCACTCTAAAATTTTTTTGAAATCTGTTACGTAAATCTCAAGTTAAATCGAAACAAACAAACAAACATACAAAAAATCAAATCTTTTATCTTTATTATATTAGTTTACGATATTGTAGCAGTAATAAATCTATTATATTATATTTGGTTGTTTGTTTGAACGCGCTAATCTCTGCAACTACAAGTCGGATTTGAAAAATTATTTTAGCGTATGATAGCCCAGTTCTCGAGGAAGGTTATAGACTATGTAACATCACGCTACTGGCGACGGGAGCAGAGGTGAAACAGCGCCGCAGAAAGCTAGTATTACAATAAACTACTAAACATTACCTCAAGAATCGTCCTCCTAGGGCGTCTACAATAGTTCAACCAATCCTCCTGTCCTTCAGGCGAGCTGAGCTCAATACATTTGTCTCTTTCTAGCGTATCCTCCGAAACCTGTGCTAGAAGAGAGAAGACGTATTGTGTCGGATAGCATCGTAAATCCCAATATTGTTCAGCTATTTCGTAAACCGTTAGTTGTTGTTGAAGAAATTCTGGTACAGGCATTTCTGTAATCAAAGTTTGTTCGGTTGTTTAAAGTATACTTACAAAGAAAAAAAAACTATTCATTCTGTGCTCACAAAATACAGATTAAAATATGAATTTTGACTGGCCTGTTGGTCTAGTGGTTAGTGACCCTGACTGCTAAGCCGGAGGTCGTGGGTTCGATTCCCACCCAGGACAAATCTTTGTGTGATGAGCATGATTGTTTGTTCTGTGTCTGGGTGTAATTTATCTATAATATGTATGTATTTACAAAAAAAAAAAAAAGAATGTATTTAAGTAGTATATCAGTGTTGTTTAGTATCCATAACACAAGCATATATAATTGCTTAATTTGGGGCTAGATGGCGCTGTGTGAATGTGGTAGAATATTATTATTATTATATTATATTATTATATAATTAATAAAACATTATGAAAGAAGAAAAAAAAAACAATAGTGAGTCAGAATAGGAACTTCTCTTATCAGCTATGGTTTTAAACCATAGCGCTGATAAGAATATCGTATACATGGTATTTATCATAAGGGTAAACTGATAATATGTAAGTCGATTAGTGAAGTATCTCTATTTCAAAAAAGACCATAGACAAAACACCCGTAAACGAGCGACGGACGTGTGTATGAAAAGATTAATGAATGTTGAAGAGGCAAAAGGAGGTATTTTGGATCGCAGCAAATGGCGTTCTATAGTCTCTGCTTACCCCATTAAAGTTATGTATGTATGTACCAAAGTCAAATTATCCAGATCATTTCTTGTTTTGCTTGCGGGTAGCGCCTGTGTCCAATTTGATCCTGAAGCTTTCGAGGTCCATCAGAAGTGACTACTAATGACTACACAATTACTAGGTCTCCATTGGTTATAAGAAATATAGATACTTACATAATATTCTTATTCTCAAAAACTTATGGCGGCTGGGAAAGGGGTAGGGGAAAGGAATGAGAAAGGTGAGGAAAAAGGAAAGAGGAAAGGGGAGAAATTGGGCCACCGACTCTCATTTGCCGAACGAAACGCAATAGTACGCATACTACTACTCTTATATCGATCTTCTATGGGAGGATAGTACTTCTCCGGACGATCTGATTCATTCATGCTGAAACCAGCGTGGATCTACTACGAACTTGTTCCAACCTCGGGAACGAGTTCAAAGTTTTATATGTAGTCTCATAAGTAGCCCAGATAACTGCGTTACATTCCATTTGACTACTATCAAAGCATTATACAGGCGGCAATGCCGTTTGTATAACAATACAGTTAGAATAAGTATGTAACCTAACAGTAGCGGATCTAAGTCAAAGTCAAAGTCAAAGTATTTATTTCATTTTGATCACAGAATGATACTTATGAAAAGTCAAATTACATGAAGTCAGCTAATTAACCTACAGCCTGTTCGCTGTCGAGGTAGAGCTGTGAGAACTGGCAAGAAACTCACGCCACTCTTTTCAATCGCCAGATAATTACAATTTTTTGTATGTGTTAACAATTTTAACACATCAACGCAACCAAAGAACCTTACAAAGTAATTATTACAAAACAACTAATTATTTAATAACATTTTTGAAAAAAGAAAAGAAACGAAAATAGAGGATTTCAATTATTTAGTTTCATCTAGTATGGTAATTTGACTACGTATTTTAATGAAAATTAAAAAAAAAGAAGAATCAATCAAGAAAAATCAAAAATCTAGAATTTGGGATTGGGTTGTGGTGGGTATGAGAGGATTGGTATGAACAGGCTGTTTTATGCAACCACACGACTGTGCGCGTATTTTGGGTGGGTGGGCTTTGATCACTCGATCCATCCCAGCTCCTCATATAAGCACAATGCACCCCCTCTCTCCTCCTCCCCCAAGAGCCGCTAGTATAACCCAACTTCGAATCTAAATCTTACTAATATGTGTGTGTTTGTTATTACTTAGTCCCTAAACGGCTTAACCGATGTAAATAATCTATTTACATACCAATTTTAATCGGTGCCAGAGATAGGCTACTTTTTAAAACGAAAACATATTTCACGCGCGTTCGAAGCCGTGGGGCACAGCTAGTAGTAAAATAAATCACTAAATACATCAAATATTAATTTATTCATCCTCCTGCCACCCATCTTCTAAACTCAAGAAGCGTCTCTTGCTAGCCGTGTTCATGTATGGACGTAAAGCCCACTCAGTATCCGCCGCGTCCAGAGACTCCAGAGTGCCCAGCTTTATACTGTATAATTTCATTTGAAAACGGGGACCTATTTCTGATAAGTCTATGTCTTTGCCTGCCTGGAAAAAAATAGTGAAATATAGACATACTTTTTTCTTAAGGTAAGCTTTTTTATACAACTTTGGTGGCAAACAAGCATATATATCCCCCACTTAATAGTAAGGCCGGTATTACATTATCATATAAATATGATTTCATATCTGTCAAATTCTATGATCATAGTTCGACAACTCTCAAACTATGATCATAGATAATCACATGTAGTTATTATACCGTCATATGTTCTTCATTTAAAAATGACATATACATCTTTGATCATATTTCTATGATAGTCTAATAGCGGTCTCTGTAGGTTACCACAGATTCACAGAGGTGGGTGTTCATAGTCAAAGTCAAAGCATTTATTTCATTTAGATCATAAAGTATGATGCTTATGAAAAGTCAACATTACATTTTGTCAGCCAATTGACCTACAGCCAGTTCGCTGACGAGGTAGAGCTGTGAGAAGAACTGGCAAGAAACTCACGCCACTCATTTCAATCGCCAGATAATTACAGTTATTTGAATGAGTTACAATTTAAACACTCAACGCAACCAAAGAACCATACAAAGTAATTATTACAAATTAACTAATTAATATAATACTAAGATTAAAGAAAGAAAACGAGGATTTCAATTATTTAGTTTCAACTAGTATGGTAATTTGACTACGTATTTTAATTAAACTGGTAAATGCACCCCCTGGTCACATTGATTATAGTCGCATAACCTGTAGACATGTTTAAAAAATATAGGACTAATTTTAAATAAAAGAAAAAAATCGGTTCATAAATGAGCGAGTTCTGTGGTAACAAACATACAAAAAAAACCTCCTTCTTTTTGAAGTTGGTTAAAAAACTAATAAATAAATCAGTGCTGTATTTAGGCTGCAAATAGTCACATGTTACTAATATATTATGAGGAAAAACATGATGATACCTAGACTAAAAAACAGATTTTTTTTATACTGTTTTTATCTCAAGGATCGCAGTGCTAAAGCCCTTTGACGACAAGAAAAAATATTACTTTATAAAATACCTTTCTATATGTATGTTGTCTGAAGCATATATAATCATCGTGATTGGCGAAAGTGATCACCCTTTTAGAATCAGGCTTGGGCACAGGGAATAGGTACTTCAGTATACTCATTGTTCTTAGACCTGTAACAATACAAAATTATGGTATACAAGCATGAATGGGCTGGATCGACCGGGAAAGTACTACCCCCCATAGAAGATCGACGTAAGAATATTAGTTTTCATGCTAATGTGTTTCGTTCTGTGAGTGACAGCGCCGGCAGCCTGAATACCCCCTCGGTCCTCTTCCTTTTCCCCTTCTTCGTGGTCGGCAACGGCCTGGTTGTGTTCTCTAAGCATTGTTACTTCTGCGATGCTTGGAAAACACAGACATCTCTATAGGTTACGGTTACCAATTACCATCAGGTGGGCCGTATGCTGAAGGCCACCATGCCAGCAATTTGAGACAATGACTTTGGGGATGGTGGCCTGGATCAGTACTAGCAAAGTTTTTTTTTTTTTTTTTTTTTTTTTTTTTTTTTTTTTTTTTATATATTAGTCTACCAAAGTGACTCCACCCCGCCTGATGGTAAGCAGTCAGTGGAATCCAGAAGTGGTGGCCACCATACCAAAAGCCATAGTCTTAAACTGCTGGTATGGTGGCCTCCACTATGGCGGCTGGGAAAGGGGGTTAGGGGAAGGGAATGAGGGAGGTAAGGAAAGGGGAAAGGGGAGAAGTTGGGCCTCCGGTGCTCTCACTCACCGAGCGAAACGCAGTAGTACGGATACTACTACTCTTAAGTCGATCTTCTATGAGAGGGTAGTACTTCCCCGGACGATCCGGCCCATTCATGCTGAAACCAGCGTGGATCTACTACCGTAAAAAGATACCTTTATAAAAATATTTTATTTTACTATTTACACTTTTAAATAAAAAGTACAATACTTACCAAGTTCCGTCTTAAAGTTATGAAACACTAAATGCGGGTATTGTTCACTCATGGGTCCTATATCTGGTATGTCGTGGCGCATCACCACTCCAGATAATGTGAAGGATGCTGTAGGACCGTATGGTAGGTGACAGATTACCTGTAACAATAGATTACATGAAATTATAATGACTATGATCTAGGTCATGGGTGTTATCTTGTGGCCCGCAGACATTTCGAAAAAAAATTGATTTGTAAAAATTCACAGATTTTGAGCCTCAAACGACAATCGAGCACATTGTAAACGAAGTCAGGAAAATGTTGTTGCTAAGCGACTTTCTCGAATAACTCTTTTTGCACTTTACAGCTCTGAACTACTTCTGTACATTATATAAAATTTGGTAGTGCGGCCGGCAGGGCAATCCTTTTTCTGAAATTTGGCCCCGACTGCCTAAAAGGTTGGCCACCCATGATCTAGGTGTTGCAGTTGGTACCCCCATTGTGTTGTTGATAAACGTAAATATATACCATAATGCTATTTTTCTCTGAAGGTAGGCGGGATTGTTTTTTTTTTAATACACAACTTTTTGATTGTTTTGTTATTGACATAAATTTCAAGCTAATTAACTCAATTTCTTTAACCAAGCCGAGACACTGTCGAACTAATTCTTTTAAAGTACACTTCACAGAGACTGTATAATATACAATCAGTATATATTATGTAATTATTAATATTTTAGATTTATGGCCAGAAAATATTTTGTATACATAATTTAATAGCAGTTATAAAACTTACCAAACTGTCAGGCACGCCTCTATGTTCATGTACTACAATAAAGTCTGTCACTTCATTAGCTCTGCACGCATGAATCAACTGTGACATCTCATAGCCGCCACGGTTCATGCGTTGACTATTGGGGAATATTAATCTGAAAATATATAAGGTAATTAGTACCTTGCGAAATTGATTTGCCTCAAATAGAAGCCATATGGTTGTTTAATATTTGCATAATTACACATTATAAGGCCACTTAGCCCGCTGAGTTAAAGATAAAATAAAAATATGACTGGTAACGTTATTGCCTACAAACTTGTGTTGTAGTTGTCTCTTACAACACCCATAGGAATAAACTGCTTGCATATTCTATAACAAGAATCCCACAAATGGCTCCCTTTTCAGTTATTACTGTACTCTTGACAGATTTGTTGTAGTTATCATGTAGTATTCTGTAGGATGATGTACTTCACAATCCATACTTAATATTATAAATGCAAAAGTAACTCTGTCTGTCTGTTACGCTTTCACGTCTAAACCACTGAACCGATTTTGATGAAATTTAGTATATAGATAGATTAGACCTTGGGGAACAACATAGGTTATAGGGGTTAAAAGTTTGTATGAAAAATTGTCAATGTAAACAGAGATATAACCGACATTCATGTGGGCAGAGCTGTGGACAACAGCTAGTGCTTCATAACTTCCCCTGCTAGAGATTATTCTGCTCAAACAACCAGGTAATATAATTATAAAATCAAATATGTGACAAACCTAAGTTCCTTAACAAACATCTTAAGCCTAGCACTAGGCTCTCTGGATGTAGTGATCATAATCTTGGGGTCCTCAACACCAGCATATCTGTACTCATCATCCTGCGTGTTCAATGTGTTTGCTCCTCCACTAAAGCCACCAATTACTGCCGCTCTTTCTGGACCTACAAGTATGTTTGTTAGTAGATTTTTTTGAAACAAGTGTATCAAATGCTAAGTACAGTCTAAGCTTATTTAACTTGTATTCTGCAGCATTTTCTAAAAAATATTTAATATTGTCAGAGCTCAGCACAAAAGTTAGATGCACTACCCCATGCCTACTGTAGCATTTTATTTTCATACACTATTGTGTACTACTTGGCCTTTGTTTTCTACCACCGACCTTTTATCATTGTTAAAGTTCAGAGCCCAGTCATTGCATATAGGCGAAATAAATATGGTATTTGTATATAACCTCCTTAAGTTTTTAAGGAGGCCTATGTCCAGGGTCGTGGACGTCTTACGAGTGATATAATGATCATGAAGACACAAAAGATCGCTTACCTTTATCTTCATAATCTATCCTTTTTTGTAAAGCGAGCGCTTCTTTCCTCAGATCGCCATGGATAGGAATGTTTTCTTCCAAACTTCTCTTCAGTTGATCTTTTTTAGCTTGTATACTTTTTTGTTTGTCCTCTGCGGTTTTTCTGTACAAATACTCACGGCGCAAACGCGCCTGTCGTCGCAACATTATGTATTTTTATGATACTTTACTTATGTACACAACTTTGATTTTCTTTTTATTTTAGGGTAAACCTTTGGGGTAAACACGAACGCGTGAATGCACAAATAGAAATGACGTCTGTCAGTTAAGAAAGTAAGCACGTGTTGATTTTGACATTGACGTAAAACGTTTAGTT
Organism: Parascotia fuliginaria; assembly: GCA_963082885.1. Lineage (NCBI taxonomy): Eukaryota > Metazoa > Arthropoda > Insecta > Lepidoptera > Erebidae > Parascotia > Parascotia fuliginaria. Next base: position 10,168,813 of record OY720194.1, on the reverse strand, counting down.
GATACTTTAAATTAGTTCTGTTATTAAAAATATGTTTTTAGTAAAATACAATGAGCAGCTGAAATTATTTACTAAATTTAATAAAGAAACATTTTTTTTATTTATTTGTAACTTTTGTAAATGTTTTTGATCTTTGTCCGAATACAAATTCGACGAATATAACTACACGCAAAATGTTTCGTTCAGAAATAAAAACGTAACAAAAGATAGTAAAACAAATTATAATGTGTACCTTCATGATATTCTTGTACCAGCAATTTGTAATTAGGTTTTATATCAATATTATGCTGCTCAAATATGCCAAACAAGTCGGCGATATCTTCTCTGGAGTTTCGAGGTCGAATATTGAAGACATCCCCAGGTTTATAATGCAATTCAGTATCACTGGCAGCTCTTAAAGTCATCAATCTAACATCCTGAAAAGGTTTTAATAAAATAAGTCATACTCAATAAAAGTACCTACGGGATAACTTTAAAATGTATTTATGATAAAGAACTTACTTGAAAATGTGTTTCACAAGTAGTTCTTTCATTTCTCTCTACTTCTAATAGGCATGCTCCTAAATAGGTATCCTTCACCCCTTTATCAAAATAAATATCTTTGGAAAGGCCATTATGCACAATATCTTTGGTATTTTTTATCAGTGAGACTTTCCATCTTGGTATAAAAGTGGATTTTATATTGTCTGTCTGAATATGAGGATAGTAAAGTTTTAATTTTGACCAGAAGTCTTTGATCCACGGTGCCATGACTGCATCATGGCCTAAGTCATGTTGGTAGTCACACAGTCCTGAAAAATAAAAGTAAAATATATAGTGTACAGTCATCATTTCTTTTTATGGCTATTAAAACAACTTCACTCAGCCTGATGGTAAGCGGTCAGTGAGGTTTAAGAGAGGTGGACACCATACACCATTCCTAATATGTCATGATTTCATAGAGTTGTTTTCACATTTTTTAAGACACCATTTAGTTACCTGGCTGTTTGAATTTTATAATAATGTGGTTTATACAGAGATAAATTGCGTAAATTTTAAATAAAGATGGCATGGTAAAGCTACTAGACATTTCTGTCTTAGAACCTTATTTTAAATTTGATTGTGGTTTCTTTAATCATAGTTCTTGGTGATAAAAAACAATGATGGTGGTTTCTATCTTTGTAGTCAAGATTATACTTGCCATAGAAGATTTAAATATAATGAATATTGCAAGTTCAATGTTTTATTGAAAAATTATGTTCGTAATGTGCAAGGCTAGTATACTTTGCACATTACTGACATCAAGTATCTTAATCAATAAGCCATCGCAACAATATTTTGAATTTTAACTACATATATACAGGATTAGAATATTCTATATATATGTATTTTATGTGATAATGGGCTATTTTAGAAGTTTCATGATTGAGCACATTGTGTTGTATTATAAATAAATAGATTTACTTCAGTATATTTTGAGGTACATATTTTATAGTTATACTCCTATAGTGAAGTGTAAGATAAAGTAATGGCTAAGATAAACTTCAAAGTACTTTTTAGGACGCACAATATCTCGTGATTCGTGATAAGATTACGATTAGTTAGAAAACAAACATAATGTGATTAAAAACAATTTATAAATTAAGAAATAAAATAGAAAAGGGAATTATAGTCATACCTATGTCAAGTAGAGGCGTTGCCCCCAACTGCATTAATCTTTTATGTAGCTTCTTTGCAGTAAAATTAAATTTAAGATACGTAGAATCACCAAAGCCTAGAACACCATACTTCAACTTCGCCAAAGAATTCGAAGGCAGATTTCTTCGCAAGAGAAACTTCCAGAACCTCTTCATATTATCCGGCTCATCACCCTGACCGGTGGTAGCCACTACGAATATTGCGAATTCTTCATGAATAAGCCTTGGTATAGGATAATCGTCTAATGCTTGAACCGGTCCTCGAAAACCCAAAATTTTAGTTGTACGCCAAATTCTTTCGGCTGCTTCTTGAGCCGTGAATGTCTGGCTACCGTATAATACGATAACTCTGCCTGGTTCACTCATTTTTGAATAAAAGTTTCAGTTTAAAAGACAAGGCAGTGCACATTAAAATTTTATCAGCTGTTTACTATTACTACTTCTTTCATTGAAAATTGACAATGACATTTGGCATTAATGACAACTAGCTTTTACATTTCAGAACAAGGACTTGATCATGTAGATACGGATGAAAGAAAGTAGTTCCACAAAAGCGGCGCTATTAGCTACATTCGATTCTTGTTCTCTGTGATTCGCGCAAATTCAAAATGGTTCTAAAATAACGATGAACATTACAGTTATTTGTTTAAACATTACAATTAAAAACCAGGACATCATTGAAGATTTGCTTATAATGCTGAATTTATTTATTTAGTTATCTGATGGCAGAGTGGTTAGGTCTTTGTCGCACGATGCCAGTGTCTGATGAATTGATGGAGTCAGCTCAACTTCTTAGAGAGCTGTATAGAAGTAAAAGTAAAAGCATAGGTCAGCTTAATGGTTGAGCAGTTGAGCTAATTTTTTATTGTGTTGTTCACGTTTGGTGTTAAACGTCATCCCACAGAAATAAATCCACGTCATGCCGTTTAGTGTAGAACGATGGTTTGGTAGATGGAGCAGCACGAAGCACGCTTAGAAAATACTCATGTTGAGCTCATCAGGAAATGAGACGATGGCAATATTTGTTTTTATTGACCCTACTTACATTGCCAATCATATTATCAACGAGAACGTAGTAGCGTACAATGTTTCTATTGAGCGAGATGATATTGCGGTGGCATGGTGCTCAAGCAGCTTTTGTAGTAATTAAAAAGTAGATATTAACAAGCTCCATCTTATTTCATTTCAGCTTCATCATAACTAATTATTATCAGCCGAAAGACGTCCACTTTTCGACATAGCCTTCCCCAGTTTTTGCCACTTTGGCCGATCGTGAGCCGCTCTCATTCAAGATAACTCCCGCGGTAGGGAATAAGCCCTGCGCCGCGGAGAACTTTACAAACATTCGACAACATTCAACACACGACATAAAGTACACGCAGTCGCAGACTCAGAACAAATATTTTATGGATCACACAACATACTTAATTTCCTGTATGGGCATTGAACCCACTGCCTCCTGAACAGTCAGTTGCGCGCCCGCTGCGCCTAGGCATTTGGTTTGAATCAGAATGACACGGACCATAGTGTCTGACTAGTCCATATTATACAGACTTGATGATATGGTAAGAGTGTAGGTATGTAGAGATAGGTAACAGGATTATTTAATTTTGTAAGTGCATAAGTAGAATAATAATTTATTAGATAGGTACCTACATTAATCAAGAATGGCGAGGTAAGTACCTAATGTAAGTACGTCCCTACCTATTAATAATTCTGTAGTAGGTACCCGTTGAGAATAATGAGAAAGCTGTTGAAGCGAGATGCTTAATAGCTCCAACCCCGTTGCATCCCTCGTTCAATACTTCAGCATATAGTCCTCTCTATTACTCCTAGGGAAAGTAATCTTCCATTTCGCACTTATTTGGCGCACGGCAGTCTCGCAGCCCGTGTTGGCGGGCTAAGTCGTTCCGACGGAAAAACGCGGGAAACCGGTACAGTGTAGTGACCTTTGATTTGCGAATATATTTTAGTGAATTAAACAGAAAGAAATTGCATAATTATAACAAAATGTAAGTAAGATTTTTTAAGACAGTTTTATATCATAGTATTTTATTTATTTAATTTTTTTAACCGTTGACTTTTTGATCCCTTATTTAATGGAACTTTGACAATATTTCTTACTTTAGAGTTTACTAATAATTATTTTTTAAGAATATTCATAGCAAAAAAAAATGTCTGTGATTAAATCATATTAAAAAAAAAAAATTATACGAATGCGATGTCTAAAAAGTTGCGTGTTCTTTTACTTACCTATTTAATTTTTATAATTTTCTTTTATTCTTGTTAAAATAGTTAAATTGCTAATTAATCTTGTTTCATTCTAAAATCAGCGCAATAAATCACAGAAAACAATCTTATTTAGCTAATTTAATTTAATTTATTTTTGGAAAACCCTATTTCTTTGTCATTTTAGCTGTAAAAACTTTACCCTCTTTGACTGCGACAGTCGGGCATAAATAGATACAATTAGATACTTAGATAATTAAAAAGTATGAAATTGTCATAATGAAATGGTCATAATTGCGCTGGCTTTATGCAATTTTTTCCATAGGTTAGGTTGATATAAACTCCGGTAATTTCCCAGATAATTTACTTTAATTCTAAATGTTCATATACATTATCTGTGATGGGATAATATAATAACTAAATTAACTTTTTATTAACGTTCTAACGTTCATTTTTAATTTAGGAAATCGTGTTTCCCGCCTTAAGTCTGAGGTTGCGGCAGATGAAACACGTGGCATCATCGATTGGCCACCCCATCCCACAGATCTCGGTACCCTGTATAACCCCAAAATGTCTGTTACCTTTGACCCCGTGCGTCGTCGGCGCGGGGCCGGCCTCTCGCGATAGATACCTCGTTTGCGTAAACTGTTGCTAGTAAGATGGACAATCTTTTCTTCTTCAAATCTGAAAGTATTTTTAAATTAAATACGTTTAGCGTAATCGACGAGTTTTTATTTGGATACATACTTAACATAATTATGGTAAATGCACCAGTAATAGATAGATACCTAGATAGATATATCTTGTAGAATAGAAATAAGATACTATAATTAAATGTTAGCATTATTTGACCATAAACAACAGTCATCGAGTTATCAAATTATGAATTTATTGTAGCTTTATTCAAACCAGAATGATTTTATGTGCTTGGCTTAAGCATGACATTAAGATGAAAACACACTGTGTTATTTGTTAATAACAATAAAACCAATTGCGTGTTCTACATTAAATACAGCAGAACTGTAGATAAAACACAGGACCTTAAATTTTTTAATATGTATTGTACATATTGATTGAACAATCACTATGACGAAATTGCACAAATACTTGCTACAAATTTTCGCATAAAGTGTCCATTACTTACTTATTTTTCCTATATCTACGTAATCTGTATGATTCTGTTACCAAAGCAAAATGTAAGTACTTACCTAATTTAGTATAGGTACATAGGCGTTAGATTAACACCCGTAAGGCTTCTGAGGTTCATGATACGGTCTTTAGCGGTTTACATTTGGTAGGTATGCCACGTGCTTGTCTGTCACCAATAAAACATATACTTATATTTATGTTGTTTTATACAACTTATGAGACAAACAAGCAGCTCGACTGTTGGGAAAGTTGTTACCGTACCTACCCTAAGACATGGTTGAGTTCTATAAGTTGAAGAAAAATGTAAACAAAACAACCAAATGTGAAAGCAGAAGGAATGAGGTAGAAGAAGAAAAAGGAAGGACAACAAGAAATTACTCGAGTTTTTCAAATAAGAGGAAAATTAGAGATTAAAATTGCTATACCTACTGACTGGCATTAAGTATTCTGTCATACGCTTATCCATATTCTAAAGACCTTGGACAACAACATAGACTATCTTTTATCGCATATAAAAATGGCTTATACAGGTTGAAATAGGGGATGAAAGTTTGTATGGAAAATGCGATGTAACCGACATTTACGCGGGCAGAGCTGCGGTCAACAGCTAGTAGCTTTATAAATAATTATGACTAAAGAAAAACCGATGAATAAAGGCAAATTATTACATCCTGCTGGTCCATTTTAGGAAATGTATGGAACAGCAATAAATAGCCACAATGCTTGACAATTTGAATGATCGCGTTGAATGGATGTAATATATATGAGACGCCTGGAAGGTTTTGAAAGTATTTACAGAAACAACGTCGGAAAACATGCCCGTAAAGTTATATTCCAGTTCTAAATTACCGATTAGCCCTACCGAATATTTATTACAATACCTAATTTATCAGAATGTTGCATATTGTTCAGCAGTTTGCATTTTATTTTTAATTATATTGATACAGAGGCCTTGAACGCTCGATAAATGAGTGACTGACCTTCTTTAATTCTTCCTATCTGTCACTTTCTAAACGAATGAAAAGCCCTTGATCTTGTAGTAATACAATAAACTGCCGTTAGCATAAACGAACATGAAGATGACTATGATAAACTCAATTAATCATGGCTCCATCTCTAGTTTGTAATCTCTAAAATACATAAAAGTCGTTGAGTTTTAGTTGTCTGTTTCTTCGCTTACTTCTTGTAAACCACGCAACGGATTTTAATACGGTTTTCTCTGACGTTTAGACCATTTCTTCTAGAAGATTTATAGGTATAATACATGTATATTATAGTACAGAAAAGCCAAGAATTTTAACGTTTTCTAATTATGTCGTAAACCGACGTATGAAGCAGCGATTGCCAGTTCTACATATTTTGTCTATCGATATTATACAACTATTTTCAAAGTAAGGTCTTAAAATCAATATGCAGTTGATTGTTAGGTCAGTAGGACATCGCTATGACACCCTTACCAGTCATAAATTGCCAGTTATTCAGTAATAAATATAAAATGCTCTCGCACAGCTGAAGTTCTCATCATACCTATTTGTCTCCTGACGAATTAATTGGTTTATAATACAAATAATTGCAAGTGTATGGCATTGTAATAGCGAAAATGAAAGGAATAGGTACAAGCTCGATATTATCCTAGCAAAAAGTGCTTAAGTAAATGATAGAAAAAAAACATTTTAATAATAACTTTCATTTTCGGACCGTCTTAAGAGGGGTTTGCCCATGAAGCATCTTCTGGTTCGTTGTCGCTACTGCAGAATTTTTTGCTTTAAATCTTTCTGGGAGAAAAATTCTATTCATTTTAAGTTAGTTTACAAACTTTTAACTGTTTGTTAGTTACATAAGCGATAGTAACCTTAACCAACTGCCCATGTGAAGGTTTTACAATAACCTTGGATTTTAACTGTTTAGTTTAACTATCAGATCGATGGCGATATAACTGTCTAAGTGTCTAGATTGCTGCAAAATAGAAAAGAATAGGAAATAAACTGGGAGGATTGGTATTCTAATGCTATTGCATGCTGTAGGTACTTTGAATGAACATTGGCCTGCTACTGTTGCCACACAGAGATCTTGGTTCTGATTAACGTGTTACCGATATTGTTTTTTTCTTATTTCCTATATTTTATTTACGTGACATCTCTCTCTAATAATGGCATCCTAACTGGGGTAGAACCTCTCCCGTATGGAAGAAAGAAAAGGTAGGTAGGTTCGATATCCATACTTCCATACTAATATTATAAATGCGAAAGTAACATTGTCTGTCTGTCTGTTCCGCTTTCACGCCTAAACCACTGAACAGATTTTGATGAAATTTAGTACATAGAGATAGATTAGACCTCAGGAAACAACATAGGCTATCTATCTTGATATCTTGGGGGCAAAAGGTAGATAGTTATATTATTTATATTGTCTTCTTTCGTAATAAAAACACGATCTGTTTTGGGCTTTTATTTTAAATTATTCGATATGTAATAGGATTAAGAAACTTAAACTGTGATCTAGAGTAATGAATGACGTAAAATCCACAGAAGCACCCTATACTACACACAAAAATCTGAAGATTAAAATAATGAAATTAGTAGATCCACGCTAGTTTTAGCTTAAATTTTTTAATATGTAATATAATGTTTCATAATAACAATTTTGTACCTACTTTATACCTATTATGCATGAGGAGTTAGTCAGTAAGTGATTGTTACACATGTAAATGTATTTTCTCTAGCAATTAAGTTTAAATGTATTTGTGTAAACAATCATTAGTTAACCCAATAAATAAATTTAATAAATGGGGTGGTCTAAGCTTACAGAGCAGGTATATACCGACCTATTGACATCAAGTTACTAAGTTTCCTTACAATTAAACTGTGCAGAGAATGAGAGCGCTAAACGTCGAATTACCCGTCGATCCTCTTTTTATTTTTGTCTTCGTAATCCCCTCTGCCGCGGTCGGCAACTATTAACATCCCTAGCTATTATCTGGCGCAGGCGAGACCTCTGACGTAATACTTCAAGAATATCATGTATCTACGATTTTTTGTAATATATTAGCCTTAATAAATAAATAGGTGGAATCTTTTGGAGCCGACATGTGACGATATGTGATTATTTGATAAGGGACAGGGATTTTCCTCTGCATTTGTTATTTAGAAGTTGACAGGGGTTAGTACCTTACATTCTGAGAGTCCTGCGTTTTCGAGGGTGTTAAAGACACTTGGGGGAGGCTGCCTAGCAGTAGACATATTTCAGTTAATGATGAAGGGTAGTAATTCCAGTCTTGGAGCATAATTCGAATGTAATTTTTTTGTTTTTATTGGTGAAATTTGCTTTTCAAAAGTCATGTATCGCTTAATTAATTAGCCTTCTCTATTAGTTCTTCCCAGCTAGAGGAAATGTGACCTTACATCCTTTAGTAAAGAGCTAAAGGTCCTTAGAGCGATAGCGTAACCTTATAAATTTAAGAAAGAAACAGAAAACCTTTAAAATTCCCTGACTTAGGTAAATCCCAAAGGAGGCAACTATAACTACAACAATCAAAGGTAAAAATTCGTCAGCGTTCCACACTGACATCCTACCAATAATTAAACAATGATAACTAAAAATAGGTTGTATCGAACCACTCACCCTCGTGGAGTGAACCCCTGGCACAAATCTAGGTCATGGATAGCAGATGTGTCCATTGTATGGAGTGTAACAAAACATTGTTATTACCCCTTATGACGGAGTCGTACATGGAAATATTGAGAATTACGACTGAAAGAAATGACCCGGTATTATCATCCATACTATTATATAAAGCGGAAGTGTTTGTTTGTTTGTTTGAACGCGTTAATCTCTAGAACTACTAGTCGGATTTGGATAATTATTTTTGCGTATGATGGCTAGTTCTTGAAGAAGGTTATATGAAGAGCTAGCGAACAAAACGGGATAATTACACTTTTAGTCAAAATACTTTTTTTTAATCCGGTAGTTTTGGGCCTGCAGATTACGAATCTAAACTCATTTTCAATAAAAATAGCCTAAAACCCTACCTATTTAAATTGTATCCAAAGTTAGTGGTTTCGAACAAAACGGAATAATTGCACCTGTTGTTTTACTCCTCCTGTAAAATTTGGTGTCATGTAATTATCCCGTTTTGTTCGCCAGCTCCTCATATATAACATCAGGCTGCTGGCGACGGGAGCAGAGCAGTAACCTAAGACGCGGGAATAACCGCGCTGCGGAGATCTAGTTAAAAGATCACCAACCTCTGTAAGAAAGTACTAAACTGACGCATTGTTTATCAGTTGACCTACTGACTCGTGATAACTGTTGGCATCACGTCATACACTGATATTAATACATCTGATTGATTCCTCTTTTATACATATTATTTATTATCTACAGCATTTCATCATTATGTTATATACACAACCGAAATGACGTCCTGTGCTGTAAAATTTAGTTGCGTACGGGCACGGGGCCTTTTCCGTTTTATTTAAAATTTAGTTCATAAAATTAACACTAGAGACGCTGTTTATTATTTTACAATATATTACGTTTTTGCCCGACTGACGACTGAGCGTATGTATGTATGCATGTATGTAGGTATGTATGTATGTGAGTATTTAAGTCCTTTTGTTTGGCACTCTCTACAGCCTAAAAGGCTGGATGAATTTTAACGTATGAGGTGTCATTAGATTCGTATTGATTGTGGGAGTGACTTATGGTATATAAAATATCAATGTAGCGTCAATACAAGAAAATAAATGGATTTCTTTCTTTTCACTTTTATTTAGGCAGGCAGGCTTTTTGTTTTATAATAGTAATATCAGCCTATTTACTGTCCCACTGCAGGGCAAAGGCCTCTTCTCTAGAGAAGGTATGAGCATTAATCACCACGCTTGCTCAAGGCGGATTGGCAATTTCAGACATTTAAGTCCAGGTTTCCTCACGATGTTTTCCTTCACCGTCTGTCAGAAAATGTCCATGATAAACTTAGAAAGTACATATGATTTGAAAAATCACATTGGTACTTGCCCGGATTCGAACCCACTACCTCGTGTTTACGAAGCGGGTGCCTAATCCACTGGACCAGTTTGTTTTATAATAGTAGGTATATATTGCTTGTTATACTTTGCAATCGCTAGTTAAATCTAAGTTAAGATACATAATGTTTGTTTAAAACTACTTCACACGGAAGGGTTGCTAATTAATTATTACAGTGAATAATGAGAATTACCTTCCCGTATGAGATTAATATTTTTATTTAAATAAAAAAATTATATTAAACTTGTGCAATTCAGGAATCGTTAATAAACTAGTCAGCAGTATACAATTTGTTATTAAGACCTAAAGGGCTATTAATTATAGGTTCGATTCCCGTGGAAGGGCAAATATTTGTGTGATGAACATTTGTATTTGTCTTCAGTCTGGGTGTTTCCTATGTATTCTAAGTATGTATTTACAAAAAAAAAAGTATGAATATGTATTATATTTCAGTTACCTAGTACCCATAACACAAGCTCTGCTTAGCTTGGGACTAGATGACGGTGTGTGATAGTGTCCACATATTGTTATTATTATATTATATTATTAATCATTGCTATACCAGCTCGATCTTATTACTGCAGAGAAACAGCTTTTCTTTTAGAGTAGGTATGAACATTGATCGCCTGGTGCGCTAAATGCGGATTGGCGATTTCAGATTTTTAAAATAAGTCCAGGTTTCATCGTAATACAATCCAAATTACTTAATCAACTACGTCATTGCAATTTTTGAATGCTAAGTAAGTAGTTAACATATTTAATGTAAGTAAACCAATATTAGTGTCATTACAAAACAACTCCTCCGCCATTTTACTTATTATAAACATTCTAATAAACACAATGTTATTATCAATAATGTTCTTGAACTTATATTTATCTATTTCTTTGCATAGGTCATTAGAACGAGTTTCTTCGACATTCTATTTGTTATTAATTACAAATTACTTACTATTTGTCTGTAGTTATTAAGCAGACATGGATATTACGAGACATTTCTCCAAAATGGATACTGTCATTTATAATTCCACCGTGAATAAAAAAGAAACAAAAGAAAAAAAAAAGAAAACATATTTATTCAGGACAAGCACAAGGTTTATTCATTTTTTATACATTTGCCTTATTCATTTGCTTAAAGCCAAATTCATTTATTAATTTAGATCAAAAACCAAAGAGATGTCAGCTAATTTGCTGACAAATGCAGAACCGTGAGAAGAACAGACAAGAAACACAGACCGGAAAATATAAATTATTAAACAGTTAAATCAATTAGTTACAACTTATAGTACATGCAACGCGTAAAGCGTTATGCAAAATAATTATAAAATCAATCAACCTGGTTTAGAATGGTTAATTTTTAACAGCCGAGATGAAGAAGGACCTTTTATCTACTAAAGAATAGACCAAAACGACAATGTTGCTAATAATCAGTAAATATATTAGATATACTGAAGTATACTACACTAGTAGGCATAAAGACTTATCTGTGGTAGTGATTATGTAAGATGCGGGGTATTTGATGAAATTTATTGTACGGTTCAAAAATCTTAAGCCCACGGAACGCCACCAGCTGGCGCCTCTTCAACTGTCACATTGGGCCAATCAGTTGGGGTGTTTAGAAAAATATTTGTTTTGATAGCCCTGTCAAAATGAAAGACCTTTTACCAAAGTGTCGCCAACTGGTGGCGAAAATTTTTCCAAACACCCTTATTCTCTAGTTTAGTCTTTGCAAAAGACTAGAGAAGAACTAGAAAAAAAAAATACTAAAGCAGGACTAGGAAAAGGCATAGAGGAGTCACAACGTATGAGGAAAAGGCAGTTGTTTTATTTAACAAGCAATATATATTAAAAGTGAAAAGAATGGAACCTATTTTTTTTCTCATGCTAACGCTCTATATTTAAATTTTTATATATGTCACCCCCACAATCAATACGAATCTAATGACACTTCATACGTTAAAATCCATCAAGCCATTTAGCCATTTAGGCTGTAGAGCGTGCCAAAGAAATAGACATACATACTCACATACATACATACATACATACATACATACGCTCGAAAAATATTACCCTCTATAACTGCGTCAGTGGGGCAAAAACAGACCTAGCCATACCAAAAGAAATTCTTTTGATATACAATGTATTAGGTCTGTTTTATTCTAAACTAGCTGTTGCAGCAGCTCCGCTCGCGTGCGGATATATCGCACAATATACATATTTTTACTATCCTAAATTGACTGCACCGTTGGTCTAGTGGTTCGATTCCCGCGGAAGGCAAATATTTGTGTGATGAACATTTGTATTTGTCTTTAGTCTGGGTGTTTCCTATGTATTATAAGTATGTATTTACAAAAAAAGAAAAGTATGTATATGTATTATATTTCAGTTATCTAGTACCCATAACACAAGCTCTGCTTAGCTTGGGACTAGACGACAGTGTGTGATAGTGTCCACATATCATTATTATTAATCAACATGTTTACTTATATATTGACGATTTTTTATACAAGCTTTCATCCCCTATTTTAACCCCTTCTATGTTGTTCCGCGAGGTCTATTCTATCTCTTGGTTTAGTGGTTTAGGTGTGAAAGCGTACTTAACAGACAGACAGACAAAGCTACTTTTGCATTTATAATATTAAGTAGTATGGATTTCCATTTGCAACGGCTATTATTTTCTAATCATAGCAACTAGTGTACCAGTACATGTCTGCTTTTGTTTCTACATTGTAGAAGTTATTTATATTTAAATTATTCTACTTACAAATAAGTTTTTACGAGCTGACGATAATGACTAAATGTTACAATAATCACGTTGTCGTGAATATTAGAGAATTCATTTCGTTCACGCCTCTCTCCTTAATTGGGTAAGCAGAAACTATATAACGCCAACATACCTCCTTTGCCTCTTTGGCATTCATTAATCTTTTCAAACACACGCGTCGGTTACGGGTGCTTGTAATTCACATTATACAATACTAGCTGTTGCCCGCAGCTCCACCCGCGTCAATGTCGGTTATATCGCAAATTATATTATTTATATATTGACGATTTTTTAAACAAACTTTCATCCCTTATTTCAACCCCTTCAAGCTATATCTCGTGACAAAATATTGTCTATGTTGTTCCTTAAGGTCTAGTATATTAAAATTTCATCAAAATCAGTTCAGTAGTTTATGCGTGAAAGTGTAACAGACAGACAGACAGAGTTACTTTCGGATTATTAATATTAGTATGGATATGGATTATGCATATAGTGAGCGGTGTCGCTTATGCTGTGCGAGCGGACCGTACCTCATTAGCTCATCATCCAGCATACTGATGAATTTGTTGTAGCGATTACGTTTTATCTTATACAAACCTCATCGAGGTTTTAAGGAAAAAGTAAAATTACTTTAGAAATCAATACTTAACTACTACATAAATAAAATAAATTTATAGTTCGTGTCTGTTTTATGTTTGTCTAGTCTAGTCTACTATTACGAAATAAGAATTTAGCAGGTATTTGGCACGATTTATATGTTAATCTTCATTACAATATGCAAAGTGTACCGTTACGTTGAAGTGGTCCAAGTGGACGTCCTTGTGGGACCCCAATAATCGTTTCTTTCACAAACGCTCTTTGAATGTACGAGTAGGTCGACTGTTTGAGACACAAAAGACGTCTGGGAACAGAACTCTGTGATTTTCTCATGTGCCTCTTAAAAGGATTTTACTTTTGTTTGGAAATGGATCAAATGTTTTTTAAAAGATGAGTAAATTAAAACTCAATTATTTGTAGTTAATTGCAATTCAATAAGCTAAAAGACTACTTTGAGAAACTAGTACTACAAAAAAAACGACTAAAGTAAATAAAACATGCTACGGCAAAGTACATCTAATCTTTCCAACATCTAGATTCATTTTATCAAAACTTGTATCTTGCAGTTTTTGTTTCACGCCAGCATCAGAATCTAAGTGCGTAACTACTTCGTAGCATCGAGCTACGTAGCTACAAATTTCGTAGACATGCATCACATTGCCTTTATTGTTTTAATCAAATCAGATCGTAGCTGCAACCGGAACAGGCAGCTTAAATCTATTGTTGAAAGGAAGTCTTCAACTATCATATAGTTGAAGACTTCCTTTCAACAATAGATTTGATAAAATGACCTTGACTTTTAATTGATGCTCATCTAATCAGTATTCATTAAAGTCGTTTTTAGACTTTTTCTTGACTGTTTCTCCGTTAACTCCTTCAAAACCACACAACGGCTTTTAAGACATTTTTTTCGAAATGTTTTAAGTATTGCCTATTACTTAAAAAGTATAAAAGTGTCACGTGCAAAACGGGCAGGTTCTTATTCTATGTCTATCTGTACTAACATATAAAGCTAAAGTTTTTTTTAGTTTGCATGCGCTGAACTCTGGAACTACGAGTCAGATTTGCAAATTCTTTCTGCATTAAATAGCCCAATTCTTGAAGAAGATTTATTAGAGGCGGAACACTAATCAAAGATGTGTGTGACGCGAATGAAACTGCGCCGCGGGTAGCTGGTCTTAAATAATTTGCCGGTGATTATTCATGCGAGTGGTTAGACTTGTAAGACTTGTTTCGATTTAACGTTATGTGACGTTTTCCGTCACTATAACCTGTTGATACACCCACATTTTATGTGCTCTATTATATACAAGGTGACCTGTCAAATTGAAGGTTAAAATATTCGAAAAGGTCTATGTCCTGTACCTATAGTCGACTTTGGGCAGAAATGGTAATAAATAAATAATAATATGTTTTTAAGTGTTGCCTTATCTATAAATATAAGGACAAGCGAAGAGACGTTAATTAACAATTTGGATCTAAACATAATAAGCTTGCATCGAACGAGCGTTCTTGTCATAAAAGCAATATATTGTGTGTTTTTCGATTTGGCGATTAAATAGAACACCTTCGAACTTTAGACTATACCGAGTTAGTTTCCATACCATATTTTTATCAGACAGTAGAAACTTACTTTCGGGTATTTTTACACGGTCAGAAACATTTTATCAAGTATTTTTACACGGTCTTGTGCCCGTTCTATATTCTTGCTTGATTTTTAAACCCATTGACTTCATATTAGGTACTATTATAAAAGAATTCATTAGTATATTATTTAGTTATCTTTTAGTTTATCAACATTTATGTTTAATACTAATATTTTCCACACTAACTATATCCTTTTAGTGTTAGTTCGTCATATCTTGGTTGTTCACGTAACAAATCCTAATATAAGGCATTATCCAATCAGACAGCGTCCTGTGTCGCTGACCTACACAGATTAAGTAACTGTATAGCATTTATAGCGTTCTTTTATTTCTTCTAAAGCATGTTAGGTCGATTTTGTTGCTGTCCGAATATCTGATCTGATTAATCGAAATTCGTAGCTCTACGAAATCGCTTCTGGCATATTTTGAAAACTATTTTCTCCTAAAAATTTCTCTGTCACGTTGTATGTCACTGGCTTCAGAAGGTTATCAGGCGTAATAAGGTCTAACCATCGACTTTGCATTATGCATCAGTATCTAACCTAGAACTAGAATATAATATTGACAAAGATTACGGCAATTTTGAGACACCAAAATTTAATCAATAAGTAATTATTTTAAGTTAGTTTTAGTATTGTTAGGCAAATTAATTAACTATTTTAATTAGTTCGGTCCTATCTGTACTCGCTTCGTAAACATGAGGCAGCGAGTTCTAATCTGGACAAGTACCAATGTGATCTTTAAATCATACTTATGTACTTTCTAAGTTTATCTTGGACATTTCTGACTGAGGTTGAAGAAAAACATCGTGAGGAAATCTGAATTTAAAAGTCTGAAATTGCCAAACCGCCTTAAGCAAGCGTGGTGATTAATGCTCATGCCTTCTCTTTATGAGAACCGGCCTTTGCCCTGCAGTGGGACAGTAAAACAGGCTGGTATTATAATTAGTTATGTTACAAATTTCTGTCTTAAAAATGCTAACCACTCACCCATGGGTGTCGTACGAGATGGCTAAAAGATGATCGTCAATACCCGCGTACCAAATATCACCTTAAACAATTTCCGATCCGTGGTTAGATATAGCAATCTCCTTCCTTTGAAAGAGAAGTTAATGTTAGTTAATCAGCAGTTAATGTTTCTAGAACGATTAATAAGTAGTTACGGATCTAATTAAATAAAAAACTAACTCTGTCCTTTCTTTCGCAGGTCACGAAAATCAGACAAAAAACGCATATCACAAGACTGCGAAAGCATAAACTTGAAATCAGATCCCGAAATGGATCCTGAAAACAACAAGGAGGAGGGTGCTTTGGAAGCGAAGATGTCGTTGATGAATGGCATCACCGTAATCGTGGGGT
The DNA here is from genome assembly GCA_963082885.1 of Parascotia fuliginaria. NCBI lineage: Eukaryota > Metazoa > Arthropoda > Insecta > Lepidoptera > Erebidae > Parascotia > Parascotia fuliginaria. The sequence continues at coordinate 10,152,372 of OY720194.1, read as the reverse complement.
CCATCATTGGCAGTGGAATCTTCGTGTCACCAACTGGAGTACTGAAATATACCGGATCTGTGAACGCTAGTCTATTAGTTTGGGTCGCTTCGGGTGTGTTTAGTATGGTAAGTAGTTTTAATTAAGATACTTATATAGTCTATATCATAGATCAACTTTAGTACGAATTTGGTGAACCAAACAAGGATCTAGAAAAAACACCCTAAACTACTGTAAAAGGCATAACTCCTACTGATGAAATATATGGTAGCGGGCGACAGAGTTACCTGCGTTGTAGATGTCGATTTATTTCATATCCTCTCCTGCTGACACCACTCCTTCGGAAGTAGTCTTGTTTAGCAGTGAACGAATTATGCTGACATTAAGTAGTGATGATCATGTTAATCTCTTATATCTCTTTTACCGCGTTTGGCTCTTTTAATGGTTAAGAGCTTAGAGCCGAACGTAAAACAAACTCGCAGTAGGCAATGGGATATCTGACAAACCTTATCGATTCTCCATCAACATCATTGCATCATCAAGGTAAATCTATTTCTATAAAAATCTTAACATGAACAGAAAATGTATCAACGCCCAGCAAAACCAAGTAGGTAATACCTACCCAGTAATAACTAAAGCCGTAGTAATTCAAAGTTCTTTTATAAAACTTAATTATATTTCCCTTTGTATAAAACGTGATCTGAATAAACCTATAGAATATACACGAATGACTAAAGTACACAAATAATAATCTACTTTCAAAGATGGTAACAAATAATATTAATAAATGTTGGAATAATAAGTCCCTGGAGCTTACTTGAAAGCATTATTGAGGTCTATTTAGGAGCCATTTGAATGTTTTATGAAAATTACTTGTAAGGCGATTTTAGACTGTCAATCACAGTATTTAAGACTGATTATTCTGTCAAGTTGATGTTGTTCATTTAATGTTTTGATGGCAGACGAGGGCTTTTCTAATACTAAACTCGGAAATGCTTGATAATTTTGCATACGACCACAATTAGATTTAGAGAAAAGTTACATTTGTATTTGTTTGAATTCGAACCCGTAATCTTGTGTACCTATAAGATAAGCTTAACAGCTAGATAGCCACGACTTTATAATAATACCCCAGGGAAATACCAGGAGTAAAATGCCTCATCTGCAGTAAATTAATCAAGCCCGACATAGAATTGATTGTTCATTACGGTCGTAAGATCGCTTGGGAAAGATTTAATTATGAAAATTGAATACCAATATTACGTAGTCTTGTTTTAAATAAATATAAACTCTATATTACACACTAATTAATTCGCAATATTACGTGACTGGGAGGAAAATAAAAAGTCTTTTATGATATTGACATATCGTAACTTAGTAGGTACTGCGTTGTGTGACAAAGTTAACACAAACATTTATGGGAAAAACGGGTAGCGGTGTAGAAAAGACAGCGCGTTTCTAATTTTGATCTCGGTGTGCAGTCGCGTTATAAAGCATTTTATTTTCATTAATGTCTTTTGGGGTGGTGTCCATGAATCACGGTGAAGTCATTTTGGATACCTGTAATAAAAAGAAAACACCTATTAGCTAAGTATTGCAACTGCGACTGAGAGCGCCAATTCGCCTGCCATGCGTGGCGAATAATCTAAAAAAAAAAATGTAGTGCTTAGAGGCCTGCATTCGTTTTGGCTGACATTATAAACGATGGTAAGGATATAACAGAATAAGGTTTCTCTATAGGTTTAACGGCCAAGGACAAGTTCAAGATGCTGATAATTACTTACAATCATGTGGTCGATGACCCCTTTTCTAGCTTTGTGTCATGACTAACTTACATCGTCGTTGATTGTCACTTTTAGAAAAACTACGTATTCATCTGTTACGGCCTGAAGCACACGTTTTTTTTTAGCTTAGGTTTTGTAACTAGGATCTCGTTACCGCGTCCAAACTGGCGTCCAAATTGGCCGCTCCATATCAATAGCCATAGTCATACACAAAAAATTACAACTGCAGCGATCAAATGACTATAATTATAGGTGCACATGATACTGCGACGAACGGTACACAACATACAGCAACTACCCATTCGTAACTAAAGTTTTATGAGATAGAGTATTCTGCAATATACACCACATAAGCATAAAAACCATAAAAGAAATAAAAGCAAAGCACAACATTAGACAGTGACAATGGTCGGTATTATCTCCAAAAGAGATCTTTTACAGATTCGTACAGCGATGAAAGGCAGCAACACGCATATCGCATGCATTACAAAAAATATCGTGTGTATTATGTATCAAAGATAAAGTCATATTATGTGATAAGTGGCGTCATCACAATCTTAGTCACAGTTTCAATGTTTTAATTGCTACATACTACTGTTATCATTTAAAGGTCGCAAAGATTTACATAATATTATTTGATTTTATCGCCGAGGCCTCGAAGGGGGTAAGTCAGTGGTTTGTACAAATTTCATACTGTCTCAGTAGCGCAGTGATACGACAGCAATATTAAGGGGTTCGGTCTGATCCGATCCAAAAAATAATACTGGGTTTTTCTATCGAGAATTTAATGTGGAATTGGATGTGTCTAATTAGGAAATGACTGTAGCTTGTTCTTTCTTCTCACAATTCCATTGACACCTTATTCTGATAGCGTCCAGACCTCGCTGCGTATAGGTATCAAAACTTAGTTTTTCAGCTTGGTTCACTATTGTCATTGATGTTCGACTCCTATAGGTGACAAGTTATTAAGCAAAACCTTCAATAAACACAATATTTAGCAAAGAAAACTTATATCAAAACTATATAAAAAGTCGAGATTAGCGCTATGAAGACAGACGCATTCGAACAAATTCCTTATAAACTATGTAAATAGTAAGAGTCATATGATATTACTTAACTCCAGATGGACTACTTAACTACCGTGTATAATAAAGAACTTTATCGACAGTAAACGTGAACTATAATAGTTATTAGAACTGATGTAATACTTCTGCTGGCCAATCATCGCAGTAAATAATGTTATCGGTGACATGTGGCCGACAGATCGTTATGTGCTAGTTACTACGGTGATAATGTGTTGACTATACGATAGTTTAATCGATTATTGACAATATAATTGTAATATGAACAGTGGAAGAGTAAAATTTGATGCTACACAGTAATAACACAGATTACAGAACCTAGTATCACGTATTTGTATCTCCAAAGGGGTAGGCTAAGGTAAATAATATCCATACTTTAGAAGTCATGTAATAAGGGGCGAGCCATTGTCATAGATATATTTTTTTATAACATAACTACACAACGCTATCTAGACCCAAAGTAAGCTTAATTATATTATTATTGTATAACTTGTGGTATAGGTATTAGAATGCAAATTTTATTATTCTAAAATATTCAACAGAGAAACTCTATATCTTTACCCGACCCGGAGACCGATCCCGTGACATCTGCATGGCAACCCGTACACAGTTATAATAAACAATCGAGGCAGTATTATTTGACAGCTCATAGTTATAATTTGTTTGTAATTAGTAATTACATATAGGGGCTTTTATAGAATCGATCGGTTCTTTACTGTAGGTAGGTATGTATAACTAGAACGTAAAGGTGGCAGGCAAGCAATAGATGAGAGCGGTTAACTCCCAGTCAAAGTGAGGGAGACCTATATCCGGACGTCTTTAACGAAATGACAATGATAATGATGAAATTGTTCTATATAGCGAGAGGACACAATAATTTAAAGGAAAAAGGAAGAGACTATAATTTAAAATACCATCATAGGTTGTACCTTTGTTTGCAAATAAATACTTTGACTTTGAACTGAGCCATGTCCGTAAGTTGCTGTAACACTGCAGCTGCATAAATTATAAAATTAATTACCGATTCATTTTATTCACAGGTAGGCGCCTACTGTTACGCAGAACTTGGCACCATGATACGCCTGAGCGGAGCTGACTACGCGTACATCATGGAGACCTTTGGACCCTTTGCAGCGTTCATCAGGCTGTGGATCGAGTGCATGATTGTCAGGCCGTGTTCACAGGTAATGCATTATGATAAGTATATTCTGTAGGTAATTGATACAAAATGACAATGATACGAAAATTGCCGTATAAATAGCACAGAAGATCACTAGAGTCGTGGTCAAAGGATCGTGCAAAGCCTAGAGAAAAAGCCGTGATGACCTTGTAGTTTCCAGTTTGGGAAATGGAACTACTTTGTCAGCTCCTGTAGTTGTCTCAAAAGGTGAGCGAATACCAGAAACAGACAGCAGTGTTATCTACGTACCAATGTACACTCGCCAATCTTGGTAACGTGATGTTTTCAAATAAAAGCAAAATAGGAAAGGCACAAATAATGGACACTTAAGCACAAATTTGTGGTATTTTTGCAAATTCATTAATAATAGTGATTGTTTCAATACAATATAAATCAATAAATATTGAAATTGAAGGTCCTGTGACCAAAACGAGGCCTATTTGTTACCTATAATAGATACTAAAAAAATGTTTCTAATTTACAAATGACTGTAATCAATTGTATTTTATTGAAATAATATAAATATAGTAGTAACTAAAAATCAAAGCACAGAAAAATACTTGCTCTAATAAAATGTTGGCAATAATTGTATAGGAATTTGTAGTCTGGCAACCTTGACATATCTTAAATGCTATTCATAAAACTTTTTACATAAGCTGGTACTATCGAACCTCACTGATTCGAAATTTACATACCTATGACGCAATACCAATGCTTATGGAGCTCAGATGTTTCACTTCAGACCTAAACGAAGCTTCGAGACGTTATTGTCAAAACAGAAAAACATTATTGAACTTAAAAATAACAAAAATAGCTTCGGATGAAAATAGCTATCTCAGACATCAGATTGCTTTGTTCAAACCACCCACTTCTGTCAGCCCACGCATTAGCGAACAATAGAAGTACCTATGTGAAATCCGTACTGAGAAGGTTAAGTAAAATGTAACTATATTATTCTTATTTATAGAGTAAAAGCAAGGAATCATATATGCTTACTTTGGGTCTAGAGCGCATGTTGTTGTTGTTGTGTGATATTTTTGAGACTTTATTATAGGTCCCAAGTTGGTCGCCAATAAGCTAATGCCGCCCAACGTGGGATCTACATATTCGCGTTTTAAGTCATTAATTAGTACCTACCGCTATTAGGGCGTTGATATTGATTTTACAGGACAATAATAGTAATCGTGTTGTTTATATTTGATTTACACATTTTATATTTTTATTGTAACATAATCAACGATCATGCCTTCTTTGTAGGAGAAGACGCCTTTCCTTGCATTAAGATAATAACAGACTGGTATAATAAACTCTTTTGAGAATATTATTAAAATAAAAATCAATTGGTGTGTGGTCTTCAAATTCATCACATTATGCGCGACTAAAAAATAATAGGTACAAATCTGCAGTGTTACCTACATAATTACTGCTAAGCGTGGTGTCTATGTCTCAAAGAAAAAAATTATGTCCTACAGCGGCATCAATTTTCACCCGAGTAAGATACAATATACGAGGGATAAGGTACATATTGAAACAATAAAGTTTATCCTATAGCGGACTACATACATCCATTGATGATGTCGTCCCCTATTGGCGCCCAACGTGGGGCTTATTTAAATTTTATTAGTGTTAGATGTATCTTTATTGTTTGTATAAGTGTGATGTTTGCTGGGATAGTTTATTGTTTCATTATTTAGAGACATATTGAAAGCGGACTTTTTTTCATTTCAATTATTGTACGGTATTTACCAAATTAGAGCTTTAGAAATTAGGAATATTATTACGATTGAATAAAATGAAAATTTTACTTGTTTCGCTAAACGTGTGTTTTCATTTAAACTTTCTGAATACTAACAACAATCCTAGCTTATTTTTGTTGTGCCATTTTTGCCGCCGCTGGTGTATTCGCAAAATACGTAATTTCATGCTATTTTTCTTTAGATATTGTTTTATTTATTTCCATCACTGACGAGACTATATTTCTTTGACAGGCTATCGTAGCTCTGACGTTCAGCGTGTACGTGCTGAAACCAATCTTCCCTGAGTGTGACCCGCCACAGGAGGCCACTAGGCTGCTGGCAGCTTGTTGTATATGTAGGTATTTATATACTAGCAACCCACCCTTTGTTCGTATGTGTATCAATAAAATTACAGTTTCCCAAAACTTGCAGTTTTCCAGCTTGATTCACTATTATCGATGCTTCTCAGCTCCTATTAAGTAAATGGTTTAGGTATACAAAATCACACTATAAAAACATACTATACAACTATGAAAACTGTATCAAGATCAAAGAGGTTATATACTCATTAATCAAGATCCATTGAACGGTTCTTAAGATTAGGGGTTTTATACAGACAGTTAGATGCTTTCCAGCGACTTTCTTTAGGATAGACAAGCAGGCCAAACTATAAGAGTCTACAATTTAATACCTAAACGCCAGTAAGCATTAAGTCTTCCTGTCGCAAAAAACCTATTTGAGTGACATAGATCACGTCATATGGCTCAAAAGCTACCTACTGTCTTGCTGTATATTTAGGGCAAACAAGAGGCTTAATAATTATGCCTAGCATTGACTTACCCCCAGTTTCTGAAAGGCTGATCAATGAAAAATTTACTAATCATCTGTTAAATCTCACATGAGATTTAACAGATGATTAGTTAATTTTAGTTGATCAGCCTTTCAGAAACTGGGGGTTAGTATTTTATTGACACGTTCCTTAGTTGACTGCCATATTTCTTCAATAAATGGGGAGTTGGCTTATTGACTGACTTCACGTCCCAGCTTCATTTAGTATTTAACGACATCATTACCTATCCTTGGTAATCGCTTATTTGCTCTAAGTTCAAATATATATCGAATTAACATTTTTATTTATTCTAAATCAATCTAACAAAAACATTTCGGTATAAATTATTTAAACACAGAAAGACAGAAGAAAACAGTGACTTTGCTCCATACAATTTAGATTCTAGATACTAATAAAACAGTGCCTTCGCTTAGTACTTAAATAAGTATGCATTTTAACAGTGTATGTTTGTCTGCAGTGCTTCTGACCTTCGTGAACTGTTGGTCAGTCCGCGCAGCCACCAGGGTTCAGGACTGGTTCACGTATGCCAAACTCTTGGCTCTCTTCATCATCATCGCCGCCGGCATTTATCAGCTGTGCAAAGGTAAGTTTTTACTGTTTTATTATAAATCATTACACCTCTGTCTTTGAGGATATTTATTTATTTATTTATTTTTTTTTTTTTATTATTTTTTTTTTATTTTTTTTTTGTTTATTTATTTATTTATTTATTTATTTATTTACTTATTTATTTATTTATTTATTTATTTATTATTTATTATATTCAACTGCTCACTACACTAACAGTTTCCCAAAACGTGTAGTGAACCACTACAAAATATTTTATTGCAATAAATACATTACATTTGAATTACACATAGATACATTTACATATTTATTAATTACAAATTTATATACACATAATTACATGATAAATAAATGACACAAATTTTTAAAAACATATTCATTTTAGTAAAAAATATATCAGCGTCTCGCTACTGAGCAACCAGAGAGTTGAGCAGTGCAACTGCCTGACTTGTGTTGTGGGTGCGTATTTTGATGTGCACGTTCGTACCTGTGGTACGGCAAGCAAGGGGCGCGAACGTAACCGCAGATATTGTCTTGGTGCCGACAACGAGCAACGCGCTACCGTGTTTGCATACCTAAGTAGCTGTGTGTATTTACGTTCCACCACCTATTTTTTTTTGCTGTGGTAGAGGAATTGTCGTGGTTGTACCCGCTTTTTTATGTCAGGTTCAAGGTTTGAAACTAGTGCAATATAATTTATTTTGATAAAAACACAAAAGAACAAAACAACAACATAAAAGACCTCATGGGTCATAATGACTGGCTTGGAACAGCTTTAACTATAAGATAAAGTTTATGAACTAAATTTCTGTCCACAAAAACTATTCACCGCGTGAAACAATTCTCATAAATTAAGAACAATGTTATGTAAAACAAATATGTAATACCTAACCTATATTTTTTAAACAAAACAAAACTTGATAATACTTGAAATAACCTTAACGTTTTCTTTTGTTTTTAATGTTTGTTCAAATGGCGGGAGCAGACTGTATGTCAAGTTAAATTTATAGATATATTAAGTAGGTACTGACATGCTACTATAGACAGCAAACGTCGAACATACATACTTAATTATTGATAATATGAAAACAAAATTCAAATAAAACCGGTGAGATTGCAGAAAAATTAGGTTCGTCATTGCAATGTAAAGTAATTACCGATGTACATAATTTTGAAATTAATACTTTAGTCAATCTCATTTCACTGTAATTTAATCCTCTAGCGAATAGGTCCAACTTGAATCCTAAGCGTTTACCGTTAAAAATGTTTGTTGGATTTTGTCTCGTGTCATAATACATAAATACAGGTTTTTTATCACTAAAATGAAAATAAGTGTAAACCCTATAACAGTCAGATAAACTGTCCACCAGTATAGGTACAATTTTAGATTACTGAGACTACAAAATAACAGGCAGTCGCATTACTACGTTCACAAATACGTCTACCTAGTATTCAACCTTTTTTGGAAAAGGCTTAACTAGCCTTTTTTGGTTTTGCAGTAAACTGTGTTGACGTTGAAGATGTAAAAATATTAGACGCCAGACTTTATCAGAATCAGAATTAGAAAAACTTCTCGGATCTTTTGTTTTCACGAAAGATGGTTGTCATTTAATTTCATCCATGTAATATACCATTAAGATCATCAACAAGAATTCTACACTTGACGCTGGCAGAAATAGCTGACACAATCGTCGGCTCTGTTGCCAAAAAAAAAGGAGAAGAAGAAGAACCGTTATCTGAACCAAATTAATAATTGCCTTTCAAAAATTATACCGCATTATCGAAAAACGAACTCCTAATTACCTAAACAAGCCCGGATACATTTATAGTGTTTGATTATAAAAACCTTGTAATGTCGTCGTTTTTGTAAATGGTGATTGCCTATCTCATCGTGCCAGTGCCTAGGACCCAGTTGACTGTACTTACTACTCTTCTAAGGAATAACGAATATATTATCAGACCATCGTTTCAAAGATATGCTATTTCTCAAGTTCTTTCTGATCAGGGTAAGGAACCCTTTAAGGGTTCCTTACCATGTTATAAAAATTAGAACAGTGAAATCCTTATTTTGTCTTCAGTACATAACAAGGGTAGCTCTAGCTTAGGCATATCTATAGACATTTCTTCATTGTGGTTTCTTCATTTTAAGTAAGTTCATAAAAAAATTCGCCTTCACCTAATTTTATAGAAGAAATTGAAAACCTCATATTTTTTTTATCTAATTCGCAAACCTATTGAGATCCAATCAAGCCGAGATATGAAGAGGTTTCCTATAGCTGGTCGTCGAGGAGCCTTATCAGCAATTCTTTTATCAAAGAGGCCTTGAACTACATCTCGAACAGGTTTCTGCGGTATTTGCAACTGACATAACAGCGGGCTATTCATTATGCGTGTTTTCTTTGTTGGGTGATTGAAATGTAGATTTGTTTTATATACGAGGGTTGTTTGGCTTTGAAAAGTAGACAGATTGATTAATACGTGAAGTTACTTCTTAGTTGTTTGAGCGTTAATATATGCGCTATACTTAAACACAACAGTAACACAATCCATTGATTGTTCAAATAGGTACGCAAGTAGCACTATTTAGGTACTGTTTTCTGATAAGAAATACATCTTAGTCGTTTACAAAACCTTGTAGTATCTAAAAAATGTTCTACTTATATTCTGCATTCGAAACCACACAATATTTTATAAAATTAACAACTAACTATGTATTTCGTTATTGAACAGCATTCTTTACGTTTTATGTCTCGCGTGCAACCCAGTTCAATGATGAACTCAGCTGCCGAAAGAACAAGAACATGTCGTCACATAGCCATATAACAAGTTTTGATCTCATTTAATATGCGAATATCTACATTTTATTGCCAAGTAATTTGATGTTCTTAGAAAGTAATTATGTATAATATGATGGGTATTACCCCATAAGTGGTATTTAAGATTCTTAGAATGTGACGTGATGTCGAGCTTTTAATTAGTAGGTAGTGTACTTTAAGAAACCCGTAACTTTCTAGGATGGAGCCATTTAATTACGAGTATTTTATTTGGTTTATTTGGTTTTTTGTAAAATGAAAAAAAAAACATTTATTCAGGCTCTTAGGCCTCTTTATGATAACTAAATTACTGACTCTAGATTAGTACTTATCTCTGTTATTTACGTAAAGGCACTACGGACTGTACGGAGGTCTTAGCATCGACGTTCTTCTACTTAAGGTAACGTGATATGAGGTTTTTCTATCAAGAAATTCCTAATTTTAATAGAATCCCCATAAAAGATGGATACAGTTAATCTAAGACCATTACGGCCTGCTTACTAGACAAGTCAGGAAGGTTTATCTAGTAAAGTGTAGACAAATATAAACCGCCGAGACATAATAAAATTAACATAATTGTTTATGAATTGTTTTATCAATACTAGTTGTACCTACTACGAGAAAAATGTGTACACCTTGAAATTGACCTAGATCTATTTACATTTAAATCACTTGGTACTCTGAAATTTATTAGTGCTTAATTGTCAGCTCGTTTATTGTTACTATCGTGCTATAAGTTTTTTCTAAGTATACCTTGAGGATACGGCGAAGAAAATATCGTGGGCAAACCTAGAATATATCTTACAAATTACGAACGATCTCAAAGGTCATGCTGACACTACTGATATTATCGTAGCTCCTTTTTAATAAGTAAATAAATCGTACTACAGGTAGTAATTTGCGAAGATGTAGTAAAAATAATCTAAAGCCACTAATTGATTAATCTAGTAGTCAAGTTTGTTTGTTTGAACGCGCTAATCTCTGGAACTACCAGTAGGATTTGAATCATTCTTATTTTGCGTTTGATAGCCCAGTTCTTGACGAACGTTATAGGCTATGTAACATCAAGCTACGAGCGACGACAGCCAAGCAGTAAACAAAAATGTAACCGCGCTTCGGGAAGCTAGTAAAGTAATAAAGGTAAAAATTACTTCGCAAATTGTCCTTTCATACTAAAATACATTTCCTTGTTACAAAGTAATCCCTCGTCTGAGTATTCTGTGCGACATTCACACGGATGCTTCGGTCCAGTTGAGGCCAATCATCTAATAACGCTCTTTGTATCGCCCACGATTTAAGGATGTCTGAATTGCTCTTATTTGTGCATTGTGCACCTAAAGTTTCTCGAACAGAAACTGTTATTAAATAATGTATTATTATTAATGTTAGGCCACGTTTTTTGAGATATTGCATGTGGTTCACCTAGGTGTACTAGGGGAACTTTCTCCAGTGGTCCACCAGAACGTACATACCATTATTTATAGTGATGTACTAAAGGATACTGACTCTTCGGAAATATATGTAAGAAAATAAGTACATCTGCATTCGCCCTATACAACTTAGCTAAAAAGGTTAATACACAAACACTACTTGTTGCTTATCATGGCATGGTTATGTCTCATTTAAGATTTGGCATCATATTCTGGGGTAATTGTGAAAGAGAAATAATTTTTGAAGTTCAAAACAATGCCTCAGAAGCATGTTCAGTCTAGCTATCACAGACAGTTGTGTATCTATCTTTAAAAGTTATAAGTTACTAACGTTTCTATGTTTGTACATTTTAGAATTAGCCATATTTGTTAAAACAAATAATAACCTATTTCCTTTTCTAAATGACACCAGAAAAAGAACCACAAGCTTGAGATCTCAATATCAGACACTTCTATGTACGGATTCTTATAATACAGCATTGTGAAGAAAAAGTGTTATTTGTATGGCACCGACTGTTTATAATAAACTACCTAATGATATTAAAAACCAATCTTTCAGAATTTTCAAAAGACTACTCACAAATGTTAATACTCTGTTACTATTTTTTTAGCTGATAAGTCAAATTTGTTTTAAACTGTCATTTAAACAATTTTTGCGTGACTCACAGGTATAATGTACAAGGATTCCTAATTATGTAACACCTCATTGTAACTCATACCTACATTCTTTGCAAATAAATGAATCTATTTTATTCTATTCGGTTCGGTGGTACTGTGTACGTATTACCACGCAGAGGTCTCTGGTTCGATCCCCGGGTCAGGTAAAGTGATATCGGGTTTCTCTGTCGAGAAATTCTCAGTATTATTATATAAAGATTGTTCCATTCCATTGTTACATGGAACCTAAAATAAAAAAATTGCGAAAATTGGGTGGTTAAATACCTGCCTACCCCTTCGAAAATAAAAGGCGTGAAGCTATGTATGTATGTACTAAAAATGGTTACTATATAGCCTTGTACTTTCTTACAGCCTTACTTATAATATAGTCTCGTTTTCACCTTAGCTGATATGTGAATTTAAATTTATGTTTCCGATGCAAAGCGTGGGCAGGTCGTCAGATTACGTTTTATTGTACCTAGAGGAATGATGTGAATTTTATTTGTAATGTAATACTCAGGTACTCGTAACGTGGAATACCCGCATCGTCACTTGCCCACGCTATTAACTTAACTGACCCTACTTCGACCCTGTGATTTATTGTACAATACATTGAACTCCAGAGTGTTGCGATAGGGTACAGCGGTTAATTTTTTTGCACTGTAGGTACCATCAAGGGAACAGCTAAGGGTACACAGGAAAAAACGGGCTACTGTGATCTATTGTAAGGTTTATAAATAACTACCTAATAGATATGTTTTATGAATTGGCAGGCGAAGTGCAACACTTTACGTTCGAGGGCACCACTAGTGATGTCACCTCCATCGCCCTCTCGTTCTACTCGGGGTTGTTCGCGTACAACGGATGGTATGGATCTTTGTTTATATATACACGCACTCGTATCTATACACATTAAACCTCTTTTACCCCTTTCAGCCGAGTTTTGGCAATATTATAAGATGTAAGTGTAAAATACAGCCGAAGAAGTGACTACTTAGTACTATTTAGCTATTTATTTATTTTGTACCTACTATACCCTGTATCGCTGTGGAGTTTAAAATCTATACTATTAAGCGGAAGAGTTTGTTTGTTTGTTTGTTTGAACGCGCTTATCTCTGGAACTACCAGTGGGATTTAATAAAAATGTTTTTACGTCTGATAGCCTAGTTCTCGAGGAAGGTTATAGGATATAAAACATCACGCTACTGGCAACGGAAGCCGAGCAGATGGCAAAGACGCTGGCGCGGAAAGCTAGTATAATATAAACAAAAGAATAACACTGTATTTGCTAGTTGCTACTGACTACTAACTCTCCCAATACAATGCTTCCTTTGCGACATATCGATAGGAACACAACACTACCTGTACCTAGTTGGCTATCCATCCATTTACATAGTATGTAGGTAATACCCGAATGTGTTATCTATAAATTAAAATTACTTAATATTTTCGTTCTATCTTACAGGAACTATCTGAACTTCATAATTGAAGAACTGAAGGATCCAGTGAAAAACTTGCCTCGTGCCATCGCTATATCCTGTGCTCTGGTCACTGTGGTCTACACCTTAACCAACATAGCTTTTTTTACTACGTTGTCTCCTACTGAGGTAAGTGTAGCTTTTTCTTATAAGTTTAATGCGCCAAAAGACGAAGTACCGGCCAAGAGTGCAGCTGTTGGAGACGCGTCGCAACGTAAATTTCAAGTTGTGTGTGGTGCAAGTACCGACCTGGTATCTGCACCTCGTCATGAAGGAAACCTTTTGGCTGCAAGGTGTGTCGTGTTTGGTCGCTTCCGCGGACAAGTGACACATGAACGCACAACGACGTAGTGCATAGGAAGTGTAGTTTATAGGTTTATGTTATGTATGAATGTTAGTTTGTATGGTATTTAACAAATGATTATTTTTATTATTTATTGTACTTCACGCGCACTCTTTATTCTCTATGTGGTCGGCAACGGCTTTTTTTTTTATACGACTAAGGTGACAAACAAGTATACGGCCCGCCTGATGGTAAGTAGTTACTAGACTACAGTAACGCTTGCAACACCAGGAGCATCAATAGCGCGTTGCCGACCCTGTTAAAAACCTTTTAACACCTTTCTTGAAGAACTCCATGTTGTAGTCTCTCGGGAAAACCTAGAACCTCGAAAAAGACACAAGTCTTTTTCGACTTTCCTCCACAATGGAACGAGGGGTGTTCGCCCGGCCAGTGTAATACGTATCCCCAGTGCTGTCGTCTGCATAGCAATGAACATTGTCGATGGACAACATAATCATTGATATGCAGCAAAACAGCGTCGGGAATAGTACGGAGCCTTGCGGGACGCCAGCATTTATGACCAGGCTATCCGAGCAACAACCGTCGACGACAGCTCTTATGCTTCTGCCGGTCAAAAAGCTGGCAACCCATTGGTACAACCCCTCGGGGAGTCCGTAAGATGGTAACTTCGACAGAAGGCACCGGTGCCAGACCCTATCAAACGCCTTCGCTATATCCAGGCTAGTAGCCAGTGCCTCTCCTTGACTCTCGATGGTTAACGCCCAGCGGTGCGTGAGATACACTAGAAGATCACCAGTTGAGCGATTACGGCGAAAGCCGTACTGACGGTCGCTAACCAGATCGTGATCCTCTAGGTATCCCAAAAGCCGCTTATTGATAATGCGCTCCATCACTTTTGAGAGGAGGGAGGTTATAGCAATAGGCCTGTAATTCGATGGGTCTAAACTATGGCCCTTTTTGGGCACCGGATGCACATTGGCAGCTTTCCACGAAGACGGAACTCGCCTAGTGGAATATGAAAGTTCGAAAAGACGCGTCAATACCGGACACAGCTCAGGAACACACTGCTTAAGCACCACTGCGGATATGCCGTCTGGCCCACTCGACTTATGAACGTCTAGAGAAAGCAATTCCCGCCGGACTTCTTTCTGTGTAAAACAGATTTCCAGCATTGTAATGCCACACCAGAGGATGGTAGGCGGTGTGGCGTCTCCGTCATCCATAGTCGTGTTAGAGGCAAATAGAGCGCCCAAGAGATCGGCTTTCTCTTTTGCATTTTGGGCCAAGTTATTATCCGGCTTACGAAGTGGTGGCAAAGACGACTGACAAAAATTTCCCTCGGCAGCTTTAGCAAGCGACCAAAAGGCGCGAGTCCCAAACGAATTCGGATTTAGCCCTGGCAATTACCTTTTTACTGGACCTCGAAGCAGCATTTAATTTATGCTTCAAATCAGGCGCACAGAGATCCTCGCGATTTCGGGCCGTATTCCAAGCCTTGTGAGTAGCCTGCTTGAGAAGCCTAGCTTCCTTACAAAGGCGATTAAACCACGGTCGTTTCTTTACCCCTGCAACAGGCACTAGCGGGTTTGGAATATAGCATTCCAGGCCCGCTAGGATCGTGTCTGTCACAGCGGCCGTGCAAGTTTCAATGTCGCCTGACTTGAAACACAGCTGCTTCCATGGGTATGACGCGTAGAACTCACTTACCATTATCAGGTGAGACTACAGTAGAGCTTCCTTAGCATTGTATCTGTAATGCTTAGAAAAGACAGCTATGTTCATAGGTTACGGTTACCACTTACCATTATCAGGTGGACCGTATTTTTTTTTTTTTTTTTTTTTATATTATTGTCTACCAAAGTGACTCCACCCCGCCTGATGGTAAGCAGTCAGTGGAATCCAGAAGTGGCGGCCACTATTCTAAAAGCCATCGTCTTAAACTGCTGGTATGGTGGTCTCCACTATGGCGGCTGGGAATGGGTTTAGGGGAAGGGAATGAGGGGGTGAGGAAAGAGGAAAGGGGGGAAATTGGGCCTCCGGCGCTCTCACTCACCGAACGAAACGCAGTAGTACGGATACTACTACTCTTAAGTCGATCTTCTATGAGAGGGTAGTACTTCTCCGGACGATCCAGCCCATTCATGCTGAAATCAGCGTGGATATACTACCGTATATTTGCCACCGAAATAAAAAAAAATATTAATGGAGTTTTGATGAAAGAGGCCATTTAGCGTTTAATTTTCCATGACTAGTGTTTTTTTTACTACCTATCCTAAATTGCCTTTTTCATCGAAACCGAATTAATAACCAATAGCGATGATGACAACGGATCATTCCACTTAGAGCCATAGTGTAGGTTTTTTTTCCAACTGTATTTGATGAACTAACTATACGCTTGTTTTGTTTGTGGTATCAGATGAAAATACAATGTTGACCCGAAATTGGCAGACTGCGCTTTAGGTACTCAGCGACAAAAGCAAAATTTTTACATTAAAATGCAGTTTTACAATCAAATATAATAGTCACATAATAATTCTGTATCATAAGAACTGTAGCTCTGGTGATTTTTCCACAAATGTTAATTTATGTTGTGACATAATTTTCATGTCATTTCTATTTTCATTGTAGGTATATAACTACATCAGTTGAAAAATTAAATGGCATCTCATCATCTAGTATTTTATTCTGAGAACTAGATAAATAATCTAAATATTTCGACGGTCACGGTGCAAAAACGTTTGTTTTAAAATCATGGTTGAGCCCAGTGCAGCAGTGGCTTAATAACCATTGTTCATAACCAAGAAAAATTATCTTGATAACAATACATCCTTAACAAGCGAGCTACTACCTACGCGTTTATCAAGTGCCCTGATATGAGATGTCTACTGCGCTTTGCACTGTGTGAGTTTGCGCTTTTACATTTTTAACATCATCAACTGTTTAAGAAATGATCATGATAGTTTTTATTACATCTCACGATTGCAAATCAGTTTAGTAAATAAGTAACTAAATATTCGCATTTTCGTAAAGAAAACAATTAAATTATGTTCGAAGGTTGAATTGCCTGACTATCACTACACTGTTTACACTAGTATTGCAGTAGGTAAAATTAAATTTGCGTTGAGGTTTTTTCTTAATTAAATGTGTCTGTGACCTTGAAACTTAGTGCCTTACCTACTATTGAAGCGATTAATTGGCTTTCTTATAAACGTTTTGGCCAGATTGAGGAGTTTGGCCTATCAGGATACAATTTGTATTCTGTTAAGCCAAATTCCTCGCCAAATTTTATTTAAAATCTATTGTATTATACAATAGATTTTAAATAAAATTACAAAGACCGGGATAGTTCCCGGTCATCATTTTTCACTGCCAAAAATGTACACATACACAGTACAGTGATGTAGATGGGACACAGCCTGATATAAACTAGTGACAGCGAAGACTTGTCTTCTATGGAGGTTGACATACATACTATCTTGGTTTCGACAAAAGAGTCGGTTCCACCACATCCACATGTTTATAGTTCGGACAGCTTCAAAATCAGTCCTATTTTTTTTAGCTTACTGTTGCATGAAGATTTGGTGTTTTAAAAATTCTGTTCTTATAACGGTGTCTTTCTTGTCCTTCTGTCTTAACATGATCTATAGTTACATTTCTTCACCGTGTGCCAGTAATGGCTTAAAAAAATAAACTTAGTAAGAGCACAGGAAGGTGCTCTCTAAGCATTACGTTAAAGATGTGGACAACGACGAGCATCACGGATGTTTCGTTCATAAGAACGCCTTTGAAAACAACGTTGACAAAATTGGTATTCTCAATACATAAATACTTGTCGACGATCTCTCGGATGCGCGATCACGACGATGTTGTCTAAGATGTTAAGTGTTGTAGTAGTTCAACCTAAATGATAGTCGAATAAATCTTGACTATCAAAATATAGCGTAAATCATCGTATTTAAAATAATTTAAATACAAAATAAGTTATAGAAATATGAGGTATTTATTATACTATAACTGGATAATAAAATCAAAAATTTTGATCGTACACCTTCTCGTAATTTTTTTTTGACAAGCAATAATAAACACATTGTCTGACATTTTGACAGTTATAGATATCGTTTTAGAACCATTGCTAATTAGCAGTGTTTAGAACAAAGTTTTTAACTTCTTGTTTATAAATTCCAAAGTTAAAAGTTAAGTGGTTTTAATAAGTGGTGATTTACAAAATATAATCATCACAAAAGTTCGCGGGCGGCAAAATCGTGCACCGTCGCTCCGCTCGGTCGACTTTAGGCAGGTATAATTTTTCATTAAAAAGTTACTATTGATATTGTTTATCTTCAAACCAATCAATTTCCCTTTCTTCTAGGTCCTGGGATCAGCAGCAGTAGCCGTGACGTTTGCAGAGCGCCTGTTCGGATGGTTTGCGCTCTCCATACCTCTGTTCGTGGCTGCTTCTACCTTCGGTGCCGTCAATGGTGTACTTCTTACGTCGTCTAGGTAAACTACGCATTTTGTTTTATATTCTGGTGATTTTTCTGTAGCTTGATGCATGCATGTAAGTGCATATACCGATTTACCGGAAAACCACTTTTATTGTGAACAATTTATCGCCTTCTGATAAAAATGTACCTTGAATAGAAATGCGTAATACCAGTAGCGGATTTAGAGGAGAGGCTGGGGCTCCATTAAGCCCGTGCTTAAACGCATCTGCATGCTCATAAAAATATGTAACTATAGTGTGTACCGCGCCGGGGTCAAGCTCCTTCAAACTCAAATTCAAAATCAAGCATATTGAGGTAAATAGGCCGGGTAAGCCGTGGTAGTAACACTGGCGCCTTCCCTCCCGTCGCTATCGGTATCAGTTTAGGGGACCGAGCCTTCTCTCGAAATACGCCAATGGTCAAGAACCCCCTTCCCCCCTTCCCTCCTAATTGAAATCCTAGATTCGCTACTGTGTAATACTCTCTGTCCTTTGTGAGACCAATCCACTTTTTTCTTCATTTTACGCTGTCTGACCTGCCCAATCATCCCCCGTGTGCATTGTGCTCTGATCTATTATTTGCTAAAATCCACCATAAGATAATCTACGTAAATTTCATTGCGATGCAAGCATAAAATATTTATATTAAATATTTTTTTTATGTTACCAATATTTGCATGATGTGGTCTCCTCTAATTGAAGGAGTACACTGAAATATGTTAGTATCCGATTTACTCTAAGTTACAATTGTGTACATCCTTTGTTGGAGATCCTTAAATATAAATAAATAAATACTGTATGATAACCAACTAAACAACGCCTTTGGTGTATATTCTAAGAACTAAATATTGTATGCTGTCAACAAGCAAAGAACCCTCAACTCATGGTAGTCACGTCACATATTAAGACCAGTTCTCAGCCAACCATAACATTATTTATACTAAACAAAATATAATACGAACTACCGAATAGTGCACGATCCTTTACAGACTGACTAAGTCTATTAGGGAACAAAACCTGCATCGTGCCGAACTTTACATACTTAAGTATTATGTATATACATAAAGTACACCCAGACACGATACATTTTTTTTGGATCACACAAAGTTTTGTCTCCCGTGGACATCACACAATTGAACCCACAACAACTAGTTACGTTCATCAAGACAATTGTTATCATCATCACCATCATTTTCGCACTCAGCCATCAGTTGCCTGCCAATATTATCAGGTCGTCAATCAACTTTGTAAGGAGCCTGCCCACGCTGCGTTTTCCGGTTCGTGGACGCCATCTTGAACCTTCCTGCCTCTACGGCTACTTATAAGTTCTACGAGCCTTGTGTAGTGCCCTGCCCATTACAACTTTAGGAAGGCCGCTCTGCGAGCTATATCAGCTGGTTTTCTGTGGTTTTTTTTGCATTTCAAACGATCGCGTATGAAGATGCCTCGGTCATCAATATTGAAAGATAGTTTGTGTTCACTTCACCCACTTGGCTTCTCGGTTTCTTTTTTTTTATATGATCGCGTAGGAATACCTCGGCCAGATTAACTAGCTACGTGTATGTTTCCTGTCCATTACCAAGAGTGTCCATTAAGACGTCTCTGCGAGCTATATCAGCCACTTTGATTCGCCCACGAATTTGTATGTTTATCTTTCATCTTCCAATTCGTGCACGCCACTCCAGAATTTTCTGTCATGAATTCTGCGAGCTGTGCCTTGTCCATTGCCACGGGGAAGGCGACCCTGATAACTACTGTATTGATCACTTTAGTTCTCCTGCTAAGACGCCTAGCATAATTATGTATTTGATTGTTGGTAGACTGTTCTACGCGGGCGCAGCTCAGGGCCAGATGCCGGAGATGCTGACGATGGTGAGCGCGCGCGCCACGCCGGCGCCCGCCGTGCTGGCCGTGGCGCTGCTTAGCCTGCTCTACCTCACCGTCTCCGACATCTACGCGCTCATCAACTACGTCGGGTTCGCTACTTGGGTACGTACGAGTATGTCTGTATACTGTCAGATGTTGACGATGTTGACGATAGTGAGCGCAACGTATTTTATTAGGTACGACTTGCCAATGCCATTCTTCTATTCCAATTACTAAGACAACCTGCAGGTACTTATAGTCGGTACAGAAAGTGGGGATGAGAGAGGCGGGGCCGCTTGAAAACGTTATCAGTTGTAGATCTAGTAATTGACATAGAAGACGTGACGCCGAGCGCGACGATTGCGCTGTGACGTCGCATAGAACTATCTTGCGTCGTCGAGCCGTCTCGTCTCGCTCGCTGTCTGTTTCAACCTTAAATGTTTCTTGCTATGAAGCAGAAGGTTGTGTATATTTTTAACTTCTGTACTAATAATTCGAATTTCCATAGCTTAATGAATATTGTGATAACCGCCATTTATGTCATTTTTAGTTTCACTGACGTCCGCATGTCGCTAGTCGTCGCTAAATTGATTTCATTTTTAATTTTTAGTTGAGCATCGGTGCGGCTGTGCTATGCGTGCCAGTCCTGAGGTATACGAAGCCAGACCTAGAAAGACCTATTAAAGTCAACTTGTTCTTCCCAAGTGAGTACTACTTACAAGTTACAAGTACGATGAGATTGTGAAAGGACATTGTGGTGTTCTTTAAGAAAACAGCTGAGGTTTTTATAGGATCGAGAACGCACTAACGATACTTCGGACTATTGCTCGCGCGTTGCCGACGGCAACACCAGTGCCTCTATAGGCTATGGTAACTGCTTACCATCAGCTAAGCCGTATGTCTGTTCGTGAATAAAAAAAGGTCAAGTGTGAGACGGATTCGCGCACTGAGGGTTTCGCATAAACTTGGAGTCAATGTAAGTAATATGAATGCCTGGAATAATGAATATATCTTTTGATTGCATTGATAGAGCTTTGATTTTTTCACAGCTTCAAAAGGTTGCAAACATCAATGGATCTAGACTATGAATCTAAAACTTAAGCTCGATACCTTTACGCGTTACTAAGAAAAGTTGTCTTGACATACAGACAACAATGTGATCCTTAAGGGTTCCGTTTAGTCTTTTGAGATAAAGAACCCGAAAAATGTAGCCTAAGGCAACATTATTAAAATGTTTTCTTTGTACTCTAGTAATCTACATATTCTGCACGATCCTGGTGGTGGCGTTCCCAGCGTGGGCCTCCCCCGCGGAGACAGGAGTGGGCTGCCTCATGATCCTCAGCGCTGTACCGGTGTACATGCTGCTGCTTCATCCGAGGACCAGGATGGGCTGTCTTAGTTCTGTTACCAGTGAGTAGCATATTTAATGAGTAATACTATGGCTATGATGATAATAATTATGTGGTTTTGTTTTCTATGTGATTTATACTTTCCTAGAAGGCCCGTAGTAGTGTGAAGAGCATCTATATATAAATATGTGAAGCAAAAACTTTGTACCCCTTTTTTCAGAAAATTGCGCAGACGGAGAAGTATGAAATTTTGTTCCTTGATATTTTTTTTATAAAAAGAAAAGTAATTAGTAATAGTCTGATTTTGATCACTAGGCGCCCACTCGTTTATGGAGATTGCTGATTTTAAAGAGCCAAGCACTTTTACCCTACGGTATACATAGTGTACGTCCTCCTGCTGATTAAGAATAGCTTTTAGAGTTCCTTAGACAAGCTGGTTTGCCACTACCAGTAATAAAAAGTCTCTTAATATGAGCTCTGGTATCCAAATTCAAGAAAAAAACGTTATGTCTTGGAGCTTCTCTGGATGGAATTATTTGTGTGTAGACAAACCCGATTGTAATACTTCTAATGGCATTTCTTTTTCAGATGCTGCAACGATCTTGGTGCAGAAATTGACACTGTCAGTGCGACCTAAATCGAAGGTAATTTTATTGTTAAGATTTTTATTTTTTTACATAAATGTATTGCTAGCAACAGATATTATTGGTCTTAAAACATGTGCTTCAGTTGCACAATACATAATTTCTATGTGAGTTTTAAAGTCACCTATCAAAACTTCATAATTTTAACAAAATAAAACCAACTTCAAACAGGAAGGAAACTAAAAAGTAAAAAAATTGCTAATAAAAATGCCACTGTCAGAACTTCATCGACTCGGGAAGCACCAGCTTTCAAATAAAAAAAGAATCATCAAAATCGGTTCACCCAGTCGAAAGTTCTGAGGTGACAAACATAAAAATAATACAGCCGAATTGTCAACCTCCTCCTTTTTTAAAGTCGTTTAAAAATATTGGTAACTAATAACATTACGTGCAGCGTCGTGTCAAAGTTACTACCGCAGCAATACAAAGTAATTTTCAACTAAACCTAGGTACCTACCGTACCTAACTACTAACTTCTTTTTTCTTTTTTTTAGTAAAGGCTTGAACGAACGACCAAACCGACGACATATCTCTACACAACGGTAAGGAAATAAGTATCTTATTGAATGTTTTACAGCGAAAAAAGTTGGCAGCATTTAATAATTATTACCAAATGGTAGTTTTTACACAGTTTATTTTTGTCACGGTGCGGTATAACGATCATTGTGATTGTCTTATAAATCTGTTATACTGTTCACTGTATATTAAATTAAGCACATGAGCCGCTTACACATTTGCGATTTAAATTCACCATAAAATATAAAAAATAATTTAGAATAAATATTAGTTTATTCACCCATAATCACCATCAAAAAGATAGTAGTATTTTTTATTATTTGCGAAGTATTTATTCGCAAATGTGTTCGGGGCATACTTGTTGTATGTATTACAATTAGATGTACTCAATTACCAAATATATATGTTGTTAGGTAGGTATACATAATGTAAAACTATGTATTTAAATGGTTGATGTATAAAGCAATTAGACAAAATGCTTTGTATTGCATACTTTAATTTTGTGATACGCCAGCTATATTTTAAGTAGCGTCGAAATGACCGAGGCAAGGCAGGACCCTGTCCGTAAAGTTTTCAGCGCAAAATAGTCTTGTAGCGTTATTCTTAATAAAATAAATATAACAAATAATGCGCTTGTCTGTCAAATTATTTGTCAATATGTAGGTATGATATTTTTAAAGCCGTTCAAGAAAAATCTGTCAATATGTACTCAAACCGTGTATTTAATTAAACATTCGATCAAAACGTAATTTAGTCGTAAGTCTACAAATATATTATTTATTAATAATACGAAAATTTAATGCATTTCCGTATTTTGGATCATTGATTTGAAATTATAGGTATATATACTTACATTATTTTTATAAATATTTTGTTATAATATTAGTAGTTTTTAAGTTTCTATTCTAGCAACATTGTAAAGCTTAGCCGGAGTTTTTTTAAGCATAAATGTTACTAGAAAAAATTAATAACATTTCGGAGCATTGAATACAAGTCTGAAAGTTTTATGACACTTTTAATACTTGTTCTCTACTTAGTCTGTGCTTTTAATTCTAACATTACTTCTTCTGACATGCAAAAAAGAGACAAATTATTCATTTTAAAATATTCATTGCAAAATATCAATACTAATTTACTATTCTACAGCATAAAGCGATAATTTAACCTATTGCGCAAATAAATAGAGAGAGATACACGCTCAGTCAAGTCTAAAGGTCCAGTGGATAAGGCACCCGCTTCGTAAACACAAGGTAGTGGGTTTGAATCCGGGCAAGTACCAATGTGATTTTTCAAATCATATGTACTTTCTAAGTTAATCTTTGACATTTCTGACTGACGGTGAAGGAAAACATAGTAAGGAAACCTGGACTTAAAAGTCTGAAATTGCCAATCCGCCTTGAGCAAGCGTGGTGATTAATGCTCATACCTTCTCTATATGAGAAGAGGCCTTTGCCCTGCAGTGGGGCAGTAAACAGGCTGGTATTATTATTATTATTACACACTCAGCTGCGCAAGTGATACGCAAGTCCTTGTTTATTTTTTAGTACCTAAACATGAGACATGAATCTGTTGATTAGTGAGTTTGTTGACCACTGTCTTACACTAACTAACTATAGATTTAACTTTTGAGTATCTGCATACCACATTATATAAAATAAATATATCTACAAATCACTGCACAACAAATCAAACCACATTTCAGGACACAAACTCTGTAATTGACAAAACAAGTATTTGTAATATAATCTATACATATGTATAATAAAAATGTAACCGATCGCTGTCTGTACGTGGAAGATATATGAGAAAAAACATTACTGGGGCCTTTATCAACGCAAATAGAACCCAAAACAATGATTGTTACAATTTTTGTCTGTTTGTCTGTGCGTTTGTTCACGCTAATCCGAGAAAGAGATCCAGAAACGGCTTATCCGATTTAGATATGGTTTTCACTAATACATTGTGCTAAACTTCACTTAACATTTAGTGTTTGTTTTATGTCAATCGGTTCATAAATAAAAAAGTTATGCCAATTTAAAGAATCACGTCGAACATTTTCTGATAGAAACAGAGTCTTTAACAGGTTACAGAATAGCTGATAGCGTTTTTATTTTTTGGATTCCTCTCATTCTAAACAATCTTCCGTTTAGTTTTAAATGAGTCCAGTTTCCAGTGACCTTCTGTTTCGCGATGACAATTAATAAAGCCCAAGGTCAGACACAACTAAAAGTTGTGGGCGTGGATCTAAGTATTAGCTGTTTTTTGCACGGTCAGCTTTATGTGGCTCTATCACGTGTTAGCATTCCTAGCAGCCTGTATGCTTTGATCCCCGATGGCTATACGTCTAATCCATACATCCATACACCCATACATATTATTTAAGGCTTTGTCCTGACTGACTGACTGACTAACAGACAACGCACAGCCTAAACTGTTGGTCGTAGTAACTTGAAATTTGGAGGGTGTGTTTGTCTAAATGTCTAGAGGTTGTACTAAAAAAGGTTTTTTTTAAATATAATTCCTAAGTGTGTGAAAAGGGATGAAATCGATTGTATGAATCTTTTTCATTTTTTAACTTACAGTTTTGTAATTTTGTTTTGGAATACTTCTATTTAAATAAAAAATATCCTTATAATTTTATTTTAACAGGGGTGGATTTAGAGGGGTGAAATTAGGGATGAAATATTCTATACAAAGATCTTTAGCTTTTGAAGCTAGCGACTTGAAATTTACAGGGAGGGGGAGGGAGGAAAAGGAGGAATTGAGGAGAAGGAGGAAGGGAGGGGAAAGTGAGAGAGAAGTGATGGGGGAGTGAGAGGAAAGTGATGGCGAAGTGAGGGGGAAGTGAGGGGGAAGTGAAGAGGAAGTGTGGGGGAAATGCGGGAGAAGTGAGGGGAAAGTCGGGAAGAAGTCAGAGGGAAGTCAGGGGAAATCCAGGGAGAAGTGAGGGGAAAGTCAGGAAGAAGTCAGAGGAAAGCCAGGGAGAAGTGAGGGGAAAGTGAGGGGAATGTTACAAGAAAGTAAGAGGAAAGTGAGGGGAAGTGAGGGGAAAGTGACAGAGAAGAAACGGGGAAATGAGGGGAAAGTGAGGTGGGTGAGAGGGCAGTGAGGGGGAAGTGAGAGGGGAGTGAGGGTAAGTGAGGGGGAGTGAAGGTTAAGTGAGGGGTGAATGAGGGGAAAATGAGAGGAAAGTGAGGGGGAAGTGAGGGAGACAGTAGAGGAAGGGAGGTGGAAGAGAGGGGGAAGGAACGCGGAAAGAAAGGAGTTCTCGAATGGTGGAAAAAGGGAGGGGAAGGGATAGGAAGCGATAGGAAGAGAGAGGAAAGGAGGAAAAGAAAGGAGAAGGAAGGGAGAAGAGAGGGGAAAACGAGGAGGCAAGGTAAAGGGAAGTGGAGGAAAGGGCAAGAGATGCTGGAGGAGGGGCAAGGGATGCTCAAGGAGGTGAAGAGGAGAAGGGGGAGGGGAGGAGAGGAAGGAGGAAACTGTGGAGAATGGAGAAAAAGTGCAATAGGGAAGAAGGGGAAGGGGAAAGTTATTGTAGTGAAAATTTGCCTTTGTGTATTGTATGTTGTTTTTACGAGGGATATCTTTAGGTAGGTGAAAGTGGATTTGTATGAATGGGAGATTAAAAATAGTATGAAAAACAGTATTTAAACAATATAAAAATGCTATCTATATACATAAAAGCAAAAGGTCACTCACTCACTTATCACGAAATCTCAGAAACAACAAGTGCTAGGAATCTCAAACTTTGCATTGTCGTTCCTATTAGGATATAGGTGCTCACTTAGACGGAATTTTGCGAAATCCATCCCCTAAAGGGGTGGCAAAGTGGATTACCAAATTACTAGAAAATACTCTTTTTTTATTATTCAGCAACCCCCCTTATTAAATGGGCAAATAAGAGTAGCAAGTTTGTGTGAAAGTGGTTTGTCACTTTTAGCGGTAGCGGGTTTAAACTGGATTCGCCATAGAGACGGATAATACTGATACAATGTACGATTGCCATAAAATCAGGCACGCAATATTCTCATAGAGGCACCCATCTGAATTTTAACGCGAACGAAGTCGCGGGCAACAGCTAGTATTAAATATAT
The DNA here is from genome assembly GCA_963082885.1 of Parascotia fuliginaria. Classification (NCBI taxonomy): domain Eukaryota; kingdom Metazoa; phylum Arthropoda; class Insecta; order Lepidoptera; family Erebidae; genus Parascotia; species Parascotia fuliginaria. The sequence continues at coordinate 10,125,557 of OY720194.1, read as the reverse complement.
TCTTGGGTGATAATCAAAATTGTCAGTGCATTGACCATTCTTGACTGTTCTCGTATTATAGAGATAAAATGTGTACCTAGCTATATAGAAATGAAAAAGAGTGTTTACAACAGCTGTATAAGAGATTTTTATACTGCGAAAAAAGAATTAGCCTTTAATAAACTAATATAACATTGTGGTCACGATTTTTGCTATTACTTATTCATTTGAGGATTGCTTTGAAAACATAAAAATGTGCACGGCGTGCAAATTTTGAGCAAATCACTTAAAATGGACAATACTTTAGAAATATATTATTTAAAAATATTTAATATAAGTGTAACTGTTATAGTAGCTTTTGTATGCCTATATTCCAATAGTAGGTACGTAGGATATTTACTTTTAAACTTTCGTGTTGCATGATATAGTAGAACTAAATATACGGGAATTCACGCGATCATGCAATAGGTATTTACATACCTTATTTTGCTTGACGTTTCGACCAGGTTTCACCGGCCATGGTCACAAGCAGTATGTAAAATCTACTCTGTGTCACAAGCACACTGATGTGGTGATGTCACGGCTCCGTATGCAAAGTAGATTCTAGATCTAGGTACCCTCCCATTTTCGTTTTTTCACGTACTATCACAAAATACACTGTCCTTATTCTGTATGCCGTCCGTATTCCGAGCGTTAACCGACTGCGCAAAGCGAGGTTGTGTAATTTGAATCACTGGATTCCAGTCCATTCCGTCTTCGCTATTGAAGTTTGTATGTTTCTTAATTTCAATAGCTTCTCGTACCACCCGAGAGTAGTAAGTACGATCAGTGGAGAGGACTTGCGTACGATGAAATTCAATCCAGTGATTGGTGTCCGTTTGAAGAATATGTTCGACAATCGCTGATTTGCTGGTCTGTCGATTCTTTACAGCGGCGGCGATATGTTCTTTGACCCTTTCAGCAATAGTCCGCTTAGTCTGGCCTATGTACGAACTACCGCAGCTGCAGCTGATCTTATAAACGCCCGGAGTTTGTTGGTAATAAATAGCAAAATAAGGTATGTAAATACCTAATGCATGATCGCGTGAATTCCCGTATATTTAGTTCTACTATAGGTACGTAGGACTTGGTAAATTAATATTTTATTTGTAAGAGCTTTGCTCTATTTATTTTTCTATAATTTCCTTCTTAACTTAGTTATTATAAGTAAGCCGCTGGACACTAAAACGGTAATGAGTCCGTGAGTCTTTTTTTATTTTGTAGGTTCAATGTTTCATGACTTTAAGTTAGGTTTTAAAATAAACTTTATAGGTGAATGATAAACTACATTTAAACGTCTTTAAACATACAATTAGTCAATTTTTGCGAATAAGTGTAGTTTATCCTTAATATTGATTTCTCAGCATGGCTGTGCTATAGCTAAGTGTTGCCATTCCCAAAGACACATTTTATTTCGAATTTAGGTAAGTACCAAATTTTTTGGCAGTTTAGAAATAATACTTTTATTTTATTTATTTTTAAGTAAGTGAAAAATAAATTAAGCGCTGACAGCATAATGCAATAATATAAGTTTATAAATTAGTTAGGTACCGGTAAGCGATATTTTAACAAAACTGGATTTAAATTACCTACTTTGCATCTAAATGGAAAATGGCATGGTTTGCAAAACTTTGATAAAACACCAGAAGCCCGATATGGATTAAAATCCGTTAATTTTGTCGTAATTTTGCGGGGATTTGAAGTTTTGAAACTATACAATAATTCTATAAAATGTTTTGCTAAAATATTTTAATTTCTAAGTTTTACAATTTAAACCACGGCTTTCTTGATGTTCTTGGCCTTGTACTGGACAAGAAAAGTCCTATTTATAACAGAAAATTGAAATAAGCTGCTAATAATTATTTTTTTCATTTTATGTCGAAATTTAGATTACGAAAGCTACGTTTGCAATTTTCTTTTGCAGTTTTCAATGGTTTTTGACCATTATACGAACTAAAAATGTACCGTAGAATATTCGGCTATTTAGTAGGTTGGGTTTGACTGCGGCATAACATGGGAAAATGGATTACTTACTTTACAATAATACTTAATTATTTTTATTGATGTAATCACAAGAAATATATGAATTAGACATGCTTACAGCAAACATTACCAACGAGTCACGATTAAAGTTTACAATATTACTATTCTAGGATTTATTATAATAATATCAATAATAAATGTTCACATAAACCTTGAGTAAACCTTAATAAATAAATGAATGATTATAATAAGTAATAAAATAAATAAAATTTGCATACGATCACCTACTAAACATAGTGTTAAAGAAGGTTATGCAAATAGAGGTGGTTTGATATTATTTTCTATTTGAACACATGATAAAATACATTAAATTATGATTTTATATCAAACATTTATTATTTACAAGTAATTGTACCTACTTGTACGAACGATGGCACGGTAAAACATGGATTTCAAATTGCCCTACAAATAAAAAACTCGTAATGATTATTCAAATATTGACTAGTTTGACTGCTGGTCTAAAGATTGAATATAGATTTTAACCAGTAATTGAATTAAGGTGATAAGAGAGCCATCATTATTGTTAGACTGTAAATCTAACAATATAAAAATGCTGTGTGTGTAAATTTTCCCTATAGTTGAACGCAGACTTTCCAGAGATTTTTTTGAAGTCAGAGCGTGGCACTTGTAATAAAATAATTAAATAATAAAATTTCATGGTCCCATTTTACACCGCAGTCGTCCAAATTAATTTAGTGTACCTATATGTAAATAAAATTGAAACATACCTGAACATTCCATTGCTTTTTGCAACTGCCATAAACCGTTGGTAAGTCATTTTAGATGTATTTATAGATAACATTAGCTGTAAAAATGTGTAAAGTTTTGTAAACGAAATAATGTAAGAACGCCTTTATAGACCGGTCTTAGTACCTGAATCGCTTCCAAAAGTTATGTATTACAAATAATATTTTAATAACGTGTAAAACGATATTATTATATTTAAACTTGTGGTTTGCCTGGGCTAATAAAATACATTACCTGTACCGTATAATCACTCGATAAAAATTGCTCCTACGCTCTCTGTCAGCGGGTGGGCCGACATTCGGAGTACCTACTGCTTTGTAAGCGAAATAAGTAACTGACTCATTAGTGGTGTACTTAATACACCTGAGGCCACCGCTCTGCCGCAATTACTGCGTGGCAACACGCTCTATATTGTATTTAAAGTACGATGGAAATATTTGTTTTAAAAATATTGTGTACGATTTTCTTTTATTTTGTTGTACTAATAATAACTACATGATTTTAGTATGTCGCTTTATAAATAGGGGCCGTCAACAAATGCCGGGCATTTTATGTTGTCTTGTCTAAACCAGGATTTTTCTATTGAAATGAAAAAATTACAAGAAAATACAAGAAAAATATTTCCGATGAAAATAAATATATTATAATATTATATACATATATCGAAAATATTTTACTCATAGCGAATTCATTGATTGATTTGGAATCGAAACATTCTGTTAATTAAAAAGAAATTTATTTACCATTCCTTTGATATTACCGAAATACCAGTGAAGACCTAGTATATAATACTAACTTCACATTAAGGTAAGTGTACATCTAGTCCATCAAAAGTACGAGACTGAAATGGTAAATAACAAATATACCATTTTAGTAGAATATTTTTATATAGGAAACACCGAATCGCCACAATCCACAATAATAAAATATTATAAAATATAATTTAATAATTAAAATATAATTTATGTTCTCAAATATACAATAATAGCGTACATAATATTAATGCAATTTTGAATGCATTTATTTTGCTCATTTTTGATATTTATAGAATTTTTGTGTAAAATTAAGTTTAATAATTATAAGTAGTAGGATATCTGTGTATCAATGTTACATGTGTCGATGTTTCTGTTATGCCCAATGTCGTATGGAGGCGATGTGACAATAAATAAATTATTGAACAAAATGTATTTTTCATTTAAATTTATAGATACTTAGTAGGTAAGTGTTCGTATTACAGTGTCGTGTAACCATGCTGACGTAGATGTGTATGTTTGTTGTCATGTAATGCATATAAAATGCTAAGAAAACCACCAAGCTGTTACGGAGAAGTTGATGTAAACCGGGGGGTAAAAATTGACCCTTCGACGCTATCAGCCACCTAACGAAGCATTTTATTATGCACCTACCTGTTGGTACTTAAGTATTTTCAAAGAGTCTAGTACTACTGCGGCAAGTGCGGCAGATCCTTAGTTACTTATTACCTGTAATATATAGGTACTATAGATTTATTTGAAAAAGTCATATTGGTTTATATACTTACTTGCCCGGATTTAAACCTCGACCTCGTGTTTACAAAGTGGCTGCCAAAACCAATGGGCTTATTACTTGGCTTAGGCACGATTACGATTCCATAATTACATAATACAAATTTATATTTTATTAACGGAAAAATAAACATGAATAATATGCTAAATTATTGGTCTAAACAGAGAGAGGTGAGAGTTGAGTCACCCATTATGGGTGCCACACACGCTACGAGAAATCGTTAGAACAAATCGTAACTAATGGTTTCCAATGGTTTCGAATCACATTCTGCCCTTGTCACTTCTGGCGTGCAACAAGGCTCGATTTTAGGTCCCCTCTTGTTTATTTTCTACGACATTTCTAATTGCTCGCTCGGCTCGTGCACAGGAGGTCACAGTTCTAACCTAACCAAATCTTCGGCATATTATATAACGCCGATGACGGCGAGCGTTTACAAAATGTCGAGGCAGGTAAACTGCGGATCTATTCAATTTGCCTGTGACATATAAACAATGTTCACAGTTCACAACGATTTTTCTTCGCACGGGTGCAATGCTAATACTAAATACAGTATCAGTATTACCCGTGCGAAGCCGAAGTGGATCGGTAGTTGTTGATGAAAAAACAAGAGGCAAAGAAAACCAGAAAGCCGAAAAATTGTACGACCTGGAGCAAAGATTAGCTAATGAAAAGAGAAATTCATCCGTACTAATATTATATATGCGAAAGTAACTCTGTCTGTCTTTTACGCTTTTACATAAATTTGTTAAAGGAACTATAGACGTTTTCAAAGACTAGCATAATTTTTTGAGAATTTTTCCACTAGCTGCACCCCTCGGCTTGGCCCGCGCGTAATATAATTATGTTTTGTTGTATTTCTCGGTAACCAGGCCGATTTTTGGGTTAAAAAGTAGCCTATGGCATCGAAGGAAGTAGGCTTTGGCACCGAATCTTTTATATACCTACTTTTAAGGAGCTGAGTGGTAAAAAGCACACACATACACACACAAACTTTCGCATTTATAATAATAATAGGATAAACATGGCTCATTGCGTTAAATGACAAATAAATATACTCTTCGAGCCACTTGCGGTAAGTTATTTTGTAAGCGCATACGCACGACCATTCGATGCGCGGTTTAAGTATGTGAAATCCACAGACTAAGTAGAGAACAAGTTGTGAAAACTGAATGAGCGCCAAGTTTTATCTTTTAAATTTTCAATCTACTCCGTTCGACGGTACAGTTTAAAAAAATCGTAAAAGTTGTACAGTTTTATTGCACACACGTTTCGAATATCGGCGCAGTTTGAACGGTACAGTTAAATCGTAACGATTTCTCGTAGCGTGTGTGCCACCCCTTGAATTATAAAAATCACCTAAAATAAATATTTAATTATCATGATCAATCTTTTAATGCATTTAATATTCCAAAGACAATGTTTTGTTTTTACACACTGATCTATTATACAATTGTATAATAAAGGTCAGTGTTTTTACAACTGTCTATGGAATAACAACGCCAAGCGCAGCTGGCGGCCATTTTTGTTACACTTGACGTTTAGGATTCGCCTTGATGAGAGCTTCATGTTCTATTCATTCGTGATTTAATTTAACACATTTGATATTTAAACTCAAGTTCATTGTTTTTAATAGTGGAGTGCAGATTTTCGATCATTTGTAAGTATTTACAAATTAATGAGAAGCAGTGGTTTTTCTTTTACTTAGTAATTTTTATGTCGTCATTCTCATTTGAGATCAATACCTATTGGGCTACGTAAGCATCCCCGTACTGTAATATTCGCGTAATTAGTATTAAACCTCCATCTAATACATCTTAGAATACTTGGACATTAATTTTATGTTAAGATCATCACATGAATTAAATAACTTAGTAAGTACCTAGAAAAATTAAATACAAGCAAATTTCTAAAATTATTTGTTAATTACATGCCGGCCGGCAGCATTCTCGTTAATCACATTAATATAAATCACCACGATAGTCTTTAGACTTACTATGTTCCTAATTAAAGTTTTAATAGAAAATAGCACAACCATTTTGTTTCATCTAACAAATAGTTATTACAAAGTAAGTCGCAGATATCGTGCGTTTTCGCGTGACCCCCTTCTAAGATGCAGTTATAGTTATGCCTTCGTGCTACTTACTCCTATATCTTTTAAAAAAATCAAGATTAGATTTATTTACCTCATTATTATTGACACCTCATCATGGACATGAGCTTTTTTCTACAATAGGCTAGAAGTAATAAAAGCTTGTTTTTCTTTTATCTAATGCAAATCACAATATGTAACAGAAGGAAACCTAAACCCAAAGCAATTCAAACTTTACGAAGTTCCTTATTTTTGTATGCTTTTTGGCATCTGCCAGTGAACCCTGTCTCTTGCCACTTGTGTCAGGCAAGTTTTTAATTTAAAGTCTTCCTATTTTTGGAGCCATTCTCTGGTTCTTTTGCCATCTCTACTGAGTGATTTATCTAGTAATAATCTAAATAATTGGCCAAATAATGAATAAATAATGTCCAGCATGGACAGACCCTTTATGAGAAGGATCAATAATCTGTGAAAGCTATCTATGGATTAGGATGGCCACCACTGTTCAGTTGGTGTGTTAATTTGTCAAAGTCAAGCTATAAAAAGTGACAAGCCGATTATATTGTTGAAATAAATGCAAAAATATTTTATTAGCTGATCAACATTATTTACACAAATGGTTTTAACTTACTTGTCAAGTGGTTTGATACTGTAATTATGTCTGATTCCATAAATTTTGTATCATTTGCGTGATACATAATAATTCTTTGTTCTGAAACTGGTAAGTCTTGAGATACTGGGTCCATCCATAATTTAAGAGTTAGACTCTTGTCGGTGGAACTGATGCAATTCCTGCCACTTCTCCCTGTCCAGAGCCATCTCTTTAACCTCCTTATACGACATGGCACCAGCACTACATACTGGGTATATATTCTAAATTCAAATATAATAAAAATATTATATATCTTCATTTTATCAGTTGAAAGATGTCCACTGCAACACCATATAGGCCTCCTCCAATTTTCCCCACCTTGGCTGGTTATGAGCTGCTCTCATCCACCTCTATCATGACAGTAAATTAATTAAAAAAAGGTATAACACACTAACACCTAGTTTCTAAAAGACTGATCAACAAAAATTAACTAATCACCTGTTACATCTCATGTAAAGCACCTAAAAGCATGGATAATTAGTCGAAATAATCATGCTTTTAGCAATTCAATTGATACTTCACATGAGATTTATTTACAGGTGATCAGTTAATTTTTTGTTGATCAGCCTTTCAGAAACTGGAGGTTAATCTATTTAACTATTGCATTCTTGATGTTTTCAGGCAATAGTATTATTTATATTATGTAATTGGATTTTGTACAAATCCTATATACGTTTAAACACAAACATACAAAGTATAATCAGTTATGTCTGTTCTCGGTGGCACACTGATATAGAGATTGCATGTAGGTCATCAAACTGTTGACATTGAATGTTATTGAATGTGTGCAGTATTATCTTTGTTATTTATATGTCAGTAAATATGTATAACTAACTGTGACGCCTAGGTTAAAGCACTCCCCTCTTTAAGTATAAGGTTATAAGATCTAAATCAGGTAAATTCTGATGTAACTATCCTTAGTACTTCTAAGTTTATCTTGGATGTTAGAGAGGCGTGGTGAGAAAATAAAGTGATATTATCTATATTGAGTTAGAGTCGTCAATGTTCATGTCCTTTGTATGAGGTATATTTACGTAGCTGCATAGATTGGAAGAAGGGGGGGCTGTCTATCTCTACTATTATATAAAGCAGAAAAGTTTGTTTGTTTGTTTCAACGCGCTAATCTCTGGAACTACCAGTCAGATTTGAGTTTTTTTTTTGCATATGGTAGACCAATTCTTAAAGAAGATTATAGGCAACATTTAATATCACACTACTGGCGACGGGAGTAGAGCAGTAAGCAAAGACGCGAGTTAAACCACGCCGTAGGAAGCTAGTACTATTATATAAAGCGGATGAGTTTGTTTGTTCACACTAATCTCAGTAACTAACAGATGGATTTGAATATTTTTTTTGCATATGATAGCCCAGTTCTTGAGGAAGGTTATAGGCTATGTAACATCACGCTACTGGCGACGGGAGCAGAGCAATAACCAAAGACGGGGTGAAACCATATTCGGGGAAGCTAGTTTGTTATACTATTTATTTAAGAAACTTGTGCACATGCAATAATTAGGCAGGCAACAAAGCAGCAAAGCCTACTTGCCTTTCTATTAGATCTAAGCAATAGTATTGAAATTTTATTTTAATTGCAATTTTTTGAATTACTGTAGTTTCTATAGATATTTAATTTTTGAACTCATGTAACCTTAAATATAATTCAATTGTAATGGTTGTTGTTAATTAGATTTTATGTTCTTTTCGTTTAATACTGTTCTTTTTTAATTTATTTGCATTTGTATATTTGATTAATTGTATAATAGTTACTTTTATTAATATATATTAATATTATAAAATGCTGTGATCTTCTGTAATACTTGAATTACTTGATTAATTATTATTTTTTTATATTTTAATTTTTATATATTTTTAAGTGTATTTTTCTTGAAGATCCTAATGAAATAAATAAATACCTCTATTTACTATTAAAATGCATAATTATTCATTCAGATGTCTATTGTCTTAATTCTTAGGTTAAAATGGCTAACCGAAGACCGCAGAATGGTGGTGGACGTCGCATGGACTTTGGGCGCAACGACCGCGGCAAGAACTTTGGTCGCAGCGGCGTGTCCCCCTGGCAAGGAGGTGGCCCAGGCGGCGGCCTGCCCAACCTGCTGCCGCTCTCGGGAGGCTCCACCGAGGCCACCCTCGCTCTCGCCAGCAACATCATCAACCTGCTCCAACCGAGACAGAACCCAGTCCCATCACTCCTCGACATGCCTATTAGACGGGACTTCGGTCCCAATGTAGGTCGGTATGACCGTGGTTTTGTACCCAACAGGGTAAGTATTCATACAATATATAAGAAAAATTAGAGTATTAGCTAAAGTTACATAAACTTTATATTTGACAGTCAGACTGTTTGTCCAAATTTTAATGTATTTGGTTTAAAAACCAGCTCAGTTGTAAACTTTTTATAATATATCCAATATATCCAATGAATATGATGACCCTCCATTTTAAATGTAAAGCTTTTAATTCTTTCAACAATTTCATGCATGAAAACATACTCTGCTGAAGACTGTTACATTGGATTCTCTTCAATAGTTGATATTAATCACATTGTTAATGAAAAACCTCTTGAATTTTTGATAATTTCAGCACCTCTTCGAGGCTCTGAGAGCCTAGCAGCTTTCGTACTAACCAAACGTGTTCTGATCAATCCCTTTAGATGGGCAATCAAGGTAATTTCCGGCGTACGGGAAATTACAATCGCTCCGGTGAGCGTATCAACAACAATCGTAAACCGTTCAGGCCCAATGATGGGCAAAGGCAACAAAACAAGAGCTCCCCGAAAAAGGAGGCCGATTCAAAGGCTAAACCTGTCAAGGAGAGGTAAGGAACCTTGCAATGTTTCCTTCCGGTGGTGACACCGAACTTCTTGAGCCTCTTGAGACGAGCCTGCGTATAGTTTCTAACACTTACGTTCACCGGCCTCCGTTTAGCCGAATTGGCATGATAGCTTCAGCCTCTGTGAGGTGTGAGTATCTACGACAAATCTCGTTTGTTTTTATGTTTGTCTTCACCCTAGGCAGGTGTCTGTCTATGTTGCAAGTTGACAAACTTGCCAGTCATCTTGGCGCAGCGCCTCATAGGTGTTCGTGCCCACTTTATACACTTAACTGTATTTAATGCTTGCTTACCTCATAAGGACTTTTTATGGAACGATTATTTTTTATGTGTTGGTAAGTGTGTTGTGTTCTATGCCAACTTTATGTGACGCTTAAGTTACTGTGGATTGCCGAATTTGTGAAAAGCTATCGATTATTATTGAACAAGTTTATACGGCAACGAGTGTCTATTCGTCTTTTAAAAAGAATTAAGTATGTAATCCACTAAAATTTCAGCGTCTGTTTATAAACGTAGTTCGCCCCAATATATTTTATTATAAATTACTTTAATGTAATGAAGTAAGTAGTATTTACAATTACATTAATTTTTTAATACATTGGCAACTTTAACTTTACTGTGAAACATTCATTAAATGAAAAGTAGATAGAAGAAGCAAAATACCAATAAGCAATATTCTACTTTAAGGTAAAATAATATTAGATGGAAATTGCCAGACAGACATAGTTTTAGGCCTCTTTGCTACTGACCGTGAATAACATAAAACTTACATTATATCATTACTAAATACTATTGTAACAATAATTAGACTACTATCCTTAAAATTACTTCAGATCAAAATGCTACAGATCCATAAGAATCTATAAAAACAAACATGTTTATAAATAACTACAGGTGCGTTTTATATAATCAGAAAACTGACGAACAACACATTAAGAATCCTATTGCCAATTGTTAGATCATGGGCTGTTTATAGAGTGATTTATTTTTAGTTAATTAGTTTATTGTTCCAATTAAACATCAGGCGAATTACGTATTATTGTGTTTGTATTTAAAAGAATGTAAACGATAAAACACAAAACTGTTTCTTTATTTAATTACTGAAGAAATTCAAAATAACATGAGAATGTTTGACACAAGACAATAATATCAATAACTATTTAAAAATCTTTAAAATAGAACATTCTACTTTAAATTTGTAATATGTTCGTCAAAAAAAAATGGCGTTAAATAAATATTTAGTACACTACCATCTTAAGGGTTACTTTAGGTATTTAGATTAGTTATCAATAAAAGCCGATTAACCTTTTAACCGCCCGGCTTTTTATCAGTTAGCGTGCCCCCAGCGCCCGACACATAAAATCGATCAATAAATACCTACAACAAATAGGGATGTAAGTAGGTAAATAAATTTATCGACATCGATATTTCACTATAATAATATTTGTATTTACTATACTTTACTACTGGCGTCTTGGCGAAAAGGACACAAGTCTAGGGATGGGAATTAACATTTATAGTGGTCCGTACAAAAATTACTAAACGGCTGATTTCGTTCAAAAATAAATTTAATACAAGGCAAAAACAACACGATATTCTATAACAATTATTTCATGTTCTTTTTAAATTTAATAACTTGGTATTTAATATAATATATGGTTGTTTATGCATATTCCATATCGTATAACTTTTAACATTGTCTCATCACTACCGTCGGAAAAATACGACATAGGCGTTGGAAGTCAATACACTTTTCAGGGATATTATTTACTAAATTCACCTTAATTGAAATAGTATTTATTTTGTTTCTTGACATACCTAGTAAATTTGAATTATAACACGAAATAAAAGGTTGAACATATAAACTTTCGAAAAAAAAATGTATTTCAGGTAAGAATGTCGTAATACGTTTGGATATTGAATATATTATACACAGGATTTTGTGTCGTATAAATCCGACTCAGGCGGAATGAGCCCGAATTTTTTAGTCGGATAAATCCGACTCAGGCGGTTAAAAGGTTAATAACATTTTTAGAGAAAAGCAGTAAATAGTCAATATCCTCCACTCTAGTTTATAAGCACATAGCACATTTTTAGTTAATTAACACCCTGTCATGTCGTAAAGTTTTAAATGTGATTTAGTAATCTGTTAAAAACTTTCACGGCAAAGGTGGCTAAAAGTGGGGGAAGTCTATATTCAACAGTAGACATCTTATAACATTCTGTTTTCAAAACAATATCACATTTTTGTATTATTGAAAAGAAAGATTTACAATAGGCAATATTTTTTAACACTGAATTTAATTGTAGCTTACAAGTAACCACCCATAGAAGGGGTAACCATATACCCACTTCACTTTTATGGATTGTCACTTAAGTCGTCACACACGACATCTAAAAATCAACATAAATTTTATTATCGCTCGGCATTAGAGCATTCATTTCTGTCTTTTGTATTGCCAATGGAATAATGGAAACACGAAAGTGATATAAGTATAAAAATGGGCGTGATATTATACGTTTTACACACATTATATCAGTGTTATCTAAAACTATAGAACTCAAAATACTACATTATAGCTTTCGTGTGTGACGGTATCTTATTTGTCGTGTATACGTTCCAGTTTTACTATATACACTTGTTGTACACAGCCCTTTGCATAATAGTACACAGCCACTGTCCTTTAGGCACAGTGGAGACATTTTAGTCGGCAAACATAAAATATGAAGCTTAGCACACCCATATTCAAAACAGGCTCAAGGGATATGCTTAAAAGGACCTATTACTCTGGGCAATCTAAGGCAACGGCTAGATAAATATCCTAAATTATGCTATTAAAATATCACCAATCTAAGTGTCTTTCTATATACAAACTTTAATCCAAGTTTCCGTAAAATCTCGATTTTTCGCTCGGCGCTGGAGCGCTGTCAATAATAGACATTGTAAAAGCGATTCAGCGCTGAACAATCCATTGCATAAAATTGGGTTTTCAAATAAAGATCGTATATAGAAAACCACTATAAGTCAACACAAAAATTTAATATCCAAGTATCCCACAGCGAAACTGAAGAAACTACTGAAGAGCAAGTAGAACAGGATAAGGAAAAAGATGAGGATACGAAGAAGGAAACTCCTAAGACTCGCTATGATGAAATTAACCCTCAGCTGCTTAAGTGTCATATATGCAATAAGAGCATGTGGGATGGAAGGTCGTTCGAGAACCATCTAAGTGGACGTGCTCATGCTATTATGATGCAGAAGACTGCTGAGAGCTATGCACTAACTGCTGATACTATGAGGCAGGAGTTCAAGGTAGGATTTACTTTATAAATTATAAATATTCTGAGCCATTAAAGTTTAGATAAGTTTAGTTCAAATACATTTTAAGACGATTCACACACTGCCCCGCATCATGGAGCGTAGTGCAGGCGTGCGTGTTCTTGCGTTGTTTGTAAGTATCTCTTTGTATACAAATCACGCGTGGTGTAACACACTGAAAACGCAAGCATAGTGCGGGGCAGTGTGCGAATCGTCTAATTGTACATACTTATGTTGTGCACTTACGTTGTTATTCTGTGGCTGGGTAGTATTGTATTTCACTTTGTGCAGCATTTACTCAGGTAGTGTTTTAATGTCTCAAAGGTGGTCTTAATAAATATTTTTCCAATAGATTCGTGAAATGAAACGCACGCGTAAAGCCGGCCAGCATTTAGCGCGTGACTTCTACTGCGCCATGTGTGACATGTACGCCGCCGATGGCGCCATACATAGGACTACGGTTGGACATCGCAAACTCAAGAAATACCTACATCCGACCTGCACTTCCTGCCATAAGGAGATGCCTACGAGGATCGAGTTAGATGAACATCGTTTGACTGCTGAACATCTAAGGAATATGCAGGATAAGCAGGAGGTTATCAGCAAACCTAAGCCTGAAGGTGAGATCAATGAACACCCAGGTGATCCAAGTGGAATAGACCATTTATTCATATACTCAGATTACTCAATAATAATATTAATAGGCTGGCCCCCTGTAATATGGTTTAGAGATGGTGGAAATTGATCTAAGTTTCTTAAATATCCTATTCTTGGCTCGAATTTAGTCAGCAAAGTATTCAGAGCTGGATTAACAACACCTTATCCTTTATGATTTTCATAAAAAAGTATAATTTTTAATAATTCGTATCAATAAATGAGGTCGATTTTAAAACATGAATCTTGTTTTCTACCAGTGATGGTGATTTCAACTCTGAACATGGAGCAGCTGTATTTACGTGAGGACCGTCAACGTCGTCGTCGTGGTGATCGTCACGAAAATGAGAAGGAGGACGAACAGGAGAAGGAAGGAGAAGGAGAAAATCAGGTTAGTAACTTTATATTGTAATATTATATTTAGATTCTTGCGAGTCTCGTAGAATTAACAATTGAGAGGATTATTAGCAAATTTGTGAGGGTTAACGCCCAGTTTCTAAAAGGCTGATCAAAAATTAACTATTCACCTGTTAAATCTCATGTGAAGTACTTGAAAGCATGCTCAAAGCATAAATAATTAGTTTGAGCATGAACCAAGGAGATCATGTTAAACTATCGTTCCCGATGTCATATAACTATCCATGAGAAATATTATGGATATCTGACTATTAGTAGGCATCTAAGGTCGCCGTGTTAGTGTGTAAGGACTCGAATGTCATTGTCGAATGTCATTGATCTGTCTCAAGCCTTCGACTGTTTTAACCATAATAGCACCACTTCGATGTCATCATCTACCCATTTGATATCTTTCATCTACGTATTTTCTTTAGTGAGGAGCTAACAATTTACTTTTATTAGCACAAATGACTAGCTTGGATTCTTTGCTGATATTGTATTGTTACATGGGTATGCCACAAGGTACTATTATGGGGTCCCTTCCATATATAATGTATGTTTGTGAATTAAATACAAGCATTCAACCTTGGCAACAAATGTTTCATGTACATATTTATAATAAACGATACGTTAGTTTCATCTCGAGAATAATAATAATCTTTATTTGTTCTTTCAAACATTTTTATTCAACAGTTTCACAACAAAATTATGATAGAAATAAATTTATTTAAGTTACAATGGCTCTGCACCACACACTTGGATTGTTTTCTTCGTATTCAAAATAAAATTCTTTCATAGGGAGATGTTGAAGTAAAGAAGGAAGTGGACGAGGAAGGGAAAGAGGTTACTGAAGAGAAGAAGCCGAGCATTGACTCTGAAGACACGATTCTTGATTACATTGATGGGGATGATATGACTAATGTCACTCAAGAGCAGTTCCCGGCTTATAGGTAGGAATGTTTATTTAATTATGTTTTGTCAGTGTATTTATACAGGTTTATAAAAAAATAGATGTAAGTAGATAGTCTAGTAAGTATGTTTATCAAGTTATCTCAATGCTTGGTGTCAATATTGCAAGGCAAGATAAAAATATATATTGTTAAATTTAATAAAGGGAAATAATTATGATAAATTTTTGGTGAGAATAAATTTTTTGATGATTTTGATTGAAATTTAAACTTTCAGTGCGATCTAAATAATAGAGCATTCATTTTAACGCTTTTGGAAATATAAACTTGAAAAAAATAATTATAACGACAAGTACGTCTACTGCTACGTAAGTAATGTATGTGTGTTTGTGTAGTACGGAGCGCGGTGTGGGCGCGTCGTTCCTGAGCGAGTTCCGCTGCGTGCAGTGCCGCCTGTGCCGCAAGCTGCTCGACTGCGACGAGACTGCGCACGTGCACCTGCGCACCTGGCGCCATCACCAGCTGTTCACGAGGCTACTTGCTGACAAGACTACTAAGCAGGTGAATAGGCTTACATCTCTGTATTTTTTATTTTATTTATTTGGTTTCTAACAAGGTACACACATTATAAGACAGTACGGAAAAATACATAAATATATGAGAACAATGCATTCACTAATAAAATCACAAAAACAAAAATCCAATGGTTGTGGAATCAACTCCCTGACGAGGTTTCCTCGAGATACTACAACATTCTACAAGAAATAAGTTAAAAAGCTTTTAACAGGGTCGGCAACGCGCTAGTTATGCTCGTGGTGTTGCAAGCGTCTATAGGCTACGGTAACTACTTACCATCAGGCCGTATGCTTATTCGTATAAAAAAACATTTTCATAAGAGTGGATCATAATAATATTGAATGTAATTCTTTAACAGACTCCCGAAGTCACTCAGGAACCGACTGCTACAAAGCGAACTATCAATTCTGATGACGACGGTAACTTCAAGCGTCGTAAGGTTGAGAGTGATGAAAATGGACACGATGATGACAGTGATCATAAAAGTGAGTAGTTGAACTACTTAAGTGTAGGTATTACATATGCCTTCTTTACATTTAGTGCTCGTTTTGACTTCCGGTCGAACCAGGCTCTAAGTTTTTTTTTTATGTTGGCGAAAAAGAAGTACGTCACATCTGGTTGAGTTGTAATGTTTTTTTTAAGTAATATCAGCGGCCTAAAACAATGCTTGTATTACATTTTCAACCTATTTGATCGACAAAGATTTATTGGTCGCTCAATCGAAGCGTTGTAAAACCATTTTAGTCTAAAGGTCTACTAAAAAAAATGTTGTTTTTTGAGAATAGATACTACTAGCATGTTGTTCTCTGTTTTTATTTTATTTTACTCTAATTTCATAAGTAAAATGTAAGTTCCAATATAACCGATTAAACAAAATATAAGTACTGTGTGTTTTTTTTAAATTTTCTATCCAAATTCTAAACAACATAACTTTTAGATGACGATACTCCAACTCACGCTGAAGACAGCACCGCACAAGACGATGACACACAAATGCCTCCCGCTGAAGAATTGGAGAACTGGGAACAGACTATCGATGAGATACTTGACGATGAACAGGATAAAGTTGGTGAGTGGTTATTATTATCATGAGTGATATCTTCTTATGCTGCCCATCCACGTCTGATATCAGTAACCGATTTTTTGTAGGATAAATTAGAACGTACTTATACACGTTGTACAAAAAGTCTGTCATAAATAAAAGGCAAATATTATTAATCGGCTTGATTTATGGTCTGATGTGGGCCTTTGACTTAGCCTTTGACTTAGCAATTGCAGTCGTTGATACAAATTTCAGTGTAGGTCCAGCAGTTATTGTGTCTGTTAATTTTGTTATAATGTAATGATTAAGTGACAAAAAGTAAATAAGTTTTCATTTTCTTCTAAGTACAGTAAATTACATGTTATGTCATGTCATATTTTTATCCTTGTATATTACTGAATTAATAAGTAATAAACTGAAATTTGAAGTGTTTGGGTAATGTTTAATTAACACTATCTTATTTTAAGTTATTATTTCCTAATGAATTTCTCCATTTTGTTGTATAATTATGTTTTATTTAATATATTTTCATATGATTACCACACAGACGAGCAAGCAAATACCGCCGTCGAGAGCAAGCCTCAGGAGGAGGAGGCGACCCCGGCGCCCGCCGCGACCCCCGCGACCCCGGCGACCCCCGCGACCCCGGCGACCCCGGCGCCCGCGACCCCGGCGCCGGCCACCCCCGCGCTGGACGACAAGCCGCGCGGCTCCCCCCGAGGTCGTGGTCGCGGTCGTGGAAGAGCCCGGGGCCGCTACTAGCTGCCCAGGGGGATCCCTTATCCTATCTATCGATTTCACTGAATAACGTCATCATTGTACTATCGAACCGAATCAATCATACACACACAGACACACGCACACACACACACACCATAAGCTCGTCTAAAGACAAATTACCTTGGCAACGAGTTTGTTATCATTTTATTAGACACTAACTGTTACAAGCGGCTTCGTCTACGTGGGTAGGTACCTATACAACAAAAAATATAGTCTATGTTATTAACTGATGTTGCAGCTTTCTATATGTGAAACAATTTTTCAATTTGGTTTACATAGATTTTGAGTAAAACAATCATACAAAATCAAATGTTTTCTCTTTATATTAGTTTAGACCAACATTTTATTTAGTACGCCATTGTTATGTTAGTATTAAAAACGTCTGTGATACACAATACATCTTACAACTGACAGTTTTAAAAGAACTATCAGCAGAGTGGGTCATGATTCAGTTTGTTCGATTGTACTATAACCAATACACGCCTAACATTGCGGTATGTAACTACTTTATGACGTTTTAAGTAAGAAATCTTTAGATTATGAATATTGAGATCTGCCGTCAGGGCACACGTTTACACGTGTCTACTAAACTGGTTTAAAGTAGGAAATATTAATCTGTCAATAATATTCAGGTGTCCACTGGAGTGTTAAATTATTCAAAATTAAATGATGAATGATCTTTTCAAACCTGAGTGCAATTCAGAATTCAGTTGTATCTGGAAAAAGTTAATAAAATTACTAGAAAATGTCAGCCAATTTGCTATCAAGTCAACTTGGGCGAAAGTAAAAGAACTATCTAGAAAATCAATTCAATTTAAACAAATATCAATGTATAATCTGGACATTTTCTTGAAAATTTCCAGCGGACATTATTAGCTTGTCTCTATATTACATTTTCCTAAGCGTAGAATTATTTTTATCTTCATACGAAATAAACATTGATAATTGTTTTATCTTCTTGTAGTTTTACACAAATGTGTAATGATATGTATTGTAGTTAATAAGGAACTTCATTAGTCGGTTTTATTAGTATGACAATAGTGTAGGATTTTCTCCATTCTGTCAATATATTGTGTATTCACTTTTGACGACATAAATATTCACTAGCCAAATATAGCAATAGTTATGCGACATTACTGACTAGAACAACATTGTGAGGAAACCTGGAGCCCTACCACAGCCTCATATAGCATTCTTTTTATAACCTTACTTTGTCTCCATCCTTGTTTTTAATGGTACAAAAAGAAAGACAAAACGATAAGTAACATTAAATGAATACTGCTTTAGGAGGTAGTAATACTGGACTTCAGAAATCTTTGATGTTGGGGTAGTAGTACTATCTTATAAACCCAAGTTTCCTTTTGGCGTAAGACATAAAAAAATTTCATAGTTGAATTGCATAGTAACTCTAGTAGTAGGTGCCTATAGAATTGACATTAATAATAAATAATAATACTAGCCTGTTTACTGTCCCACTGCAGGGCAAAGGCCTCTTCTCATATTGAATTGACATTATCTAAAAAGAATTCTCCTGATGAAGTCAAATATTCACATTCTATTATATTACCTCTTACAGATAATAGTCCACTTTTCTGCCCTTTAAAATAAACTTAAAATAAGTATAATGTAAGTTTTCATAAACTTATTTATTTTACACACACGACATTATAATAATCAAATTATAAACTGTACTTAGCTTATTCTAAGTGTGCGTTTCCATTGACTCGAAGCTGAGCGGAGTGGACAGGAGTGGACTGTGATATGAATAATCACAGCATTTTCACTGATGGAGTACTTGTGGAGTAGAGATTTCGAGCACTGTGATTGGCCAATTCACGGTACGCTACTCTCCTCTTCGCTCAGCTCCGCGTCAGTGGAAACGCAACCTATAAACGATATTGAATGGAACTGCTGCAACTCACGCATCATGCTGTCTCTTTCCCTCATCTTTGAATTTAACAGGATCTAAAACTGGACATATTAGTTCTTTTCTACAGCTAAAACTATTTTAAAATTTTGTATAAAACATTAATTGTATCTCAAAATTGATAATTAATTTTAATCCTGTATTAATAACATTTATAAATCAATAATGTTTAGTTGTAGATAACAATGTAGGTGTAGATTTTCTCTTTTAAATATAGCAATAAAATTTTTACTATTCTGGGTTAAAAGCCTTAATTGAGATTTATCATACAACTATGTGCATTAAACCTTAGCATTAAAATATGGACTAATTAATGCTACCTTGCTGATCTGAGGGCCTAGACAAGTGGACTATGCTAATAGACCAGATTAAAAAAATTATAGGATTACATTTATTAATCTATTCTATTAGCATTTGTCACTTGTCTAGGCCCTCTGTACTTTTCAAAAATATTTAATTTATACTCTTATGTAATGCAAGTCTGCAAACTCTTCTAAGAAACATTATATGAAAGAAACAGTGCTGTATTGGACATTTCGGTAAGCCGTTAGGTGACTATAGATCTTATGGAAGGTCTACTGTCTTTCGGATCAATCAATTTTAAACCAGGATATTTTTTTAGTATAACTAATAAATTATAAAACCGATTAATAGTGTACTTAAGGCTCAGCAGATATGAAGAACTTGTCCGATGTAAGCCTATGTGGTTAAACTATAACTATGGTCCAAGAACTTCATGTGTTGGGTTTGTATCATTTGCAGCCAATGCCTATATCTGTGCCGGGCCTCACCATTTAAATGTTGACAAAAATATAATTGACCTTAAATAAAAATAATCAGCTTTAAAATTTTGTTTTATTTCAACTAGCTGACCCGGTGAACTTCGTTCTGAACAGTTGATTTATTTCTCTAAAATAAAATATCTTTTTCTAAAATAAACGTAGCCTGAGTTACTCCTTATTACATCAGCTACCTACCTGCCAATAAAAGTCCCGTTAAAATTGGTCCAGCCATTTCAGAGATTAGCTGGAACAAACAGACAGACAAAAATATTTGGTGTATGTACTGTATATATATATTAATATACATGTAGTAAAAAACGGTTATTTCAATATTACAAACAAACACTTAAATTTTATTATATGTATAGATATGGTGTCCTTTTTTAATTATTTACCTCTGCCCTTATATACTTTCATTTTCACCTAAATTAAAATGTAGATTATAAAATCTCACAGCTTACAAGTGGTTTTAATTCTACGGTAGTAGATCCACGCTGATTTCAGCATGAATGGGCCGGATCGTCCGGGAAAGTACTACCCTCTCATAGCAGATCGACTTAACCACTCGTATGCTACAATATCAGACACAATAGAAATAACATTGTGTCTCGTGCAGATCTGCTCCTAAGCACACGAAGGGTTAAGAGTAGTAGTATCCGTACTACTGCGTTTCGTTCGGTGAGTGAGCGCCGGAGGCCCAATTTCCCCCCTTTCCTCTTTCCTCACCTCCCTCATTCCCTTCCCCTAACCCCATTCCCAGCCGCCATAGTGGAGGCCACCATACCAGCAGTTTAAGACGATGGCTATTGATATAGTGGCCGCCACTTCTGGATTTCTTACTGACTGCTTACCATCAGGCGGGGTGGAGTCACTTTGGTAGGCTATAATATAAAAAAAAAAAAGGTATGCTACCTGCTTTAATACTTCTCTAGCATAATCAGTCAACCTGAATATGTGTGATCAAATGACTATTTCACCAAACTGATTTGGCTATGAGGAATTTCAATTCCTTGTGGCCAAACTCGTTTCAGTGAGACTTGAGTGATATTCCTAATATTACAGATAAATTTGCTGTTCAAGTAGACTTCACAAGCAATATTAATTTTTTTGTAAGTGATTGATGCAGTCGGTAGTGGACACCAATTCAAAAGTGATTCTCGCCAACAATACAATTGGGGAAAAGCCATCATTGAATTGCTTGGTGACTTTTTTTACATCCTGCATACCATAGACAAACTTGTATGGACAAAACAGTTGAGGTTTTCACTATACAACTGACTTTTATAATCATTACCATTGTCTCTCTTCTCTTTCTTTTTCCTGCTCCTACTGCATATAGATATCAGTATATAATCTGTTTCCTCTCAAAGCCTGGACTTAGGTCTCTTGTTGGCTTTGCCCAGAGTACTTTATTAATATATGTTAAGTTTCGCCACTAGTCTTCTTGTTTCGTTTCCATTTCCACTAGTTGGCAGACGGCTTCGCGACCAAAAAGCGGTGGCAGTCAGCCATTACAGGATGCTTAAGCCCGGTACCACCACATCACTGGTGCTTCGAGGTTCCGAGGAAAAAGACCACTTCACAAACTTTATGCCATAGGATCTTTTCTTGATGACAACTAGGTGTAGTGTCTGCCAATAATAAAAAATAACCATCTGCTGTGTTGTAAACAATTCAGTAAGAACCTAAACCGAATCTAGAAGCTAAAATAAAACAAAAAGGATTTTTTTTATAATTTATTACTAAGATAGAAACAACATAATATAATTACTTCTTCATTAAACTTAACAATAGTTTGGTGTCGTTTAGTTGAGTTTTTTGCCGCTTTTTATGTTTTTCTACTGATTTCAGTTTCGCCTCTGGTTTTTGATCAACAAATTTAACTTTTTTTTTCTTCTCTGCTTTCTTTGATAGTTCATTTATTATTACTTCCTTCGCACTTTTCTTCATAACAAGCGCATTATTGCCGCTAATAGACTCTTTTAATAAAATTTCCTTTTGGAAGCTAACCTTTTTATCTGCATTTATTTTCTTTTTTAATATCTTGTTTGTTACACTAGGAGATGTTGCTGCTAATTTCTGATTTTTAGATATTTTGTTTAAAGCTTTAAACTTATTCTTGCCAAACTTTACCATTTTAAAAGCTAAATTATTTACAAGATTCGATAGCACAAGCAAACGAAAACACGTTGTTTTTGTTTTGTTTTGTTAGGAATGTCAGTTTGACAGTGACTTTCAGTGTGACCATGTTGCCTTTACCTTTTTGTAGCAATATACAAATTGAGGCAGCCTGTAAAGCACACATTTTACTTTTTATTTTTCTTTACAACATAGAAAGCTGTAAGTAATTAAGTATCTATAGAGTTAAGTGTATTGCCTGCGTCACTTTGCATGCTACTTGAAACTGTAACTTACAAAAATTGTAATAACCTGGCAATTAAAAAGAGTGGCCTGAGTTTCTTGCCAGTTCTTCTCATGGCTCTACTTCGTCAGCGAACTGGCTGTAGGTTAATTTGCTGACATTTTGTAAACTTTGACTGAACTTTGATATGAATAAACATATATTTCATTTCATTTCATTTTATTACCATCTTTAAATTAGAGATTCTGCTCAGCCTAGGCAAGAAACTGACAGAGCCTGCCAAACTCATTATGCACAAAATGCCGAAATAATGCCGATATAATTTTTTAGCTTTTAGTCTTTTTTAGTAATCTTCTAGTGAAAACGTTTTAAAAATTTTTTGCATATAAATAATAAAAAATATTTAATACCTACTTACTAATACTTCCTAGTTCCTACAATGTTCCTGTTAAAATGTAAAAAAAATAGACACCAATGACTGCCCACTGTATCCGATCATGTTATTCATATGCTTAGTAGGTAGTAGTTGCATGTTCTTACATCATCAAACATCTTCAATTTGCTTCTTTTTCTTTTGCTAATCAGGACGAATGTGATGGATCCTGCTCCCACTCTAGGCGGTATAATCGTTCATATTTACGTTTCATGATAAATCAGGAATTGAAACATTCACATCGCACGAAATCCGAATGAAAATTTTGCGTCTCCTACAAATTTTCCAGTCGGACTAATTAGAAAAACAACTGACAACTTTACTAAAGATACAATTATTATAAATATTTTGTTCAGCACTTTATGGTTTACAATGAAATGAACTACAAATTCATTAGAGATGATATGGGAAATCCCCGAACTAAAGGTCTTACTCTTATTGCTGCTAATGTTGCCATTGTCATTTAAAATTCTTCCTTAATGCTATTTCTTTTGTCGATACTGCACCAAACTCCTTATATATGCTATGCTGCCAAGTCTGCGAGCTTAAATTCTTTAAACTGCCAAATAGTGCCAGATTTCTAAAACATCAAACATATATGCGAGAGAGTAAATTAAAGGGCTAAACCTGCCAAAAAGGCAGGATCCTGCCACAATAAGGTCACACTGGTGACTTTTCTCAATGAACACTGACACGGAAAAGACACGGACGTTTGAGATACCGCAAGCTTATTTTGTGCCGCAAGGGTGCTGTGAGGTGTGATGCTGTCCTGGACCAAATTACTGACATTTACGCACTACGC
Organism: Parascotia fuliginaria; assembly: GCA_963082885.1. Taxonomy (NCBI): domain Eukaryota; kingdom Metazoa; phylum Arthropoda; class Insecta; order Lepidoptera; family Erebidae; genus Parascotia; species Parascotia fuliginaria. The sequence continues at coordinate 10,101,632 of OY720194.1, read as the reverse complement.
ACGGACGGTGTAACGATGACACGTGAAGTTCATTAAAATTTAACGTCTTCTACGCAAAATCAAAAGCCTGGAGTTGAATTCAATAAATAAAACAATACTTATCGCTAAATTAGAAGAGTCTTAAATAGATTTTATAATTGCTAAGAAATTGAACGTGCGGAACGAAACGTTATTTTAGGTGTCAACCTGACGTTCCATTTATAACATAGATTTTTAGCTAAAATAACCCATAATGCGTCTGGTTCAAGAATCAATATTCATTATTCATCACTGTGAAGTGTCATGAGAAAATAGGATAGGGTTGTTGTTGAATTTTTAATACAAAAATTCCAAACCCACGTTAATTCGTTTAGAATACAATTGAAAGCTGAAATTAACCTGTTGTCACAAATTTTATGTGCGGGTGCTAAAATCTGAAGAATGGAAGATTTGGATAACGAAAATGAAGTCAAGCGGAATAAGGTATTGTAATTTCTAGAATTTTTTAGAATTCACTTGTGACGGATGCAGCTAATAAAAACAGATTGATTTGTTCTTGAATGAATTCAATATGATCATGTATATAAATTAAAGTTTTCAATGTTATTAAACCAAAATTTTGTAATAAAAAATATGTACAAATTCTGGATTCTTCACCACTCTGTATTCTGGAGTTTTTTATACACAAATGACCTAAAAATTGTTTTCAATAATATACAACGACCTCAGGCAATACTTGGACAAACATAGATCATTGTCAACATTAACATAGATTTCAAAATTAGTTTTTTTTTTAAATATAGGTATTACTTAGGTAGGTACTTATTAATTTTATTAAGTAAGTAATGATTTTTTATTGTAACTATCTAATTTGTTGGGTCAATAACTTTTCTAAGATAAATAATTTTTCTTTCTTTCTTTCTTTTCTCTGTAATAATTTTACCTCTTTTTATAAATTGCCCATTCTTTGGATAAAATGGAGGAGAGAATTTTCATCAAAGGCTAAGCCTTTTTACCTAAACTAACCAAGTCGGGGTGAACAACGTTTGATCAAATAAAAGGTTCATCAAAAAATCTTAACTCGGTTGATAATTATTTTAAGTGTAAGACATCTTTAAACGAAATTTGTGGCTAAACGGTTGGAGTCAAAAAGTGCCAAGAGCGAAAACGTTTTAATTTCAGCCTAATTACACGATGCAGTAATAAAAATAGAGATTTTTTGAAGTCAAAACTCCATAGAGCCTCCTAGGATACACTCCAACCCTTTATTTTAATACTAGCTTCCCGCAGCACGGTTTCGCCTGCGTTAGGTATCTTTGCTTACATCTCTGCTCTCGTCGCCAATTGGGTGATGTTTCATAGCCTATAACCTTCCTCATGAACTGGGCTATCAAATGCAAAAATAATTATTCAAATCCGACTGGTGTTGCCATATATTAGTGTGTTCAAACAAACTCTTCTGCTTTATATAATAGTATAGATCTAAACACGTAACATATAATTTTAAACTTAATGTACAAAATAATTATAACTAGCAACATTTTCAGGCGAGAAGCCCATCTCCGGGCATCAAATCAACTGCGGTGGTCAAATACCAGGCATTTCAGACTCCTGTTGGTTATGCCCGACTTCAGTGTAATACTGATTTGAATATGCCACCTACAAATTGGGGAGCAGCTATAGATTCTTACGGGCTAAAACAGATTCTTACTAGAGGGACAGGGCTTTCAAGGTGCGTACCAGTCATAATAATATCCTATTAATATTATAAATGCGAAAGTTTGTATGTGTGTATGTGTGTTTGTGTGTTTGTTACCACTCAGCACCTAAACAGCTGAACCAATTTCGATGAAAATTGGTATGTGGATAGATTTGGTGCTGGAGACGGACATAGGCTAGGTTTTTATCCCGAAAATCGGTCTGGTTCCTGAGAGATACAACAAACCATATTTTACGCTATGGAAAGCTAGTTATATTATAAACATTCTAATTGCTAGTTTACTGATTAAATGTGATCGATGTTAATAACTAGCAAAAGTTTAAAATTGAAACTTAACATGTTAGAATCAATACACTATGTGTGACAGAGCCAGCAACATTGACATTATTTTCAGTGTTGAATGATTTTATTTTATGTTTTGTGCTTTGATTCCTGTCATTTCCCTCTTATTAATAATATACCAATATTTCATTATCTAAAATTATTCTAATTTCTACAGCTTCAGGATGGCACACATGTTTCCTGACTGTGTTGGTGAAGTAGACGTCATATCGGGTGCGGAATGCATCAAGAAATTACTCAAACTGCCCTACCAACCTAATGGAACTGTGAGTTATTTTATCTTATGATTTATTATTTTGGGACATTATTCTATATAACTTTGGTGAGATACAAGCATAAGACCCTTATTTGTTACTTGTTACTTGTACAAGCATACGACCCATCTGATGCGTTAAGAAAAATATTCTAAGAAAACACAGTTAAGCTGCTGACAGAATTGGAACAACGTGCTTTTTCCCACTGAACGAAACGTATTATCATGGAAACTTTTTAGGTTGATATGACCTATTTAGATCCTGCAGTTACGCATTCCTTGATTTCAGCATCAAAATTAAACAGAAAAATTAAGATCTATGTCTATTTATTTTTATTTATTTATGGAATAACAACAGCTGTTACAAATAAATTAGGTAACATAGTATAAATAATGTAGTATAGCCAATTACAGTTATCCGCTAAATGTTTAACTAGTGGAACATGTGAAGGTACAAAAAAGAAATGTAGTATGTCCTCGAAATTGATCTGTGTTATCTAAATTGATAAAATAATATGAAGGTCAATTAGCTGACATTTTGTAATTTTTGACGTTCTTAAGTGTTAATTTAATTAACCTATAGGAATAAATATATTTTCATTTTCATTTTCCTCAGGTCAGCATGATGGTACACCGTGTCGAGAACACCTTACTTCTAGATGACTTTGATGTCTATGACTACTTAATGAAGTCAGAATGGTCGTGGCTCAAGGATTTTTTCTATGAGAACATATTGAAGACCATGTCCGAACAGGTGAGTCAATATTGTCATTTTAATAACAAGTGATTCTGCTCTTCTCAAACCATTTTTTTTTTATTATTATTATTTGTATATATTAGTCTAACAAAGTGACTCTACCCCACCTGATGGTCAGGTCAGTCAGTGGAATCCAGAAGTGGTAGCCACCATACCAAAAGCTATCGTCTTAAACTGCTGCATACCAACAGTTTAAGACCTCCACTATGGCGGGTGGGAATGGGGTTAGGAAAAAGGAATGAGGGAGGTGAGGAAAGAGGAAAGGAAGGAAATTGGGCCTCCTGCACTCTCACTCACCAAACGAAATGCAGTAGTAAGGATACTACTACTCTTAAGTCGATCTTCTATGAGAGGGTAGTACTTCACCGAAAGATCTGGCCCATTCATGCTGAAACCAGCGTGGATCTACTACCGTCATAACCGCAACTGGACAATACCTAGTAATTATAATAAATATTTTAAATTCACACAATTTATGCACATATTTAATGATACCTTCACAAGTCTACTCATGTTAAATTATAATAAGGCTTGATTTCTATAGACTATTTAATTTTATTGAAACATAGGAAAAAACAATAATACAGATGTTAATTGAGAGGAAAGAAAAATTCTATAACAAAAATTGATTTTAACATAAAAGTATAGTAGTTTTTTTTTTATTTATCTTAGAAAATTAAATAATTGTAAAATTAATATGATAGAAATATTTTAGAAAGTTATAATTTCTTCTTCTTTTGTGTATAGGAGAAAACCAAACTGATGCTCTCTCCAGCCCCAAGTTCAGCATTACAGTTAACACACAAGTTCCTATCGCACAGCGTCACACAGCAACTAGCTGAGTGTCAGCCTCAGCCACTGCCGGATATAAACACGCCTATGAGTATTACTGGTAAGATAAGCAATATTGACTGCCTCTGTGGTTCTGATGGTACTGTGTATGGACTGCCACGCAGAGGTCCCAGGTTCTATATTTGTGTGCATGAACATGTATATTTATGAAATAAAAATGAAGTAAGTACCTATGTATATCCGCATTCTAGAACTCATAACACAAGCTATATAATATATGCTTACTTTGGGTCTAGATGGCGTTGTGTGTAGTTGTTGTGATATTAATATCATATTATAAAATCATTCTTCTGTTACATGACACTATTTCTTTCAAAAGTCTCTACATTAATAAGTATAGCCGTTTGACAGACGCATGGCAGGTTTTCATGTCATATCCTCATTAGGATTACCTGTGTTTTGGTATCATTTACCCATAAACACCTTTTTTTTTTTTTTTATATTATAGCCTACCAAAGTGACTTCACCCCGCCTGATGGTAAGCAGTCAGTGGAATCCAGAAGTGGCGGCCACTATAACAAAAGTCATCGTCTTAAACTGTTGGTATGGTGGCCTCCACTATGGCGGCTGGGAATGGGGTTAGGGGAAGGGAATGAGGGAGATGAGGAAGGAGGAAAGGAGGGAAATTGGGCCACCGGCGCTCTCACTCACCGAACGAAACGCAGTAGTACAGATACTACTACTCTTAAGTCGATCTTCTATGAGAGGGTAGTACTTCCCCGGACGATCCGGCCCATTCATGCTGAAATCAGCGTGGATCTACTACCGTAAAACCTGCCCTTATAAATCTAAAATTTCACCGATAGATAATTTATAGTTAGCTAAAAACAGAAGATAATTTATACTTTGTCTTTTGTGTTCTAGGGCCATTTCTACCAGAACCAGAAACAAGAGAAAAAACCGAAGAGCCTCCAACAGATCACCTTTACAACAGAAACGTTCTTTGGACTTTCGAAGATATTCACATGCTTATAGGCTCCGACCTACCCATTTTTGGTGATAAAGACCGACCCTGCGTTAGCCTTAGACTGAGAGACGCGAAAGAACCTATAAATGTCTTAACAGGAATAGACTATTGGCTAGATAACCTTATGTGCAATGTCCCAGAAGTACTAATGTGCTACCATTTAGACGGAATCGTGCAAAAATACGAACCAATGAAAACCGAAGACCTCCCAAATATGGAAAACTCAAAATTTTCACCAAAAGTCATCAGAAACGTGGCCCAAAATATTTTGTCCTTTTTAAAGTCGAATGCGACTAAAGCTGGACATACATATTGGCTTTTTAAAGGGCCTCATGACGATGTGGTCAAATTATATGATTTAACATCACTTTGTCCTGATAGTTTGGACAATCCCTTCACTACTCCGGTGGCTATGCTTCTATATAGGGTAGCAAGGAATATGCGTATGACGAACAGGACAAGACATGTCAAACAATTATTGGAACATGTCGTAGAATTGCTGAAAGTTGAGAGATACCCTCAAATTGTGGCGTCTAGTCATTATATGCTGGCGGATGTGTATGTACCCGCTACTACTAATCCAGCTAATCCTGATTTTAAAGGTATTTCCTTTTTAATACTTATTACTTTATTTTTTGGGAGGGTAGACATAGTGTTACATTTAAGTTTTGCTATACTAGATTTGATGTTATGGGGGTCGAACCTATTACAATATTCACTATCAGTCTTAGTACCCTATAAAGATGGTTGATGGGAATGAGGAAGGAAATTGAAAAAGAAAGAGTATTAGAGGATAATCTATGTACAATATTACAGTCGTATTATATTTTAGATTTAAATGCAGAATCAGAGGGTGATGACGCAGATTTCGCTGACTTTAATAACGATGACAATATTCGCGAAGAGCCTGTAGACGTGACCGAGGCCCAAAACGAAGAATGTGTGAAAACAGTAAAGCCTAAAGTTGAGAACCCGCCTGATGATGACAAGGCACTAGCTGTGCAGATACATGGGCTGGATTTAAAAGAGATTGGCGATAGAATCAGAGATACTATTGGGGTATGTGACCCTACTTGCTTATTTTGCGTTAAATTGTGTTTTGTCTTCTACTTTTTTCAGTATATATCTGTGAATGTCAGCATTTCTTTAGGGTGTGCTAAAAGTCTTAAGGTTTTGGGTATGCGAGGTCCAGAAGACTGATGATTGTTTTAGCGTGGCCACACACACGACTGGAATCCTCATTAGCTTCTCGTATCAGGATCTGTCAGAAAATAATTTCTGAACTTTATGAATTCATTGGTTTTTTTTTTTATATTAGCCTACCAAAGTGACTCCACTCTGCCTGATGGTAAGCAGTAAGTGGAATCCAGAAGTGGCGGACACCATTCCAAAAGCCAAACTACTGGTATGGTGGCCTCCACTATGGCGGCTTAGTGAAATGCCTTTTTACGCCCCGCTTAAAAGACCCAGGATCAGAATTAGATGGGAACACATGCGCTGGCAAAGAGTTCCAGGCTTTAATTGAGCGACAAAAGTATGAAGTGCTGAACCGTTTGGTTCGAGACCCTTTAGATTCCACTGTGAAAGGGTGGCACTTTAGTCCCGCACGTGTTGTTCTGGATAAAAAAGAGAGGGTGGGATTAATTCAAAGAGCTCTTCAGAACACTCTCCATGGTAAAGGCAATAGAAGACGGCCATTGAGGCGATGTCTCTTCGCAGCTGTAAAGGCTCAAGGGTCTTAGTAGCCTCCGGGCTTCCGATGATACGGACTGCTCGCCGCTGCAACCTATCGAGTGCATCCAGTAAGTACTGTGCGGAGCCATCCCAAAGATGAGAGCAGTACTCCACGCAGGAACGAACCTGTGTCTTATAAAGAAGACAGAGCTGCTCGGGCGTGAAGTACCGCCTCACCCTGTTCAGGACACCGAGTTTACAGGAGGCGGTTTTAATGACGCACTCGATGTAGTTCTTGGGGTTGAGATCTCGGCTGATGTCCATACCCAGGATACTTAGGCTATCCTGTAGTGGTAACGCTGTGTTCTGAAGAGAGGGAAGGGGAAGGAATGGAGATTTTTTTGCAGAGAACGCGCACACCTGTGTTTTCTTGGCATTGAACTCGACCAAATTCTCACAACCCCATTTAGAAATGCGGTATAATACTTGGTCGAGCTCAGCGACAAGTTCTAGGCGTTTTGCCTCGATGTCAGTCTGTTTAGCCGCAGGATGTCCGAGATATCGCCCATGCACTGTACTTTCATCTGCATAGCAATGAATGTTGCCAAGGGACAACATGTCATTGACATGCAGAAGATACAGAGTGGGTGACAGGACGGACCCCTGAGGCACCCCAGCGTTGACCTGCAAATAATTGGAGGCCGATCCGTCACAAAGGACTCTAATGCGGCGCTCACGCAGGAATGCGGCAATCCAGTTGCACAGCTGGGGTGGCAGACCATATGCTGGAAGCTTGGACAGAAGCGAACGGTGCCAGACTCTATCGAAGGCTTTGGTTATGTCAAGGCCGATGGCCAAGGACTCGCCATGCCTGTCCATAGCTTCACCCCATTGGTGCGTGATATACGCTAGAAGGTCACCCGTAGACCATTTTGACCTAAAGCCATATTGTCGGTCACTAATTAACGAGTGACCCTCTAGGTAGCGGACTAGTTGGGAGTTTATTATCCGCTCAAGCACCTTGCAGAGAACTGAGGTGACAGCTATGGGTCGATAGTTGCCTGGCTCGGACCTATCCCCTTTTTTGGGAATGGGTTGAACATTCGCCTCTCTCCAAGCCTCCGGCACAATTCCCGAGGAATAAGATAGGCGGAATAGGCGCGTCAATGCAGGAGACAACTCCGCTGCGCATTTCTTAAGAACCACCGCTGGAATACCATCCGGTCCGCTGGCTTTCCGAACATCGAGCGAACTTAGTTCCGCACGGACATCACGATGCCTAATACGAATATTAGGCATAACGGAGTCGCAGCCAGATATAGTCGGCGGGTGCAAGCCACGGTCGTCGATTCGGGAGTTAGCCGCAAAGAGTTCTACAAGCAAGTTTGCTTTCTCTTGCGGCTCGTGGGCCAGCGATCCATCAGGACATTTCAAGGGGGGCAGCGAAGGCTTGCAGAAGTTAGATTGCACGGCCTTGGCTAGTCGCCAGTAGCTACGGCTACCCGTAGGATGCGAAATGAGTTCTTGCCCAATCCGTGCAATGCGCTGGGCATCCGCTCTGATGTAAGCCCTCTTGCATTCCCTAGTGGCTTTGTTGTACGCTGCTTTTAGGCGATCCAAGCTAGGGTCGCGCCGTGCTCGGGCCCTGATCCAAGCGCGGTACGCCGATTCTTTTTGTTTAACAGTGTCGGCGCACTCACGGTTGAACCAGGGACGCGTTTTGCCGGCACTGGTGACATCTGAGGATGGAATGTAATATTCCATACCTAACAAGATCTCTCCAGCGACAGCAGTAGCACTTTGCGACGGATCCCTGTCTTTAAAGCAGCGTAATGCCCATGGGACGGAAGCAAAGTAATCCCGCATACCGTCCCAGTCTGCTGACGAGTAGTGCCATAGTCGTCGCTTTACCTCCGAACGTCGTGGGGGAGCAACAAGAGGCACTGAGGCGCAGACCAAACAGTGGTCGGAATTACCCAGTGGGGCGTGGACCGAAACACTGTATTGGTCTGGGTGACTCGTCAGCAGTAGGTCTAGCAAAGAGGGCGCTTGACCTGGAATATCTGGTATCCTGGTGGGATGGATTACCAGTTGCGTCAGGTCATGCGTGAGAGCGAATGCATGGGCGGCCCGTCCCGCATGGTCTGTTCTGAGAGAACCCAACCAGGTCTCGTGGTGGGCGTTAAAGTCTCCCAGAAACACCAATTCCGCGTTCGGAAACCGCTCCTGCGCTAAGTCTGCCGCCTGACTCAGATGGTCAAAGAGTCGAGTTGTCTCCAAATCTCCGGAGTGGGAACGGTAAAGGCACGCGTAGACCCGGCTCAGAGAACCAAGATCAACGTGAAGCCAAAGGATGGGGTAGGATGGGTCCTCTAGGCAGCGCAGACGGCGAACGCAAACATCCGCCCTGACGAATGCGCATACTCCGGCCTTAGCGCGAAAGCGCTCCTCGAGCACATAGCCGGGGTAGTGCAGGTATGCCGTGTCGTCAGGGCGGCGTATTTGTGTCTCCGTTAGGAAAAGCAAAGCCGGCCGTGCCGTCTCGAGGTGTTGGTGGACGGCGTAGAGGTTTGAATGGAGTCCACGGATGTTAGTGAACTCCACCTCAAATAGCGGGTTGGTGGGGGAGGAAGATGCCGCTGTTAGACCTGCTGCTTTTTTGCGTGCTGCCATGTTGGAGGGTGAAGGGAGGGGCGTGGAAAAGATGACTGCAGTCGCAGCAAGGCTAGACAAGGTGCCGAGTATTGCTTCGTCATTTAACTGTGTGGCATGGTGGTAGCCGATCCGCCGGACGGAAGGGCCCCCGTACCCTCTCGGAAATTGTCGCCGGGTCCCACCATCCGGTCACCAACCGGCACGACGAACCACTCCGGGATTATGCGCGACCTGGTGGGGCAGCCTCCTAGGGTGGTTAGGCCTAGTTGGGCCCCTGTACTATGCCGCGGGCGGCCAGCGGCACCACCGTTTCTACGGGTCTCCCACACCACCCACACAATGACTCCGCGGATACTCAGCTGGTCCCACACATGCTGCGAGGATTGCCATCTTTGCATCAGTTGGGCCTCCGGCACTCTCACTCACCGAGCGAAACGCAATAGTACGAATACCATTACTCTTAAGTCGATCTTCTATGAGAGGGTAGTACTTCCCCGGTCGATCCGACCCATTCATGCTGAAACCAGCGTGGATCTACTACTCTTAAAAGCTGGGGTGGTAGACCATATGCTGGAAGCTTGGACAGAAGCGAACGGTGCCAGACTCTATCGAAGGCTTTAGTTATGTCAAGGCTGATGGCCAAGGACACTCCATGCCTGTCCATAGCTTCACCTCATTGGTGCGTGATATACGCTAGAAGGTCACCCGTAGACCGTTTTGACCTGAAGCCATATTGTCGGTCACTAATTCAAGAGTGATCCTCTAGGTAGCGGACTAGTTGGGAGTTTATTATCCGCTCAAGCACCTTGCAGAGAACTGAGGTGACAGCTATGGGTCGATAGTTGCCTGGCTCGGACCTATCTCCTTTTTTGGGAATCGGTTGAACATTCGCCTCTCTCCAAGCCTCCGGCACAATTCCCGAGGAATAAGATAAGCTGTATAGGCGCGTCAATGCAGGAGACAACTCCGCTGCGCAATTCTTAAGAACCACCTCTGGAATACCATCCGGTCCGCTGGCTTTCCGAACATCGAGCGAACTTAGTTCCGCACGGACATCACGATGCCTAATACGGATATTAGGCATAATGGAGTCGTAGCCAGATATAGTCGGCGGGTGCAACCCACGGTCGTCGATTCGGGACTTAGCCGCAAAGAGATTCGTTAAAATCATTCATTTTTATTTCATTACAATCATGAATTTGTTTTTAATCTTACTGCTATTTACTTAAATAGCACATAATATGTTGAAATAAGTGAAAATAGGTCGTCGAAATTACCTGAAACAATGGGTGTCCCTCATGGCTCAATCCTGGGCCCTTTTATAGGTAAGGGCTACCGCAGACATGCTAGTTTTAGTATCGGCAATCGGCTATTAAGCTACTTTCAGAAACTCAATGCAGTGAACAAACATACCATACATGCCATATCGCACAGTTAAAAACGTCAATCGTAGCAATTGAGTCGGTTTTGAAAAGCTCGACACATCGCTAAACGCTATATACTTCGCACACATTTGGATGCTGATCTCAGCGCTGGCGTAAACGAGACTAGAACCGTATTCCCGAAGCAGTCATAATAAATTGGGGATTTTGATACGGCATCCGAACGCACGAATTTGCGTAAACGCGATGCAGTGCAGCATCAATAAAATCTCAAAAACGCGAAATTCCGATACCGCTTCTGAACGCAGGAATTTTCGTTAACGCAATGCAGCATTGATAAGATCTTAAAAACGCGCTTTTTTAAAATTGCGATGAAACTGAGCGAGTCGCCATATCGCGATGCAGCAGCGGTAGCGCCCCGGTACCATCGCAAAATGAGAGATCGCCGATGCTGAACGTAGTATGTTTGCTATGGTCTTAATTTTTTTTTAAATTCTTTAAAATAATAGGGGTTTTTATCCTTCTGGATAATGTTAACCCCATCTTGCCGTATCCTATGTTACAAGGTAACTAACATAACAATATGAATACTTAACATAAATACATAACAGATAGCGAGATACTAAAGAGTGAGCTTCAGGTAAGTAGGTACCTAGGTACTATATTTTAGTTAGTATATGGCCTTAATAAATTTGCGATTCTCTACTGCATTTTTACAACCTGTATGATTAAACGATTTTTAATTAGCGCCGACTATTCACAGCCGCATAAGCGTCAGAGCGTGAGTGCGCACACGCTGCCCGACTCCCCGCCGGACCGCTGCGGCCGCGCGCTGCGCCACGCGCTCGACGGGCTGCGCGCGCTGCACCACGTCACCATACACAAGTGCAAGGTGCGTGCGGGGACTGGCATATGCCTCACTACGCACTCATTATTCTTATTAAATGAATCGATATTCCGGATAAAAAACTGTCATTAAATCAAAAATAACGTTTTCTTCATCACAGGAAGAAGAACGGGAACGGCTCAAACAGCAAATTATCATAGAAGAACAACACCCTAATATGGCGAACCCTTACGAACCTATCAAAATGAGTTACGAACCAATTACTAAGAACAAACAAGATAAGGAACACACATCTCGTGGTAGACGTCGAAAACGTGAACGGAAGATATCGGACAAATCTGGCAACTGTCTCATTGAATCCAAGTCCACTATAGATAAGAATGCCATCCAAGTCCTGAAAGACCAAAAAGTTTATCCTACGTGGCACGAACCGAATCGCGATGACAACTTTGCTTGGAAGTTGCATTTAAAAACTTTGCTCTATGAAAAAATATGTCTTGCTTATGCTACAATGGCTGAATATAGCTACTCTGACGCTCAATACGGGTTTTCGCTAAAATATATAGAAATTGCAAGCAAATGTCAGAAATTACTATCGAATATGATAATTAAAAGTCAAGTCGTTGACGCTGGGTGCTTGATTGGGAGGGTGGGCGATAATTATTTCCAAATGAGTAAAAATTGGAATAACATGGAACATTACAGGAGACAATTCGAGACTGATCATGAGCTTGATACTAAGATAAAGATGGAGGTGATGTATGATATGATAGAAGAAGTCGATCATGTTGCTGTAGACGAATTTGATCTAGGTAAACCTTATAAGTTATAGTTTTACGTGTTAGAATATCTCTACAATTCCACTAACTTGAAACTAACTAAAACTTTAATAAAAAAATAACTAAAACTTAACTTAAAAACATAAATGTAATTAGAAAATAATGATGAGAAAAAGGAATTCGAACAGATGATTTAGGATCAAATCTACATTCAAAAGGAGATGATTTTTCTCAGTCTGAAAAGATTTTTATTATAAAATATGGTTGCAAGAAAACACGGATCATACTACATTTTTTCAAATTTTTCTATGACAGCTATGTCTTTCTTTGTTAGCGGTCTATTGAATACTGTGTTAGAAGTTTTAGATCATTCTTTGCAATGTGAATGACTTTCATATCTAAATTAATACAAATATAGTAAAATGGGTTTACCTTTCCACGAATACCATAATAATAAAAAAAACTATTCATAGTTAGCTCTTGTTTATAAAAAGATTATATTGAGAAACAATATCGATGCGCGGCAATATTTGTTTCTAAACATAACTTGGAATAAATACTAGCTTGAAATAGTGAGGGATCTAGCATAGACATCATCACTAATATAGAAACCAAGTTATACATGCAAAGATTGCCAGCCAGTGAAATTAAAAGTTGCAAGTTTTTAATCGTAATTTCTATTTTGTGTATTTTCTCAAGAGGAAAATGAATAGCAACAACATCAAATGCCTTTTCAAGGTCTAAAAATAGTCGATATTATGTAATTTATTTCAAAAACTGTATGACTATGAGAGGTGCCTATATTTAACAGTGAACTGTCGTAGGCTGATGATGATGGATGTAATTTATTGTTCATAGTTTTGAAGTATTTTTTTTTTGTAGATTTTAGTCGATTCCATCAACTCTCACTAAAGCCTTGGGTCTACAAGTATGTTTTAATTTTGCTTATATTATTTATGTAGTTTATCACGTATCTTGGACATTCTTTGTAGCCACTGACTCTGTTTCTGCGTGTTTGAAGATAGAATGAAAGGCTTTCTAAACCGGGATAGGTGTGCAAGCGGGATCATCTCGTCTGCGAATGGTATATAAACTAGTGTTGTGGTATCTCGCAGAGATAAGCCTGCCGACGAGTGAGTTGTCTGCGATGCAGCGAGCGTGCGCCGTGTACAGGGCGGCGGGCGCGCGCCCCGAGCTCCGGCGCCGCCTCGCGTCCGCCACCAACGAGCTCGCCGTGCGGTACATGAACGACGCGCAACGTGAGTATCACTCAACCACTGATGTGTGTGCTATCTCACAGACATAAGCGTCCTGACGAGTAAGGTGTCAGCGATCTGATAACCTTTCTAATTCCATCAAACTTTGTTAACAGAAATATACATGAAATACTCTGAAGAAGATCCGAAAGATCCAAAAGCGAAACTATTACTGAAACAGTTCAGCATCACATCTCGCAAGTCTCTCGAATGCTTGGATGAAGCCACTGAGATCTTCAAACAAGTCAACGATATACCCAACTTAGCACTCTTGTACTGTAACAAGGGAAGGTACTTGAGGTTTAAAGCACACTGCGATCAAGGAGGATTCAGGTAATTACCTATTTAGCTGTGTAGATTGGTTGCCAATATTTTATGGTTTTGGAAGTTATAGACCCAGAATAGCGCCTTACGGTAGGTACTCCTATTGTATCAAATAGTTTAATAGAGTCCCAGAATAGATCCTTGTTAAACTGCTATAGTATCAAATACTTTGAAAGTTATGGACCTAGAATAGCGCCTTGCGGAACTCCTATTTTATGAAATAGTTTGATATAGTTATGGTCCCAGAACAGATCCTTGTGAAACTCCTATTATTGAATTGATTGATGATTTTATTTTCTTTAAAATTAGATTACACGATGCTAATTTAGCTTTTATATGATTAAGGTGAACCATATCAAATGCTTTGGTAATATCCAAGCATTTGCACTTGACGGTTCGATGAATGAAGGCGATCTATCAAAACTAATTGGAAATATTTTCGCTCATAGTATCGACAAACGCCGTCTATATAATGAAGCTGAAGAATTGTATCTATCAGCTTTAAAGCTGCTAGGTCCTAGAGAGACCTGTGGTGCTGCCTCCGTCTGGGAGCTGGTAGCATGGGAGCTGTCCTGCCATTTGTATAACAGAGCTGTGCTTATGCAGGATTCACCTGAGATATATGCTAATGTAAGTTTATCTATATCTACATGTATCTATATCGATACTAATATATAAAGCTTAAGAGTTTGTTTGAACGCGCTAATCTCTGGTACTACCAGTCGAATTTGAATAATTCTTTTTGTGTTTAATAGCGCAGTTCTTGAGATAGGTTATAGGCTGTGTAAGATACCGCTACTGGCGACGGGAGTAAAGCAGTAGCAAAGACGCGGGTGAAACTGCGCCGTGGGATCATTAAGTTGAATATTTATAACTGTTTCTTTATATGAGCCTACCAAAATGACTCCATTCTACCTGGTGGTAAAGTCAGGGGAGTCCGTGAGTGCTGAGTATTTGTTTTACGTTAACGCTATCGACAATAAACGTGTCGATCGCGTTAACGTTTGTTGCTATGATTGGCCCGCTCCAAGCTCTTAACCAATCAGAGCCAAACGCAGTAAAAGTTTCTATCGCGTTAACGTAAAAACAACTTGCACTCAGCATTCTGAAGTCACTCTTGGCTATAATATTTTATAATTTACTTGTAAATAGGCGATTACCATTTCTTACAAAAAGTGTATAAAATGACGTTATACTTTCGCTCAGTGCAAATGTTTGTGTGCATGAACATGAATATTTGCATTGGTCTGGGTGTTTCTATATAAAATAATTATGTATGTATTTACAAAAAAAAGTATTTAAGTATGTTTATCCGCATTCTAGAACCCATAACACAAACTATAATATATGCTTACTTTGGGTCTAGATAGCTTTGTGTAGCTGTTGTGATATTATTATTACATTATTATTATTATCTTTTATCACATCAAACTCATTTAAGATTCGAGTAAATAATTGTACTCCATTTTGTTCACGTTTTTCTTTACCTTTTAGGAAGTGACAGAAGTAGCAGAAGCACTAAAGCATGCGCTCAAATACTGCCTATTAAGTCCTGGACCTCGTCAGTATTTATACCAGTTCAGAGCAGCCATGATATATCATAGACTTGGATCTCTATATCATTCACAGTACAGGTCAGTTAGTAATAAAGTATAATTTAGTTTTTTGAATTTTTATCGGAGGTTTTACAAAGTCGACTGAAGATCCGGATAAGCATCAGCCAAGGGTAGCTGATGACCGGTTAATGTGGAGACGTTTGGGGAGGCCTTTGTTCAGCGGTAAACTGCTATAGTATAAATTACTTTAAAATCTATGGACCCAGAATAGCGCCTTGAGGAACTCCTGTTGTATCAATTAGTTTGATAGTTATGGTAGTACAGTAAAGTGGTTTTATCCACTTATTGATGACTGGTCAATCTTAGCATGGCATACATTTAATACTTAATCCAGTATTACCTTGCCGTTCAATCTGACCAGGAGGTGCATTTACCATTTTAATTAAAATACGTAATCAAATTACCAAACTAGATGAAACTAAATAATTAAAATCCTCTCTTTTCTTTCTTTAATCTTAGTAATTATATTAATTGGTTCATTTGTAAAAATTATTTTGTATGGTTCTTTGATTGCGTTGAGTGTTGAAATTGAAACTCATACAAAAAACTGTAATTATCTGGCGACTGAAAAGAGTACCTAGCGTGAGTTTCTTGCCAGTTCCTCTCACAGCTCTACCTCGTCAGCGAATTAGCTGTAGGTTAATTGCCTGACTTCATGTAATTTTGACTTTTCATAAGCATCATACTTTATGATCAAAATGAATTAAATGCTTTGAGTTTGAGTTATTCCCATTAGTTCTGTGGACTGATGACAATAATCGAATATGGGTTCAGCTGAAGCCAAACTTCGATCGAATGCCTTTTGCAGGTGTTAACTAAAAATATAATAAGATGGCATACGATTTTTTTTTTGTCAAAAAATTCGTTACGATTATGTTTAAGATGGTATGAGAACGCTGCTTACGTACCTAAAATTTGTTAGTTCTTGCACGTAATTGGTATTATCCGATTGTCGCTAGCGACGTCGTCATTGCCTGCACGCGCGTTTCGTCACTAAAATTCTGCTTACGTGTCCTTGACGGGCATCGGGCTCGCTCGGCGCTCCTTCCTCCTCCCCTTTCCTCTTCTCTCCTTCTCGACGAGTGAGTAATGGTGCAGGGTTATTGCCCTCCAGCGTGCGGATGTTATGTAATAAATGGTTACGGAAAACTTTAGATGATGACGATGGAAAGTATTTTATTATTTACCCAACTTAATTTTTTTTTTATTTTATTATGTCCCACTCTGATGTGTCAGCTGTGATATTGTAAAGTTACATTACAACCTGTTTGGTGGTTTTGCGTGAAAGAGTAACAAACATAGATCTATACATATACATTTATACATTCTTACAAACTTTCGCGGTTATAATGTTGCTTAATAGGATTTTAAAACCACAAAGCTCTCACTTGTATTCAACGAGTAACTGTTAGTTAATTGGTTTATATGAATGTGTGGTAAATGTCGCTGGTGTCACAATTATTAATTTTTGTAATCTAGACTAATTTATACCTACATATTGTGTCATTGTTTATTTACCTCAATAAAGAAAATAAAATAAAATGAATTGTTAATTCTACTACAGAATAACAAAAGAGGAGGGAGCCAAACGCCGCACGTTGCTGACCCTGACGCGCTCCAACTACGAGCAGGCGGCGCACATGTTCGCGGCGCTGGAGGAGCCCGCCCTGTGCCTCACCGTCAGCCTGGAGCACGTGGCCGCGCTGGAGACGCAGGCGCTCGGTGCGTACTGACACCACATGTTGTACTACACCCACCATAACCTCATTTTGTCAATCCATCTAAATGAAAGTAGCTCGAAATTCGCCTGAACACAGATCTCCTTGACAACATGCTTGTTATCATTTTATGAAACACTGAAATTTTCCGAAGTACATTATTGTTATAGCATTAAAAACGTCATAATGTACATTATACACGATAGGTCATACAAGTTTGACAAATATTTTTTTTTACAGTGTCTCCAAACCTAAAGCTTAAATCCCTACAATCAGCCATCCAATTGCTACGTCAATGCCACTCCATCATGAAACTCCTAAAAGATAAGGATCCAGAAGACCAGAAAGAACCTTCAAAACCGGAAGATAGTGACGAGAAAAACAAAACTAACGAACACAACTTACTATTACTGTTCGAAAATCGACTAAACTACATACTAAAAAGTATCATTCAATACTGTCGGTCAAAATCGAATAAAGACTACGATAAAATAACAGATTTATATAAAAAACTATATAGTGCGTCATTAAAAATTAAAAAAGATACCGATATGAGATTGTATGCGGCTAGTATTTGTGATGTTTTATTGTCTATGGATGATATAAGTAAAGAGTTTGAGTGAATTGTCTATGCCTCTTATGTGTGTTCAAAAATGTATGTGCCAATGTATTTAGTTTTATGTATTTTTAAGTTTATGTGCTACTATTTCAGTGAAGGAGGGCTTAGATGGTATTTCGATTACTTACGGATACGAATTTTACTATATAGAAGTAGGAAAAGCGTTTCTTTTGATAAAAGGAACGTTATACTAAAAACTAACCTTATTTTAATACAGAATTAGTCTTTCTTTATTTAAAATGATAAGTAATTAGTGGTATATTTTGAACTTAATATTTTCTGGTTTTTAATATTACATAAAATTGGTGTTTAATACTCGTGTTCATAGAAGCTATATTCTATTTAAATAGGCTAAAAATAATACGTAAACATATCACAAAACTTAGACCCTTTTTCTTCGCCTTCTTTAACATACCCGTCAATGGGTTGGTTGTGTTTTCTATAAATAAGTATACTCCAACACAAATTCATTTATGAATTAAGATTACATGAGTACACTGAACGCCAAAATAACAAAAAATATCACTCAATTAACTCAAAGCCAGTTCGCTGACGAAGTAGAGCCAGGAGATCAATAAATTAAAAAAAAAATATTCATTATTTTTTTAAATTATTTGTATAAAAGTACAGTCATGTCTATTTGTCGTATTAAATATGCAGTAAGGGTTTAGTTCAGTGACCATGCTTATGCCCTTAGCTTTATTGATATTGACGGGTCTAGAAGATAAGTAAAGCTAAGGGTCCAAAGTAAAAGGACAGCCTTAGTCTAAATGTCGCTGCATACGTAACGAGATAATACATCGGACCGAACGTGAACGTGAAGAGAATGCGACTGCTTTGTTCGCACGGGCCTCTGTGATATAATAATAATAATAAAGCCATTTATTCCTTATTGCCATTGAATTTAAGTTACATTTGTATTGTTAAATACGGTAATAGATCCACGCTGGTTTTAGCATGAATGAGCCGAATCGACCGGAGAAGTACTACCCTCTCATAGAAGATCGACGTAAGAATATTAGTTTTTATGCTAATGTGTTTCGCTTGATGAGTGAGAGCACCGGTAGCTCAAATACCCTTTCGGTCCTCTCCCGTTTCCCTTTTCTTTCCTCATCCCCTTCCCCGTGGTCGGCAACGGCTTGGCTGTGTTTTCTAAGCATTGTTACTTCTGCGATGCTTGGAAAACACAGCCTTCTCTATAGGTTACGGTTACCACTTACCATCAGGTGGGCCGTATGCCTGTTTGCCACCAAAGATGTATAAAAAAAAATTGTTAATAATGATTTTTCTTAAATTATTATTAGTATTTTATAAGTTTTCTTATTATGCAATATGGACTCCCTTTTTGGTTAAAGGCCTCCTCCTACTTCTTCCACAACTTCCTGTCTTTGCCGGTGTTTATTCATTTATTGCCTGTTATTTGTATGACTCCGTGATATATACTCTTTCATATAATATACGTTTTGTAAGTACCAAAATTGACGTCCTGTCCATATAAAAACCCGTCACGTATGCTACGGCCTTTAAGGTAAGGTCGAAGAATGTTTGCTAGGATAGTAGTCTTTGTCTGGGATACGAATCTGAATGTAAGACTGAAGTGTACAGCTGTATATATTTTATGTTATATTGTAAATTAAAAATATTCTTACTATTATAATGTCTTATTATTTAACTTTTCTCCCGCACTGCTGCCATGGTCAGCTGAAAAAAGTCCGTTTTTGGATATATATCTCTCTTAATTTTCGCCACCTTGTCCAGTCGATCGCCGCCCTCATCCAGCGGTTGCCCGAAATAGGTCGTCGGTCTACCTTGTGAGGGGTTGCCACTTTAGAACCTAATTTAGATCGCAGAATTGCCTTACTAAAGTGGCAATGGGCAGGTCACATAGCTTGCAGTACCAACTGATGCCCGTTGGGCAGCAGAAAGGTACAGTATTATTTGACCGACAAAAAATATTTTCATAAAGGAGTACATACTAGACGAAATCTTGCTCATTTTCTGTGTGCGTTACGTTTGCTCCGCCAAGTTATCCAATCAGAAAAAAACTTTGTCCAATATTTTGTCAGAATTTGTCGAAATCGAAGGGTACAAACAAAAAAATTTGTCGAAGTAGAAATAAAGAAGATACAAGAGTTTTAAGTCGGCCGCGCCAACGTAACGTGTACGATTGCGCGGCCATAGAGATCTCAGCAACTGTTTGGGTTAGAGATCTAATTCTTTTTGTGATTCTAGATAAATATATTACTAAATATTTAGGATTAAAAGTTATGGCCGCGCAATCGTACCGTTGTTGATTCTTTATTGTTGATTATTTCTTTAAAACTCAAGACTTTATACATTAAATAAAAGCAATAAATACTATGACAGTTTAGTTAACACTGACACGCCTGGCGTGTTCTCACCCATCCTTATCGCCATGCCGCGAGCACGCCAGGCGTGCTCTCTGTTTTTCATCAATATTTCAAACATTTACCTATATTTTTCATTGAAACTCTTATGGCATAATTCTCATGCTGTAAGCTAAAGAATTCTGAAGTGGTTCCATGATTTAACAATTTTTTTTATGTTATCAAAAAAAGGTAATTATGTAATGCCGCGAACACGCCAGGCGTGTTCAATTACAAGAGTTCTCAGCCTTTTATTGATAAGTCAATTTATTAAACTTAAAATGCTAATGCTGTGTGTGTGTGTGTGTCTGTGTATGTGTATGTGAGTCTGTCTGTGGCATCGTAGCGCCCAAACGGGTGGTCCGATTTTAATTTAGTTTTTTTTGTTTGAAAGGTGAATATGCTGGGAGTGTTCTTAGCTATGTTTGGTGAAAATTGGTCCAAGATGGCCTTCTAGATTTGGGCGTTTATTTGATGGGGGGCTATCAATTTGCGTCAGATCATCATCATATTCTGTTTCTGGCAAATATTTTGCTTTTCCTATAAAAAATCGTAAATAAGTAACAAAAAGTTGACATTCCCTGAACAAATTACGATAATTACTTACCGTGAAATCTATTTCTTGCCATAATTCAACTTTTACAAATACAAACACTTGTAAAACCACTATTTATACACCGTAACGACAGAAAGGCTCATGAATAAGCACGGCTCGTCGCTAAATATACTTTTTTATGATTTTACCTTTATACAGTGCCAGTAAACACGCCTAGCGTGTCCACGTAATTTTATCTTGCAGTGCCGAGGGCACGCCTAGCATGTTCGCATTTTTTAAAGGGCGGCATCGCCGGGAACTAGTAGAAAATTGACGTGGCAGTGAATGTGTTAACTGACGAAATCAGCCCAAAACAGAAAGTACGTGGCCGCGCAGTCGAAACGCTACTTTGCAGGCTGCTATCTCAATATCTGTAATTGCTAGGATTTCGGTGTAAACATCAATTTATTCGACATATTAAACTCAGAAGAATGACCTATCGCTTTACCCTCAGAATAGTTTACATTGCGTGTTATCTCAAAAATTATATGAAAATGTTATTAGGTACCTTACCTAATAACATTTTACATCATTTCAATAATAATTTGCTTATGCATAATTATTAACGATAATTAAATTATAAATAATTTAATTATCGTTTATAATTCAGGGATTCTTTAACTGAATAGAAACAGTTATTGACAAGCCATCTAAATAATTGTTTCTTAAACTTACTAATAGGCAAGTCTCGAAAATCTTGTGGCAACGCACTGGCATTGCATAACTGTTGCGACTACATAACTCAGTTCTTAATGGAGTACTGAGAGAGAGTCGATTATTAAAATAACAAACATCTTTCTTTAATGTATACAAGCTAATATTAGTTTTTACGAAAACAAATTTTGAAAATGTATAGACACGGCAGTGTCAAAAGCTTAAGGCTACGGAACAGAGGCTTACTAGTTACCCAGGGAGGTACATTACAAATTGCTCTTACGCATTGCTTTTGTGCGATAAAAGATCTGTTTAAATTTCACTGAGTTGCTCCAAAGTACAATGCCGTACCTAAGAGTGGACACCACAAATGCATGATATGCTTGAAGTGCTGTTTGTTTGTTAGAAATTTTAGTAAGTCTCCACAAAGCATACAGAAATCTATTAGTTTTGCTGCAAATCTTGTTTACATGTTCCTTTCAGTTACAGTTATGATCGAGTGTTATTCCGAGAAAAGAAATTTCATTTTTTTCTGTAAGCGTTTGACCATTCTAACTTAAATTTAGATCAAGTTTTTTGGCTCCCTTATTGTAAAATTTGATAAAACTAGTTTTGTTAATATTTACGCTTAAATTATTATTACTTAACCAGTCCACTACTTTATTAATAGTCTCATTCAACAAATGGTTATAATCTAATTTGCCATTATCAGGTCTAGTACCTGATAATGGCAAATATCAGGCATATTGAAATGTCGTCAGCATATACCTACAATGGATTGATGTTTTGATAATGATGAAAAATCATTAATATATAGAAGAAAAAGAAGGGGGCCGAGAATGGTCCACTGAGGAACACCTACTCTGTTATGTTTTATGCTTGACTTGAAGACTCTTTATTACTTGAATCGTAGTTGATGATTTCAACAAATTGTGTCCTACCGCTAAGATAACTTTTCAGCTAGTCTTGTGCAGTACCACGTATACCATACAGATCACATTTCTGGAGTAGTAAATCATGTTTTACAAAATCAAATACCCTAGTCATATCGAAAAAGATAGCTGTTATATGTTTTTTGGCGTTAATACAATTAACTCCATTATTCATTAGCTTAAATGTTGCTAGGGTAGTTGATTTCCCCTTCACACAACATGGGTTCTATGTTGTTCAGGGCATATTATATTATACTTGTTCAGGAAAGACACCAATCTAATATACACATTCTTCTCAAAGACTTTAGCTAGGGTGGGAATCAAAACTATCGGTCGATAGTTACTTGTTACTTTTTTATCTTCTTTTTTATGTAGTGGCTTGAACACTGTTATTTTTAATCTGTCAGGAAATTTGCCTTGCGTAAGAGATAAATTAATTATATGTGTTAGGATCGAAGCAATTAGTTTGTTGCATGCCTCCAGGATCATCGTTGGAAAGTGATCGTGGCCTACAGAAGGTGTATCTCTGAGTAAATGAATAACCCTTTGAACCTTATTTACGTCCGTGGGGAATAAAAACATACTGGTATCATTTGATTGCAAGTTAATGTTGTGATTGTGTGACTTATTGAAATTCATATTTGACACATCAATAAAATAATCATTAAATATATTGTAAATTACTTCTGGGTTAGATATAATCTTTACATTGTGAGAAAACTGTGAAATAACTCTTCTAAAGCAGTCAGGTTTAATGTTATTATTTATTACTTCAAGTTCACCTCCAATAGGTTGACTGTCATTTAAGTTTTTTTATGGTTTATTAGATTGTCGATTTTTACGTTCGTTAGTGGCTGGTCTCGTCATGAATGGGTCGGATTGACCGAGAAATCGACTGAAATAAAGTAGGTATTAGATTAGAGTGTTCGCGCCGTATTCCAGTACAACGGCGGGGAAAACCGGTTTTCTACTACATGAGCCACCGCGGCTTCTCCCACCACTCGCTCGTATACCACGGTTGAATCAACATTATTACTATATTATTATTATTGTTCAATGTACTTAAATCTATTTTTATTATAAAGCTCAAAGTACCTATCCCTCTACGTCTGTGATTTTCAATTATTGTCAAACCCGTACTTTGCCAAGAGTATTATCTGTGGTATTAGTTGTCATACTAATAGGTACGTCTTAGTTGTATTTTTAGCGTTTTTGCAGCTTTTCATGGCTTACGGGTTGCCAATTATCATCATATTTTTGTTTGCCACATTAGATAAGTAAAAATAGGAATAATATAATAATAGTCATATGTTAGTAATATAAAACAGTTTATTTGTAACATTAAACAATTATTCATATAAAAATATTAGGTATGTACAAAGATTAACATTATGTGGCTACTATCAGTATATCACAAGGGTTCATCCACTAGTTTGTACTTAATTTTGTGTATGGAACTTACTTCTTATATTTAAAGAGCTTTTAGGGTCAAGAACATTACAGCCGTTTGGGAACATTTTGTATAATGTTTTGGGTAATTTGTCTCGTGTGTGTCAGTTCCCAAGAGAACAAATAAAAAATATGTATCAATATAATGAATAGAATACCTATCTATAAAAATGGCGTCATTAAATAGATCAAAAGGACTTAAATAAAATATAAATATTTATAAATAACACTGGTATCTATTACCTATAGATTTGATCACATCGATAAACCTACTGCACAAATTACAGCGCTCAAAACCTAAATTGATTCTGATTAGTTAATTTTTCGTTGATCAGCCTTTCAGAAACTGGGGGTGAAGGTGTCATTTGTTCCAAACTAGTTTAAAAGCGCGATTTGTGCATGTTATACATAGATAAAGCTATTATTGCATAGAATATTTAAAATACTGTCTATAAATTAGTCATTGTTTTACAAAAGTAAAAACTAAGTAAATACGATTTTTAAAAATTCTTGATAATTGTTACTTTAAACGTAGGTATTCTTGTTAAACCAGTTACTTAAGTATTATTTTAATGCGAATTTCAATTAATTAACTAGGTACATAGATAATTACTAAGTAAAATATTATGCAACTACATTTTACTAAAGTTTAACAAGAACGTTTTTTTGCAAAATAACTGAAAGTCGTAGTCGATAGGGTGCAATTTTCTTTGTTGTTATAAAGTTGATAACAAAATGAGTTTGTTTTGTCTCTTGTGAATAACATGGCACATTAATAGTTACCCAAGAGACATAATTATATTATTGTCTTTTAGCAATACATTCAAATTACAATTTACATTAAAATTTTGTAAATTTATCAGAAATGGACATAAAGCTTGAAATGGAGACAATAACTGTCGCTTGCGAAACCATTACTTTTTTATTTCTATACCATTGACACTTATAATGCTCGTGTATGATAATTCTAATACTAGCGATTACGTTTTATAAATTATAAATAATTATATTACAATAAATTCGGTTTTACTGCTTAGGATTTCTCTGACTTTGATGACCTGTGAACAAAAGATAAAAGTAGTTCAAAGGTTGTCTTACCTTATATTATAATGTTTGATGGACAGTTAAATTATGATTACACAGTGGTTTTAGTCGGTGGGTCAGAAAGCACAGCTAATATAAATCTCTATTCGTAAACAGCACGTTTTTCAAAAACTTTGTTGATAGAAAACATTTTTCGTAGATAGCAGCTCATAGGAGTCACTGTTAACATTAATCGCTGCAGAACAAGCTTTATTAGCTTACTTTGGGTCTAAATACCGCTGTGTAGTTGTTATTATTACTATTTGTATAGGTAATACTCACTTGCCAGCCAGCATGTCCTGTATCTCCTGGAAGCTCTTGCCCTTGGTCTCGGGCACCAAAAACAGTGTGAAGAAGAACGCGAGCACGCAACACGCGCCGAAGATAAAGAACGTGTAGCCCATGCCGATGGCCCTGGCGACTACACTGAAGTACCTGTAGGAACGAATAGTTGTTTAATAGTATTGAGGTAGCAAACGAACAAACATTGTAAATAGTTATGTTGTTTATGGACTGTGTGTTCTTAGAAATCAACACAAGCAAAGACAACGATGGCTTAGTATAACAATACTGCTCAAACACGATAGTTTTCACACCAACTAACTATCCCGCCCATACTAATCCCATATTAATATTATAAATGCGAAAGTAACTCTGTCTATCTGTTACGCTTTAACGCCTAAACCACTAAACTGATTTGGTATAAAGATAGATTAGACCTCGGGGAACAACATAGGCTCTTTTATCGCAAAAAATTGCAAAAGGGTTGAAACAGGGGATGAAAGTTTGTATAGAAAATTGACAATGTATAACATAAATCTACGTCACTAGCTGTTGCCCGCAGCTCGGCCCGCGTGAATGTCGGTTATATCTCTGTTTCTACATTGACGATTTTTCATACAAACTTTCATCTCCTATATCAACCCCCTGTCATTTTTTCGTGATAGTACATAGCCTTTGTTGTTTCCCAAGGTCTAAATTCATGTATTCTTTTCATTCTACTCCGGTCTATTGGGCACATGCTGGTTTTAGCATAAAAACCAGCATGGATCTATACTACTAAAAACAACTGGTATTATTAACTTACCTAGTAACAAAGAACGACAACCCCCAGCAGAAGGCCGTGGCTATCGGCGAGGCGGTCGCCTTCACCTCGATAGGGAACAGCTCCGACATGACTGCCCAGGGCAGGGGACCCAGCCCCCAGCAGTACGTCACGATGAACAGGACCAGGGACAGCACCGGCAGGAAGCCGAGGCTGGCCACCACCGGGTTACCGGCGTCTGACAACACGAAGAACATGCCGAGGAGCGCCTGGAAGAATAAATCGTGTGTGTAAAGATTTGTTGGTGATGGTGATACGTGGGATAGGAGCACAACAGATACTAAAGTGGTAACCCATTATCTGGATCATTAAACTACCAGGAGTATACATGTCACTACCGTAAATATCTGTCATCACCACCAACATGTTTAAAGCAAAATACGCAATGTTACATTGCGTCTAGTCAGTTTAACCCTTCGTGTGCTTAGGAGCAGATCTGCACGAGACACAATGTTATTTCTATTGTGTCTGATATTGTAGCATACGAGTGGTTAAGAATCTTTCTGTTTGCTTTTTCTATGTTATTTTTTAATTTTTTAAATGTAATGTTTTTATTCAATGGAATCCGAATATGGCGATTCAAAAGAATATCTGCACTTAAATATACGAATACTGAGGAATTCAGGTGACTTTTGATCTGAATGTATACGCACCAGTCCAATAGCTGTACCGATGGATGAGATAAATAGAAGGATCCTGCGTCCGAGTCTGTCCACCACCAGCGGCGTGATGAACGAAGCTATCATCTGTAATATGTAGGTACAAGAAAATTTGAACACTGTCGTTTTTATTGCCGATTGTGGCAGACGAGCAAACAGCCCACGTGATGGTAAGTGGTAACTGTCCCTCATGGACGACTAAGAGTCCCTAGCCGCTGCCTACTGTGAAGGGAGTGGGGTAGGTAAAGGGAAAAGGAAAAAAGAGATATTGGGCCGGCGGAGCTTTCACTCAATGAACGAAATGCAATAGTACGGATACTACTACTCTTACGTCGATCTTCTATGGGAGGGTAGTACTTCCACGGTCGATCCGGCCCATTCATGCTGAAACCAGGGAAGATCTACTACTGTCGCATTTAGGTAACACCTCGCATTGCCTAAATGCGAAGGTTTTGTAATAAAATATTTTCAATAAAGTATTATGTACATATTATTCTCATTCTGACCTGAACAGCTCCAATAATAATAGTAGCAATAGCAGCGTCGAGGCTGGAGCCGGCGGCGTCGAAGATGGTGGTCATGTAGAACAGCACAGCGTTGATGCCGCTGAACTGCTGGAAGAACACCAGCGCGCACGAGATGTAGAACGCCTTGAAGTTGCTGCCGCGGAACACGTCGCGGAGCTGGAACAGTATTCGAAACATTGTAATAATTATCGATGATGTGGTCTGAGGGTTTAGACAAATGGCAAATAGCTAATTCTTACCGACGCCTTTCTCTGCATTGAGACGTTGACCTCCGCGGACATTTTGTCCAACTCACTCTGCACCGCTTCACGAGATCGACCGCGGATAGCGGAGAGACTCGCCGCAGCTGCTTCCGTGTCACCTTTAAGCAAAATATATAGCAGTGAAATAATGTTATGACATTATTTAAGCTTGAGTTTATGAGTGTCTAGCGTGTAGGTATTTTTAGGTGCGGAATTTTGGGGAGAATTTTGGGGGTCATTATGTATCACATATACCTAACTCGGATATTAATAAAATATATTATTGGCTAAATAAAACATTCCCAGAGATGAAAATGCTCTGGTCTACTGAAAATAGCCTCACCAAAAAGAACTTAATATTTAATCTATAGATAAATAAAAGCAACAACTTATGAAATGTAGCGACAACCCAAATGGTTTATATGGACATACAAGGTATAGAGCAGACGCACATTTTTTTTTTTTTTTTTAGTCTAAGGGTAGTTTTGTCTTATTATTCCATGGCATTACAGTGTATGAAAGGCCGCACATTACAGGGTACGTTATGTGTCTGGTCCTAGTGTCCAAACAACACAACAGAAAGTCTGCGGACTGTCAGGCCTACTAATGTGCGCCCGGCCATATCAGGAGTGAACGTTCTTGAGCTGTATGACACTTATACATGTGGCGATGATATCTATTTAATACTTTAGTATTCTTACCTTTAGTTAAATAATAAATCGGCGACTCCGGCATAAAGAAGAACGCGACAACGAACACCGCTGTGAACGCTATACCTATGTAGGCAATAGCGCCGTATGACACGAAGGGTCCTATACCGTACACCATCAGGAAACCTATCGTGATGAAACCTTGCAAGAACGAGCCTAGAGCACCTCGCGAGTCATCCTGGAATTTAAATATGTGGACGTTTTAATACGTTTTTGGTACAGTTGAAGTTTGGACAAATTTGAATTTGAATTATTTCAATATTCAAGTATTGAGTAGAGTAACAATTTGATGCTGTAGACATTTTGTAACTTACCCAACAATTTAAGATTTGTGCTTCTTTATAAAAAATTACAACAAAAAGACAATAACTAATTTAAAGTTCACTGGTGTCTGAGTACTTACGTAATGAATAAAGGTAATAATAAATTCGCGCTTTATAATATTAATTTTTATATTTAGTTACACATCAAAAGCTGATCAGATCCAAAATGAAGGTCTTACCGTAGCTATCTCCGCACAATACATAGGCGATATCGTAAACAGCATGCCCACGCCAACACCCCAGAAAATCCTGCCCGCGTATAGCATCCCCACGTTGGATGCCACCGCGACTAGGATCCAGCCGATAAACAGAGGAATGGAACAGCTCAGGAGACCCCACTTGCGACCAATTGTGGACGCAGCAAACCCACCGATAAAGGGACCTGGTGACAAAGTTGATTTTATTATAGAGCAGGCTTTTATACTCCCGATGTATAAATCTATGAATATATCTGCTTTTCCTAAATGATCTATCAAAGCATAGCCAAAACCATTAAGTCTATATAGAAAGCTGAAATTGAAAAAATACGTTTATTTCATAATGTACTTGTAAGCGCCCCATAAATGGGTATTGTATATTTTTTTTGAAAAGATTTACATGAAACTTGATATTGAAGTTCTTTAAAACTTGATGATCAGTATCAGTAATTCTTAACTAATATTACTCGTACAAAAAGGAGATTTGAATTTTATATGTTTGTTTGTTACGATTTAACTGAAAAACTACATTATCGATAAAAAATGTTTTATCTTTAGGAAACTATTCATGTAGCGGGTAACATATGCTATATTTTATTATACTTAACATATTCTTTTAAATTTCAATATTTGCAATTTTGCAATACAGTAGAATGACAAAGTAAATTTGCAGTATAGCAATAATATTGCGCAGACAGTATTAAAATCGTATTTTGTAAAAGTTACATCTTATATAATAAAGCAAATTACAAAATTCTTACCAAAAATAGCGCCCACGGTGAGGAGTGAACCGATCCATGCTTCCTGATCACTGGTGATGAGTGTGTCTAGTGGAGACTGTGTGAGATTGCCAAGCTTCTGGTTGACGGGAGCCGTCCATCCCATGCAATAACCAGTTGAGGCGATCGCGATGTTCGCTGTAGACAAGGTTTTATTTCAGTAACTTATTACAAACGTGATCATCAAGATAATTTCGGCCGAAATAGGAAGGTATTATTATGCTCATCCTGTGTAAAAAGCATCTAACAAAGTCATGCTGGAGACATTTTGACAGCGGTTTGCTATATAGGATGACATTTACCACTTCTTGCCCGAATGATAGCTTATCAACAGTCTTTTTGATAAGTCAATGTTTTTTTATTTATTGCCGACATTGGCAGATGAGCAAACAGCCCACGTGATGTAAGTGGTAACTGTCGCTCATGGACGACTCAGAGTCCCTAGCATTGTTCCTGCAATGCTAGAGACTCTGCAAAGCCGCTGGCTACCGTGAAGGGAGTGGGGTAGGTGAAAGGATGGAGGGAGGTGACTAAAAAGGAAAGGGGGAAAATTCGGCATTTATAAAAAAAACTGTTACTAAAAATTCCCATATCGTCCGATTTCCAAAACAAATTTATTTAAACACTTTTTACGGGCTTCGAACATTTAGATATTGTGAACAGTAGATAAACCTTCCTCCGGATTTGGAATGAAATACGTTTTCTGAGAATACGACTGCTAAAGACATATTTAGTCATCCGATGATAGCATTAGCAATGTGTAGAACAAGATACTCAGATGATAGTTGAAGTGGGTAGATAAACCTCATCTTACCATTCTTGTTACTAAAATCACAAACACATAAGAATTGCTAAAAAAATATAACTTTGATAAATAAACAAAGTGTAGGACATTTTATATCGTTATTTACGTCAAAAGAAATAAGTTTGCTTTTCATTGCTTTGGAGGTGTAGCGACGATATCCGTCTTTGAAATTGCAGAAACCATATATAACTGACAATTACGGCTATTGAGGGAGAAGTAGGGAAAAAGAATAAGAAATGAGGGAATAGCGTACTCAAAGAGATTCTTACTCACCAAACAAAACGAAATATATGAAATTACTTTATCTCAATTAATAATGTCGAAATGGTCCACTGCCTCACTAATCAAGAACGCCATAACTACATAGTAGAAGTTTTGCGACACTGAACCTAGATGTACACGTTAGAAGAATGTTTTTCCTGTAACCAGTTAAATGTAGTTGCGGTGTTCTTCCTTTGTAAGGCAGTCCAGTGGATAAGGCAACCGTTTCGTAAACACGAGGTAGTGGGTTCAAATCCGGGCAAGTACCAATGTGATTTTTCAAATCATATGTACTTTCTAAGTTTATCTTGGACATTTCTAACGGTGAAGGAAAACATCGTGAGGAAACCTGGACTTAAAGTCTGAAATTGCCAATCCGCCTTGAGCAAGCGTGGTGATTAATGCTCATACCTTCTCTATATGAGAAGTGGCCCTTGCCCTGCAGTGGGACAGTAAACAGGTATTATTATTATTATTAATAAATAATACCCTCAGACTCTTCTCAGACCCATTCACGCTATAACCGGCAAAGATTTAAGTCCTACCGTATACTATTTACCTACTTTATCTGAGAACTAAGAATAAATGTTTTATTATGCAAACCTCCACGTCGATATTTGTTCCACAATGTCATTAACTAAGCCTATTTAATACTATGTTAAACATCTTATATCTTATTATATAACTTGTTCAAATAAAACAACACCTGGTTTAAATAACTTTTAACTTAATTTGTTTTGGTATAGCATCGCTGTTGATAGCATTGTGATATTCCGGTTATTGTTAGATATTATCAAAGAGGATTTCATAAAATGATATAATATAATTGTTCTGCACTTCTATTTTTAAAATAAGTTTATTTTGTCTGTGACTTTGAGATGTGACAATGTCCTATTAAAAAAATACGATTGTCGCTTGTATGTGACTTTTTACAATAGTAGACCCTTACTGGTATGAACGGTTGAGAGCCTTCTGCTCACCAACAGTTTGTGTAAGGTAGTGAACGTCATCACAGGTTAACAACACACACCACAAACAAAAAGGTTTCAGTATGAATGAGTCACATGGGACCCAAAAAATAAATGGCGAAACGTGGGTGGTTAAACACCTCTGCCTACCCCTTCGGGGATAAAAGGCGTGAGGCTATGTATGTATGAATGGGTCAGATTGGTCAGAGAACTACCCTCTCAAAGAATATTACCGTAAAGTACCTATTTAGTTTCCAAAGCGAAGTTCCAATTCCCTCTTACTTTTTCTCCCTGTTCCTATTTTCTCTACACAGTCGACAACTGCTAGATTAGGTTTTCTTAGCATTGTTCAGAGACCATATTCTTGGATTACGTTTACCAGTTTACCATTTAGTAAGCCTAAAAGTTATTTCATAAAAGAAGAAATTACCAAGCATAGCGTAATTGTAAAACAGAACTTTATCGTAATATGTCTTTTTACCACTAAAACTATGCTAACAGTTTACGAGTTTATTCTCAAAGAAAAGTAAACCTTGAATCGATTAAACAAACACCGTTGCATTGAATATTGTTCCTTGCAGAGTACGGCATATTTGTTCAGGTCACATTACGACTCACGACTCTCTGACAAGCCCGACTTTTCTAATACCATTCAAACATTGAACACCAATAAATTCGCAATTTAAGACCTATTGTCAGTCGGAGTGTCGTGGCCGCTTGACTTCACATTGCATCTTAGGGACGTTCATTGCTGGACATAGCATTGCTAGATATTAATATATTCGACACATTTTGCAGCAGGGTTTATTACCACAGTTTTCAGTACCTACACAGATAACACTAATGCTTGTTAACTGATATTAAAAATAACCACTTATTTTCTAAAATTGGAGACCACAATATTGTGTCCTTGTCGTTAGTTACATAAGTCATCATTATAACGCCCCATTATTATCCCAATGCAGAGAAAGGCCTCTTCTCATATAGAAAATGCTTGAGAACGGCTAATGAAGCTTATGAAAGGTTAAAATAAGGTATTTTATTAAAATATATAAATTCCATCTATCTATCTATGCTATTATATAAAGAGGAAGAGTTTGTTTGTTTGAACGCGCTAATCTCTGGAACTACTAGTCGGATTTATAAATTCTTTTTGCGTATGATAGCCCAGTTCTTGTGGAACGCTATGTAACATCACGCTACTGGCGACGGGAGCGGAGCAGTAACCAAAGATGTATCTTAACGCAGGTGAAAGAGCGTCGCGAAAGGCTACTTAGTTATTAATAATTTACAAAACAAAGAGAAATGGGTAATAATAACTTAAGATTTTTACGTCATATACTTTAGTCTACGCACGACTGTGTTCTTATTACAATTTACAAAATACTACGAATAATATTTACATTTAACTTCATTGTTTGACTAGACTCTTTATAATTATTCTGCAACATTTAAATATGCATACCGCCTTTGTTTCACATAAATGTTTGTTAAATATGTTACAAGTTGTTTTTGTAATTTTACTTTAAATTCAAATGATTCCCTGTGCAATATTGGTCACGAGTTTTCTTCAAATTTTATTCCCAGGTCTTTTAAGCGAGACGTGAAGAATAATCTCACTAAGCCACAAACAAAGTCAACAGATTGCTACTGTTTCAATTAGGATAGTGTTCATAGCTTCTGGAGCCTTTATTTTAACTATCAGATAGTGAAATCATTTTGATAGACTATTATAAAAAAGAGAGTGGTATATAATTACCACTCTAAAATGCTTGTGGAAATTTTACATAAAATTAAGGGTCAGAAGATAAAATTATGTTAGTAAACATATTAGTTAAGTACTTGTACGAGGTCAATCTCAATTGTGTCATCAAATAACTGCGATTGAACATTCCACTCACATTTGTAATCTAATTGAAATCCAGATTTGTCTCTTCCTGTAATCTTGGCCTCAGCAGAAGGCGTAGGGTATGTTGAATAAATAAATCTGACTAACAATTATAGAATAAACTTTACGATTTAAATCAAGATGTTTTTAGATTTGAAATTAAACATACTGTCTTGATGTTATGTAGGTGCTTTGTACAAACTGTCACTACTGCCACTAAAGGGAAAGACTGCCAAACTAAAGTGGCAGTTCTGTTCTGTCGACAAATGCTCAGTATTAGACCAGAGACTGTGTGCCCGATAAATGGAGGTTGGTTCGGGTGCTACATGGGAATATAGCTGACAAAATGCTTACACTATATGCTTAAGCTTAAAAGTGAAACTAATTGATAGTGCGTGTGATTGCAGTGCTGTGATGTGCAAGAAGTTTGATTTGCACACGGGACAATACCCAAAGCGGATTGTCCCATGTCTAAGTGCAATTCGTATTCGTTAATTGTGTATATATAATATATAAAGATGCTAAGACACAGAGTGGTTTCCATAGTGGAACGTCTTTTTATAACGAATTAGCTTTCCGCAGCGCGGTTTTACACGTGTTTAGTTACATCTATGGTTACTGCTCTGTTCCTGTAGCTCGCAGCGTGATGCTACATAGCCTATAAGCTGCCTCCAGAATTGAACTATCAAATGCGGAAAAAATATTTAATACAGTCTGGTAGTTCCGGAGATTATCGCGTTCAAGCGAACAAACAAACTCTTCTTATATAGATATCGTATAGACTAATAGCTAGTTAGATAAATAAAATAAAATAAAACATTTTAAACGCTTGCATAGAGACGTTTTAAATGTATAATATTATATTATTCTAATCGGTCATTGAACTTCTTATATAGGTTAGTGATACGAAGTCCGTTTTGTTACACAATACATTTAATTATAATAATTATCACTTAATGACAATCAAGCACACAACTAGTTTATTTATGTAGATATTTATAGCAGCTGTTAGTGCAAAAGAGAAGTTAAAAATTGCCGTACATTTTGTTGAAATACACTTTTTCTAGCAACCTTTGCAAATAGTTTAAATTCTCGGGTTTCTCTCTACTTTAATATGATTGTATTATACTTGTGAACTTTAGTGACAAGAATTATGACGGCGAGAAAGCAAGTAACATGGCGGTAGTAAATTAACTGTAATTTTATTTTATGTTTTATATTTCGGTCTAAATGTTGTGCTCTAAATGGTCAGTATATTAGCAACACATTGGAAAGTAGATAACCAAGTGAATTACTTAGGTAATTACTGACATTGACCCATTACCATCTGATCACGAAGATCATGAAATATCATAAGAATCTATTGAATATTTAGAAGATCATGAAATATCTTATGATTCTGTTGAATATTTAGATTCTGAGTTTGTTGTTTGTTTGTTGTGATGTAAAAAAAACAATATAAATTTGTTTTTTTAACCCGACTTTTTACTTAGGAAGTTTACTTCGCTCTACTTTAATATTTATATAAATGCAATTTAAATAATCTCTTGTAAATTAAACTTTCTTTCTGCAATAATCTATATTCTAAAAAAATATATGTAGGTACACTGACCAATTCGCATGTGCATTACTATACTTAATATTGCCATAATTATAGTTTATTTAGAGCCTCCAGAGCAGGGTTTTTATTTTTCTGGTCAGGGTTTACCTATATTTTTTTGTTTTTAGGTAAAAAAATATTATAATAATATATATTACAATAATTGATGGTTGAACGAATTCAGCCATCAATTATTATTTTTTTGTTACCTACATTTAATTTAAGAATTTTATATATTTGTATACAGTTTATACCAAATAAATGATTTGATTTGATTGAATTTGATTATTTTTTGTTTAAAAGAAGTTATCGGACAAACAGACGTAAAAAGCAGCGTTTTTGCTTAAATAGCAGGGGCTCTTCTTCCCTCTAAAATCACCAATCAACGAGCAAGAGTGGTGATCAATGCACCTTCGAGGCCTTCACCCTGTAGCGGCAGTACACTAGGACGGACAATGCTACACTTATAGTAAAAATATAATAGTAGAATTAATGTTTTTATTATCAATTTCACGCCATACCTCTCGCAATGATAAGTGTGAATCATTATAATCGTTCGAATATTTTCCGCAACGGTAAGGTAGCCAGGAGTTTTGTTTAATTGAGACAAGTTTTTTAAGTATTTTTTACAGCGTACTTAATACTTAATTACAAATAACTGGGACGATCTGGATGAGTTTCAGAGTGACCGGCGGAAGAATACCTTAAATAGGAGCTATTGGAAATTTTTAGAAGAGCCCTTTGCCCAGCATGGAGACACTCCAATAGCCTAATAAAATTACAAACCTTTTTGAAGTTATACTTCTTTTGGCGCGATTGGAAAAATGATGACAGTGAATTTTTACGATGCGCGCGCACACCGACAGAAAAAAGCAACACCCTGAAGTTAGTTGCGAACCTTTGTGTGTCGTATCAGTATAAATAATCAGTGTGAATAAATAAAAAATATCGTTTATATCAATTCAATTATATTTATGAC
This sequence comes from Parascotia fuliginaria, assembly GCA_963082885.1. Lineage (NCBI taxonomy): Eukaryota > Metazoa > Arthropoda > Insecta > Lepidoptera > Erebidae > Parascotia > Parascotia fuliginaria. The sequence goes on along the minus strand of OY720194.1, from coordinate 10,065,749 downwards.
GGTGATAGATATTTTTTATTGATCATTTATCAGTAAAAATATTTATTTTAAATATGAGTGGTAAAAGTGGTTGTAATATACTGTTTTCAAATGCATTTATAGATTTGAGGTTAACTGTTATGTATGTATGCGTTGTGTTATTATTTGGTATTTTTGGATTGTTACGCTAAAGAAGTATAACTTCTTACGTGCGTACATGAGTACACACACTCTTTTTTTTATTTTGAGTTTTTGACTCTTATCTACTATACTATGCCTGTATTATATCTACATAAAAACCTTACCGTAGATTTTTCTGAAAGATAATGAAAACTATATTAAATTCCGTTGCGTGGTTTGGCGGCTTTGTATTGCATACGAACTATATGAAAGATAATACTATAAGTACAAATACACTGACATAAAGTTCCAGATTTTAATTGTGCGACATACTATCTAGTCAACCGTTTAGGTTGAAACTATCTATCCGTAACTGCACATATAGTTTACTGGCGAGACATCGTGAGGCAAATGTCATGCCCCCCCTTCAATAGTACGATACACGAGCACGACCGCTCTGCCAAGGGCGTAACGACAAAGAAGAAAAATTAAGATGGCCGCCTTTGTAACGGCTATGGCAAAGACAGTCATGTTAATTCTTCTTCTTCATCGTTACGCTCTTGGCAGAGAGATCGTGCTCGTGTATTAACTATTGGAAGAGGCAGATGACATTCGCCTCACCAGTAAACTATATGTGCAGTTATGGATAGATAAAATTTATAATACATGTTATGATAGCTCGAAAGTTGAACGTGCCATATACCATGAGACCTTCGTACATATCGTGGTATTTAGAAAACAATTATTATCTTAGTGCTATCAAGCCACGCGGCAGTTACAGTACCTATAACTTAAACAGGTACCGTAATCGTGTATTCGTCACAACCTATTAGACCGAAATCCTATTAAGCGTCATGCTCGTGAACAGGTGCTATTTGGGAAGACTGGTCAATCTTGACATAACATACATCTAATACTTAATCCAGTATCACCTTGTCTTTCAATATGACCAAGAGGTGAATTTACCATTTTAATTAAAATACGTAGTCAAAATACCATACTATATATAGATGAAAATAAATAATTAAAATTCTCTCTTCTTTTCTTTTTTAATCTTGGTAATTATATTAGCTGGTTGATTTGTATTAAGTTTGTTCTTGCCTGTTCTTCTCACGGCTTTACCTCGTCAGCGAACTGGCTGTAGGTTAATTGGGTAACTTCATATATTTTTGTCGTTCATAAACATCATACTTTATGATTAAAATGAAATAAATGCTTTGGGTTGAGTTTGAGTTTATATCTAGTATTGGATTGTCTCATAAAATCTCGCTATCATGGTCACCTATCTTTAATCTGCCTTGTGACAATACCGCTATTAGCCGATCGCTGTTCGCATACAAATACATATACCTGTATTTTCCAGGTACTAGATTATGGACCGGAATAACTCGTATAAAGCAACATCAGTAGAAGAGTTTTTTCTTAAACACCTTTGATAGCAAACAAGTAAGTATACAGCCCACGGATCGAGGGTAACGGTGGTAACTGTGACCCATGGACACGGCTATATTTTGCTAAGCATTGCAAAAGCAATGATTAGAGCGTTGCTGACTATATACGGAGAAAGGAATGAGGAAGGAAAAGGGAAAAGGAAGAATGTAGTAGGAAGAACCTACTCTGAAGGTATAATTAGGCTCCCGGCACTCTCACTCACCGAGCGAAACACATTAGCATGTAGTCTAATATTTTACATCCATATTCTATAAAAGTGATGTAAAATAAGGTTGTCGATTAGGCAATTTCAAACTTTGCAGTAATGATCATAAGACAAGAAATGACAGAATGGTGTATTTCCGCTTACGCCTCTTTTCCATCCAAAGTGCGACATATGTAAAAATGTATTTATAATTGCATGTATGACCTTGGCATTGCGTATAATATGTTTTTATAACTGGTAAATAGATGTCTATGGAAATTTTCTAGCGTGATATAAATAAATATTGTTTATTCGTTTTATCTACACTATAAGCACCTTATTATATTTGAGGGCGGCTATATCCAGTTTCGAACGTTAGTGTGATAAAAACTTAATCACTATTTTGTAAGTCGTTTTAAAATGTTTTATTTCCTTATAGATTTAGGAGTGCAGAAAGATAAATTTTTACAATAACAAAACATGTTTTTTTGCCCGACTGCCGAAGTCAAGAAGGGTAATATTGTTTTAGCGTATGTATGTCTATTTATTTGGCACGCTCTATAGCATAAATGAGGTGTCATTATATTCGTATTTTCTGTGAGTGTGACATAGGTTATAATATTATTTCAATGTAGCGTCATCACGAGGAAAAAAGAAATGGATTTTTTTCATTTCGGTTTATTTTCGGCAGGGGGGTTTTTTGGTTGTTAATAATATATTTTGCTTGTATATCGATGGTTTCGGCTGTTCTGTCTCGATGTTCAGTCCCAATAGGTGGCGAGCCCTTCGCTATTTGCCAGAGGCCTAAGTCTGCTATCACAATAGTGACAGAATGGTCGACCATTGATCTCTTATTGGTTGATTTTGACAAGTTTAAACCATGAGATCAATGATCGACCATTCTGACACTATTGTGATAGCAGACTAGCCCCCAGTATAATGTCATACTTAGGTATAATGAGAATTCCTCGACTGAAAAACCCAGTATTATCCAACCTGCGGTCGAACCCTACACCTCTTTGAATCAGTCCATGCACAGTGTCACTGAGGCAGTATAAATTAAACAAGAACAATAATCACAGATAAAAAATACACGCGGTTTTATAATCTGTGTTACAGCTATCTTATCATTCAGCTGTAAGTTTTACAATTATCACGTAGGTAGCTAGCGATAACGATTTATTAAACATGTATAGTAAATAACTTGTTGTATCTACGTAAATAGAGACCCATAGATAGATATTTAGGGAGGCCTAAGTCCAACAGATGGTGGTCGGTATAATCCACTTGTTTATTAGAATTGAATTAAAAATTACTCCCGGAATATTTACCTTTATGCTTTTATTCTTCAGTTCATTTAGTTATATAATTTATTACTTAATCATATACCTACTAAGTCATAATTATATAACTCTAAAAACCGTTGGCGGCAATTAGATAATTTCTAATGTCATGAACAACGACTGACGGAATTGTAAATTAAGTGATGGTCAAGCAAATTGGCAGTTTCCTCGTATTCTCGTTACGATCTCTTATTGTTCATTCTTGACACACATCGTAATGAGATTATTGACAATTTTACACATTTATTTGGGCCTCAAACCACAGATTACAGTTTAAACCTTAAAAAAAATCTTTACCTTTAAGTTTATTACTTTAATTTCGTACACTTAGAATTTCTCTACAATTAAACTCAAATTACTTTACTAAGTACCATTAAACTACCCACGCAGTCTAAATAGTAAACATTGCAATAAAAATAACTAACAGTTACTAGCAAGCGATTTACGTTCATCATGTCATCATAATAATGACTAATTTCCTCTACCTACTTCTTGAGATTCACGGCTGATAAAACTTGGTTTTACAGAATCTGTTATTATAGTTATTAAAGTTACTGTTTAAAGTTTATTACTCTATTTAAACTTAGGTAAACGTATGTCAGCAAGCGAGTTGTGATTATTTAAGTGCTTAACACTTAAATAATCACAACTCACGTGCACGCGTAATCTCTTTCTTTTATTTTTTTTATTTTATTATCTGTTATTGCAATACTGTTATCTGTTTTATTCTTGTTTTAAAATAATACTGCCGCACTAAGGAACAAGTCCTGTGTCGCTGTGAACTTAACAAACACACAAATATTGACGGATACAAAGTACACTCTCGAAACAAATATTTGTGAACACAACATTTGGGAAGGAAATGAATGGCTGACCTTAGTTAAGAGGTCTCGTCTTCTTCCGTTTCCCCTTTCCTTCCTCATACCCTTCCCCGTGGTCGGCAACGGCTTGGTTGTGTTTTCTAACCATTATTACTTCTGCGATGCTTGGAAAACACAGCCATCATTATAAGTTACGGTTACCACTTACCACCATCAGGTGGGTTGTATGCTTGTTTGCCACCAAAGTTGTATAAAAAAGGGGCGGGAGAGCCTCCTCATGAGAGAAGGTTGCGACCCTCAGTAGGAAAGAAAAAAGGATAAAGATAAAATACATTTTGATCTCATCAAACAGGTTAGCCTTAACCTAACATAATAATTATAAACAAAGAAATTGAGAGTAAAAAAGTAAGCAACTTATTAAGAAAACAATCATCATTATCAGCTAAAAGACGTCTACTGCTGGACCTCGCTTCCCTTAAGTTTCGCCACCTTGGATGATGGCTTACGACCGGCCAAGAAAACAATGCAAAGAGGTAGTTCTAAACAAGCAATATATTATTAAAAACCATAAAACCCGCCTGCCAAAAACTAAGTGAAAAGAAAGAAACTTTTTTTTTTCTTGTGCTGACGCTACATTGAAATTTCACTGTCCCTATGTCAGTTCCACAATCAATACAAATCATGACCTCATACGTTAAAATCCATCAAGCCATTTAGGCTGAAGAGCGTGCCAAAGAAATAGAATATATAATAAAATATACATAGGTGATTTTCTTTTGACTTGCATAAATCGGCGATGATTATTTTCACGCTGTCATTTAACCTATTTTACCACGGTTATCGGTTAACCTATTTTAAGAGGACTACAGATAATGATAATCTTTTTAACCCCAGTTATAATGGCAGGTCACTATGAAGTAATAAATATGAAACTGTGTCTATTTTACACATATAAGTACATATTGATTTTTGAACAATATATTGTTACAAAAACATAATTTAAGATATTTACTGTCATGGCGCAGTGAGAGAGCAAGCGACTGCTGTGCACTCACTAGCGACAAAAAAGTTGTGTGATTCTATTGTTCTGAGTCTAGGTGTAGGTACTTTGTGTAGTACCTACATGTGTATCAATTGTATGTTTGCAAAATTTCCCGCAATATCGAAGCTTGTTTTGTTTCTTAGTGCGAGAGTATTTTTAAGTTCTACTCTTAGTAAGATGGATGTGCGACAATCACATTCTCAGTGACAAAAAAGGCACAATTATACGGTCAAGTTAAGCCCCTAATGTAGAGGAACACACTTGGATAAATTCGAAGAAAATTGAAAATTGGTTTGACAGTTAAATACAAAATTTTGGAATTAATTTATGGGTGAATATTTATTTCGACCCGGCTACCTGTAAATATTCGTAACAGGCAAGTTTTATTTACAAATGTAATGTTCTATTTACAAATGCAATACACAATACACTACATACAATAATTACGCATAACTTCTAATATAATCGTAATATTCTAATTGATAATATGAATAATAATCTTTGAAATTAGTTAAACAGTAAATATTTACTATATCAAATAATAACACTACGTATATTAACGTCAAGGTTATCCTTCTATCATATATTTTTGATAGGAGATAGAGCTGTGTGGTAACTGCAGGAGATTATACAATTTCGATCTAATCTTATCTTACAATTTTCGTAAGATGAAACGAAAAAGAAACATTTTTTAATTTGGTTCAGATTAGCCACTAGTGACTCCACTGTTCCTGATAGTAAACAGTTAATAAATACCAAAAGTGTTCAACTTTTTAAAGGTCATTGTATAAAAATGCTGCTATGGGGGTCTTTACTATACCTACTATAAAAGATGCTTTTTTTTTTGATTTTCGATTCAAAGGCTCAGGGTCATTAGATAGGAATACATGCGTAAGTAAAGAGTTCCGTTTTAGTTTAGTTAATTCAGGTATTCTAGATGATTTTAACCTAATTTTATCCTATGAACTGTTCTTAGGTCATTGCAACTTTTGGCAGTTTGTAGTTTTTCTAATGGTACATGTTTCTTAACTTCAAGATGTTATCCTTTATCGTAGTTCCTTCACCTCAAATTAAATAGGTATATATTATTTTGTAAAGTACATACTAACTTTGAACAGTGGTATTGGTTTTTTCTCGGTATCAAACCCTCAACTTCACGCACAAGAGACAGGTAAGTACCTACCTACCGCATAAATTAGGCTTCACTAACATGGACTACACGTAATAATTTGTAATACATAAATGTTTCAGTTTAGACATGTTTTAAACCCATAATCAAATAATAACAATATTTGTGTACACATATTTACTTAAAGATATACTGCAAGTAAATTAAAAAGTCTTTACCAAATATACTTTTATCTATTTTATAATCTGGTAGAGGTTTTGGGTGTGTCTTCGAGTGGCCTATCAATTTGACTTTGACAGCTTCACGCTCTACTCAGAGCCGTTAGTCCAGTCTCTCATTCTAAAGAAGATAGTAGAAGGTAGATATAAGTTATAATGAGAACTTTAATGACATTGATATTTTCTTTATATGTAGGTACGTACTAAATTTAAACAAGCTGTAATTAACCATCTATCTTCTAACACCTAAATGTATTGTATACTAGCTGTGCCCGCGACTTCGTCCGCGTGGAATAGTGATTTTGGGCAGCATTTTTTGGATATATTTTTTGGTTTGTTTTGAATTATAAATATCTTCGTTTAGGTGAATAAGAAAAATCTTTACAGTAAATGCTTCTCTATCTACGATATTAGACGTATAGCCATCGCGGATCAAAGCCATACAGGCTGCTAGGATTACTAACACATGGCAAATCCACATAAAGACCATGCGAAAAACAGTTAATATTTAGATCCACACTCATTAATTGTCATCGCGAAACATAGGCTCACTGGAAACTGAACTCGTTTAAAACTAAACGGGAAATTGTTTGGAATGAAAGGAATCCGAGGAATAAAAACGCTATAAGTTTTTTTTTTATATTAGCCTGCCAAAGTGCCTCTACTCTGGCTGATGGTAAGCAGTCAGTGGAATTCAGAAGTAGTGGACACCATTCCAAAAGCCAAACTACTGGTATAGTGGCCTCCACTATGGCGGCTTAGTGAGATGCTTCTTCACGCCTCGCTTAAAAGTCCCAGGATGAAAGTTAGGTGGGAACACATGCGCTGGTAAAGAGTTCCAGGCTTTAATTGAGCGACAAAAGTATAAAGTGCTGAACCGTTTTTTACATTTTAATTTACATTTTAATAAAGAAATAAGACGTGTTAACCTAACTTAAAAACAAACTAAGCTAAGCTAAATACATACCACATTTATGACGTGATTATTTAAATTAGCATAACTTTTTTATTTATAAACCGATTGACATGAAACAAACACTTAATGTTAAGTGATGCTGACCACAATGTATCAGCAAAAACCATATTTAAATCTGATAAGCCGTTTTTGAGATTAGCGTGAACAAACGCACAGACAAACAGACAAAAATGGTAACAATCATTGTTTTGGGTTCTATTTGCGTTGATAAAGGTCCCAATAATATTTTTCTCATATATCTATGTACAGACAGCGACCGGTTACAGTTTTATTATATATAGCTGTTGCCCGAGACTTCGTTCGCGTGAAAATTCAGATGTGTGCCTGTATGAGAATATTTCTTACCTAATCTTACGGCAATCGTACATTGTATATTAGTAATAAATATCAGTATCATCCGTCTCTAAGGCGAATCCGATTTAAATCTATTCACCCGCTACCCCTAAAACAGACGAAATTTTGCAATATTTAACGAAACTTGGCACTCCTATTTTCAAAAACTATAGAAGCTCCATACAAATTTTGTTCCCCTTTATACTTCAGGGAAATAAATTTCGCAAAATCCCGTCTTAGAGAGCACCTATTTCCAAAATTTGAAACTCCTAGCACTTGTAGTTTTTGAGATTTCGTGATGAGATGAGTGAGTGAGTGAGTGACTTTTCGTTTTTATATATGTATAGCTTTTGCCCGCGGCTTCGCTCGCATGAATATCGTTTTTCAATAGACATTTTTATATTGTTCAAATACTGTTTTGCATACTATTTCTAATCTCATCATCATCACCATTCGTACAAACCCTCTTTCACCTACCTAAAGATATCCCCCGTAAAACAACATACAATACACAAAGGCAAATTTTCACTACAATAATTTTCCTCTTCTCCTCCCTTTCCCTCCCCTCCCCTTCCTTCCCCTCCCGTCTCCCTCCCATCTCCCTCACTTCCCACTCACTCACCACCACTTCTGACTCCTCACTTTCCCTCACTTTCCCTTACGTCCCCTTCACTTGCCCTTCACTTGCCCCTCACTTGCCCTTCACTGCCTCCTCACACCCCTTAAGTTCCCTCTTCCTTTTTTATTTTTACACAACGCCATCTAGACCCAAAGTAAGCATATTATATGCTTGTATTATGGGTTCTAGAATACGGATAAACATACTTAAATACTTTTATTTTTGTAATATAGTCTATTTGCATTGGTCTGGGTTTTATATGTATAATATGTATCTTATACATATAAAACCCAGACCAATGCAAATAGACATGTTTATGCTACAAATATTTGCACTGAGCGGGAATCGAACCCGCGACCTCACAGTCCATACACAGTACCACCGAAATACAGAGGCAGTCGATTTCCCCCTGACTTTCCCCTCCCTTTCCCCTGACTTCTCCCTCACTACCCCGCACTTTTCCCTCACTTCTCCCTTCCTTTCCTCTTCCTTCTCCTCCCTTCCCCCTCCCTCCAAATTTCAAGTCGCCAACTTCAAAAGCAAAGATTTTTCCATACAATATTTTTCATCCCTTATTTCACTCCTATAAATCCACCCCAGTAAAAAAAAATTATGAGCGTATTTTTTATTTAAATAAAAGTATTCCAAAAAATTTCAAAGCTGTAACTTAAAAAATGAAGACGTTTCATACAATCGATTTCATCCCTTTTCATACACTTAAGGGTTGAATTTTTAATAACCCTTTCTTTGTACACTTCTAGACATTAAGACAAACACACCCTCCAAATTTCAAGTCGCTACGACCAGCGGTTTAGGCTTTTAAAAATCATTGTTTTGGGTTCTATTTGCGTTGATATAGGTCCCAATAGTATTTTTTCTCATATATCTTCCATGTACAGACAGCGATCGGTTACATTTTTATTATATGTATAGAATATGTATATCTATTCTTTGAGTATTGTACTTAATTTCTTTTAATTCGTTTGTAGAATATGTAAACAATAGCGTGGGTTACCTACATGTTTTCAACCCGTTTGTAATCAATATTATTTGTAATGTTTTTAACTTGTTTCTCACAAATAAAATAAAATAATAGTACTAGTGTTATGCTCCAGATAGAGCTCATAAGGAAAGCTCTGTACTTTTTATTAGATAGCATCAGCAGAGGCGCAGACGCCCAGCTAAGTTTTACGAGTAGCAGTTAGTAGGTATGGACCACTTTATTCTTTGCCACGATTGGTCAAAAAACAATTATCATTTAAACGAGAACAATAGCCAGCATCCTATATTTTATTCTGGCCTTATTATAAGCAGGCAGTGGAGGTCTCAAACTGCCCCGCTTAAAAGACACAGGATTAAAATTAAAAGTAAACACATGAGCTATTAAAGAGTTTCAGGTTTTTATTGATCGATATAAGTGTGAAGTACTGAACGGTTCGTCTATACAAACATAGTCTATGTTTCTATTATAAAATGATGTCAGATACAAAGTTACTAATGACGTATGTTTTATAATGTAAATAACATCATGTTTATTATTTGTAAACAAACGATAGCAGATAACGTATGATATGAATGTGATAACTTCATCTATTGCATTGAACGTATGCTAGAAATAGAGAATCCATTGGTAGCAGGTCACTTAGACTGATAATGACTATGGCTTTGAATAATCTTTGAAGGCTTGTTAAATTAAGTAACAATTAGTACAGATACATTATTCATTTATTTATTCACAATCATACATAATTATTACAGGTTTCCCTAATGCAACAATGAAGATAGTTAACATTACAAAATATTGATAGCATATGACATAAGATATACATAGCAATTTTTATGAACTCAGCCAATGAGTAACAGAATAAGTCAAATGTAAGCAATCGCGTTAAGTATTCGCAGGGCTTTCGTAAACGATGCCTGTTGAATAACGTTATTGAATTCTTATGTCTCTAAAATCATTTTAAAGTGACAGAGCTAGCAAAATTTAAGTTATGATTGTATATTTAGTTGTAAAGGCAGGCAACCTTTCCGCTATATGATCGGCAACGGCTTGGTTGTGTTCAAGCAATATTTCTGATATGCTTTAAGAACGCAGCCATGCCTACGGGTTACGGTTACCACTCACCAGTTAGGTACCACCAATTGAATCGGATGATTGTTTGACACTAAAGTTGTAAAAAAATTTGCTGTTAGAGTCACAGGTGGACTGACGCTAACGTGCCGTTAAGACTTGACTGACACTTAAGTACCTTACACTGCACTACGCAAATTAACTTGGCGTCTTAGCGTTTCGACGGTAAATAAAATTTATATTGTGCTGGCCCAGAAAGTGGCGACATTAACTGCATTGTCAGAAGCAGCCATCAAAACTTGGCGATAAACTTACTATTTTTAAATATTACTAGCTCTTTGCAAGTTTTTGTCAATTAGCTAGTCATTTTATAGTCATCATATCATATGGCTTCGATATAGGAACTACATAGAGGCTTGTCTCTGTATCATAATTCTACTTTAAGTTATCGTCAACTTTCTCACGGAGAAGATTGAAATATAATCCTAAACAACCTATGTAAATGAATAAATTCATTCAATTGATTTTTAATGTCTTACTTTTGATAATGTGCATAATTATTATCATGGATTTATCTGATTATTTAAATCTTGGCATTATGGATTAGATATAAATATATAACTTTCTGTATTAATCAATTTAAACAGTAGGTACAGGCATATTTACATTTCCGACGGGGTAGAAAGGATTTCATAATTCGCATTCTGTAGTATATGTTTGTGAAGTTACTTTAGTTATTTTGAGGAATCTAGACAATATGAGTAGTAGTAATTCTTTACTGGGCCACTTGATATGAAACGACAACATTTATGTGCATTTTAGAAGGAAAAGCGTAGGGAGAGACCAACACCCTTCATACAACAAGTAAAAGTTCATTCAGAAGTTAAGTATCAATAAGAGGTCAAAAAGAAGGCAGAAAACGGGAAAAAATGTTAAATTTACTGCCAAAAGTCTCTTACAAACCTCATACAAGCCTCTATAAAAAAAAATTGTTTCTGTTCTTGTTCCAAAGTATCGTTCTAAAACATGTAAATAGTCATTGAAGTGACGGAAACTCTCAGAACAACGAGTGTCAAGCTATGGGCAATCCGAGCGATTAAATAACGACTAATATTTATATAATTTGTTTATGTACCCGTTGTTCTGAAATAATGGCTACATCATTATTATCACGTAAGGAACACTTATGTTGATTCACTTCAAAAATTATTGCAAAATATTTTTTTAATCGACGGGGACGGGGACGGAAAGTGGAACTAGACCATTTAAGGGTGGGAGCGGTGAAACCCAACAAAAACTGAGTGGCCTAATGTACTTATACATACGGAGAAGTTTATTTTCGGCACTGGTCACAATCTTATGAGATGAAGCGGCTAGCAGTTTTTTAACCGATTGGATTATTAGAAGAAGCCTTAGATGTTGTCGATTGAAATTCTATGTTATACTTTATATTGTTAAGTTTGTATAGGATAAGTAGCAAAATAAATAGTATTGCGGTAATCATCATTTCGTGAATATTTAATTTTAATAGATTTGTTTTATGGCTAGATACCTAATAAATTTTATACTAGCTTGCACATAACAATAAAATTACACAAAGTATGTTTTAATAATGAGTAATAAAATAAATTGTCTATAGGTGATAATTATCTAGCTTATGTCTAATAGTGGATTGTTTTAAAAGCCAACTCTACAATTTAAAAGAGATTCGAAAATTCCTTTTTCACTTTTTAAATAATCGTACAATGCTATGTTTGAGCGACTGCAGCTTTCCTAATGCTAAATTATGTAAATAAAAGATAGTACACTTTGTTTTTAAACAAAGTGTACTATCTTTTATTTACTTCTTTTATTTATATCTTTTATTTAGTACTACTACTATCTCTATGGTAATTTTAATGTCATCTAAAACTTTATTGTCTAACACTACAGAATTGTATTGTACGTATACATATAATTTTATTTGTTTTTCAAAGGTATCAATCAACATTTCGTATTTTCAAGACAGATTTTTTTTTAAACTATACCTAGGTATTAGTACCTATACCTAATAAACTGATTACATTGCATATTCACAAACAGGCTGACTTTAAACTGAATTTTATAACACAATTTGTAGGATTATAAATTTCGCGGCTGAATGTTTTTTTTTTGTGTCTGGTGATTTGACGTAGAGTAATTACGTACAGGACAACATTATACGCATTGTTTTTTGTTTTTTTATTGTTTATTCTTACTGTGTATGTTTTGTTTTGTATAAACTGTAGGTAATTCTGTAAATCATCTCCTGTGCCCCTGTGACGAATTAAATAAATTTTCTTTCTTTCTTTCTTAATTAATTAGGCACTCAAGAAACTAGGTTTTGTGCAAATTTATATCTGGGATTATAATTCTGGGATAATTAATTCAGAAAATTCTTATATTTTATTAAATTTTATACGTTTGCATATAAAAATATAATGACCATAATAATTATTTATTGACCTTTAAAAGTAAAACAAAAACTTACCTGTTTCACCCACAGACACAATAATAAGACTAAATTGAGCACGTTAATTTTTAAACGGAATTTTATGTACACTATTAACGGCCAGTAGTTTCTCACTTTTCACACTAAACAATGGATATTTAATTTTTACTAACAAAATAATTGTTAGTTTGAATTATTTTAAAATTTAGACATACCGATGCCGGCGATGATAAATTGGCGCCACAATTGTCCCTCCTCCATTCTGTAGTGTTGCTGGTTCACTGACGGCACACCGGTACTAACCGGGTCGTAAACGTAATTTCGTTCTGCCATACGTCACGCGACGTCACAAGATATGTGATACGCTCTCGGCTACGTTCAGCAGGGCTCAGGGGTGATGTCGTGCAAACACCCGCGGTTCCGCCGCCAAAACTATAAAAAAAAAACACGAAATAAGCAATCTTTTATACTCTGTAAATCGAATAAAGAATGTTATTGTCTTCATAATGGCTATAAGTGATTAACTTAAATAAAGAAGCTTATTTTATAAAGTACCTAATAATAAATTTGTTTATTGTCATTAGTATATTTTTTTGCAAATTTTGGTGATAAGAAAACTAAAATGTAATTTATGGAAAGCATTAATGATATTGTAACGAATGAAGTAACTGTTATTTGTACTATTCTAAGTATCGCAATCAACATATTAATCCTAATGGATCTTCTTATTTGCTAATGTAATTAATGACCCTTTAAAAAAATCCGTATCTTTATAGAGTTTACGACCTTGGCATTTTGTACAAATAGTTTTTTTAAATTATAATCTAGAACAAATAAACTGGCATAAAAACTGGTGTGCGCTTAGGAAAGTTTATCAGAGACTAATAAATAAATCATTAAGGTTGTAGTTTTCCAGTACGCAATAATAATAATATGATGGATTTATATGTTTATAAGTACCCTGCGAAAGAGGGCTGCGAGTATATTATTATAATTGTCTTTAAAAAATAAACTTATAGAATTACTATAGACCCCCTTTCACTCGCATCGGTAACAAAATTTGCGATATCCTTGGTTCACTATTATCGTTCCCGAGGGCCTATACAAGTGGCATAGATTTCTATTCTATCGACAGAATAACTTAAAAAAGGTATGGGATTGACAGAAGCATCTATGCCACTAGTCTAGGGCCTCTGCTCAGTTTCTATAAGTGATGGACCTGCCATTTTCATTAGAAACGCACAATATACTAGTCAAGACTGCCTCCAAATGTATGGGCAGTTTCCTAGATTAGCGAGGTCATACAGACAGACGGTTGCCGGCGACTTCCTTTTATACTATTTATGGTGATGCAATAGCAATGAATGTCGTATTAAACAAATGCATTAACTCCAGGTGTAATTATTGTATGCCAGTCCCATTAAAACGTCACTTTACTTCAATTGCAGAATGTTTCTATCTCAAAATAGAATAAGTATTCTATTTAAAGGGTCTTGGACCAATCGGTTCAGTACTTCATACTTTTACTCAATTAAAGCCTGGAACTCTTTGCCAGCGCATGTGTTCCCATCTAATTATGATCCCGGGTCTTTTAAGCGGGGCGTGAAAAAGCATAGTAGCGGCTACCATACCAGTAGTTTGGCTTTTGGAATGGTTTCCATCACTTCTGGATGCCACTGACTGTTTACCATCAGGCAGAGTGGACTAATATTATAATAAGATAAGATTTGATTTTTTATAATGTTTGTTTGTATGGATAAACTCAAAAGATGTGTAAGCAATTTGTAAAATTATTTTGCAATATTTTTTGTGGCATAACTTCCCACGCGGCCGAAGCCACTGGCAACAGGTTAACCACAGTTTACAGGTTGCCTTTACCTTTTTGTAGCAATATGAAAATGGATGCAGCCTGTAAATCACACTATTTCTTTTTGATTTTTCTTCACAACATAGAAAGCTGTAATTACTTACCTATAGAGTTAAGTGTATTGCCTGTGTCACTTTGCATGCTACGTGAAATTGTAATAATCTGGCGATTAAAAAGTGTGGCCTGATTTTCTTGCCAGTTTTCTCATGCCCTACCCTACGTCAGCGAACTGGCTGTAGGTTAATTGGCTGACATTTTGTATTTTTTTACGTTCATTTATGTTAATTTAATTAACCTATATGAATAAATTTAATATATTTGCATTTTCAAACAAATATAAAAAGGGAAAAGTAATAGGTTCCGTTCGACCCTATAATATGGCACACAAAAATATATTTTTAAAGCCATTGAATGGGTTATCAAGTGTCATCGATGTCACTTATCAGCTTCGATTAAAGTACATACACAAACAAATGGAGTCCACGATAACAAATGAAGTTTACATTTATTATGTCAAAGCCAATCTGATTAGTAATAACATTATTATTAAGTACTTTTCATTTCAAACGACGCCTACTATACTAGGTATAGACAAATATTGGAATGATTTTGCATAATGAGTAATGACTATGTTTTTTTGGCTTCGTACAAAAAGACTGCCTGTACTATGTTGAATATTATGACATAGTTTGTAAATTTAATAAACTT
The DNA here is from genome assembly GCA_963082885.1 of Parascotia fuliginaria. Taxonomy (NCBI): domain Eukaryota; kingdom Metazoa; phylum Arthropoda; class Insecta; order Lepidoptera; family Erebidae; genus Parascotia; species Parascotia fuliginaria. The sequence continues at coordinate 10,050,414 of OY720194.1, read as the reverse complement.
TAATCTGAAATGTAATAATGATTCATTACAACTTGTTAATTACATAGGATTAATATAAGATTAAAAAACCGTGTACGTTACCAGATTAAAGGATTATTAAAACAATTCGTGTGGAAATTAATGTAATATTACTTATACAGTATTATCTTTAATTATTATCATCATTAACAGACTTAAGAAAAATTCTCTGAACGGTTTGTTTGAACGCGCAAACCTCTTGAACTAATATTTTTTCATTAGCTAGTCCAATTCTGGAGGAATGTTATAGGCTATTTTATATCACGTTACGATTGATAGTATGGGCCGAAGCAGTAACAATAGTAAAAATGTAAATTAACGCGGGCTAACTTAAATAGTAGCATTTAAAGTATAAAAGGAAATCACTGGAAACCGTCTCTCTGTTTAAATACGCTAATCTCGAAAACCACCCGATGAATTTGGATGCGGTTTTCTCTATTAACGAACGGAACGATATTCCGCCTTCTTTACGATCCCTGAAAACAAAGGAAAGCTTTAAGCTCCACCTAAAACAGTGTTGTTACTCGATGAAGATCAGCGCTGTGTAGTGGCTAGTTCCACGACCAGCACATAGCTGAGTGCAGACCTCGTTGTCGTAAGCGGCCGCGCGGTGCGTGTCTTAAGCTAGGTCTAAAGAATATAACTGTCATTGTCATTCCACTGCGCAACTGTATTGCCGACAATAAATAATTTTTCTTTCTTCTTTCTTTTCTTTTTTCTATTATACATATTCTGTCGTTCAATGTGACCAGGGGGTGCATTTACCAGTTTAATTAAAATACGTAGTCAAATTACCATACTAGTTGAAACTAAATAATTGAAATCCTCGTTTTCTTTCTTTCTTTAATCTTAGTATTATATTAATTAGTTAATTTGTAATAATTACTTTGTATGGTTCTTTGGTTGCGTTGAGTGTTTAAATTGTAACACATTCAAATAACTGTAATTATCTGGCGATTGAAAAGAGTGGCGTGAGTTTCTTGCCAGTTCTTCTCACAGCTCTACCTCGTCAGCGAACTGGCTGTAGGTTAATTAGCTGACAAAATGTAATGTTGACTTTTCATAAGCATCATACTTTATGATCTAAATGAAATAAATGCTTTGACTTTGACTTTGTGGTTTTGTCAAGAAAAGTTTGGGTATATAATACATCAACCTATCACCAATAGGAGCCGAGTAACTATAAGAGTATACCAAACGGGAAACGAGCAACATTTTTAGTACCAATGCGAAGCGAGTCAAAGCTCTAGTCTACACTATTATATAAAGCGGAAGAGTTTGTTTGTTTGTACGCGCTAATCTCTGAAACAAACAGTCGGATTTGAATAATTTGCGTATGATAGCCCAGATTTTGAGGAAGGTTATAGGCTATGCTATGTAATATCACGCTACTGGCGACGGGAGCAGAGCAGTGACCAAAGATGCGGGTGAAACCGCGCTGTGGAAATAAGACGTTTGTCATCTATGTTGTATAAACAAAATTTACTAAAACATACAACATGCCTAAATGTCGTAAATTTAAACGTAAATATTTTACCTGAAACATATACGACAATGTTATCTTTATATATATTTAATGTTGCTAAATTAAGTAATCATAGTTATTAAGTTTACTCTTAAATAAATAAGGTTCTATAAAACTGCCACGTTGGAGTATACACGTCGATATTTGAACAAGATTACTATACTAGCGACTCGCCCTGTCTTCACACGAGGTTTATATAATACTAGCTTACTTAATGCGGTTTCACCCGCGCTGTGATATCTTTGGTTACAGTACTACTCCGCTCTGTTCATAGCGTGATGTAACATAGCCTATAAACCTTTCTCAAGAACGAATCTCAAACACAAAAAAAAAAAAAAACGGTTAAGTAGATCCAGAGATTAGGTTATCTAATTCATTAAATTTTCAGCTTTTTCTAACATAATATGCATTTATTTTATATAGAAATCTTTCGAAAGAAATGCTCTAAGTTATAGTAAAACCTTAATCAAAATCCGTTGCGTAGTTTATAAGAAATTAGCGGAGAAACAGGCAGAATAAAACAGCTAGTTTGCGACAAAACATAATAATATTGTTTTCTATATATTGAATAACTTTTCTATAATTTTTCAAGTAACAAACCAATCGATCACCGTAGCCTAGATCTACAAACATCGTAGACCTAGCTACGGTGTAGAAGTGCTACGAGTTTATTGTGCTACATAGCTTTCTACGTAAAAGTCTTTCTACGGCCATTTTTTAACTTTCACAGTTAAATTTATCCTTCAATGAAACATGTTTAAACGTTAAAGTTATGTTCATTAATGTTTTAATGAACTAGTTGGTTAAGTACCTAACGCTTAACCCTATATTTTGTACAGTCACGTTCATAATTTCAATTTGTGACGGCGTCTGTCCCATAATAGTGAAATTTAAGAAGTCTTGAATCGAACTATTCAGTTTTTTTGTACTTATAACAAAAGTAAACAAAAGTAGTTAATAAAGAACAAGTATAACCTGGAAGTTAGAACTCTTTACTAGCGCATGAGTTTCCTTATAAATTTTGAATCCAAGTCTTTAAACCGAGGCGTTGGAAGGCATCTTATAAAACCATTACTAACTACGCCAGCAGAAAAAAGACAAGCAAATATAAAGCTTTGATAGTTAAAATTTTTCATCATTTGTAAATCAAAGTAAATCTATAAATATTTAATTTTATTGTAATTTCGTACAATGTAAACAATTCGGCATATTGCCATTGTCTATGGTTTCATGAATTTACTAGTGATGGGGACAAAGGCAATAAAAATAAAGTTAATGACATCCATACATTGTTAAATAGTAATTTTTCGTCCTTTTTCTTACATTTTTAAATAATATTACGTTTACGAATACTCTATTTGCGTAATAGATTATTTCTATTTAATTTATTACTCCAAATATTTAGACTGCACCGTTGGTCTAGTGGTTAGTGTATCTGACTGCGACGCCGGGTGTCGTAGGTTCGATTCCCGCGGAAGGCAAATATTTGTGTGATGAACATTTGTATTTGCCTTTAGTCTGGGTGTTTTCCTATGTATTATAAGTATGTATTTACAAAAAAAAAAGAATGTATATGTATTCTATTTCAGTTATCTAGTACCCATAACACAAGCTCTGCTTAGCTTGGGACTAGACGACAGTGTGTGATAGTGTCCACATATTATTATTATTATATTTGTATTTATGTTAAATATGGTATTGTATTTTATTGTAACCGTTTATTTATAAACATTAAGATAATAAGACAAACAATGTACCTAATCTAATAAATAAATGTAATTTAAATTAAGCGTTGACCTCTAAATGCAACGATTTGACCGCGGACTGAAATGGAATACTGAGATACTTTTGAATATTTCCCGCCTGATGAAAATTTGTGAAATATGGACTAAATGAAATTTGTATGTATGTTACGATTTTATTATAGGTGCTATATTACAATAAAACAAATGAACAGACCTGCGAGGGCAAACCCAAAATAAATGATGAATTACAAAATATTATGTACCTATGATATGTAGGTATTCGTTAAACTTATTTCTTCTAATAAATTACAACATTGGTTTTCAAAGACAATAGAGAGTACAGAAAAATAAAACTGTTAATCAATTTGACGTCTTTATTCGACCGCAAAAAGTAATTCGTAATTTTATTAAATAATCTAGATTTGATTATTAATCAATAGTAAAAATAGTTGCAAAACGAAGTATAAAGTGAACAGAATGTGTATAAATTCATGTGTCATCGGTTATGGAGGTTTTGATAGAAAAATATTATAATAATAATAATAATAATAATATTCTACCACATGCACACAGCGCCATTTAGTCCCAAATTAAGCAATTATATTTGCTTGTGTTATGGGTACTAAACAACTGATATACTACTTATATACATTTTTTTTTTGTAAATACATACTTATTATAGATAAATAACACCCAGACACAGAACAAATAATCATGCTCATCACACAAAGGTTTGTCCTGGGTGGGAATCGAACCCACGACCTCCGGCTTAGCAGTCAGGGTCACTAACCACTAGACCAACAGGCCAGTTATTGAAAAGACTGTTTGTTTACATTGTCCGAAAATGGATTTGGTCGTGACTTTATAACGGGTGGCGCAAAAGTAAAGACCCTATTTGGTTCAGCTATAACATTTTTTCTAAATTAGAAAACTAGATTTAGATTTTTTTAAATGTATATTTGTGCCATTAAATTTCGTACCATTAGGATTTAAAGATGATGTCTTTTAAATGGTGACCTCCAGAGTTGATACACATTTGAGCCCTATTTATGAGATTTTCCTTCAAAATTGGTTATGAGTGACGAAGCGCATTTCCATCTCTCAGGGCATGTCAATAAGCAGAATACTCGGTTCTGGGGCACTGATAATCCGCGCATTATTCAAGAAACACCTCTACACCCACTAAAAGTTACTGTATGGTGTGGCATCTGTGTTGACAGAGTGATCGGACCCTATTTTTTCGAAGACGCTGGAGGCAATGCGATTACTGTCACTGGAGAACGCTACAGAACCATGTTACGTGAGTTTTTGATACCCAGTTTGGACGAATTGGGGCTGGAGCACATCTGGTTTCAACAAGACGGCGCTACGGCACACACAGCGCGCGACACTATGGACTTAGTGAGGGACGCTTTTCCAGGCCGAGTTATCTCTCGTTTTGGCGATTTGCCTTGGCCTGCAAGATCACCCGATCTGACCAGTCCAGACTTCTTTCTTTGGGGTTTTTTGAAATCTCGGGTGTATGTGAACAAGCCACAGACTCTCGCAGCTCTAAAAGAAAACATTCGTCAAGAAATAACGAAAATATCGCAGGAAGTGTTACGGCAAGTTATGCAAAATGTCATAAATAGGGCTCAAATGTGTATCAACTCTGGAGGTCACCATTTAAAAGACATCATCTTTAAATCCTAATGGTACGAAATTTAATGGCACAAATATACATTTAAAAAAATCTAAATCTAGTTTTCTAATTTAGAAAAAATGTTATAGCTGAACCAAATAGGGTCTTTACTTTTGCGCCACCCAGTACTATTATTTACAGCGGAAGAGTTTCATTGTTTGTTTGATCACGCTGATCTCCAGAACTATTTGTCGGATTTTGATAATTGTTTTTGCGTATGATAGCCCAGTTCTTGAGGAAGGTTATAAGCTATGTAACATCACGCTACTGGCATCGGGAGCAGAGCAGTAAGCAAAGACGCGGGTGAAACCGTGCCGCAGAAAGCTAGTACTCTCAAATAAAGCGGAAGAGTTCGTTTGTTTGTTTGAACGTGCTAATAACCGAAACTACCAGTCGGATTTGAAAAATTCGTTTTGCGTATTATAGCCCAGTTCTCGAGGAAGGTTACAGGCTATGTAACATCACGCTACTGGCAAAGGGAGCAAAGCAGTAAGCAAAGACGCGGGTGAAACCGTGCCGCGGCAAGCTAGCTGTCAAATAAAAAGCAGATGGACCACCCAAGTTCAGAATAACTATTGGTCACAAAGTTATCCATCGAACCCGTTAACCTATTTACATACATAATTACATAAAATAATTGATAAATAATGATTCTGCATAATACGCTGTAATAACAGTGCAACATCTAAAATTAGAATTATAATCAAAACAACACGTTTGTTCTAAAGATAATAAATGTAGATATTCTTTTGATTATGTAATAAGTAATTACTGTTATTATGATCAAATAAATGTAATACTCGTATTAGCTACTAGCTTTCTCCGGCGCGCTTTGATCTTTAAAGAGATTTTATCCAGCGCAAATGTGACATCCTGCTTTACGATTCCACGATCTCGTAAATAGGAAGCAGGTGTTTTCCCTAAGCCATAACACTGTTTATTTTATTGTCAACTGGCTAAAATAAGGATGCAATAAGGAAAATCATTAGTTATATACACATGGAATTTTAATTATCCCGGCAAGAGGAAAGTCTTTATACTAATTCATCATTTTACTTTATTATGGTCACTTCCGTACGATGTATGTATAGTCTGTGGTAAGAATATTGATGGTAAATGAATAAGTTATAATCTTTATTTAAAAAAATGTTACTTTTTATTGTAATGTTATTCATTTTGCGCAGAAGAAATCGCCAGGCGCTTGCGTAATATTTAATAAATAAATCAACTTTGTTACCATATTTTCAGATAAAAAAAAGAAAGAGATCTTTCATCTTTTAGAATTTTGATTCACAATTATTACACTAAGCTTATCCATTTCGTCTTCCTTTTGTTTGTTTTGTTAGCACTGCTTTTGCAATGCTTGGAAAACACAATGTGAATAAGTTACGGTAGTTATTTATTATCAGATGGACCGTATTTGTTTGCGATATCGTATAAACAAATAACTACTCTGGATGTTTCCTGGTATGTAGTTATCTCTACGTTTACTTGCACACAACGCCTGTTATAATAGTTTTACGTCAGATAAAAATAACTATGAATATATTGTCAGGCGCATTATTACCAGTCTCAGAACATTTACTGCTGGACAAAAAATTTGCTACAAGTTCTTGTTTTATAGATGCTGAGGCTTGATTGAAACTCGAATTCATTTATTAACTCCTCTACGCGATGGCCTATCTTAGTGGGCCAGCGTGTAGAGAAGCTGACGTTGATGCCTTAAAATATTTGTCAATTAAAAAAGAAGTTGAATTTAATAAAGACGCATAGTGACCGCCCTTACCGCTTACAACGGTTCTACCACAATGTTTTCTAATATAAAAAGTAACCACCATTATTGTATTACAAAAAATACCTCGCTTGCGCAAATTACGGTGGGCCGCACCGCATCGCATCGGATCGCATAACAATGATCCTTTTACATCATTTTAGTACATTTTATATATAAAACCGGGCCGCATCGCAACGCACTGCTATACGATTTTGGAATGCGGCGCGCTGCGGCCGTAGTATGCTAGCCTTTATTATGGACGAGTTACGAAGTGTTGTACCATACCAAATACCGGCGAAAACTTGAATCATCGAACATTCTATTCCACTATCTATTCAAGTGGTCATCTATTTGTAATTATTATGCATTATCTGACTAAAAGTACTCTTATGTTGAGTGTTTACATTAGATTGTGCGTGACATTGTGAAATCTATGATACCAATAATTTTCGTTGAATCAGTGCTAGAAATTAAATTCAATAAATTTATTAGCAACTAGCTACAATGCTACGTAATATACTAAAAAAATCCTTTTTTTGGGCTAGTAATCGTTTCGGACATCCTCGGACCACACTCGCAAAGTTTTATTACAATCGGATCATTGGTCGGCATCGGCACATTAAACTGTGATTTTGGAATGCATAAGAGTATTTTTATAAAAACAACATGTTTATGCATTAATTGTTTAACATAAAAATACTATTTACGGCTTCTTATTTATTAAATGTTGCTAGCTAAGATTGATTCAGACTGTTGCAAGTTTTCATTGAGCAAGCGTGTCGATTAATGCTCTATGCTGTGATAATGGAAAGAGGTCTTACACTACAGTGAGATAAAAACGGGTCGGTATAGTAGTGGTGAAATACTAGCTGTAACTGAGAGGCACTAATATCGTAAATATGCCTGACAATTCAGTAAATTCGGACCACTTGAAACTATAGGTAACTTACTGACAAAAAAGTTTCGTGACGTTCTCGTGAAAGGCTACTCAACACGAACGCAGTAAAATATGACGCCGAAAGCATACATGTTATTTAGTTTTAGTTTTATAAAATAAGTGTATTAGTTTATCTTTTTTATTATGTATGTCTTGGCATGTTATGGACCCTAGATGCCTAAAATAAATGATTTATTATTATTATTAAAAACAGTTTGTTAAGACAACAAGTCTTCGATGATAGTGACGTAGATTTCTGGGCGTATTTTTATACTTACAACAGCAAACGATTCATGATGGTAAGTAGTAACTGTTAAGTATGGACATGGTTGTGTCCTTAAAGCATCACATACAATGCTAAGAACCTAGCCGTTGTTTATTTTAATTTTATTTTTATTAATTTTTTAAATTACAATAAACAGAACGCTGTTGTTGTTGACTGTCTAGGAAGACGGAGACGAGAGAAGAAAGAGAAAGTAGTTATTGTGCATATGGCGCTCTCACTAACCACACGAAATGCATTTTTTATATTAGCCTATAAAAGTGGCTACATTTTTCCTGATGGTAAGCAGTCAGTGGAATCCAGAAGTGGAGGCCACGATTCCGAAAGCCAGCATCTCAAAACTACTACGGCGGCTTTGAATGGAGTAGGTGAACGGAATAAAGAAAGAGGAAATGGGGGAAATTGTTTAAGGCAACTTATAATACGTCGATATTCTCTTGGAGGCATGATTGTAATATACGTACGTGCATCATGTTCTTCTGTTAAATGTATAAACACGCAAACACTTTTACACACCTACCTTTACATCGCTTCATATCCACAGATTATTAATTTGACAGATAAATTCACAGTTGTGTCAGATGTAGCATGATTTAGAATACAGTTTTTATTATGGTGATGATAACCTTAACACGGGTGTATCCCACCTACTCCCGTTTTAAATTTATAAAATACTGTGATCGTTTGTCACACTATTTATACCTTTAAATATGTTACTTTTTAAATAAAATAACTTTATCAAAGTGATTATATAGAAGATATATAGAAGAAATATTATAAATGCGAAAGCAAATCTGTCTGTCTGTTACGCTTTCACACCTAAACCACTGAACTTTTTTCGAGATCTTTTATCGGAAAAAAATGACTTAAAGGGGTTGAAATAGGTAAGTAGGTAATTGTTATATATGAAATAGGAGTGGATAAATAATAATGCAACCGGTACGTACTAGCTCGTATATTTTCTGACAGACGTCACAGACAATCTTTATATTCTAACAAGAAGTTCCTATACTAACATTCCTCCACATTTATTTAGAAGAACTGTCTATAGTCTACGGGGGTTCTATTACGTTTTGGTCGGGTGCTATTCTCATTCTGAGTATATTCAGGTTTATCGCACTCCGTACAAGGAGATACGTTCGGTACTCTGTCGTTACCGCTGTTCCTGTTGACATCTTCTGCGGTATGTTCTGATCCGTTTAGCGTAATCTCCTCTTGTCGCTCGCAACGGGTAGCTTCTGATGTTGACCCTTCTGTATCGGCAGCTATCGAATTCGAAGGCGGCATAATGAGTCCTGGAACTACTTCCTCCTCCCCTTTATACTTCAGCAACTGATTAGCGTGTCTCTTAATCGTCTCATCAGTATCATGTATTTTAATGATATATAATGAGTTTCCTATTTTCTTGACTATATAACCCCGGGACCAATTAGTTTTTTTCTGTTCGTACACTTTTACTAAAACAGTTTCACCTATACTAAACGAAACTTTGCGATTGCCATGAAAATATTTCTTCTGTAAGCACTGTTTACCCTTCACAAAATTATCGAGAGCTGTGTCCGGTGGTGTTGGAAAAGTAGGTTTCAGTAAATCCAACCTACATCGTAATTTGCGGCCGAATAAAACCTCAGCAGGCGATCGATTCGTAGTAGAATGGGTAGAATTGCGATAGCATAACAAAAATTCTTGTATCTTAACATTTAAATCACGTGAATTAACACCAGTTAATAAAATAGATTTAATAGCTTTCTTAATTATCTTCACATAACTTTCAGCTTGTCCGTTACTGGCAGGGTTATAAGTTGGAGATGTCAAATGAGTTATACTATTGCGTAAACAAAATTGTCTGAATTCATGAGAAACAAAATAAGTACCATTATCTGAGCAAATCGTATTAAACAACCCAAATCTCGACATAACTTCACACAACTTTTCTATTACAACACGGGAACTAAACCCTGATGACACATCAAAACATTCGACCCACTTAGAGTAAGCATCTACCACGATTAAATAAGTTCGACCATTAATTGGACCTAAAAAATCTAAATGTACACGGGACCACGGCTCATTAGGATAAGGCCAAGGTGTAAGCGGAGCGCAAGGAGGCGACACCCGCAGCGAGGAACACACGGTGCACGCGCCAACAAATCGTTCTACTGCGACGTACATGCCAGGCCACCAAAACCTATTACGTGCTTCTTCTTTCATTTTTGATACACCTAAATGTCCATTATGTAATTCGGATAAAACTTGTTTTTGCATCTTTTCCGGTATAATTAATTTGTGACCTCTTAAGAGATAACCATTTTCTACCGATAGCTCTGACTGGTGACTAGAAAATACTTTTATATTTGAATCAACTATTTTACGGGGCCAACCATATAATACATAATTATAAACCGTTGACAATATTTTGTCGTTCATAACGGCTTCTTTTATATCCGATAATGAAATAAATTGTTCACCGTCATAAATAAATCGTACATATGTCGAGCTATCCACTAATGAGTCATCACTTACCTCCACTGGCGCGGTGGCCGACTCGTTATTCGACATACTTACAGCTCGGCTTAGATAATCTGCACTGTTATGAATGCTACTAACGTATTCTATTTTATAATTATACGCCGATAAAAATATTGCATAACGTTGTAACCTGTTAGCCGATATTTCCGGAATGCCTTTATCCGGATTAAAAATTGATATTAACGGCTTATGATCAGTTCTTAAAGTGAAAGGTATTGCCCGGGCATATAAGTATTGATGGAATTTTCTTATTCCAAAAATTATAGCAGTAGCCTCTAGAATTTGACTATACCGTTTTTCTGCTGCGTTAAGTGATCGAGATGTATACGCTATCGGCTTTTCTGTATTGTTCTCGATTTGTGACAAAATAGCACCGAGACCGGTCGGTGACGCATCCACCGTTAAAATTAAATGACTATCGGGATTAAAGTGAGCTAATGTAGTATCGGAAATTAATTCTCGCTTAATAACCGAGACGACCTCATCGTGTTCCTTAGTCCAAACCCAGGGCACATTTTATTGTAACAATTTATGTAGCGGATATAATATTGAAGACGCATTGCTAATAAAGTTTCTATAATAGTTTACCATGCCCAGGAAGGACTTCAATTCCGAAATATTTGTAGGAACACGGGACTGTGCAATTGCTTCTACTTTTTCTGGGGATTTGTGAATACCATTTCGATCTATTACAACCCCTAAATATGAAACAGATTCTTGAAAAAATGAACATTTTTCCATTTTTAAAACTAAACCTGCTGCTTGTAACCTACTAAGTACTTTCTGTAGCCTATCTAGCAACTGCTTTCTGTCTACCCCACAAATTAAAATGTCATCCAAAAATTGTAGGGTACCATCTAGCCCAGCAAGAACTGACTCCATAGTTCTCTGAAAAATGGCCGGAGCACTTGCTAATCCAAACACTAATCGTGTAAACTTGTATAAACCTTTATGTGTATTTATACAAGTGAGCATTTGTGATGAGTCATTGAGACATAATTGATTATAGGCCTGTGAAAGGTCTAGCTTGCTAAAATATTTAGCACCATGGAGTTTAGAAAATAATTCGTCATACCTAGGTAAAGGATACTTATCTACAAGTAACTGTTTATTTATTGTCACCGAATAATCGGCACAGAGACGAATAGAACCATCACGCTTCAATACGGGTACTATGGGGCTAGCATATTCCGAGTATTTGACGGGAACGAGAATCCCTATTCCTACCAAACGGTTTAATTCACTTTCAACGCGATCGCGTAAAGCAAATGGTAAAGATCTCGCTTTGAAAAAAATAGGTTTCACGCCAGGTTTAAGGGTTAGATTTACTTCTGGCCCCTTAAAACAACCTAACGAATCAGAGAATAAATTTGGAAATTTTGAAATAAAATGTTGAGAAAGATCGTCAACTTTGTTTACGGAACAAATTTGCATATTGAACCCAACAAAGAAATCTCTGCCTAATAACGGAGGGCCCCTACTTTTTACCACGTAAACAGTAAGAAGGTTAGATTTACTATTATATGTAAAAAGTAGTTCTAATTTACCTATAACAATTAATCTATCGCCACTATAGCTATGCAGAATAATATCACTCGATTTTATTAGAGAAATATTGTTTATACAATTGCTCAGATATAACAGTTACTGGGGAACCGGTATCTATCTCAAAAGATAATTTCACATTATTTACTACGATAGATTCCTGCATCGGCTCGCCACGCATGGTACGAATATTACAACATAAATCCTTACCGTCATCATCACCATCCTCACAGCGCTCGAAATAATTATGACCTTTCACAGTTTGTTTACACATTCGTTTTAAGTGACCTTGAACACCACAGTTTTTGCACTTATAACGCGCGAACCGACATGCCGATGCTTGATGGCCTGTATAACCACAAGCCGAACACCCGTTGTTACTGAAACTAGATTCCGTTGTAGCAGCCCGCGAACCAACTTCTGAATACCACCGCTGCGTTTTGGCCCCGACTCTTTTGTGTTCCGTCCCGCTCGTAGTCATCTTCATCAGCTGTAAGGGAGTACGTATGTCCTGGCTTCGCAAAGTCTCCTTAGCTCCCATACGGGCGCTGCGAATACCTTCAGCTAATTCTATAGCTCTGGCCAAGGTCAACTCTGACATGTCTTTGGTGAACAGCTTGTCTCTCTCTGGTCCAGCCTCCATTCCTAGTACAAAACGGTCGCGAAGCACTTCATCCAGTTGTGCCGCAGCAAACCCGCAGTGCAGCGCTAATCCACGGACACGCGCCGCCCACTCCGACAAACTCTCACCGCCATTTTGTGTCGCGCTGTGAAATTTAAATCTTTCTGCAAATGAGCACTTTTTTGGTTTGAAGTGCCCATCTAAAAGTTCCGCCACTTCTTCATAGCTCAAGGTACCGACTTGACGCGGTAAAGCTAGGTCCCGAACCAATTTGTATGTGGGCTCGGCAACATTGCTTAGTAAAATAGCTCTACGTTTTGAACCGGTTTTATCTGTATCCACACCGATGTCATTTGCTAACAACCATTGTTCTAGCTTTTCTTTATAAATATACCATTCTTGAACTTCGTGGTTAAATGTCGACAAGGTGCCGACCGTAATTTTTGCCATCTTAATATGTTTTATCCTCGTCGCCAACTGTTATATATGAAATAGGAGTGGATAAATAATAATGCAACCGGTACGTACTAGCTCGTATATTTTCTGACAGACGTCACAGACAATCTTTATATTCTAACAAGAAGTTCCTATACTAACAGTAATAAAGTATGATGCTTATGAAAAGTCAAAATTACATGAAGTCAGCTAATTAACCTACATCCAGTTCGCTGACGACGTAGAGCTGTGAGAAGAACGGCAAGAAACTAACGCCACTCTTTTCAATTGCCAGATAATTACTGTTTGTTGTATGAGTTACAAGTTTGGGTGATTGACGAGAAAGAAAAATTTTAAATTTTACTTTTTAATTTTCCAGAATTTTTCAAAATAAAAAAAATATATAGATTGTCTAGAACATAGTTTACATACAACACAAGTGCTAAAGTGTTTGTCGCGTAAATACTGTACGGTATTGGCGTAAATAAATACAAGTAACGATAAAACGGAATGTAGTTAATATTTACATTATTAATGGTATATGGCTAAGCAGATCGTGAAAATGATTGCATAGCTACATATATTAAATTTACTAGCCAAATGCAGCGCGGTTTCACTCGCGTTAAGTTACATTTTTGGTTACTGCTTTGCTTCCGTTGCTCCTAGCGTGATGTTATTTAAATTATACTGGTAGTTCCAGAGATTAGCGCGTTCAAACAAACTCTTTCGCTTAAATAATAGTATACTTAGATAGAAGCCGGAAAATCTATTCCATCATCATACCAGCTGAAAGCCTTTTCGCCCGTGTTACTACCAATCTTACTACTAGTAGTAACACCGATAATTGAATTACCCTACTGTATTTATTACAAAAAAAAAACACATGAACATCGCGAAACATAAACAAAAGAAAATCAGGAAACAAAAGAATAGTCAAATTGTTTTTGAATTTGTCAAGAAGGCCGAAAATAGCTTGCACCCATTCTTAAAGAGCTAGGGCCAAAGTGGGTCAAAAGCAAACAAAATATAGCGAATTTCTATTTTCAACAAAATGCAACTATTATGCTTATGTTATGAAAAAATAACATGACATTAAACAAAAACTACAGGAAAATCACCGCAATGTGTCGAGGGCGTGGCCTACTGAGATTTCACTAATCAACAATTGCATCTGAATGTTTCGGATATTCTCGTCATTTACAACATCACGATTTCTTCGTTTGTTATACTGCTGAGTTACAATTAATAACAAGGCAATCATCATTGATAGCGTTATGAAGACGCAATAATATTTTGTTGTTTTTATTTATTATTCTATTTAATTTGGCATGATAGCCCGATTATTTTTTGTTTTCCCGATTTTCTTTTGTTTTCCCGATGTTCTTTTGTTTATGTTTCGCGATGTTCATGTTGGTTTTTTTGTTTTAGTAATTAAAAATAAAAGGTTGTTACACTGGAATTTTTTTATTGCTGTTCTAACAACTTTCAACTTTAGTAGTAAGGGGTAATTCAATTACCGGTGTTACTACTAGTAGTAAGATTGGTAGTAACACGGGCAAAAAAGGGCCGAAAGACGTCCACTGCTGGACATAACCCTCTCCTGAAGGAAGGTAATAAAGTGGTACCTATTTACTAAGTAGAAAACGTCACTTCCCATAACTGGTATAGGTAATACCAATGGAAGAAAGAAGATGGTTCTGTATCAGATCCAGGATTAAGGTTTAGGTTGACCTCGCCGGAGTAGATTTTATCAAGTTAAACACTCAAACATATAATTTTTAAGCATTCGCTCGAATGTGGGAGGAAAGCTTATGCCCCTTCGCCTTTCCTCTGGTCGATACTAGGACCACACTTCAAATTAAGCTTTTCGGATTATATTAGCCGCCAGACAGCTGTACCATTAAAAGTACCATTGATGGTACAATTGGTACTGTCTATTTCGTCTGGATCACTTCTATCATTAATTGATAACCGGTGGCCTTAAACCATCGGTTTTCCAATATCTTGTTTCGGCCGATATGCTTATCTCAGGCCTATGGCCAGCAGTGGATGTATGGGTAAAATAATGATAATAATGTCATAGAGTTAAAGGAAGTCTGACTTGACTGCACCGTTGGTCTAGTGGTTAGTGTAACTGACTGCGACGCCGGGTGTCGTGGGTTCGATTCCCGCGGAAGGCAAATATTTGTGTGATTGAACATTTGTATTTGTCTTCAGTCTGGGTGTTTCCTATGTATTCTAAGTATGTATTTACAAAAAAAAAAGTATGTATATGTATTATATTTCAGTTATCTAGTACCCATAACACAAGCTCTGCTTAGCTTGGGACTAGATGAAGGTGTGTGAAAAAAAAAAAAAGTTTTCCTGGTTTTGCTAACGTGCGTTTTCAAATCTACAGTAATTGTTCACAATAAGGAAGTTTATAATTGTTTGTCATTTAATGTATAGGTACTTAAATCAAAGAAATATAAACACATACATTACATCTATACTAATAAAATGCGGCAGAGTTTGTTTGTTTGAATGCGCTAATCTCTAAAATTACCAGTCGGATTTCAATAATTCTTTTTGCGTTTGATAGTCTAGTTTTTGAGGAAGATTGTGGGTTATATAACTTCACGCTACAAGCGACAGGAGCAGAGCAGTAATCAAAGATGTAACTTAACGCGGGTGAAACCGCGTTGCTGAAGCCTAGTTATAAATAAAATGAGTTATGATAAAAAACCACATATTATGTAGTAAAATACAAATAAGTCAGTAATTACACATTGCTGCAAAAAAGATAAAACAACATTGAATGATGATAATTTATGATAATTAATTAATAGAACAATATAACCACAACTTTATATGGTTCTAATAATTATTTATTTTACAAAAAAAAACATAAAATTCATTACATTTTAATTGATTCTTTAAAGAAAAGTGTTTTTTTTTTACTTATAGAGATAGAATAGACTTCGGGGAACAACATTGTTTATCGCAAAAAAATTGGCTGGAATGGGTTGAAATAAGGGATGAAATTTTCTATGAGAAATGCGATAACCGCCGATATTCATTAGGGTAGAACTGTAGGCAACAGCTAGTAATACATAAATTACTTAAAATATTATCATATTAATTAATTTTTATCTTATAATTGGTAAGGTCATCTTCTTAAATTATCAAAAATGTAATCCGTGAATGAACACAAACTTATTAACCATATCAACAGCTTGTATGATAACAAACTGAATGTGACTTGTATTTGAAACTTTTTAAGAGATATTATTTACAAATATTTTTAATTGTCTTAGGTTAGGGCACAATCTATCGAATTTCTATATTGTACGAAATCACGCTGCAGGCAATTGAAAGGATTATTTCCTTCTGTCCTCCTGGTTTATCCCTCTAGGGTCACAGATAGGAAAAAAAATGTTCCATTTGTCCCGCTGTTAACAACGGGGAGACAGATAGAACTCCAATCACTCCTTAAAAACTTTTTATGCCTGTTTGTCACCCATAAAATTTAAAATAGTTATTCTTGAAACTAATTACACATTATTAAATGAATTATATAATATATGTAGCTAACGTGTTCTTTCATTACCTAAATGATTGTTCGAACTAATTAATCACATTAATCTATCAATTCATTTATTATCTGCAATAATTATCGATTAATTCGACAAGGATTATATTAGATTTCCTTTGGATAATTTTATTTATTATGTTAAATTGATTTTATCTACATTTAGGTACGTATTTTTCCTTCGATTTAAAGTGAAATTAATTATTTTCACGATGTCATTAGCTGACATTTTTTTTAATCTATATTATAATAATATATAATTTTTGCTATCAAAAAATATGAATGAAAATATGACAAAAACAAAAGATTGTCGAACAATTTTGCAACGTTTGCAACTTACGGTTTACACAGAATATAATCAAATAATTAAAACCAAATAGGTAACAAAAATATTTATACTCTGTAACCGCATAATTTTAACGAAAAATAATACTTACATTTTAAAAATCCGCGTAATTTTATATCACTTTTGCGTAAAAATATTTTATTTTACGTATTATCTCACAATATTTTCTGATTTTGTATGTATTTGCGGATTACGGCTATAACGGGTGTTCGTACCAAAGCCAGCGGGTGAATGATACCAGATATCTTACAGAATGCTGTTAATTACATATTGGTAATAGATAAAATAATATTAATCAATGCTGATTTATCGCTCAGCCATGTGCACAATACTCCAAATCACCGAAGTCGACCTATTTTCAATATGTTCATTTTTAATCTGAATAGTACTTCACACAAGTCGGTGTTTTATTTCTGATTCTCTGTTTATTTCTAAGCCTTTGGATACGGTTTTCACTATTGTTCAGTTATCCTATTATAGGTTGTACACAAACTTTCACAAATGCGAAAGTTTGTGTGTGTTTCGACAAAAATAGAGACTAATGCGTTCACTGTTAAGACATTTTTTATAGAGCTCGAAACTGGGCAAAGGTCTAAGAAACTGTTAAGAAACATTTTGGGACAAAATGTCTCTACTCTGTCTGCTGGTAAGCAATCAGTGGGACCCAAGAGTAGTGTTGTTAAAGTCATGCATCGTAGCAAACTGCGGATATGGCTAAAGGGTGACGCTTCAGAGGCCCTAGACAAGTGTCAAAGATTTCTATTCTATTCATAGAATAGATTAAAAAATGTATGGGATTGACATAAGCGTTGGCGCTAGCTTATGTCAATCCTATACATTTTTTAATCTATTCTAGCAGAATAGAAATCTTGGGCCTCAGGCCCAGGCTCCAGCCCCGCACGTATCGTTCTGGATCTAAAGGTAAAGGTGGGATCAATTCAAATTACAGGTCAATAACACTTAGCTATACCTAATCGAAAACTTGAATCATAATTTAGTTTTAAGAACTTTGTATGTTTAATGTGTTTACATCAACAATAGGTATTTGCCAAGAATAAATTAATGCATTTACCTACATCCTTAAGTTTGTTTTCAATATCAACAAAGGTTATATCAATGACAGGGCATTAAACCATGAGTGTGAGATATTGTTACTGGTATGTTGTGTGCAATATTTATTTTAGTCACCATAGTGCAGTGCCCTCATGCCAGTAGTTTTTATACTAAATCTATGGTCACAATTGCTATTGAAATGCAGTCCACTACTTCTAGACTTGCTGCTTCAGGTAGAACAGAGACATTTTGATTACCTAGCTTCGAAATTTGACCGCAATTTATTAAAACTTTAAATTTAAACGTGATTACCTTTCTCGATTACTACTGTAGACAATATAGTAAGATGTTAGATACTTATTCGTTTATTTCGAGATACTTTTGAAGCCAGCTAGGATTTAAAACAATAATAAATTGTGTTGTTACCACGTTAATTCGTAGAGCCGGTTAAGGTCGAAATATTTGAGGAAAGTCCAACAATAGTCATCTTACTATATAGGTATGAAATACAATATTAGTCATGAAATTGTACCTCTGCTACCAGTAAGTATGCACGGAACTGTATTTCTAATTCAGACAGAATGACCGGCAAACTTTTGCTACCCTAATAATTACCGTTCACAGAGAATTTCCCGCATTTCTTTACCGATACCCTCTTATAAACAATATAGATAGGCCCATAATATCAGTGCCACGTTGTCACTTCCAGGCTGGCATTGATTAAGAATACTATTACAAATACCCCAATCTAATCAATGAATATAGTAATGATTTTTTTTTATTAATACGATTATATGATAACTTTTCATGATTTCAGTAATCGGGTGGCGTTAAGCGTAGTTTTTTATTTAACTTGTGGTAAACAAACGGACGAAATGGTCCAGTGGATTAAGGCACCCGCTTCGTAAACACGAGGTAGTGGGTTCGTATCCGGGCAAGTACCGATGTGATTTTTCGAATCATATGTAATAATAATAATATAATAATAATATTCTACCACATTCACACAGCGCCATCTAGCCCCAAATTAAGCAATTATATTTGCTTGTGTTATGGGTACTAAACAACTGATATACTACATATATATACTTTTTTTTTTTTTTGTAAATACATACATATAGATAAATTACACCCAGACACAGAACAAACAATCATGCTCATCACACAAAGGTTTGTACTTTCTAAGTTTATCTTGGACATTTCTGATAGACGGTGAAGGAAAACATCGTGAGGAAACCTGGACTTAAAAGTCTGAAATTGCCAATCCGCCTTGAGCAAGCATGGCGATTAATGCTCATACCTTCTCTTTAAGAGAAGAGGCCTTTGCCCTGCAGTGGGACAGTAAAACAGGCTGGTATTATAGACAAACGAACCACCTGTTATTTATTTATTTATTAAAAAGTTTTTAACATATCATTACAGATAAAAAACCCAATACGATATCATAAAAACCTAAAATTTAAAACAATACTTATAACTAATTATGAAATAAATATACCTACTTATCCAATACTATACATTTTAGTGCAACATCCTTAAATTTTGACAGGTTACATTGAAAAATATCAATTTCTGTAGAAATAATATTGATAAATCGTATCGCGCGAGACAATGGAGCAAATTTAAGTAGATTTGTCCTGGCTGGGTCGTTAAAAAGTGTTAGGGCGGCGCGGCGGCGTAATCGCGTATTTGATCTGGTAGTCTCTTGACAAAGTTGTGTTACAAATTTTGTGCTAAGCATTGCAGAATTAATGCCTCATTACGTTCGTTACTAAAGGTTTTCGGACAGCATATTTGGTAGTAATTTTATTTTGTTTTTCTACACTCCTTTTGTATAAGTACATGAACCTTAACAGAACCCGGCCATATCTAGGGGTGCAAAAATCTGTAACACGGTTTATAAAAAAAACGGTTTTAGGTTACAAATGAATACATTTAATTTTTTGATATAAGTAGGTACCTTTTTTATAAACCGTGTTAAAGATTTTTAAAACAGATCGCGTAAAAAACGTAAATAAAAATTCTTTTAAAAAAGATCGCGTAAAAATGTAAATAATAATAGCCACTATCTTAAATCGCGTAAAAGTAATCGGAAAACTAAGATATTGTTAGTAAAATTACAACCAAAAACAAATCTTAGTTATTTCGTTTATTTTGAGTAAGAGCAAAATATAAAAGTAATTTTAAAACAGACTCACATCGATTGGAGAGCACCGATCACTATCTGGACTGTGAATGAAGTAGCACTACCCTCTACAAATATATTTAATACTAATACTAATATAGTAAGTTTTATTAGCCGCGAATCAGATTTTAGTTTACGAGTTCCGTACTACCATATTATTACTTTACAAAACCTCAAATTTCTAAACAGCAGGTGAAAAGTCACTGTTTTCTTTATTTGTTTCTGCTTCTAAACCACGCAACGGATTTCGATACGGTTTTCACAGTTTTCACTATCGCTTAAAGAATTTCTTTCGAAGTATTTATCTATATACATATAATAAAAATGTAACCGGTCGCTGTCTGTACATTGAAGATATATGAGAAAAAATATTATTGGGACCTTTATAAATGCAAATAGAACCCAAAACAATGATTGTTAAAATTTTTGTCTGTTTGTCTGTTTGTCTGTGCGTTTGTTCACGCTAATCTCATAAACGGCTTATCCGATTTAAAAATGTTTTCACTGATATATTGTGGTAAGCTTCACTTAACATTTAGTGTTTGTTTCATGTCAATCGGTTCATAAATAAAAAAGTTATGCCAATTTAAAGAATCACATCGAACATTCGTTAATTTGCTACGAAATCTTATAGAAGCAGATATTTTAACAGGTTGCGGAATAGCTGATAGTGTTTTTATTCCTCGGATTCCTGTCATTCTAAACAGTCTTTCATTTAGTTTTAAACGAGTCCAGTTTCCAGTGAGCCTATGTTTTGCGATGACTAATTAAAGTAATTAATTAATTAAGTAATTAAAGTAAAGGTAAGACACTAAAAGTTGTGGGTGTGGATCTAAGTATTAGCTGTTTTTCGGTCAGCTTTATGTGGCTCTATCACGTGTTAGCATTACTAGCAGCCTGTATGCTTTGATCCCTGATGGCTATACGTCTAATCCATACATCCATACATATTATAAAAGGCTTTGTCCTGACTGACTGACTGACTGACAGACAACGTAAAGCCTAAACCGCTGGTCGTAGCGACTTGAAATTTGGAGGGTGTGTTTGTCTTAATGTCTAGAAGTGTACTAAGAAAGGGTTATTAAAAATTCAACCCTTAAGTGTATGAAAAGGGATGAAATCGATTGTATGAAACGTCTTCATTTTTTAAGTTACAGCTTTGAAATTTTGTTTTGGAATACTTTTATTTAAATAAAAAGTACGCTCATATTTTTTTTTTACTGGGGTGGATTTATAGGAGTGAAATAAGGGATGAAATATTGTATGGAAAAATCTTTGCTTTTGAAGTTGGCGACTTGAAATTTGGAGGGAGGGGGAAGGGAGGGGGAGGAAGAGGAAAGGAAGGGAGAAGTGAGGGGAAAGTGCGGGGGTAGTTAGGGAGAAGTCAGGGGAAAGGGAGGGGGAAATCGACTGCCTCTGTATTTCGGTGGTACTGTGTATGGACTGTGAGGTCGCGGGTTCGATTACCGCTCGGTGCAAATATTTGTAGCACGAACATGTCTATTTGCATTGGTCTAGGTGTTTCTATGTATAATATGTATGTATTTACAAAAATAAAAGTATTTAAATATGTTTATATTTAAATACTTGTATTCTAGAACCCATAATACAAGCATATAATATGCTTACTTTGGGACTAGATAATGTTATGTAAAAAAAAAAAGAAAAAGGGAACTCAGAGGGATGTGAGGAGGCAGCAAGTGAGGAGCAAGTGAAGGGCAAGTGAGAGGTAAGTGAGGGGAAAGTGAGGGGGACGTAAGGGAAAGTGAGGGAAGCGAGGAGTCAGTGAGTGGTAAGTGAGGGGTGGGTGAGTGGGAAGTGAGGGAAAGTGAGGGGAAGTGTGGGGAAAGTGAGGGAGATGGGAGAGGTCGGAAGGGGAAGGAGTAAAAGGGGGAGAGGAAATAAGGGAAAGGGCAAAGTTATTGTAGTGAAAATTTGCCTTTGTGTTTTGTATATTGTTTTACGGGGGATATCTTTAGGTTAGAGAGTGAGATTAGAAATAGTATGCAAAACAGTATTTAAACAATATAAAAATGTCCATTGGAGAAACTATATTCATGAGAGCGAAGCCGCGGGCAGAAGCTATACATATATAAAAACGAAAGGTCACTCACTCACTCACTCACTCATCAGGAAATCTCAGAAACTACAAGTGCTAGGAGTTTCAAACTTTGAAAGTAGGTGCTCTCAAAGACGGGATTTTGCGAAATTCATTTCCCTGGAGTATAAAGGGGATCAAAATTTGTATAAAGCTTCTATAGTTTTTAAACGGGAGTTTTGATAATACGATTTCCAAACTAGAAACTATTCTTATTAAGTGGGAAAATAGGAGTAGCAAGTTTCGTTAAATATTGCAAAATTTCGTCTGTTTTAGTGGTAGCGGGTGAATAGATTTAAATCGGATTCACCTTAGAGACGGATTATACTGATATTTATTACTAATACAATGTACGATTGCCGTAAGATTAGATAAGACATATTCTCATAAAGGCACACATCTGAATTTTCACGCGAACGAAGTCGCGGGCAGCAGCTAGTAAATGTATATAATACAAAAATATTAGATAGAGATAGAAAATTTTAAAGATTGATAATTATGTTATTAAGTTATGTTTTGTTACGGTAGTAGATCCACGCTGATTTTAGCATGAATGGGCCGGATCGTTCGGGGAAGTACTACCCTCTCATAGAAGATCGACTTAAGAGTAGTAGTATCCGTACTACTGCGTTTCGTTCGGTGAGTGAGAGCGCCGGAGGCCCAATTTCCCCCCTTTCCTCTTTCCTCACCTCCCTCATTCCTTTTCCCTAACCCCATCCCCAGCTGCCATAGTGGAGACCACCATACCAGCAGTTTCAAGACGATGGCTTTTAGTATAGTGGCCACCACTTCTGGATTCCACTGACTGCTTACCATCAGGCGGGGTGGAGTCACTTTGGTAGGCTAGAATATAAAAAAAAAAAAAAAAAAAAAAAAAATGTGGTAACAAATAACCAGAGGCCCTAGACAAGTGTCAAAGATTTCTATTCTATTCATAGAATAGATTAAAAAAGGTATTGGATTGACATAAGTTAACGCCAACGCTTATTTCAATCTCATACATTTTTTTATCTATTCTATGAATAGAATAGAAATCTTTGACACTTGTCTAGGGCCTCAGGTCAGGAACTAAATAGTGACGCCCCGCCAATTCTGACGAGTAGGTAGGAAAGGAGATATGATGAGTGAGGGACGGAAGATTGTTATTCGGCTGATATAATGAGCAGGAAGGTTATCACTTATGATTTTAGCGCCCCTCTAAATTTGGCGAATCGCAAGAAGTGTATGAGTGATGGTTAAGAGTAAGTGATCCGCTGACCACTATTGACAATATAAAAACTGTTTACTACTTACATATAAAATACAATATGTGGTATATTTGTCCTCAATGTTTTTCTTTCTTTATTCTTTACGATACACAGTGCAATGACTTATAAGTGACAAATAATGAACGTCTTTGATTTCACCTTCGACCATTTGGTGCTTGTCCAAAAAATAAATATTTGTATACAAATCTTCTATTAATAATGTAACGTAATTCGATTCATTATTAATTCATTATTAGAAAGCTACTGCTATTTTTATTTTAGTAAACATATGAGAATGTGGAATAAAAAGTAAACTCACAAAAAACATTGTATAAAAATTTTAAAAAGTTAAAAGGAGAGTTATCATCACACAGAAATATCGTAAAAAAACCTTAACTTAAAAAAAACTTAAATTATCATTTCGCTTTGAGTAAGCGTGGCGATCATTGCTCATCCCTTCTCTATATGAGAAAAGGCCTTTGCCCTGCAGTACGGCAATAACAAGCTGGTATTATTGATACAGACATTTTCTCCGCAATCTCCATAAAAAGAAATGTTATCTTTGTCCTTGAAAACGATTTAGTGTCCTACAAATGTTATACGGAACCCTAAAGCTCAAGTGTATTATCTTTTAAACGGTAAACAGTATCTGATGCTTCAGCATACGATAAATGTCGCCAGTTTTCAATGAATGTGGCTACACGTGACTGTTTGGAACTGTTTCCTAGTATCTATAAAATGCAACTTAAATTCTATTCATATTTTTGGAATTTTCACCACGTCTTTGTAATGACGTTTTACTATATTCGTGACGAGCTGCTCTGTCCGCAACGCGGTTTCGCCCGTGTTAAGTTACATTTCTGGTTACTGCACTGTTGGGGTGACTCGTAGCGTCATGTTACATAGTCTGACCTTTCTCAAGAACTAGGCTATCACACGCAGAATTATTCAAATCCGACTTGCAGTTACAGAGATTAGCACGTCCAAACCAATAAAGGTGTTTAGGAAAATTTTCGCCACCAGTTGGCGCCACTTCAACTGTCACATCGGGCCAATCAAGGGTTATCTTTCAAAAAGCGCTCGACAGCTAGACCTGACGCATTGGTGCTGCCATCGGTACTATTTTAGAAAACCCTCTCAGCAATTTTCTTTTGTGCCTAAGCATGTGAATTATCCATTTTGTAATTTCAACAATAAAATAAGCGAAATAAGCAATGAAAAATATTTGTTTTGATAGCGCTGTCAAAACGGAAGACTTTTTACCAAAGTGGCGCCAACTGGTGGCTGAAAATTTTCTTAAACACCCTTATTCTTTTTTTATTTATATTATTCTTCTAAAGTGTCTCCACTCTGCCTGATGGTAAGCAGTCAGTGGAATCCAATAGTGGTATGGTAGCCTCCACTATGGCGGCTTAGTGAGATGCTTTTTCACGCCCCGCTTAAAAGACCCAGGATCATAATTAGATGGGAACACATGCGCTGTGCAAAGAGTTCCAGGCTTTAATTGAGCGACAAAAGTATGAAGTGCTGAACCGTTCTAGTTTCACTTTCAGTCTTCAGTCTTCCGCGTTATATATTACTATACTCATATATAACGCGGAATCAGATACAGATGAAACAAAGTTTTACTCTACTCTTACTCCCAATAGTAGACTCTATCTATATTAACTCAAGAGGTAAATGAAAACCTCTCTTACGTGCAGTAATAGATCGCTGCTGGTTTGTTGCTGTCGAAAATATATTACAATTTGTCATAACCAAAAAGGAATCACAACTAGTTCCATACAAGTAAAAAGCCGCGATTGAGACCATTTCCGTACGAGTAAATAAAGAAGCCTCGTAAGTACGGAACGAGTTCCGAAACTCCGGTTCTGTAAACGGTCGAAGCGGAAAGTTAACACTTGTTTATCAATCGAGTTGCTATTGATATGGTAAGTCAAAATTAGAAGGAAACATACTCTCAAGATCATTCAGACTCTTTAATAATAATAATAATAATATAATAATATGTGGACACTATCACACACCGTCATCTAGTCCCAAGCTAAGCAG
The DNA here is from genome assembly GCA_963082885.1 of Parascotia fuliginaria. Taxonomy (NCBI): domain Eukaryota; kingdom Metazoa; phylum Arthropoda; class Insecta; order Lepidoptera; family Erebidae; genus Parascotia; species Parascotia fuliginaria. Next base: position 10,024,768 of record OY720194.1, on the reverse strand, counting down.
AGCTTGTGTTATGGGTACTAGGTAACTGAAATATAACACATAATCATACTTTTTTTTTGTAAATACATACTTAGAATACATAGGAAACACCCAGACTGAAGACAAATACAAATGTTCATCACACAAATATTTGCCTTCCGCGGGAATCGAACCCACGACACCCGGCGTCGCAGTCAGTTACACTAACCACTAGACCTACGGTGCAGTCTTTTTAGTGGTACTTCATTACTGCACGTGCTACGTGCATGAAAGTAATCTTTTTAAAGAGCTCTTGAAAACATTTTTCGTTGGAATGGGCAAAAGAAGATCAAGGCGACTTATTTCGTTTGTTTTTACAATTACGTTCCATCGTTTTTTTTGCTCTAGTAAAGACAAGTCTTAGTGACAGAAAAGGATAGAAACATAGAAAAGTACGGTTGAGCCTCTGAACAAGGTGGTTGCTACCAGATGTGGTTTAACCCTAAGGGTTCTTTTGTTTGAATTGGGCTTCCATGGAAACAGCGAAGTAATCCTAAAAATAAGAACAATACTCCACGCGGGAACAAACTGGAGACGATAAAATCGTTGCTCAAAATGTCAAAGCATAACATGGTCATGTAATCTGCTGATCCTGATAACGAGCAACACAGTTTATGTAACAATATAAAATACTAGATTCTGCCCGCGACTTCTTCCGGGTTAAATTAGGATTTGGTTCATGTTTTGGCGACTTAACATTTAATATCTTTATAAGTTATGGCCTGTCTTTTTTTAATGTATAAGCATTATTGTAAAGTCGGTAGTATTTGCGTGAAAGAGTAACAAACATCCCTTCATTCACACAACCATACAAACTTTCGTTTTTATTATATTAATAGGATTCGTAACACGGTAAGTTGTAGGAAAATTACAATCATGAAACTCAATAATTAAACACTTATAAAAGATTATGCAGTTGGATGATAAGCTTAAGTGGCTGATTCAAGCCGCTTCTCCTCGTAAACTACTATGACATTGTGATTTTATTAGCTATCTACATACCGATGGCGATAGTGCAACACTATGCTACACAAGCTGTAAATAGTCTTGGCCGTAAAGAAACATAGAAACTATTTTCTGTTAAAGATGTCATAAACAAAAAAAAACAAAATACGTCAAAGTCAGAATCGTAAATTTTGTTTGTACGCCGATCGTCACCGAAAATGCGCAGCGGTTTAGAGAATTTAAATTTATTCCGTGTTAAAATTCGAAAATCTTGAGATATGGCATGTCATATGCATAATACAGAGAAACTAATAAAAGAAAGAGAACTCGCTATTAAAGGAGCCCATTTATTTGGGCCGACGTTAGAATCGAAATTCGACGAGTTTAGATATGAAGTGATAGATAAAATTGAAAAAGAACTTATTGATTCTCAGAACGCTAGAGAATTTATATCACAAAAATACGATGAACTGTGTAAAAAGTTAGAAAGTTTGATGGAGTTGGAGTCCACGTTGACAGGCTTCCGAACCGATGTGAAGGTGATCGAGAGGAACATTACGGAGTTGACAAGTCGGGTGGACGATATTGAGAAGCGGACCATTTCGAACGAGTGTCCGTCTTTGACATCATCTATGTTTTGAATACAATTGTGCGCTATCTGATGTTTTGTTCCTTTCTTTGTTGTTACCTTTTTATAGTAGTATCAAAACATAAGAGGTGTGTACCACCCATCAGCTATTTTAAGTAACTAGGTCCATTTAACGAGGGGTGAGCCTGTGAGCCAGACACCGGGCAAATAGCAACAGGAACTAACCCGAGTCCGCTTTTTTCTACTTGATATGTCTTTCAGACTTTATCTACTAAGTAAAATATATACGAGCGACCTGCACTCACTTTTCTATACCCTCAGTACGGTTGCCCAATAAGAATAATCAGCTGAAACTCAAACACCTGGTAAACTTACCGCAGGCAAGTTGGACAATGGTTCGGTCTACAGGACTATTTCAACTATGTACGTACCATGGGCGAAAAGCTTATTAACACTTTCTTGATTTAATTTTGGGTCGTTCCTCTGCCCGAAATTCATCATCATATCGGCCCGTTGGTCCACTGCAGGGAAAGACCACCAAGGTAGAGTCAGGATGCGTTATTTTTTAAACAAAGGCTTACAACTGTCCGTAAACCACGCTCCACATATAGCTCTTACGCATTTTTTTTGTACTCTCAATGCTCTTATCAATTCAACTATTCAACTGAAGTGCCCCACATAATAAGAGTCCATAGGATAGTACTGATGACACATAACTCTATGGTAAGCGCTAAGCGCTGCTTCAGTTGACACCGCTAGACGTAACCTTTTTATCGCTTAAACAAATTTGTCTAGTCTGTCAGAGATCCATTTTATGAGAGCCTTCCAGTTGCAATTCTTATCTATAACTATTCCCAAGAACCTATTTATATCAACTTCCTCGATTTTAATATTATTATAAGAAATGTTAAGGTCTACAGACCTACTTTGATAGCTTTTAAATTGTACCATTTTTGTTTTATTTACATTTATTTTTAAGTTGTTGTTTTCAAGCTAGTTAGTTACATGATATAGTGCCATATTGATTTCTTGTTCATATGTAATTTTATTTTCACATTTAACAATTATAAGTAGATGTTTCGTCTATTCCCAAGAACCTATTTATATCAACTTCCTCGATTTTAATATTATTATAAGAAATGTTAAGCTCTACAGACCTACTTTGATAGCTTTTAAATTGTACCATTTTTGTTTTATTTACATTTATTTTGAAGTTGTTGTTTTCAAGCCAGTTAATTACTTGATTTAGTGCCATATTGATTTCTTGTTCATATGTAATTTTATTTTCACATTTAACAATTATAAGAAGATGTTTCGTCTGCAAATAGAACCGTTTTATTATTTGTAACATTAGGGAGATCATTAATATACATTAAAAACAAAAACAGTACCAGGACACTCCTCTGAGGCACACCAAAGTTATTATTTAAAAAGGTTGACCTATGAGCTCTCTTATTATATTATTGTAATTTGGTTATTTTAACACATTGAATTAGACAAATAACTCTTTATCCAATCATTAGCTTTTCCCCTTATGCCATATTTTACCAACTTTTAAAGCAGCAGATTGTGATCCACAAAATCAAACGCTCTGCTCATATAAAGAAATATGGCTGTTACTGGCTTCTTTTCATTTATTGATTCAGTAAATGTCTTAATTAAATCAAAGCACGCTAATGTTGTGGAACTATTCTTTCTAAAACCGAATATAAACTCTTTTTATATCTTTATCTGCTTAACATCGATTGTGAGGTCACAGATTATGAGTATACTAAAGAAAAAAAAACTCAAAAGAGTAATAAAATGACAATCGTGGTTTTATTCTATACAATTTAACTCTTTTAGCAATGAGAAAAAGAGCCACTTGATCAATATAAATAAAAAAAGACATATTTAGCAATATAACCTCAGAACAAGGACAATATAACACTATTCTGATGGTAATGGCTGCTTACCCTCAGATAACTGTGCTTTTTTTTTTTATAGTAGTAGGCTATAAAAAAAAAATTTACTGTCAATCGTACTTCTGTCAATTTGTTGGACTTCTTGGTGCATTTGATTTTGATTTCGCTTGGGTCCATCTTTTGTTTTCACGGAAGATGGTTGTCATTTAATTTCATCCACATTTTTTCTATTTTATCATTGTAATATACCATTAATATCATCAACAAGAATATTATTCTACACTTGACGCTGGCAGAAATAGCTGACACAATTGTCGGCTTTGTTGCCAAAAAAAAAGGAGAAGAAGAAGAAGATTTCGCTTTTCGCAAGCATTTTCTTCTAAGCAATAAGTTTAAGGATATTTTACAAAGTAAATGCCAGAGAGAGAGGATGGTCGGTAATAATATTGATTTAAAAGGTATTTCTAGTGTTATTTACTTAAAACTGAAGAAACTAATGAGCGGGAAAGATGGTTGTAATTTTTCATTCGCATTATTCTAGCATTGTGAATTCTTTTGTTATTGTTGTAAATAATTCAACATTTAGAAGATTAATTTAATCTTTAACCACTTGATAAGATGAACTAGAAAATAAATTTTATATAAATTTGAAGCTGGCAAAATTTGCTGACATATTCGTATTTAATTTATTTATTCAGCATTTAGCATTTTAGGCCGCTATTAAACTATCATAGAAATATGATCAAAGATGTATAAGTCATTTTTAAATGAAGAACATATAACGGTATAATAACTACATGTGATTATCTATGATCATAGTTTGAGGGTCGTCGAACTATGATCATAGAATTTGACAGATATGAAATCATATTTATATGATAATGTAATACCGGCCTTACACTTATATACTATACAATGCTTACATACAAATTGTTATTTATTTCAAATACAGAGAACGCATTAATCATCCCATACTTGGGTAAAAGCAAATTGCAAATTTTAGATATTCAATCAATCAAAATCTGTCCACTGCTGGACATAGGCCTCTCCCAATCTTATCTTATCTTGTCATAACACCTGGTCCTCAGCCTTCCGCATCCAGTCCATCCCAGGCACCTTCTTCAGGTCGTCGACCCATCTGGAGGTCGTCCTACTTTACGTTTACCGAGTCGCGGTCTTCACTCTAGGGTTGACAGACTTTATAAAATCTAAAATATGATAGTGCAGTGGATGACTACTTTCCTTATCCAACTGAATTATATCTATCTCTACCTATCTCTTCGGACTAAAGGCGGTAAGTACCCACACAAAAGTATGGTTTCAGAATGAAAGTACATATCAAGGTAGAAATAACTAAAAAGATATGTCGACAACAGAGGAAAATATGTCGACAACAGAGGAAAACATGTCGACGGCAGAAGAAAACATGTCGACAAAAAAAGGAGTGACCCAAAAGACCAATCAGTATATAGCTGCAATTGCAGGTACAGATACCAACTCTAAATGTAGTCTTTTAGGTGAAATTATGATGATGATGATACGGTAGTGAATCTTTGCTGTTTTTAGCATGAATGGGTCGGATCGACCGGGAAAGTACTACCCTGTCATAGAAGATTGACGTAAGAGTAATACTATCCGTGCTACTGTGTTTCGTTCGGTGAGTGAGAGCGCCAGTGGCCCAATTACCCCCCTTTCGTCTTTTCTCACATCCCTCATTCCCATCCCGTAACCCTATTCCCAGCCGCCATAGTGGAGGCCACCATACCAGCAGTTTAAGACGATGGCTTTTGGTATAGTCGCCACCACTTCTGGATTCCACTGACTGCTTACCATCAGGCGGAGTGAAGTCACTTTGGTAGGCTCATATACATATAAAAACAAATTGCGTTTCATTCGGAATGACAGCGCCGGCGGCCCAATTTTCCCCCCTTTTGTCTTTTCACACTTCCTCCATTTCCTTTATCTCGCTTATTTCCGTCATAGTGGACACTATACCAGCAGTTTCAGACGATGGCTTTTGAAATGGTGGCCACAATTTCTTACCATTAGGCAGAGTGGAGTCGCTTTGGTAGGCTAATATAAGATAAAAATCTTTCTGGTACAGCTGTTATAGGAGCTGTGATAGCTGGGACACTTCTAGGTTGGACATCGCCGGTTAATCCACAACTGACTTCTGCCAATAACTACAGCGCACCTGGCAAGCTCATCAACATTCTTGGTCAGCGCGCTACCTTCCTACTAACCACCACTGAAAGTTAGTAACAGAAGAAGAAAATGAACTTTTAACATATAAATAAGTAGCTGTCCGCAGCGGGGTTTCAGCCATTTTAAGTTACATGTATATTTGGTTACTGCTCTGCTCCCGTGACTTCTAGCGTAATATGACATGTTTTATAGCCTATAACTTTCCTCAAGAATTGGGCTATCAAATGCAAAAAGATTTTTTTAAATGCGACTAGAGGTTAAGCGCGTTCAAACAAAAAAACTCTTCCGCTTTAGGTAGAATGAATATAGATATAATTGCTTCCATGCAATAAAGAAAGAAAGAAAGAAAGAAAATATATTTATTTGACACAGACAAGAAGAGACACAAATTCTTACAAGATCAACACAAACACAAATAAATTATTATAATAACACAATTAAAAATAGAATAGAAGTAGAATAAATAGAATAGAAGTGGATGTGCAAGAATTAGTAGTTTTGCAGCTTTCCCACACAGGATAAACTTGTCAGGATGTGTCCTTTGTTTGAGTATGTTGTATTGAATTTCTGGGATGCGTAGTTTCTGAGTGAGGAAGATCAGAAAAATGTACATAATAAAATAATTAATGAATCGGTGGTATTTGCTTACTAAGATTTGCGCACCTGTGGAGTTAGGACTTTATGTACTATTACGTTTCGTTCGGCGATTGACAGGACAGCGCCGGCAGCTCAATTTCTCTCTTTTCCTCTTTCCTCAACTCCCTCGTTCTCTTCAACTACCTCATTCACAGCAGCCATTTTGAGATGGTGATTTAAATTGAAACGTCGTATCTTTTACACCTGCCAGTGTCCGTGGTCTCTTCGATCCTGGCCATAGGAGCAGCCGTGGCCGTGTTTCCCGTGGGCGTGTTAGCTCAGAAGGTGGGCAGACGGCCCACTATCCTGGCTCTGACTGCACCCTTTCTCATCAACTGGCTACTCACCATATTCGCAAATGGAGCTGGTATGCTGATAGCTGCCAGGTTCTTCGGTGGACTAGGCACTGGTTAGTAGAGGTGTCTATTATTTAGGAAAAAAAAACATTGTTTTTCCCAAGCTCTATAGAAAACTACAGTTATATTTGGAGCTCCAACAAAGAAAACACCTTATATTCTACTAGAACAAGAAAATAATTTCATTGTGCTTCTTTAAAGGAGGATAGCACAACGCTTGGAATAAAAATAAACTTTGACAATTTTTTCACAACAAAACAAGGGCACAGCAGAAGTAATGACCACAAACAGGAGTAGAGACATGAGCTAGACGCACCAAGGGCAAAATAGCTTACAAGGTGAACACCGAAGTCCTGATAAAGATGACGGGCAACCGATTATGATAAGAGTGGGTCACGATGTCAAACCTTCAGCAGCATACGTCTTCCATTTAAAATGGTGATAGATGATAAAAATATAATCAATTTCCTTATTTACTCCTCCTTGCGTCGTGACCTCTCTTCTGCATCACTATCTCTTCTAAGTTCTTTTTCCTTATTTAATGTTCATTTAATTCATCAGGTGGTATCTGCGTGGCCGCTCCTATGTACATTGGTGAGATCGCGGAGACCTCCATCCGAGGGTCTTTAGGAGCGTTCTTTCAGCTGTTTCTCACTATTGGCATCTTGTTTGCGTACGTGGTGGGCGGTTGGACGTACTGGAAGACGTTGTCCTCTATTTGCGCTATCTTTGTTCCCACTATGTTTGGGGTATTCTGGTCAGTGGAACTTACAGTAATATTAATTATTTGACTATGAACTAAACTTAAACACAAGTCGCTGAGTGACGTGTCAGTATGAAAGTAAATCGGACAATTTAGGGAATAAATGAATTTAGACACAGTGTAATCATACATCTACTTACATGTTAATTTAGTTTTTTATGTGTATCGTGTAAAGATGGCTGCAGGAACCAACACAGGCTTATCAGCGTCTTGTATTGGATTCTTCAGTACGATTGCAAATTTGATCCGCCTGGCAAACGTGGAAATAATGACAAGAACGCACTGTTTGGTTTGATACAAATTTTGATTTTTATCGAGAAATCTTATTATGCAGTAGTAAACGTGATAATGATGATATGTAAAAATAAAAGGTTGAGCATCATGGTTTTGTCTGCCACCATGAACAATAAAAAAACTTCTTTGTTGACCAGGTATATGCCAGAAACTCCTCAATATCTAATACTATACTCAATAGTAATAATCACAGAAGACACGCTGAGAGGTCACTGAGATGGTTACGAGGGCCTGACGCTGATCTTACTTTAGAACTTAAAGAAATACAAAAAGAAGTAAGAATACCTATATATGTAGTTATAGTTCAATTAAATTGTAATAAGTTCTGAAGATCAAAAATAAGTCGAAATGCCAGTGGATAAGGCACCCGCTGCGTAAACACGAGGTAGTGGGTTCGAATCCGGGCGAGTGCCAATATAATTTTTTAAATCATATGTACTTTCTAAGTTTATCTTGGACATTTCTGACTGACGGTGAAGGAAATCTTTGTGAGGAAATCTGGTCTTAAAAGTCTGAAATATTGCCAATCCGTCTGAAACAAGCGTGGTGATAAATGTTCATGTCTTCTCTATAGAAGAAGAAGAAGAGGCCTTTGCTCTGCAGTGGGACAGTAAACAGCCTGGTGTTATTATTATTATTATAAGTACTGTAGGTATTATGCCATATTTTAAGAGAGTCATTCAATTGTTGATTACTTTCGAGTAACCAAACTTTACGCTGTATATGTTAATATTAATATTTTGTTTGCGACCAAAGGTAGTAAGTATTATATTGGCTTCTTCCATTGCAATGTAATCCTAATCACTTCCTTATTTGATTTATTTATTTATTTGGATATCAAACAAAGTATAAATAAATGAAGCAAATTACAATATTATAAAAAATAAATTATTATATTTCTCAATGACAGGAGATCACAGCATGCCATCTTTGATTCATTAACTAAGTACATTATTTTCCTTTCAGATTGACAGTGCTATCGGCCATAGTGGAGGTATCGGAGACATGATGGCAAGCCCAGGCCCTCGCATGGCTCTCATCTGCGGCCTGAGTCTTATGTTCTTTCAACAGTTTTGCGGCATTAACGTCATCATCTTCTACACCAACGACATCGTCTATTCAGCAGGGTCCACCATTCCCTCAGTTATAGCCACCATCATTGTAGGAATAATCCAGACTGTTGCTACCTTTCTATCATCGCTGTTGGTTGATAAAACTGGTCGTAAATGTCTTCTCCTCCAAAGCTGTATCATCATGGGCGTTAATCTCCTTTTGTTAGGAGTCTACTTCAGACTCCAAGTAAACGGGTACAAGGTGTCTTCTTTCAGCTGGCTTCCACTGCTTTGTTTGGTGTTGTTCATTATTTCTTTTGCGTTGGGTTTCGGACCTATACCTTGGATAATGATTGCGGAGTTGTATCCAGTGGAGTTTAGGGGTGGGGCTACAGAAATCACAGTGGTCACCAACTGGTTGCTGGTATTCGTGGTAACGCTCTGCTTCCCAATAATGAAGAACACTATCGGTATTCATAATTGTTTTTGGTTTTTCGCTGGTATCATGGGGATTTGTGTGCTTTTCGTGTCTTTTAAGATCCCTGAGACTAAGGGTAAAAGTATGACAGAGATTCAGGATATTTTGGTTAGGAAGAAATCTTGATAAACATTACAAGTTTTCTGCTACATTGATGCCGGTCTGGGCGTTACATTCCATCAAGGTTATGCAGAAGACATACTCGGTGTGCAACAAAACTGGAACAATCACATTGGTGTAATAAGCTTTGCATTAACTATCTAAGCCAAGATTTATCGCTGAAGCCTGACTGGTCATTTATCACATGTTGATGGGTTCGTTGTTCGCACGCTTGGTCTATTGTGGGTCCGTTTTAGTTTCATTAGCCAGCTCCGCCTAGCAGCGCATAAATTTCCTATTAAGTATTTAAATTTTCATTTTATTTATTTTTGCGACTTTGTAATATTAGCCAAAAGACTGCTGGACATAGCCTTGCCCGATTTTCTCCACCTTGACCAGTCGTGAGCTACCCACATCTATCGACGGCCGCCACCCTTCTCAGGTCTATGGTCCCACCCTGTCAGGGGTTCGTGGTCGCCACTGTAGAACCTTTTTGCCCCAACAGCCATCAGTTCTGCGAGCCATATACGATCTGCCTACCTAACGGTATTAACCTTATCAATAATTATGTCGAAGTTCTAAAAATACATGGTACCTAAAGTAATTACTTATTTCGTAAAAGTGTAATGAAAGTTGAAGAATTACTTATAGTATATTATTATATAATTACTAATAGTTAATGTTATTGTTGTTTGACGTTAATAAGTGTTAATTTAATTAACCTATATGAATAAATATATTTTCATTTAATAAAAAAATTATGAATAATAAACATTAATTATTATTTAATTTAGTTAAGTTTATCATCATTGTACCAGCCCGTTATTAACCTATTGCAGGGAAGTCTCTCTTGAGAAAGTAAGAGCATTACCTTGTCCGTCCTTTTAGTTTTCCCTTTTCATTACATGATCGGCAACGGCTTGGTTGTGTTTTCTAAGCATTATTCCTGCAATGTATGTCTATGGGTTACGTTTACCATTTACCATTAGATGGGACGTATGCTTGTTTGCCATCAAAGTTGTATAAAAAACAGTCTCGTGTAATATAGTCCCTCCTTTCTCCTTCCTCTTTTCTCATGCTTTCACGAGTCAAATAGTGGGACTATAAGAAATCGGACTACACATTTTGTTAATATTAAAAAACGCCTGCTTGCCCGTGGTTCAACTACATAGAGTACAGATCTAGTTATTTTAAATCTTTTGTTTTCTCTTTCTTTAGTTTTGCTACAGAATGTGCATAGATAGCAGTATGACAAATTAGTATGACGACGAGAAAACGGCGAATTCACCTGGGGCCTGTCTGCTATCACAATAGTGTCAGAATGGTCGATCACTGATCTGTTGTACCACGTACGCATTTAAAATCCTTTGTCATCCGTGGTACACCCAGTAGTACCACCAGTGGTACTACGGTTAGTTTTTCATAACCGTGGTACCCAGTAGTTCCACCAGTGGTATTACGGTTAGTTTTTCATAACCTTGGTACCCATGGAGGTAATCTTAACAGAGTATACACCCTATTCCAGTTGGCTTCCCCATCCCGTAGAGATTAACGGTCAGAGCACACGAGCGGTGCGGCGCCGTAACGTCATGTCGCAGCGGCACCTGCCAACGCCCAGCAGTGTGACAGTCTATAAAAATGTATCGTAAAAGACGACTAAGCGTTGCCGCTCCGACGTCGCACCGCATTCACCCCTCCGCGCCTCGTCTCGACAGTTGCAACTCCGGAGCGGCACCACAACGCATCGTGTGACATGCCACAAATATTTCTATGTATCACAAGGCAGCGGTACCGTTCCGGCGCCGCGCCGCCGCTGCAACGCATGGTGTGGCTCTGCCCTAAATCCGTTATATTAATATGATTGATAGGAGGTCCAAATAATCAGTTTCCCGGCAATGTTTTTGTCTTTCAATAGCTTTCCTTCACTTCACACCACTTCCCTAAATGACCATATCCCAGAACGACCATTCCTAAAACGACTACTTCCTAGATCGCCTCTTTCTCATAATGATTACTTTCTCAGATTGACTATTTCCCAAATCGTCCACTTTCCAATAAGTAAATTTCTCGAAACGCCACATGCTTACGGTACATAGGAATTTCAATAGGAAAACAAATGACAATCAAAAAACTACATTCATGTTGCCGGCAGCTATAATATCATTGCGACAAAAACGATTTATTCCCAGCTGCCCCATCAAGCAATGGGGCAGCTGGGAAATTTAATAACAGCTTCCGTCAATTTCTTTTTTCGTGAAACCTCTATTTTGTCAATTTCCATTTTCATCAAGTTTGTAGAACTTCCTACGCCTATAGATACGAGTTGTTCCTCTAGTGTTAAGTGGTACCACGGTAGTTTCTTCATAACCGTGATACCATTGTGGTCAGTAGTACCACAGATATAACCTTAGTACCACCAGTGCACAGGTTGTACCATGGTAATGAAAAAGTAGCCGTAGTACCACTGGTGGTGCTACTGGGTGTACCACGGATAACAAAGGTTTATTATAAATGCATTCTTTGGACTTATCGTGAAGAATTTTCGGGCGTTTCCTCGTGGCCAAACTATTTCGCCAAACTGATTCGGCTACGAGGAATTCTATTTCCTTGTGGCCAAACTCGAGGGATCGTAGAGTAGTCCTCTAGTAGCAAGTGCTTTTCGATCCCCTGGGGTATGGAAAAAGGGGATCCGTGGATCAATAGTACTAGGCTAGCAGAAGATTGTAGGAGGTTTGTATGATCGAAACACTGAAATTATTTATAAAGTTTTATTTTGGTTTCTTATTTTGCAGAAATATAGTACTAGGCTAACAGAAGGTTGTAGGAGGCTTGTATGTGATCGAAATACTTTTTTTTATAAAGTATTATTTCGATTCTTTCCATCCTGATTTCGTAGAAATAGTACTAGGCTAGCAGAAGCTTATAGAAGTAGATTGTAGAATAGAAAATATTTTTATAATGTCTAGTTGTTTTATCTAATTACTGGTACGAGTTATTCCGGTCTGATCACCTGATAGCCTGGGGATCAGTTTATTTTAATTTTTTTTCTATTCCGTTCTGATCCTCCGTGTAGGGGATCATAAACAAAAGATAAATATATTTAAATATTTTATTCCGGTCGGATCCTCTAGTTATCCTTGACAGATTTTTGAGACAGTTATCAACAATATACATACAATAACTCCATGCCTGCCTTCCATTAATGAGTTAAGCAGAGATTATTGAACGCCATTTGCTGAGTTCCAAACATACCACCTCCTTTGCCTCACCTGTAGCAAATATACCACTAATATACACTAAACGAGCCACGGAACGATTTGAATACCGTGTGTATAAGAATCCCCTGAAGAATCGCAGAGTATTCCTCCTATTAGCATGTGCTTTTCGATTCTCTAGGGTATAGAAATAGGAGAGATCAGGGGATCAATTGTACTACGCTAGCAGAAGGTTTTAGTAGGTGTGTATGATCGAAATATTTTGTATTTTTTTTTATAAAGTCTATTTATTATTTGAATATTTTTTAGAAATAGTACTAGGTTTGTTAGCATAAGGTTGTGGTGGCTTGTATGATCGAAAGCGGAATAATTTATTAAATTACCGCTTCTACATTACTAATTAATACTATTTTTTTAAATTGTACTAGGCTAGCAAAAGATTGTAGGAGGTTTGTGTCGTTTATTCTCAATACAATGAAAAATCTCTATGACAACTCTTCTTTTTCGTCTGCTAATAAAATGCTACCGGCCAGCTCAAATGTATAATAACTGAATAAATTAAAGGTCAATTATAGCTGACTGAAAAAACTGTTACAAAACAGAAACTAAGCTATTTGGCTATTATTTTAAAACGTACTAGGCTAGCAGACGATTATAGGAGATAGGGGTATAAAAGAAGAACGAAATGGACCCAGAATGTAATAAGCTGTAATATGGCTTAAAAAAGCTAATGTACGTATTTCTAGTAAATATCTTCAAAAATCAGCTCAATTAGCAATCGGGAAATTATGATAGGTATCTTAAAATTAAATTAGTCAACTCATGATCAATGCGTATAATTCTTATGTATCGATTACAAAATATCGGTTGCCTAATATTGCTAAATTCAGTTATAAAATAAAATAAAATCAATGAATTGAATCCAAAATGTATTAGCTTATATTAATATAATAATACACTTTTACAGACTTCAGAAAACACAATAATAATTTTATAAAATATAAACTGAATATCGATTAGCTTTTAATATTTTCTTCTTGTATTTTTCTTCTAGATTACTTCTCTTTTTCTCGTAGTTCTCATCTTCTCTCGTTTACTCTTGTATGTTTTCTTCTTAGGTAATCTTCATAATGTCGTCGTCATTTTTTCTTATCTTTACGAAATTACCTTCTTATTCTTAATCTTTGTTTGTAAATACGCAACATAATATTCTGTTTATTAGTTTTTGCGTAGTTGCTCTACCAAAATGACCTTTGGCTGTAAATGTAATGAAACTTCTTAAATTCACTATAAACCTCGCAACTTCTTGCGAAATTCCTTAACTTTAGAGACACCATAAAGAATAGCCTTATTGAATCCAGCGTCTTTGATTTCATCAATCACGTATTTTATCAGGGCTGCGTCTTCAACTTTTCCATGAAAAGCATTGCATTAATTGCTAGAAAGTACTGTTGGTATGTTTCATCATTTTTCATTTTATGTGTACACAATATTTTATGAATAATTGCACTATTCAGTTTTAAACCAAATTTTTCGATTAGTGCTTTCTTCAGGTTTGTGCAATCTTTCACTCCTCCAATTCATCGTAAAAATAACTTAACAGTACCTAGTAAAACTAAAAGTCATCTTGCGTAGGCTAGTAGTTAGAATTTGGTCCACTTCATCAAGTTAGAAATAGTTTAAAATTCTGCAATAAATTAATATATAGGTCAGGTATGGTCTTCTTTAAAAATATTCTTTGATTTCTCCAAATTAAGACAAGAAATCTAGTCAACTAGAGCGTACCGTGTTGGCTACATACAACTAAAACTTTACACTACACAAACCACGGAGCATAAACAAAGGCTCTGTGTCACAAACATATATATTTGATAATAGCCTACTTTTCAAAAAAAAAAAATTGGCTAGTAGGAGGTTGAGCTGAAAATTTTTAGTAGTATAGTACCGGTAAGTGGATAAAAGACTAGATATTATAAAATAAATATATATTTATAAAAAATGTCTATTGTCCAATGTCCAAAATCTGCTCATACAATCTTGTGCTAGCCTAGAACTATTTCTGAAAATATTCAAATATGTATCTGAAGTATATGTGAGTACTTAATAATGCTTAGCGCAGTAAAACACACGACCGTTCTTTACTCGCTTTATTATAAGACTGGGGTACAGTAAAAAGCTTATGCCTACATACGTTACACCTCCACCCTTATTTACTAACTACCTTAACATAATATAATATTCATAACTATTAATAAACAATTTTGCTACAAATAAGCATCTTATAGTCTACATTACATTTATATAATAACTATACTTATGTCTAGTATGTACTTATTGTATTATTAAATCGATACAAAATCTATTCTTCGAAACCATATCTAATAACTGGTTTTATTACTCTTTTGGGACGACTCACCGGCACAGGAGTTTTATCACCAAGATTTTCTGCACAAATTCCAAGCTGTGGGTTACCCACTGTACCTAATGTTCCCTCTTGAGACCCAGATTCCTGTGCGCTCGACTCGGATAAATTAGCCCCCATGTCCTGCTTATCAGGTTCTATATCCCTTATATTTTCACCCTCCGAAATCTCCACAGCGGATCTCGTTGCCGGTGATGAAATCATTTTATCTACAGATGGTACCCCGTAACTGCTCCTTCTCTTTTTTATTTGATTGACGTGTCTTTTCAAGAAGGGACCACCTTCCTTACCTACTACATAATTACGAGAGCCAACTTTGTCTGTGACAGTACCACCAAACCACTTCTCTCCTGTATAACTGCGAGCCCACACCGGGTCACCTGTCTGAAAGTGTCTATCAGTTCCGCCTGCATTCGATACTTGTTTACGCTGAGCATTGTTTATTCTAGCTTCTACCTGCCTATCCTCGCCTAGTAATTCTAACCTAGTTCTTAATTTTCTTCGCTGTAATAGCATAGCCGGTGACTCGCCAGTAGAACTGTGTTCTACATTTCTGTACATCAAAAGATATGTCTGTAATGCTTCATCTAAATCTATCCCGTCACGTATTGACTTTTTTATAGCTCGCTTGCAAAGTTTAACAGCATTTTCCGCTGCACCATTAGAAGCAGGGTGGTATATTGGTGTAAATGTTACTTTAATGCCGTTATTATTCATAAAGTCTTGATATTCCCTACTCGAAAATGGTGGGCCGTTGTCGGAGACTATTTCCTTGGGCAAACCAAAGCGTGCAAAGGTAGTGCGAAGTACTTTCACCACTGCACTTGCTGTGGTTCGTGGCATTAAAAATGCTTCTAACCATTTACTTGTAGAATCTATAATTACTAAAAATGTTTTGCCTTGAAATGGTCCCAAAAAATCTACATGTAAACGCGACCATGGATCTGCAACATAAGGCCACGGCTGTGGCGGCGCCTTCGGAGGTGTTGTTCCTTCTAGGCAACATGTTACACATTCCTGACAAGTTGTTTCAATATCGTGATCGATACCAGGCCACCACACAATACTACGCGCAAGACTTTTCATTTTGACTATACCTAAATGACTTATATGCAATTCTCGTAATACAGGGCCTCTTAACTTACTTGGTACCACTAAACGATATCCCCAAACTACGCATCCTCTGTCTAGGTATAGCTCATTCCGTCTTACAAAATAAGCTTTTAAGTCATTTTCCTTACAATTATTAGGCCATCCGGTTTTTATAAAATTTATAACTTTAATTAAAATGCTATCTTTGGATGTACTATCTCTTACGTTTTCCCGCGTAATTGGTAAAAAATGCTGAACGAAATTTAAATAGGTACATTCCTCATTCAATTGTTTTTCTTTATCTACTGGAAGTCGAGACAAGGCATCTGCGGCGTTTCTATGACTACGCACATATTCTATTGTATAGTCATAGCCTGCTAAAATTATTGCCCAACGTTGTATCCTACTAGCTGCCATGACAGGTATGCCTGTTTTATCGCCAAAAATAGTGACTAATGGTTTATGATCCGTTCTTAATATAAATTTCCGCCCGTATAGATATTGGTGAAATTTACGTACACCATAAATTATAGCTAAAGCTTCGCGCTCAATTTGTGAGTATGCTCTTTCAGCTGTGTTAAGTACACGTGACGCGTAAGCTACCGGTCGCTCATCTCCTTCCGGACAGATATGTGAGATGACAGCGCCAATGCCTACACTACTCGCGTCAGTCGTTAGTACAAGAGGCAACTCCGCGGCATAATGAGCTAGCACTCTACTAGATACTAACAGATGCTTCACTTTATCAAACGCTTGACTACACTCTACATTCCATTCATACCTGACATCTTTTTTTAATAATCTATATAAAGGCTCTAGAATAGTACTTATATTTGGCACAAATTTGGCGTAGTACATGACCAACCCTAAAAACGAACGTAATTCCATAATATTTGTAGGTATAGGTGCCTTTTTAATTGCATTTACTTTCTCTGAGCATGTATGAACACCTTGTTTACTTATTACAAAACCTAAGTATGTTACAGTATCTGCGAAAAATGTGCATTTTTCTTTCTTTATTCTCAAGCCATACTGCCGTAATCTCTCAAACACTTCATGTAATGTATTTAAATGCGTAGGCGTATCTACTCCAGTAACAATAATGTCATCTAGAAAGATGCCTACTCGAGGCATGTCAGCAAAAAGCTGCTCTAACTTACGCTGAAAAATACCCGGGCTAGATGCTAATCCATAAATTAATCTATTGTACATAAATAAACCTCTGTGTGTATTTATAACTGTATACCTTTTTGACTCATCTAACTCAAATTGTGCATACGCTTGTGATAAATCTAATTTTGTGAACTTTTCCCCACCGTATAATTTTGTAAGCAAGTCGTCTACTTTAGGCAAAGGGTAATGGTCCACTTCTAAACACTTATTCAACGTCATTTTAAAATCTGCACATACTCTTATGGTACCATCTTTTTTCATTACCGGTACAATAGGTGTAGCCCAGTCCGACGTGGAGACCGGCGTGATGATACCGTCTCGCACCATCTGATCGAGCGCACGTTCAACCGGCTCCCGCAGCGCATAGGCGAGTGGCCGGGCGCGCAGGAATATGGGCCGTGCTCCCTCTCGCAGGCGAAATCCTACTTGCCCACCGGTGAAACGTCCCAAGCCCTCCTTGAAAACTTCACAGTACCTGGAACTGAATTCCTTTACGTCAAAAACATTGTTTAATCTATCTATTTTAAGAACGTTGCATGTTGGTATAGGTATACTTAACTCCTTGAGCCAACATCTACCTAATAAATTAGCCATACCGCTTTTTATCACGTACAAATCTAACACTTTTGATATGGTTTTAAATTTCACATTGACTTCAATCTTACCGACAGGCGTCACTGTTTCGCCTGTAAGGTATCGTAATTCTAAATTACTCGGTTTTAGATTACAATGAACAAAGAAGTTTTTGTAACAACTATAACTTATACACGATATAGCACTGCCCGTGTCAATCTCCATGCTCAATAAACAGCTCTCAACATAAACATTTACAGTGAATGGTCCAAGTAATTGTGATTTTGAATTTGTTCTTATGGAATAATTATTATCATACTTTACCTCGTCGCTGTCGCTGTCCTGATTATCTACTGTATGATGATGCATATTATGCAGAGATGTACTACCTTCTCGCAATTTTGGGCACATTCTTTTTAAATGTCCGTCCTTGTTGCACACTCTACATACGTACATTTTGAATTTGCACGTAAGTTCTTCGTGAGTGCCACCACACACGTTACATTTGTGATCCGAGTTTAATGTGCTTGATCGATTGGTGTTCGCCCGGTAATTACCTCTATTCGCTCCGCTTATGCCGCTTGGACCACTACCGCTGCCGCCGGCTGGAACAAGTGGTGTTTGCGTGATAACCTTCTGGCCCTTCTTGATTTTTTTACTCCGTTCCATGAAATTTATTGACGTGTCGTTTGGTATGTTGTCACCTGAATTTTTGTTTCTGGTACAACCTTCGACCAATGCTGCATTCGATTCTGCTGCTTCCATGGACATCGCTATTGTAAAGGCTCTGTCGAAAGTTATATTGTCATCTTCAGCAAATAATTTTTGGCGAATATCTTCATTAGATAAGCCGCATATAAATTGATCCCTAAGGTATTCTGCTAAATCTTGAAAGCCGCAGTGTTTACTTAATTTCTTTAACTCAGCTACATACGCAGCCACGGATTCGTTCCTATATTGAACCCGTTGCCTAAATTTAAACCTTTCAGCCAACCTACTCGGTTTTGGATTCAAATGGCCCCTCATTAATGCCACTAATTCCTCATAAGTCTTCTTGGCGGGTTTATCAGGTGTACATAAATTTACCATTAGCTCGTAAGTTTCACTCCCTATCACCGTGATCAATGTAGCCACTTGTATCTCAGGTTTTATTTCATTAGCTACAAAATATTGTTCCAATCGGTCAATATACGCCTCCCAGTTGTCCTTTTCAAGATCAAACGGTCCTATTTTGCCGATGGTCATTTTGTAGAATAAAAATACACTCCTATAGTCACTTTACAATCTACAAATAAACTAACTAAATTGAACTACAAAACTAGCAAATAATTTCCACGCGTGAAGTGTTTTTAGTCCTCGTCGCCACTGAAGTATATGTGAGTACTTAATAATGCTTAGCGCAGTAAAACACACGACCGTTCTTTACTCGCTTTATTATAAGACTGGGGTACAGTAAAAAGCTTATGCCTACATACGTTACAGTATCTAACCTATTTTTGCGGTATGCTCTTACTAGTTGACCTTTAATTAATTGAATACGAGCTGGCCGGTAGCATTTTATTCCAAAATGAAAAAGAAGAGTTGTCAGACGGACGTATGATTTTTGATTAACCTTCCAGTGGTAGCAGCCTGGCGCTGAACACGGGGGTCGGGCGCGGTCTGTGAGTCCGCAACTTTACGGGTCTAGTTAAAACAAACAATATTTTAAATAATTTTGTACGACACAATTTAGGAACTGTAATATTTTGTGTAAATGAGAATATAATAAGTTCTTTTAATTTATAATTTTTTATTGTAATTTATAAACAATTTAATTTGTAACATTTTTATATTTTATTAATTACTAGACGACAGTCCTCGTTTTGCTTCGGTATCAAAAGTTTCATTCGGTCTCACAACAAACGCCTACACAAAATATGATTGCAATATTATCTACGTCTGCGAAATATTATTGCTATACTGCAAATTTACATTTGCTGTCTTCTGTATTGCAAATTTATAAATATTGAATTTCTGAAAATTGCTAAAAAATAAGTTAAGCATAATATAATAAAACATAGCTTAAGTTACCGTAAAAGAATTTTTCCAATCGGTAGTAGATTTTTAGTTAAATCTTTGCAAACAAACATACAAAATAAAAAGTCTTTTCTATATATATAATTAGAATAATATTAATTAGATTAATATTTTACATACTTAAAGGTATAATTTTTAATAAAATATTGTTTTGTAGGTAGTAAGTAACATAAAAAATAACAAAATATTTTGAAAAGTATTTTATGTTATTATATTTGTCGTATTATATTATTATAATTGTAATTATTGTTATAATATTTAGTAGGTAAGTAGGTATGTATATGTATGTATAAGTATGTATTATATTGTAGATATTCATTTTATTATACACACATATATATAATATATATATTTATTTAAATATATTTTAGAAATACCTGTGCGCCATTAACTACCGATTAACTTCTAACTTCATGTCCATCCAAAGGTTGTCTGGAAGAGATCGCTTTTAGCGATAAGACCGCCCATTGTCACTATTTATTGTTAAATATTTTTAAATATCTAATGTAAGTTACATATGGTGTACAATAAAGCATATTCTATTCTATTCTATTCTATTCTATAATTTTCAATTTATTGTATTGATTGATCCAGTACACAAACGGTCGAGCGCGGTCTAACAATAATACAGCACAGGCGTATGCGATGACTGTCATAGGGCTATTTCACGCCTTTGAGGATATCACGGAAGCGCAACAAACTATTGCTTTAGTTTAAGAAAAATTAACAAAATAAGTTTGCTGCGATCTCATAGACCGTGCGCGACCATTGTAAGGTTAAATTGAGAATAAACAACACAAACCTCCTACAACCTTCTGCTAGCCTAGTACAATTTTTTGAAAAATAGTATTAATTAGTTAATATAGTAGTGGCGGTAATTAAACACAAAATACCTATTTCGATCATAAAAACCTTCTACAACTTTATGCTATCCTAGTACTATTTCTACGAAATCAGGATGGAAAGAATCGAAATAATACTTTATAAAAAAAGTATTTCGATCATACAAGCCTCCTACAACCTTCTGTTAGCCTAGTAATATTTCTGCAAAATCAGGAAAGAAGAAACCAAAATAAAACCTAACAAATAATTTCAAAGTGTTTCGATCATACAAACCTCCTACAATCTTCTGCTAGCCTAGTACTATTGATCCACGGATCCCCTTTTTCCATACCCCAGGGGATCGAAAAGCACTTGCTACTAGAGGACTACTCTACGATCCCTCGAGTTTGGCCACAAGGAAATAGAATTCCTCGTAGCCGAATCAGTTTGGCGAAATAGTTTGGCCACGAGGAAACGCCGGAATTCAGTAGGTAGTGTCAGCTACTTCAGTAAAGTGCGAGCGTGCCACGACAGCGGGCTGCGAGTGCTATATACAAATTATATTTGTAAACGGCCGATTAATACAATTTGCTTGCTACATATATTATACGAAGCTGGTTTTGGGAGGGAATTGGGTTAATTTGTTTATTAATAAAATAACAAAATCAACATTAAATTATTTATTAAACTAAAAAAGATTAACATTTGATTTTAACGATCAGTGATGTATAAAAATACCTATATGGATTATCAAAACATTTGGCACATTATGTCTATGGTATCGAACATTAGTAAAGCCATAGCTAACAAACGCAATGTCAAACATAACATCACGCTTTCTTCCCGAAGAGACTAACAGAGGTTTAAAACACCCATATTTCGCTGTTTACTGGGCATTACACCAGACTCCGGGCTAAGAGAGAATTTTTTCACAGAAAAACTCAATATACGACCCCACGCGGGGATCGAATCCGAGATCTACTAAGCAATAAGAGTACCAACCGTATAATCGGTTTAAAACTTATCCACTGTTTTTAAACATACATACATAATATAATTCAACCAAAATTTGTTCATAATTATATTTAAAATTATTGTAATGCCAAATTATCACTAGTCTTTCGCCGACCACGTACGTTGGTTTTGACTGCGTTATTATCAAAAGTTTTAATTTAAATAGTGATTGATGATTCGACTGATACGTGTGTAAATGCTTTCAGATTCTAGAAAACTCAAAAGTTTTCGGATAGAACTCAAGTTCAAATTAAGGGTTTATGAATAGCGTAAGTAAACTTTCCTTTCTGATTTAAAAAGGACCATTTTCGATGATAGAGAATACACAAGGTATCAATAAATGCTGTTGATATCAACGTTCGCAACCGACGGAGTATAAAAGCTGGCCTTAAAATAGCCATTTTATAAAACATTATTGTACTTTTAAGGCATCTTTTTTGGGAACTGTACTTATTTTAATAAGGTTTTATGCACTAACACCGCAATTCACAGCCTACAGCCAAAACTATGTTATTATGTTTGAGTATTCTAATTTATAAAATTATTACATACCTACATTACCTAAATTTAATTCACTAAATTATTTCATTTTAAATATGTACCGTATTATTAATTCATTTAGTTATTTTAACAATTAAATAAATTAATATTATAAAAAATAATTTAATATTTAATTTGTAAAAATGTTGGTGGCCATGTTTTTTTCAAATTTTCGTCCATTTCAAGTACCTAATATTTATGAATGCACGTTGTAATGACATTTATAATAGCAGTTCAACTTGATGATAAAAATGCAGCAAGTATCCAAGCATTTTATTATTTAGCAACAGGAGCTATCCTTTTATTGTTAATCGATGTGACATGCTTAAGAAAAACCCCGATTATTTGACCGGTTTCGACGCCATGTTCTTGTATATACGAAGCGAGAACTCTAACCATTGGGCTATCACGGCTGTATAACAGAACTTGGTCTTTCTTAATAAACAATTATTTAATCGTATTACGTAGGTATAAAACTGGGTTGTAAATTACTCTAAAATCTTTAAATTACAGAAATAAATAAAACAGTTTCATATAAAGGAAATTAAAACACCGATTTCGGCGAAAAAAACATAGAGTAGAAACGTTTTATCTTGTCTCAAAAACCACAAAAAGTAAAAATTAAACATGAGTACATTCGCTATTTTGTGTTTATTGCTAAGTGTTTATTACATAAAAGAAAATAATAGTCTTTGGTATGTACTAACAAATTACTTAATTTAACTGACATTGTCGTAATATTATAAAATTGTTGATTTTCATATATTTTACGTAAACTATATTATTATGTTTTAGCTTGACCTGGGCAAGCCAAATAGAAATTACAAGTCTATCACACGATTTTGGCATAATATTTCATTTTAATTTTATTAACATAAAATTCATTTGTTCTGATACTATTATACTTATACAATTAAAATAATTTAATAAATTACTCTTTCAAATTCCTTTGGCACTGAGCATCACATTAAAGCTGTTCCTACGACAATGACGCCTAGACGCTAAGTCCTACCTTGCTTTCGCCGACATCATCAGTTTGTATGTCAGAGTAATTGTTGTCACCAATTTCAACAGAGGTAACAATGGGAACTACAATTTTTAAAATGTTTTTGGATTACAGAAATGTTTGTTTCAGATGGAAATAAAACTCACGAAATGAAGCATAACGATAGAGGTCAGGCGATTGCTTTAATCTAAAGATGTATTAATAAATACAGAGCCCATCATCCCACTTTGAATAGCATCTGACATCAAGGCAGCAGAATAGACACAAATATTACATTAACCACTCCTTCCAGCCAAAATAGCCTGGATTTGCGACATAGTCTTCCCCTTAGTCTCAGGGATCAGGAAGAACACAAAGAACACACAAACTGCCATAACAGCAGCGAAGAACCAAAAACAGCTGTATATACCGATTGCGTCTTTAGCTATGGGGAAGCAGAGAGTCACCACGAACACTAAAATCCAGTTAGTGACAACTGTAATACCAGTCGCTCCACCCCTGAACTCTACTGGAAACAGCTCAGCCATCATCATCCAGGGTATAGGCCCGAAACCCATCGAGAAAGAAATAATAAATAACACCATACAAAGTAGCGGCAACCAGCCAATAAAAGCAACATCATAACCATCAAATTGAAGCTTGAAATAGATTCCTAGAACTATAAGATTCAGGCCCATGATGATGCAGGATTGCAGGAGAAGGATCCTGCGACCGGCTTTGTCGACCAACACCGAAGATAAGTAAGTAGCAATGGTCTGAACAACTCCTACAATGATAGTGGCTATGACTGAGGGGATGGTGGACCCTGCTGATCGGAAAATGTCGTTGGTGTAGAAGATGACAGCGTTGATGCCGCTGAACTGCTGGAAGAACATGAGACCGAGGCCGCAAATGAGGGCCATGCGAGGCCCACGGCTCGTCACCATGCTGAGGATACCTGCCTTCTGACGGCTAGCGTTGTCGATCTGGAAGAAGTACAATTATAATAATTAAAAAGTAGTCTCTTAGTCAAGAATTACATTAAATGTAGCTTTTTATATAAAACTTTGGTGGTAAACAAGCATACGTCCCACCTGATAGTAATTAAGTGGTAACCATAACCTTTAAGGACATGACTGTGTCCTCTAAGCATTACAGAACAGTGGCGGACTTATACATTAAGGCTTAATAAATATTTTTAGAATTCATAATCACATAGTATATTTTACGAAGCGCTTAGTAATTTTTCATGTACAGACTTTAGAGTATTCAGTATACTATACTGTTTATCTAGTACTAAAATATTGTATTTTTTTATTAAATTGTCTCTGTTTTCTCCGTAAGTATTATAATGCTTTTTTTTTTCATTTCTGTAGCACAAAAAAAATTGGGCTACATTTTCCGCCTCCTAAAATTTGACTTCTGACTCCAGCCTACTCAGCCTGCTGATGAATCCGCCACTATCACAGAAACAATACTTAAAACACAATCAAGCTGTTGACGACCGTTTATGCAGGAGATGAGGAAGGTAAAGGTAGAGGATCGAGGCTGTGATTGTAGCGTCGGGGTTCTCACTAACCAGGCAAAACGCATTAATATGGAAACTAATACTTCATATCGAAAATCTGAGAGAAAGATCGCCCGTATTCAGACTAAAATCAACAATAATCTTGTATGTACGTGTCGATTTGGTGACAACACAACATGTCATTGTGAATGACATCAATACATACTTGTTGCATAATTTAAATAAAAGCAAGTATGTTTATGTAATATAATACAAACTTTATTGTATTAATGAAATTATTATTAGCACCGAGTTCTTTAAGAGAGAACTTTAAGATAACTAAGATATACTTAAGTTAGAGTAGAGAATAAATTTATAATTACATAGGTGGACGCAGGGAACCAAGGGTAAAAATCGGAAGTTTGTCGCTGGGTGACAAATTCAGAGGGTGCCAAAATCATAACATACAGAATGAGCTTTGAATGTGCAGTTTCATCCGCGTCTTTTCTAGCGTGATTCTGCATAGCCTATAACCTTCCTCGAGAACTGGGCTATCGTACGCAAAAAGAATTTTTGAAATCCGATTGGTAGTTCCAGAGATTCAAACACACAAATATACAAACTCTTCCGCTTTATATAAATAGTATAGATGTTTAAAAAAAAACTGATTTTACAAAGCTACTTATTCTCCCTTTTACTAAATATGCCACCCAAAGAAAGACGCCCACAGCTGAATTATTCGCCCTACCGTCGCTAACCGTAGCTCACCATCGAGGTTCTCAATTCGGGTCGTATGTTTTTACGCCATTTCTCCGCCAATTATGAATGGATTTTGATGTTTTTTTTTTAAGATAGGTTATGTTTCAGACGGGATCCCGTATAAATTTGATGACAAAAAAATTGGTTCTTTTTTTTATATATTAGCCTACCAAAGTGACTCCACCCCGCCATATGGTAAGCAGTCAGTGGAATCCAGAAGTGGTGACTACCATACCAAAAGCCATCGTCTTAAATTACTGGTATGGTGACCTCCACTATGGCGGCTGGGAATGGGGTTAGGGGAACGGGATTAGAGAGGTGAGGAAAGAGGAAAGGGGGTAAATTGGGCCTCCGGTAGTACGGATACTACTACTCTTACGTCGATCTTCTATGAGAGAGTAGGTTCTATGTAGAGTATTTCCCCGGACGATCCGGTCCATTTATGCTAAAACCAGCGTGGGTTCAACGCTTTTTGAAAAAATTAACAAAACAAAATAAACATAGATGGATCTTAAGGTTTGTTGAAGTAAGGCATTGTTCTTTTAGTTTTTATTTCAGTTGGCAAAAAGGTATAATTTTCTAGTCGGTTTTTGTTTTTTTTTCTTAAAATTAATAATCGACATAAAATGTTCGGCATCACTTTCAGCCCATTATATTTTATGTTCATTTTAAGACTCAGAATTGTTATTCTTACCTCTTTTTGAATATCTTCAAGTTCAAAGGTAAGATCAGCATTGGGTCCTCGCAGCCATCTCAGTGACTTTTCCGCATCACGTTTACGGTTCTTGCCCAGCAAGAATTGAGGAGTCTCTGGCATAAACCTGGCGAGCAAAGAGTTGCAATATAAAGTTATGTAGGTATATGTTGTAAAATCCGGGTTATGAGTGGTCTCCAAGATTCTAAGCACGGTATTTATGAAAGTCATAACTAAAACGTATCAGTGTTGTCGCTGATAAGTTTTGCTCGTACTATTATTGTTAACATTTTTTTATTATTTTATTTATTTGAACTTTGGCAGCAAACAAGGATACATACCCATCTGATGGTAAGTGGTAATTGTAACCTATCGACATGACTATAATTATATTCTAAGCATTGCAGGATTATAAAACAGAACCAAGCCGCTGCCGAGCCTTCTAGGGAGAAGGGGATGAGTAAGGAAAAGAAGGAGGACCGAAGGGCTGATAGGGCTTCCCGACGTTCTTTAAAAATAGTACCTATTGAAGTCTTAAGAGAAACAATCTGATGTATCACAAGCTAGGTTTATCTGTTATTATAACAAAGGAATATAACACACATTGCCTTCACACTATTGACAATACCATACCTTGTCATGCTAATATAACAATACAAAGAGTAACTACAGTAGCATTTATTTGTAAAACAATTGTTGAACTTGTTATTTATTATGTAAGTTAAATTTAAAAACAAAAGGTGATATTCTTTCACCCTTCCTTTTGGAACGAAATTCGAATTTTCTATTCGTTTATTGAGAAATCTTCTCCTTTTTTGAAGTCGGTTATAAAAATAGCTCCAGAACACAATATTGTATGATATAAATATTAAAATAGGTAATTGTCGATATACCTAATAGGTGAGTATCAAATATTTTAGCTATTTTAATTACCAACGTGCGCTGTGTTTCAGAAACTAGTGTCTAAAAAATTCAAAGTCTCCTATCCCTAAGATAAAATAAGTTTAGTTACAACATCCTACTCGTATTAAATAAACGTTAAATTATATTTAATGTCTAAAAAATCTAAAATTGCACTCACCAGAAAACTCCAAACATAATCGGCACAAAGACAGCACATACGATGGACAACGTCTTCCAATGCGTCCAGCCGCCCACCACGTACGTGAACAAGATGCCAACGGTCAGGAACAGCTGGAAGAACGCGCCCAAAGACCCTCGGATGGAGGTCTCTGCGATTTCACCGATGTACATAGGAGCGGCCACGCAGATACCACCTGTAAAATAGACGTAATGCCTTTAAGGACTTTGCCCACTATAACGTATAACTATGACCATAACAGGAACGTGTTAAGTTAAAAAATAAGCTTTATATTAAAAAATATGAGACTAGACCTGCCCACATCCGGGGAAGTACTACCCTCTCATAGATCCGGGGAAGTACTACCCTCTCATCGTTCCGGGGAAGTACTACCCTCTCATAGATTACGGTAGTAGATCCACGCTGATTTCAGCATGAATGGGTCGGATCGTCCGGGGAAGTACTACCCTCTCATAGAAGATCGACTTAAGAGTAGTAGTATCCGTACTACTGTGTTTCGTTCGGTGAGTGAGAGCGCCGGAGGCCCGATTTCCCCCTTTCCTCTTTCCTCACCTCCCTCATTCCCTTCCCCTAACCCCATTCCCAGCCGCCATAGTGGAGGCCACCATACCAGCAGTTTAAGACGATGGCTTTTGGTATAGTGGCCGCCATTTCTGGATTCCACTGACTGCTTACCATCAGGCGGGGTGGAGTCACTTTGGTAGGCTATAATATAAAAAAAAAAAAAAAAAAAAAAAAAAAAAAAACATGCATGCTACCATCAACAAATTGTCGTCGGCGAGAATATCAGGCGACGCTCTAATGGGCATAGGTATGTTGCTTGTCGATCCTGATAGGTTCCTAAGACGGTCATGGTATATTTTTTATAATAATCAATATAAATATTTCGACTGTAGTTGTGTTACAAGGGATAGCGTAGTTTTGTCATTAATTTATTCGTAAGTTCGTCGAATTGCTATCTTCATCGCCTATAGTGTTAATGTATGTCTGCTTAGAGCGATTCTTTTCGACCTTACCAGTATCAAGAATTTCTACATAACAAATATTTTTTCTATACTCCTTCTATTCATCACATCCCCGAACCATTCTTATCCTTATTAATTTAACTATATTATCTTACGCTTCTATTTTTCTATCGTTTGTTATCTTACGTTAAATGTTATTAAAATCGTTGGTACTTTATTTACTTAAATGCAAAACAGGTATAGACTTAGGTCTTTGTGTGTATTTAAAGCTATTTAATTACCATAACATTAATTTTGTGACTAAGTAATTAGTAATTATAAGCAAATATTAGGTATTATTATTTTGGCAAAATTATTGTTGCTGTGCATTTATAATTTTAAAGATAATAAATATTGAACTTTAACGAATAATACTGTAGGTAGTATAGGTAAGTATCATGAAAAATTTATAAATAATTTTGGAAAATAGCATCAACATCATTTAGCCAAATGATGTCTACCTGCTAGGCGTAGATTTTCCTTAAGCATTTTCAATTTTATACCTATCTTTTTTTATAAGCTTATTTATTATATCAACCACTGTCTTGAAATTATATACGAAGATAATTGTTACGAAACAAAACTAGCCGTATTCAAAGTTTAAACTAAAACAAAAAATAGTATCTTAAATTAAAGTTGGAGGAACTAACCAGTGCCTAGTCCACCGAAGAACCTGGCAGCTATCAGCATACCAGCTCCATTCGCGAATATGGTGAGTAGCCAGTTAATGAGGAAGGGCACAGTCAGGGCTAGAATAGTGGGCCGTCTGCCCACCTTCTGAGCTAACACGCCGACAGGCAACGCGGACACAGCTGCTCCTATAGCCAGGATTGATGACACTATGGATGCTGAAAGAAGAATAGTTAATAAAATTAATATAACTCATTCACAGCTCTTAATTATCCACAGCTACTTCTCCTACTTTGTACAAATTTCGCCAAGTGCCAGTCAATTCATTAATATTACAGAACTCAAGAAAATATTTGTACTTTTGTTTACCAAGAATAAGTTTAGAACAACTAGACCAATTTTATAATGTTTTCTTTAATAGAATGCTACAATATTAATGAGTAACAAAGGCTACTTCACCCTCATTAATTAATATAAAATGTTAAATATATAGACCTTATGGCGATCATCACAACATATATATTCCCGATGAAGTGTGTATATCTTCTGCCTATTTTCTATAGAAAGTGCGATATCCTTGATATCTAAAATCTACAAAAGTCAAATTTTGTCATGTTGTCTCCGGGATTGTTCCGAACACTATCTACTCCGGATGAACTCATTTATCTGTCATTTTTAAGGCGATAGGTTAACAGCCCTATATTATCGCGATTGATTATTAATTTCCGTTCAAAGTTATCTCTAGAGACCGATAAAGCTTCTTTATTCATTATTTTTATTGTTTGTAATAATAAACTAGAAAATATTGAAAAGAAACAGGTCTTTACCAGTGTCGGGAACAAGGTTCATAATTGCTGAACATAGACCTTCCACCATCACCACATTGACAGCCGCTCTCATCTAGGCAATAGGCAGGACACAGCCCGCTCTGATGGCCGTTTGGGGCAGAAAAGTTCTATGATGACCACGAACGAAGTGTTGGTCAATCAATGAGCTAAATAATATTCCGACATTCCCACAGCTATTTTATACAGTTGACACAAAGTACATTATAGTATAAATACATGGTATAATATATTAGCTGCCGTTCCGTTCGATAATAAATAATCTGTGTAAATTAAGCCTATCATCATCATCATCATATCAGCCAAAAGACGTCCACTGCTGGACATAGGCCTCCCCCAATTTACGCCACCGTGGCCGATCGTTCGCCGCCCTCATCCATCGGTTGCCCGCCACCCTTATAAGATCGTCGGTCCACCTTGTGAGGGGTCTGTCCACGCTGCGTCTTCTGGTTCGTGGTCGCCACTCTAAAACCTTTCTGCCCCAGCGGCCGTCAGTTCTGCGAGCTATGTGTCCTGCCCATTGCCACTTCAGAGAAGCAACTCTGAGAGCTACATCAGTTACTTTGGTTCCCCTGCGGATTTCTTCGTTTCTCAAACGATCGCGCAGGGAGACGCCTAACATAGCCCGCTCCAATAATGTACATCATGTACATAATTAAGCCTATAATGTACATCAATATTTTTGGCATGCATTTAAATTTAGTACCTGTTATTCTAATCAGTTTTGCTTTCATCATCATATAAGCTAACAGACGTCCACTGCTGGACATAGGCCTCCCCCAATTATCGCCATCTTGAGCGGGTTCCTCGTGGGTCGGTGAGCCACTCTCAGCCATCAAGTATTAATGCAGTAATCTAAATTGAGCCTAACATTTTCTTCAATATTTTTAGCAACATGGAATGTATTTAGATTTACTGCCTATAATATTCGTGATTAGTTTTGCTAGCGATATCCGCCAGACTTAGCACATATATGTCAGGGCCAAGCTCAAGGTCCTGACTACAGGAATAGTTATAGATAACAATATCCGCTTATTGTATACAATTTTTGTACCTTAGCAATATGTTTGACATTTTGATAGGATAAAAATGATAATGAAATGCTAGATACTTTTGTTATAAAGCAAAACATAAAGTATCTAAGTATCATTTATTTATTTTTACTTGACACGCTGTAACGAAGTTTATTCTAAAATATGAGCGAAATTGAAAAAAAGGATTAATGAGAAAAAAGGAATAGATATCTTTAATTTTTTTTTATGTTTAATAAAAATTGATTTTTTTAATAAGTGCTCCGTTGTATATTACAAAACTGACTTCAGTCTACTGGATAGTAAGTAGTCAGTGGAGTCTACAAGTGGTGCATCGTCTCAAAAGTTATCGTGGTATATTACTAGCATGGTGTTCTCCACGATGGCGGCTGTAAAACCAGTCAAAAAATAAACTCCGCCTTTAGTAAAAAAAGTACAGGGCAAACCAACACATTTTAATATTTTTTTTAAATATTAGTTTAGAATCTACTTTAGAATGCACTTTTTATCTGAGGTCCAACAATGAACAATAACTATCTTGTTGAACAATAATGGACAGTAATCGTTTGACCTGTTTGACCTCAAGTGGATAATGGGCCATACGGGCACATTCACTCTCTCGAACATTATATCTCTGTGCGTATAATAGTAACAATTGGCCTATTTTTATACGAAGATAGACAATATAATATTTCTAGTAAATTTATCAGAACTGTCATAGAAATAACAAACTTCGTTACTATTATTTAACTCTAAAAAAATACTTTGTGTATAGGTACCACTAAAGGAATCGGGCACCGAATAAGTTTTGTCGCTAAATTAAAGTCTTGAACTTCACTGCCCGACGGTAAACAGTCAGTGAAATCCAGAAGTGGTGGACAAATTGTAAAAGTCATCGTCTGAAACTGCTGGTATGATGGCCTCCACTATGACGGCTTAGTGGGGTGCTTTTTAATAAATCGGGTAGTTAAAAACATAAAATGTCATAGTGGACACCATCAAACCAGCAGTTTGAGACGATGGCTTTTAGAACGCTGGCTACTACTTTCGGATACCTCTGACTGCTTGCCATCAGCAGAGTGGAGTCACTTTGGTAGGCTAATATAAAATAATAGTTATTATAATTTGTTCTTGTATAGTCGTTTGTACGGTACAGTTTGCTGGTTTCAGCCTGAATGGGCCGGATCGATCGGAGAAGTAGGTACTACCCTCTCATAGAAAATCGACGTAAAAGTAATAGTATCCGTACTACTGCGTTTCGTTCGGTGAGTGAGAGCGCTGGGCGCCCAATTGCCCCCTTTCCTCATTCCCTTTCCCTACCCGATTCCCAGCCGCCATAGTGGAGGCCACCATACCAGCAGTTTAAGACGATGGCTTTTGGTATGGTGGCCACCATTTCTGGATTCACTGACTGCTTACCATCGCATTGCACTGTAGTAGGCTAATAAATGTCGGTCTTAAAAACAATAGGTACAAAAAACATAAAAGAGAAACAGCTGTGTAGACGCAAAATACTTCACAACTACACAAATAATATAAATAGGTACGCTGAAAATTTCAAAACATAGGTACTCATTCGCACACCCATTCATTTATTTATATCACCTACATACACGCTATTTATCCACCATCGTCTTCGGCCTTCATCCAGGTCAATTTGAATCTAAATATTATTCATGTTGATAAGTTTGTTTTTAATAAAAATACGAGTACTTTATCTTTACGGGGGCGTGTCTTGTGACCCGTGTTATGTGACGTATTATGGCAGTAAGCCAACTAAAACTGCTCGATCGGCTCCACACGCTGGCCCCAACGATACTAATCCAACATGTGTGGGGAAGCATTGGTAGTTCTATTTTTTAGATACACGTTGGACGAGTGTCGTTGGGGCCAGCGTTAGGTCCAATGTGTGGAACCGAGGTTCTACGTGATCTGTTGTTTACTGACATACTCATAATACATGTTTGAAATACATGGCATGCGAAAGATTACATGTGGTAGCTTATATAAACATTTCATCACGTGTCATTTTCAGCAAAGGGTTGTTACATTTAATTTTATGATTCGTCAGCTCATATTTCATCATCATTTTGGAACTACCCTCAATGAATCGTTAACTCCCTACCCTATATTAATATCTCTATGTCCAGCAATGGAGGTCTTTCGTCTTATATGATGATAGATATACACTAAATAATATAAAGATTGATATCCTTCATTGCATTGAAACTACATTAATGGGAGGCGTGTTTTTTAACGTAGGCGCAACCCAGAAATAAACGCATTCATCAGCCAAACGCCCACAACATACTTGGCAACATGCATTGTAAATAAAAAGTTTTTTTACTGCACGTAACAGTGTTGATTGTTTTTCATATTCTTTTGTTTCTTTGCTAATGACCAGTACTTATATAAGTAAAGGAAATTTGAAACCATATCTGTTAATTACTGCGGTTACATCTCTTCTCTGAAGCTTTCGATGCATTTTTCTTGTATGTTTGTCTTTACTTCTCCTAAACTACGCAACGGGTTAAGATACGATTTTCACTGTAGAGAATATATTTTCAAATTTACCGGAGAATAGTCGAAAATATCAACTGGTTGATTTTTTAAGAAAAATGCGACAACTACCCTCGATATTAATTTTTGCTCTGTACAGTCTGAATTCCAAAACCAATTTGAAAAGTAGATATAAATTTGAAAAATCGTAATAAGTAGTAATGAGGGTGTTTAGGAAAACTTTCCCCACCAGTTGGCGCCACTTGGGTTAAAGGGCTTTCATTTTGACAGCGCTAATAAAACAAATATTTTTTAGTGTCATGTTTAATTTACAAAATGGATAATTCACTTACTTAAGGACAAAAGAAAAATGCTGAGAGGGTTTTCTAAAAAAGCGTCCACGAGGTGGCAGCACCAGCGCGTCAGGTCTAGCCAAACGCTTTAAGAAAGTTAAGCCCTGATTAGCTCAATGGGACAGTGATAGTGGCCCCAACTAGTGGCGAAAATTTTCCTAAACACCCTCATTACTACTTACTACGACACTTACGACTTCATACTTACACTTCTACTTACGAGTCCATAATCTATCATGTTGACCTCGTAGTGTCAAGTCTAGATTATGAAACGACTCTTCTCTTTCCGTGGCTACAGCCAGAAATTATTAAGATACTATAAGATGACAGACATCATTATCAGCGTAATAAGAAATATGTTACCGCTACAACTTCGGTATGACCATCCCTAAAAAAAGTCTTTGATAGGATAGATATATTTGTACTTTCTCGATCAAACCGACTCAATCATACTAACAAGAAGTATCTACCTACCACCGTAACTTTAACTTTCGAGATGTTTGATAACCTGGTTCTTGACCCTGATAATTTTGCTGATAAGCTATGATATATTTACAGCAAGATAAGAACAATATTTAATTTTTCTGAAGGCAAAGCGTAATGCTAAGTACGTACACACCACCGGGGCTAGTTCCTACTTTCTATTCCATCTAATATTCTCGTTCCGGACAAATAAAATTCGTATTTTCTTGTTCGAGAATCCACCATTATTCTCTATCTTCTGCTTTCTTTTTAATCTCTCGATGCGGTTTGAGTTCGTAGATACCATATTTTATTTCGGTAGTATGTTATTCTAGTTTTAAACATACTAACAGAAAAACTCAAAATAGAGCCCAAACAGTGAAACAGTTGTAAAACAAAATTAGCATACACACACAGTACCTCTGCCACACCCTTTGAGGAAAACCGTGATGTTTATATCAGCCGTATTGCAGTTACACCAACTAATCATTCTACGTAAAAGGAGGTGTGTATTGACTCCAGCTGATAGCGTGCTGACGTCATTGAAGTACATTCATAATTATGATGATTATGACTGTGACTTGATTGATGATGACATCAGCTGTGTTTGCTATTAGTCTAGCTTTTTCTGGTTTACTGCTATCAAATGTTTTTGTAGGCATTTCGCGAAAAAATATTTTACGGTCGGCCGACCGACTTATAAAAATTGGTGCCTTCTTTTAATAGATTAAATTTGTCACCTCATTTGGTGGGCAGTGAATGTTTCTTTATTCCTAATTCCTTCATTTTACTTTTGATTTTTGCCGACAGTGGCAGATGAGCAAACAGACCACGTGATGGTAAGTAATAACTGTCACTCATGGGCGACTCATAGTCCCTAGCATTGCTACTACTATGCCAGGGACTCTACGAAGTCGTTGCCTACCGTGAAGGGAATGGATTAGGTAAAAGGATTGAAGAAGGTGTGGCAAAAGATTAGGCTGTTTCATTATTCACGGCAGTAGATTTAGCAAGCAACGCTTCTTACCGACACATAGCTCGCAGAACTGACGGCCGTTGGGGCAGAAAGATTCTAGAGTGGTGACCACGAATCGGAAGACGCAGCTTGGTCAGACCCCTCACAAGGTGGACCGATGACCTTTAAGGGTAGCGGGCAACCGATGGATGAGAGCGGCAAACGACGGGCCACGGTGGCGAAATTGGGAGGGGCCTATGTCCAGCAGTGGATATCTTTTGGCTGATATAATTATGATGATGACTTCTTAGTGTCATAGCTGGATTATCCCGTGATTCTTTGACTAACCGCAGACCTCATGACGTCTATATCTGACTACTTGGTTTTTTAGTTACGTTAAGCCTGACGTAATATTAATGTAACATCCTTATTTGACTCAGGCGTGAGAATAGCAGTAGAAGAATTTTTAATTTACAATAGCATACAAGCAAATAACGTTTTCCGTTAATTGAGAACAATGTTAAATTCGTAAAATAACATTTTGAAATATAACGTATTCTTGTGTTAAACAAATGATTTGTTTTAAATGATTTAAATACCACATTCGGAAATATTCATTTCTCAAATTTACCCACTATGTGACATTTGCAAAATGTATATAGCATAATATAAGGAGTCGTTACTAAAAGCAGGTATTAATAACGGACCGCGATTTAAAATTGAAACAATAGTTACAATAATAAGGAATATAAAGGAGGAAAACAATATCAGTATCAAACGAGTGTTTAAACAACATAATTCCAGAGAGACACATTTTATCCATGTACAATATCTTTACTTCCTCAAATATGAAAAACCGATTAATATTTTAATTGACGTAGGGTAAATAGCACTCTTTCAGAACCTACTACTTTTAAAAAGAAAAAAAATCGTGTTTTCGATTTAATCAACACCTTCTGCTACCTCTACAGCGAGTATCTTCGTAGCACTCTAAATTTCCACTCACTAAAGAAAGTGCTATAGGAAGCATGGTTTTGAAGTAAGCAGCAAGTCAGTAGAAGCAGCTACTTACCATCGGTGCGGTAGACTGGTCTAACACCATAGACAGTAAAAAACAAAAGCCCATGTTCTGTGCCAGGTTTATAACTAATATATATATTATATTGATGACTTACTTTCAGTCGTGGTCAATAGGAAGGCAGCAGGTTGACCAATAGAATTGATGAGCTCATCTGTCGGTTGACTGCCGTTGGTAACCCCTGGTGTCAGCTGTGGATTCGCTGGCGAGGTCCAAGCTAGGAGGGTTCCGGCTATCACAGCACCTATCGCCGCTGTAGAATACAAAAATACTTATACAACTTTCTAGTCTTTAGTAGTAGTATTTTAGGTAAATTTTAGGTTCGTTAACTCATTCTGCGGTTAAAGAACCTAAATTTTTTGTATGAGAAAGTGAACAGCGTCTCTAGTATTTATTCTGAGAACTAAAGGTTGACATATTGATCACTTAAAATATTTGGTTTTAAAAGTAAATACTAGGGGCGCTAATGAAATCACCCAATTTCTTCCGAAGGGTGTAAAGTAAAGAGGAGACAAAGGGAATACAAGGGACAGCAGTGTTACCTGTGTACTAAAATTATGTTATTGCTGTCACTATCCGTCTACCAATTAGTAACTATAGCAAACCCCTATCTTTTAATGTCGGTAGTCGTAGATATAGTTTGACTTTGTTTTCATTCAATATTATTTAATGAGAGGACCATTCTCAAATCTGAGATATATGGACTCATAAAGTTTTAACCAACTTATTT
Source organism: Parascotia fuliginaria (assembly GCA_963082885.1). NCBI lineage: Eukaryota > Metazoa > Arthropoda > Insecta > Lepidoptera > Erebidae > Parascotia > Parascotia fuliginaria. The sequence continues at coordinate 9,987,868 of OY720194.1, read as the reverse complement.
ATACTTCACAAGCTGGCGCTACTAACTTCGACATCACCGCTTTGATACTTGTAATATTTATAGTTCCTATTTTGTCCACTGCATTAGTAATTTAATCATCGAATGTATTTATAGATGTACTATACGCCAACAAAGTCTGAATGATTAATGTCTTATTGATCATTGCGATCTTTGAACCTGAACGGATAGATGATCGTAGGTACTATTATTACATTGAAGGCATTATCAATCATCTCCACTTCAGAGGTTGTAGGCCGACCTCATTCACCGGTTACTCGCAACTCTTCGTAAACGCCACTTTGCGAGCTGTGCGTTGTTACATTTTTTTAACTTATATTGACTGCAATGTTGGAGGCATTCATTAAGTCCTCTGGCGTGCATGTCTCCGGGCACTCACTTCTATTCATTGCTTCAGTAAGGTCTATTAAACCACTCTCAACTCCTAGTGCCAACTTTAATAGATCCGTTAAAGCCATAACAACACTACATGCTATAGGGCTTAAACTGACACTGGTGTTCTAATAAGTCTATTGTATAAGTTACATAGTTGACTATACTGACGATCCTTGGAGCAGAAAGGTTCTAGAGTGGCGACCACAAACCGAAAGGCGTAGCGTAGGCAGACCTTACAAGGTGAACCGACGACCTTATAAGGGTGGCGGGCAACCGATGGATGAGGGTGGCTCACGACCGGCCACGGTGGCGAAAATTGGAGGAGGTCTATGTCCAGCAGTGGACGTCTTTCAGCTGATATGATGATATGGTAAAAGGGAAACGTTGTGAGATACTAATATTGGTTTTACCACAATACTGTGAGGTCATTGACGCGTAGGTATTTTTCAAAACGTACGCACTGAAGAGCGTTGGCCGATGACCGCGCTAAACAGATGATAATTTATCAATGTCATTATATAAACTGATTAATATGCCTCTGTGCTAACATTACTTGAATCATTGTTTGAACTTGGCATATAACATCATCAATTTAATAGTAAAACTACATACGACATTTGTTTTGAATGCAGCAACTGAAACATAAGCAGATGTTAAGTGAGTCTATTTTAAGCTCGAACGGACACATTCAATGAATATTATAATATCACACAAAGTCATGGGAGGTCATCGAGAGTTATTAATAGTATTGATATGTATATCGGTTTGTTATCCACAACTGTAGCATAAAGACTCGCGCAAATTACAGCGAGCTGCACCGCATCGCATAACGAAAATCCTCCTGCATCACTTTAGTATATTTTATATGAACTATCGAACACTCTAGGCACCTGGCCTCATTGCAACGTACAGCTACACTTCGAATACTATGTGCTTTGACGCAATTTTACAATGCAGCGCGCTGCGACTTTAATATGCGCTAGCCTTAAGATAACAGTAGTGTAACAATTAAGTCATTATAATCCTTATGTCTTGGTTTCAAAACACCGGTCAAATTCGAATCGGACTTGCGCACCAAGGGTTCTGTACAAATAGAAATAAAATGAACGGTCATCTTTTGATTGCGTTGACATGGAACTTCGATATTTTCACAGCCTCAAGAAATTGCAGGCAAAAGTATTTGATGTAAATTGTAGCTTACCTTTACGTGTTACTGAGAAAAGGTCTCGACAGACAGACGGAAAACAAAGTGATATATTAAAGGTTCGGTTTAGCCTCTTGAGGTACGATCGGCCAAAAATGTTGTCTACCAGTTTTGAAAAGTTTCTGTGACATCTAATTGTCGCTAAGGTTAACTTTTGTAATTGAGTGAGTGAGATATCGATCTTGTTGTTTCATGACGTTCAAATCAAACTCAACTGTAGGATCGGATGGTAGATCACATTTTTGGCCGACTACGCGACTGTACGGAAACCTAATGGATATATATAATACGGAATGGAATGGAATAAAAGCATCAATTTCGCCACATGGTGCTAGAAAGCTCGCGAATTATTCTTGAGAATGTGCAAGTATTCTTCGAAAGACGCGTGACCTTTTCTTTGCTCGTTTGTATTTACTTTGTATGTTATACGATTGAAATAAAGTTCTTTATGCTATGTACAATTTTGTAGAAAAAGTTGCTTCTATTAATGGAATAGAAGCAATTTTTGTTCTTCTTTTTTTCGTGAAATGCCACGGCGGTGTAAATGAGCCTAAAAAGAACAGTAAATTTACCCGCAACAGCAGCTATGTATTGATTAGTCTTCTTGGTTGGTCCTCCTAAGCCCTGCTCCTGCATGGAGAGCATATGTGTTGTTGTCTTATCCATGTCCGCAGCTTCTTTCTACCCTGTTTGCATTCTGAAACAAAAATATATTTATTTTTAAACAACTTCAAGAAAGAGATAAAGTGGTAAGGAAACTTTGATTATAGCAATCATAACATATTATTAACTCTTTCATGAACACTACTGTAGACACAATAGATGTTTTATTGTGCCGCAAAGTGTTAAAAAATAAAAAGCACACCGCGGCGCCTACCTACAAACTGAAAAGAAAGAAAACCGTTTCTATTTTCGTGCTGACGACGCTTCATTGCAATATTATTATACCTTATGTTACTCCCACAATTAATACGAATCTAATGACACATCATAATTATGTTAAAATCTATTAAGCGATTTAGGCTATAGAGCGTTTCAAAGAAATAGATATATATGCCCACATACATACATACGCTCGGTAAACATTAGATACTCTTCTTGACTTTGACAGTCGGGCAAAAAATAGAGCATAAGAGACCTCAAGGGATCCACAAATATCCCGATAACAAGATGAAAGATCCTTAAAGGTCAAAATCGCTTACAATCCATCTTGTCTTGTGTACGGATATCAATAATCTTTAGGTCGACCTTCAAGATCTCTGTGTCAATGCTAATTGATTCCTAATTGTGCTAATTTGTTATTCATATAGACAGTATAGACACGCGTGGAAAATCGTACTATTAATGTCGTGAGTTGCACGATTATGCTTAGTTTACTCCTGGCTGCTTACAAGTTTTTTTTAACAAAGTGACTACTTTGTCTGATGGTAAGTGGTCAGTAGAGTAAAACAGTTGACACCTTTTTAAAAGCCATCGTCTCAATGCTGGCGTAGTGGCTTCCACCATGGCGTATTACCTTCCTCAAGAACTGATGTATCAAATACAAAAAGAATCTAACTGTTAGTACCAGAGATTAGCGCGTTTAAACAAACAAACTCCTCTGCTTTATAAATGAGTTAATTAAGTTTATATAAATGTCATATTATATCGCAACTAAGGATGGCGGGCAACTGATCGATAAAGGGCAGCTTACGACCGCGCAAGATTGCGAAAATTGAGGCAGGAAAAAGTCTAGCTTAGATGTCTTTTGTCTGATATAATGATGATGACAAGCATTATGTGCTTGCGTATATTTCAGTACTACATAACAAGAAGTAAACAAATGCATTAAATAAACAAACAGGAGTCAAATAAATGCGTTTATAAATTAAGTTCAATGGGAAGAACGAACTGTTCGCTGAATCATCGCGGCGATTGACAGCTTCATAAATTTATACTATATTGACCTACCTACCTACCCACCTACTATTGACATAAGGTCTTAGAACAAGTACAGACTAGGTACAGAGTATGATTTTACACAACTTGTAGAGGTACTCCATACAGCACCCAAAAACGATTCATATACAGGACCTATATCTGGACTGTACTGACTGACGATGAAGAAAAGCATTGTAAGGAAACCTGAACAACATAACAATACTCATGCCTTCTCTGTATGAGATGAGGCCTTTCCTTGCAGTGGGTTTATAAAGGGATATGATGTGTCACCTAAAAATACGAATAAACTGTAGGCTAGTTTGCTGAAAACTGAAACATTAACCCCCAGTTTCAGAAAGACTGATCAACGAAAAATTAACTAATCACCTGTTAAATCTCATGTAAAGTACCTAAAACCATGCTGAAAGCATAGATAATTAGTTTAAATTGATCTAATTAGTTACTAATAAGATTAAACTAGCTTTTTAGCAACCCAATTAGTACTTTTCGTAAGATTTAACAGGTGATTGGTTAATTTTTTGTTGATCAGCCTTTCAGAAACTGGGAGTAAGATTGCTGCATTCATTTTGCTTGCTGTAAATATACTTATATCCACCTCGCAAGTTTATTACCAGTCATGCCTTATCATATCTATTGCTTCTCTTAAAGGATTCTAAAGTTCAATTTAATTCTTACTAGCTGTCGCCCGCAGTTTCGCTTGCATAAATAAAAATACACAATATCGTTATAAATTATAGCCTACGGCCTCATTCTATTGTATAACTAAGCTATTATTGCCAAGTTTCATTAAAACCCATTCAGTAAGTTGTTTTTGCGTAAAAGAGTAACAACAATCCATCTTTTATTTAGTTACTGTATGAAGCAGGCTAAATAGATCAAATTAATTACTTTTCTTACTTCCTAAGATACAGGAATTTAAACCTAGTTAAGGAGTCAGAGACTAAGACTAAATAATATGTTACTCTCAGCCATATTTTGTAATATAAGAGCTGTTTTCTTTAGTCATTGTCATTAGGCTTCATGGTGTCAATAAAGATTTTTATTATTTATTATTATTATTTACAAACTTTCGCGTTTAAATATTACTAACTAAATCCGAGTGGTACTTTTAGAGATTAGGGCGTTAGAGTTTGTTTGAACGCTTTAATCTCTGGAACCACAAGTCGGATTTGAATAGTTCTTTTTGCGTTTGAAAGCCCAGTTCTTGAGGAATATAGGCTATGTAACATCAAGCTACGAGCGACGGAAGCGGAGCAGTAACCAACGCGGGTGATACGTGCTGCAAGAAGCTAGTTATTCTCATAATAGGACTACAATAAATATCTAAAATAGATAAAACGTTAGAGTAGTTTTCACATGTAGGTGATACTTTGTCATATTATCACTATCATTAGCAATTAGCACGAGTTGAAGGCCTATACATAACGGACCCTCAATGAAAACAATCATAAGACGAAATAAAACAAGGCAATTTCCATCTTGTAACAAGTAGCCTAAAGTTAATTATTGCTCAATGGTATTTTACACTTACGCCCTATATTTTCTATGTGAAAGGCCGTGAATCTTGCCGTTGTAATGTAGATTACCTGTCAATAACATAACGTTAAAGCATCACGCTTTTTTATGAAGGGGTAGGCTGAAGTGTAAGACTCATGTTTCAGCAGCTACGAGTATTAAGACTTGTATCGATAGCCATAAAAGTTTTTGCCCAATGTTACCCTTCTTGACTGCATCAGCAGTCAAGAAGGGTAACGTTTTTCGAGCGTATGTATGTATGTATGTATGTATATATGTATGTGAGTATGTATGTCTATTTCTTTTGCACGCTCTATAGCATTAATAGCTTGATGGATTTTAACGTATGAAGTGTCATTAGATTCGTATTGATTGTGGGAGTGACATAGGGTATATAAAATTTCAATGTAGTGTCAGCACGAGAAAAAAATCAGTTTCTTTCTTTTTTATTTTGTTTTAGGCAGGCAGGATTTTTGTTTTTTAATAATATATATTGCTTGTTAAACATACAAATTGTACCATCAATACAATGAGGGTGTGTAGGAAAATTTTCGCCACCAGTTGACGCTACTTCAACTGTCACATTGGGCCAATCAGGGGTTAACCTTTAAAAAGCGCTTGACAGGTAGACCTGACGGTGCTGCCCCCTTCGGGCGTCATTTTAAAAAATTCTCTTAGCAATTTTTTTTTGTCCATATGCACGTGAATTATTAATTTTGTCAATTAAACATTAAAACTGCCGAAATGTACACTGAAAAATATATATTTTCATAGCGCTGTCAAAATGTAAGACCTTTTACCAAAGTGGCTCTACCTGGTGGTACCAAAAATTTTCTTAAACACCCTCATTGATCCGGCGCACAACTAAAACATAATAGGTATCTAGTTTCTCAAAACCAATATTACTTAGTTACATAAAAATATCTGCCTCAGAGCGACCAATTTAATCTGCCTAAGTCTAAAGGTACTCCCTCACTGGACACATTCACCTGTAATGTAACGTTACACGATCCGATTTTGAACATTACGTTACAATAGTATCTCCCTGACTGCCGAACAATCGCTTGTAATGTTACATTCCAGATTCAAAATATTACAACATTAATAATATTACCATTACCACAAAACCACATAACGCCATCTAGACCCAAAGTAAGCATATATTAATAGCTTGTGATATGGGTTCTAGAATGCGGATAAACATACTTATATACTTATTTTTTTGTAAATACGTACATATTATACATAGAAACACCCTGATTAATGCAAATAGCCATGTTCATGCACACAAATATTTGCACTGAGCGGGAATCGAACTCGCGACCTCGAATCACAGACGTTGTCCATAACACAAACATGACATTGTATCATCAAGTCGCGTACTGCAACGCTCAGCTCGCGTTGCCTCCCTCACTTATGCTCGGGTCTGTAACGTAACATTACAGGAGAATGCTCGCGGTGAGGGAGCACCTTTATTCACCGTAGCAACGGACTTTCAGTATAATACATATAAAGTCTGCGCTACAGGCATAATTACAATTTTGCGTAATAATCTCATAGTATAGAACGTAAAACCCATGAACCAGTGTTATTTTTTCCTATGTAAACATGATAACGAACTTATATCAATATAATAGAGCAAGTAGGTCGAACAAACACTGATTTTCAATTTTCGTTCAATGGGGTCATTGTACAAGATTATCAGTTATTTTTGTCAAACACATGGTGTATCACACGCCGCTTAGTTGGTTCAATTTGCACGTATGGTGTTAAATTTAAGGTCGCTGCGTACGTAACGAAATAATGAGCGTGTGTAAAAAACATGATTACACACGTTAAGTATAAAGTTTATTTTTTAAATATTTGTCTTCTAAAGTGGTAAACAGTCAGTGAATTCAGGAGTGGAGACCATCCTAACAGCCGTCGTGTGAAACTGCTGGCATTGTTCCTTCCATAAAGGCTGATTTATATTAATACTGTAGCTGCCGCCAGAATCACTGGATTGAAAACGTTTACCTTGATACACTGAATGCTGGACTGGATTGATAACATTTACCATTTACTACAGTGATCCAGTGCCGGAATTCAGTGGTGCTGGCGCCAGCTACTGTATCAATGTACCTAAATCAGTCTATGTAGGCTGTATAAAATTCTTTCTCACGCTAATGTAAACTTTTACTCGTATTTAAACAAATATTATTATTGATTTATAATTAGTCTGAGCTAGCGTCCCGTCTCTGCTTCGCACTTCGGTACCTACTTAGGTACCTATATATTATGATTTTCCGATATATAACAAATCCTTAAAATTCTCGTCTTTTGCCACTAATTAAGTACATATTCATATATATATTAATATTATATATATATATATATATATATATATATATATATATATATATATTAGACATATAAAACCTTTCGAAAGAAATTCTCTAAGTAATAGAAGTTAGCGGAAAACCCAACAGAAAATAAACAACGATTTTATACTTCATCATATTTAGATAATAAGCCTAGTCAAGAGAAATTGCTCGAACATCGTTCAGTTAGGTTCTTTCCCCGGGAAGCGTCTCCACTTGAGACTTAAAGTAATAAAAGACACCGAGGCAGCATACCCGCGTTTCCAAAGTGTCCTTTAACGCATTATAGGCCGACAGGTCACCGAAGGAATTTTAGTGGGTGCAAGCCTCCTTAACCACGCCGAAGACCCAAAGGCGGCGTGGTATGCGAAGGCATTTCCCCTGCGATTATACGACGATATTATGATCAAAAAGTAATGATAAACGGATTTTTCTAGTAATAATAAAATTCTGAAAAATATTTTTCAACTCCTTAATCCTTCACAACTTCCTTGACAAAAAATGGTATAAATAGGACGTCATTTTTAAAACATACATTCATTTGAATACTAGCAGTCGGAGTGATAACATCAAAATGGAGAAACATGAAGTGCGAAGCGTCATCAAATACCCGTGCTTGAAAAAAATGTCCAGCAAAGATATTCATACTGATTTGGTGGAAACATTGGGGGGACTCTGTTCCTCCATATTCTACAACTGCACGCTGGTGCAAGGAGATTAAGATGGGGAGAACATCCACGGAAGACGAACACCGCGAAGGTCGCCCATCCTCCTCCCTCACTGAAGAAAACGTCAAAAAAGTTCAAGATCTGGTTTTGGCAGACCGAAGAGTGACCATTCATCATTTAGCTGAGAACACAGGCATTTGATTTGGTAACATTCAAAAGATCCTAACTACCGAGATGAACATGAGAAAGGTCTCTACACGTTGGGTCCCGAGAATGTTAACCGATGAACAAAAGAAGAAACGATTCGACATTTCAAGGACTAATCTTGAAATGTTCCAGGCGGTTCAAGATAATTTTTCCTGGCTCCCAGCTGCTTGAACACCCACTCTATTCTCCAGATCAAGCTCCCAGCGACTTTTATTTGCTTCCTCGGCTCAAGGAACACCTCCGGGGCAAGAAATTTGAGGATTTGAGGATACTAGCGAAGTGATGGCCGCTGTAGAGGCATTTTGGGAGAGTCTAAGATAAAAATTTATTTTTTTGAAGGGTATCGTTGGTTTAGAAAAGTGATGGACTAAATGTATTGACCTATTAGGAGACTATGTAGAAAAATAAATTTTATTTTTAAGTATATAGTTATTTTAGTATACCCATTCTCATTACTTTTTGATTGCCCCTCGTATAATATTAAATAATGTTTTGGACAAATACATTTTATAATTATTAAAGATAATTAATGAAGTAAACAACCTGATATGACTACTGTGGTCATGGTCATTATCTGCTTGTCTTAAGAAATAACTGATTAACTACTTACGCAATTTTAATTTTTTAAGTGATCCGTAGTTCGATATGGATAGAATTAAGATTGTCGTTTTAAAATTCACTTTATATAAAAAATTACCTTTTATTATAAAAAAAATGTCTGCCGCTTTTGATGGAAACACGTACAGCACACGAAAACTTAACACACTTATCACACTTTAAAACAAAATGTCTTTTTACATCACATGCACACTAAAATAAAAAAACAGAAGATAAAATTATCATGTACCTTGGAGAGAAGAATACGCGCTAACTTGTTTAATGGCGTCAATACAGACGTCTTTAAAATGGTTATAGAAGCCAGAATGCTGCTCAATTTCAGAAAAACAATATCAAATCCAATATCGAGTGGTTACTGGTCAACCTAGTGTCAGGATTTGTTTAGATCGCCCATAGAGGCATCCGAATTGTCCGTTACCGACTGTTAACAACTTGGTAACAACTGGGACCGTCTTTTAACGTGCCCTCCAAAGCACGGAGATGCTCCGATCAAATACTACTATGTGGTCAATGGGCCAGCCGCATTCTATGTTGCTTAACCCGCTAATCGTTTACCGATCAGTGAGTTGTGATGAGTGAGTTTCTATTGATGCGGAGCTGGGCGGAGTGGACAGGAGCGGACCTTGACTTGGCTAATCACAGTGTTTAAAATCTCCACTCCGCATCAGTGGAAATGCTGTGATTGGCCAATTCACGGTCCGCGTCAATAATTAAAACTCTCCCTAACTCCTGTAAGCCAGACAAAATTCGTGGAGATCTCTTACGAACAAAGATCTCTGACACTTGGCGGTCCCGTTAACTGCTAAACAAACTGTCTAGGACCTCGCAAAGAAGTAAAAAGGAGGATAAAAAATAACATTATTTTAGGTTTGTGGTAAATTTTTACGGTAGTAGATCCACGCTGATTTCAGCATGAATGGGCCGGACCGTCCGGGGAAGTACTACCCTCTCATAGAAGATCGACTTAAGAGTAGTAGTATCCGTACTACTGCGTTTCGTTCGGTGAGTGAGAGCGCCGGAGGCCCAATTTCCTCCCTTTCCTCTTTCCTCACGTCCCTCATTTCCTTCCCCTAACCCCATTCCCAGCCGCCATAGTGGAGGCCACCATACCAGCAGTTTAAAACGATAGCTTTTGGTATAGTGGCCGCCACTTCTGGATTTCACTGACTGCTTATCATCAGGCGGGGTGGAGTCACTTTGGTAGGCTATACTATAAAAAAAAAAAAAAAAAAAAAAAATTTGGGCTGTGAATAATTTAATAACGAGCAAGGTCATTTGATGGCAACAAGTGAACACCTAATTTCAACATTAGAGGCGTATTGACGGGAACGGTCGTGGGAGATTTAGAGGCGGAAGTGGCTGATGTTTATCGGTGGATGACTAAAGTCTGGACAGCGGTTCAGAGATGACATTTTGACGTAATTTAATCTAACACTGATCAACAGCGTCAGCTTTGTATGTAGGATATAGATATTCTAATAAATATCGCATTAACATTTATCTGCTTTGCATCGACTACATAAAAATGCGTCAGGTGAAAGATGCGCGTTTCTCTTTTAACGTTTCAATATTCATAGTTAAATATTTATTTACAGCTCTGATTTTAATATCGCATACAGGTGCGCAATCGTTTCCAAATCTCTTTTATCTTGGCATCAGTTTTATATTGATAATGCAGAAGTGTCACTGCTATCAATTATCGGAAGGCTAAAGTGGTTAGACCTTGAATAGATAGGCACGTGGAATGCTGGTATTATCAAAGACCAAACAATCATGCTTTTACGTGTGTTACCTAACCGGTGGCAGTGGAAAATACTACTCTAGAAGAACTCAAGAATGTTATAGAAGTAACAAAAAAATAACCTAAATAGTTATACAATAGAGATGCTTTTTCAATATCATTCGTATTAAAATTACGCCTTTCGTCCTTAGTGCGGCTGGTTTTTACACAGCAGAGCTGCAAGAGGTTGTAGAAGAGTATTCGATATAAATTTCAGCGTCCACGCATTGCTGTGGGAAAGATCTTGACAAATAGACAGACGAACAACAATGTGATTCTATAAGAGTTCGGTTTTGCCTCTTCAGGTACGGAATCCTAAAAAGGGGCCACTACGAGCTGCACTCTTGCTATCGTCATTACCCATACCAGTTATCAATTGCTACACTATTAATAAAATAGGAATAACGTCATGAGTAGTATTTGTACATCCGACAGCCATAAAACCAAATACCATGAAATTCAGCGTCAAATATGTGCCAATGCCAAAGTACGTAAATTTATTAAAGCAATAGAGACACTGTTCTCATTGCAGTCTCTATAAATGCCAAAATAATGTATTTTTGACCAAATACAACAATTATAATTCCTATCAATAACAGAGTACTTACTCAGCTAAGAAACAGGAAGTTTTGTTGATAATAGCACTATTCTCAAACGCCTTTTTCCGCCTTTTTTGCCTTCTTCCTACACGGTCGGTAACCAGCTTGTTTTTTTATAGTGGCAGATGAGCAAACAGCCCACGTGATGGTAACTGGTAACTGTCGCTCATAGACGACTCAGAGGCCCTAGACAAGTGTCAAAGATTTCTATTCTATTCATAGAATAGATAAAAAAATGTATGAGATTGACATAAGCGTTGGCGTTAGCTTATGTCAATCCAATCCCTAAGCCACTGCCAACCGTAAGGGGCGGAGGGTTGGTGAAAGGATTGAGGGAGGTGAGAGAAAAGGAAAGGTGGAAACTTAGGCTCCGGGCACTTTGACTCACCAAACGAAACGCACGGATACTATTACTCTTAGCGATCTTCTATGAGAGGGTAAAACTTCCTTGGTCGATCCGGCACATTCATGCTGAAATCAGCGTAGATCTACTACCTTGGTTAAGGACACAATCATATTACGGTTACGACTGACCGTATCAGGTGGACCGTATGTTTGTTTCTTACCAAAGTTGAATAAAAAACAAACGATATGAAGTAAAAAGAGAAGCCACGAGTCAATACAAAGTGGATTATGGCATTGTTCAGAACAATTGTGTCATTCGAACACTTGAACTCTTAATACAATAGCAATGTATCTGTTGCCTGTGGTTAAACCAGAACTGATATTGTTATTACATTCAGCCCGTATCATTTTCAAATGCCTAGGTATACTTATTAGTAAATCATATTTATTTGTCTGTTCCGAAGTGTCTGTGCCAGAGAGCAAAGGTATGCCTGTCCTTTTAAACCTTGTTTTATCGCCCCTTTCGGTTCAGGGTGTTGCCCGTTCGTAAGTAAGACGTCCTAAATGTACTCGTAAAACGACCTATGAGCAAAATGTCCTCAGTCTAGTCGCCGTAAAGGTTTCACGTTGCTGTGGCCACCATAGTTATAGTTATAAACAAGAATTTTACCAAAAATCTTTTCTTGCTTTACTTGCGTTATGCAATATGCAGTTATAAACGTGCTAGACGCTAGACAGAAATAAGAATTTATCATGGTTACAAAGTCACCACGACAAGGTATAATGGCGGATGATATTTAAATAATTAAACTTATCGATTACACTACATCCGAGTGCATTTAATAATAGGTTTACACTTATCTGTCAGTTGTTTATGACCCATTATAATTCATACTAAGGACGTACCTATACCTACCACACTACCTACATAGCTTGTGAATTTCCAACTCTATAGAACAATTTTTATATCGCTAGTAGTTTTAGAAACATACAATTTATCATCATCATCATATCAGCCAAAAGACGTCGCCTGCACATAGACCTCCCCCAATTTTCGCCATCTTGACCGGTCATTTTATTACATCGGTAAACATACAATCAAATTGAATGAACCGATGGATGAGAACTACGATGGTTCATTTAGATTCTTGCAGTGGAAACGTCAATGCAACAATTGTACCGTTTAACTAGCCAAATAGTTATCTAAATCAGAGGCTTAGATAACTCTTCAGTTAGCTACTGTATTTGATAACACTGATCCCCGACATAAGCCCATTGAACAATGTAAGATAACACGTAGCTTTAGCTTAACTCTTCGATAGTGAAGCCGCTTTAGTCAAGTGGGTATTGATGACATAATCGCTATACGAATTTTGATATACATATAATTGTATCTTTAAGTCAACATCACTATTTCAATCGAAAAATATCCATTGCTAGACAACGATCTCGTCCAAGCATCTTTAATAGGACCAGTCGTGAGACGCCCTCATCCATCGGTAGTGTGAAAGATCCACGCTGCGTCTTTCAGTTCGTAGTCACCAGTTTAGTGATTTTCTGCCTCAATGGTTGTTAGTTCTGTGAGCTATGTACTAGTAAGTTTATTAGTGGCAGGCAAGACATCGGCCATTTTGAACCTTCCCCATTCCTTTCACCTACCCCACTCTCTTCACGGTAGACAGCGGCTTCGCAGTCTCTGGAATTGCAGGAGCAATGCTAGGGACTCTGAGTCATCCATATGCAACGGTTACCTCTAACCATCACGTGGGATTTTTGTTCGTCTGCCACAGTCGGCAAATTCAAAATCGGATAGCTGGATTCCATACAACCAACATACCGACATGCCTTCTTTCATAGAATCATTAAATCGGATCAACCGATATTTCGAGTCTGATTTTTACGTTCTAAAACGCAGCAAGATAGCCACGCCAAGAATGTTAGCTCTCGTTTTCATTTGTGTTGTTATGGCTCTTATGAATTTTGCGACGTTGTTTTTCAGTGACCACAGCGTTTTGTGAACTAAAACGATTTGTAGTCATTTTCAATCATTGAGTAAATAACACACACGTAATTTCAAACATCCGACTTCACCCAGGAATTAAAACAAATCTATTTACCTACCCGTACACGTACTGACCACATGTTAATCAACGTAGTAACAAAAAATATTGTGTAATCTGTTGGATTATTTATACTTATAACTTTCAGATAAAAGTGCATAAAGCACGTTATTATTATAACATTTTATCTAGGTACACTACTTTTGGTGGCGTAGTGGTAGTATCGCCTAGCGTGTTTGACGTTTACGCGACATTCAGCAGGTGAAATATTAGATTACGGTCCTGACATACCTGATATTCACACAGGCAGAGATAGGTAGATTCGAAAGTAATTCGATGACCGTGATGATTTCTTTTCACAGGTACAATTTTTATGCAGCCCTGTCTAAATGTAATTTATCAGCATTTAGCTCAGCAGGTAATGGCTGCACTGGTAATCAATCACTAAAATGGTGGTTTCTCCTACGAAGAGACAGCGACAATACACAAACCTCGCACATTCATTCAAATTCAAATTCAAAAATTGAAAATTGTATAGTTTATGAATATCGTACCACGAGTGTCATTATTACACATAATTTTAAGCATTATAAAGTACTTAATACTTATAGCTATTTGTATAACAACATATGGGTATTGGTGCTTGGCAGCGGTAAATAACCCCCATATAGATACAGCATTAACATTTATTTGTTCTAAACCGAGCTCATAAAAAGGGACCAGGGGCTCTACCACCACCTCAAGAAGTATGATTTTAATGTCACTTTGTGTTTTGTCTTTTTCTTTTGTACCATTAAAAACAAGGATAGAAACAAAGTAAGGTTCTAATAAGATTGCTAGTAGAGGTTGTGTTAAGGGCTCCAGGAGCGGGATGTAGGTAAGAAAAAAACGTAAAAGCTGTGCTGTGATTGGCTAATAAATAACACGCACAACTTATCACTCTCAATCTTGATCTTGGAATGTGAAGTTTGAGTCGACTCGCATGCACATAAATGCAATGCAGCAATCGTAGCGTCTCTAATGTATTTTTGTGCTAGCGAATATCGGTATGAGTTGTGTGTGTCTGTTAAATCTTCTGTGACGCATTGATTTTTAACTAGACTTTAGACAACGCGTAATGATTAGTATCTTTGATTATTAATAATTGCAACTTAATTAATAATCAAAGATTTATTTATTTATTTATTTATTTATTTATTACTCTTAAACTTACATCTATCTTTACAGGCAAGCCTAATGCGACAGAGAAGTTGAGCTTTTTATCTAGTTTATAACTATATTTATTTCTACATCCTAATACATTATTAAAACTAACCTAAGTACTGCAGATGCAATAAGCAGTTTTAGTAAATTCGTTCAGTGCACATGAAAACAGATCTATCCGGTCAGACAGCGTGTTGAGCACACGCAACGCCCGCACAAGCGGCGCGCGCTGCAGTAGGTTGGTGCGTGCGCAAGGCACAACCAGCAGCGGCGGGCGTCGGCGACGCCCTCTATATTCATCCGGAACGCACAGCTGAACCGTCTCTAAAATAACCGGATTGACATATTATTATTATTATTATTATTATACCTACACAAGAGTTTGTTTTGCGCTTGATGGCCCATTTCATAAGGAAAGTTCACGCTAGAAGGCACGGGAGCAGAGCTGTATTGAAAGACGTATGACTGACTATGTGTGACTTCCTCCGTAGCGCAGTAGCGTAAGCGACTGCTGTGCACAAGGTTGTGGGTTCGATCCCCACACGGGACAAAATTTTGTGTGATCCATAAATATTTATTCTGTTTTTGGGTGTACTTTGTGTCAGTAAAGTCCCCAACAACGCAGGGTGTGTTCCTAAGTGCAGGAGTTATCTTCTTTTTTTTTTTCAAAGTACATTAACGCGGGTGAAACCGCGATGCGGACAGCTAGTTATCTATAAACTGTAGTATTTACTATTGTATTTTATCAAGATTATCATTAATCACAACTATCAGTAATATAATGCTAGTTTTGATTTGATAAGCATACTATACATGTTTTTCTATGATTCGGTTTTAAAATGGATTAATTCCATTAAGCTATTTTAATACATATAGTATGTACCTATCTATTAATAATAATAAAAAGTCAAATTGCCAACACGTTTCGAGCGCACGTAGCGATCAATGCTCATTCCTTCTCTAAGGCCTTTGTCCTGTAATGGTTACAGTTACTGGCTGGTATTATTATTATGTGATCATTTCTGAGATCGCTACTATTACAGCAATGTCGTTCATTGCAAAGACAAATAACAAGGCTGATGAGAGCTATACCAATCACTCTTTTACATAATTTCAGAACACTGTTCGTGGTTTGTATAAACTAGTGACCATACTTCGCACATAACTCAGTCTGAAAGCTGCCCGACTGATATAGGTACAGCCTGATAGCTGAGTTCTTGAGGAAGGTTAGTACTGTAACATCTCGCTACTGGCGACGGGAGCATAGCAGTAACCAAAGATGTAAATTAACGCGGGTAAAACTACAAAATTAACTAAGTACTTATACATATAATGAATATAACAAAATTACCTAAATCAATATGACACGACAGAGAATATTTATTTAGTAAAAAATTCCTACTTAGGTACTAAAAAAGTCAAAATGGCTTAGTGGATAATTCGTGGTGGTGGGTGCGAATCCAAGCTTTTCAAATCATATGTAACTACCTACTTTCAAGTTTATCTTGGAAATTTTTGACTAACGATGAAGGAAAACATCGCGAGGAACCTGGACTTCTGACGAAGTCTGAAATCGCCAATACGCCTTGAGCAAGCGTGAAGATCAATGCTCTTGCCTTCTGAGCGAGGTCTGGCCTTTCCCTGCAGTGGAACAATAAAGGGCGATATGATGACTTAGGTACCTACTTAAACATTATGAAACACCAACTACCTACATTGTTATTTTTAATTTTGTTCCTATCCAACGTTGAATAAGCAAAAGAATTTTCAAGTCAGCCTGGTATTGCCCCAATCTTACAATTTTAATCATACCTACCTATTTGCCATTCAAAAGTGTGCAATGTCTATACGATTGTCGATTACATTATTTTTATCAATAATATAGGTAGAATAAAATTATATTACCACATATATCGACAACGACCTCATGGAAATGATTTAAATCTTAATGTTATAAAAATATTGACTAAGTTATCTTTATAGTATTTTATTGTCGGTAATTTATTTTTGGAGTATTTTATATCATAAAACTTGAACCCGAGATTCTCAACATTAAAATAGGGCACACCACAGCACAGACCTCCTAGGATTAGTACCTATTAATGTTTTTAATAAACTTATATAGTCGAGCAACATAATAAAAAACAATTTAAAAACGAAATAAAAAAAAATGTCAAGTCATCACATCACTTACCAAATAAAAATATAATAAAAATTAAAACAAATCACAACTTCCACAACACAGAATTTAAATATAATTATGTAATGTCGAAGGTAATTTGGCGCGCTCAACGAAAATATGGCGGGCAAACACGACGCGCGCTCACCGCGTGTTTTCAGAGCACTGGCCGAAATTAAATGTACCGAACCGATTGCCCGCATGTTTACGCATACAGACTGCGTAGAATGAAATTATGCAACAGATAGTTTTTTTCGAAACTTTAATTATAATGTTTTATCAGTTTAGTAGGCTTACACTATTTTATAGAACTCCTTTTATATTTGATACTTACTCCATATTATTTTTAAAATGAATAAATGCACACTGACATAATAGGTACTTCAGGTTTTCTTTTATATTTTAACACTAGCTGACCCGGCGAACTTCGTTCCGCCTAACAGTCGATCAACATTACTTTATTTTTCTAAATAAAAGATTTTTTCTAAAATAAACGTAGCCTAAGTTACTTCTTATTACATCAGCTACCTGCCAATAAAAGTCCCGTCAAAATCCGTCCAGCCATTTCAGAGATTAGCCGGAACAAACAGACAGACAGACAGTCAGACAGACAAAAATTAAAAAAATGTTATTTTGGTGTATGCACCGTATATATATTCATATACATGTAGTAAAAAACGGTTATTTCAATTATACAAACAGACAGTCCAATTTTATTATATGTAAAAGCTCTTTATTTAATCTTAGATACCTACTATAATTTAAAAAAGTTTAGGTACCTACCTACCTATTTATAAATTGTTTTTGTTACATATTGACTGAAACGAAATTAAAATACCCCACTGGTACATTTCAGAGTAGGTATATAAGTTACCTATTTATTATTCATCCCACATTGACTATTATAATGACGTACCTAAACATCTCTAATCGTCTAATGCAATGTAAGGAAATAACGAACAACACTAGTTTAAACTTTACGTTGTAGGTGTACCGTCCGTTAAACCCCACCTGAACATATATTTTCCTTACTCCAACCGACTTGAGTTCGCAGTCTGTTTAAGGACTTCCAGAGCGGCCACGGCAAGTTATGTCCAGACGGGCGATTCTCTTTCGGGGTGAGAAAATGGTCAGGTAGAGATGTCCCTTCCTTCCAAAGCTTAAACCTCGTTCTATGTGGCTCCATGGTCAATGGCTCAATACACATGTGACATGTAAAGAAACTGCTGCGGCTCTTCAGTCTTTGCTGTACAGGGACGAAGTCATGCAAGGGATGGCGAGAGCTATTATTCTTTTTTAATCTCTCTGTGAAGCTCGCTACTGCCCTGCAGATATCTGTGCGCTATGCCAGCCAATGGGTACAAAAAATAAAACAAAATATAGCAGATGATTAACTTCTCTCTCTTCATTTTACGGTAAGAATAAAAAATTGCAGCAGATAACATTTTTTTACGGTTGTTTGGTCTTAGGATCGCACTGGGGTATAGAAATGAAGTACCTATCTATCTTAGCCGTAGCAAAACAAAAGTGGGTACTGTAATGCATCGTATGAGATCGAAGGATTTCACTTATTCGATGGAATGATTATCATAGCTCTCAATTGATTCGTTACCCTTACTGCCAGTACCAGTCTTATTACCAGTACCAGGCTTACTACCAGTACCAGTCTTACTACCAGTAGTGTCCAGTAGTAACAGAGAAAACATATTGCGTACAAACTGTATTTCAATAAAACACAAAACACATCTTCCATCAATTCTGTTAAAGAATGTTTATGCAATGAAGTAGATTGGACCAAGGAATCACATTGTCTTATTCAAACTTTGCTCTTCTTTTTCATCCCCTTAGAGATCAAATTTCGACAAATCCTTTCTAATTGGATGCCTATGTTATACAAAGAACACACCCTCCAAGTTTAAGGTCTCCACGATCAGTGGTATAGGTTGTGCGTTGATCCGTCAGTCAGTCATTCAGAACAAAGCATTTTATTTATATGTACCTATATAGATAGATTAAAAACTGATTTGAGATTGCAGATTCTCGAAGGCTTTTGAACTTGTAAATTATACTTCTTAGCCTAGTTTCTGCGATTAATTTCGACTAATTACCGACTAACTCTGGACATAATCAAATATTCGCTAGGTACTATGGTTTTCGAAATACAGAGGTGGCTGTGCCAACCCCAACCTGAGCGCTTAGTTTAAAGTATGCGTTACCCTAACTAAGTGTCTTCTAGAGTGATATGAGTAGCATAAATAATTAAGGTAATGGGCCTTTAATTCGTATCCTTTATTCCCATCTGCCACCTTGGAGCTTGCCACCCGGCTGTAAAAGTGGCGTTTACGACCCCGGTGGTCAATGGTACCTATTTAATTTCATCTGCCCCCTTCGTTATAAAGTATGAAAGACAATAATAAATTGCCAGTAATTAAAAAACGTTTATTTTATGGCGTTGTGTGTAGTTGTTGAAATATTATTATTATTATTGTTCTGATTCCTACAGGTCTTTTAAATAAAAATGCGATAAATTAATTTTTACGTCTCAGTGTATTTTACGAAGTGAGGGTTACATAGCATGACACTTAAACTTTCAACTAATAAAAACTACGAGGGACGTAACTGCGGTCGACGGGTCGTTGCTATAAGAATTTAAGTAGGAGTTTAAACAATTATTAGGTGTTATTATTATTTATGAATTAGAATTAGTAATTAAAGTAAACGTTCTATATAATATATATTTTTATTGCATAAGAGTCATGCTATGCAGTGATGTTTTATTTCAATTTCCAATGATAATGTCCAATACGAAATGCGAATAAACCTCAGTACTATAACGAAAAGGGCAGATGAAACTAAATAGGTACCATTAACCACCGGGGTGGTAAACGCCACTTATTAGTGGCAACCACCACCCCGGTGGCAAGTTCGCAGGTGGCAGATGGGAATAAAGTATATAATAATAATAATAATAATATTCTACCACATGCACACAGCGCCATTTAGCCCCAAATTAAGGACGCGTTTACAATTCTATCAAAAATAACCCCTGTTTCGGTTCATTTTGCGGCAAAACGATAAACAATTTTATATATCTAGCATATACTACAAATAGAATGGTTCTTTATCTTGTGATGGAGCGTGTTTTTTTCTAATAATATTTATTTTCAACGTAAGAATTTACGAAATCGTGTTGATTTCGAGACCTGTTTTTTTCTTTTTATATTCAAAATATTCTAAATGTAAAAGTACCAAAAGTTAGCAAATATCTTCAATTCATAAAATACACGTCTATTTTTTTCATATTTTACAAATTAACACGAAAATCAATCAAAAATAATATCGTCGTTTTCCATACATTTTGCTATGCAGCGTGAATCTTGATGCATTGTAATAAGACTTATTTTGTTAGGTAGTTGTTTTCATCGCATTGAACAGAGCTTTGTGAACAAGAATCAGTCCGCGCTCGGCGCCCGTCGTGAGTGGACCTGTGTCGCTTATCGGAAGCTGCTCGACTCGTAAATTTCGTTGTATAAACACAATGTAGTTGACAATACTAGACTTGATACTTACAAGAGTTGCAAGCATTTTATACGAAATATTTGTCAAGGTATTATTGTTTTTGCTATAAGTACCTAAGTAGCTATTATTATTAGTTGAGTTTGGACATGCTGAGAAATCTGAATGTCTACTTCGGTGACTGCTATTGGGACTAGCTAACGAGTAGAGCTAGGTGTACCGAGTATGAGCTCGTTTTGTTAGTTATGATGAGACCTTACCACCGAATATGATGAAGTGACCTGAAGGTCTACTTCGGTGACTGCTACTGGAACTAGCTAACGAGTTGAGCTGGGTGTACCGAGTATGGGCTCGTTTTGTTAGTTATGATGAGACCTTACCACCGGACAAGCTGGAGTGACCTAAAAGTCTACTTTGGTAACTGCTACTGGAACTAGCTGATTAGTAAAGCTGGGTGTACTGAGTATGGGCTCGTTTTGTTAGTTATGATGAGACCTTACCACCGGACAAGGTGGATTGACCTGAAGGTCTACTTTGGTGACTGCTACTGGAACTAGCTAACAAGTAGAGCTAGGCGTACCGAGTATGGGCTTGTTTAATTAGTTATGATGAGACTTTCCCACCCGACAAGATGGAGTGACCTGAAGGTCTACATTGGTGACTGCTACTGGAACTAGCTAACGAATAGAGTTAGGCGTACCGAGTATGGGCTCGTTTTGTTAGTTGTGATGAGACCTTACCACCGGACAAGGTGGATTGACCTGAAGGTCTACTTTGGTGACTGCTACTGGAACTAGCTAACAAGTAGAGCTAGGCGTACCGAGTATGGGCTTGTTTAATTAGTTATGATGAGACTTTACCACCCGACAAGATGGAGTGACCTGAAGGTCTACTTTGGTGACTGCTACTGGAACTAGCTAACGAGTAGAGTTAGGCATACCGAGTATGGGCTCGTTTTGTTAGTTATGATGAGACCTTACCATCGGACAAGATGGAGTGACCTGAAGGTCTACTTAAGTGACTGCTACTGGAACTAGCTGATTAGTAAAGCTGGGTGTACCGAGTATGGGCTCGTTTTATTAGTTATGATGAGACCTTACCACCGGACAAGGTGTAGTGACCTGAAAGTCTACTACAGTGACTGCTACTGGAACTAGCTGATTAGTAGAGCTGGGTGTACCGAGTATGGGCTTGTTTAATAAGTTATGATGAGACCTTACCACCGGACAAGATGGAGTGACCTGAAGATCTACTTTGGTGACTGCTACTGGAACTACCTAACGAGTAGAGCTAGGCGTACCGAGTATGGGCTCGTTTTGTTAGTTTTATAATAATAATAATATTTGGACACTATCACACATCGTCATCTAGTCCCAAGCTAAGCAGAGCTTGTATTATGGGTACTAGATAATTGAAATATAATACATATACATACTTTTTTTTTGTAAATACATACTTAGAATACATAGAAAACACCCAAACTGAAGACAAATACAAATGTTCATCACACAAATATTTGCCTTCCGCGGGAATCGAACCCACGACACCCGGCGTCGCAGTCAGTTACACTAACCACTAGACCAACGGTGCAGTCAAAGTTATGATGAGACCTTACCATCGGACAAGATGGAGTGACCTGAAGGTCTACTTCAGTGACTGCTACTGGAACTAGCTGATTAGTAGAGCTGAATGTGCCTTCTGGTCACTCCATCATGTCCGGTGGTAAGGTCTCATCATAATTAACCTAACGAGCCCATAATCGTTATACCCAGCTCTTCTAATCAGCTAGTTCTAGTAGAAGTCACCAAAGTGGTATCAGGACACTTACGCGAATCCACTTGCGTGACATGCAAAGACTTTTGCGTGAATGGACATTTGCGAGAAAGAAACTGGCGCGAAAACTTTTGCGTGAAATATGATAAAACAAGATTTTTAAGTCAAATTTTATTAAAGCAGCTGCCATTGTGAACGTTGCTGTTTTTGTATCTATTGCTTTCAAAATCGATATCTGAGTGTCCCAGTGATGACGAAATACGAATCTTAAGTCAAATTTAATAAAAGCAGCCGCCATTTTGAACTTTGCTGTTTTTGTACCTATTGCTTTCAAAAACGATACCTGAGTGTCCCAGCGATGACCGAACACGAATCATTAGTCAAATTTAATAAAAGCAGCCGCCATTTTGAACTTTGCTGTTTTTGTACCTATAGCTTTCAAAATCGATACCTGAGTGTCCCAGCGATGACCGAACATGAATCTTAAGTCAAATTTAATAAAAGCAGCCGCCATTTTGAACTTTGCTGTTTTTGAACAGATTGCTTACAAAATCGATATCTGACTGTCCAGCGATGACCAAACAAGAATATTAAGTCAAATTTTGTTGAAGCAGCCGCCATTTTTAACTTTTGCTGTTTTTGAACCGATTTCTTTCAAAATCGTCATCTGGGTGTCCCAGCGATAACTGAATACAAATCTTAAGCCAAATTTTGTTGAAGCAGCCACCATTTTTAACTTTTGCTGTTTTTGAACCGATTGCTTTCAAAGTTGTCATCTGAGTGTCCCAGCGATAACTGAACACAAATCTTAAGCCAAATTTAATAAAAGCAGCTAGTAATTTGAACCTTGTGGTTAGAGAACCGATTTCTTTCAAAATTGATATTTCAGTGTGCTTGCGATGACCAAACATGAATCTTAAATCAAATTTAATTAAAGCAACCGCTATTTTGGGCTTGGCTGTTTTTAAACAGATTGCTTTTAAAATCTCTGGGATACTCACTATATACATTTTGAAAGCAAACAGTTAAAAAAATTGCAAATTTCAAAATGGCGGCTGCTGTCATTAATTTGACTTAAGATTCGTGTTTGAACACTCAAAAATAGCAAATTTCAAAATGGGGGCTGATCTATTCATTTTGACTAAAGATTCGTGTTCAGTCATCGCTGGGCCACTCAGATATCGATTTTGAAAGCAATCGGTTCAAAAACAACAAAGTTCAAAATGACGAGTGCTTTATATAAATTTGACTTAAGATTCGTATTCGGTCATCCTTGGGACACTCAGATATCGGTTTTGAAAGAAATAGGTTAAAAAACAGTAAAGTTATTCAAAATGGCGGCTGTTTATATAAAATTTGACTAAAGATTCGTGTTCAGTCATCGCTGGGCCACTCAGATATCGATTTTGAAAGCAATCGGTTCAAAAACAACAAAGTTCAAAATGACGAGTGCTTTATATAAATTTGACTTAAGATTCGTATTCGGTCATCCTTGGGACACTCAGATATCGGTTTTGAAAGAAATAGGTTAAAAAACAGTAAAGTTATTCAAAATGGCGGCTGTTTATATAAAATTTGACTAAAGATTCGTGTTCAGTCATCGCTGGGACACTCAGATATCGATTTTGAAAACAATCGGTTCAAAGACAACAAAGTTCAAAATGGCGACTGCTTTAATTAAATTTGACTTAAAATTCTTGTTTGGTCATCGCTGGCATACTGCGATATCGATTTTGAAAGCAATCGGCTGCTTTTATTAAATTTGAATTAGGATTCTTATTTAGTCATCGCTGGGACACTCAGATATCGATTTTGAAAACAATAGGTTCAAAAACAGCAAAGTCCAACGCAAAAGTCTTTCGCGTGAGTGTCTTTCTCGCAAATGTCCATTCACGCAAAAGTCTTT
Source organism: Parascotia fuliginaria (assembly GCA_963082885.1). NCBI lineage: Eukaryota > Metazoa > Arthropoda > Insecta > Lepidoptera > Erebidae > Parascotia > Parascotia fuliginaria. Next base: position 9,963,601 of record OY720194.1, on the reverse strand, counting down.
CGCGCAACGTGCAAATGTCCATTTGCGCAAATGTTTTTCGCCTAGCTCTACTCGTCAGCTAGTTCCAGTAGAAGTCTCCGAAGTAGACCTGCAGGGTACTCCATCATGTCCGATGGTAAGTTCTCATCTTATCTGGTAAAAGGAGCCCATAGTCAGTACACCAAGCTTTACTCGTCAACTTGTTCCAGTTGCAGTCATCTAGGTAAACCTAAGAGTGACTCCATGCCCACCAAAACTAATTCTAAGTACAAATAAAAAACATACTACTAGAAATTTCAAAATACATGTCATTCCGATTAAACAAAATAAAAATTTATTTCTAAAGTATCAACGTGAGTTTATTTTCATATAATCGCCTTAGTTAGGCTGACCTATGTATGTGTGTGTGAAATTTGTTTATGTATTGGTGCGATTCGATACCTATGATTTTTGAGAACGCGTCCTTAAGCAATTATATTTGCTTTTGTTATGGGTACTAAACAACTGATATACTACTTATATACTTTTTTTTTTTTGTAAATACATACATATTATAGATAAATTACACCCAGACACAGAACAAACAATCATGCTCATCACATAAAGGTTTGTCCTGGGTGGGAATCGAACCCACGACCTCCGGCTTAGCAGTCAGGGTCACTAACCACTAGACCAACAGGCCAGTCATTGTTCAATATGTCTTGTAGTTACACTTCTGAAACTTTCTATAGTTATTATAAGTGTCAAACAGTGGTGTTACACATTGGTGTTATTTGGTGTGATCTAATACGAACAAAAAGTAGCATTAAGTCACAGCGTTACTCAACAGGAATTTTATTCCTAATGAGGCACACTGTTACATATCTGTGTGTGACTAAACGGGCATAAACGAAAACAACATTCACATTTTTTTTTATGTTGCGCACATTTACAGCAAATAGGCACTAATTATTTGTGCTACTCATATCACTCTAGGAGACACTTTTTCCTGCTAGGGTAATGCACACCCTAAATCGTTATGAGTCTGACGTAGTTTCAATAACCGCCGGGGTGTCACAAGGATCTGTTTTGGGCCCCTTACTGTTTATTTTATTAATAAATGATATAATTACACCATCATTGTTTTGAATTTTAACTTTCTCTTGTATGCAGACGACCTAAAAATATATCATGTGATTGAAAATATTAATGATATTTATAATAGGTTTCAGTCTGATTTTGATTGTTACTCCATTTACCGTGAAACCAATAATCATCGAACTTAATATTAATAAATGTAAAAGCATAACCTTTAGTGAGAAAAAAAAATACTGATTACATGTTAACTAGCGTGCATCTTGAAAGTAAATAAGTCATAAAATGTATGGTTATGTAATGCGCGCTAGTGCCAAATTTACTAAACCTTCCACTTACCCGTCTTTATAAAACACTTGTCCGTTCACAACTAGAATACGCGGTGTCCATTTGGTATCCATTTTATGATACTCAATACTCAATCGTTTATTGCTTCCACAATGTATTAACAGATGGTAAATAAATCTTAATTATGTAACAATCATGGACCCTGTCGGGCACAGCATAGTCGCTATAGTAGGAGAGAGGAAGATGGCTTGTTATACAGTAACGGACTTTACATGCACAATATTATTGCTTATTGATTTAAAAGATTTTGTAGACAATAATTTTTTAAATAGGTAATTGTAATTTAATAAGTTACTATTTATTAATTATAAAGATGTTAAGATAAAGTTGTGGTATTTATTAGAATTTTTGTTATGTTAGATTAGAATGTAATTTGAAAAATGTCAGGGTTAGAGAAATGTTTGTCAAATTAGTAGGTACTTAATTAGAAATTTAGAATGTCAAGTTTTAGACAAATAATATTAAAGATAAAATGATCTTTTTATTTAGAATTATTGTTTAAATATGTCAAATAATGTATTAAAAGAATGTCAAATTTACAGTAGTATTTAATTAATATTTTAGAATGTCTAGTTTTATGGAAAATATATTAAAAGTCAAATATGTTTAAATAATGTTAAAGGTATTCAAAATTAAATTATGTAATTACACATGTAAGTATTTGAAATAAATTATTATTATTCATACAAGTATTCTTTTATAATATAATAACTTTTTTGAAACAGAAAGAGCTTTAGTTTTTTAATAAAAGTATTATACTTTTCTTCATTTTTTATTTCTTCTGGCAGTTTATTGTAGACTTTTATAGACATGACCAAAGTGCTTGTAGAGTGCATATTTATATTGGATGTTGGTAAATTTAATCTGCTCCTATGTCTAAGTGTAAATTTAAAGTAAGTTTTCTCTTTTGGTGTAGTATTCTGGATGTTGCCGAACGAACTTACAAATTTCTAATATATAGATATATGATAAATATATCAAAGCCCTCAAGCGTTCAAAAGAAATTTCTAGGTTCAAAGGTACCTACTAATGTCACATTTGTGCTAAGTAAAACTACTCGTTTAAACTTAAAATCAACTTTATTTAAAGAAAATAATATTGTTATAAACTTACATCAAATCGAACAATAAAATGTAGTGAAGCCACAAAATAAAAAAAACTAATTATAAAATGAAATTACACAAAAATTCTTATAAAATACAATAATTAATATTAAACAGTAATATACTTCTTATAGTTCACCCTAGAGTAAAATTGAAAAATAATGAGAAAAACTTAAACGACAGTGCTATTTCACACAGGAATGGCAGAGGCCGACAGCAGCAAGTAGCGGCGGTCGGCGGCCCCACGACCGTTTAGACAGAGCTTTACATGCGATACTGGTCTTAAACATAAACAAGAAGATTGAGATTATTTCGCACTGCAAGTGCTGGCGCGGCCGCCGGCGCCGCGCCGCTGCTGTCTTCTGTCGTTCCGGTGTGTGTGAAATGGCCATAAGATTTACAAACTATAAACTATCAACACATTTTTAGAAATTAAAATGGCTAATATTACTCGACGTAATACTATATAGTCACATTTCCACATGAAATCACTTCAGGAAATAACTAATACCTACCTACTGACTTACCTTTTTTTTTTTTTTTTATATTAGCCTACCAAAGTGACTCCACTCTGCCTGATAGTAAGCAGTAAGTGGAATCCAGAAGTGGTGGACACCATTCCAAAAGCCAAACTACTGGTATGGTGGCCTCCACTATGGCGGCTTAGTATTATTTAGCACAAATTCGTTATACGTAATGAATAATGATTAATGAGTAATGACAAATTTGTGCTTTTTAAAACTATCTTTATAAAATCAACTATAAGTTAAAGAATACAATATTCTTAAGAACTAATAAATATGATTAAAAGTCATGGAGTAAAATAACTGATTATAAATTATCACAAAAATTCTTATAAAATACAATAAGAATGCAAGATTAAACAGTGGTGATGGTTCACTATTAAAGTAAAAATTTAAAAGTCATGAGAAAAATGGTAAACGAATAAGAATCCAGGAAATGACTCCAAAACTGAAGACAACAAGAAGGTTCCAATTACCTATCTGCTTATCTACTAAAAAAAATTACATAATGGCACATGATGAACATAGGATAATGAGACCGGCCTATGTTTATGAGTTCCACAACAACCAAGATTTTTGTTCACGCCGAACATCAGCTTCAGTCTTGGTGTGTACCTACCTAGTGACTGATAAAAAATCAAAACATGTAAATATAGGTACCAACTTACTCACATTTTCACAATTTATTTATTTTACTTCTTTTTTAATAAGTAAATGGTAGGTCTGTAACTGATATGACCAACTAAGTAATTAAAATCATTAAGCAATTGAGGAAAGAAATGTCTACTTACCTATACATTTTAATAATGATGTCATCACTCTAATTACTTTTTATTAAAATGATTCATTTACAATAAAAAAAATGTATTAAAGTAGGTACTTACTAAAATTTAAAGTCTACAACATAATGAATAATTAATAAAGAACAATAATAGCAAAAATCATAAAATCAAGCCCCAAAGGCCATACAGAAAGCTCAAAGCAACGGCAACAGTAGATTTATAGCAGCATGTCTGCCTCTCTCCCTCACATTTTTTATCTTCAGATCTTTAGTGTGATAATTTTGGCTTAGTGTGCATGTGGTGGGAGTTGGGACACGACATGTTGTGTTAGTGTTTGATGATTTTGTCGTGTGCTGTACTGTATGTATACCCATACCACGTGCCCCACCAAAATCGGCAGACAAATTTCTTCGCATCAAACATTCTCCCTAGTTTACTCTGAACACTCATTTTTTGAAGTTTTAAAGTCGCATGATGTTGCAATCTGTCAGTATATTATTACGAAATATATGCTCTGCAATATCGCGTTCAATTTGTCGATCTTGTTTACAATGGGCTAACACTTTTTTATGTGAATCTTTGCGCTTTTTATGTTCTGAAGTAGACAGATGGGTCAGCATGTCGTCCCAGTCCTCCTCTACATGCCCACAATAAACGCAATCAAATAAATCCGTCTTTAACTGAAAAACAAAACAGTTAGGGTATAAGCAAAAACTTTTTATAACATTGCACGGTATAGTTGTGATGGTCCAGTGGTTAAGGCACCCGCTTCGTGCACGCGAGGTCATGAGTGCGAATCCGGACAAATACCAATGTGATTTCTTTTAAATTCGTATCAGCTTTCGAAGTTAAGCTTACATTACAGGCTTAGGAAGGAGAAAAGAAAATATCGTGTGAAAACCTAGACTAAAAACTCTTGCCAATCCGCCTCGAACAAGCGTGGTGATCAATGCAGAATGCGGTTTCCGAGGTTTAAGGTTTATTCCCAGGAACAGGAACATAGCCGTGGCCAGACCGAGCACCCGTGTCCCGTCAGAGCCTTTCTGTTCACACACGTCAATGACGTGACAGTTAATTTTTGTCCGATCTCATTCCTTTGGTTTTTATACTTGCAATCCATGTATCTCGGGCTTGACAAGTCGGACAATACGCTATATAACGCAATTAATAACAAAAACAAACTGCTATAAAAATACCCGTCAATATAACAAGTGGAATGTTGGCTTACCTGTCTTACAAATTCTTCTTTGAGGGAAGTAATAACGTAACTATTTTCTAACAGATCTACATGTACTTGGGTCAATAAATGAAAATAATGTGGCTCAGGTACATCTATATTGCAAACCCGGCAAATGAGCTTGTTACGGAATAACGCAAGGCAATGAAAGCTTTTTACGTTGGCAATATTGCTATCATTGAATATGAAAAAAATATCAGATGTTAAATTAACAATATCATTAACTTTAACAAGCTCAATTTCGGTGACAAAATCTTTCATTGAAACTTTTTGATATTTATTCGTTTGTTGTTTTTTGATAATGGAGTATTTTGACAAATTCTTCTTGTGTTTACTGCCTGCTACATGTTCATTTATGTTCTGCACTGTTGCTGTCACTTGTGAATTACATATTTTACAGTAAATGTTGTTTTCATCTTTATCAAAAAACAGGCCATGTTCCTTTGCTAAATTCACCACATGTTTAAATACAGATTTTGAGCTGGCCACTGCCTCTTTATTTTTCATAGACATTGGCTTAGTATATAAGGTCTTTCCATCTACATTACTTGGTTTTTCACTTGTCATTAAATGCTTGTTTTTGTCAGATGTTTCAGAATTATGTTCAACCATATGACGTTCAATAGCTTCAATATCGAAGGATATATGTTTTGAGCATTTCTTACAAACAACAATATCCTTTATCAAGTCTATATTTATGTCTGTTTTATAATGGGCCGAGACATAATCTAGGACATGTGATTTAGTATCAGTATCTGTAACATCGTTACTTCTCTTGGTTTCGTTAGTGCATGCTTGAGTTAATAAATCTTGTTGTTGACTTTGAACATGGACGTCTTCGACTGATAAAGTGAACGCATTGTTCTTACTTTTAGTTAACTCATTTGTTAATAGTTTCGTGTTACTTTCTTCTATCATATTAATAGTGGCATCTATATTGACATCTTTGTCGGTAAATCTATTGTTGTGATATTTTGAATTCAGATGTTCTTTAAATGCACTTTCAGATATGACAACATTACAAGTTAAACATTGAATAACATCGCTGATCTGTAAATTCAGAGATGTAAACACATTAAACCAAACTAGGAAACTGTTGGTGAGATCTATTCTAAATAAGGATGAGCTGGATTAGCAGAAGTCATCATTTGACAAATAACATCTGATAGATGCTTATTTGTATGCCACCATAGACAGTAAATTCTAAGTATCTATATTATATTTTTTGTCAGCTTATAGAGAACTAAAAATATTTAATTATTTCAGGTCACTTTTGCGAGCAAGTGTTCTTTTAATCAAATGTCATGCGGTATTCGAAATATTAAATTAGCTGCAATCATCATTCGGTATCATCATTATCAGCATCTCAGTGATAAGACCACTGCTGAACAAGCAGGCTACCTTCTGGTGGCCTTAAGACGATTCACACACTTTCCCTGTATCACGGAGCGTAGTGCTCTAGCGGTGTGCGTGTTTTTGCGTAGTTTGTAAGTATTTCTCTTGTATACAAATCACGCGTGGTGCAACACACTGAAAACGCATTCACGCGCGGTGTAGATGTTCCTTCGCCACGCACCCCGCCGGGTAGTGCGGGGCAGTGTGTGGATCGCCTAATGCGACCGTTTGCGGTAAAACTGAACGAGTCCCCGGACTTGGAAAATTCTTTTTATAAAAATACATACTGCGTTTTTATTATTTTTTTAAGTACCTGCCTTATTGTAATAGTTGTACCCATTTACATAGTAATATTTGTACCTACTTATTTTAAGACGAGAGACATTTTGCAGCCTACTTTATTTTTTGTTCAAAGGAACTTGTACCTACTTACCTTGCGATACGCGCCTCTAGCTTCAACTGTCACTTTACAGCTGATTACATTCAAAATATGAGTTGGACCAGCCTTGTGACCAGCTACGTCGCCGTGGTCAAGTTCAACATTACAGAGCACACAAGTGCCGTCGACGATGCCATTCCATACATTTTCTTTGATAGAAGTATTGTGTTGTTGGAACACAATGTTACCGCGTACGCGATTCCAACGTCCTTCAGTTTTAACATCCAAATGAGTTTTCTCTTCAATATGCCGACCAACGTTAATAACAGTTTTAAATGTTACATTACAAAACTCGCAAAAATAAACACCTTTGATCTGAAAATGGAAAGAAACCATTTAAAAGAACACCGTGAAGCAAACCAGGCCTGTTTGCAATGGTTGTAGGTACAACATATTGGTGACAAACTGGTTCTCAGTCTATAAAATGTAGGTACTCTGTTGTCTTGTGGTAGGTAATATTTTGGCAGCGAAATGGTAAGTTTCCTGTTTTAACCCCAAATTTCAATGTGTTTTAAGGTGGTAACGGGTACTGACCGAGGTGCACAAGGGGTGTTGTGCACATTAATTACCTTTTTTTCTAAAGTCTTAAACACATGTAATGATGAAATAGACATTTCTGATATTTTAGTGGTCGTTACTGAAATAATTTAGCTTCCAAAATATACCTACAAATACGATTTGTGCACAGTACCGCTATGTCTATGTCAAGTAAAAATAAAGTATATCTAAAAACAGGTCTAGGTACGTATTACCTACAACGCAACGGTTCGCCTACTAATACTTACCTATAGAAGAAGAATTTGTATTAACGCGCTAATCTCCGGAACTACCACTAAGATTTGCATAATTCTTTTTGCGTTTGATAGCCTAATAGCCTAATTCTTGAGGAAGGTATCTTCTCGCGGCGCGGTTCCACCCTCATCTTTGCTTACTACTCTGCACCCGTCACCAGTAGCGTAATGTTACATTCTTCAACCTTCCAAGAACTGGGCTATCAAAAGCAAAAATAATTAATGAAACCCGCTGATAGTTCCAGAGATTAGCTCGTTCAAACAAACAATCTCTTTCGCTATAAATAATAGTATACATTACGCTACGAGCCACGGGAGAAGTGCAGCAACCGTACAATAACACGGGTAAACAAAACTAATTAAAAATGTTATGTACCTACCAGTAGCGGAGAGTCACTTTTCCGAAGAGGGAAGCCGGTGGGACTAAAATATTTTGAGTTTCGGAAGGCTAGTTAGTCTTTGAGTAGACACGCAAGCAGTGATAGGTATAAGAAGGTCAGGACATATATTAAAAGGGAAGCCGGCAGAAATGGTGTTATATGGACGCCTACCAAATGTTGACTGTTTTCAAAATAACAACATTACTTACAAAATACTTACGTACAGGGCAACAAAATTATATCACTAATAATATGTAACATTTGAGGATATTGCTCAGTAGGTAGGTACCACTTGGAAACATTGGTTGTCAGCCGAAAAGTAACTGGGGCGTAGATGTAATAAGGCAAGTCACTGTGTTGTTGCTTGTTTTTCTGATTGTCTAAACCATGCAACAAATTTTGATTCGATTTTACTAAGTATATCGGACAATTCGGAAGGTGTCTATATACGTTACTAGCTGTTGCCCGTAGCTCCGCCTGGCGTAAATGTCGGTTATATCTCTATTTACATTGACGATTTTCCATACAAACTTTCATCTCCTATTTCAACCCCTTTAAACAATTTTTTCGTAATAAAAGTTGTTCCCCGAGGTCTCATCTATCTCTGTACCAAATTTTATCAAAATCGGTTAAGTGGTTTAGGCGTGAAAGCGTAACAGACAGACAGAAGAAACATCCTGAGCACTTCGAACTCAAATCAGAAAAAATAAAAAGAAATGTAACCTCGAAATAAATACAAACTCTATCAACCTAAGTGTAATCTAGATATATATAAAATAAATTCTTATATCAATACCATTATAGTATATAATAAATTGCCAAATGTATTCAAGGACTTAACACTAACAATTTTTAAAATAGGTTATCGAAATGGCTGTTATAAAAGTGTTTTTATAGTTTACATGAATACATGACTTTTAAAGAGTGACGATATAATATGTAATTAAATTTATTAGAAATAATTATGACATGTAATTGAATTAATACTTACAATTATTTACTTACTTTTATACAGACATAGTAACTTTGTACATAATTTGTTGACTTTTTGCACACCATTGTGATGGTAGAATGTACTGGAATAATCTATATTATTGTCATCTGGCTTACACTACATTCTTGCAAATAAATATATTTCATTTCATTTCATTTCAGAGTTACTTTCGCATTTATAATATTAACGATGGATGTAGGTATAATTACAACATAGATTAGGTACTATGTTGAACACTCATGTGTAGCTACGTAGTTCAATCTCGATAAACAGTGGCTGTACAATATACGGCACACCAAGCTCTTTGTATTCAATTAAACATAATTTTGTTTATTCAAAGAACTGTGATAACAACAATGCTTTGTAGTAACGCTGATTTGCTTTCGAAGCAAAGTCAGCGGTGTATACATACTGCTACTTTTTGTTTTTTTTTGGATTGGAGTGGAGTGTCTGTTTGTAATATTGAAATAACCGTTTTTTACTATATATACGATACATACACCAAAATAAAACAAATTTCAATTTTTGTATGTCTGTCTGTTTGTTCCGGCTAATCTCTGAAATGGCTGGACCGATTTTGCTGGGACTTTTATTGGCAGGTAGCTGATGTAATAAGGAGTAACTTAGGCTACGTTTATTTTAGAAAAAATCTTTTATTTTAGAAAAATAAAGTAATGTTGATTGACTGTTAGGCGGAACGAGGTTCGCCGAGTCAGCTAGTTAATAAAATAAAAAGAATGAAAACCGTACCTTTTTGATTCGGTCATCTTTAAACTGCTCTAAATAACCGCATGTTTTCATGTTCTCTGCATGTTCCGGGTGCAGAATGTGCTCCACTACTTCATCTTCAGTGACCAGGTGTTTAGAACAGGCTAGGCAGTACCAGTCCACTTCACCCACACATATAGAATTCTTTGATGCTATCGTTGACATTCTTGAACAAAAGTACAAAGGTAAGTATGGTTATTCGCATTCTAGAACTTTCTTTTTCTTCCTTATTTAATTTTCTTCTTTTACATGGTCGGCAACGACTTGGTTGTGTTTAACGCAGCCATGTCCTTAAGTTACGGTTAAAAATAATATAGGTATTGTACTAAATGTACTATTATACTGCCATTATGCCGTGGCAGGATAAACCATTGCCCTGCTGCCCCTCGCAATCCATTGATAGGTGGCCACGCTGGCTCAATGCGGATTAGCGATTTAAGCCTTTTTTAAAAGTTCATGTTTCCTAATGGTGTTTTTCTTTAGTCAGTGATGTGCAAGATAAACTTAAAAAGTACATGAATTTGAAAAAAAAAACACATTAGTACGTTCCCAGATTTGAACCCATGACCACGTGCATACGAAGCGGGGGCCGTAGTCACTGGACAATCACGACTTGCACCACTATCATTGAGTAGGTAACCAAAACCAGACATACATGTAATAACAACAATAAATATAAAAAAGGCACCAGTAATGGACATTTTAAGCGCAAATTTGTAGTATTTTTACAATTTCATTAAGAATAGTGATTGTTTCAATTCAATACATAATGAAAATTTAAGATCCTGTGTGTCTTCTACATTTCTGCTGTATTTAATGTAAGACACTGCAACTAATGTGCTATCAAATAAAAAAAATATTTTTTGCACCAGTAATGGACAGAGCATAGGCCGTCATGGACACCCAATAATGGACAGACCCATTAATGGACATCCCAATAACTGACAATAATCTAGTCATGGACCACGTAGTATTGTCAAGCCTTTGATAAATCCCCAGCTGTGGATATATTAAACTAGAGGTCCGCCCTCGCTTCGGTTCTGTATCAAATGTTTCATTCGATCTCACTTACAACAAACTCCTACGGAAAATATCATAGCAATAGATTCGCATTACATCGATCAGATTTACAACGGCGCTAAAAATATTGAAATTTTGAAAATGACTGAAAATATTGATAAACATAAGTGCTAAAATATTCTTAATAAACTTCATTTATTGATTTCTAAAGGTGAAAGAATTTTTGAAATCGGTAACGTAGATTTTAGCTAAATCGCTGCAGACAAACATACAAAAAATCAAAACTTTTCTGTTTTAAATTTTTATTATACCTATATAATCGGAGCAATATTTTAAAAATAGGTATTAGTAGTACTTATAGGTACTTTTTAGAATTGCGTAAAAGCTGTATAAAACCTATTAATAAGCACGACTGTGATAAAACTTAAGTATAAGTTATATTTATTTGCAAATAATAGGTAGGTAAGTATTTTGGAAACTTGCGTGGCGTTATTTTCTTAGTAAAACCACTGTAATCATTATGATTACTTCCTTTTTATACAGTTTTATACAGTCAAAAGTGTGCTCTACTAATATTTTCAAAACATAGCTCCGATTAAATGATAGAAATTGAAAACCACGACATTATGAAACTTGTTCGTTTGCGTCGCAAATTAGTGTCATCAATTCATCATACTTTGTGGTTTTCAATTTCGGACATTGCCACTCTTGTGTGAACGCTTATAAATCATCATTAAATCAATAATAAAAATTAAACAGGAATAATAAAATAAATCCATACTTTAAACTATAGGTATTAATATTATACTTAGGTACTACCGTATATTTACTATATCCATACTAATATTCTAAATGCGAAAGTAACTGTCTGTCTGTTACGCTTTCAAGCCAATGCACCGATTTTGATAAAATTTGATATAGAGATAAAATAGATCTAGGGAAACAACATAGGTGAAATAGGGGATGAAAGTTTGTATGAAAAATGTGATATAACCAACATTCACGCGAGCGGAGATGCGGAGATGCGGGCTACAGATATTTAATATTCTATAAATTTGTCATCAATAGGTATTAAAAATTCTCTCAATGATTTATTTTTCTCTGAGGTCAAATAATTTCGTTTAGATGTCAACGCTTAACTTAAATTACATTAATATTAGATTGTTTGTCTAATTATTTATCTTTAAAACATTAAGATAGTAATTAATGAGACAATTAATATCAACACAAATCGAAGTTAAAATAAATACAATACGATATTAATTAATATAAATATCTATTTGGAGTAATGACAATTTATATAGAAATAATCGATTACACAAATCAATTTTAATTGTTATTTCACAAATATCCATTAAGGAACTTTAAACCTTTAGTGCACCAATAATAGACATTGCAAAGAAAACATGAAACATACTTTCTGGAGTAGGTAATATAGTGTGTTTTCATGTTAATTTCATGGTTAATACAAGCAACAAAAACATTCGGATTTAAGTAAAGCTATAATAAATGCAAAGGCAAATTCTACCTCTACTAGGTACACTAACAATTTCCTCAACAACAGCCGCGAAAACAATTTTCAATAACAGCAGAACTTTGTACCTCACACTATAAATTTAATACATAATGAATTAGAAGACTGGATTTAAATAAAACTTCAAACATTGATAGCTCGACGACTTTTCTCTAAGGTCGAATACTAGGTTGCATAAAAGAATATACCTACTTAATTTTCGTACTAGCTTATTGTGTTGTATAAGACAGTTTCCGTTGTGGAAAAACTATTCTTTATTAGCAACTGGTTGTGTACCAGAAGAAAATATTCTTTTATCGCAACTAGTTGCCAATAAAGAATGTAAATTTCTCCTTTGCAACCGGTTGCGAAACTTAGATGCGATGACGGCCGTAAGATTCTTAACATAATATATAAAACCTCATTCCTACTTTTATTCTACAAGATTTTTTTTGTCCTTTACAGGTTCCGTATATCTATTACTGGTGCACAGAGATTTAAATCGTAATTACCTTAGCAACCACACAGCGCTATTTATACCCAAAGTAAGCATAATAAATTATGTTTGCTTATGAATGTTCCAGAATGCTGGCTAACATACCTAGGCAGGTAGATACTACAAAACACTTTTACTGTAAACACAGGTAAGTACTTAGTACCTACCTACTTACAAAATTATTTGTTTCTATTTACCTAGGTACATAGAAACACCAAGATACCAATGCAAATAATCAAGTTTATGCTTATAAATATTTGCACTGAGTGGGAATCGAACCTGCGACACTTGACCACCGTATATTACCAGTCGATCGCTCTATCGTTCTATCGCTCCACCACTGTTTAACTCATTAAACAGGGCATAAAAAATTATTTCACAAAACCGTCATAGGGGCAGCAACCGTGCTGGGCTATGGTTTTTGGGGTGTGTCCACCAACTAAACTCCAAAGACTGCTTACCATCAAGCAAACTAGGGAGTCGTTTTGGTAGGGTAATACCTATATAAAAACAAAGGATAGTGAGTATTTTGAAGTAAAATATTAACAAGAACAAAATACTGTGGTAATAAAACAAGATTACGGAGGGCAAAACGTCTACCAGTAGGAATTAACACAATTTCATATTATGTACTTACTTGCCGGTCCAATATTCGTAAACTGAACAGCTGAACAATTCACTTATCTTTCGATCTTATAGACCACAAGAGGCCAACTTAATTAAAATCAATTCGCGATGAGTTTCAATCGGTCTGTATTAGTCCAAGGATGAACCTCAAGTGAAATTAAGTGAATAGAAAACGCTTGATTTAAAGAAAAGTAACGCCCCAACCATAGAGTAAAATGCACATACCATAGAGTAATTATTGTACAGTTGTTCACGCTTATTAAAATCTGATTTTATCTAGATCATGATTAATATAAGTATCGTTCAATCTGAGCCAGGATTCATGTGCATATACATAGAATTATTATTACAGAAATAAGCGAAGTACGTATATTACCATAATTTTCTTGTCTCGCTAAACATACAGTATGTACAATAAAAAATATTCTGTAAAAAGGCACATCACATATTATTATTATAAAACAATTACTACTGTTTTACAGACCCTAATCGCAAGTAAAATAAAATATATTCACTAATATAAAATTACATTAAATTACCTTTTTTATGACAATAAACGAATTTAATAGTAATTTATTTAAAAAGTATTGTGTAGCGATGTAGCGATGATGAAAATAATATGTGTTTTCACAACTACCAACACTCATTTACGTCAAATTTGTCAAAACATTGTCAAATGGTCAAATGTCATTTCATGACGTCTCGTGTGGCCTGCAGGATAGAGATGCAACATCGCTCATAAAAAACATCGATATTAGAACATCGATGTTTTAAAAAGTAAACGATCAATGTTAGAAACATTGAAGTTTATGAAAGATATATCGATGTTTTTTTTTACAGGAATAAGACATTAATTCATTTTTGAAGAATAATCATTAAGAATTTACTTTTAACAGATAACAAGTATGTATTTATTTTTTTAACACAATTTAAAAATAATAATTTTAACAACCTGGTGCCCAGTAAGCGATTTCTCTCCTGGGTGATTGCAGCTCCAGTTTTAAAGAATAACCGCTCAATGAGTACCGAAGTCGCCACGGAAGGCAAATAGGTCATAGCAAAAAATTATGAAGCCTAGGAAATAACCCCTTTATAATATCCCACATCGCCAATGCATTTCCCTAAAATGGAGTAACAGTAGATGACATGAACTTATGGCATACTGTTTCTGCTCTACTTTAAGTAATAAAAAATAGATAATAGTATTAAATATATCTTGAAACTACATAAATACAATAACTCAAAGCAATACCAACTAACTCAGACACATAACTATTTAAAAAATTAAAAGATTCATTTTCAATCTTCGAAAGTATGATCATGTGTCTACTTACCGTTCCCAGTTGTCGTGGTTACCTATTCGTCAGCGCCGAAGCTTGCGCGCTCTTACTACCCTTTTTTCCTGCCTTTTATCTCCCACTTTTCTTTCCTACCTGAAGCACTATTTTCAATAATTACTGGCAACCATGACAGTAACCTCCGCTCTTCCAATAATCTACTACTAATATGTCCTTCCCATAGCTCTAACTTCGTTTGCTCTTCCTTCCCTGTCCAATCTATTCTTCTTTGGAATGCACTCTCTCTCGAGATCAGGATGTCCATCAACCGTTTTGTTTAAGGTGAAAGTAAAAGAACTATTTAAAAAAATTGGCAGAATCATCTCGATAATCGAGTATAATAATATGTACCTACTCTTCTGTTTAGATATGTATTTATTTTATTATTATATAAGTATGTTTATTTATTTGTATACAAACTATTCCATGTATGTATGTTTAAATATTGGATAAAAATATATAATTAATATGTTTTATTAAAATTATCTATTTTTGATTAAAACTGTGTAACTTCTTGTGCACCTACTTTGTTTCTCTGCACCATCTCAAAAGCTAGACTGGTAGAGAATGCCTTTGGCATTAAGTCCGCCTATACACTGTACCTATATATGAAGTTTTTAAAATTAATAAATAACCTATGAAAAACGTTTACCTTTTTAAGCTCTCTATTTAAACTAAACCAATGAAATAGAGTGTAATAATTATGTTATTGAAATAATAGATACTTTAGAAATATATAGTTGAGTTATCTATCACAGTCAACAGCAACTTTACTTAATTTGCTTAATTGATTGTGACTTCTACGATATGGTAAACGTCGAACAACAAAAAAAAAACAATGTCCGTCAATGTGAGCGAGAGAATAGTGTGTTTAAACACTAAATTTAATAGAAAAATCTACGCATGTGATTAGAGAGATATATGTTTGTGTGTAGCTGACATCATTCATTAAACATCGTTCATCAAGAACGGTGTTATATCGATCTTTTAGGTTTTGATATCGATGTAAAATCATCGATAATTATGAACGATATATCGATGTTTGAAAAATATCGATGTATGTATCGTTTCAGTATATTAATAAAGTACTCTGTGGTTGTATCCTACCGCAGGCCTGCTGCACGTGTTTGAAAGAATTTGTAATTTTGTATTTTGTACAATCAACATTCAAATTAAATAACTTCAATTTGGAGTTTATTGGTTTCAAATATATCAAATTCCATACATTATGAGTTTAAAAAGTTTGAAGAAAATAGCTAAGAATCCTTCTTTAGCATACACAAGCAACCCAGACTACCGAAAGCCGCCTAAAATCGCAAATCCGGTAACTAACCTTTTATTTCGATTTCTAAATAAAATTTTATACAAAATAAATAATACGTACTGTTAATGATATCTGTAGGCCGTAAAGTGTAATTTTTTATACCGTTTTATTAATGGTGTAGATATAAAATGCAAGTGATACTTTGAAGTTTGTTTACTAGCGACAAGCCCCGACTTCGCACGAGGATATTAATTTAATTTTACGTCTTTCTTGGTTTTTTTCTAGTATATTATTCATATATTATTTATGGTGAAAATTAGGCGAGGCTTATGTCCAGTAGTGGACGTCTTTGATATGGTGATGATGATAATTATTTATGTAATCCTTCCTTTTTTTTAATAGTAATAGTATTCTGTATTGTAGATCATAGTTACCCACATAATACAGACATCATGGTTCACATCTTAAAGTTCAAATATATCCATAACAATAATATAGTTAAAATATAAGTTAAACCACTTAATTGTTTTACCGTTTTTGACTATTTGCATCTATACATATAATAAAATTGGAGTGTTTGTTTATAATATTGTAATAACCGTTTTTTACTACATGTATATGAATATATATACGGAACATACACCAAAATAACATTTTTTACAACTGTCTGTCTGTCTGTCTGTTTGTTCCGGCTAATCTTTAAAATGGCTTGACCGATTTTGACGGAACTTTTATTGGCAGGTAGCTGATGTAATAAGGAGTAACTTAGGCTACGTTTATTTTTGAAAAATAAAGTAATGTTGATCGACTGTTAGGCGGAACGAAGTTCGGCTGGTCAGCTAGTCTAAATAAAAATTCAATAAGACTCATTACAACCGGCACTGTACTGAGGTAACTTGCAAGCAAAAATAGACATTATTGTTTTGTAATAAGCAAATAAATGATTTGATTTGAACAACATTTACTCTAAGGAAGGTAAAGCAATTTTATTGTTGACTATATATACAAATGTAGACAATACTGAACACATTATTATTTAGATATAGAGTTATTGAACAGAGTTTTATCAGTTAGGTAATATTTTATTGTTAGCATTTATTTATTAACAAGTCTGGTGTTTTCTTTTGAAACATAGTAATTTTTTGTTTGTTAAAAACCGCTAATCTCTGGAACTACCAGTTTAATTTTAATATTTATATTTTATTATGATAGCTCTTGAGGAAGGTTATAGGCTATGTAACATCACAATACTGGCGACGGGAGCAGAGCAGTAAGCAGAGACGCGGGTCAAACTAGGCGAAGAAAAGAAACTAGAAGCTAGGCGTTGATTAAGCGCAAGGCTGTACAGAATATACTTTTATGCATTAGATGTCTTGCTAGCAACTATATGCAATTTATCCTTATGTCTAATATTATTTCTTTTGACAAAGTCATTTTAAAAATTACAAAATTAGAAGATTGGTGATTTCTGGTAACTGCGTTATCACAGGACACAGCTGCCTGCCTTGCATTAAGTGATCTTCCTCTACTTTAGTGATGGTTTGACTGTCATCATATAGTTTTTATATATTATGCCTGCTAAAGTCAATAACTCTATTCTATTCTAAACTAACTTCACACACAGCCATTAAGTCCAGGAATAGTGGAATATTCCAAAAGCCATTGTACTATACTGCTAGCTGCCACTATGGTGGCTTTTTGACATGCTTTTACTTAAAAGACCATAGACGAGAATATTGAATAGTGTAATAACATGTTATGTAATAATTTCAGTATCTACAATGCTTAGGCGCACCACATATCGATTCGTTCAACTATATGCTACAGGACGGCTTAAAAGCAGCAATTGCGGACCTTATACCTGCAGAATTTGAGTTACCAGAGGGTCAAAGAGTTAAAGTTACTATAGATGAAGCCGCTTTTGCTAAACCAAGTGTACCAATGGAAGCTATTGGTGTTAAAAACCAGACGGTTTTGCCAACAGAATGTAGGCAACGTGCTGCTACTTATAAAGGAGATTTTAAAATTAGAATGACTGTTGTTATTGATGAGAAAGCGGTGACTGTTGATCGGTCTCTAGGATCTCTGCCCGTGATGGTCAAGGTATGTGTATTGCATTGTTTATTGTAAATTTCTAAAGACTAAATTTCTAGTGTCTATGCTCAGTGTTCGTAAGGGTTCTTCACCGTTAAGCCTAGCTTACAGGAGTCACAGTAATGGGCATGTGAGTGGGATTGTTCCAGAAAAAAAAATTAAGTGTAGAAGTAGATAATTTAAAATATCACTATCATTGCGGTATAAGTAGAGCATGCAACTGTTGTTCAAAGGTTGTGTGTTCAGTTCAAGAAAAACTAGCATGTTTTGTCTGTAATGCTAATAATATACAACCAAGCTGTTGCCGATCATATAGGGAGAAGGAAGGAAAAAGTAAAAGACGGAGGGGGTATGTGGACCTCCAGCACTCTCACTCAGGGTAGTACTTCCCCGGTCGATCTGGCCCATTTATGGCCAGGAAGTACTACTGTGTAGACATGGCAAAGGAGTTAGGTTAGCAAGTTATTACGTTGTAAAAAAAAATTGTTTCACTGGGACAGGTTTTACTTTAACTTGCTATCACAAAACTAGTACATTAGATGTTGAATTACAAAGACACTACTCTACTATTATATAAAGCAGAAAAGTTTGTTTGTTTCTTTTGTTTAAATGCGCTAATCTTAAATTTAATTTTGGTAGTAACTGGTTCACGCTGGTTTCAGCATGAAAGAGCCGGATCGTCCGAGGAAGTACTACCCTCTCATAGAAGATCGACGTAAGAGTAGTAGTATCCGTACTACTGCGTTTCGTTCGGTGAGTGAGAGCGCCTGAGGACCAATTTCCCTAAGCCCTTTCCCAGCCGCCATAGTGGAGACCACGTGGAGTCACTTTGGTAGGCTAATATATAAAAAAAAAAGCTAGTTTATTGTAAAATGGCGTCCTGCCTATCTAACTCTTTTGATGTGATGAAAACTCCTGCCTTCTCTTTGATATGCGATAAGAGAACAAAGGTTTGGTATTATTGTATTATACTTTGATATATTTGTTTCAGTCTAAAGTGTGTCACTTAGCTGACCTGTCACCTGAAGAGTTAGTGGAACATAATGAACATGCTGACGAGTGGGGAGGCTATTTTATAGTAAAGGTAAGGATAGTCGGTTCTTACAAGGTCTGTTTGTTTGAAATCGCTAATCTCGGCAACTACTCATTAGAAGAATTTCTCATAGAAGTTTTAGGTCTATAATACACTAACCTATCACCTAAAGGAACCAAGTTTTTTTTTGTCTTTTTTTTCTTTTTTTTTATTTTTTTTTATTTTTTTTCTTGTCTTATCTTGCAATCAGTCTGTTGACTATGAGCAGATGGAATGTAGTATATGAACCAAGTAGCAATGATAATAGTGAACCAAATTGGGACACCGCAACTTGACGCTAAGCAAGGACAAATCATATTGTATAACTAGTATATGCTGTATCAAAAGTTGCAGGTTCACTTTTGTAGTTGCTGCTCGGCTCCTAAGCGTTAGGTTGATGTATTGTATATATATATATCTCGAAATACGCATCAACAGCACTGTTGAGCGGTTCTCGAGATTAGCGATTTTATAGACAGACATACCCTTTCTAGCAACTTCCTTTTATCGTAATGAAAAAAAAATCAAAATGTTTTTATTGACACCAAATAATACATAGTCACATCAGATAAATTGGACTCTTGACTTCCAAACTAAGTGAAGACTTGTAAAATGGAAGCCAAGGAGTTCCTTCTCGTATTACACAATTTCAAGTAGCTATGTTATAAGGGTATGATAAAAAAATGTATACTTTGTGTGTGCTGTAAAGTTTGGTAATATTTAGCCGACGATACCTTTATATCTCTGGAACTACTAGTCATATTTGAATAATTCTTTTTGCGTTTGATAGCCCAATTCTAGACACTATAGACTATGTAACATCACGCTATTGGCAACTGGAACAGAGCAGGAACCAACGATATAATTTGTCGCGGGTGAAACTGCGCTGTACACAGCTAAAATTGTATAATATGATGTAATAATGTAATTATTATTGTCTGCTTGTGACCACGGCCGGTGTAACCTGGTCGAAACGTCAAGCAAAATAAGGTATGTAAATACCTAATGCATGATCGCGTTAATTCCCGTATGATTATAAATTTATATCATGCAACGCGAAAGTTTAAAAGTAAATAATGTAATTAATTGTTTCAGGGTCATGAGCGTTTAGCGCGTATGCTGTTAGTGACTAGAAGAAACTACCCGGTAGCTATCAAACGATCTGGATGGAAGATGAGAGGAAATCTGTTCTCTGACTACGGTGTCGTGGTGCGATGTGTTACTTCAGATCAGACCAACACCGTATGTACTATAATCCCACCAATATTGCTACTACACACATACAACATACATACATTGGCACTATGCCAAAGTGCCATATATGTATGTGTGTGTGTGTGAGTTTGTTATCACTCAGCACCTAAACGGCTGAACCGATTTCGACGAAAATTGTTATGTACATAGATTCGGTGCTGGAGACATGGGATACTTTTAGCCCGAAAATCGGTCTGGTTTCTGAGTTACATAATTAAACACTTTACGTGGGAAGCCGCAGGGCGCAGCTAGTATCTTTGTAATCTTTTAGCAAACACAAAGACCATTTTCTATCAGTTCAAAAGGTCACAATTATAAGCACCCATAACCAACGGGTGTCTATTAAAAGATTAATTAATGTTAAAAAGAGATATGTTTGAATTAAATTTGGCGTCTGCTTACCCTATTTATGGGAGATAAGCGTGAAGTAATGTATGTAGTTTAAAAAACCCATTTTTTTATATTAGTTAACCAAAGTCCACTCTGCCTAATATTAAGCAGTCACTGGAATCCACTTATGGTGGCCAATCCATTTACTTCCTCCGTTCTATAGCTATATAATAATATAATAAAGCCCTTTTTATTTTCGTTTTCACCAGTTTTTTTTTATTACTAACTAATTTATGTAGATATTAAGCATTAACGGATTGCTTCAGGGTAAAGGCCTCCTCCATACTCTTCTATTTGTCCCGGTCTTTGGCAGCAGTTATCCACTCCTTACCAGCTATTTCCATGATATCATCTGTTCACCTTTTCTTAGGTTTTCGTGTTCCTGCGGGTCCTTTCCATGTTTTTGTCCTTAAAGTCCATCTCTTATCTCACTCGGTGAGTGAGAGCGCCGGCGCGGCGGCCCAATTTCTCCCCATTCCCAGCCGCCATAGTGGAGGCCACCATACCAGCAGTTTAAGAAGATGGTATGGTGGCCACCACTTCTAGATTCCACTGGCTGCTTACCATCAGGCGGGGTGAAGCCAATTTGGTAGGCTAATATAAAAAAATCTATGGCTTTAGTTCTTTTTCTTATTTCTGTGTATTTGATTTTATCTATTTTCTCAATTTTAAAATGCTTCTTTCTATTGCATGTTGGCATGTTGTTACTTTCTTCTTCATTATGTTTGTGTACACCCAAGCTTGACTGCCATATATTCAGTGCCGTAAATAGGGCGGTGCCACCGGTGCCCAGGCACAGGGCGTAGACTCTGGGGGGCGCAAGAATGGCCAGACCAGGCAGGACTATTAATTTTTCGGTTTGCTCCTGATAAGTTCCCGCTGCGCCCCTAGTACTCGATTCCAACACATACGTACCTACATACCAGTATCATCAAAAACGTCTATTAAATTAGACAAAACATCGCGCTCATTTTTTTGGCAGCGCACGAGCTAATTTGTGTTTAGTGTTTATCGGAGTTAAGCCGCCGGCCGGAGACTAAGCGGCGGGCGGCCGGCGGGTACGGGCGGGCGCTATAAAGAGTTTTTTAACAATGTCAGTGAATGTAGCTTCCTGCGAAAGATCATTCAGTAAGCTAAAATTAATGAAAAATTAAACACGATTGGCCAAGAAAGGTTGACGGGCTTAGCGATTTTGTCGATTGAACGCGACATAGGACGGTGTCTGTCGTATGAAAATGTTATCAACGATTTCGCAATGAAGAAAGCGCGAAAAGTAAATGTTTAAAAAAGTTTATGGCTTGCTTTAATAAATCTTTACTATCTGAACTCATTCATTTGTGGTCTCATTTATTTGTGTATTGTGTAGTTGTGAATAATCTTGCAAATATTTTCGAATAAACGTTTTTTCACCAATTCATACTTAAACGCAATTTATATTATGCTACCTTCCTTATTCAAAACTCTACCATACCAAGTACTTAAAATTAAATTAATTTACAGTTTACTGAAACTTTGCAGGGTGTTATTTTATTATAGAAGTATGAAAACCATAGTGGCCCAAAAATTAAATCTTAAGCACTAGTGAACTTGCGATTCAGTTTTAGTGAGTGAGACACAGTGGGTGGTATAATAGGCGAAGGGTCCACTTAACATCAGATGGCTCGTCTGCTTGTTTGCCCACGTCAGTTCTTTAAAAAAATAGATTTTTCTTCCAAAATATTAGATAATTGGTCCACCAACACCATGTTCCTTGAGCTTTATTTTATCACCCTGTATGAAATAAAGTAGGCCTATACATAGCATTGCTCTAGGGTACCTATAATATCTAAAAAAACAAGGGCGCAATTATAGAAGCTCGCACAGGGCGCAAAAAAGGCTATTTACGGCACTGCATATATTAGGCAAGCTATAGCTATCACCTACATAATATAGGTCATTATAGATGATAGTAACTGATAAATAAATATTTGTTTTAGAACAATGTCTTACATTTCTTAACGAATGGGACATGCAAACTTATGTTTTCACATAGAAAGATGATGTACTACGCGCCCTTACTTTTGATCATGAAGTGCCTCGTGGACTGGCCGGACCACTATATATACAGGTTGCTGTTACACGGGAAGAAGAATGACCTATATTATGTTAAGTAAGTATTATCTCTTATATATAAAACTCAATGTATGTTTGTTCTCTATGCACTCCGAAACCATGGTCCAGTTTGTGATGAAACTTTGCAAGGGTGTTCTGGGGATGCTCGATACGGTCCCTAGCCATAATGTTTTCTTTTTGCAATGGTGGTGCAGTTAGTAAATTATGAAAAGTATATGTACTAATAATAATAATATCACAACAACCACACAACGCCATCTAGACACAAAATAAGCATAATTTATAGCTTGTGGTATGACTAGTAGAATGCGGATTAACATACTTATATACTTTTTTTTGTCAATGCATACATATTATATTATTTGACTGGCCTGTTGGTCTAGTGGTTAGTGACCCTGACTGCTTAGCTGGAGGTTGTGGGTTCGATTCCCACCCAGGACAAACCTTTGTGTGATGAGCATGATTGTTTGTTCTGTGTCTGGGTGTAATTTATCTATAATATGTATGTATTTACAAAAAAAAATGTATATAAGTAGTTTATCAATTGTTTAGTACCCATAACACAAGCAAATATGATTGCTTAATTTGGGGCTAGATGGCGCTGTGTGAATGTGGTAGAATATTATATTATACATACCAACAACCAGACCAGGGGGCCTACTACCATCTCTTATAGCAGTATTATTTTAATGTCTGTTTTGTCTTTTTCTATTGTACCATTAAAAACAAGGATAGAGACAAAGTAAGGTTATAATATAGTATGCCTATACCAATTGACCCGTTTTTCTTAACAGTTGTATTCAGAATATGCTTCGTGAGCTTCACGAGGAGGGTCTTCATACATCCCAGGAGTGTCGTTCATACCTTGGACGTATGTTTAGACCCAAGCTGTTCGAGCTGCCTCCCTGGGTCTCAGACCTCCAAGCAGCTGACTTTCTAATTAACCGATGTGTACTGATCCATCTAAATAATCATAAGGACAAGTTCCATGCCTTGGTATTTATGGCGCAGAAGCTGTACGATCTTGTACAAAGTAAATGCAAGGTAAGTACATTTTCTTTTTAATTGAAAATAGTCATTAAAAAAATGTTTTAAGACAATTCTGACTGTACAGATTATTACAGAGAGGTCTTGTGTTTGATCCCCGGGGCGGGGAAAAAAGTGACATTGAGTTTTTTTTTATCAAGGATATCTCAGTATTAGCTCGGATCTTGGAATTGTACATGATATATTCAAAATGTAAAATTTTATTAATTTTTTTCAAATAAATATGGTGATGATGGTGAAACCTTAGTGGTAAAAGACCTCTTCCTACCCTTTTGGGGATAAAAGGCGTGAACCTGTATCTTACTATTTAAGATTAAACCCTGATCTTCCTTGTTAGGTGGAAGGAACTGATGCTGTAATGGTTCAGGAGTTATTAGTGGGCGGACACCTTTACCTCCAAGTGTTAAAGGAGCGGCTTCAACAGCTAATTGTCATTGTCAGAGCTCAGATTATGAGGAAAGCAAAATCAACCAAGAAACTTGCTATAGGACAGGTGAGAGTTCTTTTTTGGGGTTCCGTACTTCAAGAGGCGAAACGAAACCGCGTGTCAACACCATTTTCTCAGTAACGGTATCAAGCTGAATATTTATATTGTATACTCTTGTCAACAACTACTTGATGCTGTGAAAACATCAAACCGACCATAAACCGGAAGGAGCAGTGTGGACAGACCCCTCACAAGGTGGACCATAGACCTAAAGGGTGGCGGGCTAAAGTTGGGGGAGGCCTATGTCCAGCAGTGGACGTCTTTCGACTGATATATGATGAGGAGTAGACATGATAATGGTTTAGACGTAGAATGCCTAATTCTTATAATGGCCAATTCTCAAAATGCCTACTTCGCTAATTTCTACTCTTTCTTTTCTAATTTTCGCCACCAGTTGGCGCCACTTTCACTTTCACATTGGGCCAATCAGGGTTTACCTTTCTAAAAGCGTTTGACAGCTGCAACAAAAAAATTTAAACTAACACATATTTCGATTTAGACTAAAACTAATTAACATAAATTATTTCTGCGTCATATTTCGCTGCGTGGTGTTCTGTAGCCTTACACGAAAACGTCGGTATACAACACCTTTCGGTCAAAACTCTTGTTAAAAACAAGTTTCGAGATATTGCGTCGGCACCCGAACCACGAACGATTTAAAGTTCGTGTTGTGACGCGATTTCAAGCTCTCGAACCTTGAGAGTCCAATGAGAGTGTTTAGGAAAATTTTGCCACCAGATGGCGCCACTTCAGCTGTCACATTGGGCCAATCAGGGGTTAACTTTCAAAAAGCGCTTGACAGCTAGACGTGACGTTTCGGTGCTGCCACCTCGTTAGCGTCATTTTAGAAAACCCCAACGCACGTGAATTATCCATTTTGTAAATTAAACATTAAAATTTCCGAAATGAACACTGAAAAATATTTGTTCTGATAGCGCTGTCAAAATGGATGACCTTTTACCAAAGTGGGGCATCACTGGTAGCGAAAATTTTTCTAAACACCTTCATTGGTTTTGGTTCGCATGTACTGTACTATCTCTTCCTTCGTACTGTGGTGTAGCCGGGACAAGTACATTATATAAATAAAAATTTCTTAAGCTACTGTTTTTTATTTCCTCCGATAGCATGAGTTACAACAAATATTGCGGAGTTCTGGCAACTTAGAACAGAAAATGGAGACGTTCTTAGCGACTGGGAATGCACCTTCCAATAATGTCAACTTGGGACAATACAAGGGGCTCACGATTGTCGCTGAGAACATCAACAGGATGAGATATATGTCGCATTTCAAGTGAGTATTTTAATTTGATTTTTTTGTATGTTTGTTTTTTCCGATTTAACTCAAGATTTACGTAACCGATTTAAAAAATTGTTACACATTTAAAAAGCTACAAATAGGACTGGTAACTGGCTATATTTTATTATGTTTAACATATTTTTCAGTAATTTTCAATATTTTAAATCTAAATGATACAATACGTCACTATTGCTATGATATTTTCCTTAGGCGTTTGTTGTAAGACTGATTGAAAGTTTTGATACTGAAGCGAAGTGAGAGCTTTACAGTAATATAGCTTATTAGACGTCCTATAATTTATAATACTGTAAAGTTTTATTAAATATCTCTTCGAACACGGTTGACGTCGGTGACCGCCACACGTCAGTCCATATAGAATATACGAAAACTACAGGTAATGTGTCGGTGGCGGCGTTTCCTTGTCCTTGTCCTTGAGTAAAAGCGTCTACAGATTGCTGTTCAATTTGTTGTTCATACTTGTCATTAATTGATTATCCTATACAATTTTTATAAACACTAAGCATCCACATCAGTTGCAATTACCTGAAAATCAGTTACATCCCTCTGAAAGTAATCCTGGCGGCGCCCATGCACTCATCAATAAATCATCAATAAAATAGTTTGAAATTATCTAGTTTTTAGTTAGCTTGTCAGTATGACCTAATACCTCATACAACGGTAGTAGATCCACGCTGGTTTCAGCATGAATGGGTCGGATCGTCTGGGGAAGTACTACCCTCTCATAGAAGATCGACGTAAGAGTAGTAGTATCTGTACTACTGCGTTTCGTTCGGTGAGTGAGAGCGCCAGAGGCCCAATTTCCCCCCTTTCCTCTTTCCCCACCTCCCTCATTCCCTTCCCCTAACCCCATTCTCAGCCGCCATAATGGAGGCCACCATACCATCAGTTTAAGACGATGGCTTATGGTGTGGTGGCCGCCACTTCTGGAGTCCACTGACTGCTTACCATCAGGCGGGGTGGAGTCACTTTGGTAGGCTAATATAAAAAAAAAACAATCTAAGGGCCATAGCAACCATTCTACTTTTAGCAATGGTGCTCTGCGATTTTGCGACTGTATCGATGCTGAGTTGCGTGTTGGCAAATCAGCTTTCTATAGCAGTATTAGAATCCCGCGTGTTTGAAATTCTATCGATGCTACCTCGTGATGTCGTACTTACCTCATTCGAACGCGTTAAAGCCCTTTGCTATCCGTTGGGTATTGTATTGTATTTTAGTCCCTAGCTTATGCTCACAGATATTCGAACCACTAAATCGTTGAATGTAGTTATTGACATCCGAAAATAATCAAATAATTTTATCAATGTTTTATTTAGTTCCAAAAAAATCGCAAAATATTTTTTAGGATTAGGTACACCCGATATTTTTTTTATTAGCTACATTTATGCGTTTTCTTCTCATATAAAAACAAGAACTTTGTCGGCGTCCTTTCTGCAATCTTCGCGTAGAGTGTTAAAAATTGTCACCAGCTTCGATTGTGGCCGTCAACCGATTAGCGTGAACAGAGGCACCAACACCCGATTAAAAACCGGCGTCGCCAGCCGATTAGTGGGATCGCGCTGTTATCGAAATCGCGCGTATTATCGAATGTTACGATGCTGTAGGTATTGGCTGGTGAAAAGGTGAAGCGAGGGGTATTGCGGGACACATGTGGTAACGATGCGATCGGCATCTCTATGTGTACAGTATATAGCGTTCAGCTGCTTTGTCGAACTATCGAATTTTTTTTGCCGCGTTTGACGAACTTTTGAAAAAAAAACAACTAAATCGCCGATGCTTAAACGTAACTTCTCAGTCATGGCCCTAAATTAATCACAGATAATTTTTTTTTTTTTTTTTTACGTGGGAAATGCATTACGCATACGCACCCGCCCGGGCAAGGCGGGGGTTATCTCGGACTCTCCGACCGCACTCAAAGCGCGGCCAGCATACCGACTAAAACCCACGGTGTTCCTCCAGACGGCCAGAGTGTCGGGGTCACGGGAGTCGCTTGCGCATTCATCCGCGACCCCGACGGGCCATGGCCCGCTCACCGCGAGCGGGCCCCGTCCGATTTAGGGGCCTAGCCCCCCCTCCTTCGAGAGGCGCGTGCGGAACACGCGCACTGCCGTCTCGGGCCCGTGCTGTTCGGGCGGCGACTGCCCGATCGCCGCCCGCAGGCCAACTCGGCCGCAGAGGATAGGGAGAACGGCGCATCGCAATACCGACACTCCTCTTCCCCTGCGGCCCCACCGCGTCCGCAATCTGGCGGTTGCGGCCCCGCCGAGGCCGCGGAAGGTAGGGAGAGCGGCGCACCGTTATACCGGCACTCCTCTCCCGCCGCGGCCCCGCCACTCCTCAGCCGCAGTGTCGCCGAAGCAACACTGCAGCCCGACCCAGTTGCGGTGCCGCCCAACAGCACCGCAACCCACCAGAGCCGCTCCATCGTGGGCTTAATCACAGATAATCCCCTAACTCTGTAAATAGGGCAACATACACTCACAACTTATACCGGCATTTGATAGTAGTTAATGTTATTGAGTTATAAAATGTGCAATTCAGTGCATTTGAAAATCGGATCCTGAAATAGCCATTCACAGCGCAGCTTTTACGTTCCGCGCATACCGCTCCTGCTTCGTATTTTTGTGAGTTCGGAAATGAAATGTTAATACGGTATCTATTATGGGGTAATCTATAAAATGAATATATGAGATGGAGTTATTGAGACGCGCGGTTGTCAGGTCTATCCACCGCGGCTCGTTCTTCATGGAGATGCGCACGACGGAGGCGCGCCAGCTGCTGCCCGACGCGTGGGGGTTCGTGTGTCCCGTGCACACGCCCGACGGGGCGCCCTGTGGTCTACTCAACCATCTCACCTGCAGCGCACAGGTACGCACCTACACACACACTACACACTTTACAGGATTCTTTATCAAGACGAACCCATGGATGGAGGTCTTAGACTTCGTTTACACCTAACCCGCCATCGGCCGAAGTCTGTTCGGACGACGACGACGCCCGAGCGCGGCCCTAAAACGAGTGGCGTGCACAAAAACACGACCTTCATCGTCCGATGACGGTCGTTTTTGTGTACACGCTCTCAAAGACTTCAATGTTCGAATAAATCGTCCGAATTCGGCCGTCGTAGCCCGGCTCAAAGACTCTCAAAGACTTCGGCCAATGACGGTTTTGGTGTACGCCTAGCGTTAAGGTTTGACTGCACCGTTGGTCTAGTGGTTAGTGTAACTGACTGCGACGCCGGGTGTCGTGGGTTCGATTCCCGCGGAAGGCAAATATTTGTGTGATGAACATTTGTATTTGTCTTTAGTCTGGGTGTTTTCTATGTATTATAAGTATGTATTTACAAAAAAAAAAAATTATGTATATGTATTATATTTCAGTTATCTAGTACCCATAACACAAGCTCTGCTTAGCTTGGGACTAGACGACAGTGTGTGATAGTGTCCACATATTATAAAAAAAAAAAAAAAAAAAAAAAAAAGGTCACACAGACTGCGGACGAAACAGCTTACTGACCTGAAGTAGCCATAATTCACTAGCTAAATTATTTGCCGTCACGCTGCGCCGTAGGCGTCAAGTTTTCCATACTATTTCTTATGTCCCATTCATACAAACCCTCGTTTACCTACCTAAAGTTATCCCCCGTAAAAAAATACAGCACACAAAAGCAAATTTTCATTAATAACTTTCCCCTGTCCTTCCTTCCTCCCTTCTTACCCACTCCTCCCTTTTCGCGTCACCCCTTTCTCCCCTTCTCCCCTCCACCTCCTTCAGCACCCCTTGCCCCCTCCAATTCGCCCTCCCTTCCCATCCCGTCCTTCTATTCCCTCCATTCACTCCCTTCCCGTCCCTTTCCCTCCTTTCCATTCTCTCTATTTTTCGTCCCTTCCCCTCCTTTTCTCTCCATTCTCTCTCTTTCTCGTCCCTTCCCTTCCTTTTCTCTCCATTCTCTCTCTTTCCCGTCCCTTCCTCTCCTTTTCTCTCCATTCTCTCTCTTTCCCGTTCCTTCTCCTCCTTTTCTCTCCATTCTCTCTTTCCCGTCCCTTCCCCTCCTTTTCTCTCCATTCTCTCTTTCCCGTCCCTTCCCCTCCTTTTCTCTCCATTCTCTCTCTTTCCCGTCCCTTACCCTCGTTTTCTCTCCATTCTCTCTCTTTCCCGTCCCTTCCCCTCCTTTTCTCTCCATTCTCTCTCTTTCCCGTCCCTTTCCCTCCTTTCCCCGTCAAATTTCAAAACTGTAAGTTTAAAAATTAAAAAGTTTCATATAATCGTTTTCATCGATTTTCACACAGTTAGGAGTTGAATTTTAAAAAACCCTTTTTTAGTACACCTCTAGACATTAAGACAAATTCAGTCAGTCAAGAGAAAGTCTTTTAAAATAAGTATGGATTGTCCTCTTCCTACTACAATATCAAGCTTCGAAGTACATATTATTATTAAGCTATCAAAAAGTAAATGTAATGTAACAATGTAATATAGATTTTTGTTAAATATTTTTCACATTTGCAAATTATTCAAGAACCAAAGCTTGTTAGAAGGAGAATTATAAAATTTTGACATAAAACATGATATTCGTTCCATTCCCTTTTTCTCACCTGCCTCAATCCTTTCATCTACCCCACTACCTTCAAATGTCAGGGACTCTTGAGTCGTCCATGAGCGACAGTTACCACTTACCACCAAGTTTGCTCATCTGCCACTGTCAGCAATAAAAAAAGAAGTAAAAATCATATTTTTTATTTAAAATATACTTACTTACTTTGATTTAAATTATCCCGAAACTCATCGAAATTTTGATCCTGGTTGAAAAGACACGTTTATATTAAATCATTTTTTATTGAACAATTTCACTATTTTATTCTATTTTAATTTTTATTCATTCTTAGGTAACACAACACCCCGATTCGAAGCAGGTAGCCAACTTGCCTCAAGTACTCGAACGATGCGGTTAGTATTCATTATTTATTTAATTTTAGCTGTTGCCTGCATCTCCGCCCGCGTGAATGTCGGTTATATCTTTGTTTTTACATTGACGATTTTGCATACAAACTTTCATCCCCTATTTCAACCCCTTTAAGCCATTTTCTTGCGATAAAAGATGGCCTATGTTGTTCCCCGAGGTCTAATCTATCTCTATACCAATCTTCATCAAAATCAGTTTGGTGGTTTAGACGTGAAAGCGTAACAGACAGACAAACAGAGTTATTATTAGTATGGATAATCCCTACATCTTACTAGCGAAGTATATCATCATATCAGCCGAAAAACGACCAGTACTGGACATGGGCTTCCCCCAAAGTTCACTACCCCTGGCTGGTCGTGAGTCGCCCTCATCCATCGGTCGCCACGCTTATAAGGTCGTCGGTCCACCTTGTGAGGAGTCTGCCTACGCTGCCTCTTCCGGTTCGTGGTCGCCACTATAGAACCTTTCTGCCCCAACGGCCATCAGTTCTACGAGCTGTATACCTTTGCCGCTGTCATAAAGCGGCTATACCACCCACTGTTTCTTCTTCTGATTTCTTTCTTACAATCTATGAGACCATTTTAGACCAAAAAAGCGCTCCTAATAAATCGTTTCTAACACAGGTATGGAGCCAATAAGCTCAATAGCGCAGACTCCTATATCCCATGACGTATACAAGTACCCGGTGTTAGTCGACGGCCGTCTAGTGGGTTACTTCGCCGAAGATACAGTGGTCAAGTCCACTGCCTACCTCCGCACGCTCAAGATTAAAGGTGAAGATATACCCATCACTACTGAGATCGTCGTAGTGCCTAAAAAGCAGGTGAGCTTGTAACAGATATAAAATAGATTCCGCGTACAGGCAATACACGCACAACACATACTGGCATTTGCTAGCATAAGAACTCGTTACGAGCACGACGATTGGTGAATTTCTGTTTATCGCGTCTTGACTTTGTAATAGCCAATCACAGTGTAGCTCTTTCTTTTCTCTTTTATAAAATAATTGTCACTTTATACAGAGTGTATACGACGGTTTGATATTAAATGAAAGGCAGCTGTTACTAGTCCGTATAATGATTTCAAATTAATCACAAAAATGATTTGACGAAAAACAAAAATTTTAAATTTTCTAATAATAATTTTAGTAGTAACAAAGTAATACACCGTTTATTATGACAAGTTCACTGACCTGTAATGAGCGGCAACGTTTATCCTTCGACGTGGATTATGACTAAGTCAGTGACCGTTTGACGTACCTTTTTTTTTTTTTTTCTCTTTATTTAAGGACTTTTGTTAAAAAACATGTCAGTCCTATAGTATCAAAAACATAACTATCTTCAAAATATAACTATAATTCTAATAAAAATAAACATAGAAGATTTTATAAAATAGTATATGAAACGTAGTTCACACGACCATTTCATAAACTCTTCTTGCTGCGTCAGAACTAGGTTCAGCTAATATACTATTAACTGATCCCAAGTTCGCCTTAACAATATTAAAATCCAAAAACAGTTTATCTCTGGCTCTGCGATTCCGGTCACACTCTAACAAGAGATGATGGACATCGTCGATTGTACCACAAGTTAAACAATTGGGCGAGTCAAACTTCTTCATCATATGTCCAAACTTTCTTGATAGAATATGACCGGAACGCAACCTCAACGCTGTGACAACAATACTCCTGTTTAGTTTAGACTCAGTAAACCAAGGACATCGAGGAGGTTGATTTTGTAAAACTTTATACCAAATACCTTTCTCTTTTGATTTTTTATCGAAATATTCTTTCCAAATGTTATAACAATAATTTTTGTATACGTTTAAAATTTCCGAATAATGTGGTAAAATTTGAATTAAAACACCCTGTCTAGACCCTAACTTTGCTAATTTGTCAGCTTCCTCGTTGCCCCTTAATCCAACATGCGAAGGAACCCATTGTAATTTCAGAGAAATGTTTTTCTGAACTAAATTATTAATTTTTTCTAACACTTCACAAGCTATGGGTAAACCTCTTTGTAGTGTTGAACATTTAACTAAGTGAAGTAAGGCACTTTTACAGTCAGTAAAAATGACAACTTTTGGTGATAAAATTTGTTCAATATATGATAATGCCTCTGAAATTGCAATGAGTTCCAACGACATAACACACACAGAGTTATTAATTTTAAAACATCTTTTAACTTTTCTATTGGGATCATAGAAAGCAGCACCTAAACTGTCCTTATCTTTGGAACCGTCTGTATACAACTTATGCCAATCGTTATATTTGTTATCTAATTCTCTAAGTATATCATACTTTAAAATATTTACATTATATGTTCGTTTAGCATGAACAACCGAGCTTAAAGAACATATACACATATTACTAACATCTATATAACTAATCCAAACATCTAATTTAAATATTTCTAAAGGATAGGACGATCTAATGATGCATTCATCTTGGATTTTTTTATAATATGAGACTAACAAAGGTTTCTTAATTTTTTCCCAATATTTATTAAATGTTAAACTATGAAGCCTACCTTATAAAGTAATAGTTTCGTTATTTGCCCAGGATTTGCTTTTTAAACAATATCTAAAAGCCAGATACTTCCTTCTGACTTCTAGTGGAGGAATACAAAGTTCACATTCCATGACATGGATTGGAGTACTTTTAATAAAGCCGCCTATGATTCTCAGAGCTTGATTTTGCACTTTTTCTAACTTATATAAATTACATTTAGCACTATTATCATATAGAAAACTTCCGAAATC
Source organism: Parascotia fuliginaria (assembly GCA_963082885.1). Classification (NCBI taxonomy): domain Eukaryota; kingdom Metazoa; phylum Arthropoda; class Insecta; order Lepidoptera; family Erebidae; genus Parascotia; species Parascotia fuliginaria. The sequence goes on along the minus strand of OY720194.1, from coordinate 9,930,039 downwards.
AAGCTTAGACCTTATTACAGATAAATATAGTTTTCTTAGATGTTTTTGATGAATACCCCAAGATCCGCCGGCTAAAACTTTAAAAAGATTTAAATATTTGACTGTTTTTCCTATAATTTCGTTTAAATGTTTGCGCCAAGACAAAGATTGGTCTAACCAAACACCCAAATATTTAACAGAATGGGAAGAAGTCATGAAATGATTACCTATCATAAGTTTAATACTTTGTTTTTTGCGTCCTCTATTGAAAATACACATTTTGGATTTATCTGCTGACAAAGATAACCCTAAATCAGCCAAGACTTCAGTCATAACGTTTAGGGCGCATTGTAAATTATATTCACAATATTGTAAACTAATATTATTTATGTACAATACAAAGTCATCAGCATATTGAGCTACATACACGTTTTGTATCATTTGAACAATTTTACTGGTGACTATATTAAAAAATAACGGAGATATTGGATCACCTTGAGCCAATCCCTTACTAGTATATCTCATAGTACAAACACTTTGAACACTACCCTCTGTTCTAATTGACAACCTTCGTTCACTAAGATATAACCCAAAATATTGACAAATACTCTTTCCGACGTTTAGTTCGTCTAATATTTTACAAGTCTGAAACACGGAAACATTATTGTACGCATTTTCAATATCTAAAAAGCATGCTACAGTTGTTAAATTATTTGAAAAACCAATTTGTATGCTGGTGACTAAACGCACTAGGCAGTCCAAACACGATTGTCCTTTTCTAAAGCCAGTTGTGAATGTGGATAATATCTTATTATGCTCTACAAACCATTCAATACGTTTAGCCAATAAATTATGAAAAGTTTTACAAATACATGAAATAAGTTTGACGTACTTACAGAGTGTTTAGAATTAAAGAAATTAAAAAAGTAGTCCTCTGTCTGAACTATTGAAGATATTTAGTTGTTTTTTTTTGTCTTGCTTTATAATGTCACATACTATACGTAATTGCCAGTGGCGTGCACTCCATATAGGCAGAAAGGCACTGCCTACCTTAATAACTGCTTAAAATCACAATTTTAGCAACATAATTAAATAATGCCTACCCTGTTATAATCTATCATGCCTACCCTGTCAAAAATCTCTGTGCACGCCACTGGTAATTGCATATATCATACCTTAGTATACACTCTGTTAGTGTATTGCCTGCGTCACTTTGCATGCTACTTGAAAAAGTAATATATAAAAAAAAATTAACTTTACTGCTCAACTTTTGTGCTCAACGTGAATTAGGCTAGGTGCTCAACGCGCAGGTGCTCTTCGGATGGTGCTCTGGCTCTGGGTGCTCTAGATAGTGCTGTTGTTGTTGTTATTATTATCATGTTGTATATATAGATATGTGCTCAATACCCGGGCGTGTTCCTGATGACGAGTGAGGCGCGCATGATGCGGCCCGTCATCAACCTGTCTACGGGACAGTTGGAGCTCATAGGCACCATGGAACAACTCTATCTCGACATAGCTGTCACACATAATGAGATATATAAAGGTATGTTTTAAATAATCTATAGTATTTTATAAAACGGAAGAGTTTGTATGTTTGGACGCGCTAATCTCTGCAACTACCAGTCTGATTTGAATAATTCTTTTTGCGTCTGATAGTCCAGTTTTTGAGGGAGGTTATAGGCTATGTAACGTCACGCTACTGGCGACGGGAGTAAAGCAGTAACTAAAGATGCGGGTGAAATCGCGCTACGGGAAAGTAGCCTAAACTAATAATAAAATAAGAAAAAAATTGATTTTTGTTTGTTTGTTTTCAACGATTTAATTAAAAATCTAGATTACCGATTTCAAAAATTCTTTCACCTTTAGAAATCAATAAATTAGCGGGTAACATAGGTTATAATTATTTTATTATGTTTAACATATTATTTTCAGAATTTCAATATTTTAAGCGCCTTCGTATATCTAAGTAGCACTGTTGGTCTAGTGGTTAATGTAACTGACTGCGACTCCGGGTGTCGTAGGTTCGATTCCTGCGGAAGGCAAATATTTATGTGATGAACATTTGTATTTGTCTGAGGTCTGGGTGTTGCCTATGTATTCTAAATATGTATTTACAAAAAAAAAGTATGTTTAAGTATTATATTTCAGTTATCTAGTACCCATAACACAAGCTCTGCTTAGCTTGGGACTAGATGACGGTGTGTGATAGTGTCCACATATTATTATTATTAAATGATGCAAATAAGACACTATTGCTATAATATTTTCTGTAGGAGTTTGTTGTAAGGTCGAATAAAACATTTACATAAAATTGAAATATTGTTGTAGGTAAAACGACGCATATGGAACTATCACAGACAGCGTTTATGAGCAACCTGGCACAGCTAGTACCTATGCCTGACTGTAACCAGTCACCGCGGTAAGTTTCTATCATTCTTCCAACTTTTTCTCGAAGCCTTTTCTTATTCCGTGTTCCTTCCTCATCCCTTTTCCCTACATGTCCAGCGAGGGGACAATTGGATCTCATACTTATTTATCTTTACAGTAACATGTACCAATGTCAGATGGGTAAGCAGACAATGGGTACTCCCATTCACACGTGGCTTACGAATGCTGAGACCAAATTGTATAGACTTCAAAGCCCTGCCACCCCACTGTTCAGGCCTACGCATTACGACAATATAGGGCTTGATGACTACCCTATGGGCACTAATGCTATAGTCGCTGTTATATCTTACACGGTAAATATTTTTTTATTGTTTTAGTGTGTTAGACAGATGAACAACAAAGTGGTCTTATAAGAGTTCCGTTTTGACCCTTAAAAGATCACTTTGTTGTAAGTCTGTCTGTCAACACCTTTTTCTCAGTAACTCGTGGTATTAAGCTGAAATTTACACTGAAAATTACATTGAATTACTTTTGTAACCTCTTGAAGCTGTGATAAAGGAAAGTCATGTTATTTATATTGACTACTACTATTGCAACTCGCACTTACCGGTTTACTTATTCATAATAAAGTCGCTGGTAAGTGTCCGTCTATATAAAATCACTAATCTCAATAACCGCTTATTGGATTTGAATATAGTTTCCATTGTTAATGGAACGAACGACCAGCTGCGGTGTTTCCCGAGCGCTATGACATGTCCTTCTTCAAACGAGGTTTAAAGAGAGCATTAATATCACGGTAGGCAGCGGCTTCGCAGAGCCCCTGGCATTGCAGAAGTCTATGAGCGACAGTTTCCACTTACCATCAGGTGGGCTGTTGGCTCGTCTGCCACTGTAGGCAATAAAAAAAAATAAAAAAAATAAAAATAAAAAAAACCGCTTATTGGATTTGGATATAGTTTCCACTGTTAATGTAAAATGTACTTTTTTTTTTCTTTTTTAAATTAGCCTACCAACGTGACTCCATTCTTCCTGATGGTAAGCAGTCAGTGGGCTCCAGTAGTGGACACCATTTTAAAAGCCATGGTGGCCTCCACATGGCCTCTTATGAAATGCTTTGATCAGGAATATGATATGAACAGCTTACCATCAGGCAGAATGGAGTCACTTTGGTAATATAATGTATATATAAAAACCGGCCAAGTGCGAGTCGGACTTGCGCACGAAGGGTTCCGTACGTACGTCATGTATGTTGTATAGTTTAGCCCTTTAAATATTTTTTTATTCTATTTTTTAGTATTTGTTGCTATAGCGGCAACAGAAATACATTATCTGTGAAAATTTCAACTGTTAAACTATCACGGTTCATGAGATAAAGTCTGGTGACAGACAGACAGCGGAGTCTTAGTAATAGGGTTTTTTTACCTTTAAAATATATGTTATGTGGTATTTAATATAGTTAATATACAGGGTTACGATATGGAAGATGCAATGATAATAAACAAATCGGCGTATGAGCGTGGGTTTGGTGCCGGTTCTGTGTACAAAGCTGACTTTATAGAGCTAAACCATACGGCGTCGTACTTCTGTAGGGACAATAGCAAGCAAGAATTAGTGCAGTATATAGATGAAGATGGGTTACCGGCGGTAGGAGCGAGGATCAAACCTGAAGACCCGTTTTATTGGTGAGTGATTATTTAATTAATGACTAACATGTCCCATCAAATCATAATGTAATTGACATTTTCAAATCCAATATTATAAATGCGAAAGTTTAAGTGTGTTTGTTACCACTCAGCGCCTAAACGACTAAACGGATTTCGATGAAAATTGATTGGGTGCCAGAGACGGACATAGGCTTATCGGTCTGGTTTCCCAGAGATACAACAAACCATATTTACGCTCGGGCAAACCCGTAGGACGTAGCTAGTAGGCTATAATTTTTATTAAATACGAGCATTTTTAAGAATACGTTTAGATATAAAAAATAGAGTTCATCAGTATACAGGAAGTCATTGGCAGAAACATTCATGATATATATTTAAGTTTTTTTATTACAAATAATAAAAAAGTTTTATTTTAACATGTTTTATACATCATTGGTATTTCATTATATAAATTAATGCTTTTAAACAAGTAAAAACTAAAAAATAAATCTAAAATCAGCTAGCATTGTTAGCATTTCCCCATTTCACTCTATATATTTGAAATAACTATTTTAGTTATTACGATGGTGAGAAGAGTAGTTTTGTGGTGTGTCGCTACCACGGCAAGGAGGAGGTATTTGTGGACAGTGTCAGGTTGTGTGGCGATTTCAGTTCCCGGCCGTTGAAGAAAGCTTGTGTTATGTTAAGACTGCAGGTAAAAAACCCACAAATTATTTAATAATTAATTTATGCTAATAAATAAGACGGAAGAGTTTGAACGCGCATTTGAATAATTCTTTTTGCGTATGATAGACTAGTTCTTGAGGAAGGTTATAGGCTTTGTAACATCACGCTACTGGCGACGGGAGCAGAGAAGCAAAGACGCGCGTGTAACCGCGCCGCGGCAAGCTAGTTAATATTATAAATGTGAAAGTGTGTGTGTTGTGTGTGTTTGTTACAACTCAGCGCCGAAACGGCTGAACCGATTTCAATGAAAATTGGTATGTACATACATAGGATACTTTTTATTCCGAAAATCATTTGGTTTTCGAGTTACATTAACTAAACCATTTTCTGCGCGGGCGAAGCCGCAAGCGCAGCTAGTATTATTATAAATGCGAAACTTTGTATGGAAGTTTGTTACTCTTTCACACAAAAACTACTGAATGACTTTTAATAAAACTGTAGAGTAATATAATAGCTTACATCAAAATTAGATTTGTAAAAGAATTTGTGTAAGATTTTTATTAATATATTTCCTTTTTTTTGTCTACAGCGAAACCCAACGGTAGGTGACAAGTTCGCTTCCCGTGCAGGACAAAAGGGTATCTGTTCCCAAAAGTGGGCGGCCGAAGACTTGCCCTTTACAGAATCAGGGTTGGTTCCCGACGTGTTGTTTAATCCTCACGGTTTTCCTTCTAGAATGACCATAGCTATGATGATTGAATGTATGGCAGGAAAGGCTGCTAGTATACACGGACACGTAAGTTAAATCAAAATTGAAACATGTTTGTATGTGCAGTAAACCTTAAGAGGGTTTACGCGTCATGAGTGACAACGTCGCAATTTAGTTTTATATTTCGTGGTTTTCAATTTTTACCATTTTATCAGAGCTATATTTTAAAAATATGTTGTGATAACATGCTAGGATTAGGTGAAAGCTGTATAAAAAGTAAGTAACCATAATGCTTACAGTTATTTTACTACGAAAATAACGCAATTTAAGTTTTAAATGAATTTTGTTTTTATTGCCTACAGTGGCAGACGAGCCAACAGCCCACCTGATGGTAAGTGGAAACTGTCGCTCATAGACTTCTGCAATGCCAGGGGCTCTGCGAAGCCGCTGCCTACCGTGATATTAATGCTCTCTTTAAACCTCGTTTGAAGAAGGACATGTCATAGCGCTCGGGAAACACCGCAGCTGGTAGTTCGTTCCAGAGCCTGCACGTACGTGGCAGAAATGAACGCTGAAAACGAACCGTGCTAGACGAGATCGTGTCCAGGTAGTATGGATGAACTTTGCTGCGATGTCGAGTGGTGCGATGGTAGAAAGGAGACGATGGCACCAAGTCAAACAGTTCCTCAGAGCACTCCCCGTTGAACATACGATAGAGCACGCATAGAGAGCCAAGTCCCTCCGCTGCTCCAGTGACTCCAATTTGCTCGCCGTTGGAGGGAGTCAAGTGGAGTCGAGCTAGTATTTGGAATTGATAATTTGAATTATTTTCATATAAATAGAACTGTAAACGCAATGATTTCTTACTCTTTATACAGCTTTCACCTAATTCCAGCATTTGTACAGAACACATTTTAAAAATATAGCTCCGATTAAATGATACAAATTGAAAACCACGAAATATGTCATTATATTGCGACGTTAGCACTCATGACGCGTAAACGCACTTAACAAAAAAAATCTGCTAAAACTATGCGGATTTCAATAATTCTTTTTGCGTTTGATAGCCTAGTTTTGTAGCAATATGCAAATTGAGGCAGCCATTTTTCTTTACAACATAGATAGCTGTAAGTAATTAAGTATCTATAGAGTTAAGTGTATTGCCTGCGTCACTTTGCATGCTACTTGAAACTGTAACTTACAAAAATTGTAATAACCTGGCGATTAAAAAGAGTGGCCTGAGTTTCTTGCCAGTTCTTCTCATGGCTCTACTTCGTCAGCGAACTGGCTGTAGGTTAATTTGCTGACATTTTGTAAACTTTGACGTTCATAAGTGATAATTTAATTAACTTAAATGAATAAACATATATTTCATTTCATTTCAGTTCTTGAGAAAGGTTATAGGCTATGTAACATCACGCTACGAATGACGAGAGCAGAGCAGTAACCAGAATTAACTTAACGCGGATAAAACCGCGATGTGGAAAGCTAGTTCATAAATTTAAACTAATATCATAAAGAGAAAAAAATGATTTTTGTATGTTTTTTTTGAAGCAACTCAAAATCTATGCAATGATGGTGTTTACGAATAGTTTCGTCACCAGTTGTCGCCACTTTGGTAAAAGGTCTTCCATTTTGACAGCGCTATCAAACCAAATATTTTTCAGTGTTCTATTCAACAATTTTAATGTTTAATTTACAAAATGGATAATTCACATGCACGTGGATAAAAGAAAATTTCTGAGAGGGTTTTCTAAAATGTCGTCCACGAGGTGGCACCGACGCGTGAGGTCTAGCTGTCAAGCTCTGTCAAAAAGTTAACCCCTGATTGGCCGAAAGTGAAAGTGGCGCAAACTGTTGACGAACATTTTCCTAAAAACTCTCATTTAATTTAAGTGCCACCCTTTCACAGTGGAATCTAAAGGGTCTTGAACCAAACGGTTCAGCACTTCATACTTTTGTCGCTCATCTAATTTTGATCCTGGGTCTTTTAAACGCGGCGTGAAAAAGCATCTCACTAAGCCGCCATAGTGGAGGCCACCATGCCAGTAGTTTGGCTTTTGGAATGGTGTCCGCCACTTCTGGATTCCACTGACTGCTTACCATCAGGCAGAGTGGAGTCACTTTGGTAGGCTAATATAAAAATTAAATTTTTTTTTTGATAAACTCTTTTTACTTACCCGCGCAGGCAAAGTCGCTGGCAACAGTTAGTAATAAATAAATAATTATAGGTACACGACGCCACTCCATTCCGTTTCAACGAGAAGGATACAGCTATTAATTACTTCGGTCGTTTGCTCGAAGCTTCAGGTTATAACTACTACGGTACTGAGCGTATGTACAGCGGAGTGGACGGACGGGAGATGAACGCTGATATATTCTTCGGAGTGATACATTATCAGAGATTGAGGCATATGGTGTCTGATAAGTGGCAGGTATGTAATTAATATATAATAATAATATAAATAATTCAAATAATTGTAATCCTCTTTTTTCTTTCTTTAATCTTAGTATTATATTAATTGGTTAATTTGTAATAATTACTTTGTATGGTTCTATGGTTGCGTTGAGTGTTTAAATTGTAACTCTTCAAATAACTGTAATTATCTGGCGATTGAAAAGAGTGGCGTGAGTTTCTTGCCAGTTCTTCTCACAGCTCTACCTCGTCAGGGAACTGGCTGTAGGTCAATTGGCTGACAAAATGTAATGTTGACTTTTCATAAGCATCATACTTTATGATCAAAATGAAATAAATGCTTTGACTTTGACTTTGAATGTTGAGGATTAAATTTAACTATTTAGATTGTGTGAAAAAAAGGGTTAGGTCATTCTGATGTCTCATCTGTACTACTAACTATAAAAATACTGAACTCGATAATTATAGTTTTTTTTTTATTTTATAATATTATAACAACTACACACATTGTCATATAGACCCAAAATAAGCATACTTATAGTCCATTCCAATCCTAATTTCGGACAATGTAAACAATCCTCCATATTGTCATTGTCTATGGTTTCATGAATTTACTAGTGACGGGGAAAAGGATGATAAAAATAAAATTAATGTCATCTCATCAATACTCATCATACATAATTAAATAATAATTTTTCATTCTTTTTTTTAACATTTTTAAATAATAATACGTTTACTAATACTCTATTTGCGTAATCGATTAATTCTATTTGATTTGTTATTTTTATTACTTTTTAAAAAATACATAAATAAAACTAAATACAAATTTATGTTAAATATGATATTGTATTTTATTGTAACCGTTGACTTATAAACTTTAAGATAATAAGACAAACAATTTACCTAATGTATAAATAAATGTAATTTAAATTAAGCGTTGACCTCTAATTACAACTATTTGACCACGGACTGAAATGGAATACTGGGATACTTTTGAATATTTCAGGTTCAGCACTTCATACTTTTGTCGCTCAATTAAAGCCTGGAACTCTTTGCCAGCGCATGTGTTCCCATCTAATTTTGATCCTGGGTCTTTAAAGCGGGGCGTGAAAAAGCATCTCACTAAGCCGCCATAATGGAGGCCACCATACCAGTAGTTTGGCTTTTGGAATGGTGTCCGCCACTTCTGGATTCCACTTACTGCTTACCATCAGGCAGAGTGGAGTCAAAAAAAATATTTTCCTGCCTGATAAAATATTGTGAAATATTGATTATATGGAATTTGTATGTATGTTACGATTTTATTATACTATATTACAATAAAACAAATGAACTCAGACTTGCGAGGGCAAATGACAAAATATTATGTACCTGATATGTATTGGTTAAACTTATTTCTTCTAATAAATTACAACATTGGTTTTCAAAGACAATATAGAGTACAGAAAAAATAAAACTGTTAATCATTTTGACGTCTTAATTCGACCGCAAAAAGTAATTCGTAATTTTATTAAATAAACTAGATTTGATTATTAATCATTAGTAGAAATAGTTGCAAAATGAAGTATATAGTGAACAGAATGTGTATAAACCCATGTGTCATCGTATACGGAGTTTTTGATAGAAAAATATTGAAAAGACTGTTTGTTTACATTGTCCGAAAATGGATTTGGTCGATACTGTATATGTATTATAGCTTGTGTTATGGGTTCTAGAATGCACATATACATACTTAAATACTTTTTTTAATAGATACTTATTATACATAGAAACAACCAGACCAATGGAAATAGACATGTTCATGCACACAAATATTTGCACTGAGCGGGAATCGAACCCGCGACTTCTGCGTGGCACATACACAGTACCAACCGAACCATAGAGGCAGTTTACTTCATAAGTACTAGGGTAACAGATGATGATAGGAGGAATTGCCAAAGTATGAATTATTCTTAGTTGGTACATTCTAGTAAGTTTCATTTCATATTAACCTCCTCTACTGTTCTATTACTTTCGAATGTGAACTACCGTAATATGTTTCGTAGAGATGTGCCGATTATGGCTTTGGCCGACTAGCCGATTAATCGGTTGTAAAAAAAGCTGACTAGTCGGCCGAGCCGATCTCGGTTTCGGGGATTTCTGTAATGCTTCGCTTACTGCTAAATTGCGCCCAAGTCGTAAACTCCGCCTGCGAACGTGTCGGAATATGTTTCGTTTTTGTTTATTTCGCATTGTTTCTTGATTTTTATTTTGTAAGGATTAGAGAGGGGTTTTTGTGTAAAATATTTTTGTGTGAAGATACCGTTAGTGTTAATTAAAGCAAAGAGGCTCAATTAAAATTGAATCATGTCAAAATGAAAATACATATTATTGAGAAAGACATACAAAATAAGGAAAGTCGGCGCTCTTTGCTTAGTTTCGAGTGATTTTTCTTGAAGATTTTTGTTTTATTTTCTCAATTTCTCCAGCTTGGCCGGTAAGCTGCCCTTATCCATCGGTCGACGGCTACCCTTATCAGATGTAAATATACGTTGTAGCGCGCATCTTAGTATCGAGTTCGAGTTGCGTCGCCTAGCGCCACCTACAACTAAGCGAGCGACCAATCACAAAGCGTATCTCGTGCGCGTGTAGCTACTCACTTTGTTCGCTCGAGTCGGCCAGTTGTTGTTCAGAAAGGGCGCCATTTCGTACTTATTAGTGAATAGTTCTGTAATTGTATACTCAGAGTGTCAGGCTATAGGTATTGCTTGCCGTAGGTGCGCACGACGGGCGCGCTGGACGCGCTGACGCGCCAGCCGGTGAAGGGGCGGCGGCGCGGCGGCGGCGTGCGCCTCGGGGAGATGGAGCGGGACGCGCTGGCGTCGCACGGCGCCTCCTTCCTGCTGCACGACAGACTGTTCCATTGCTCCGATAAGACAGAGGTACGCACAATCTCGGACACTATTATCTCCTTGTTCCTGTCTTTTTATTTCTCATACTATTTCCCCTCCAACGGCTTAGTTGTTTTTGCATTTTTTCGCATGCATGCTTAAAAATAGCCGTATAACCTATAAGATTACTTACCATCAGGTATTCGACATAATATGTGTGCAGACATTTAAGTAATACAAATATGACTTTCTCACCATACTTTACAATTTTTTTATCTACACCATAAAGTTTTCAGAATTATTGCCTAAATAGTTTCTTGATTTTTTTAAAATATAATTATCTTTATAAAATGAGTACATTGAAATTCACACTTAAGTTTTATGTAAAGAACACTTATTTAGCCATCTTTTTCTTTATGTTATTTATATAATACGAATAAGGGTCGGCGCTCATGGCAAAGCGCAGCGCAGAGTGTTCTTAACGCATCAAATATTAAGCGAATTAAATGATGTACCTACGAGTACGTGTAAGCTTGCGTGCGAATGAACGATCTAAATAAATTATACTACAGTACGGCATACGTGTCGGCTAAAAATGACTGTTCACGCCCCTTCGTGATAGCATAGTTGCTCGTAGTCCTAAGCGCTGACTCTCCTGCAGTCTCTTCGACACTCACAATAATTTATTGTGTTAATTAATTTTTGATCTTATTTCAACGCCCAGAATATTTAAAACTTTGACAGTAAAAAATATTCTGTGCTACCGCTTAGCCATAATATATTTGTGTACGCTAGTCACAAATTCCGAATTAAGTATATAGTATTATATAATATGGAAGAATTTGTTTGTTTGTTTTAACGCGCTAATTTCTGGAAGTACCAGTAAGATTTAAAAAAATGTTTTTGCGTATAATAAGTTCTCGAGGAAGGTTATGGGCTATGTAACATCACGCTACTGGCGACGAGTGCAGAGGGAAGCTATTTATAGAATAAAATTGATATCTAATAAATAAATATTGTTACAGGCAACACTATGTTCAAAATGCGGCACTCTCCTAGGTCCAATAGTGGGTCGAAGCGATCAAAGCAAGGAGACATGTCGTTTGTGCGGTGAAGGTCGCCTCGTGTCCATCGCTATACCGTACATATTCAAGTTCTTTGTGACGCAGCTCGCGTGCGTTAATATTAATGTTAAGATTAATTGTAGTCAAAGTCTTGCGATTACGGCTGAGGCTTGATTTGTAACTATTTGTAAGTAAAATAAGTCATTGGTAAATAAATGTTAAAATATATTATAATATTTTTTTATATTATCGCCAATATAAAATATTGTTAATTAGTAAAATCATTTCTTCATTGTGACTGTTTTATTAAAAGTTTAGTAATTATTGTTGTATGAAGTTCCTCGAATTCGTACCTGTATTCTTGTTCTTGATCATAAGCGTCATCATCCTTGCCATAGAGCTTATCAAAATAATAGACTATTTGACAACATTCAAAATTAACTATTAATTATTGTGGTCATCTTCAAAGAAAATAGCGTATCAAAATATATTTCACTTAACTTTCATGTAAAAATGTGTGTTTTTTGAAAAATAAACAAAATAAATTATGTATAAACGGTCTGTCACGTGGTTGCAGCTCCGGTGACGTCACACGCAATTAATAAACACTTAAAAACTGCACTGATAAAAATAAAAATTTACTGATGTATGACCAGCGACATTACAGAAAGTGTTTTTGGCTCGTTTTAGTAAATCCAAACTACAATATTGTTTTTGTATTATTAAAACAGTAAATATTTTGGAAATATAAGTGTAGTGTAAATATGACAAGAATTCTACTCTACCTGATGATAAACAATCAGTGGGCCCTAAAAATGGAAGAATTATTAGCCTATCAAAATAACTTTACTCTGTCTGATGGGTCCAGTAGTTGTGGACTCAATAACAATCCTGTCATGACACCTAATCGTTTCTTGCTTCGAAGGGCACGTTAAAATTCGATCCCCACTGTTACTATGTTAATAAAAGTCTCAAGATCAAGTTAAGCCTCTATAATAAATTATGAAGGACCTGAACAAATCCTGCCACTAGGTTCACCACTATCCACTCGATAAGTACAGTCCATTCCAATTCTAATTTCGGACAATGTAAACAATCCTCCATATTGCCATTGTCTATGGTTTCATGAATTTACTAGTGATGGGGAAAAGGATGATAATAATAAAATTAATGTCATCAATGATGACTCATCATACATAATTAAATAATAATTCCTCATTCTTTTTTTCTAACATTTTTAAATAATATTACGTTTACTAATACTCTATTTGCGTAATCGATTAATTCTATTTGATTTGTTATTTTTATTACTCCAAATACTTGTATTTATGTTAAATATGGTATTGTATTTTATTGTAACCGTTGACTTATAAACTATAAGATAATAAGACAAACAATTTACCTAATGTATAAATAAATGTAATTTAAATTAAGCATTGACCTCTAATTACAACTATTTGACCACGGACTGAAATGGAATACTGGGATACTTTTGAATATTTTCCCGCCTGATAAAAAATTGTGAAATATTGATTAAATGGAATTTATATGTATGTTACGATTTTATTATACTATATTACAATAAAACAAATGAACTCAGACTTGCGAGGGCAAATGACAAAATATTATGTACCTATGATATGTATTGGTTAAACTTATTTCTTCTGATAAATTACGACATTGGTTTTCCAAGACAATATAGAGTACAGAAAAAATAAAACTGTCAATCATTTTGACGTCTTTATTCGACCGCAAAAAGTAATTCTTAATTTTATTAAATAAACTAGATTTGATTATTAATCATTAGTAGAAATAGTTGCAAAATGAAGTATATAGTGAACAGAATTTGTATAAACCCATGTGTCATCGTATATGGAGTTTTTGATAGAAAAATATTGAAAAAACTGTTTGTTTACATTGTCCGAAAATGGATTTGGTCGATACTGTAGAAAGTACAGTGTAATACTTCTCTTATCCATAACTGAAAATGTTATGGACATTCAATAAAACAAATTAATATCCTTAAAGTAATTTATTATCTGTTAAAAGTCACCTAGCCTATACAAAATAGAAGATATAGAGAATATGCTTATATTTTAACAATTTCATAATAATATTATGAATTATTGTATGTTAAACTTTAGAACTTTCTAGGACATATATTCTCTATGGACATATATTGGCTTAGTCCTCATCCATAGCCACTTCCTTTTCCTTCTTTTTCTTTTTCTTCTTCTTTTTGGCACTGGCATCAGCGTCTACAGCCTGTTGTAGTTCATCCAACGCCTCTTTCATCACTTCTATATTCTTTTTAGGAATATCACCAGTCTCATAAAACTTTAACCGATCCTCAACTTGTTGACGAAGTTTCTCACCAAATACTGTAGACTGGACTTCTGTAAAATAGAAACAAACATTTGCAATACAAATATTGGTAATTACTTTACAAGTCTTACAACATTCATACATAACTTCACCCGTCTCACATTAATGGGGTAAGCAGAAATCTAAGGAATATAATACCAAGTTTGCCCCAAAATCATAGATTATCTTCTAATACCGCATAAACATTAAAATAAATCGAACTTACAACAATAAAAGCCAAAATGCGTGGAAGATAAAAGCTGCGCCGTGATTGGCTATTTCTAATTCAAAGTCAAGGTCAAATTCATTTATACATATAGGTTAATTAAATTAACACTTATGAACGTTAGAGATTACAAAATGTCAGCCAATTAACCTACAGCCAGTTAGCTGACGAGGTAGAGCCATGAGAAGAACTGGCAAGAAACTTAGGCCACTCTTTTTAATCGCCAGGTTATTAAAATTTTTGTAAGTTACAATTTCAAGTAGCGTTCAAAGTGACACGGGCAAACTCTATAGGTAATTAATTACAGCTTTCTATGTTGTAAAGAAATAAATAAAAAGTAAAATGTGAGCTTTACAGGCTGCCTCAATTTGCATATTGCTACAAAAAGGTAAAGGCTAGATGTGAACTGTGATAAATGTTTCTATGTTTATATAAACTGTTATTATTTGCTATACTAGTACTAAAATACACCAATTGTAATGAGTTCTTATGATAGCGTATGTATGAGTTGTGAATGTTTGTTGCCCTGTATATAAGGTTTACTTGGGGTACAAAAAGTTTTAAGTGTTTATTGCAGTGTTTTAGTACACAAAACATATAAATGTTTGTGTGTGGATATAACTGCGTTGATCTAGCACTACTTATATTATCACTAGTGGAGATATAACACTAGCGATAGATCAAAAGTGTGCAAAATGTTATTTAAGTGTAATAAACTGTCATACAGCATCTTTAACAAGTATATTCTAAGATTCGAAATGTAAGAAGGAAAAATATTTTTTTTTTGTTTTTGATAAAACTGCCTGATAATAATAGTGTGATTCTGGAATGATAGAATTAACTGTTTAAAGTTCAATAGTTTGTAACTATTGGTGGTATTGCTTTGAGTTTTTTTTTAAATCCATACTAATATTATAAATGCGAAAGTAACTCTGTGTGTCTGTCTGTTACGCTTTCACGCCTACATCACTGCACCAATTTTGATGAAATTTGGTATATAGATAGACCTCGAAGAATAACATACGCTATCTTTTATAGCAAAAAAAATGGCTAAAAGGGTTGAAATAGGGGATGAAAGTGGGCGGAGCTGCGGGCAACAGCTAGTAAATGTATAAAGTTCCATAGTGGTGGCAAACAAGCATGACTGACTGCTTACCATCAGAGTGGAGTCACTTTGAAAGGTTAGTATTTAATAAAAGTTACTTACCAGAGAAGCAATCAATCCTCGAAGCTATGGAGCACTTGTTGGCTAGGTATCGACTAATTCTGCCTTTATTCTTGAGTCCAGCCCGACCGATGAACGTCGAATGATACAGGAGGCCATACTTAGGAGTGTTTGAACGGGTTTTTAAAGCACGGAATAATGCTTTCTCGGCACCTAAACAACAAATTTATACAAATTAATATGGTCTAAAATCTACATCTAATACATATTATTATAATATATTAGTTTTATTATAAACTAGCGGCCCGCCTCGGCTTCGCACGGGTGGACATTTTTTTAACCATTTTGGGATAAATAAAGATACTTTTGTATGGGATATAGAAAAGTGTAATTTATTTTCAGGCAATTTTTTAAATGTTTCTTTCCGTAAGAATCATCTTCGTACTTCAAGGAAGAATATTATAAAAAAATAATTAGCGAAATCGGTTCAGCTGCTCTCGAGATTTCTCAACACATTCAGCAATTCATTCATTCAGCAATTCATTTTATATTAAAGACGATTCATTTTTATACTATACAGGGTGATTCTGAATTCATTAGCATCCTTTTAACCTGAGATTCTATACATAGTACCAAGTACTTATGGACCATAAAATTGAAAATTAATGTTATCAAAATTATTTTTTTAAAAACGATTTAAAACATTATATCTACGTAAATAAAGTCTCAAACAAACAAATAAAAAATTAAAACATACTTAAAAAATATTACATTTTAATAATTGTTAATTAATATTGCGCGCAAATCAACAACGTTTGGCCGCTGTATACCATCAAGAAGATAGTATTACCTACGCGCGGCATTCATTGATAAACCTATTATTGAATAAATGCACCGCGCGAGCCGTGTGGCGGCGCGCGGCACCTCAGATGTAGGCTACTTCGCAGTTCTATTGAAATGAAATAAATACCGCCAGGCGCGCTCCTGCTTCCTGATAGGTTGCGCCGGCGACTCGGCGATCCAAGGCGCGGTGTGCGTGTGCATTAGGTGTGTGTGTGTGCGGGGGCAAGGTCAGAGTGCAATTTTTTATTTTCTATCAGTTACGAATTTCACTACTTTCAAGTGTGACGTAAAATTCATCTCTCCGTAGACTTTCAAACCGTGACGCTCGTGGTTGGATTCAGTGACTGTGTGTGTATTGTGTTGTGAAGTTTAATAAATAAAAAATAAAATCGTTTCGCAGTAAACGTGTGGGGTGGCATATTAAACACGACCATTATCGGTCCATATTTTATTGAAGGCAGGGTAAACGGGGCAAACTACTTACGAATGTTGGAGCACGTCGTAGAGGAACAATTAGAAGAAGTACTCATACGGTTCCTCAATGAGCTGTATTATCAGCACGATGGTGCTCCGCCTCATTTCCAGCGCGACGTTCGTGCCTACCTAGACCGCAAGTTCGGAGCGCGATGGATAGGGCGTGGCGTTCCCGTGGCGAGGCCACCGCGCTCGCCTGATTGGGAGTCAAATCAGGCGATCTTTTATACGATAGATATCTTTATACGGGAAGAAATCAAAAGACTCGTTTACGAACATGAGTGTGAAACACAGCGTGTAAAACATAATCACCAACGCCGTGCTGAACTCTGCGTGCAAAGAGGAGGTGATCACTTTGAACATCTTCTCAAGTACATCTAGGTAAGCACATAACAACATAAAGTAGGTACTTGAATACAAATTATTTCTTACTTTCATTAGGTAGGTAAGTACCAACGTTATCGAATAATCCTTACGCGCGCTATCTTTATTCTGTTACTGTCTAATACGTCTAGTAGGTACCTACGTACCTGTCTAGCTTACAACTAAATTAAATCTAATCTAAGTAATTATTTATGTTCAAGACAGTTCAAGAAAAAAAAAACAATTATTAGAGCAACAAACTAACGCAACAATTCATAACATAAAACTTTATTTCGGTATTAATAATAAGAACTCCCTTAACGTCGAACTAGTAAATAAGTAAGTGTGTAAAATTTCAATAATAGGTAGGTAGGTACCTATTTAATCTAAACAGCTACGCTCTTATTATTACTGATAAAAGTATCTCCTAGTTAGTTACGGTTTAACACTCGAAATGAGCTAAATGTTCTAACACAAATAATTACATTATTTTTCTCTAATACCTACATCGTTATGAAAGGAAATCACAAACATGTTAGTTACAAAACAGTTACCATGGCGACCGAAAGTTAAGTAATTGGGTAGGTAATTTTAAATATCTTCTCAAGAACACCTAGATAAGACCTACCTAACAACACAATACCTACCTACATGCTTACTTGATTAACATTACTATCGAATTGTTCGTTGTCTTACTTATGTAGTTATGTTTCTAACTAAAAAAATTATTAGGTACTGCATTGTCTAACCTGCAACTAAATACCCTACATATTTGCGCACAAAACTCAGGTAAACTCAGTACACCCATTATTGCACAAGCACTGAGAAAGTAATAAATTTAATAATACATCAAATTCATTATACCTAATACGGGCAGTAAGTACCTACCTACATGCCCGTAATAAGTATTATGTGTACAAGAAATTATTAGCACAAAGAATCTATCATGAACGGAATTGCATGTAGGTAAGTAGGTACAATAAAATAAGCTAATAATATGAGTAATACGTCCTTCCTGCCTGTTACCTCGGTCGCCTAGTCATCAATAACACTAACTTAATGGAAGTAGATAGGTAGGTACCGAAATTGTCAGGGCAATGTCAGGACGGCTGCTTATCACATTACTTAGTCCGTGATTAATTCTTACTGGAAAAACAGTTGTTCACGTTGCACAACTGTAGGTATACACGTGCGTTCTGTGTAAAGATATTGATTGAACCCATGGCACGACACGGCTCAGTCGGTAGAGCATGAGACTCTTATTCTCGGAATCGTGGATTCGAGCCCACGTTGGGCACAAATCTCTTTTTGGATGTGGATTAAAAAATTCCAAAAAAATGTACATTTTTATTACCATTTTATCATAAAAAAACATTTAAAATACTATTTGGTGCATCTGCTGTTAAAATTGCCTTTATTATGTGCCTACGTCAAGAGAGATTATTTTAACTAATTTATTTAGACTGCATGACTTGCTGTCTAACAATTTAAGAAAAGTGCGTTAAGTAGATACGAATTACAATTGGTAAATAGGTAATTGGTATAAATAATATTGCGGGTGTATTTGAATGGTGATGTGCGTACCGTAGGTACTGTCAAAGTAGGTCGAAATTCGCCTGATTACAGATTTCTTTTGCAACGTGCTTGATAACATTTTATTAGACACTGACATTTTACTGAGTACGCTGTTGTTACCCTAGGCCCTAGTATTTAAAATGTCCTAAGTGCATTAAAAACGATAGATAGTTTGACAGTTTTAAGCGAATTTTATTATCATCAAAATGGGTCTTGATCTTGATTCAGCTGGTTCGTTCGATTGTAGACATTGTACGGATAGGTAAGACGGCCGCGGCCGTTGACCGTACAGCGCCTCTACATGGCAGTCAGCTGTAGCTCCGAGTCACTTCGGCCGCCCTTGATAGTAAAATGCGTAGGTAATAATTTTAGCGCGTAAACGTCTCGATACTTTCCTTTATTTATTGTATTTTTTATTCGATTTTTTTTTTATTTTGGAATTATTGCTTTTTTTCGATTTTGTTTGTTAATAATTTACTTAATTTACTTAGACATGATGTTTTCGACCAAATTTTTTTTTTTTTTTTTATGTACTTAATACTGAATTTTATAGTGCATAAGTACTTGGTACTATGTATAGAATAACAGGTTAAAAGGATGCTAATGAATTCAAAATCACCCTGTAGATGTAGGAGTGTTTTAGTACACAAAACATATAAATGTTCGTGAGTGGATATAACTGCGTTGATCTAGCACTACTTATATTATCACTAGTGCAGATATAACACTAGCGATAGATCAATGTGTGCTTTAGTTAATGATTTAAATTGAGTCAACCAAATGTTAGTTTCATTGTGTTTTAACAAATAATGGTTGGAATATTTATTTGTGTTGTGTTTTTATTTGCAAACCGTCATAGTCAAATAAAATAAGAAATAAATAAAAAAAACATGATTTATAGGAATACTTTGTTATGTCTGTCAAGACGTTTTACTCAGTAACACATAGATATCAAGCGGAAATGGAATACTTATGTCCACAACCCCGTAAGTCGTGAAAAATCAAAGATGTATGTCAACGTCATCAAAAGATATGGCCGTTCATGTTATCTATATTGGCTAAAAATTTTCGACTCGCACTTAACCAGTTTTTTAAATAAATTAAATAAATAAATGTAAAATCTCACATACCTAATATCTGTAGTGTAGATGCTGGATATTTAGCAAGGCTTGTCAGCGATCCAGCTTTAGATATGAGTCGCGCACCCACTTGGTCTCCCACAAGGGTGGTCAAGTTAGGAGCCACCGACTGCATTTTAGTATGAAGATACTCTGATATTTGCTTTCTGTTGGTTTTAATACGGTTATTTAGTGCTTTATGTAAACAAAAATATTTATAGAGTGACATAGTGATATATTTTGCTTGTTATTATTAACTTTGTTATTGAGGCTAAGCGCATTAAGCTAAAAATAGTGCGGCTGGCCTAAGGATGGGTGACCACATCGTATTTGATTTGAGCGTCTTTGGCTTTTACCATTTTGGTCGCTAGGTCAGGTCTGATGCCTCTTTAATAAATTATGTGCAACCTAAACAAATCCTGATACTTGGTTAAGCACCATACACTCATTTATGAAGTTTCAGAGTCCTATTTTAATGTATAATAAAGAATATTTTGTTTTCAACCACTTATAAGTTTTAGCTCTTCGTAAAGTTATGAAAATGTTGATATGTTCATTTGGGATAATTAAGTATGCTTACCTATAATTACTGAGAGCCACAACTCGTCCCGCAAACATCTGTATATTAATCAAATCAACTGGAGATATATCCATGCCCATAGACATTTTGGACGCGTCTATAATAGCCTGGGCTTTCTCGGAATCGCCCAGGATTTCCGTCAACGGCTCTACAGACTCCTCACTTAAAGATTTGCGATCTTTTATGTATTCCGCACATTTTGTGTATAGGTGATTCTCTGGTACGATGTTAATCAGCTCTGGGAAATGGTAAGAATACCATTCTCTGAAATATAGTAATTGTAGTGTGTAATCTTTGCTGACACACGGTTATGTCATGGAAATCAAACATCATCATCATCGTATCAGCTAAAGGATGACCACTGCTGGAAAACCACAAATTTTTGCCACTGTGGCCGGTCGTTGTCTGCCCTCATTCGTCGGTTACTCGCCACCCTTATAAGGTTGTCGAGACACCTTGTGAGGGGGGGGGAAGGAGAACCAAATATGATATTCTATAACTTTTAAACTTACCTAATTCTCATAGAAAAAGTATTAACATCCTTATCCAATTGATCTAACAGTGCAATACTCTGTATAATCATGTTGTCCACTCTGTGCACATTGAACTTAACTCGGGCACGTGAGTATGAGTGGCCTAAACCAAGCTGTGCTACACTGCATGCCTTGAGGGTTAAGCCTTTAATCAGGGCGTGGAAATGGTGGCGAATACCTGAGGAATGAACAATGCTTTACAATCACATTCAACTTCTGACAACCCATAGACCCCCTAATAGATAATTAAATGTTATATTTTTTGTTTTTTAATTGAGCTATACGTAAGAGTAGTAGTATCTATACTATTGCATTTCATTTGGTGAGTGAGAGTGTCGGACACCCAATTACTCCTCTTTCCCTTTTGCTCACATCATTCTCTTCATCTACCCCACTTACTCCACAGCAGGCAGTGGCTTTCTAGAGTGCCTGGCATTGCAGAAGTCCGTGAGTGACAG
Source organism: Parascotia fuliginaria (assembly GCA_963082885.1). Classification (NCBI taxonomy): domain Eukaryota; kingdom Metazoa; phylum Arthropoda; class Insecta; order Lepidoptera; family Erebidae; genus Parascotia; species Parascotia fuliginaria. The sequence goes on along the minus strand of OY720194.1, from coordinate 9,908,581 downwards.
TTACCAGTTACCATCAGGTGGGCTGCTGGCTCTTCTGCCACTGCCAGCAATAAAAAAATTACAAATCCTACCCCTCAGTAGAAGTGAAATGCGCAAAGATTAAAAATGAAGCTGTAATTGCGAATTTCTATCCATCTGGAATATGTATCTGGAAACTATTAGTTTTCAATGACACAACCTCAAACACATACCTCTGAGTATCTCGGGCACAGCTCCTGTGTGCGTGCATGGTATCTCCAAAGCCTCGCTGATAGCTGCGCCAAGCTTGGGATCCAACACACCCAAGCTGCATTTACCTCTCTTCTTCCTTTTTGGCAGAGCACCTTCCAGGAATAAGTTTAAGTCTTCAGGTAATATACCTATGGGAAAACGGTTACATTAGCATGTTGCAAGCATCCATACCATCTACGCAATTGCTACATAACTGCTTACCATCTGGCGGGCCGTATGCTAGTTTGTCACCTTAGTCGTATAAAAAAAAACAATAAATATGCCACTGGTTTATTTATAGATAAAATAGGAGTACCCAAAACATCAAACTGATTATTTATTTTCATTTTGTCTTAAGGCTAAACAAAGTTGTAGCAAACCAAGAACAATCTCAAGATGAGTTGGACAATAAACAAACCTGATTTCTTTCAATGAAACACAGGAGGCGAGCCTGTTGAGAGTACAGTTATACTTATCACTTACACATCAGATGGGTGGTATGCTTACCAAAGTTGCATAAAAAAACTAATAACAGTAATGAAGTGTACAAAACTAAATCCTTGCATAACAAGCTAGGTATATCTCTCCGTTCACAAACACGCGGTAACTAACCTTCAGAAATCGAATTAATGTTTTCTAGCGCAACAACAGCAGATTTAAACGGTTGAAAGGCAATAAGAGTCACAACAGAGTTAAATCGTTGCAAATCAGTCACAGACTCCTCTACTTGAGGCAGAAATGCAGCGAGTTCTTCAAATTCGGCCACACGAAACAACGCGAAGCCCGCGCTGTGTTCATACAGCACATATAACTTGCTCTGAAATTAAGAATTATCACAAAACATATCAGTAACGCTATTAGTATTATATAACAAAAGTATTCTGTAATGTTACACACCATCTTGTTTATTTACTGTTCACTTTATTCACATTTTTTGGTGAGAAACAAACACGTGAGTTTTGTTTGCTACCCCGTTGCCGCAATTGGTTTTATTAGGTTAGGTCGTTCCAAATCGCGTAAGACGCGTAATGATTCGACTAATATTATGAAAGGAGTGAATCTGCATACCGATAACCGATACAGACGATTATTAATTAAATTTGAATAGTTTATAAATTATCAAGAAGCTGTGTTTAACTTCGGCAACTATATCGCTCTGTATGTATATTTAGAATTGATTTCTTATCATAAACATACAATCATCTTCGTGTAATGGAGTGTAAATGTAAATATCATATACATTTCGTTCTAAAATAGGAAGCATTAAATACAAACTTAAGCTGTAATTTCTGACTGAGCCCACCAAGAATTATATTCAGGTACAGACCTAATCAACGACAAATTAGCTACATTTTCTAGCTTATTATATTTATCTTTTGATATAACTTTTTATGCATCACCATCATGCACAATGCATGACAAATCGATGTATGATGAATTGATGACTTTCTGGACGAATATCTTAGTGATGTGCTTGCATTATACCCTATATTCTCTCAAGATCCAAAAGTATTAGTACTAGTTCCGAGTTCGAAGTGCAAGCGTTATTATTTTGATGAATCAGAACAAAAGTAGCATAAAAAATAACCACTTTATTTATTATTAGTAATGGTTTACCATAGGTAGGTAAATTTGTGTATTATGTCTTATTTAAATAATTTTAATAATTTATTTACTTTCAGCAGCAGGAATAGTACAAAATATTCTTGAATACTACATTTAAGAATATTTTGTATAACATTTTGGCTAAACTCATTATATAAACTAGCTTTCCGTGACGCTAGCCGAGCACGAGAACGAGCTGTGGCCTAAAGGCCTGACACACCGAGCATCTCATTCACTTTAATATCATATTTATACTGGCCTCCCGCGGCACGGTTTCACCTGCGTCTTTACTTACTGCTCTGCTCCCGTCGCCATTAGCGTAATGTTACATAACATAAAACCTTCCTCAAGAACTGGGCTATCAAAGGCAAATGTAATTTTTCAAATCCGACTGGTAGATCCAGAGATTAGTGCGTTCAAACAAACAAACAAACTTTAGATATATGTAGATATGAAAAAAGTCGATTACTCACGAGGCGATAACGCTTCACTGATATGAATACTTCTTTCGATAAATACAAAATTTATCAATATTATTAATTAAGAATGTTACCTATTTTTAATTTTTAGCTCTCCATATTCTCTATGGAAAAATAAAAAATATGTGCAACAAATTATTTCGATACATTTAATAGTTTTCGAGATATTGAATTGTTTTTTTTTTAAATTAATTAAAATCAATTTTTCTTGTGCATTGACGATGATCGTGTTTGTACATTTTGGCACACAAAATGTACAAACACGATCATCGTCAATGTACAAGAAAAATTGGTTTTAATTAATTTAAAATAAGTAGGTACTTAACAAAAAATAAATATTCATAGATACTATTTACGCCTACTTACGTTTGCCTATATGTATAAGCACAAGTTCTTTGTAACTCTTTATACCTACCTACTATTTGTACAGTTTTACTCAATGTATTCAATGTCCATTAATTTAAGTATTTAGTCATTCTTCGATACAGACAGAATATTATAATAAATCTATGATCTGATTTCTCATGAAACGAGTAAATATAATATAATGAATAGGTTAGTATATCTATCTACTTTATTTCAAAGATCATACCTATCGTTTTTGTCAATGTTTAGACAATACCTGCAGCAGTAAAGGACTAGCCGATCCAGAATTTGAGTTTGGAGGAAAGGGGGAGAGGGGTGCGGGCTTGATCATTTGCGTATTCAAAGTAGTTTACTAGAGCCCCGTCGTCAGGGTAAGTTTTCATCAAAGAAAATACTATAAGCACATACATTTTTTGAACATACTAATGCATTTAGAGAGCGCTTGAGCCCCCTTAAGCCCCTCCCCTCTCCCTTGAAAAATTTCCTCCCTCCCCTGTCCAAAAATGTGTCTTGTCTCCCTCGGAAACCAGATCAATTTTCGAAATAAAAAGTATTCTTTGTTCGTCTCCGATACCAAATTTATCTACATACCAATTTTTATCAAAATCGGTTCAGCCGTTTAGGCGCTGACTGGTAATTTCATTCAATTTCACATTCACACACACACATTCTAATCTATATATATAAAAATGAATCCCTATTTCCCTTGGTCATGGCATCACGCGTGAACGGCTAGATCAATTTCGTTAATTCTTTTTTTGTTGTGTTTGTTATTGTCAGGAGAAGGTTCTTATGCAAGAAAACTAAGAAAATTGCGCGGTGATTTAGAAAGTTTAAGATACTTAACCACCATATCATCACTACATAGTATAAAACAAAGTCGGTTCTCGCTGTCTGTTCCTATGTATGCTTAGACCTTTAAAACTACGCAACGGATTTTGATGCGGGTTTTTTTAATAGATAAGGTGATTCAAGAGGAAGGTTTATATATGTATATAACATGCATAATATAGTAGAGAAATATTGATAAATTTAGATGTTTTTAATGTGATGTCGTAAATAAACAAATTTTTTGCGCTTACATTGCAACGCTGGCTAAACCTTACAAGATAGATCAAAATAATATACTACAGTATTGTACACCTTATAAAGATCTACAAAAGAGTCCTTCATAGTATATGACTATCTCTAAGGGATAACCCACAATAACCATTTTTATCCTTTACATTTTATGAGAAATAATGGCTTATTTTAGAAGCGATTTTAAGCAATACAGCATTTATCCTTATCAAATTAAGTACCTTAAATACATTGTACATTTAATATTAATCAATAATGCCCTTTGGAACATGTATTTTAAATAAATATTTTCAAAGATATTACAGATAAAAAATGCAGGAAGGGATGTAGCGGCAGGGGGCCGGCATTCTGTAGTAAAATTAAATATACTACAGAATGTGTAAATACAGCGTTCACATCATTTGTTTTTGTTCGCACGGGCAATGCTGTTACTATATATAATATTAGCATTGCACCCGTGCGAAGCCGGGGCGGGTCGCTAGTAATATGATAAAAATAGAAAAAAGGTGGATCATAGTATATTTACCTACCTAATAGAAAATATTTACTTACAACTTAAATAAGGCAACGATATATTGTTAGGTATTTTATGTAAGTACCTAAATATTGTACGTACCAGTAGGTAGCTTAATAATTGATTTTAAAAGTAGTTAGGTAGGTACGTTATGCGGTAAACAAGTATATACGTATATTAATTTTTGTACTTTTAGTCCTCGCAATTTAATATTCTTGGGAAAATACTCAGCAGCCATAATGTCCATCTATTTTTAGTAAAGTATCCGATTGACCTTTTTTAAATCCTCTTTCCGTGGCAGGTATAATACACACTCACACCAATAATGAAAGTTATGAAAGGAATAGTAGAATAATGTGCGGACAAAACAACAAAATCAAGCCTCTGTATGCGTAAGTTGCGTACTACCGGCCACAGAGCGTGCCGAGTTGCACTGTGACGTCACGCTGCTGTCGTACGCCTGCTCGCGGCACTCGATATTCACGACAAACTCAAATGCCTGTAAAATCTTAACCACTTGGTATTTTTGAATGAAACAAAAACTAGTGTATTTCTATACATTTATACTATACTGTAATAAAGTTTCAAGCGATATTCCACACCTAGTAACATTCTCCATTGCTGAATTCGTAAATAAAAGGTATAAGTAAGTCCAACCAATACATGGACATCACTATGTGGCACCAACGGAAATTGTGACATTAAAAATTTTGAATCTGAGTTTGATTTTGTTGACGCCAATTTACAATATTTACATTAGTATTTGAAGATCGCAAAATGTGGTGTTATTATGTGAAATAAATATTGTGGAAATAATATCTGACTAGATTATTAAGTGTATATTGGTAAAATCCCGTAAATATGGCGACTATAGCAACGCAAAGGGATCTAGTGACGACTTTTAAAAAAGAGACTCTTTTAACCGCGGGGATACTGAGTAAGCTGCATCCGATGTCTGCAGAGCTGAGTAGAGAGATATTTAAAGATAATGCGCTAGAGAAACCTACACAGAACTTGTTTAATCACCTTTCACATTACTTAGTGACGATCATCGATAATCATGTTGGGAATGGTTTGTCATGGCCGCTGTATGATACTAAGACTGAGAGAGCGTTCAGGACTGGTCTGTCGAACTTTATAAACGACTACAGCAGCAAAGGATTACTGTCTCCCGTGATGTCGTCATATTTAGTAAACCCCAGTTGTTATAAAGTAATTTTGTTGATGTTTCAAATGTCCCAACTGGCTTTACAAAGAACATTACTGTCTAAAATGTGCAGGGAGAGTCAGAAGACCCTATACAACGACATGACAGAGAGGTACAAGTCAGACAAGGAAAGTTTTATACAAGTTATTGAGAAAGAGACTGTCACTATGTCGAGTAAATTTTCAAACTATATGCACAAAAGAGATAAACTTGAAAAGATTGCTGAAGTTATGCGTAAGAAAATAACAGAGGTGGAAACTAAAATGTCAACAGTACAAGCTCAAAAGTATATAAATGAATTAGTTGATGGGTTTTTCCAGAATCATGACGTAGACAATGTTACGGAAACAGAAATACGAAATATTAAAAATGTTCACAAAACATCGAAATTTTTTGAACAGTGGCTTTCTGATGTGGACGAGACATTATATCAAATAGAAAATAAATGGCAAGAAAAAGTTGAACCGCTTTTAAAATTATCATCTGAAACGCAAAACAACACAGAGACATTAATTGCAAGACAGACAGGAGAAGCGGATAAAAGTTTATACATATTAGAGTATAATGCAAAAATAGATGACATATGTACGAAAGATTTACAAAACCAAGTAAACAGTGAACAGAAATACATCTTGAAGAATATCATCAAAAACGACAAATTAAACTTTCCAAACTTAATAAGAGGGTTTTTAGTTGCGGTGTCTTTTATTCAGAATAATGCAGAACATGGGGATGAGATATATAAATTTAATGAGTATTTAGATGGAGGAAGAAGGAATTACTCTGAAATGGTAACTGCTATAAGGATGCTGCTTGATAGGGTGATGAATGCTGAAGCTAAGTTGACCGTAAGTAATCTTTGTGATTTTGTAATTTATGCTTTACTATTATGTTCTACATTCTATTTTTGGTTGAGCAAACAGTCTGTACATCCTACTAATATTATAAATGCGAAAGTTTGTGTGTGTGTATGTATGTGTATGTGTGTGTTTGTTACCACTCAGCGTCTAAATGGCTGAACCGACTGATGAAAATTGGTATGTAGATAGATTCGGTGCCAGAGATGGACATAGGCTACTTGTTATCCTGAAAATCTTTCTAGTTACCAAGGGAGACAAATCAGATTTTAGGCGTGGGCGAAGCCGTGGAGCTCAGCTAGCTTCTTATAAATTTAAAGTCAAAAGGCTGAGTTCTGTTCAAATTTATACTTCAAAAATGTACAAATTCTTTGTTTTCTATTAACATTTGTGCATATTGATATTATCCATAGCTGATGTTTTCTTCGTCTCTGCCTCATCTGACTTTAGGTAGGGTTGTATTTCCTCCAAAGTTGATGTAAATAGGTATATCTCAGCATAGAGTGGTTATGCTTCTTTATTTGTTGGTGGCTTAAAGACCTATCTATACTAATATATAAAGTGGAATAGTTTTATTTGTTTGAACTCGCTATTTTCTAAAAATTCCAGTCACATTTGAATATTCCTTTTGCGTTTAATAGCTCCATTTATAAGGAAAGTCATGGGCTATATAGCTGGGAGAGGCTATTCAACTAATAAATTGGAAGTTCATCCTTTTTTACTTATTTAGCTATATTATTATACATGAGGTAAAAAAAAATAAAGATGGCAGGCAATGAAGCAAAAAGGGAGGGGAGGAGAGGTCTATGCCCAGCATCTATGCCTTTCAACTGATGTGATGATGATATACAAGCAGCTACCATATTTGTGTAATCATATTCAACATGTGATATTCTTAATCTCACAGTACTTCAAGAGATCCTCGAGTTTTTAGATTCCAGATACATATATTATTTAATAATAACAATATGCTTTTTTCCTTTTCAGCCAAGACAAGTAGCATACAATCAATCAATATCTCTAAAAGATTTCTCTGAAATACCACCATTACCTGACCTCTCAGATCTCAAGATGGGCAAGGATTTGCAAACACAGATAATATATGACACATTCACACCACTTAACACGTCCAAATACAAGTTTAACTTAAACAGAAGAAGTAAATCAGTGTTTATTAAACCGCAACCAAGATCTCATCTCATTACTCCGTTCTACCAAGGACCCAAAGATGACTTCTTGAAAAGTCTCATATCATGTCGTATGAACACAACACAAAACTTCAACACATCTGTAACATCCCAAGCTAATTTTAGAAATAATGAAACAATAGCCGAATGCTCGTCTGGTTTTACAAAACAGCAAATAATGAGGTTGCTATCAACGAAAAAGTCTAGTAGCTCTAAAAAGTTCAAATATAAAACTGAGAGACCTAATAACATAAATATTAAGAAAGGAGGTTTGTTTAATGAGTCACAACATTCAACTGACAGTAACGGGTTGCACCGAAGTTATTCATCACCAAATCTTTATGAGAACAGAGAGAGAAAATCTAGAACAGGTAAAAAATTATCTGTGATGCAAAAATATTGTCCGCTATTGGAAGTTTCTGGAATATCCTCTTTAGAGAAAGATAACAACTATGCTACACCGGAAGGTGTGGTACGGTTACCTAATTCAAGAATGCTTTCCGATGCCACAAGTCTACCCACAATATCTATCACTCCTGAAGTAAATGTATCAAGTGAACCGGAAGGTCATTCAACAAAAATAAGCTTTGCTGACCTAGATATACCTAAATTGGATACGACCATTATAGAAAAAGAAGAAAAGACTGAAACGCCCAAAAATACACAGTTAATTAGAAAAACTAACTCGTTAGAGAAAATTATTAATAGGTTTAAAAAAGTCAGAGCAAATGTCTTGCCATCGGATAATGATGATGAAATTAAAACTATTGTTGAAGAAAGAGAGAATATGAATACGGTTAATGTAGAAATATTTAATGCTAACAGGATATTATTGCCCGATTTACTAAGCCCGAGTTGCAGTTTACCGAAGAAATCAATGGATTATGTGAATCAGCTGTGCTTGGATTTTGATGACGTAGGACCTAGGAAACCTCGTGAAAGTCTTGGGACTGCACTGGGTGTGGACCATACATTTTTAGACCAGTTTGATTTGATAGATTAGTTTTAAGTTTAAGAAAGATTGTTATGTTTGAATAGTACTTGTGGATTGATTCCCAAGTATGGTATTATTGAGGTATTTCTGTTGACAAATGCCCAGGCAAAATTCTCAAATATACCTTCAATACCACAGCCCAGTGAACTATAAATGCAGGTACATCTGCCTATCGATAAACGAAAAAAAATAGAATTATGAAATGAGAGGTATGTTTTAAATGCCAATTTGGCATGATTATGTCCAGTTTAGGTACCTAAAAGAAGGAATCTATTTCAAAATAAGTAAGCAAATTCATATTTTTCTCTATGTAAAATACTACAGGCCTTAAATAATTCTTACTGGCTGTAACAAAAACCGTGTTGTCTTTATGTGTTCCAGTATATTATATTATGTTATTTTAGATAAAAGTTGTATGAGTACCTAGGTAAAGTGTATGGCATTTAATTTTCATTGTCATTATTACTATCAAAAGCTTTACAATAGCATAAAAATAATAGTATTTTTAGCCCTGTAATTAACTTAGATTATGTCTGTATTAAAATAATTTACAAAAATATATAAATATCATTTGACCTCCTAATTACAAATATCGATGTTGGTACCTAACTAGTAATCGACAAGTATAGGTATGCTAATAAAACAATATATTATTAGAAAATTTATTATATAAAACAGCTGACTTCTCAGAAAAATACTGTTACATGCAGAAATTCACTTATATTTAAAATTGGTGACCCATTCAGCATGGTTCACAGAAACTTAATGTCGCGGTACGGGAAACGTACATTACTTAAAATTAACATTTTAACCATCTTACAATAAATAAATCATAAAAATAATTTAAATTTTAGGATCATTTTCTTCTAACTTGACCATCCGTTCTGAAATCTCCCAAAGTTTCTTCGCCCTATTCATATCACTTACAGAATTTGATAGAGAACTTTCTCTGCAATCAGAAAAGTACTTTCCAGTAACTTTTTCTAACTTATCATCAGCAGCCAACATCACAGAGGTCTGACAACCTTCTTCTGGGGTCTTGAAGAAGCATTTACTAATCAAAGTAAGACCCCAACTCAAAGGTACTGGGACTGACTTCCAAATACCGGAGTCGATTAAACCTGGATGTAGGCAGTTTACTGTAATGCCTGTGCCTTCTAATCTGCGTGCGAGTTCCCTTGTAAAAAGAATGTTGGCCTCTTTTGACGCGTAGTACAAATAGCCGGGTAATGTGTCTACTGGGTTCGGGTTTTCTAAGTTTACGGAGGCAAGGCGGTATAAAGAGGATGCTACGACTATTATTCTGGATGGAGCGCTTTTCTTCAGTAAGTCTATTAGCAGATGTGTGAGTAAAAATGGTCCGTAATGGTTGGTTTCCATTGTCATCTCAATGTCGTCGACCGAACGTTGCTTTTTGAATGTTTCTGCGTATCCCGCGTTGTGTATCAATACGTCTAATTTCTGCTCTGATTTGTTGATATCGTTGGCGAACTCTCGGATTGACGAAAAAGAGCTGAGGTCCAGTTTCTTTACGATCACGTTCGTATTTTTCGTCCAGTTGATAATGTTATCTGTAATAAAGAATAAATATATTAGTAGTTTTTACAATTGGTACAATTTAAGGAAATTTCGTTATGCTTGTAGGTTTAAGCCGGGCATCAGTTTGTTTAGAGTGTTAAATTGTCGCGATCGATGGCTTAGTGGGTAAGGTTGTCGTGAGTTTGAAACCGGGCCAGTAACAATGTGACGTATCACAAGCCACGTATTCTAGGTGTATTTTAGACATTTACCTACTGATATATTATATAAGGTGAAGGAAAACATTGTGGAAAACTAGGTTTGTACCCGTAGGTAGGTAAGTCTGCTAATCCGCCTTGATTGTCTTCATGAGAATACTTAGGGCTTTACTCTGCAGTCGGAATATAATTGGATGGTAGGTGCTGGACATAGGCCTCCCTAAATTTTCGCCACCGTAGCCGGTCGTTCGCCGCCCTCATCCATCGGTTGCCCGCTACCCTTATAAGGTCGTCGGTCCACCTTGTGAGGGGTCTGCCCACGCTGCGTCTTCCGGTTCGTGGTCGCCACTTCAGAACCTTTCTGCCCCAACGGCCATCAGTTCTGCGAGATAAGTGTCCTGCTCATTGTCACTTCAGAGAATCAACTCTGCGAGCCACGTCAGTTATACCTTGGTACGTCTGCGGATTTCTTCGTTTCTCAAACTATCGCAGGGAGACGTAACATAGCCCACTCCATCGTCCTCTGAGCGACTTTAAGCCTTTGTTAAGACCCATAGTTATAATTTTAAAAGTAAGTACTAGATACCTACTTTTAAAATTATGACCTTGTTCTTTTATTAGCAAACTTCGCACCTATCAGAAACATAAAAAAACTGTTTAAAGATCAAAATTACCTTTAATTTTTTCCGCAGCTTCAACATTCCTGCACGCCATAATAACCCTGGCTCCTCTATTAGCCAGATTCCTCGCGGTTTCCTTCCCTATACCACTGGTACAGCCGGTCACAATCACAGTCTTGCCGTCCATTCTGATTGGTTTCCGGAACCTTCCACAAGTGTACTGGGCGAAGAGTCGAATACCAAGGAGAACGCCAAAAAGGCCGAGAAACGCCACGATCGTGAGGACTATCAGAACTGGGAACACCCAGTACAGGTAGCTGGCCTTCCACGCTTCTGCTACAATCATGTCTGCGAAAGAAAGAAATGGTCATTTTCATTTTATATTACTTCGATGGTTTAATGGTACGGGGTCACACGTTTGATTCCCAGGTCATTAAGCTAGTAGGTACTAGAATATTGGGTTATTACATGCATAGCTAGCATACATAGCTTCACTCCTTTTATCCTCGAAGGGGTAGACAGAGGTGTTTAACAACCCAATTACCGCCATTTTATGTTTTAAATCCCATGTAACAGGGGGCGAGCCTGTTACCATTTATCGGGCACAATTATGTATGTAGACTCCGGGTTAATACTGATAATTCTTCGACAGAAAAATTGGGTTATTCTGTCAAGTAATTCACACTTTTATCCTGGAGTATGGCTACACGCTTAGCTCCTGTTGAGTATATGGACCCCCCAGGATTCTCATAATCCTCTCTTACGATGCCCACGGGAGAAATGGGATGGTTCCATATTCTAACAGGAGATCACATGATCAAGTAAAGTAGCAATCATGTTTTTTTTTAATCGGCGCTATATAGATATAAATAAAAATCATCATACATAAAAAAATCAAACCGATAATGAACCTGCTATGACCTTAGTAATAAATAATACAAAACAATGTCAACAATTTGTTTAAAATTTTGAGTTCCGCATAAAAAATGTTGATTTAAAGAATTTTTGATTTTTCACCTTGGCGACTTTAATCTTATTTATTTATCTTTTTTATTATAGTTTTTGAGTTTCTAGTGCAATTTATGTATGTAGGTATTTCTACAAGCATAAAAACAATGTGACATAAAACGAAATATAACACTGCGTCTAAATATCCATAAAAAATTTAGGATAACAATAGAAGTCAAAACCTGTCTACCAGGCAAGAGCAAGTTAAGTTGGTACAAAGCGATGCGGTCGATGAGATATGTATGTTCTTGCATGGATTTGATGAAGACCTTAATTTAGTGCTTCCTCAAATTAGCGCCCTGAACATTTACGCGGACTTAAAGCATAGCACGTACGTATCTACCCAGATTTAATGACTTTGTTCAGGATTACCTAATGTCCGATCATACATATAACATTAAAAATTCCACTGCCTACGTGGTGCAGTGGGAGCGGAAGCGACTTCTGTGCACGAGGTTGTGGGTTCGATCTCCACACGGGACAAAACTTTGTTTGATCCACAAATATTTGTTCCGAGTCTGGGTGTAAATTGTGTCTGTGTGTACAAATGTATGTTTGTAAAAGTACCCTGCGACACAGGGCTTGTTCCCTAGTGAAAGATTTGTCTTAAAAATACGATTCGATTCAAAAATAAATCACACAATAAGTAGCGTTTCTGTTAGGCATAATTTTTTGGGACGCTACGCAATTTGACCATAATAAATAATAATAATAATAATAATATGTGGACACTATCACACAGTCGTCTAGTCCCAAGCTAAGCAGTGCTTGTGTTATGGGTACTAGATAACTGAAATATAATACATATACATACTTTTTTTTTTGTAAATACCTACATATTTATAATACATAGGAAACACCCAGACTAAAGACAAATACAAATGTTCATCACACAAATATTTGCCTTCCGCGGGAATCGAACCCACGACACCCGGCGTCGCATAAAGTCATGAATTGATACCTAAATAACTACTACTTGAAGCAACACCCTAGTACCCTATTTAGACACAGCTATTTAGGTCAGAGACTACCTAATTAATATTATTAATGTCGTATGTCCTAAATAAAGATCAATGTTACAACTTAATTTCGTAATACTATTGTGTAGGGAATTTTAATTAGGTAGTTGCGGGTGAATAGAAGGAAAATATTGTTTATCAACATTGCTGCATTGGTAGATTAAAGAATACGAGATAACTTGGAAAAGTCCAATACTAAATAAATATCGTTAAATATGTAGGTATTGTGTTAAAATTCCTAAATTTGGGTGACTCGCCAGCAGCAAGTGTTCATAAATCTGTACGACAATAAAATCGCGAGCTTGTTATAGTCATCATTATCGATAAGTAAACAAATTAAAGTAGTTGAATTATCCGAAAAAATATGTCTATTCAAGCATCTTTTTGTGCATAAAAAGTCGCAAGTACTTAATTATACTTTTTTTAAGATTACTTAATTTCCTGGAACCTGGGACATTAGCACATTTAAAATTTTGAGCGGTTAGCAGGCACGTAATATCTATAGCTAGCTACCTATTTTCAAACAGGCAGTTTTGGGTGATTTTGGTAAGTAAAAGCTGTCCGTGAGTAGGTACATAAGTACCTACCTAGGTTACGTAGTAGGTAAGTACCTACTTTACGTCGCATGCGTACAAAATAAACATAAAGAAAAAATATAAGTAGGTACTTAGGTAGTAAACAAGTAATTAGGTATGTTACTTAATTAACTGTAGGTAACTATCTACCCTAATATAATAGTGTTACGACGATTACTTATTCTAGAACATTCGCAAGTACCTACCTACTCGTGTACGACGAATACCTACGCTCTAGAACACTCGCAAGTACCTACCTACACGTATACGACAAATACCTACGCTAGAACGTTTGCATGTACCTACCTACACGTATAACAATAGACCATCGGTGGTAGGCATACCTACGCGTCGCAGCTAAGTACCTACACTCATTGTTCTGTTTTCGAGAATTGTCGGCATCTGTGTGGTAATAACTGGAAGGTTCTAGAAGTCTATTGAAGGACTATAAAAAGGATTCGAACGTCGGCACTTCGTTCAGTTGTGAATACAGCGATCTCGAGCGAACATCTAAGCGATACGGAAGTTTAAGAAAAGCGATATACGAAGCGTTATAGTGCAGTATAAGTGTTTATTGCTTTAATTTGTTACGGTTAGTTTACTGTGTGAGTCTTAAATAAACTCATCGCGTAACTGGCATTTTACATCGAACCCCATCCTGACACGTAACAATTGGTGACAGAAGTGAGAATGCCAGTCACACCACGCGACGAGGGAGTACGCACTCGACGACAGGCGGCGGTAGACGAAACTCGTGAACCATCGATTATGGCCGATACTGAAGAGTCTAGCGCAGCAGTAGTTAGTGATCCCGGCACTTCTGCGGCGTCGACGAGTATGGGCTCTGGCTTCGACATGTCGTCCCTTTTAGCCGTTATACAGGAGGGCCAACGCCAAGCTGAAGAACGGCAACGTCAAGTCATGGAGGAGTTGAAGGAAGGTCAACGCCAAGCTGAAGAGCGCCAACGCCAAGCTGAAGAGCGCCAACGCCAAGCTGAAGAGCGCCAACGCCAAGCTGAAGAGCGCCAACGCCAAGCTCTTCTAGACCTTAAGGAAGGTCAACTGCAAGCCGAAGACAGACAACGCCATGCTATCCGAGAGGACCTTCGAGAAATGATGGACTCTAAGTTGGAAGGGTTCAGCACCGTCATCAGTACTCTTCAAGAAGACGTTGAAGTGGTAAAAAAACGCACCAGCAAACATGATGAAATTCTCGAAGATGTCCAGACCACCATGAACCATCATGACAAGATGATTAAAGAGCTCCAGAAGACCAAGGTCCTTTATTCAAGTACTACGCCCGTGGCCGCGGCAGTCACTTCCGGAGGTCCCAAGTTTAAACTTCCCTCCTTTGACGGCTCGTCTTCCTGGACGGCCTTTCGACACCAGTTCGAAGTAGTTGCCAAAGGAAATGGATGGGAAGATGATCACGCACTGACGGCGCTTACTTTGGCACTTAGAGGGGATGCACTGCTGATCCTAGAGAACTTACCTGCTGACCGACGAAACTTAGACGCACTCCTGAAGGCATTAGAAGCTCGATTTGGCGATAAGCACCTGGAGCATGTTTATCGAGCTCAGCTGAAGGATCGAACTCAGAAGTCGAGTGAGGGACTTCAACAATGGGCTGCTGAAATCGAACGCCTGGTACGACGAGCGTATGCCTCCAGTACATCATCTGTGGACCACACAGTGGTACAAGCATTTGTGGATGGTATAAGAGACCTTGAGGTCAGAGCAACTGTACGGTTGGCACACCATACAACTTTAGAAGCGGCCTTAGCACATGCCCTTGAGGTGGAAACTGTGCGAAACGACTACAAGTCGCATAAAGTACGGGAAGTTGTTGCAGCTGTTAGACCAAGGGGTGAGCCTGTATGCTACGGATGCGGCAAGCAAGGACATATCCGAGTTAACTGTCCGGCCCAGAGAGAAAGTAGAACGGTGTCAACCACTACTCAGGTTGACGGTAGTCAAGATCCGTTAAACTAATCGGAGCCAGGGCCGCGGGGCGGGCACTGGCTGGGTTACATCAAGCCCCCACAGTGCAAGTATCACAGGCATGTGACGGTAATAGCCTGATAACAGCTGGAGAAATCAATAGTAAACCTGTTCGCTTTACGATAGATACGGGCGCGTCGAAAACCATCGTACGACCAGAACTTCTGCGGCGAACAATTCAGTGGGAAGACGCACGACCATCTTGCAAATTGCAAACAGCGACTGGCCAGCCAGTGACCGTCCTCGGAGTTACGGATGTGAGAATCAAACTAGGAGAGAAGACTTATCCTCAATCTGTTTTGGTGGCGAGCATAACGGATGACTGCATTATCGGCTTAGACTTCCTACGAATGCAGCAATGCGTTGTCGATATTGCTAAAGGTGTTCTAAGCTTCCCAGATCAAGAAGTCTTTCTGGAAGGCTGTTCTTCGATAGCGGTCAACAGTGCCAAAACGGTAACCTTGGCACCGAGGTCAGAAACCTTAGTCGACGTAAGGTTCCCTGAGGGTGTAACTGCTGATCGTTGCGTCATGGTGGAAGATCCTGGGCGCCATACCAGTCGAATCACAGCCAGAACTTTAGTTATGACTAGAAGTGGGGCAAAAGTTAAAGTTGCCAACCTTAGCAATTCGGCGATGTTATTAAGGAAGAACGCGATCGTTGGACGATGTGAGACTGTGAGCAGTCTGAGGAAGATCCAAGAGAACGTCCAGACTGCCTCTTCAACCAACCATATGGGCCCGTTATTAGAGACCACGAAGCAAAGTTTGACACCCAACGAGTATCGGGAAGCAGAGAAGCTGCTGCTGGACTACAAGGACATTTTCACCAAAGAAGAAAACGACCTTGGAAGAACGGGGTTAGTAAAACACCCGATCGACACAGGTGCTACACAGCCTATCAAACAAAGACCTAGACGAGTGCCACTAGCAAAAGAACAAGAAGTAGCTGAGCTGATTGGGAATATGGCACGAACCAAAATCATAGAGCCATCATCCAGCCCATGGTCTTCACCGGTAGTACTCGTGAAGAAGAAAGATGGTAGTACCAGGTTTTGTGTAGACTACAGGATGCTAAATAACGTAACCAAGAAAGACAGCTATCCTTTGCCCCGTATTGACGACACTTTGGACATGCTTGGAGGCATGAAGTGGTTCTCTACGGTAGATCTGAAAAGTGGCTACTGGCAAGTGGAACTCCGACCAGAAGATAAGGAGAAGACTGCATTCACCACCGGTACTGGAAAAGGCCTGTGGCAGTTTCGAGTGATGCCATTTGGATTGTGTAATGCACCAGCTACGTTTGAAAGGCTTATGGAACGCGTATTAGTGGGTCTTTTAGGAGATGCCTGTCTGGTGTACTTGGATGACGTCATAGTTATGGGACGCAGTTTCGCGGAACATCGCAAGAATCTTGAGAAAGTTTTTAAGAGGTTTCGTGAATCAAACTTGAAACTAAATCCGAAGAAGTGCGCATTTTTCAAGAAAGAAGTTTCGTTCTTAGGCCACATTATTTCGGATAGAGGTGTTCAAACGGACCCGGACAAAATAAAAGCGGTTCAAGAATGGCCTATACCAAAAACTAAAACCGAAGTAAGAGCTTTCCTGGGCCTCAGTGCTTACTACCGGCGTTTTGTGAAGAACTTCTCCGAAATAGCCAAGCCATTACACCACCTTACAGAAGAAAAGAGGAACTTCGTTTGGAACTCGGATTGTCAACGTGCGTTTTCACGACTCAAATAGTTGCTGTGTTCAGCTCCAGTCCTGTGCTACCCTAATAGAGAAGGCAGATTTATTGTGGACACAGACGCCAGTAATACTGGAATCGGAGGTGTGTTATCCCAGGAGCAAAATGGTCAGCAAGTGGTCATCGCATACTTCAGCAAGTCTCTATCGAAGCCTGAGAGAAACTACTGTGTGACTAGACGTGAATTACTAGCAGTTGTGAAGACCTTACAACATTTCAATAAATACTTGCTGGGAAGAGAGTTCACACTACGAACAGACCATGCAGCACTGAAGTGGTTACTCCAGTTCAAGAATCCTGAAGGCCAAGTCGCAAGATGGATCGAACAACTACAGGAGTACAACTTTGTAATAGAACACCGCAGTGGAAGGATTCACTCCAACGCTGATGCCTTATCGCGACGTCCATGCTCCCAGGATTGTAAGCACTGTTTAAAGCATGAGTCCAAGGAGGTAGTGAAAATTGTCAGGACTCAGGGGACCGATGAATCCTGGGACAAAGACGAAGTCAGTAGGGCACAGAAAGAGGACAGAGACCTGAAACTAATAATGGACTGGAAGGCTCAGGGTCGGAAACCAAAATGGCAGGACGTATCAGCCGCAAGCCCAATCACGAAGGCCTACTGGGCTCAGTGGGACAGTCTGACTTTGGAACAAGACGTGCTATATAGAAAGTGGGAATCACCTAACGGCAAGGAGCAAGTTCTACAGATGGTGATCCCGAGAGACAAAGTTGAACCTGTTCTGCGCTTAGTGCATGATGGTGCATCAGGTGGGCATCTTGGTGTGAAGAAGACTTTGGTGAAGGTGAGAGAACGCTTCTACTGGGTACGCTGTCGGGAAGACATCGAGGAGTGGTGCAGAAAGTGCTCTACGTGTGCTTCGGTAAAAGGATCTCGTACTAGATCAAGAGGCAAGCTGCAGCTGTACAGTGTCGGAGCCCCATGGGAGAGGATTGCCATTGACGTAGCTGGCCCATTTCCCGTGACAGAGGACGGCAACCGCTATATAGTAGTAGTCCAAGATTACTTCACCAAATGGCCCGAAGTTTTTGCGACACCAAACCAAGAGGCTCAGACCGTGGCTAAAAAGTTGATCCAGGAAGTAGTGTGTCGATTTGGTGTGCCGTTGGAACTGCATAGTGACCAGGGAAGAAATTTCGAGTCAGCCCTGTTTCAAGAGATGTGTAATCTACTCGGCATACATAAAACACGGACAACACCAGCGCACCCGCAGTCTGACGGCATGGTAGAACGGTTCAACCAGACTTTGGAAAACCATCTGGCCAAGGTTGTCGAAGACCATCAACGAGACTGGGACCGTTACATTCCACTCTTCCTGCTATCATATCGGTCCGTGGTTCATGACACTACAGGATTTACGCCGGCCAAAGTCAACTTTGGAAGAGAGATACGCCTACCAGTAGACTTGATTACCGGAACACCTCCTGATACGCCAAAGCCGACAGTAGAATACGTCGCAAACTTGCAGGCACAGCTGGATAAGACACATGATCTAGTGCGAGATAACAACCTCAAGGCCAGTGAGAAGATGAAAACTCGTTATGACAGGAAAGCAAGTAATCATGGCTTCGAGGAAGGTACGCTCGTGTGGTTACATAATCCTCTCAGGAAAATCGGCAAGTCACCGAAGCTACAGGCCCGCTGGGAGGGTCCCTATAAAGTGATCACAAGGATCAATGACGTGACCTGTCGCATAAGACAGGGCGATAGAAAGAAGCCGAAGATCGTCTACATCGATCGACTAGCACCCTATCACGGTTCTAACGCTGCTCGGGACGAGCATGATTAAGAGGGGGGCAATGTTACGACGATTACTTATTCTAGAACATTCGCAAGTACCTACCTACTCGTGTACGACGAATACCTACGCTCTAGAACACTCGCAAGTACCTACCTACACGTATACGACAAATACCTACGCTAGAACGTTTGCATGTACCTACCTACACGTATAACAATAGACCATCGGCGGTAGGCATACCTACGCGTCGCAGCTAAGTACCTACACTCATTGTTCTGTTTTCGAGAATTGTCGGCATCTGTGTGGTAATAACTGGAAGGTTCTAGAAGTCTATTGAAGGACTATAAAAAGGATTCGAACGTCGGCACTTCGTTCAGTTGTGAATACAGCGATCTCGAGCGAACATCTAAGCGATACGGAAGTTTAAGAAAAGCGATATACGAAGCGTTATAGTGCAGTATAAGTGTTTATTGCTTTAATTTGTTACGGTTAGTTTACTGTGTGAGTCTTAAATAAACTCATCATCGCGTAACTGGCATTTTACATCGAACCCCATCCTGACACGTAACAATAGGTTGGTAATACCAACGTCGAATTACATTCTTTACATAAATACCAACTTGGTATTTATGTAAAGAATGTAATTTGACGTCTTAAGAAAACCTGACGTTAATACTTACAAAAATATTTTCGAAGAAAACTTAGTAGTTACACTTGTTTCGTGTACACTTTTTATTTTAAGTTTAATACTCAAGGAAAAAAAAAGACAAACACAATATTTTAAAAGCTTACGGAACGTCTTCTTCGCAGTGAAATAAATCACGAACTACCGAATTTTTAATAAGTATCTATTCGTTTATTGTTGTAGAAAAATGACAAAGTATCAAAATACAAGATTCCGCTAAAAGAGGTTTCAAGGCTTAGGTATTTTTGCATAATTTGACCTTTGTATAGCGTAACACTGCATACCTAATTGTTATTTTTAATATGCAATTAGTTGAAGTACCTCCTACTTATTACGTTGGTACCTAATAAAATATTAAGGGTTTAAAAAAAATCTATAATTTTTGCCAATTCGCTTTGAGCCAGCGTGTGGTGATTAACGCTCGTGCTTTTCCTGTATGAAAGGTCTTATCTTGCAGTGAGGTAATACTATACTTAATGGTTATTATGTTCCCTCTCTCTCCCTCCTCCTTCCTTGTACTTATATTACTTTTACTATTGTATTAGTACGTAGGTACTAGGTACGCCGCAAACAAAGGTCCATAAAGATACGTGATGTCAATATTTAGTGACAAAAAATCTACGTCATTATCTTTCAAACATCTGTATAATAGAGTTATTTACATGCTGAGTTTAACTCCAACTTATCGTAGGAAAACCCCAAAACCGCAGTTGCGTAGGCCTTTGCCGACAATTGCAGTCGAATTTTTACATAAGCACAAATAATTGTATTTATGACGTATAGGCACATCATTGATACCTACTTTACGGCAGAAGCAAACATTACAAAACAAGGTACTTTAGTGGTACTTTATGTTATGTCGACCTAGATACTTATCGGTTTGACGATGACTTCCGCAACATAATCCTTAAGAAACACTATAGGCATAAAGATTAGGTACCAGTAGCGAAGAGTCACTTTTCCGAGGAGGGAAGCCGGTGGGACTAAAATATTTTGAGTTTCGGAAGGCCAGTTAGACTTTGAGTAGACACTCAAGCAGTGATAGGTATAAGGAGGTCAGGGCATATTTTAAAAGGGAAGCCGGCAGGAATCGTGTTATATGGACGCTTCGCCACTGTTAGGTACCTACATTGAAAGTGGCAGATTAAGTATCTGTTTAGTTAACTAGCATGCTTCGCACGTAATTTTTCGGCTTTTATACTATAATATTATACTTATAAACCATCCAAACCTAATGCTTTAATTAATGAAAAAATATATATCGAAACGCCACTAAGTGGCACGAATTCAAAGCGGCAGTTTGACATTTTCACCATAAAACCTCAGTCGTTGAACCCAGACGATTCTCAAAGATATGCAATGCCCTTTGCAAACCTGTTTGTCCAATAACAAAAAGGTAATGATAATTATGATTGCATGTTATGTAAGGGCACAACAACAGGTAGAAAGAAGAATGACGAATGTCTTGATGTCCCAATCTTGGGTCCCAATAGTTGGTAAACTACGTGATTATGTCACGAGCCTTTATTTTTAATTTGTGTTGCCATATTTTGCAAACAATTTATTTATTGAACATAAAATGGAAAGAAATTTTATTTGATCTTTTACTGAAATTTACTTAAAGTTTTTAACAAGTTGATGTTATGATTAATTTTGTTTTAATTGATTTTCCTACTTAATGAGTAAATTTACGAGCTCGTCAGTTTCCTTCTTTGCCAGTATTCAAGATTATTTTAACTGATTATACAGCTTTTAACTTTTCCTTACACAGTTAGTTTTCTTAAATCAACAGTAGAAAAATAGGTACCTAAGGTAGGTAGGTACCTACCTAAATATAGTAGGTTATATATATTTTATTTAAGTAGGCAAGTACTTGTGGAACCTATACTTGCTGAGTTACATTTTAATGAGACAAGTTACAGCTCACTGCATTTTAAATTTGTCCCAAAGCAAGGACATTACCTAGTTTTTGTGAAGGGAATATTTCAATCATCATTATATTACCTACATCGTTGTTATTTCTTACATCATTAAAACATACAATACAAATTGGTTGTTATTCGTAACCTTTAAGTGATGAAAGTACCTAACTAAGTATTCAAAAATACATGCACAATAAAATTTCATTTCATTTCAATAACAACTTTTACTGCACCTATTAAAATATGAATATGGTTCTGACTTTCCATAGAAAATAATTCAATTGTTTTTTTTTGTTAGGTGAGTAACTAAAGCACTTAAATTTATCTTAAAGAAAATATAATATTTACAGTGTTAGATGGTTGGATCACTGATCGTGGACCCTGATGCAGAAGGCAGTTCTTGACACGGCCCGCATTGTGAGGTGTGTTTTTTTTTACTGGAGACCCATCGTTATTGGGTTGGTAGGTACAGATACTTACTATTTTTTAATAAT
Organism: Parascotia fuliginaria; assembly: GCA_963082885.1. NCBI lineage: Eukaryota > Metazoa > Arthropoda > Insecta > Lepidoptera > Erebidae > Parascotia > Parascotia fuliginaria. The sequence continues at coordinate 9,886,513 of OY720194.1, read as the reverse complement.
AAATGGTCAGATTTATTTGCGAAACTACAAGTTAACCTCATAAGTACTTGTAATTTAATGTGCTATTTTTAATTAGGTCATTAAACTAAACACTGTGTTAATACGGTCAATGTTATATATTATTGTATTCTAATTACGCCGATTTAGTTTTTTACGAAACGGAACAATAGTGTAATTTGACACAATGCAGTAGTTACCTACAGCAGGTAGGTCCGATTGTGTTAATAAATATATAGGTGTTTCTTAGATTTTGTTACCTTTGATGTTAACAACCAAGTCTCTGACTATCGAGACATAAGTATCTACTGTCTTTAATGCATCATTTATCAGCCAAAAGGCGCTTACTGCTGACCATAGAGCCCTTTCAAGTATTTCTCCATGGACCGGTCGTAAGTATAAAATATAATAAATATTTGAGTACTTCTATATTATAAAAATGAATCGCTGAATGTGTTGCTAGGCGTAAATCTCGAGAGCAGCTGAACCGATTTCGCTAATTCTTTTTTTATAATTAAATACTCCTTGAAGTACGAGGATGGTTCATACGGAAAGAAAAAATTATAAATTGTCTGAAAAAAAAACACTTTTCTGTATCCCCATACAAAAGTATCTTTATTTATTAAATCATCATCAATTTAAAAAAATGTCTACCCGTGCGAAGCAGGGGCGGGCCGCTAGTACTAAATAAAAATATTATGACGTTTTCTTTAAAGATCACCATCTAAACTATCATTGCAATTGCACGTAATAAGAAAGTATTGACGAATTAGTCATCGGAATCCAAAGAATGTCAGGCTCATTATATAAATTGCTTTAATGGACATGAAGGGAAAGGTGTGAAACTTCACTTCAGCACCATACCATAAAAACAAAACCAACTGCTAAATTATCATGTTAATTTGAAAACGATTTCTATTAAAATAACAAGTGTTATTTTGTCATACTTGAGAATATCGAAGAGGTAAATAAACCCACATTTATTTATGTAAATATAATATAAGTACCTTTAATAATAATAGGTAAGTGGCTATAAGCTATAACAATAAACAAACTTATTTTCTATGTAGGTAGGTCATCTCAAAGAAATTGCTTTTATTTCTATGACAGCTGATTGTACTTACGTACCTACAAATTTAAACATAGATAAATAGCATTACGCCTTTTTCGTAAAGGTGTAGGCAGAGGTGTGTAACATTCCAGTTTCACCAGTCTGACCACGTAACTGGAGGCAAGCCAGTATTCATTTACTGGGTAAAATTACGAATACCGGAGTAACACCTAGTACTATTAATTTATTCTATTAATACTTATTTTTGACTCTCTACCTTAGCTTTATGTAGGTTAATCCGAAAGTAACTACACATACACTTGCGAGCACATGAGTAGATAAACCCTCGCGAGAATGACACGAGTAGGAATCGAAACCGTGAAACTCTTAGTACGGTAGTGGTGAGACGACCACGACGTAACCGCTAGACCGCTAGATATAAGTAATTTTATTGCGTCTTCACACTTGTGCGTACACTGTTAGGTGCTTGACCCAAATTTGTTAGTATATATCTATAATTATTTTTATTCAAATCGTATGTTTATTGTACTTAGTACCTACTAGCCGCGCCCCTCGGCTTCGCCTGCAAATATATCTTTTGTCTTCCTCGAGAACCAGACCAATTTTCGGTATAAAAAGTAGCATGTCCGTTTCCGGCACCGAATCTATCTACCAATTTTAATCGAAATCGATTCGTTTCAATCGGCGCTGAGTGGTAACAAACACACACACATAAACTTTCGCATTTATAATATTAATAGGATAGAATCTTTAACGTTTACTAGCGACCCGCTCAAGCTTCGCACCCTGGTGTGTATAAGCTTTGTACGATATAATTAAAAATTGTTGAAATTGTCGACAATTCTCTACTATGCATACCTTCCTAAAGAAATGCTTTAAACCATAGTAAAAACCGTATAATATCCATTGTATGGTTTAGAAGAAGTAAGGAGCAAAACCACGCAAATAAAAAAATCGATTAAAAACAAGCAATATATTATATTGTTTTAAAACAAAAAGCCTGCCTGACTAAAACCAAGTGAAAAGAAAGAAACCTATTTTTTTTCTCGTACTGACGCTACATTGAAATATTATTACCCTATGTCAACTACAATTAATACGAATCTAATGACACCTCTTAGGTTAAAATTCATTAAGTCATTTAGGCTGTAGAGCGTGCCAAAGAAATAGACATGCATACCTACATGTACCTAGATACGCTCGACAATAAAATTACCCTTCTTGACTTCGGCAGTCGAGCTAAAACAGCGATTTTGCTTTATACTATTTTGAGATGGAGATGTTTATATAAATAATTTCGTATTCATTCTCTGAAAGGAATAAACGAGTTTATTACACGTTGCTTTTAATTGAATGAAAAGATAAATGCCTCTAGAAAGTTTGAGTGTTACTTTAACGTATTTCTTTACGGTCCACGACAAAAGTGCCTGTATGCACGAAACGTGACTTTGCATGGGATGCAGTTTCTCTTTTTTAACGGTATTGAACACCTACTTTTAAATACCAATAACTTATTTATCACGCAAACTTTAAAATTATAATAGTTCAGTTAAAAAAGGTGCTCCCATCGCCAGTAGCGTGATGTTTTATAGCCTATAACCTTCCTCGAGAACTGGGCTGTCATATGCAAATCTGACTGGCAGTTCCAAAGATTAGCACGTTCAAATAAACAAACAAAACGAAAACTCTTCCGCTATAGAAAAACGTATAGTTAATGCCATACAAAACGCAGTAACTAAATGATTTGCTTTTTGTGTATTGCGGAATAAAATAGTGATTTTTGTACTGTTTTTTGAATTATTCAAATTATGGTAGATGAGCCAACGGATCTGATGGTGAGTGACAGAAGCTCACCGCGGTCTTGAAGCGGGTCAGCCTATCATAAGATTGAATAACTGAAGGCTTCCTCTTATACTTAATAGAGAAGGCATGAGCATTAATCACCTTTGCTCAAGATGGATTATAAAGTCTGAAATTTCAGACTTAATTTTTATTTAGGATTTACAGTTTTATATAAATATTAATAAGAAAACATTACCCCACTTAAACACCACAGCTGGGTAAGCAGATGCAATCTAATAATTACAAAGCTGTTATTATTTAATTATTATTCTAATTAATGGCATTAAGTACAACTCGTAATTGGAGAAAGTTTTGTTCCAAAATCAGTGGTACGTTACCTTTCACGTTTTTGAAATTTATTCTGTTTATACAATGTAAGTACTAAGATAAATTTAGGAAATGTGAGTCATAATGCGGATGTCTTAAAAGTGGTAATCCTTTAAAGTTTGTCATACTTTGACGTCTGTCTTGGATAAGAGCTAAGCGTTGGTTTAGGGAATTAGGTTTAAATATGATTTATATTATTATGCCAGACGCAGCGTTGGCAGGCCTTTTACAACATAGATGTGGGCTTTGATAAGGGTGTCGAGCAACCGATGGTTGGAGGCGGCTCTTCTGACCAAGATAGTAAAAACTGGGGAAGGCCTATGTCCAGCAGTAGACGTCTTTTGGATGATATGATGACGATAAGGAATCAAATTCACAACTGCAGTTTCATTGCGTTAGACAGTCGAAAATCACAAAGAAGCGAGACATAAGTAAGTGTGTTGTCCCCTATTATAAAGTTTAAAAACGACACAAAGGAAAAGCGACATAATACGGAGTAGATAATCCGTCGTATAAAACGTTTATTGTTAAGAGGGTTAATGTCCCTTTATATTTCATAAAGTAAGTAATTAATTAAGTAAAAAACAAAACTAAAATATGAAAGATAAGTAGTCGTCCTATTATATTCCCACTGTAAAAGCATCTTTCAATAAAGAGAAGGCATGAGTATTAATCACCACGCTTGTTCAACGCAGTAAAAGACGAGTGAGATTAATGGAGATGACTAATTGAATGAATCTAGCACATTAAATAAGAGGCCGGTATTACATTATCATAAAAATATGATTTTATATCTGTCAAATTCTATGATCATAGTTCGACAACTCTCAAACTATGATCATAGATAATCACATGTAGTTATTATACCGTCATATGTTCTTCATTTATAAATGACTTACACATCTTTGATCATAATTCTATGATAGTCTAATAGCGGTCTAAGTCTCTCGCTAACTGTGCATGTTTGGTTGGTATATTGTATTAAAGCAATATCTAAGTAGCATAATAGACTTTTAAGTAAATACCTTGTCAGAATCGTAATCTATACTATTATATAATACATATAATGAATTATTTTATTAATTATATAATACATATATTGAATAATATATAATACATTTTATTAGGGTTCTTTTACCACCCATGCCCTGCATTGTCATGCTCACTAAAATGTCATTGCTTGTGGTGTCGTATTGGCCGTGTCATCACCTTCCCTCTAATATGGCGAGGGTGATGATGGCTGGCCCGTGCGTCATGCTCGTGAACGGGTGCTACTTGGGATGACTGGTCAATCTTGGCATGGCTTACATTTAATATTCAATCCAGTATTACCTTGTCGTTCAATGTGACCAGGGGGTGCATTTACCAGTTTAATTAAAATACGTAGTCAAATTACCATACTAGTTGAAACTAAATAATTGAATTCCTTGTTTTCTTTCTTTAATCTTAGTATTATATTAATTAGTTAATTTGTAATAATTACTTTGTATGGTTCTTTGGTTGCGTTGAGTGTTTAAATAGTAACTCATTCAAATAACTGTAATTATCTGGCGATTGAAAAGAGTGGCGTGAGTTTCTTGCCAGTTCTTCTCACAGCTCTACCTCGTCAGCGAACTGGCTGTAGGTCAATTGGCTGACAAAATGTAATGTTGACTTTTCATAAGCATCATACTTTATGATCTAAATGAAATAAATGCTTTGACTTTGACTTTGACTTTGACTATATAAAGCAGAAGTGTTTATTTGTTTGTTGGTTTGATTTATTTGAATAATTATGATAGCCCAGTTCACTACTGCGACGCCGACGGGAGGACAGCAGTAAACAAAGACGCGGGTGAAACTGCCCTGTTGGAAGCTAGTGATACAGGGTATATAAATAATGTAAATAGATTAAGTCGTGGTTAAGATATCTGTTTGATAAACACGGGGTTTGAAATCTGGCAAGAACTACTGACTCTTCAAATTTATACTTTCTAATGTAAACCTTGGAAATTAGGTACTGGTAAGGGAATCCTTCTGTAAACTATACGTAAGTATAAAAATGTCTGAATTTGCTAATCTGCGTTGAGCAATCGTGGTAATCAATGATCATGTTTTCTCTGTATACGAAGATGCCTTTTCCTGCTGTGAGATAAAGGCTTGAATTAAAAAATGGTCAATGAAAATTAAAACGTATGTTTACAGTGACTTTAGTATGAATGTGTCCGCAGAACTAGAAGAGAAGTTTCTTTCCTTTTGTTGCCATATCGTATATTTATGTAACTTTACAAATAAGTACATATACAATTAACGGACACAAAGTAGATACATGCAAATTCCGTTTTTTTTATAAATCTCATAAAGTTTTGCCCCGTTTGGAATCGAACTCACAACCTACATGTATCCCTACTTCGCCACTGAGGTACGTAGGTATATTCTCGTAGAATATCGACGAATGCAAAAGTACTACCTACTCGTATTTTAATATTGAAGTACTTATCTACTTATATTATTTTCTATTACTTTTCTATTTATACAGAAGTATAATTACAAAACTTTATAAAATACGAAATTCATAAGCATTACGCTAAGCCTGAGTAAATATACCTACTTTTTTGGTTAATTATAATTGTACTCTATGAGTCTTTTTAACACAGCTAGTTTCTTGTGAAATTTCTCTTTTGGTAAGATATAGAATAAATTCTAATTAAGTACGTTACCAAAAAAGATACAAAAATATTATTTTACCAAAAAAGGCAAACGCGAATACACTGTTGTAATAATAAGTACTATAATAAACAATTATTTAACTTACCTATAATATTTCTTTCACGTATAAAAGCACAATTTATAGGTACACTCCACTCACGCTTGTGTTGGCCGACGGTCTTCAGAACACTGATGACAGCGCATTAGCATTGCTATATTGTGCAGTACAAGCTAAGCTTTGTGTAAGGTAATGGTTTTACAGTGGGCGGGCAGCGATTAGTAATAGAGTGTATTGCCTGCGTCACTTTGCATACTACTTGAAAATGTAACATTTAAAAATCAATTGTAACAATCAAGCGATTAAAAAGAGTGGCTTGAGTTTCTTGGTAAGTAGTTTATCTCACGTCTCTACCTCGTTATTAAACTAGCTGTAGCTTAATTAACTGACATTGTTATTTTGACGTTCATAATACCTACGATCAATATATTAAAAGGGTATTCAGCATTTGAAAAAAAATACCAATCAATAAATGGTAAAATCCACTCTGGGTTTTTGACGAATTGAGTGAAAAGAGGTTCATTTACGTCGGTCGTACTTAGGTTCTTACCCTCATGTAATCTAAGACGAGTCGCTAGTTACAGTTAAAATAAAAATTAAACTCGTGGAACCCTTTGTGTGCAAAGCCAATTTGCAATAAGCCGGCTTTTATTTAGGTAGGTACGTAGTCTTACTATCTATCTATGATACTTAATTTCTATCAACACTGTATAAGATCGATTTACTGTTTAAGAACTGTGTACTTACTCTTAAATAAATAAATAAAACAACTCGCCCTATAGGTTTGTGCTCTTAGTAAGTACAGGCGAGTAGAAAAGTTTAATTTTTAAATATATGCTTATCTTTAGTACTTATACAAAGCGTAATCTTTTGGTATAAGGTTTCAAAGAAACTTTTTTCCATTTAGGTTAAGGAATCCCAGTCGAGGGTTTCCCGAAAAAAAAAAGGAATTAAAAGTTTTTATTTTATAGAGAAACACGCGACATTACTTTAATCATTATGCTATAAAATATACTACATTTTCCTTTAGGAGTAGGTGTATAAACAGTGACAGTATTCAGACTGATTAAGTTTATGTAAATAACAGTAACTGTTTTATTCAAGAGTTACAGTAAAAGAGCTGTAAAAAACCTGTCTTCGTGCTACTGGACCCAAGAGAAAGCATGTACCTACGTAATCAAGACAAAAATTTATAAAAACATGTAATATTGTGTTTGTCTGTACAAAAACGCAACCTTATTTATTCGACGTAGGCACGTTGACGACAAACACTACAAACTGGAAAGTGTTGTTGACCGTGTAACAATATGGCCGAACAAGCTTTCAACATTTCCCGCCGTTTATTCAAGTATGTACATTTTTGTTTTTAGGTAATTCGAAATTTAAAGTATCGCAGCATTATGCCAAAAAAGACGCAAAACCACGAAACAAAAAAAAGCTTTCTAAAAGCGTAAAACAATATACCCTATCTATTCCTTATTTTATAGTAGCCTACTAAAATCTACATCCTGCCTGATGGTAAGCAATCAGTTGGGTCCAGGAGATGTGGACATATACACTATTCCAAAAGCCTTCGTTTCAAACTGCCTCTATGATGGCTCCCACTATGGTGAGTTTATAAGATGCTTATTCAGGCCCGGGCCCGCTTTAAAAAGCGGGAATCAAAAATTAGAAGGTTGGTACACACATACATGAACTTGTAAAGAGTTTCAGGTTTTACTGTTTTCAGGTGTACCTAGGTTATGGTTATCAATTACCCAGGTAGGCCCGTATGATTGTTTTACCAAAGTTGTAGAAAAAAAATTTGACGAAGGAACTCTAAAGTACATGAATAGTTTAGTTCGAGACCCTTTAGATTTTCCTTCAGATGTCAAAGGATGGAAGGCCATAAACCTATTTAATTGTCCGTGTTTGCATACTATACCAAAGTTAACTGTTTTGTTTAAGACTTGAGACTGGCAAATTATTCAGCACAGCTTCCGTTAGGTTTATTTGTCTTGTAATCGAAACTGTAATTTTATTTTTACTAGCTTCCCGCGGCGCGGTTTCAACTGCGTCTTTGCTTACTGCTCTGCTCCCGTCGCCAGTAGCGTGATGTTACATAGCCTATAACCTTCCTTGAGAACTGGGCTATCATACGCAAAAACAAATTTTGATGTCCGACTGGTAGTTTCACAGATTAGCACGTTCAAACAAACAAACAATCTTACTCTTGCGCTTTATATAGTACCTAGTATAGGTAGATGTAGATAAGTTGTATTAGTCTGTACTGTCTTCATAAAATATAAATTAAATTAAATTTACAAGTTAAAATAATTTTATTTAAGTACATAAGTGTTATTATGGCTTTATCATGTAAAATTCCTTAACTTTTAAAACTATTTTGTTTTCGTTTCTAATAGTTAAGTATTTTCAAATGTTGTTGCTTGTTAGTGATTAAAATAGCACTACAAGAGACTCAACATTGAATACGAACACTTAACGTTCTCAACCGTTGTCAAAGAAAGCGTAATTTCTATAGAAAACAGCCACAGAATACTATACTTCACTGTTCTGAGAAAACAGCTATAACGTTTATATAATTGACCAGATTAAGTTGACCTCACGAAACGCATCAATCTTTAAGAAAATGTATGAAGCTCGCAACCCGCAGCGCGGTTTCACCTGCGGTAAGTTAGATCTTTCGTTACTGTTCCGCTCCTGTGGTTCATAGCGTGATGTTACATTGCCTATAACCTTCCAGAAGAATATAGCTATCAAACTCAAAAAGAATTTTAAAATCAGACTGGTAGTTCAACAGATTATTGCGTCCAAACAAGAAAAATCCCTTCAGCTTTATAGATTAGTATCTAGATGTGTCGAGCTGGGAGGTCTGTGTAATATGGTTATGTTCCAGCTAAATGTAATAGTTGCATTTTGTTTGATGGACTTCGGAGTGGTAATACTTTCTAATGGTCAGAGAAATTGTTGATTGTTATATGGGAGTACATGTAGGTAGATGTTCTATCTTCCAAGATTAGCCTGATGATCAAAGATTTATAACAGAGAAAGAGGTTTAGAAGAGGAAGAAGAAAACATCTTATAATGCTGCTGTAGTGGAAGCCAATCAAGCCATCAGTTTGGCACACTCTTAGGCTTTGCTAATGGCTTACCATCAAGCAGAGTGGAGATACTTTAGTAAAATAAAAATGACAATATAGTTACACCGACTTTAAACTATCATAGGCAAAGACGAGCAAAGATCATTCTATATTAATCACGTGCTAACCACACATTTACAAGCGCCCTAAATGACAGTTTTCTAAAATGGCGCCCCAAGGTGGCAGCACTGAGGCGTCAGGTCCAGGCACCTGTGAAAGCGCTTTCAATCTTTGATAGAGAACTATTTGATAGACGAACTATTGATTTCAAATTTCGAATTTTTGAGATTGGAAGACCTTTGACCTAATTGGCGCTAACTGGTCGCGAAAATTTTTCTAAAAACCCTCTATGCCTTTGCGATCAAACTTTTTACAATCAAAACACTGGCACACAACAACTTCAAATATAAAAAAGTTACAGTGACAACAAACTTAGTAAAATTATTGTCAATTATCCAGCAGTAATAAAGTTTATAAAATAAATATTATTTGATAATAACACAGCACAATATGACTCAGCACAACATAGAATCACCGATACCGTTATCGGACATCGAGTCCGTATTAGGTTGGGTGGATACGTTTAAACTGTCAAGAGCTACTAAGAAAATTAACAGAGATTTCTCGGATGCTGGTAAGGTTTTTGCTCATAAAATTGCTAAGGTCCAAATAGGTGATGTGTTGACAAAGGGCACTTATACAAACACCCGTAACTGACGTGTGTGTATGACTATGAGCAGAATAATAAAATGTTGAAGAGGCAAAAGTATGTTTGGATCGCAGCAAATGGCGTTCCATAGTCTGTGCTTACTCCAATAATGAGAGACAAGCGTGAATTTATGTGTGTATGTATGTATTTGCAAAGACTAAAGCCTGTAATATACGTTGGCAATACCGCTGTAAATCAAAAGGACACTTAACGTCAAGACCACCAGTTATGTCAGCTAAATTCGCTAATTATGGTAAAGCCAGGAGAATTGGCAAGAAACTGAGGATACTCGTAATTACAATTTGGTACGCGGTAAGGCATATACGCAAATCTCCACAAAACAAAAGACACGTTCATTTGGTTATAGCAGATTATAGTACTTTTTGTGAATTTTGTGATAAGTAGTAGGTAACCTACCTAAATATAATAAGAAAGTAGGTAGATTGGTTGCCTTGCGCAAAAAAATCCGATTACGTAGTCATAGGTATAACTCTTTGGGCAACATAATTTTTATGGGTCCTTTGATATGATATGTCATTTCATAAGATAGATTCAGTATGGTCATTTCATATGATATGAGGCCTTTGCCCATCTGTAAGACACAAGCTAATTAAAAAAACGTTACAATTAGATAAATCAGTTGTAAACAAATGTTGATATACTATAATAAATGATCAAGAAATGCAACAACAGCCAAAATTAACTTTTAATTTCTATTGAATAAGCCTTATTCTCTTTTGCAGTACTCCTGGCAGAAATCTTGTCGGTGCACTATCCGAAGCTGGTAGAGATGCACAATTATCCGCCTCGGAACAGCCACTCTTTGAAGCTGAACAACTGGATGACGCTCAACAGGAAGGTTCTGAAGAAGCTCAAGCTAGGCCTCTGCTGCAACACGATGGAACAGCTGGCTGATTGTACGCCTGGGGTTATCGAACGGGTGCTGGTTATGGGTGAGTTACCCATCATCATAATTTCTGTCGAAGGACAAGACTGCTGAAAATCTATACTATTGTATAAAGCGAAAGAGATTATTTGTTTGTTTGTTTGAACACGCTAATCTCTGGGACTAGTAGTCCCAAAACATGTGGTATAGACATAGGGTTATGATGTACTTAAGCAGAGTTGTAGACTGCAATGCAATTGTTTACTTTCAGTACGAGAAAAGATCCGTCGAGACGAAGACGCTAACAAAACGTTGAAGGAAGAAGGCGTGAATCTGTCGAGCGGTGGCAGTTACTATGAGGCTTGTGGTGAAGAAGGTAGGCAGCTTACAGTATCTAGTATCTAACCTCCGTAATGCCCTTCACCCACCACACTTTCGGCCATACTAGCAGTTTGGAAGACGATGGCTTTTGGGATGGTAGCCACCGCGTCTTCCACTGACTGCTTACCATCAGTAAGGGTGGAGTCACTTTGTAGACTAATATAAAAACCGTTATTTGGCCGTTTAGCTTTAGCTACCTCCTGCACTAGGCTTAAAATATGTTGATTCGTGAATGAACCGCCATAGATCCATAAGCTATTCTCTAGCAAAAAGAAAAATGTCTATCACTTACTTTACAGCTGTCGATTTTAATTATAGCTATATTATAGGCTTTTAATTATAACTATAAATCAAATACACCAAAAAAGAGGCACTCGTTTAGAAGTTTTCTGCAAAAGATCCCGAATAAGTCGATACATTAGTTCTATGTATGTGAGAATAAGATAACCTTTTAAGTTTTTCTTAGATCACGTTCTGGTGGTGCCAGTGAAGACACGAGTTAACGGCGTATTAGAGACATTGCAGCAGAAGGTAGTCAGCTACGAAACATACTGCGCGATTAAGGAAGAACTAAAAGATGCCAAAGACGCTGCTGAATTACTTAAACAGAAGGTATGTTCTATTTAATTGTATACTTCCACAACTAGCTTTAGGATAACTCGAGAGACGCCTTGCATACAACTTAATCAAGGGACTTGGACGGTTAGGGCCACTTAAGATCCTTTCGGTTTTAGGCCCGTCAATAAAAAAACTACGATTCGCAATATGTCCCGTTCTTGGTTAGCGCATCAATGAGTAGAAGTGAAGTAAGTCGAAGTGTATATAAAGAACACCCGATGTTAAGCTTCTTTTAGATAGCTGAAAACCCTGACTGATATAGTAATTGTAGTAGCGCAGTACCTACGCTTTTATATGATAAGAGACACACAACCTGGTTCGAAGCTTTTATAATTGAGATTACGAACGAAAACTCTAAATAATCTGAATTTGACCACAGGTGGAACATCTAGACAGTCTCATAAAACTAAAAGACGAAAGAATAGACGAGCTCCAAAGTCAATTAGAAAGGAAACAAGCCAGAAGGAAGGAGGTGGAAGCCCAACAGAACTCATTATCAATGCCTTACGAGAGTGTAGGCACTAATCCTGTATTATCATCAGAGAACTGTCACCTCTCCGCAGTCAAAACACCCTCACTGAAGACAGTGACATCAAACAACAAACTTGAAGACTCTAAAGTCTACATTGACTCAAAAACCAAAATTGACAGCGAATCCAAAATACCTTTACCAAAAGATGCAGTAAAAAGACCATCAAAACCGAATATAATAGATATTTTTGATTTCGCAAACACGAATACAGTTAAAAGTATATCTAGCTTGGATAAAGTTAAATCGGATATATTTAAAGAGGTGGAAAGTGATGAGAAATTGGACAGAGGAAAGTCAGATAGCAGTGGTCCTGAATATGAGGAATTTAAAGACAGCGAACAGGACAGTACAATGACTATCGAAGTTACAATTCAGAATGAGATTAATGAGATGACAAAACCTCAGGAATCAACGAAAGATCTTACCGATTTGTACACAACGTAAAATAGTATATCAAAATTATTGTATCTTTAATACCATTGAGGGATTGAGTGTGAAAATTTTGTGACGTATATATTGTAAATCGTCTCATATTGTGCTGCATAAAAATAATGTAACGTTATTAAATGTGTTAGAATTTATAAATGGCTTGTCGATAGTTAATTGAATGTATTAAAGAGGACGTATGTAAAACGTATGAACAAATCGAAATTCAATAAGGGCATTCAACACCAAATACCTTTTCAGGAATTTATAATTTGAGGCTATTGTTATAAGGTCTACGTAAGGTACAATAATCTCCTATATCTTTGTTAGAATGTTTGATGTACCTACCTAACGTTTTTCTAATTCTATATACATTGGAAGTATTTGGGTAGGTTTTAAGAGAGCAGTAAAAGGAATTCTTGGAATTTTTATCATTAGGTAATAGGCCGTTGGTAACCCTGTCTGACGATAAGCAGAATTATATAACTCTGTATTTAATTCACTGCTCCAAATAAGGCCTATTTGTTTTTTCATACGAATGTTTGTCTCCTAGTCGTGTGTATAGTCCTTAAAAATATTGTTTCTTAAATTTTCTAGTGATAAACACGTGTTTACCGTAGGAAATAAAATACTGTCGTTTATTATTGTTTTTATTAGCTTTTAGTCCGTTTGTTACGTGTGATTTAGAAATACATAAATAGTATACACAATAATTATGTTTGTTTTCTTAACGAGCGTTGGCTTGGAATATGTCGAGCATACTCGGGTGCTGGCGTAGTATGTTTGTAATCTCGTGTGCTCTAGCTGTCTTGAAATCTGTGTTTTCAGTTTTTTCTTGCCTGAAAAAGCATGAATCTATAATATAAAAATGAATCGCTGAATGTGTTGCTAAGCGCAAATCTCGAGAGCAGCTGAACCGATTTCGCTAATTCTTTTGTTGTAATATTCCTTGAAGAACGAGGATGGGTCTTACGGAGAGAAAATTAAAAAAATGCCTGAAAAAGAAAACAGTTCTATATTCCCATACAAAAGTATCTTTATTTGTCCCATAATGTTTAAAAAAATTTCCACCCGTGCGAAGCCGGAGCGGGCCGCTAGTAATATAATAAAATAAAACAGCTACAAGATGTCCACCAGATACATACCTAAACCCACCCAAAGGAAAACATTTTTTTCCTACGCTTTGACTGCAGTACTATTTACGCCGTGATTTTGAAATACTTAGTTAACTTTTACGTCATTGCAGTACAGACCGAAGACCACAGACAATCAAATAATACCACATAGAAAATAATTCCTTCTTGGAAAACCATTGCATCGCGCATCGTGAGAAAACTGACTAGTCTCTGGAAATTACCGTACCGTTTTGGAAGTGTGGTGTTAAATTCTCATCAATATCATTGTTAATTTTTCTATAATGAGTAAAGCCTTTCCCCTGAAGTGACATTAGGCTTGGGTCCTCCATCTTATCTTTTTACCTTATTCACACTACTCATAATTAAAATATTACAGAAAAAGGCAAAAAATCTCACTTGCTGTCATCCTTTCCAATGAGCCCGAACCTATTGTACTCGATTCTTTCATCGAAGAAGCATTCTCTTTGGATTGCGTCTATCACTAGTTTCACTGGCACCAGGTCGTGTACTGAGGAATTAGAATATACACTTTGGTGGCTAAGAAGCATAGGTAAGTGATATGTGATGGTGGTGACCTGATAGTAAGTGAAATCTAGAGTGGCCATCATTCCAAAAGCCATGGTTTCAAACTGCTGGTATGGTGGCTTCTACTATGTCAGCTGGGAATGGAGCAGGTAAAGGGAATGAGGGTGAGGTAAGAGGAAAGGACGCAATTGGGTCTCCAGCGCTCTCATTCACCGAACGGAACGCGACGAATAATACGGATACTATTACACTCTTACGTAGATCTTCTATCTAGGGTAGTACATTCCTAGTCGATCCTACCTATATTACATTACCTAATATTGTAGTGTAATATAATGAAAAAATATTACGTACAATCAAAAGCAAAGTTGCTATCAACAGGCGTAGAATTAGGTCCTGGACAATTGCAGGGGTGTATAAACGATTGCACAGAGGTCTGCGTCGCAATGCCCGTCTCCCACTCACTGAGCGGTGACTCGTCAACCTTTTCTGTCTTGTCCTCCTGCTTCTTCTTTTCTATGCGTTGTTTTAGAAGATCCAGTTGTTCTAGAAAATCAAAAGGATATAACATAGTGTTACGTGTCAGGATGGGGTTCGATGCAAAATGCCAGTTACGCGATGATGCGTTTATTCAAGACTCACACAGTATACTAACAGTAACTAAATAAAGCAATAAACACTTATACTGCACTATCACGCTTCGTATATCGCTCTTCGTAAACTTCCGTATTACTTAGATGTTCGCTCGAGATCGCTGTATTCACAACTGAACGAAGTGCCGACGTTCGAATCCTTTTTATAGTCCTTCAATAGACTTCTAGAACCTTCCAGTTATTACCACAAAGATGCCGACAATTCTCGAAAACAGAACAATGAGTGTAGGTACTTAGCTGCGACGCGTAGGTATGCCTACGGCCGATGGTCTATTGTTATACGTGTAGGTAGGTACATGCAAACGTTCTAGCGTAGGTATTTGTTGTATACGTGTAGGTAGGTACTTGTGAATGTTCTAGAGCGTAGGTATTTGTCGTACACGAGTAGGTAGGTACTTGCGAACGTTCTAGAGCTTAGGTATTCGTCGTACACGAGTAGGTAAGTACTTGCGAACGTTCTAGCATAGGTATTCGTCGCAACATTGCCCCCCTCTTAATCATGCTCGTCCCGAGCAGCGTTAGAACCGTGATAGGGTGCTAGTCGATCGATGTGGACGATCTTCGGCTTCTTTCTATCGCCCTGTCTTATGCGATAGGTCACGTCATTGATCCTTGTGATCACTTTATAGGGACCCTCCCAGCGGGCCTGTAGCTTCGGTGACTTGCCGATTTTCCTGAGAGGATTATGTAACCACACGAGCGTACCTTCCTCGAAGCCATGATTACTTGCTTTCCTGTCATAGCGAGTTTTCATCTTCTCATTAGCCTTGAGGTTGTTATCTCGCACTAGATCATGTGTCTTATCCAGCTGTGCTTGCAAGTTTGCGACGTACTCTACTGTCGGCTTTAGCGTATCAGGAGGTGTTCCGGTAATCAAGTCTACTGGTAGGCGTATCTCTCTTCCAAAGTTGACTTTGGCCGGCGTAAATCCTGTAGTGTCATGAACCGCGGACCGATATGATAACAGGAAGAGTGGAATGTAACGGTCCCAGTCTCGTTGATGGTCTTCGACAACCTTGGCCAGATGGTTTTCCAATGTCTGGTTAAACCGTTCTACCATGCCGTCAGACTGCGGGTGCGCTGGTGTTGTCCGTGTTTTGTGTATGCCGAGTAGATTACACATCTCTTGAAACAGGGCTGACTCGAAATTTCTTCCCTGGTCACTATGCAGTTCCAACGGCACACCAAATCGACACACTACTTCCTGGATCAACTTTTTGGCCACGGTCTGAGCCTCTTGGTTTGGTGTCGCAAAAACTTCGGGCCATTTGGTAAAGTAATCTTGAACTACTACTATAAAGCGGTTGCCGTCTTCTGTCACGGGAAATGGTCCAGCTACGTCAATGGCAATTCTCTCCCATGGGGCTCCGACACTGTACAGCTGTAGCTTGCCTCTTGATCTAGTACGAGGTCCTTTTACCGAAGCACACGTAGAGCACTTTCTGCACCACTCCTCGATGTCTTCCCGACAGCGTACCCAGTAGAAGCGTTCTCTCACCTTCACCAAAGTCTTCTTTACACCAAGATGCCCACCCGATGCACCGTCATGCACCAAGCGCAGAACAGGTGCAACTTTGTCTCTCGGGATGACCATCTGTAGAACTTGGTCCTTCCCGTCAGGTGATTCCCACTTTCTATATAGCACGCCTTGTTCCAAACTCAGACTGTCCCACTGAGCCCAGTAGGCCTTCGTAATTGGGCTTGCGGCTGATACGTCCTGCCATAATGGTTTCCGACCCTGAGCCTTCCAATCCATTATTAGTTTAAGATCTCTGTCTTCTTTCTGTACCTTACTGATTTCCTCTTTGTCCCAGGATTCATCGGTCCCCTGAGTCCTGACAATTTTCACTACCTCCTTGGACTCATGCTTCAAACAGTGTTTACAATCCTGGGAGCATGGACGTCGCGATAAGGCATCAGCATTGGAGTGAATCCTTCCACTGCGGTGTTCTATTACAAAGTTGTACTCCTGTAGTTGTTCGATCCATCTCGCGACTTGGCCTTCAGGATTCTTGAACTGGAGTAACCACTTCAGTGCTGCATGGTCTGTTCGTAGTGTGAACTCTCTTCCCAGCAAGTATTTATTAAAGTGTTGTAAGGTCTTCACAACTGCTAGTAATTCACGCCGAGTTACACAGTAGTTTCTCTCAGGCTTCGATAGAGACTTGCTGAAGTAGGCGATGACCACTTGCTGTCCATTTTGCTCCTGAGATAACACACCTCCGATTCCAGTATTACTGGCGTCTGTGTCCACAATAAATCTGCCTTCTCTATTAGGGTAGCACAGGACTGGAGCTGAACACAGCAACTCTTTGAGTCGTGTAAATGCACGTTGACAATCCGAGTCCCAAACGAAGTTCCTCTTCTCTTCTGTCAAGTGGTGTAATGGCTTGGCTACTTCAGAGAAGTTCTTCACAAAACGCCGGTAGTAAGCACTGAGGCCCAGGAAAGCTCTTACTTCGGTTTTAGTTTTTGGTACAGGCCATTCTTGCACCGCTTTTATTTTCTCTGGATCCGTTTGAACACCTCTATCCGAAATAATGTGGCCTAAGAACGAAACTTCTTTCTTGAAAAAGGCGCACTTCTTCGGATTAAGTTTCAGGTTTGATTCACGAAATCTCTTGAACACTTTCTCAAGATTCTTGCGATGTTCCGTGAAACTGCGTCCCATAACTATGACGTCATCCAAGTACACCAGACAGGCATCTCCCAAAAGACCCACTAGTACGCGTTCCATAAGCCTTTCGAACGTAGCTGGTGCATTACACAATCCAAATGGCATTACCCGGAACTGCCACAGGCCTTTGCCAGTACCGGTGGTAAATGCAGTCTTCTCCTTATCTTCTGGTCGGAGTTCCACTTGCCAGTAGCCACTTTTCAGATCTACCGTAGAGAACCACTTCATGCCTCCAAGCATGTCCAAAGTGTCGTCAATACGGGGCAAAGGATAGCTGTCTTTCTTGGTCACGTTATTCAGCATCCTGTAGTCTACACAAAACCTGGTACTACCATCTTTCTTCTTCACGAGTACCACCGGTGAAGACCATGGGCTGGATGATGGCTCTATGATCTTGGTTCGTGCCATATTCCCAATCAGCTCGGCTACTTCTTGTTCTTTTGCTAGTGGCACTCGTCTAGGTCTTTGTTTAATAGGCTGTGTAGCACCTGTGTCGATCGGGTGTTTCACTAACCCCGTTCTTCCAAGGTCGTTTTCTTCTTTAGTGAAAATGTCCTTGTAGTCCAGTAGCAGCTTCTCTGCTTCCCGATATTCGTTGGGTGACAAACTTTTCTTCGTGGTCTCTAGCAATGGGCCCATATGATTTTCCGAAGAGGTAGTCTGGACGTTCTCTAGGATCTTCCTCAGACTGCTCACAGCCTCACATCGTCCAACGATCGCGTTCTTCCGTAATAACATCGCCGAATTGCTGAGGTTGGCAATTTTAACTTTTGCTCCATTTCTAGTCATAACCAAAGTTCTGGCTGTAATTAGACTGGTATAGCGCCCAGGATCTTCCACCATGACGCAACGATCAGCAGTCACACCCTCAGGGAACCTTACGTCGACTAAGGTTTCTGACCTCGGTGCCAAGGTTACCGTTTTGGCACTGTAGACCGCTATCGAAGAACAGCCTTCCAGAAAGACTTCTTGATCTGGGAAGCTTAGAACACCTTTAGCAATATCGACAACGCACTGCTGCATTCGTAGGAAGTCTAAGCCGATAATGCAGTCATCCGTTATGCTAGCCACCAAAACAGATTGATGATAAATCTTCTCTCCTAGTTTGATCTTCACATCTGTAGCTCCGAGGACGGTCACTGGCTGGCCAGTCGCTGTTTGCAATTTGCAAGATGGTCGTGCGTCTTCCCACTGAATTGTTCGCCGCAGAAGTTCTGGTCGTACGATGGTCTTCGACGCGCCCGTATCTATCGTAAAGCGAACAGGTTTACTATTGATTTCTCCAGCTGTTACCAGGCTATTACCGTCACATGCCTGTGATACTTGCACTGTGGGGGCTTGACGTAACGGATCTTGACTAGCATCAACCTGAGTAGTAGCTGACACCATTCTACTTCTTCTCTGGTCTGGACAGTTGATTCGGATATGGCCCCGCTTGCCGCATCCGTAGCACATAGGCTCACCTCGTGGTCTAGCAGCTGCAACAACTTCCCGTACTTTATGCGACTTGTAGTCGTTTCGCACAGCTTCCACCTCAAGGGCATGTGCTAAGGCCGCTTCTAAAGATGTATGGTGTGCCAACCGAACAGTTGTTCTGACCTCAAACTCTCTTATGCCGTCCACGAAAGCTTGCACAACTATGTGGTCCACAGATGATGTACTGGAGGCATACGCTCGTCGTACCAGACGTTCAATTTCAGCAGCCCATTGTTGAAGTCCCTCACTCGACTTCTGAGATCGATCCTTCAGCTGAGCTCGATAAACATGCTCCAGGTGCTTATCGCCAAATCGAGCTTCCAATGCCTTCAGGAGTGCGTCTAAGTTTCGTCGGTCAGCAGGTAAGTTCTCTAGGATCAGCATTGCATCCCCTCTAAGTGCCAAAGTAAGCGCCGTCAGTGCGTGATCATCTTCCCACCCATTTCCTTTGGCAACTACTTCGAACTGGTGTCGAAAGGCCGTCCAGGAAGACGAGCCGTCAAAGGAGGGAAGTTTAAACTTGGGACCTCCGGAAGTGACTGCCGCGGCCACGGGCGTAGTACTTGAATAAAGGACCTTGGTGTTCTGGAGCTCTTTAATCATCTTGTCATGATGGTTCATGGTGGTCTGGACATCTTCGAGTATTTCATCATGTTTGCTGGTGCGTTTTTTTACCACTTCAACGTCTTCTTGAAGAGTACTGATGACGGTGCTGAACCCTTCTAACTTAGAGTCCATCATTTCTCGAAGGTCCTCTCGGATAGCCTGGCGTTGTCTGTCTTCGGCTTGCAGTTGACCTTCCTTAAGGTCTAGAAGAGCTTGGCGTTGGCGCTCTTCAGCTTGGCGTTGACCTTCCTTCAACTCCTCCATGACTTGACGTTGCCGTTCTTCAGCTTGGCGTTGGCGCTCTTCAGCTTGGCGTTGGCGCTCTTCAGCTTGGCGTTGGCGCTTTTCAGCTTGGCGTTGGCCCTCC
Source organism: Parascotia fuliginaria (assembly GCA_963082885.1). Classification (NCBI taxonomy): domain Eukaryota; kingdom Metazoa; phylum Arthropoda; class Insecta; order Lepidoptera; family Erebidae; genus Parascotia; species Parascotia fuliginaria. The sequence goes on along the minus strand of OY720194.1, from coordinate 9,866,397 downwards.
TGTATAACGGCTAAAAGGGACGACATGTCGAAGCCAGAGCCCATACTCGTCGACGCCGCAGAAGTGCCGGGATCACTAACTACTGCTGCGCTAGACTCTTCAGTATCGGCCATAATCGATGGTTCACGAGTTTCGTCTACCGCCGCCTGTCGTCGAGTGCGTACTCCCTCGTCGCGTGGTGTGACTGGCAATCCCACTTCTGACACCAATTGTTACGTGTCAGGATGGGGTTCGATGCAAAATGCCAGTTACGCGATGATGCGTTTATTCAAGACTCACACAGTATACTAACAGTAACTAAATAAAGCAATAAACACTTATACTGCACTATCACGCTTCGTATATCGCTCTTCGTAAACTTCCGTATTACTTAGATGTTCGCTCGAGATCGCTGTATTCACAACTGAACGAAGTGCCGACGTTCGAATCCTTTTTATAGTCCTTCAATAGACTTCTAGAACCTTCCAGTTATTACCACAAAGATGCCGACAATTCTCGAAAACAGAACAATGAGTGTAGGTACTTAGCTGCGACGCGTAGGTATGCCTACCGCCGATGGTCTATTGTTATACGTGTAGGTAGGTACATGCAAACGTTCTAGCGTAGGTATTTGTTGTATACGTGTAGGTAGGTACTTGTGAATGTTCTAGAGCGTAGGTATTTGTCGTACACGAGTAGGTAGGTACTTGCGAACGTTCTAGAGTTTAGGTATTCGTCGTACACGAGTAGGTAAGTACTTGCGAACGTTCTAGCATAGGTATTCGTCGCAACAATAGCTATTTTAAAGCCTATCAGTGACTTTACTCTGCCTAATGGCAAGCAGTCAGTGGGACCCAGAAGTGGTGGACACTATTCGATAAGTCATCGTCAAATTGCTGGCATAGTGGTCTTTACTATGGCGGCTTCATGAGATACTTTTTGACGCCCCTCTCAAAAGACCCAATTTTAGACATTATCGAGAGAGGAATATATTAGGACCGAGGAAAATAATTGGGACTTCCTTTGGCGGAATGGCGGGAAAACGCATGGAAATCTTATCTTATCTTATTGAGTGGTTAGTGGTCAACCTAGAGTCAGGATTTGTTCAGGTCTCCTATAAATTATTATATATATAGGCATCCGACTTGGCTTAACGACTGTTATCAACATAGTAACAACCAGGACCAACTTTTAATGTGCCCTCCGAAGCAAGGGGACGCTCAGATCATATACCACTATGCGGTCAGCCCATGGATGGGTGACCGAATAGTAAATGCAACGAGCTATGAGCGCCTCTAACGAGCATGGAAATAAAATAAAATCACACATATTTAGCTCCGATGTAGCCCATTTATGCAGCAACCAGCGAGGATCTACTAATATAAATTGAATGAATATACCTTTAGTACACGGCTCGTAATCTTCGAACGTTTGCTGAAAGTGCGTGAAGGGGTTCGCTCTCATATACACCGGTAGACTGCGCATGAACGAATCCACATGCTGGTTGGCGCACTTATCTACTGGACATATCTTGAGAGAAAACATTACACATTAGTTTACTTAGTATTTATAAAACAGTTTTAGTAGTTAAATAGATATAATTTTTATTAAAAAAACCGACTTCAAAACAGAAAACTAAAAAGTAAAGTAATTGAATTCTCTGGGATGCTATTATCAGATCCTAGTTTCCTTACCTCATAGTCACTCTTGGGATATCTCCTTTACGACGAAGTTATCCGCAAACACAAAAAAAAAATATACGGTAAAATTGAGAAACTTTCTCCTTTTTTTAAGTCAGTTATAAAAAGTAAACAAATTTCGTGCCCATTTGCTGACCTCTACCATGATTGTGTTTTTAAGCACCCCAGAAACATTGCTACGAAAATACAACTATGCTGTAGAGGGAGATAGGGATAAAGGAGGGAAAGAATTAAAGGGGTATTTTGTTTGGGAAAAGCAAGAAAAGAAACAAAAAAATAAACAAACAAACCCTTTCAAAGTTGATCTTGTGGTCTGCATCTGGCGCGTGTGTGGGTATCACCAGTAGACTGTCGGTGTGGTTGTTACTGCTAACAAAGTATAAGTTCATTTACTTTAGTATGGATGGAAATAGGATAACAAAAGAGATATATGGAGCGGAAATGACGGGCTAAGTATTACATACATAATTAAACTTCAAACCTTTCCCCATTAATTAATAGGACAAGCAGAGACTATACATATAACGTCATTTGCTTCGATTTAAACCTTCCATATTTGCCTCTTCAAGTTTCGTTAATGTCACACCGGTTACGGGAGCTTGATTTTGCTCTTTGTCAATACATCACCTATTGGATAAGTACCTATTTGTGGATATCTTTGGCTGAAATAATGTAAGTAGATATAGTCTGTAGAGTATACTTACTCCGAGTCTTCATCAACTGGTTCTTTTCTTTCAACCAGGTCATTGAAATGGGACAGCTGCAAGGTGAAATATTGATTATAAGAAAAAGTATACAGAGTGTATACGACGGTTTGACATTAAATGAAAAGGCAGGTGTTGCTAGCCCATATAATGATTTCTAATTAATCACAAAAGTAATTTGACGAAAAACAAAAATTTGAAATTTTCTAACAAAATAAATAATATTTTAATAGTAACGAAGTAATACACCATTTTATTATGACAAGTTCACTGAACTGTAATGAACGGCAACGTTTATCCTTCGACGTGGACTATGACTTAAGTCAGTGACCGTTTGACGTACTTACATAGTGTTAATTTAGAATTAAAGAAATTAAAAAAATTGTCCTGTGTCTAAACTATTGAAGATATTTAGTAGATTTTTTTTTGTCTCGCTTTATAATGTCACATACTATACGTAATTGCATTTAATGTCATACCGTCGTATACACTCTGTAGATCCTACTTATATACCTACATAGGTATTTTTAACTGCTTTATAATGAGAAAGTACTATATGGAGATATGGATGCAGGAGGCAGTTTCGAAGATTCGGTGGTAAACAAGCATACGGTCCAACTTGTAGTAGGTACCTAAGAGATATTAACTGAGGATTGACAGAACTTAAGGATTGCGGTCAGAATGCTGAATGCTGATGCAAAAAGAAAACACAGCCAAGCTATTACCGACCATGTAAGGAAAAGGGAAAGTGAGAAGGATCAAAATATCGAGTGGTTAGTAGACAACCTAGTGTCAGGACTTGTTCAGGTCACCCATAGAGGCATCCGACTTGACCTAACGACTGTTATCAAATTGGTAACAACCGGGGCCGACTTTTAACGCGCCCTCCGAAGTACGGAGAGGGTCAGATCAAATACCACTATGTCACCCATCCATGGGCTAGCCGCACTCTAAGTTACTCGCTAATCGTTTACCGATCAGTGAGCGCAACGAGCTATGGGCGCCTTAACACTTACCGAGACAGTAAACGGATATCGCCGTGATGATAATAAAACATGTATTGTGTCTACAGAAGTGTCCATGAAAGGGTTAAATGAGAAGGATAGGATTAAGGGAATAATTGTTCCGATACCTCCCACTCAGCGAGAGGAAGTATTTCTTGAAGCACACCAACTATGAAACACATCCAATGAAGCGCACTATATATTCCTCGAAGCGCAAAAGTTAATATTAATATATTTCAATGTTTGTTCTTAGTGCACTTCGAGGAATAGGTAGGTACCCCAGCAAGCGAATCACATTGGTATCGAAAATAATACTTTACGTCCATATTTTATTTAGTAAGTAGGTACTTTTTCGGTCTATCCGGCCCATTCGTGCTGAAACTTCTAGACTTCTGTAAAATTCGATTGTTGTACTTACGCGTCTCTTGCTGATATTTAGTTTAACAGGCTGCTCAATGTGACCAACGTCAAATTTAGCTTTCTTTTTATTGTGCTGCAATCAAAGAAAATTATGTAGCTTGGAACAAAAAGCCCGTGGTTTATCTAAATTAATAAAATCATTTATAATTTCTTCCTTTTCTTAGACCCAGTGCCAGACATGATATCTCAGATATCGATTCTAAAAGCAATCCTCGGAAACGAATTACAGGCGAAACAAACTTCAAATTCATCCGCACCGTCAGTAGGTAGATACCTACTTCATCATCATTCACAGTCTTTAGGTAGTCACTGCTGGTTTTAGGCCTTCCCAAGTAAATCCCACTTACGCCGATCTTGTGCTGTGCCAAGCCAAGAGTTACCCGCGACGGCTACGGCTTCTTTTACCGGCCCTCGGCAACCATTCGGTCAGGGCCTTTGATACCTACTTACACATCATAAAATCTTGTCTTAAGAATCGGCAATAACAGACCAAAAAACTATCTATCGAATATTAGTGTTGCCTAAATGAATAAAAGGATCTTACCAGCATAGTAGTGGAGATTACTTCCAGAGAATCCTTGACTCCTAGCAAGTTTGTTTTGTCCTCAGGTGTCTGGCGCATGCTTGCCATTGTACTAAATTAATATAAAAGAAGAAATAAACATGCTGCCTTAATTTACACATCGCTACAAAAACAATGAAGGCTGAATATGAATAAACTGTGAAAAGTCTGAAATTACTAATCAACCTTGAGCAAGCGTGCGGCGATGAATGCTCATACCTTCTCTAAAAAGATGCTTTTCCCTGCAGTGGGATAATAATGGGCCGATATGTTTATGAAATAGGCTTTAAACTATGGAAATATACTTACTATTACTTAAAGCGGATGAGTTTGTTTGTTTGTTTGAATGATATCTGCATCTACCAGTCGGATGTGAATACCTAATTCTTTTTGCGTGATTGCTTGAATAATGTTATAGGCTATGTAACCTCACGCTAGTGGCGACGGGAGCAGAGCAGTAAACAAAGACGCGGGAGAAACCGCGCTGCGAGAAGCTAGTACCTACTTATATAAATCTGCTCTTAGCACACGATGGAATAAATGAGATACTATTGAGCGCCTACTCAATACTGATAGCATTAATAAATTGCTATTAAGTTTTCATTAGGCGCTAATATTTCTATTAGAGTCAAAAAGATCAAATATTGTGTAGCCGGTAAGTTCACGCTTAAATTATTTAATTTTGTCGATAACTAAATATATTAAAAACTTAAAGTAGTTAAATCTTCTTTTTCTCGAATGGTTAGTGATCAACCCAGAGTCAGGATTTGTTTAGGTCTCCCGCCGCCATAATTTATTTTATGGGGCATCCGACATGACCGAACGACTGTAATTATCAACATGATAACAGCCAGGACCAAGTTTTAACACGCTAAGATCAAATATCACTCTGCGGTCACCCATCCATGAGTCATTCGCACTCTTAGTTGCTATATAAATAAATTGTTAGTGGATCTCCTTCAAATTCTCATTTGTAACTTTGTTCATGCGATTTTCGTTTAGTTGAAAGACTGTGGCGTCATTTATTTGGCCAATAGTGACCCACACGGAAAAACCAACATGAGCAAAAATAACGATGTACTTAGTTCAACAAAGAAAAACAGAGATGGTGACTGATTAGCTACTTCAAAGGAAACACACTAATTTGTATGGTTCCTAACTTGCGATATCAACTTTCTTACACCACTAAGTATAGTACCTAAATAATATACAAGTCCCGCTCGACTACCAACTGCCCGTCAGGCACGATCACCTAGCCTGCGAGCGAAGATCCTTTCTTTAGTTGGAGGTACGGTGTGATACCTCCTGGCTATGCTGTCTTCTTACTTGTCTTTTTTCGTACGTTATGGACTAAGGTACTTACATAATTCTCAATATAGATCCCATATCGCCATTTTTCATGTCGATGCTTAGGCCAGTTTGCCGGGGATTCGTTGACGACAATGTCTAGAAGAATAATTTGCAGAAATCAAAACTAATCAAGCTCTTGCAAAATGTAAGAATCATGCGATCATCGATAAAATTATTCGGCTCCCAAACGTAGAGGCTAAGACAAATTTCTCCAAATCCTGTAGTGGATGCGTTAAGGTCGATAAACAGATATTATTGTATATTATGAAGGAAAGAAAGTAAAACATTTATTCAGGACTAGCACAAATATACACTAACTACTAATAAGAAAATAACTAGAATACTACCTAATAATTGAAAAAAAAGAAATTGAAATTCATTCGGATGAGTTTCAATTTCTCGCGAACATTGTATTAACTGGGGAATAAACCCAAAGAATACATTCTTACACTACTCCGCAATACATTCTGAGAGCGCCGGAGGCCCAATTTCTTCCCTTTCCTTTTTCCTCACTTCCCTCAATCCCTTCACCTACCCCACTCTCTTCACGGTAGGAGCGGCTAGGGACTCTGATTTGTCCATGAGCGACAGTTACTACTTACCATTACGTAGGGTGTTTGTTCTGTCACTGTCGGCAATAAAAAAAACCTTCGGTGCCATTTCAACTACATGCTGTACATCATCTCATGAGAGTCCGCTGCGTTGATATTCTGATGGCAACTCTTTTAGGTGGTGAATGTTTGTCTGCTAAAATAAGGATATTTGTGACGATACTCACCATTCCAGATACTGCATTAATATTAGGCTTTAAAGACAATGTATCTTGGTCTGACATTTCAGCCGCGAGCGTTTGCTTATAGCGCGGATACGTTAACGTATCTTTTATAAAGTCCGCTTTGTCGCAATTCGAGTGTATAGACATCTCGTTGAACACTAAAAAGCAAAGAATAAAGTCATGTGTGTGTTTATAGAATAGTAGCTTCTCGTAGCGTAGTTTCACACCCGTCATTGGTTACTGCTCTGCTCCCGTCGCCTTTAGCGTGATGTTACATAGTTGATAACCTTCCTCAAAAACTAGGCTATCGATCAAACCTACAAGCCTCGTGCATAGCAGTCGCTTGCGCTCTCAGTACACCACGGAAGCAGTCTACTATCTATAGGTACGTTTACAAAGTTACAAAATAGGAATCCACATCATTTTAATGCGGTTACCAACCTGCAGCCATTGTGACTGTGACTAAGAGCGGTATTACATTATCATATAAATATGATTTCATATCTGTCAAATTCTATGATCATAGTTCGACGACCCTCAAACTATGATCATAGATAATCACATGTAGTTATTATACCGTCACATGTTCTTCATTTAAAAATGACTTACACATCTTTGATCATATTTCTATGATAGTCTAATAGCGGTCTAAAACCTCCACCACCTCATAAAGCAGTATTATTTTATTGTTACTTTGTGTTTTGTCTTTTCTTTTGTACCATTAAAAACAATAGAGGACAAAGTAAAGTTATAAAAGATTGCTAGTAGAGGTTGTGGTGTGGTAGGACCCCAGTCCATTGGCAATAAAAGCAAAATAAAGCTGCCAGAGTATTTCATCAACTCCGCATGCTACCTTTAATAGATACGGTGGTAATAATCTACCTAGCAGAGTAACAGAACTTACTATATTCTTTCCAGATCTTAGGCGCAGTTTTCTTCGCTTTGACCACCTTCAGAACTGCTCGTCGTTGCGGAGGCTGGAATTCGGCCATGTCACCAAACACTATGAATGGACGACTATCCCCTTCTAACATGTCCCACCAATTTTTTTCTTTATCTAAAAAATAAAACCACATTTACATTTTTGGTCTTATATATTCTGTACCTACCTTTAATTAAAATAATCGGTCAAGTGCAAGTCGATCTCGCGCACCAAGGGTTTCGTACAAATTTGTAGTTATAAATATACTTACACATATTTTTATAACATGAACAGATATATATCTTATGATAGCTGTGCCATAGATCTTTGATTTTTTTCAAAGGTTTATGAGGTGCCAGACAAAGTTATGAAGTATTCCATTACGAAATTATGTTTTTTCAGCTTGATACCACCACGCGTTACTGAAGAAAACACTGACAAACAGACGTACAACAAAGTGATCCGGTCAGGGTTCCGTTTTTCTTCTTAAAATACCTACGGAGCCCTAAAAATAGTCAAGAACTAAGTAGCAGTAGCAGCTAAGGTGCACTTACTAGCAGGACTAACGTGACTTTCTTCTGTTCCTTCCCCGGTATTCTCTCCCTCATCAACGCTCTCTTCCTCGCAAGGGTCCTCTTCAGGGTCATCTACTATGGGAGCCTCGGTCTTCAACAATTTTGGAAGGTCTATGAAGAATTGATTGTTCTCTGGCGGCCCTCCAGCAAAGTGATATATGAAGTTCATGAACTGTAGGTCAAAATATTATGTACCTTTAGGCCATCGCTACTCCCAATACGAATCTAATAATATGTTAAAATTCATTGAGCCATTTAGGCTGTAGAGTGTGCCAAAGAAATAGACATATTATAAAATATCTACATTACCTACGTACATACATGAATACACACCCACCTACATACTTATGCTCGAAAAATATTACCCGTCTTGACTTCGGAAGTCAGGCAACTACGTTCATGAAAGGTTACAGTACTTTCTGATAGTGTAATAATATAAGATAAGGAAAGAAAAGGCCTTTATTAAAGGTAGAATACAGAACAAACTGTTTTGTATATCATTAAGGCATCTCCACATTAATTGACTTACAGGAGGATTATGTCTAAGTTTATCGATGTTTGAGTACTAATAGTACAGATTACAGAACTTCTGTGTAAGCAATAACGTTTTGAGAAGCATCATTTAGATTCTAGAAACAACTTTAGGTAAAATTTTTCACAAGGTAGGTACTAGGTCAGAAAAACAGTCGACGACATCATGACTTAGCATCATATATTATTATTTTTACGAATTTCTATACTTACTGAACCGTTTCTTCAGTCCGTCAGATTTATTTAATTTTGTTTGTATTAAAAGCTTAAAGTTTTACGAACCTCAGAAACAACTTGTTTCATTTTTTCCCGCCATTCGTAATCCACCCTAGCGGCTGTTTTGTACCCTCTAGAAAGATGGAGAATCAGTCTTTGCCCATCTATTAATATTTCATGAAGTCCTGTTATATATTTTGTATATTCTGTGGAAAAATAAGGTAATAAACACAATCATCAGCTCTCAGAACGGTCGTTGGGGTATAAAGGTTTTAGAGTGGTGAATGTTGCCATGTTTGGTATTATTTAAATGAAACAGATCTTGCCAAACCAAAATTTACAAACTATGAAACTTGCCATACAGATTAACTTTGTTTCAGCTTATTATTCTAGACCTAGACTATCATGTGAGTCTGAAATAATGTTTATGTAATACAGCGCCATCTATCTATAAGTTATAGAATCACGAAACCGCATATCACAAACTATACGTTTATTAAAGGTATATTATTATATAATTATAGGTAGGTATCTGTCTCTGGATGGGTGTGTAGTTTATTTGTATAATATTTTAAGGCGATTATTAAACGATGCATTTAGCATTATGTATAAAAGCCTTTTATAAAAGTACTAGCTGCATCCTACGGCTTCACCCGCGCGTTTTTTCTTCCTCTGAAACCAGACCAATTTCTATCGAAATCGGTTCAGCCGTTTAGACGCTGAATGGTAACAAACACACGCACACATAAAATTTTGCATTTCGCATTGGGTTGTACTAGGTAAATCCGGTACTAGGTGCCTCTATTCCTAGTCCGTCCGAATACTAGATTCAAATACCTACTGTTCCACTAAACTTAGTCCACCTAGATAATTTAATCTATTTAATACACAACAATATAGGTATCGTGAAACGCGTTTGCATGCTGCATGACATGATACTCGACTACTTGTACATGCGATCACCTCTAAGGTATTGTGATAGGGTCGGAAATCGTGTAGGTAATTTTCTAACATAATGTGGATCAAGTATTTTGAAAATTAGAATAGGTGCGGCCCAGTATTATTGTAAAATACCTAGTGCGCTGATCTGTTCTAGTAAATACGCCTCATCTCTCTATTAATAAACTGAGAATAATAATAATCTATTATGTTTATTCTATGATTAAATAGGATTATAATATTAGTAGGATTGTAACAATAAAAATATGAACTCTACAAAGTGGTTGTCAGACAAATTGTGACAAAGTAGGTATGAGACGTACGGGAATATATTTCTGTCTACAAATCGATCTTCAGAGACCTTTGATCTAGTTATTGTCATCGTGGATTGCAATTGTGGGTGGATTATAATAATAAGAAGATTGAGAAGAAAGGCGTGCAACGTCCGTATTATGTAGGTAGAAATAAATTTCGTACGTAGCGTCGCCGCTACGCAAGAAATTTACCTACACCTATTCATTGCTGTTATTATATTTCTGTACTTGTGGCATTGGAACATAATAATATACTGTTTTATAAATTTATTTGGATAAATAATAATAATAATAATGTATGTAAATTGTGCGCGAAAATTTAGTTTCGTTTTACACAGTCATGCACGCTTACATTACGGTACAAATACTGCATGAGAGCGTGGTCGTATAGACTGTGTTACCAGGCCAGAAAAACTAGAATCGATTTTAGGAATCGATTACAAAGGTAACTAATTATAACAACCGCAGTGGAGGGTTGCTTTATTTTTCTCATTGACATCATAACGATTTGAATATTATTAGCAGCTTAGAGCATTAGACCAACCGGAGAGGCCACTTACAGGCGTACCCCTCTGCCAAAGGTACCAGCCCACCGGTCATACCCGATTTATAAAACTAGTTGACTGACGCGCGTTCCGCATCATACGTCACCTATCACCTATCAGTGCGTGCGTATTATCGTCTCAATAAAAATGCCGAATTGCAATGTATTTTGGTGTTAAAGCGATCAGAAACATCAAATCTACAAAAGGATAACATTACATTCCATCTGTAAGTATTATTTTGTTCGAATATTATTAAATAATGCATTAAATTAGCAATTTAACCAAATAAAATACTAATTAACAAGTGTTGCCAGGTTTATCATCAATACTCTAATCTGGGGTAATTTTAGGTTGAATGTACTTATAAACTAACCTACTAATATTTTTTATAACTCACCTTGTTGACATATCTACTATGTTTCATTTTGGATGTACATTGTTGTGTCACCGTTCCCATATTTATTTATTTTTAATTATACCCAATGTTTTTTTTACCAAGTAATGCACAAAATAATATTAAACGAACAAGTAAAATGAGATTATAAATCCAAATATACAAGATTAGTGCACTTTATTCCTAAAGATAATTGCTCATTTCTTACAAAAATAAGCGTATTTATTTTTAAGAAACTGGTCACACTTTAATATAACTAGAGATGAGATAGTTTAATCACAAATATCGATATTGGTTTCCAGTATTAAATTTTTTTTTGTTTGTTTTAGATTTCCAAAAGAAGCAGCGCCTCGAGTCGCTTGGGTCCAATATTGTAGGAACCATATAAGTGGGTTCCTAAGCGTACAAGTATCTGACTAGCAGCTTAAAAGACAAAGCATTCTGTGCTGCCAGCACTGCTACCTCCTCACTATAATATACACTATAATACATTTTTTTTTGTAAATTCTATACATATTATAGATAAATTATTATTAAAAGAAGTATAACTTAAAAAAAAACGGCTAAATGCCAGTAGGACTCGCGCGCCGAGGGTTCCGTACTATCAGGGATCGGAAGTATTGAATAAACATTAGTAAACATAGTAGGAGAGCCCGAGATTTGTTTGTCGAACGACGAACAAATAAATTTACCCCGACCGTATGACGGGCTTTATTGATAATAATTACAAAAAAGTGTGCTAGTTAGAAACACTGTTTTATTCTTCCTGTAATATTGACATAAACATGAATTAACAGAATTACTTCTAGTTAATTCATGTTTATGAACTACATATTTACTTTACTTTCATCTATTTCAAAGTGCTTAAATAAAAAATAACCTTAAAAATTATAATAGATTATTATTACCTAAAACTGTTTTATATAATATAAGATAATGCTCATTTTAATATGCAAACATAATAATCATGAAAATAATTAAATCTTTCGCGTACTTATATGAAATCCTAATCATCGATAGTAAATATCGACAGAGTCAAGCTCTAACTGTTTTACGCTAAGGAAGCGTAAACTGATAGATGTCCCTGTGTGTGAATGTGATTGTGTGTGTTTAGTTTAAGCTAGTGTGTAATAATTTTATTGTGTGCGTGTATTACGACGCGATTTAAAAATGCATTAGTAGTTAACATTGTAATTAGTGTGCGTTGCTCGCGTTGCCCCGTCCCCCGCCGAAAGTGGCAGACTTTTGCGCAAGGGAAATAGAGCGCGTGTCCACTCCTGTTGGTTTAATGCTCTAAGATTAGCAGGTATAAAACAATAATTCACATTAACTTCTATCAATGAAAATTTAATAAAGTCGACCAATGTTAAACATTTAAAGAAATTAATTATTGAAAGTCGAATGCCGAGTTTGTGTGTTTAGTTACGTTAACGTTCCTTGTAAGATTAATAACATAATAAAAACATGGTTTCATACCTTCAACAAGTTGTAATTTTTCTAGCCTACTTCTTGTCCTCTCTGAACACATAACATACATTAACGCCGCCAAGTTTTTGCAATGCAGTTGACTTTCTAAAGCTCTTATTTTTTCTTGTCTTTCTCGGTGTGCTTCTCGAAGCATAAAAGATGTACGCATTTGCTCATTACTGCATTATTAAAATTCTTTGTTAAATACAAACTAACTATAAAAAAGATACTTGACAAAAAAATAATACTATTTTACTCGTAATGGCGATAATTGAGGGAGACCTAAGTCTAGCAGTGGACGTTTCTCAGCTGATATGAATGATGATGATCCGTCAATGGTTTTGGTTTAGTAATTCCAACTTATGTACTGAATTATAATTTGGAACTCATTGCTAGAGTATATGTATCTTTCCAATTTTTATCCTACGTCTATTAAGTGGCCGTGAAAAAGCATCTCATGACTCCGTCATAATGGTACCGTCATTATTAGTTCACTAGGTTGGAAATTGAGATTGGGTTATATACTCCTGGAGCCCACAGACTGCTTACCATCAGGAAAAGTTCAGCCATTTTGGTAGGTAAAAAAATGCTTACAATTGCCATTTACGTAACTAACTTCAAATGAACAATCTGTAAAGGTTTGAAACTTATTGCGTATTGCACTTTGTAAATAATATTTTTAAATTATAATATCGACGGTGGAAACGAAAAACTTCTAAACCGCCGTTTTGGCCAAAATGAGTTATAATATATTTATATTGTTGGATAGGGTATTTTTTCTGCATCGACTAGTACAATTTGCGTAGCGATCGGAGCATATTTTTGGCGTTTCATAATAATAATAATAATATTAATGTTACCGTAAATGGTTTAATAGCAAAGAGCCTCGACCAACACCTAAAGAGGCTCGCATTAGGTGGATGGGTCAAGGGCCAGATCCAGAAGGCAGTGCTGCTCGGCACGGCACGTATTGTTAGGAGGTTCCTCTCTCTGGAGCCCTAACCGCCGGTAGCTTGGACTTTGTCTCGTTGCCGGTGGTAATCTATTTTTTATATTTTTAAATGTGTATTTTTGGTTTTTATAAGTATATATTTGAAAATGTAATAAATATGAAAAAATATAAATAAAGGAAATAATAATTATTATTGATCAGGTATTGCAGCACATGTGTAGGTTTATATAACTAAATTTATACGTGGTAAAATTACATATTTGCTACAATTTTACTGGGTGTAGTTCTAATCTCCTAACTAGACTAGTGTATAACCTGTATGAAGGAGTGCCGTGCCAGTTCCGTTCCCCATGGTTTACAACAAATGTAGTTTTACTATTAACATTCTTGTTTTTTTTACTGCTATGGATTTAGTTTTAGAAGTTTTTCCTTACCATCGCCAGTACGGGCAGCATCTAATTTTCAGTCTCTTAAATTACGTTTTCCTGGTGATTTTGAGATAGAAGTCGGTTAGGAGTCTCATTTTTGAGCCATATTTCTCGGTATTGATTTTAAGATTTTTGCGTGAAACATTGTTAGGTATATTGTTATAAGCATTTTTTGCTTCATCTGGATAGTATTTAGACATAAGAAGTTTTTGTTTATAGATTTTTTATAAAAATATGCTTCTATGAAATTTTTTACCGAGTTATTACTGAATAAAATAATTTTCTTAAGAAATTTAGACTGAATACAGCATGAGACAGACGCATTATTTCATCTTAACAGCATTGTGAACATTATGATTTTTCAAAACAATTATTCTATACAAGGTTTTTATATTAAGATCTGTTTAGCATTTTTTACTTTCCAAACATAAGTTAAAAGTTTCTAATAAGAATATTTACATTTATTATTTTACATGGCTTACAGGAGAAAAGGATTTCTTTTGTTGACTAAAAAGTAAAAAGTAAGTAAGTAAGTAAAACGCCAACTATCTTTTGATAGAGTAAAGTTAGGTACTTAATTTATGTTTAATAATTTAGATGATATTTTAATTATATTCTCCTTCAAAGGTACCAACAAGTGTCAATCAATAATAAAAATTTAAGTGGTTAAAAAAAATCTAAACCTTATTTCCCACATTTGTCATTTGGCGTTTTAGTAGTTTTCCTTTCCACCGTCGATATGATTTGTGAGACAATATTAAAAAATTCTTACTGTATTATTAAATTAAAACGTTCCTTCAATGTCACTATTTCTTTTTGTAGAAGTTTGTCGTATTCAGCGCGCAAAGCTTCAACTTTGTCATTGAGTAAGTTTTCCACATGATTTGGATTTACTTTATCCAGCTTGGTCTAGAAAGAAAACATAAGTTTACTACGTCTACGAAGTTATAAGCGAAGATAAAACGTACTAAAGTGATTTAGTTTAGTCTGATATTTAAATGAAAGCCAGTGTAATGGCACACTTAAAAACCTCTGCAGTACCAGTAGGTATAAATGCTTTGAACAGGACTGATGGAGTTAAGACACTAAGAGACGTAGAAGGTTTTGTCGAAGTTTTTGATAGGTAAATAGCTTTTCACGGCATGGTATCATCCACCTCTTTGCTTACTACTCTGCTTCCTAGCGTGATGTTACATAGCCTATTACCTTCTCGAAAACGGGGCTATCATACGCAAATATTTTTTCAAATTCGACTGTTAGTTCTGTTAGCGATTAGCGCGTTTAAACTAAGAAACAAACAAATTCTTTCACTTTATTTAATAGTAGATATAGATAACAGTTTAGGTCCTTGGTTTCATCGATAACCGGTGACACCCAAAAACTAGATTCTCTAGTGCCTGCTTGTATGGCTTGTGTTAAAAATATTTACTCACTGTTGATTCTTGGCCGCACAAACATTTTGCGCTCATATTACTTGGTGACTTCAGTGACTTGGCTGTTACCGCAAAAGGTTGAAGCTTTATAGACATAGAAGGAGAACGTTGTTCTTCTCTGATAACTTCTAGTATTTGCGAATTGTCTAAGATTTTGATAGCATTTTCTTTTAATTTTATTGTAGTGGGAGAACAGGATACAAAACTTTCTTTGCTTTTGGAATGTAATAATGAGACTGATGCCATCTGCACAAAATTTATTTCATAATTAAAATTCAAATGTTCATCAAAAATATAATCAATTTTTAAATATCTGTAGGCAATTTTTTCAAACACTTATCGCACTGCATTATTGGTTCATTTTAAATTATTGGTTATGAACAAAATACTAATGAATATCAAAGTCACTTCTACTTCTAATATTAAATAATCTTAATTTTTAATAATCTTTCTAATAATAATTATTATTTTGGTCACATTATTTTTGTCAAAGTTTTACTGTTATATTTTAAATATTTACTGAATGTGTCGATTTCACAAAATAAGAGAATAATGAAATGATTTTACTCGAGTTTACACTAAATATATGAAACGATCATTTTCACAGTTTTTAATATATTGTGAAGGGCTCATAATGTTATGTTATGTTATGTCTGCTTTTCTTAAACTAAATTAACAGCAGTTGCTGTTTTTTAAATAATTTAGATGAAAATAATAATTATCATTAATAAGTCATCAGTTAGGTGTTCTAGAGAAAACTTATACTAATAGAAAACTTATACTTAATAAAAATTAAGTTAATGATATAGTTTCACTTTTGAAAAAAAGTAGGTCTCTTTGCAGAATGCATAAAAAATTGTAATTGAATTACATGTAAAACCACAAGATGTTGTATTATTTAATATAAAACGATAAAAAAATTATCAATGAATAAAAACAAAATATAAATACTTTTTTTTTATATAATAATTTGACTGCACCGTTGGTTAGTGTAACTGACTGCGACGCCGGGTGTCGTGGGTTCGATTCCCGCGGAAGGCAAATATTTGTGTGATGAACATTGTATTTCTCTTTAGTCTGGGTGTTTCTTATGTATTCTAAGTATATAGTTATATTTACTTTAGCTTGGGTCTATATGACGGTGTGTGATAGTGTCCACCTGTTAAAAAAACTAAGAATTGGTCACATAAGTATACTTAAAGAAAGAAATTTCTCAATTGTAAGTGATGTTAAAATCTTAATACTTAATTTCTATTGATCAGCCGGAGAAAAAATTATAACTACATTACATGGGGTCAAGGTGTACAAAAGAAGCTCCATAAAAATTTTGTCAAAAAACAAGTCCCATATTTTATTTTCTAAACTTCAAGTCTATGTTTTTCGTTATTTTGAGAAAAAATTTTCACGGTAGTAGATCCACGCTGATTTCAGCATGAATGGGTCGGATCGTCCGGTTAAGTACTACCCTCTCATAGAAGATCGACTAAAGAGTAGTAGTATCCGTACTACTGCGTTTCGTTCGGTGAGTGAGAGCGCCGGAGGCCCAATTTCCCCCCCCTTCCTCTTTCCTCACCTCCCTCATTCCCTTCCTCTAACCCCATTCCCAGCCGCCATAGTGGAGGCCACCATACCAGCAGTTTAAGACGATAGCTTCTGGTATAGTGGCCACCACTTCTGGATTCCACTGACTGCTTACCATCAGGCGGGGTGGAGTTACTTTGGTAGGCTATAATATAAAAAAAAAAAAAAATATTTTAGTGCACTTCCTTTGCTATCACATTAATTCTCTCTCATTATATGTATATATAAAATTATTACTATTATAATAATAATTTATAATATTTTTATTATACTAATATTAAATAATATTTTTATTAAATATCTCTCATTAGCTTAGAGCATTAAACCAACCGGAGAGGCCACTGACAGGCGTACCCCTCTGCCAAAGGTACCAGCCCACCGGTCATACCCGTTATATAAAACTAGTTGACGCGCGTTCCGCATCATAAGTCACCTATCAGTGCATGCGTAATAACGTCTCAATAGAAATGCCGAATTGCAGTGTATTTTGGTGTAAAAAGCGTTCAGCGACATCAAGTCTACAAAAGGATAATATTACATTCCACCTGTAAGTATTATTTTGTTCTAATATTATTAAATAAGGCATTAAATTAGCAATTTAACCAAATAAAATGCTAATCAACAAGTGTTGCCAGGCTTATCATCAATACTCCAATCTGGCGTAATATTTTAAGTTGAATTAACATAAAAACTAACCTTTCCTTTTTTATATCTCGCCTTGTTGACATATCTAATAAGTTTCATTTTGGATGTACATTATTGTGTCACCGTTCCCATATTTATTTGTTTTTAATTAAAACCAATGTTTTTTTTACCAAGTAATGCACAAAATAATATTAAATGAACAAGTAAAATGAGATTATAAATCCAAATATACAAGATTAGTGCACTTTATTCCGAAAGATAATTGCTCATTTCTTACAAAAATAAGCGTATTTATTTTTAAGAAACTGGTCACACTTTAACATAATTAGAGATGAGACAGTTTAATCACAAATATCGATATTGGTTTTCCAGTATTAAATTATTTTTTTTTGTTTGTTTTAGATTTTCAAAAGAAGCAGTGCCTCGAGTCGCTTGGGTCCAATATTGTAGGAACCATATAAGTGGGTTCCTAAGCGTACAAGTATCTGACTAACAGCTTAAAATACAAAGCCTTCTGTGCTGCCAGCACTGCTACCTCCTCCCTACCCCCCAAGCGGCGGAGAGCTCAGTTCTTAGCAAGTAAACTCGCTGTGCGCTACCTCCTCTTATTGCATTACCTAGGATTAGTTAAACTAGATTTATAAGGTTAATTTAAATTCCACAGTTTTTCCAGTATTTTATTATACCTACTTAAATAAAGACTTTCTGAAATATGTTCTGTTGTTTTTTTGTTATCTGAACAGATAAAATATCTCTCTAATAAAAATCTACTCATACATTCTCATGTCAGTGTCTTGTTATTATGTAATCAGAACAAAATCCTCCAATTACAAGCTCTGCTTAGTTGGAACGAAATTTAATAGCAACAGACAATTAATTCAAAGTATTATTTGGTTTGAATATACATACATACTTAGGAATAATACACGTAAAATTGACACGTAATAATTAATTACAATCTTTAATCCACACTAGAACAAATTTCAACAGGTGGTGGTTATTGAACATACATCCTTGTGCGCAGTAGTAAAATAAAAAAAAAGAGTGGGTACCCATGTACGCACGTAAGAAGTTATACTTCTTTGGCATAACAATCCAAAAATACCAAATAATAATACAACGCATACATACATAAATATTTGAATTGATATAAACGCCAATATATTTTTTATTTATTCACACAGATTATTTGTACTGATACGACACACAAAGATCCGCAACTAACTTCAGTATGTAAAAGGTTCGCAACTAACTTCAGGGTGTTGCTTTTTTCTGTCGGTGTGCGCGCGCATCGTAAAAATTCACTTTCATCATTTTTCCCAATCGCGCAAAAAAAAGTATAACTTCAAAAAAAAACGGCTAAATGCCAGTAGGACTCGCGCGCCGAGGGTTCCGTACTATCAGAGATCGGAAGTATTGAATAAACATTAGTAAACATAGTAGGAGAGCCCGACCGCATAACCAGATTTGTTTGTCAAACAATGTTTAACAAATAAATTTAGCCCGACCGTATAACGGGCTTTTTTGATAATAATTACAAAAAAGTGTGCTAGTTAGAAACACTGTTTTATTCTTCCTGTAATATTGACATAAACATGAATTAACAGAATTACTTCTAGTTAATTCATGTTTATGAACTATTTACTTTACTTTCATCTATTTCAAAGTGCTTAAATAAAAAAAAACCTTAAAATTATAATAGATTATTATTACCTAAAACTGTTCTATATAATATAAGATAATGCTCATTTTAATAAGCAAACATAATAATCATGAAAATAATTAAATCTTTCGCGTACTTATATGAAATCCTAAACATCGATACTAAATATCGACAGAGTCAAGCTCTAACTGTTTTATGCTAAGGAAGCGTTAACTGATAGATGTCCCTGTGTGTGAATGTGATTGTGTGTGTTTAGTTTAAGCTAGTGTGTAATAATTTTATTGTGTGCGTGTATAACGACGCAATTTAAAAATGCATTAGTAGTTAACATTGTAATTAGTGTGCGTTGCTCGCGTTACCCCGTCCCCCGCCGAAAGTGGCAGACTTTTGCGCAAGGGAAATAGAGCGCGTGTCCACTCCTGTTGGTTTAATGCTCTAAGCTCATTAGTCATTCATTATGTATGTTACATTAATCGTCAGACTTGTAAAATAATCGATTATACGTTTAGTGAAGTAAGTAATCGATTACTACTCAAAAACACGTTTTGTATTCGTTTTGCACAGATCTATTTACGTCAACTACTGCTTGACAATTATTAGCAATTCAGATGGCAACACAAAGTTCTGCTGTCGTGAAGTTTGTAACATGTGATGTTTCGTAAAGTGGTAATTTTTTTACGAAATATCTATATAAAACAACTCTGGTGTCTTAAAGTGTTAAAAAACATTCATTTTAGTGTTTAGTGCAGTGTATATTGTGTTGATATCGTCCAAACGTCGCAACAAAAATTACATGGATAAAGCCGTCACCTGAGGTTGTAAAGGTTAGTGCTTTTTTCATCTGTTGTTTGTCTTAAAATAGATTTCTGTGCGGGTCGCAATGATATTTCAGTTTTGTTTGTGTAACGCCTTCATGTGACTTTTCATTTTTTTCATAAGACCTTGAACTAGAAATCTATCAGAGTGCCGTGATCAAGGTTAGGTTCGCGCGGGCGAATCATCTCGGACAATCCTTGTTTGTTTCTTTATTATTGATAACAATTAAACATAAATTCAATACAATAGCTATATAAACGTTCATTTGTGATATTTTTCGTGTATTAGAGCATAAACAAATGTGAAAATCTGGTTCCGTGAACCTAACCTAAAAACGCAACATTATTTAGTGCATTTTTTTGCAAGTACAGCAAAACGAAGGATTAACCGTTATCTCGGCGTGCGCGCGTGTTATAAAAGCTGTTGGCAGATATGTAAAGATGTTGAATTCTTTTCGTGTTGGATGTAATGTCGGGTCACGTGAATCTTAACGTTTTCAAGCATGCTTTGACAGTTGCCGAGATTATTTTGGTCCGTATCGCCTGTGACGACAAAATATCGGCGATTTTGGCGTCAGATTTGTATGTAACTTGTCAGTAGTTGTGTAACTACGAAAATTTGGTACATTTAGTTTTCGTAAACAACAAATTAGCATAATCTATGTTGTCACGGCATTTGAAGACGAAAATAGTTTAAAATTTGTTTCATGATGTGGTTTGGTATAAAAATTTAATTCTATACTGTATATGAGGTTAATTATTATTAATGTTGTTTTAAGTGTAGTAGACTTAGATGTTAGCCTCAAAGTCCTGTCTTTTCTGTAAAAAGGCCTGTCCTTTAATCAGATAATCATCCCCTAAGATTTTTTTGTGTCTATTTGTTATAGTCTAGGTTTCCTATTCTATGATGTTTTCCATTGACATGTTAGCAATTTTTAACATAAACTTGGAAAGTACACATATTTCCTTGCTACTGCTTACACACTGAGGTTGTTGAATATCCCAAAACTAATATAAACTAAACATGAAACACAACAGTGGCAGCGGTCTTCACTGCATGTCTTTTAATGCTTTCTTCTAATTTTTTTGTTTTAACAACTAATTATTTGCTATAGTAATAGTGTTAAGTAAATATGACTGCTAGCAATATGTATTTAAAACTTGACTGTGAACAGTCACTTCCCAACAACTGTTATAATACATCAAAATATGTTCATAATATACATCTAAATTCCGCGTGTACAAAAAATATAACATGTATATTTCAAGTTTACGGTAACTTATTACCACAGTCATTATTTAATACAACTCATTGTTTGTAAGTTCGTTAACCTTACACATTCATTATAACAAAGAATCTTAATAACTTAATTTATTCACACTTTGTGCAAAAAATTAATTTGTATTTATCGTAGTTACAGTATCATTTTAGCATTTTACGTGTTGTGCTTTTATTATTATTTACCCGTCACACCATATGCACCATTTATATAATATATGTGCATTTAATAACATTAAAACGGGATACATATACATTCTTTTCCGTGGGTATAGTTTTAATTATGTTGTATTTGTTTATTGTTGTATGCAATGAGAAGTGTGATAGAGAGAATATTCTTTATTGTCCACCAATTTTGTTTACATAAAATTTAAAAGGACATTACTTAACATAGTATATAATTTTATTATCCCTAATCCTTTTTGATAATAGCAAGCCTTTGGAACTCATTTCTTAACATGTCTAATGCGACTTGCTAGCCTGAGTTTAGTTTTAAATACTCGGTCAAAACTAGGAAAGTTGACTCACTGCATTATATTTATAGGTGAAGGTGGGCTTAGGTTTCTCCTTTAGTAAATGGCGTTTCTTATCTACTGTGGCAAGCTGCTTTTCTTCAAATGTTTTTATATTATTTTAGATGGTAGAGTGAGCTTCTTCTTTCTACTAAATTTATTTTATTTTCTGTTTACGTCTGTACTTCTGCCTTTATGCTTATCTGCCTGCCTGCTAATCTAATAATGCAAATCTGTCCTTCTGCTGTGAACCCAAAGAGTTGTGTTGCTAAAAGTAATCTCTTCCAGATATCCTTTAATGATATTATACCTAATTTCAATAAAACTTAATGGAATTTGGACCTTTTTGAGTTTATGAGGAATTTAAATCATTAATTTGTAACAAAAATTTATTTAAAGTGTAACACACCATTATGTTAAACTACTAAATTCACAAATGCAAAATTTTATTTTATAACATACTAGCTTACCTGGGCACGGTTTCACCCGCGTCTTTGCTTACGTCAGTAGCGTGATGTTACATAGCCTATAACCTTCCTCAGGAACTGGGCTATCATACGCAAAAAGAAATATTAAAATCCGACATGTAGTTCCAGAGATAAGTGCATTCAAACAAACAAACAAACTCTTTCGCTTTATATAATATATCTTAACATAACATATTTTGAACTAAAGTTCATCTTATAATAATAATCCTGGAATCGGACAGACTGGACGAGGAAGACATAAGCAATCTGAAGGTGGAACACATGATCAGATTTATCGAAGATACAAGAAGCTTTGACGGCGTGCCATAAAAAAGCTGGATCAAACCCCCCTCCTCCCCTTCCAGCAAGCACTGCGGGTGGATAGTCCGTCTGGCTGCCGGAGTCCCCGTTGGAAATAATAATAATATAATAATAATCCTTTATTCTCATATACGGTAATCAGAAGTACCTACATTACACCTACATTAGGCTATTACCATGTATTGGACATAGATATAATATCAGTAACAGCACCAGGGACATAGTATGCTAATATGTATACAATACAATATTCTGTAGTATGCTAATCTATCATGACACTTCTTTAATGTGATGTATAATGTAGTTTTAATCACTAGGTGTATTCTTCTAAAAAGTCTATTAGGAACAATAAAATGTATACATTTGCAAGTTTTAGTATTAACTATTCCTTCAAATTTACTTCCTATATCTAATTTATTTGCTTCCTAATGTTTTATATTGTAGTTAGTTTTATCCTCTTTCAATTTTTGAAGGTTAAGTTTCCTAGTTAATTGGAAACTGAATACAGACCACCTAATCACATTTTCTTATGCTAGGCCTTATGTATTTAAGGAGACCTATTGCCATAATCAAGGCACTGACGTTTCTACCAGTATTTTATTCTTATGCGGTTTGTACGATACCTGTAGGTATTTAGAGGATTGACATAATTCTTGCCTTGCTACTATCCTGCAACAACTGAATTTCATTTTAATTACTAACAAAAGTGGCAACTTAAAAATCCCGAAGATACTTATAGTTTTGCACCTCTTTCTTTTTGAGGGTACAATTTGTCGAGATTTGTTTAAAAATACCGTTCTCAGTATTTAATTGGTAACCATAGTGTTATGTTTAATAAGTATAGCTACAACATAATAGACAGATTTATAAAGATTTTCAGTAATACATTTAGTAAGTTAGTGTATTTATTTGTAACTTTCATAGTATACTATATTTTGCTTAGTGTAATTTATGTTATATAACAAAAGCAGTGACATGGTTGCAGTTAAAAATGGATCAAAATAATTAGAACAACATGTTCTAATTATTTTGATCCATTTTTGAGACAAAGTAGTATGTATGTACTTACAAAAAGAAAATGTATATTAAAGTTTATTTTGAGCAACACATTATAATCGGAAAAAGACCTGGATTATAAATTATACCACTATTTCTTATTATTCACTATTTTTTATTATTTTATTACTTTCAGAAAGGTGCATCTGAACAAATTTAGATAGCAACATATAGACGCTTTATTAAAGGAAGTCAATTATTAAAAAAAAAATATTTTTTATGCATTTTTCTCGCTAAGGGGGTGCTGCACTACCTTGGATCATGCACATGGCCCTGAAGTTTGAAAATGACCTGGCTTACTAAGAATTATCTGAACTATAAGATACCTATAAAAATAAATAAGTAACAGAGATCATACCTTTATGTAATAAATAACAGTATCTTTTTCTTTTATTTTTTTTGTTTTTTAGTAGTTTTTGGTGGTTTATTGAATCCAGGGTTTTTGTTATAGTAATGTCATTTTTGACAATAGTAACAGCTGGTACCTATTTGACATGTCAATAAACAGTCAAGCCAGCCAGTTGTAAATGTTATGTTATGATATTGCTTTTAAGTTTAGAATGCGTCTATATTTTTTTAAGGAGTTCTATACTTTGAAATAATAAATTCTCAACATTTCCCGATTCTACATAATGAAACAAGTCGAAAGGTGTAAGCAAAGAGGTATCTATCTATATAATATGTACTATTATAAAGCGGAAGAGTTTGTTTGTTTGTTTGAACGTGCTAATCTCTGGAACTACCAGTCGGATTTGAATAATCCTTTTTACGTTTGATAGCCCAGTTCTTGTATAGGCTATGTAACATCACGCTATTGTCGACAGGTGCAATAGCCAAAGATGTAACATAACGCTGGTGAAACAGTGCTGGAGAAAGCTAGTCCCATATAAAAACACAAACAAAATAAAAACAATTTGCATTGAAAATAATAATAACAAAACATATCATCATCATATCAACCGAAACACTTCCACTGCTGGACATAGGCCTCCCCTAGTTTTCGCCACCTTGGCCGGTCATAAGCCCTCATCCATCGGTTGCCTGCCACCCTTATAATGTCGTCGGTCCACCTTGTGAGGGGTCTGCCCACGCTGCGTCTTCCGGTTCGTGGTCGCCACTCTAGAACCTTTCTGCCCCAACAGCCGTCAGCCCACCATAAGGTCGTGAGGTCAGTCTTTCATATTAAAAAATTAAAAAAATATTTATTTTCTCTATACCTACTAAGTTTTGTGCAATAACTTATATATCTTTCTAATTTGCTTGCCTTCTTTTGCGCATAGGAAAAAAGTTTTTGTGATCCATTAGTATTTTTCTTTCGAATCTGCGTGTACTTTTAAAACACAGTGTGGAGGTATCACACCATATACTTCCATCCAACGGGGGGATCCTCCGACCAGGCTAGGCCAGCTGGCGGGCTTTAGCCCTGCCCGACAGTTGGTAGTCGGGACTTGTATATAAATAGTTAGTCGGTGTAAGAATGTTGATATCGCGATTTAGGCCTCCATACATCTTGTATGGAAGTGGATTGAAGTTGTTGATAGATCTTTCTATGCTGTAAACTCGTAGTCGTCGTCATCACTTGGTTAACTTCTGTGCGTCACCATTAGCCAGATAGATGACGCCACAAAGTTAAATAAATATCTTAACATAGTCGTGTATTAACAAAAAAATTTAATGTTTTTTTTTTCGTTGTTCTTTAAAACTGGTGTTGTTATTATAATATACTCGTATTACAAACTAGTTAAACAGTTTTGTAATACAAACAACAAACTACAAGTTATTAGTAAATGTTTTGAATACACTGTTGTTAGGGATAGGGTTTACCTACTGACATGACTTTTTCACTCCTTTTCGTCAGAGCTAGGAAGTGTTTGACATCATCATATTATCAGCCGAAAGACGTCCACTCCAGGACATGAGTCTCCCCCAAGTTTCGCCACATTGACCTGTCGTAAGCGGCCCACATCTATCGGTTGCCCGCCATCTTTATCAGGTCATCGGCCACCTTGTGAGGGGTCGGACGGGGCTGTATACGTACATAAATACATTTCCCCCATATAGTTATTTGCCACCTGTCGTATAAAAAAGAAATTACGATACTGATTAAAAAGACGCATGATAGTACAGTCAGCATCAAAAGTCACTGACCACATCCATTATCCATAATCCATAAACAACGTACCGTGCATTAGTCCCTTACCACGACTAGCGCCAGAAGTAGATGCACATTGTAGAAGTTCAAAAGTAGCTAAACATAACATTGTGAGAATTAATTGAACAACAGATTGTCAAAAGTAGCTGAATAACAGCTAGTCGTGGTAAGCGAGTTATGCATGGTACGCAAAGACGATAGATCCACGATGATGGTACGTTATTCATGGATTATTGAAATATGTATGTCGTCAGCGACTTTTGAGGCTGACTGTACTTATTACAAAAAAAAAGTAATAGTTTTTTTTATCAGGTAAAACGTTATCACTGAATATCGCGTGGTGTAAGTAAATTAAGGGTATCATAGGCGTCATCTAGTACTGAATGATTGTTACATACTTAATCTATATTGATAAAAGTATTTATTAGTCTATCCTCTCATTGCAGTGTAAAGTCCTTTTATACAGAGACAGGTCTCATGAACCTGGAACATTACCAGCGCATTCATTCGGGACAATGCATGCGTTTTCTTTTAATTTTATTGCCGAGGCGTGAAAATACATGCCATAGTGGAGGCCATGCCAGCAGTTTATTATGTTTTCTTTTTAAATTGTTAAGTCCAGGGGCCCTACAACAACCTATTATAGCAATTTTATAATAACCGTACTTTGTCTCTATCCTTGTTTTTAATAATACAAAAAAAAAGACAATATTAAAATAATACTGCTTTAGGAGGTAGTGGTAGACCCACAGGTTTCTTTGCGAAGTTCTCTGTTTCGTATTTCCAAGTCGAAGGTACAAAATATAATAATAAGCTCCCTATTATACGGGGCTTAATATAGCCAGTGAATAGTGGGTGTAAATCACCTCGTTCCGCTTAGTGACGGTAGGTGTATTAAGAATTTGAAATAAACCCGTACCTATCTATAATAATTATTTATTTATCGTTCTGTTCAGATTGCTACGTCAATTGGATGTCCAAAGATCTCTCAATTTTCAGTGATAAAATTTTGTTCTTGTCTTTAGTAAGCTTTGAATATATTTTAGTAAGTAGTAGTTAGTTATTTTTGTCATAAATGTGTCATAAACGTAACGTCCAACGTCATTTTTGTGAAAACAACTTTACAAAAAGAATGAACACAACCAAGCCCTTTCCGTAATACATACCGTCCGTGTAGTTAGAAGGATATGATGGAGGAAAAAAAAGAAAACTGAGGGAGTTATTAGGCTTCCGGTACTCTCGAATGAAAGACGCTTATTAAAGGGTAGGTGTTTCTCGGATTTACGACATACTCGTCAATACTGCATATTGGTCAAACGATGCAAAACCCTCATTTTTACTGTTTACTCGTCAAGTTCATATTTCTGTATACTCGTTAAAAACTGTACATTGGTCAAACTTTTAGAATCATCGAATACAGTTGAAATCACCATGCTTTAAACTCCCTCGATTTAGATTTACTGGCCAATAAATGGAACTATAATATTAGCATATAGAAACAGCTATAATAATAAATTAAAAATACTTACTCCTACTAGACAAAACCTATTACACACATGATTATCTAAATCAAAATATTATACTAAAACTAGCTTTTGCTCACGGCTTCACTCGCGTGAATATCTTTTTTTCCAATACACATTTTTTATATTATGTTATTTTGTTTTCCGTACTATTTCTAATCTCCCATTCTACAAACCCTCTTTCACCTACCTAAATATATCCCCCGTAAAAAAATATACAGTACACAAAAGCAAATTTTTACTACAGTAACTTTCCTCTTCCCCCTCCCCCTTCTACTCTATTCCTTCCATGCCGCTTCTCCTCTTATCCCCCCCTCCCTCCCCTTTCCTTTCCCCGTCATTTCACTCTCCCTTTCACTGGCTCCGCCCTCATTTCCTCTTCACTTCCCCCTCATTTCCCCCTCGCTTCTCCCATACTTCTCCCTTACTTCCCACTCACCTCCTTCTCACCTTTCCCTCAGTTTCCTCTCACTACCCCCTTACCCTCCCTCACTTCCCCCTCGCTTCACCCTCACTTCCTACGCACTTCCCCTCACTTCCCCCTCCCTTCCCCCCGCTTCTTTTTTCGCCCCCCATCCCTGCCCCCTCTCTTCAATTTTCAAGTTGCTAACTTCAAAAGCAAAGATCTTTCCATATAATATTTTATCCCTAATTTCATCCCTCTAAATCCACCCCAATTTAAAAAAAATATGAGGTTTTTTTTATTTTAATAGATGTATTCCAAAACAAAATTTCAAAACTAAGTTAAAAAATGAAGTAGTTGCATACAATCGTTTTCGTCTCTTTTTAGGGGTAATAAATTAAAAATAGGGGTAGATCGTAGAGGGGTAAAAATTTAGGGTTGTATGTATTTTTGTATGCTATATCATAAAAAAATAAAAATTGAAGAATATGTCAAAAAAAAAAATAAGGGTAACCTTTTACATTTAGGCGCATGAAAAATAGATGTCCGATTCTCTGCCCTAGCCGATATGCCCACAAAATTTCACATAAATGGGTCGAGCCGTTTCGGAGCAGTTTCGGACGAATAATATGACGCCTGATACTAATAATAATTGAATGTTTGTTTCTTTGTTCATAGGAGGTTTGTTTTTTTTTATTTCGGATTGCAAATATTTACTAGTCTTATTTGGTAATGTGTATTCAAATACTGTTAGCCATTAAGTGTTAGTATATAATTATTTTGATGAAAGATTGTGGACCCTATCGGGGTACAGCAAATTTGCAGAGACGAGTATAGTAAAGTTATTAATTAGTTTGGCATAATTTTTCATTTAGATAATAATTGAGTGTGTAATAGGTTTTGTCTAGCAGGAGTAAGTATTTTTAATTTATTAATATAGCTGTTTCATTATGCTAATAATATAGTTCCATTTATTGGTCAGTAAATCTAAAAATCGAGGGAGTTTAAAGCAAGGTGATTTCAACTGTATTCGATGATTCTAAAAGTTTGACCAATATACAGTTTTGACGAGTATACAGAAATATGAACTTGACGAGTAAACAGTAAAAATGAGGGTTTTGCTACGTTTGACCAATATGAAGTTTTGACGAGTGTGTCGTAAATCGTTTCTCGGTCGATCCGGCCTATTAAGCCAGCTAAGAAAAACTACGTTAATATTGCTTAAGAAAGCAGAGCAGTTCTTAGGGACTAAGTTAACCTTCGAGAGGTTTTCGTTGTGCCCTACGGAGCAGTTTACCAGATTCTTAGTTCATCACATTTTTAAATCATCAGATTCGCAATTAACCTGATTTTTTAATATCAAACAGAAAATTGAAACGTACCTATATTATGCTAAGGTAAACATGACGTCCCTTCTGCTAGTTTGCCAACATTTTTGGTTTAAAAAAAAACCGACTTCCATAAAATCTGAATGTCAAAGTTATATCTTTTGGCATTCAATGCTAAACCAATTGGATGCCAAATAAATCTATACATCCAATGTTAAGAAGGACGAGATTATGTTTTACTTACATAATTTTGTAACGAGATCTTCGTTATCAGACAGTTTTTTGTGTTATGGTGTTAGATAAGATATGAGATAAACAGGATTGCTGATAATGGCCTTGTATAAGTGGTCAACCAAAGTTTATTAATTACATACATCGCGCTTTTTACGCCGAAGAGATAGATAGAAGTGGGTAACATCTATGTCAGCTATATTGGGTTTACTGCAACGCAGAAAAATGCTAATAAAACACAACCAACCCGTTGTCGGCCGTTTAGGGAGAAATTTACTAATCAAAGCAGATACGCGTACTAGTTTGTGATCTAGATATCGTAAAAATACAGATAGAATACGTTTTTTAAGACTGATGCTGCATTTAAAAACATTTATTATCGTACATAATGATAACAGTTCGTTTGATTAACACAAAAATATTGGCACGCTGATATCGTAAAAAATATATATATATCTACTTATTAAATTTGTAAATCGTCAGCAGGGCAGATCTAATAAAACGCCCTCATAGCATGTATGTTTTCGTCTATAGTGTGATCACTCCCTTATCTTCGCCTATTAATTAGGTACTACCCTTCCAGGCTTTACAAATGCATGTTCTATCCGTTATTGGCAAAGTTCATCCCTTGTTACATACCTAATTTACCTGGCGATATACAAATGTTATACACTTTACACCTGGCTAGCTCTTTAGAGAAAAAGGGCGTGATGTTTTAAGTAATGTCATTATCCTGAGTTTTTTTCGTAACGTGTCTGTCTACGGTGGAGCTTAGACTTTGTCAGACTTGAAAGCGGGCTACAAATTTCTGTATCAGTACCCTCGATTAAATCCTGCAGGGTGCAGGATTTGTGCAGAACACGATATAAGGTGTTCCATTGTTAATTTTTCCGATATTACAAGCTTGGCATTGGATTTTACTTGGATTTTACAACAATTACACATCGCTATCTAGACCCAAAGGGTCTAGATAGCGATGTGTAATTGTTGTGTTATTGTTTGCGTGTTGTTTAGTAGCCTTATATAAAACTCGCAGAAGTTGAGGCTAAATTCGTACTCCGTCACGTGGTAAAACTTTTGTTCCCGTGCAAACGTTTATGAGAAACTTCATAACATTGTGAAATCTTAAGGTTGTTATTAATCAATACTCACTGACTCATGATTGCGCCATGTTTTCATTATAAGGCAAGAATGTGAATATTTTTGTTTTAAGGAAGTTTTTGGCTTCCTTTTGCGGTTTGTCTTATTCTATATAATAAATCATCATCATCATCATCAACATATCAGCCGAAAGACTTCCACTGCTGGACATAGGCCTCTCCCAATTATCGCCACCTTGGCCTATACAATACAATACGTCCATCTACTCAAACTCGTGATGATGACGGAGTCTACTTGGAGTCGATATAAATTTTTTGTTTGCATTTTACCAGAGGGTTTCCAAAAAATATTTTACGATCAACGACTTATTTATCATTGTTAGTGGTACAAGAGTCTTCCGAAGATAGATCGGTGATAATTAGAATAAGTATAGATAAATCTAATAAGGTATTTGTAGCCTAAAAATAACCTGTTCTTTTCAGACATGGAGTCGCACATTTTAAATCCGACGTACCATCAGGCGCGATTCCGTCCCATTGGCCACAAGATACTCCGCATGAAGAGCGACTCTATATCTTCAGAGAGCAGCTGCAACCAAAACAGTCCTGAGTACCCTCAAATCAGTGTGACGCAACAGCGGCATTCAGACAGCAATGGGGAATGGTGTATGAGAAATGAAACGGTATGTGAAATAAATTGATTATTTTAATAAA
This sequence comes from Parascotia fuliginaria, assembly GCA_963082885.1. NCBI lineage: Eukaryota > Metazoa > Arthropoda > Insecta > Lepidoptera > Erebidae > Parascotia > Parascotia fuliginaria. The sequence continues at coordinate 9,835,397 of OY720194.1, read as the reverse complement.
GGACTGAGCGATCTAGGTTTCGACCCGACTAGAGAGTTTAGTATTGAAGCGGATTTTGAATTTGTGCCCCATAAATTGCAACAGACTTGCCTCTGGTTTTTAATGTATTTTTTTTTGTATTTGTAGATTTATGTATGTCACCTTTAGTCAGAAAATAAATATCTTTTCTTTCTATTTTCTTATGTATTGTATATGTGTATACGCGGTAAAGTATAAAATTACGAAGCAGGTGTAAAGAAGGAGGTGGTAAACGCCGTGTAACGTGATACCACCTTCGGTCTGACGACGCTCTTTATGTGCCTAACGAAAACTATCTTGTATTGCTAGAGCTAGAATAAGATTACCATTTTAATAAATAGGCTATCTTATGATTGCAGCCCATATGGTGATTCGTGTTTAGTTTGTTAGTTACCTCTACTTCACCGTATATCTAACTTTTACAACGTCTTCACACTACTTAAATGAATAATCCATTTCAGATTTGTTTTTTTTCTTCAGATGAATACAACACAATCAATTCGAGACACTAGTTCAGACGACGACAGTTCTGGGCCAGAGGAAAGCATGGATGAAGCAGAAATGGTAATGATTGATCATACAGACGACAGTTGCGAAGAAATGACAGACAATATAGAGGTATGTGAAGTCAGCGTAGATGATGATGAAAACGTAGATGAAGAAATTGAAATATTGCATTCTAACTCACTTTATAATATGCAGATGAATGAGGCTAATAGTATAGAAGACAATACCTTAGTAGAAGGACACGATTATGACATTATCACTGTGTATACAGTCAATCCTGATCTAGACTTAATAGAACCTTCGTCAGAAGATGACACAGAAGATTATGTCATCAATGACAAAGATACATCAGAATGCATTAATGGTGATACCGGCTACAGAAATATGAATTATGAGGATGGTAATGCATTAATATGCCAGAACGGTCTAGATATCAGTCTAGACGGTCCAGTAGTTTCAAATGTCGATGAATATTTTATTAAAAATAATAATAATGAACAACATATCCTTGATACTGATGGTCCAGTTGTTAAAGATGTTGATGAGTACTTTATAAAGGATAAAGGTAAGTCAACTGATACTGTGCCTAATGTCGACGATTTCTTTATCAAGCATAAACTGCCTGAAGAAGAAAGCACACAGTACCAGTTACCTGAACCTATTCCTAAAGTAGAAGAATTTCTCGTCAGTAATAGAAACAAAAATGTTCAAGAATCAGCTGAAGCGGAACCGGAACCAGATGCTAGCGTTGCTGATGTTTCCATCAACGAATCCGATTTAGAAGTCTTACCTAATATAGAAGACATAAAACGGTATTTACTAGATGACATGACGTATCCCAAGTTTAGGCATCATCAAAAATCATGTTCAGTCCCACAGTCACCTATGCAAAATATCTGCATGGATATTGATGATGCTAAAACATGCTTAAGTTTTGAAGATTTGAACTTAGATCTTTCTGATCTGGCATTTGACAATGATAAAGACAAATCGCATAGTGCTAACAAAAGCGACGATATACCCAGAACTTTGACAGATGAAGACGTAAACAGTTTTCTAATAACAAACAAAACAGATATAAAGATCAAGCAAGAGGAAGATGATTTGAGCTCTCAAGATATGGAAATCGATCGTCATATTGAGACTACTTTCAATACTGGACCGACGATAATAGAAATGCCTTCGAGAAAAATGACATCTACTCCTATACCAAACGTACTAGACTTCTGCATAGAGAAATCTGCAGTGAAAAAAGAAATTGTAACAGAACTGAAAGAACCAAAAGCCGAATTGGAAGATTTTGTTGATGTGGAGTCTTGCAATGATACAGTAATACCAGTTCTCGAGGCAAATAACTTGAATTCACTATTAGAACAGTTCGAAGCTACAGAAAAATTAAACACAAAGAAAAAGTCCCTTCCAGTAGTTAAAACCGAAGATCCTAAAGTAAAGAGTTTCAATAACAACACTTTGACCAACGGTATGAGGCTACAGGACGCGGGTGTCCAACTTAACAAGAACAAAATGCGGCAAATATTGGTAAGTATTCTAATAAAGCTTCTTTCCCAGATCGAGTTAAAGGTCACACTGTATCGCAATACGTTTTACAGATGCCGACGCCAATTAATTCCACCATCAGGCGGTCGCAAAGTCCTGTGCACTCTGACCATGACTACTGCTCGTCGAAAAAACGGCACAGTCTACCAAACCTGAAGGGAGGACAAAGCCTACTGAAGCCTGAGGTGTTGTCTAGCAACAGTAGGATATTGAACTCTAGACATCGGTCTTGTAAAAGCAAAAAGATCGTGTACCACCTCAGTAGTGACGAGGAGACTGAGGGTGATAATTCTAAAAACAAAAAAGTGGTTAAACCGGATGATGTAGATGCTAAAAAGAAAAGTGTAAAGCCGAGTGTAAAACCCCCTGTACAGTCGAACTGTCGTAAAAAACTGTCGCCTCCCCACAGTGCGCCCGATATTTATAAAGATAAAACTAACAGTTCTGTGATTATGAAAAGTGCTTGTAAAGCAAGTGATAATAGTAGTCAAAATTCTAATGGTAGCATTAAGTTAACTATAAAAAATAAATCTGAAGTTATACTAAACTGTGATCACGTAGACTCTCAGAAAGATAAAAATATAGACAAGTGTAAAAATAGTGTTAGTGATAAAACAAACAATATTGAAAAACAGGACAGTATAAAAGATTTAGATAGGAAGTTTAAAGTTGTAAATAGTGTTGAAACTGTTATTGTGAAAGAGGAACCCCGTCCGAAAAGTGAGAACTTTTACACAGCGTTGTTTAGCAACAAGCAAGACGTGCAAGTACCGCAGGCCTTGCCAACTAAAACTGAGAAACGACCTTTCGAAGACGAACTCAATAAGTGCATGGAGGCAGCAGCTATTAAGAAAGAGGAACAACCACAGAAGAAAAAGAAATTAAACCTCCAAGAATATAAGCTACGAAGAAGTGTTTGTTCGAACAACAGTTCAGCGCAAGTGAGTCCAGAGGCGATATTCCCTGACATGCCAAGTCCTGGACTAGACAAAGCTGCTAAGTGCCTAATAATACAAACGCCACCCAACGGCTTATTAAACACGACTGACAAAGTGAACAACGAACAAAAGTTCTTTGATCCAATTAAAGAGGCTTCTAGAAAAATCCTAATGAATACTAAGAAACAAAAGGCTGAAGCAATGAGAAAGCGAGACGAGGATATAGTGATGAGTAAGATACCAAAAGTGGAGAATTTACAACTGCAACCTTTGATAAGTGATGCGGAAATGATGAAGATAGTAGGAATGTCTCAAACTGACGTTCCATCTGCACCCATGGCTAATGAAAAGCCTCAATTGCCAGCTGATTACGAAGAAATTATTTTAGTTAGTATTGGAACGAATACTGATGAAAATATGTTCCCAAAATGTGAAGTTATACACGAGAAAATCAAAGCTTCGTCTCCACCAGTAGATGCTAAATCTTTAATCAATTTCAAGATCAAAAAATCCGACCATGTGTTAAAACAAAATGTGTTCGATAATGTTAAAAGGGATAAGAGAAGTCCTGTTGATGACAAGAAACACGCAGATTTAAAAATAGACAAAGAAAGATACAAAGATATAACAGCCACGTTGAAAAGTGTCGAGAGACAAGTAGATACTAAAATATCCAGCAATTCTTTATTTGCTAGCATCCAAGATGTAGTGTTGAAGAAAGCACCTGAAGACGCTGAAAGTCAATGCGATAGACATTCAAAATCTAGATCTCCAGTTGAAAAACGTGATTTTAAATTCGTTAAAACGATAATAGTAAGAGATTACGATCCTAAAGCTGAACATGGAGAAGATAAAGTTATTCTCCATTTAGGGAAACACAGAAGTAAACCTACTTCATCAGCTATCGTGGTGCAAACAGACTCTTTGGAAGAATATGCTGAGTTGCCACCTTTGAGTCCTGCTAAAGAGGTGCCTGTAACTAGAAAACGCAATGATAGCGACATGTCCCTATCTAGTGACGGTAGTCCCGCACGAAGGAAAGAGACGGAACCGCAAAAACTGAAGAAATCAGATGAGAGAACAGTCATACCTAAAGATGTACGTCCAGAAAGATGTGAAAGAGATGTAAAAGAGAAACATTCTCGTTCTAAAGACCGATACGAATCGAAGTATAGACGTAGATCAAGATCAGTGTCCCGTGGTCGTAGAAGACGGTCTCGCAGTAGGAGCCGCTCCCGTGGTCGCTACCGCAGGTATAGAAGATCAGATTCGCCTTACAAAAGGAAACGTAGGTCCAGATCGCCTTATCATAAAAGAAGATCTCCCTCTATTAGAAGAGAAAGGACTAAGATTTCCCGGTCCCGGTCAAGGTCACCTCCTAGACCTGAAACGAGGTCTAAGAGTCCTGTAAAGAAGAGGGCTAGTCCACATGCCAATGGTCTGGATAAAAAAGTCCAGAAGTCCTTGACTCCCCCATTAAGAAAGCCCACGGTCTCAGAAAGCTCAGATTCATCTACTAGGTAAGAAATGCTAATGTAGGTCTTTATAGCTAGCTTACGATGATCCCTTAGCTATACACGCGTGTATATTTTACAGGTCATCATATTCAGTATGTAATAGTTTGTAATTTATACTTTTTCGTTTAGTGCTTAAAAGAAAAATGAAAAAGAAAATGTGACATCTAATATCAGAAAGGTGTAAAGCGAATATTACTTGAACTTCAGATACTACACGATTATTTAATAAACTCTAAAAATATTATGATTTGACCTAGTTTAGAGAACTCCCAGGAAGTTCCTGTTGTCACCATAGTTATTATTTTTGTTTCTTTACACCACATGTGCTAGACAGGATTATTAATGTTAAATATTTTTACATACCCTATTGAGAGATATTTAGCTCTAATACGATACGTTTCAAATGAGATATGATCTTCAAACTTCGGCTAGGCAAACGTAAGGTAGAATGTCCTCCAGCCAAGTGGACAGACGATCTCAAACAGTGTGCCAGTGTAGACTGGAGGTGGAAAGTGGAGGACCTGGTTGGGAGTTTAGGAGAGGCCTATGTCCAGCAGTGGACTGCGATGCTGATTGATAGAATTTCTTCAACAGGTTTTTTACTATATTTATAATAATAAATCGCTTATTACAGTTCATCGTCTTCATCATCCTCGTCGTCTACATCGTCGAGCTCATCAGGAGGATCAAGAAAGTCCCGAAAATCTTGTAGCCCTTACAAACGCGATGACAACTTTAAGATTATGGGGTATAGGAGTTACAGCTCTGAAGATAGGTATGTTTACATGTTACTAGTATGTTATTATGATCAGAAGGACTAGTTTCCCCACGGTGGACGGATGACCTGGTGAAGATATCTGGCACCTGATCAATGATTGCTTTGGATGACAAAGTGGTATAATACGCAGTATACGTCTTTCGATTGTAATAAACGCTTTAGCTTAGTTTAGATGCCAGATCTCCGACAGATTACTTTATTACAGCTGCCGAATCTTACCTATATTCTATTTAAAATTGTAATTTGTGGAAATAAATAAATTAAAAAACTGAAAACTGGATAAATATGACCGGTGACTTGCAAGAGGCCATTAACTCTCTTCACTACATTTTCACATCAATCGAAAGCGAAACATATCTGATGAACATAAGTCTCATTCTTCTGTTGTCCATCACCCGGTCATTGGTCTACCGTATAGACTGTGCCTGTCTAGACTGTGTTTCGAATAAAACTACGAGAAATATAATATTTCATGTAATATTTTGTAACCCTTATAATACTTTTTTCAGGGAAAGCAACACGCCAGTGGAAGAGAGACGGATAGTTTTCGTGGGAAGGTTAGAGAAGGATATCAACAAGTTGACATTAAGAAATCAGTTCTCAAAGTTTGGCACTGTCATGGAGGTCAGGCTGCATAGCAAAGAGGATGGGTAAGACATAACATGTTTTTTTTATCCGACTCCACTCTTTCTGATGGAAAGCAGTCAGTGGAATCCAAAAGTGGTAACCATCATTCTCAAAGCCATCGTTTGAAACAGCTGGTATGGGTGGCCTCCAATATTGTTTTTATTAAGAAGGTGGGTATATGATATATTCGTTCTTAACTGCACTGTATAATTACCTGCTGCCTCTCAAACAATTGCAAAATTTCCTCGTCATATATGATGCCTATTTCAAAGCAGATTATTGATGTGAGAAGATTTGGAATAGAAAGAACTGTTCATAATAATCGTGTTACTACAAATTTTCGAGATCAATAAACTTTCTTCTTACATAATTTATTTGCTTGCCAGTTCCCGATACGGTTTCGTGACATATCAAAGAGCTCGCGACGCGTGGTCGGCTGTCGAAGCAGCCAAAACCTTCCCACAGTACGACGTCGGCTTTGGAGGCCGTAGAGCTTTCTGCAGACAAAGTTATGCTGATCTTGGTAAGTTGATTGATTTATCCTCATATTTATAGCTTTTTTTTATATTTGCGTATCGAATTTTTTTTTTTTTTTTTTTTTTTTTTTTTTTTTTTTTTATACGTGGGAAATGCATTACGCATACGCACCCGCCCGGGCAAGGCGGGGGTTATGTCGGACTCTCCGACCGCACTCAAAGCGCGGCCAGCATACCGACTAAAACCCACGGTGTTCCTCCAGACGGCCAGAGTGTCGGGGTCACGGGAGTCGCTTGCGCATTCATCCGCGACCCCGACGGGCCATGGCCCGCTCACCGCGAGCGGGCCCCGTCCGATGTAGGGGCCTAGCCCCCCCTCCTTCGAGAGGCGCGTGCGGAACACGCGCACTGCCGTCTCGGGCCCGTGCTGTTCGGGCGGCGACTGCCCGATCGCCGCCCGCAGGCCAACTCGGCCGCAGAGGATAGGGAGAACGGCGCATCGCAATACCGACACTCCTCTTCCCCTGCGGCCCCACCGCGTCCGCAATCTGGCGGTTGCGGCCCCGCCGAGGCCGCGGAAGGTAGGGAGAGCGGCGCACCGTTATACCGGCACTCCTCTCCCGCCGCGGCCCCGCCACTCCTCAGCCGCAGTGTCGCCGAAGCAACACTGCAGCCCGACCCAGTTGCGGTGCCGCCCAAACAGCACCGCAACCCACCAGAGCCGCTCCATCGTGGGCTTACCGGCAAAGCCCAGAAAAGCGGCGCCTCCTTGGGGTTCCTCTTGGTTCACCGTGGTCCTTGGTAACCACGGCTACTAAGCCCCCCCGCCGCGACAAGGCGAGAACCCCGTTTGGGGGGGGATGCCTATCGAAATGACTCAATTTAGCTTAACCTTTTGATCGCCACGACAATAGCGAAAATTTGTCTTTCCCACGCCAAGCCCTAAATTCCTTCTTTTATACCTACAAAATGATAGGCCAACCGAAAAGTATACATCGATAAAACATCGATATATTTCACATATTTATGGTTTACTAATTAATTTTTAATGCATGCAGAGTTGCCAGAATATTATCGATTTACGTTTATTATTCATTAGTTTGTCACTAAATACGGTAGTTTTGTTTTATGTTTTGCTTTATAATTAATCTCAAGTAAAATCTAGTACACAAGAAATAATGTTCGTCATCTAATAGTGAAGTATTTTATTTGTTTTCGTTAAATATTTTATAAAGCTTTTATTGTATAAAAGCAATTTGACGTCTGTGGCGTGGATTTGTACGCCAAGTGATATATTTTGCATGACAATCTTAGATTGAGATCTTTTACTTTATCTTTAACTTTATCTTTTTTTATCTTTTTTATCTTTTTAGTGACTAATTTATATATAAACTGATGGACTCATAAACTGCATCAAAGTTCAGGAATGATTTTTTTTAATAAGTATGCAAACTTTTTAGATTAAATTATATAAATATGGAGAGACTGGCTCTTAATCTTAAAAAAAAAGCAATATTTAAAAATAGAACTGCATTAAAACAAGTGAATATAGCCGGGAAAAGAAAATTTACTCGTAGTATCAGATTTGCGTGTTATTTAAAGCAAAGTTTTAAATTGATTCGCATTGATTTTTTATTATTTTGTCAATTGAATTATTATTACCAGAAGAATTGTTGGGTTAGTTTTTTAACTCATCGAGAGTTTTTGAACCATAATATGGATACTTAGTCCGAACAAGCGGCTCAAATTGTAGCACTGGTGCGGGAGGGCTTGGATCAACGAACGATTGGTAGAAATTTATATTTAAAACAGTTACGGTTTCTAGAATATACAGAAGGTTTGTGGAGACAGGTTCTTACAGAAGGAGACGTGGTACAGGCAGGACTCGAGTAACCACCGGTCGTGATGACCGATTTATTGTTATAACTTCCCTGCGAAATCGTTTCCTCACGTCAGTTAACATCAAAACAGAGCTAAATGAAGTGCGTGGAGTAAATGTGAGTGCACGAACAATAAGAAGGTTAAAGGAAGCGGATATCACCCCTTTTAGACCAGCAAATGGTCCAAAGTTGTCTGTAGCTCACAGACAAGCTCGCTTAAGATTTGCGCGTGATCACCTAAATTGGACAGAAGAGCAATGGGCCTCCGTATTGTTCACGGACGAGTGTAGGACATGTTTATATGGTGCAGATGGTCGCAGAAGAGTCTATCGTCGACGTGGGGAGCGATATGCTCAAAGTTGCATTGAGGAGCGTGTTTCTTTTGGAGGCGGTTCGTGTATGGTCTGGGGTGGCATATCGATGAACGGGCGAACAGAACTTGTGTTCATAGACATGGTCCGTCAAAACGGTAATAAAGGGGGTTTGACTGCACATCGCTACATGGGATTCATAGGCGAAAATTTTACTTTAATGCAGGATAATGCCCGGCCGCACGCTGCTGCACAAGTTCGACAATATTGCGAAGAGGTTGGGATACGTACAATGAATTGGCCAGCACGCAGCCCGGATCTTAAACCCATTGAGCATGTTTGGGACAATTTAAAAAGAGCTGTATATGCGAGAAATCCTGTGCCCACGACAGTGGCAGCACTAAGAACAGCACTTTCAGAAGAATAGGACAATATATCGCAAGATCTTTTAATAACCCTAATAAAATCTATGCGGAACCGATTAGAATCCGTAATAAGGGCACGTGGAGGTAATACACCTTATTAAAACATGAATAAACCCTTGCATAAAGTTTGTGTCTATTGTTAAAATCATTTTTTTTATTAAACCAATTTTCCTTAAATATAAGTTTTTTCTTCAAAAAAGTCTTAAGGTCCTGTATAGAAAGTTTATATATACTTGGTTAAAATATTTGTTTCAAAGTCGTCTATTACTTTGATGCAGTTTACGAGTCTGTCAGTATATATACTGGTGTGGGGTGCACCCCACACACGCTCTCATTCTTTGCCTCATATCTGCGTGACAGATATCAGTATGTCGACTGTGGTGGATACCTTTCGGATCCCTACCCTACAAGGTCTGGGGTAAGTCAGGGCAGCAATTTAGGGCCCCTGCTGTTCATTCTGACGGTCAATGACCTCCCGAGAGTAGTATGTAAGTCCATACCTTTATTATTTGCGGATGACCTAAAACTAGTTTTGGAAATAAAACACAGCGCAGATCACAGCATTCTACAACAGGACATCGATAGGATCTTAGTGTGGAGCCAAAACATTAAGCTGTACTTCAATGTGGCTAAGTGCTCCGTACTATCGTTTAGCCGAGCACGGGCCCCGAGCCAGTACGAATACGTCATGGATGGGTTGCCGTTAAAGCGCATCACGGAGGTAAGAGACCTGGGCGTGCGCTTCGAGTCCAATTTGCTATTTCGGCAGCACATCATAGACGTATGTAAGAAAGCGTACCGAAATTTGGGGGTTGTTTTGAGGCAGGCTAACAATTTTACCAATATAAGGGCCTTGAAAGCATTGTACGAAGCACTCGTAAAGAGTCACTTGGAGTACAATGCGGTCATTTGGTCTCCACACGAAGAAAAGTATAAATTAATGATAGAACGCATACAAAACAAATTTCTTAGGTTTTTATATCTGAAGCAGTATGGCGTGTTCCCAGGGTACCCACTACTGTATCCTACTTTATTTGTTATGGGAATGGTGGGTTATTACAGACTCGAAGTAAGAAGGGAGGTAGCTCTCGCCACCTACATATTTAGTGTAATACGCGGTAAGATACACAATCCGGTTATCTTAGAGACGGTTCAGCTGTGCGTTCCGGATGAATATAGAGGGCGTCGCCGACGCCCGCCGCTGCTGGTTGTGCCTTGCGCACGCACCAACCTACTGCAGCGCGCGCCGCTTGTGCGGGCGTTGCGTGTGCTCAACACGCTGTCTGACCGGATAGATCTGTTTTCATGTGCACTGAACGAATTTACTAAAACTGCTTATTGCATCTGCAGTACTTAGGTTAGTTTTAATAATGTATTAGGATGTAGAAATAAATATAGTTATAAACTAGATAAAAAGCTCAACTTCTCTGTCGCATTAGGCTTGCCTGTAAAGATAGATGTAAGTTTAAGAGTAATAAATAAATAAATAAATAAATAAATAAATAAATAAATAAATAAATAAATAAATAAATAAATAAATAAATATATAAATAAATATATATATATATATATATATGTGTGTGTAAATATATTATAAATATGTCTAAGGAATAGTAAAAGGGCAAAAAAACAGTACAAACTTATTTTTGTATGTTTATTTTGTACTTTAGAAAAGTGATATTTTCGACGTGTCATACCGTCCGTGGCGTAGTGTGCACGTTTTGATTTGACGCCTATAAACGTACATGGCGTTCAAAAGGTTAATGGTGAGCTATAGCACTTATAGCTCACCATTTTCCTTACCAAAAGTAAAAGACATCATCTAAATTACGATCATGGCATATTAAGCCACCACTATGACCATATTTTTCTGTGCTTATGACAAAAGCTGGCATTTATGTCTAGATACAGTCAACAAGTCCATTAATAAGTCTACACTCACATAATATTTTGTATCCTTAAAACTTTTTTTATTATTATAGACAATATTCAACTAAAGTGTTAGTAAACTAAATTATATGAATATGATTCAAAATATCCTTTTGTTATTTCAGACGGTCTAGAGGCCAAGTACACGGAGAGCGCTTTCCACGGCGCATCAGCGCCTCCTATAAGGAGAAACGACGACATGTCCTTTGAGCAAATGTTGCTCGAAATGAAGAAAAAGCTTAGCCAACGTAAAAACGATAGAAAACGCGAAGAGCCGAAGCCTTGACGATTGCATTTCGCTCCGGCTAAACTAGTGACACCTGACAAACTGACATATGTCATAATGACAGCTGTCAAAGTGATAGTTGCTTTACTTTTCTGAAAGTGGCAAAGGTATGAATTAGATTCAGCCTATATGTGACAGTGAATAGTGTAGAAAACAGTGAATTTTGCGTTTATGATGCCAGCTTTTACATAAAAACTTTGGTAAGCATCATTATTACTATTCTAATTGTTAGTAGAATACTTGAGTCATTTTAGTGTAAGGATTTTAGTACGACTAATATAATGAAATGTACCTATCGTAAGATTGTATGTACTGATTGAAGTGAAATGCAAGACTTTGTATTTCTTTGTCAAACTTTGGTTTGGTTGAACACTGAATAGGCTTAAAATCTATAAAAAAAGAGTGAGATTATATGAATTAGGAATTGCTACTGAAATATAAAAAAAATGTGTTTAGACAATATGTATTGTCTATACCAACTTATTATGTATTATACATTAGATTGTCTAAAATAAAAAAAAATTAAATCATTTGATTTTTGTTTAAGATTCGATTCTATTACTTTTGTCCTTGCAATAAATCGCAATGAGTGGGGTGCGTGCAATGACAGCTGCTGTCAGATTTGACATGGGCTGTCAAAGTGACAGTTACCTAGTTGTGCAATGGAAAAATTGTGTTTGCGAACAAAATTCGATCATTGCTCAGATATTGTGGCGTCTTACTAAGCTAGTTTAAATATATATGTTTTTTTTTATATTCTAACATTTCCGTAGTTGTTTTTATAAACTGAGTATGTATTTTGGGCCTAATACTGCAACAATACATAATTTTTTATATAGAATTTTAAGTACACGAGGTAGTAATTTTTTTTTTCATTAGCTTACCAAATGACTACCCCGTCTGACGGTAAGCAGTCAGCAGAATCCAGAATCGGTGGTGGCCACCATACCAATAGCCATAGTCTTAAACTGCTGGTATGGTGGCCTCCACTATGGTGGCTGGGAATGGGATAGGTGAAGGGAATGAGGAAGTAAAGAGAAAAGGGGGTAAATTGGGCCACCAGTGTACTCACCGAACAAAACACAGAAGTACAGAAACTACTACTCCTACATTGATCTTCTATGAGAGGGTAGTACTGCCCCGGTCAACCTGGCTTTGCCCTCTCCTCTACTATAAAAAAAACTAGCTTATATAAGCGCCACAATTACTTATAATTCAGTTTTGTTCTAGTTTGTTTAGTTGAATTACCTCATGATGTAAATATTTTTATTTTTGTTTTTCTTGTAAATAATATTGTTATAGGACTTTTTTTGTTTACATTTAGGCGCACATCTCAATACATATTGATATCTTTAGATTAAACGACGTAAACGACGGTTTAGCGAGTCATAAAGGAATATGAATTGGTAAAATAGTCTTAGTTTTTTGAGCATGAAGGTTTATTATACAGTGCAGCAGTAAATTGCATTTTTTTTAATAGTAGGACAGGATCAGCCCCTTATATTCCCACAGAAGGTTAAACATTTTTTTCTAAAAGGCATGAGTGCTTATCACCATGCTTGTTCAAGGCGTTAAATTAATTATTTGCATATTAATAAAGGCTATTTTTCTTTGCATTCATATTTTTTATAATTTTGATTAATTTCGTTAAAATATTATTTAATTGATATTACATATCTCTCTTAATATAGAAGCAATTTAGAAAAAGGAGAAATATGATCAAGTACAACATTTTAAAGTAGTTACACTGTAGCAATCTTATGGTATCAGTCTTAAAGGTTATTTTTCAAAATCACTTTGCCAGCCGCTTAGATCTAATTAATCAGTGATGATTAAACTTAAATTTTCAGCCAAAATATTTAACTAATATTAATAATTCAATTTCAATACAGCCACTGCATAATTTAATCATACTTCATGTAAAACCTTGTACCTTTTATCTCAATGCAATGTCCATAGTACATGAAGCCAAACATTAAATAAGTTGTAGTAAGTAAAATAAAATGCAATTATCATATTTAATAGTAAAACTAGCCGCAAGTCGCACGATTATAACGAAAACCGGGTGTTTTTATTAGGCTTAATCATACATTAACAACATACCTATTTACCTACGAAACTAAAGAACTTTCTATCCTTTTGTGTCACTGAGAATTGACATATACTAAAGCGAGAAAGAGAACGCGACAATGTTAATGTAAGACCACTCTTTTATAAAATTATCCAAAAAAACTAGCAAAGCACACTTATTATAAAACTTCCATGGAGATTTCATGTGCCAAAATTACACTGTTCCTATACGAATATAGACAAACTTTAAATTGGCTAAATATACGATTTATTTAATTATGAATTAGATCGAAACTTAATTGTCTCTTATTTCCAATTTATAATGTCAATACACTGAACCAAATTAGGTATAGAGAAAAGCATTTTGATTTTTGTATGTTTGTGGGATGATGGTGGATTTATGATGGATGAACTCATAACTACTGAAACGATTTTAATAAGTAATTCGTTAAATAAATAAAATAAAATACGAAGTTTTTATTGACATTATTCCTTGATATTACAGATCGTTTGTAAATCTAGAATATCAGTGTTTACGAATCAATTTACTCTATTGTTTAGTTCAACTCGTCTGTGGATATTATAATTTACATTGTATTGTAATTAATGTTGATCTGATGCGTTCTTGAGACCAGATAATTAACTTAGGGCTACGCATAGATGGCGCTGGAGTGACGTGGAATTTTAGTGACATTTTTGTTTAGAAAAGTTAAACTAGAAATTTGTGCATTTTCCAAAATGAAATAGTTTTTTTCCCGTTTACAGTAAAATTGCACATAATATAAAATAGGCTGTAGAAATAACTATTTCAGAATATATAAATGTAGATAAAATATTAATTTATTTTATTTATGATATAAAATCGACGAAGTTACTGCTTTGTTTATTTGTAAAAATGACTGCTGAAAAGTACGTCAATTAATTTTCATTTATTAAAATTTGAACGAAAATGTCACAAAAATCCTTTGAACTATAAAAAAGCCATCTAGACATGAGACATTGTGCAAATACGAGGTGTGATCTCAAATTAGAGCAGTTTTCACTAAGGACCACGACCTTATTGAATATCGTCATAAATTAAACGTTTCAATACACGAGTTAGCATCAATTGTTGGAATTTCAACCTTAGATCAGTGTCAATAAAGATCATGCATTATTTCCAAGAATTATTGTAGTATTTTAAGTACGAACTGCGTGTGAATTATTCAAACTTAAAATCGAACACTGCCACAACTTTGACATGTTTAGCAGACTCCATGCTAAATGTTGCCCACATAAAAAACAGTTACGATAGATTTTTTTAATCTAGTCAGTGTTACTAGATGATATTTTCTTTTATCTTTGTGGTGATAATTTATTTAACAAAAACGTAAATGTAAGCGTATTTTAATGATTTTAAGTTTAAAGATTTTATTCATAGTTTCTATCGGGTAGGAATGTATCCTTAAGTGTGGCGCCTAAACTTAATACGAATAAAAATCATTTTGTTTTCCGTATTGTATTTAAAAAAAATGTTATAAAAAGGTTTCGCCAGTAACTAATATAATTAATTGTGTTAATATCAGAATTTTTGTTATATAAACAGTGTAAAATCAACCTTATTTTGTTTATTAATAAAGTTTTTTTTTGTAATACGTCCAAACACAAATCCAGCCAAATTTTGACAGCTTTCAAAACACAGATAAAATGCAGTTTTCTTCGACTACGGAATGTGTTAGTTAGATAAATGACACGACTAGGTATATAATAATTCATAATTTACGTGTTTAAACTTAATCAGGAATAGGTCATTGCGAACAGATTAAATACTCTTATTAATAAGACCCATGGCTCTGTAGCATTTAGACATTGTTAAAATTATGTTATTAGAACTTATGAAATTTCTTATTTGTATTACAGTAGTGTACATCTGGTTTTCTGTGACTAATATTTAACTGTGGACACTTTCGCACTCCCAGTGGAAGAGAGACTTAAATTACATTACGACTTATACGACACTGGCTATCTTTAAGATCTTTATTTGAAAACCTGATTTTATGCAATTAATCGTTCAGCGCTGAATCGCTTTTACAATTTGACAGCGCTTCACCATCGAAAGAAAAGACGGGATTTTAAAATTTTTTGGACTAATGTTTGTTTATATAAAGCCACTGTTAGAGATTTTGTAATTAATATATCATCATACGTCTTTCTTCCACTGAAGTAGCGCCATTTTGTATAAAATTTTATACAATACAAAATAAAAAAAACTTAAATGTTAGCTCGTAAGATTAAAAGCTACGTAGGGAAGTAAAAATAAAAACTGACCTTAAAATACATAATTTCGGCGCTACTGTGTATACTATTAGTCAAAATGTCGTTTTATTAAAAAAAGTGAAAACCAAAAAAAGTTACTTGAACAGTAGCGCCATGGACTATAGTGACGTATTATGGAACTAAAGTTTCTAATTTCGATGTTATGACAAAATTACTCTATATTATGAGAATTAAGTAGAATGAAACACCCGTATGTATAATATTATTGTTTTGAATGTATTTGTTATAACTGGTATATTAATATTGTAAATAATAAACTTACAGAAATGCGCCTTATTTGTTTATGTAAAGGTTCATTATGCATTGAAATTTATTTAAATATAATGCCGTTTATATGATGCATGTCTTGTAAAATAAATTAATGACATTCATAATATCTAAAAACTTTTATCAAACAAAACTGGCATGAAATTAATAATGTACTTAGGTAATTCTTGCTGATTGAAAATTGTTTAAAGTATAGTGTGCTAACACCAGCGATTGTTCTAAGTATCGTTTTGCTTCGGTGTCAGTCTGTTGCGCTGCAGGATTCCCGAGATATCGCCCATACACTGTACTATTCTGCAAAGCATATTATTGATTTCAGCCAAATATAAACTTGGATTCAATTGCAAATATATAACTACGGGTGTTTGTAATTCGCTTATGCTATATGCGCTTATATAACGAAATTGATACAGTATGAAAGATGGAGGTTCTAGTACATAAAGAAAGTCCAACATAGCTCATAGTACATAGTGAGAATGTTTTATACATAAAGCTGTTGATAATAAAAGTATTTTGGACATATTTTTGAAATTTTATTTTAACCTATGTTTCCATGAAAAAGTTTGTGCGGGAAGTGAAAATTTGGTAATATCTTATTGTTTGCCAAAATATCATTTGCCAAATTATTACTTAGCAAATAAACTCTTTCCAATAATTGTTACGCATACCTTAAGTTTGGCAAGTGAAGGTTTAGACAATAACTCGTTTACCAATTAATAACTTCCTATTTTTGTATATACCTATAGGTATTTTTTGTCCTAACAAATTATTTATGTTTTTTGTCTAAAGATTCTTTGCCGTAATAAATCATTTGGCAATAGACCAAATGCCCAAAAGTCATGTTGCTAAGTAATATTTTGTTGACTAAAAATCTTTAAAATAAAAATTTGCCACCTACTACAATATTGCCAAATGTTGCATTAGTGTACGTAATAAGTTTGCTAAAAAATTTGCTTAGGAAATGAAATTTAGAATTTACCTTCGGGTAGGGTTGCTATCTAAAACCCCAGATTTTAGAGCCCAGAACCCGGACATGACAACAGGTTTTTTTAAACATAGTGTAATAAAAATCTGTTGTAAGTAGAGAAGCGTGCGGGAAGTGCGTGTGTCGCGGGCGGCTCCGTAATTTTTTTTATCCGGACAACAAATGAAGCCCCGCCCGGACGCTTCCCAGATGCCCACTAAACTAGGACAAATAGGGGAAACCCGGACAGATAGCAGCCTTATTCTCAGGAGCAGTTTACCAGATTTACACCCAGTTGCAAGAATATCATAATTAATGACGAATTGGATAATGGAACATTAAAATTGATGTTATCATTAAATTAAATCCGTTGCAAGAACATCCATTAAATGTGCTAGTATCATTAATTAAGTAATGATGTCTTTAATTGAACAATGAATGAGAAGTGACTGAATGATCGAGTGCGTTTCGTATTTGCAAGTTTCGTTTAATATTTCTTCGATATTTTTATAAAAATACTTTTATTATAACTAACTATTCTATAAAGAAACTCATAAAATTATTTATTTTTTTATTGTGTGTAATTTTTTGTTTGGACACATTAAAAAATGATGTAATTCATCTAGTGTTTAACCGTTAAGTAAACATGTAGCTATGCAACGAAACGAAACTCATCTATAGCTGTCAAGCATATGTCAACTTGTGTAGATTCAATTTTTGACAAACAAATTTTTTTGGCATATTTACTAGCTCATTCTGTCCCGAGCAGATTATAATAGTTTCGAGTAAGATAAGTATATATTTAACACATTCACCCTCATTTGTTTAAATGTGTGTCGGGCAGTCTGACAATCGTCCCGAAAATGGACGGTTGCCAGTTTAGGGTGAACCTGTGAGCTGACTTCTACGATAGCGTGATGTTGTATTACCTACTTTCTTTGGAGATATTTGAAGTCACGCGTCTACGCGGATAAACCACAGACGTTTGACTATTTAGAAACCAACATTTACATACAAACATACTTTCCTCATTAAAATAATAGTATCTACCGGCAAACCATTAATGTCTAAAGTAATAAAAAATAAAAATACGTGCGCGCGATTCAACTGAGCATTCGCTCTCGAAGAATATTTTATAAAGTTGTACGTTAATTTTGTCTTTAGAAAGACCTATTAAAATAAACATAACGGCAGTGGGTGAAAAAATACCCAAAAGTCCCGAAAGTACCAGTTCCTTCAACAACTAATCCCGAAAATCCCGGAACGCAAGAAGAGCACCGGTTCTTTGTTTCCTAGTAACAGTAACCACAAGTTAGTTATCAAATAAACCTCAAAAAAATACTTAATGTGTACCTAATGAAACACTAATGCCACACCGACGACCAATTAAAATTTACAGAACCAAATGTCAAATCTAATGCCGCATTAGATCTTAATGACGTTTCGTGCAACAGATATTCCTTGCAGGGGGGTGTTTTCACAGATTGTCAATTAAAGTTAATGGATCATTAACTATCTTTTGTTAATGTCTGATCTTGCAACAGTTTAAAGGAACATTAACACTTTAATGATGTCATTAGTAATTAATGCCCTTTCCTGCAACTGGCTGTTAGTCAAAGAAATTTTGGCGAAACGGCAGGATGTTTATGAACTGGTGCCGCCATCTAGTCGTTAGGCCTAAAAGTAGTAAGCAATGTTTTAACGTTCACTCGTCCGTGGCCGATTTTTATAGATGGCGCTCTATGCACATAACTAACAAGCACATGTACCCTACGTGGATTACCGTACCGCTAAAATTGATAAAAACATTACAGTAATGAACTTACGGTAAATGTAAATATGGTTATTTCTTTAACTAAGCTTTCTGGTTGTAACTTTTATATAATCCATTTTTACAACCGTTTTAAATAGATCTCTGTAATATTTTTAACTTACGTGCCGCTGTAAAAACAAAGTTTATTGAGCACAAACACAGATGGCATTAGGTATAATACCAGCCTGTTTTACAGTCCCACTGCAGGGCAAAGGCCTGTTTTCATATAGAAAAGGTTTGTGCATAATCGCCACGCTTGCTCGAGGCGGATTGGCAATTTCAGACTTTTAAGTCCAGGTTTCCTCACGATGTTTTCTTTCACCGTCAGTCAAAAATGTCCAAGTTAAACTTAGAAAGTACATATTGTTTTAAAAATCATATTGGCACTTGCCCGGATTCGAACCCATTACCGCGTAATTACGAAGCGGGTACCTTATCCACTGGACCATTTCGACCTCACTTAGCATTAATATCACTTAAAACATGCTGAAAACTGGTTGAACAGAAAAACTGCTTTGTGAAACGTACTTCTTGTAAATTGTGTATAAGTAGGTAAGTTAGGCACCTCCCTACCTATTCATCTTTTAAAATACTTTGGAATAGCACTTAAGTACAGCATTTAAAGCGTCCCGCCGATATTTTAAGGTGTAGCCAGCGATTTTGTCTAATAAACTTCGTCTATTTACATGAGCTGCAATTATTAACCTGGCCATTACAGTAGGACACAAACTTGGGTAAAAAGCTGTGTAGGTAGTAGGTACCTTGTAGACCTGTCGTTATGCATAACATAAAAAAAAGGTAGATACAATAATATAACACGGGAAAAAAACATATAAAAAACTGTCATACGTACACTGTCACTTCAGAAATGCCTCTGTGGCGCAGTGGGAGCACAAGCGACTGTTATGCACGAGGTTGTGGGTTCGTGAACGGGTGCTACCTGGGATGACTGGTCAATCTTGGCATGACACACATTTAATACTTAATCCAGTATTACCTTGTCGTTCAATATGACCGGGCGATGCATTTACTTTTTTAATTAAAATACGTAGTCAAATTATCATACTAGATGAAACTAAATAATTGAAATCCTCCTTATTTTTTTTAAATCTTGGTAATTAAATTAATTGGTTGGGTTGTAATAATTACTCTGTATGGTTTTTGTTTGCGTTGATGTGCTAAAATTGTTAACTCATACAAAAAACTGGCGATTGAAAAGAGTGGCGTGAGTTTGTTGCCAGTTCTTTTCACAGCTCTACCTCGTCAGCGCACTGGCTGTAGGTTAATTAGCTGACTTCATGTAATTTTGACTTTTCATAAGCATCGATCATGATCAAAATGAAATAAATGCTTTGAGTTCGAGTTTGAGTTTCATCCCCACACGGGACAAAACTTTGTGTGATCTATAAATATTTGTTCCAACTTTGGGTATACTTTGTGTCCGTTAATTGTATGTTTGTAAAGTCCCCCGCGACAGGGCTTAATCCCTAGTGCGGAGTTGTCTTTTTAAAAAGAAAAAAATTAAGAAATGACAAATGTAAAAAAATATTTTTTTCCCGGGTTAAGCGTGCGTCTAAGAGTTGGCAATATTCTGCATCGGTTAGTGCCTAAGGTCAGTGCAGGATTCTCCCGTTTAAGTTAAGTATTCTTCATTTGGGCCTCCCAACTAAATTTGATACAGAGCCCTCCAAGGCACGCTACGCCGCTGCCTTTAATTAAACGATCTTTTTTCTTAACTTGCTTCAATCTACATTCTTCTATCGTAGGCACTACATTCCCACATCAAGAATCGGACTTTGCTGTGTTTGTGCTCATGACGATTCCGAGCAGTACAGTATCAGGTAGACGGTAGTAGGAAGAGCTATACCTATTATTGTAAATTTTCATTAAAATCCTTCGGTAGTTTTCGCGTGAAAGATTATCAAACATTCATCCATCCGTACAAACTTTACGTAAGCTACTTAATTTGTAATAAAAAAGATTCAACTCAATCATAACATTCAGTCAAACAGAATCGTATTGTAAAAGTGACAATGGCAGTCTAAGCTCACTTCACCCCATACCTACAAGGGTAATTATCGCTCAAATTAGTCATTAGGGGTACACTGACGGGCCGGAGACGCCCGCGGGCACCACACTAATTTAGAGCGGTGTGTTGCCTTAAGGGTACAGGCGATAGTGCAGGGACGTTTTGACGATTTATTAAGAAATGCCTGTGTATTTATTTTATTACGCTTTTCCTTGCTAATCAAAATTACGAGTTTATTTGAGATCTTTCAGATATTTATTCGATAATTAGAATACCGTAGAGTTTATAATCTTTTAAATGTTTAAACACAAATGCGTAGTCACAGTGCATGCCTTAATTTAAATTGCAAACAAGATGTACTTACCTACCTAGGTACAGTCAGCCTCAAAAGTCGATGATCACATCCATAATTTTTTTAATATACCATGAAAAACGTACCATGCATAAGTTTACCACGACTAGCGCCAGAAGTAGATGCACATTGTAGAAGTTCAAAATTATCTGAACACCCAATGTGATGATCAACTTTCTAAACACAATAAGGCAAACCCTAAAAATAGATATTCCAAATCTTCATTCATGGATTATTAAAATATTGATGTAGTCATCGACTATTGAGACGGACTATAGAGCGACATAACAAACGCCATTAAACTTTAAGCACAGAGTAAAATGTATTAGGTACTAAGTAGCTGGACATAGGCCATTGGAAGGGACCTATGGCCAACAGTGGGCGTCTTTAGGCGGATATGATGGTGATGCTTAAAGAGTTTTAAACTAGATATTTATTCAATCTTGTACTACTTAACAACTTAAACATGGGTGATATTTTTATAGGATAACATGAAAAAGAAAATTCTTTCTGTTGGTACTTATGTAGGTATCTAAGGCTTTAGAGAGGACGGACTGCATTTTAACTGCACTCCTTTAAAATTGCAGTTAGTATTAAAAAAATGATTACATTATAGGTTAATTAAATTAACACTTATGAACGTTAAAATTTACAAAATGTCAGCCAATTAACCTACAGCCAGTTAGCTGACGAATTAGAGCCATGAGAAGAACTGGCAAGAAACTCAGGCCACTCTTTTTAATCGCCAGGTTATTACAATTGCACACGTTGTGCATATTGAGAATGGCTTACGATCGGTCAAGATGGCGAAACTTAAGAGAGGCCTCATTTACATAAATATGGAATACCTATAAATAAATCAACAAATTTTAGGACAGTTTAGGAACCTTTTTTCTTATGAGAATAGAATAGAATCATGTCTGAGAGACTACATGAGATAATGAGGTTTATTTTATTAGTAATTAGGTACCTAATTTTAATTGTTAGCATTTGCAATATGGTAATAATAATAATAATAATAATAATATGTGGACACTATCACACATCGTCATCTAGTCCCAAGCTAAGCAGAGCTTGTGTTATGGGTACTAGATAAATGAAATATAATACATATACGTACTTTTTTTTTGTAAATACATACTTAACATACATAGAAAACACCCAAACTGAAGACAAATACAAATGTTCATCACACAAATATTTGCCTTCCGCGGGAATCGAACCCACGACACCCGGCGTCGCAGTCAGTTACACTAACCACTAGACCAACGGTGCAGTAACTAATTAACTAATTAATATTTTAGTTACATTGCTTTATTTATTAGATAGGTATTAGCCATGGCGATCCGCTCTTGCTTCGCACGTAGTTTATAGTTTGTACGAGATGATTAGGTACAATCTTTTAAAAATCCCAACTTTTCTCTTTTATAAATAATCTATAAATAAATATACATGTGAACCTTTAAGTACGTATATCTTCCGTTAGAAATGTGTGGCTTAGAAGTTTTAGATATTGAAGAAAATAGACGACTTTGCTTTATACTATTTAATAGAGCTTTAATTTCTATGTATAATATGTAAGCATGTATTTAGAAAAACAAAATATATAAGTATGTTTATCCACATTCTAGGACCCATATCACAAGCTATAATATATGCTTACTTTGGGTCTAGATGGCGCTGTGTGGCTGTTGTGGTATTATTATTTTTATTAAACTAACTGTAATAATTTTATATGTACCAAATATAAGCCCAGTATTTAACATTTATGTCGATAATCAAACAATAATAATTTATTTTTTGAAATATTGTAATAGCTTTCTTTTGAATATCCTTTGGTCCATAATAATATAAAAAATATTGGAGTTATACAGCATTTACAACAGCTGCAGCAGGTTTCACATCCATAATCACCGACTACTGCTTAACATCTAAGGAGCCTCTGCCGTTCGCCAATTTTGTAGTCATTGGACGCTTGATGCGCAAGGAAAATAGCTCCCTTGTTGGCGATTCTGTAAAAACCCTTTTAACTTCTCTCAGTCTTTATGTTAATCTGATAAACAAAGGAAGAGCATTTTCATTCTGTTAGTTTTCCCGCTAACTTTTTTTTATCATTGCAACGATTTGATTAGGTTTTTATTGTCATGTTGAGAATTTCTTTCAAATCTTACTAGGTAATTTTATAAATGCGATTGATTGTGTTTGTGTGTGTTTGTGTTTGTTACCACTCAGCGCCTAAACGACTGAATCGATCTAGATGAAAATTTGTATGTTACATCGATTCGGTACCGGAGACGGACATAGGATACTTTTCATTCCGAAAATCTGTCTAGTTCGCGAGTTACATTTATTAAACCATTTTCCGCGCGTGCGAAGCCACAGTGCGTATCTAATGGTTTATATATCCAGGTATACCTAATATATGCACAATATAATTATAGAGAAAATCCCAGAATTGATAACTCGATTAGCATCACGATTATGGTTAATTTGATTCATCATCAAAATAACAGTATTCGTTAAGCTAATCAAGTCAAAAATACATTAATTTATCATCGTATTTATCAGTCGGTCGGACATAACCCTTCAAGCGATTACACTTGGACCGGCATCAAGTCACCTTAGAAGTCAATGTCAAAATTGACATGTAAATCAAATCAATGCAATGAATGCTTTTCGCAGGACGGATCTAGGTCTACCTCTGATTTAGATTTATTTTGTCTTTTGTGCTGACTTTATCAACTCCATTCATGACACCTACCTTAAACCTGACAACCTGAAACTGAATGATACTTATTCATGGTGTTCGCTATAAAAGTAAACTATTTGTAACACATAATATCATCATAATCTTATCAGCTGAAAGACGTCCACTGCTGGACATAGGCCTAACTCAATTTCCGCCATCTTGCTGGGCGTTCGTCGCCCTCATGCATCGGTTGCCCGCAACCCTCACCAGGTCGTCGATCCACCTTGTGAGGGGTCTGCTCGCTGCATCTTCCGCTTTGTCGTCGCTACTCTAGAGTGACACATAATATGAACCGCCAAAATTCAATGCGTAACAAATTTTCTGTTGCCAAAATCACCTAAGACAAAAATTTGAACGAGACGCAAACCTTATTCCCATACCATTTAAACTTAAATTGTTATATATTAAAATTATAATAAGTTAAGCACCATCAACCATTACAGAGCTTCGCCAAATTTAACAAAAACATGGGAACAGTTTCAGCGATTTAAAAGCTAAGCGAGTACCCTTAATTGCTTTAGTCTATTCTACACCGCTACTTTTACCATTGATTATATCCCTTTAAACATACTCTATATTATTCATTCCCTAAAACTGTATTCTTATCAACATAAGGTGTAAACTCCTATAATAGAAAACGTATTTTATCTTTGCATTTTTGTAGGAAAAGGATGGGTATAAGGTATACGGTTGGCTGACATAAGGGGTGGTACTTTGAAACAGTGACGCCCCAAATTCTAAGGGTAGCTGCCAGTGTCCGACCTAAAGTCCGTAGCGAGCGCTCGGGGGTTGTGTTCGCTCTTAAAAATATGAGCGATATTTTGTTCATTGACTTGTAGACTGTGTATTGGATTGTGTTGTGACCATTTGTGACAATGTATAATCTGTGACTGTGTGACAAGCAGCTTTTTTTAAAACCAGGTTTGTTTTGAAGTTTTGTGTCGAGTGATATAAAAAAACATGTTTTTATTTTTACCAGGTTTGATTTAAAAAAAAACTAACGTTTGGTTTAAAATAGATAAAATATAAAACAAACAACATATTACGTAAAGCAGGTAATAAAAAAAAACGGGTGCCGCCTTTTTAAAGTGATTAACTACTTAGGTATAGGTAGATACTAATTACCTCGGCAGTCAATTTTTATGTCGCCAAATGCCCGTCCACTGGATCGGAGCGAAGATTCCACGCAATCCTATTGGTTAATATTTCTCCGTTTAGCCTTAGCTTGCTAAATACCAGGCTCTATCTAATATGATACTCTAATCACCTATAGGATTTACTTACTACAGAAAACGAAATGCTCACTTATGGGATTTAATACAGAAAACGAAATTAACTAAAAAGCCGAGTATTCAAATTGCACGCTTAGTGATAAGAATTAAGTAAATGTAATACATTCATAAAGAATTGAGAATGTGAAGATGAAGAGAAAATGCCTCCAACGAAAAGAGAGGACCCTCCTACCAGGCTGGATGATCGTACCTGACGGGCTACTGTCCAACGGTTAAATTTACTACATTGCTTTTGTGATATGAAAAGGGTTTGGGCATTTATCATCTTAACGGCCCATTATTATCCCACATACAGAGAAGATATGAGTATTGATCGCCACGCTTGCTCAACGCGGATTGGCGATTTCAGACTGCCTCAGATGTCCAGGTTTTCACGATGTTTTCCTTCACCATCAGTTAGTAATATCCAGATAAACTTAGAAAGTAGTATAATTTTTCAAAAATCATATTTATAATTGCTCGAATTCGAACCCCCGACCTTGTGTTTACGAAGCGAGTGCCTCCATCGGTGGGCTATTGCAGGGTTTGGGCATTGTTACTTTATAAAACAATATATTCAGGACGCTTAATGGATCAAGCGGTCTCGGTGAGGAACAACGAGTCCATCAACAAGTAATAAGATGCTGGCAGTTAAAAAAAGTTTTTATTTGATAGATAATATAGACCACGATTAGCGGTGTCAGACTAAGAACACAAAATTTTTTTTCTAAACAATGAGGGTTTTTAGGAACATTTTCGGTACCAATTGGCGCCACTTCAACTTTTACATTGAGCTTACAGGGGTTACCTTTCTAAAAGCGCTTGGCAGCTAGATCTGCCGCATCGGTGCTGCCACCTGGTGAACACCATTTTAGAAAACCCTCTCAGCAATTTTCTTTTGTCCTTAAGCACGTGAATTTTCCGGTTTGTAAATTAAACATAAATATTTCCGAAATTAACACTGAAAAATAGGTGTTGAGTGTTGCGAAAATTCTTAAACACCCTCATTCATTTGATTGATTAAGAATACATGAAATCTCTCTGATGATTGTAGGTAAATATCAACCAATGGCAACGGCCGGCAATGGATCTGTCACCATAAAAACTTCGTACTTGTAGCGCAAGTCATAGCCTCTTTCTACTAGAAAGTAATCTACTTTCCTAATAAAAAATATACCTACCAATCTAAACTATTAAGAGAATAGATTTAATTTCTTGTATGTATTTTTGTATGTTGCCTTTGACTCAAGATCTACGTAATCGATTTAAAATTCTTTCATCTTTAGATAGCTACAAATCAGACGGGTAACATAGGCGTTATTTAATTACTAACTTTCCCCGGCGCGGTTTTACCCGCGTCTTGGCTTACTGCTCTTCTCCCGTCGCCAGCAGCGTGATGTTACATAGCCTTTAAATATAACCTTCCCCGAGAAGTGGGCTTATCACACACAGAAATATTTTCAAATCCGACTGGTAGTTTGATTAGCGCGTTCAAACAAACAAACAAATTCTTTCGTTTTATATAATAGTATAGAAGTATAGATGTTCAACATATCATTTCAGTTATTTTCAAAATTTTAATGTTTGAAGTGCCTCTGAAAATCTGAATGATGCAATACGACACTTTTGCAATGATATTTTCCGTAGGCGTTTGTTTGGGACCGAATCAAACTTTTGATACTGAAGCGAAGCTAGGGCGGACGTCTAGTAAATAATAAATTTATTTATTTGACCAATCCATTTTAAAGAAACATGATCTTTTCAGCGGCCTATTTGTGCCTATTACTATACACTATACAATTACAATGACCACTTACCGCACTAAATGGCCGCCTAAATAACATGAAATGAAATTAATATCTCCTTGCCTTACATTAAACGTCTATTTACGAGTGCATTATTTTTAATTTAAAACAATAATTGTTCAAATTGGAACTTCTACTAAAAGATGATTAAAAATACGATTTGTCAGACAATTAAAAACCCACATGAGTATTAATTAGTTAAGTGTTAGTTGATAATTAGAGCGAAATAAAAACTTATACGAGTGGTGTCACGGACATATGACGGTAATGCCACCTCCTTAGGGATGTGCGCGTTTAATTTCAAATTTATTTGCTGTGTGACGTAATTTTTAATAATAATGTTCTTTTTATTGTACCACAGACAATCAATATTGGAATATCACGCGCTAATAATACGCTGTCTTCGTTGATGGTTTTCAGCCATCTTTGTTATAATTTTGGGAATATTACAGTTGGGATTTACATTAGACGAGCGAATGCTTATTCTATCCCCTTTCCGTCAAACTCTATTAGTGTAAACAGAGATAGAACATTCCTTTGTTGTTCTATCAAAGTTCGCAAAGATAAGAATGCTCGCTTGCTTGATGTAAATGACACTAGAGCGCGCGAAAAGTTATTTTGGCTCCCTCCCTAGAGCAGTGTCTTCAAAGTGTTCTTGTATTTTAACTAATGCTAGTTCTTGGTTCTCATTCTTGCTTGTTAATCTTTTGGTGTGAACGCTGAAAACGGGTTTTTTACACTAAAAGATCAAGAAAGAATGCTTTTGTGTTAGAAAATTATTATAATAATAAAATTTTAGTGTAATTCGACCGAAAGTAATTCGAATCAGACGGTAGTAGATCCACGCTGGTTTCAGCATGAATGGGCCGGATCGTCCGGGGAAGTACTACCCTCTCATAGAAGATCGACTTAAGAGTAGTAGTATCCGTACTACTGCGTTTCGTTCGGTGAGTGAGAGTGCCGGAGGCCCAATTTCCCCCCTATCCTCTTTCCTCACCTCCCTCATTCACTTCCTCTAACCCCATTCCCAGCCGCCATAGTGGAGGCCACTATACCAGCAGTTTAAGACGATAGCTTTTGGTATGGTGGCCACCACTTCTGGAATCCACTGACTGCTTACCATCAGGCGGGGTGGAGTCACTTTGGTAGGCTAACATAAAAAAAAAAAAAAAAAAAAAAAGAAACGTCGGGTAAAGAGGTAGGGCACCGTATAATAATTTTCTAACACGAGTAGATCCGTTTCACAAATATAGTTATGTGTACAAATTGTGTGAGTTTAAAATATTTAATTGTGAACCTTTATTGCTTCGCCAGCGAATGGTAGCGCTGTCACTTGCCCGACACCCTACTAAATTTACAAAATCATTGAACTTTCGTCTTCTTCGTCGTTTTGCTTTTGACAGAGCGGTCATGGTCGTCGGCTTGGTTGTGTTCTCATCATTGTTTCGGCAATAACAGAAAACATTTAACTTCAGATGAACCGTATTAGAAAAAGACACTATTGGAAAACGATTTTCGTTTTAAGAGAAGGGCATTATTATGCCTCTGCTGTCTGTCCGACTGTTCCTCTGTCAACAGGCAGTATCTCATGAGTTTTCAAGACAACTCTCGTAAAACTTATCTCTTCATACGCGATCGATAAATTTTTAAATTTGCCAATAAATCGAACCTATATACAAAACACTAATCCTGAAATTAAATTTAGTGAAAAGTTAAATTTAACAATTGCATACAAAATAAATGAGTGGTTGTAAAACTGTAGTCGTACCTTTAAATTTTAATTTATAAATGAGTTTTAACAGTGTTGCGCTGTCATAAACATTACAAAGTCTAATTTTAATAACCCTTCACTGCGTTTACTAAGATGCGATGGATGTATGTTACACCGTACATCGTATTGTGAAGTTTTAAACCATAGGTATTCTTAAAAAAATATAGGTAGTTTATTCTCTTTCCACAATATAAATAGTTTAATAGATATTGTGAGAGACAGGAGCTTGAACTAGGCTTAAAAGCCTGTGTTTCGGGACACCAGGTCTCCGCCCTATATTTTATAAAAGGCCGACTTTTGGAATCTGCACCTTGATAAGATTACCAACCCGCCTGCCAAGCGTTTTGACTAGGTATGGCAAACTACACTCTTTTGGAGAAGCCGAGGCTCATGATTAAACGTTCAAATATTAGTCAATAATTTTCTTATTTACCGTGCGTCCACACCGCAGTTACCTTTGGTGGAGCAACACTGTGCAACAAGGTAACATTATGTAACAATTTGTGACTTTTGTGGCTACTTGTTACTATTTGTTGATTGTTTCTCATCGAATCAATACCGGTAATAACATAAATTACCAAAATAACGTGAATATTGACTGTTTTTAAAAGTTAGACAACATTACTTAACATTATATTAACACGACAACATAAATATATATTGGAATTGGATGTTGCTCAGTAACAATTGAAAACATTGATCGACAAAAAGTAACTGTGGTGTGGATGCACGGTTATACTGCATCAATAATGTTATTGTGTATTATTATGATGTAGGTGCTTACTTAATATTAGATACATAGGTAACGTTAATGTAGTAACGAGCACGTAAGGGGGAGTTTAAAAATAACGCCTATAACAGACAAGATTAGAGAGTCCAGGCTAAGGTAGTACGGGCACATTATGCGCAGACCCGAAGACCATATCGTGAAGATGTGCCTTTCCATGGCTACAGAGAAGAGGGGAAAAGGTAGACCGCAAACTACCTGGATGACAAATGTCCGGAAGGACATGCAAAAGCTTGGCCTAACAAAAGAGGATGCTTACCAACGAAGTCAATGGCGCCAAAAGATTAGGAAAGCCGACCCCGCGTAACGGGAAAAGGCGAGGGCAAAGAAGAAGGTAACGTTAGTTAGAATTCTTTCAATTGCTAAAATTTAACATTACAGTGACATAGATAGCATGAGAGTTACATTATAAACCAGAAAGTAATTTTGATATGTTATGGCAATTTCCAAGAAACTTTAGTACAAAATTTCGTACTCGACTTACCGGTTCAATGTAAATATTGTGTGTCAGTAATTAATGAAAACTATTTTAAAAATTCACTTATCAATAACAACACGACAATTAAACGATTTTCTATTACCAAAATTAAAGTACAAAAAATTCAAACGAATGTTTGAGAATTAGAAGCATGTGTTATCTAAACGTCCGATCGCTTACGCTACGGTGTGTAAGCCGGTCGAATTAACACTCTGCCGATTAGCATGCAAAGGGTTAGGTTTACTACACAGTAAAGTTTACTGCGATACTATCAGTGGTCAAAAGTGGCCATCTGCTAATCTTGTTACTGTTAGTTTCGGGTTAAAATGGGTGAAAGTGCACCGTTAAAATGTATGCTAGAATATGAAGTAGTTTAGGGTTAAAATTTAAGTATGACATTTTCTGTATGATGTTTATTTAGTTTAGTTTAGGCATTTTAGTTTATCTTTCCTTTCTTTTTGTACCTACTAATTTAAAATAACTAACGATCCGTACCGACTTCACGAGGACACTAGTTTGCGACATAATTACAAATGTTTGATATTCTCGGCTATTCTCTACTTGAAATATAAGTACTTATATTATATACATTTTAAAGTACCATACGTATTTATGTATATCCGCATTCTAGAACCCATACACCCAACACAAGCTATAATATATGCTTACTTTAGGTCTAGATGGTGTTGTGTGTAGTTGTTGAGATATTATTTTAAGTGTTTATTTACCCACTATAGGTAAGTATAGTATAAAACTTCCAGAAGAAATTCTCTAAACGATTGAAGGTACCTATTACTTTTAATACGTACTTACTATCGATTAAATATTTCTTATTTCTTCTAAAGTATTTGATGTTCGTTCCATGCGTGATAGTCAAAGTCAAAGCATTTATTTCATTTAGATCATAAAGTATGATGCTTATGAAAAGTCAACATTACATTTTGTCAGCCAATTAACCTACAGCCAGTTCGCTGACGAGGTAGAGCTGTGAGAAGAACTGGCAAGAAACTCACGCCACTCTTTTCAATCGACAGATAATTACAGTTATTTGAATGAGTTACAATTTAAACACTCAACGCAACCAAAGAATCATACAAAGTAATTATTACAAATTAACTAATTAATATGATACTAAGATTAAAGAAAGAAAACGAGGATTTCAATTATTTAGTTTCAACTAGTATGGTAATTTGACTACGTATCTTAATTAAACTGGTAAATGCACCCCCTGGTCACATTGAACGACAAGGTAATACTGGCTTGAATATTAAATGTAAGCCATGCCAAGATTGACCAGTCATCCCAAGTAGCACCCGTTCACGAGCATGACGCACGGGCCAGCCATCATCACCCTCGCCATATTAGAGGGAAGTTGATGACCCGGCCAATACGACACCACAAGCAATGACATTTTAGTGAGCATGACAATGAAGAAGATAATAAAGAAGTTAGCGGAGAAACAGACAGGAAAAAACAACGACTTGCTTTGTATTGTTTAGAGATTGCAATTCCCGCGTATATTATGACAACAGATAAAAAATATTTATAGTAAACTTAATTAAAAAGTAAAAAGCACTGGCGGGTGTTGTAACAGCCTAATCGATATAAAGTATCAGTTACGTATCGATTATGCTCGGTTGAATCAAGAACACCCGGCGTTTGTGATTTTAATCTATTTGTTTGTATTTAGTTACACTAACCGAGATATTTTAATCTTTTGTTAAACTTAAATAAAAAAAAAGGATTGGTTGCTTTTTAAAAAGTTAATCATGCTTTAGTTTAGTTCTTAATTTAAAACATAGGAATTATTTTAAAAATTAAAAATTATAATTAAATGACATAAGTAGATAGGTAATGTAGTTTTTCTTTTAAATATTTTGTTACATGGTTCCAAACTTCCAATACAGAGTAGGTTAAACTTTTTAGGCTATAAGTCTTCCAAGTATCTCTTTCTTTTCTTAACGAGTGGTGGTTAACCTAGTGTCAGGATTGGTTAAAGCCGCCCACAATTTATTAAAGAGGTATTCGAATGCCTTTAAAATATCACTTGCGCGTTGCCAACACTGCCGCTGTTAAAAATCATTTAACTCCATTTTGTCTTTCGGGAAAATCTTGTATACACATTTCAGCAATCATGATCAAACCTCATGTCTTCTCTGTATTTGGCCTTCACCCTGGCAGTGGGAATATAATGAGCATAAAATATTACGTGATCATAATTCTCATTCATAGTGGCATCGCATGCGTAATTACCTATTTAACATTAAGTTATTTTCATTTTATGAAAGTAAAATACTTACTTATAAATAAAAAGAGTGCAGAGAATGTAGAGCTTGTAAAATACCTAAGTAAGAAGAAATCGACCGAGTTTTTATGAAAGAATAAAAAAACACTGTAGGTACTTGTAGTAGTTGTTGTTGCTGTGGAGCGGAAAAACGAAGTAATATTAACTAACAGCATTGCATAAAATCAAAGTCATAGACATTTATTCAATTGGGTTAATTGAATTAACACTTATGAACATATAAATTACAAAATATCAGCCAATTAACCTACAGCCAGTTCGCTGACGTAGGGTAGTACCATGAGAAGAACTGGCAAGAAACTCAGGCCACTCTTTCTAATCGCCAGATTAGTAATTTTTTTTGTAACATACAATTTCGAGTAGCATGCAAAGTGACGCAAACAATACACTTAACTCTATTGTAATTACAAGTTTCTATATTGTGAAAAAATAATAATAAAAAGTAAAATGTGTGCTTACAGGCTGCCTCGATTGCTTAAACAAAATCTCGGCTTCGATCCAGTGAACCGACGCTATTGGTTGACATTTCTTTGTTTTTCCGCTCCACAGCTTCGCTTCGCTTCTGTGGACAAACAGGGCAGATTGTCAAGGACAGTGACGGCATTCTTATCACAGAGCCATCTTGCTCATGTGTTGAATGATTTGCCATCTTCTCGTGGGTTCACTTATTGCCATAGAGAAGTTACATCAGTTTTTCGAAGGAATAATTGTGACATTTTTTGTAAGGGCACAATTACAAGCACCCGTAATCGACGTGTGTGTATGAAAACATGGATCAAGTAATGAATGTTGAAGAGACAAAGGAGGTATGTTTGGATCGCAGCAAATGGCGGTCTGTCGTCTCTGCTTACCCCATCAATGGAAGGCAGACGTGAAGTTATGTATCTATGTATGTAATTGTGTTATTTAGTCCAACACTCTTACTGAATATTGCATTTCACTCAGTGTATATATGAAAACTAACAAGTAGCTATGAAAGTAGCTGATGTTGTAGTCGATTCGGTCTATTCATGATGAAATCAGAAAAAAAAAACTCCTGTTAAATCTTCTATCAAGTCTATGTAAACAATTCAGTTGTAGCCCAGACATAACAGAAGCTTATGAGAAGTGTATATCACCTCATAAGCAGGCTATTCGTGTCATAAATACATTTAGGTAGCCTAAATTAGGTTACGTTTTAAAATATACTTTTTTAAATGGCAATTATTAACTAACATAGAGCGGTGGTGGACTATAAACAGTTTAATTTACGAGTTTTATTTACCTACGCTCGTGACGCGGTAGCCATTTTGTAAAGGTATTACATTTTGACACGTTACCTAAATTGTAATATTACAAGGTGTAAATTATTAAATAGAAACAATACTGTGTTCTAATTGAAAAGTAGATCGATATATTTGATATTATTACATAGGTACTTATATGTAGTTTGTAGTAATATTATCATCTATACCGTCGAGGATTGTTTTATAAATTGAGTCTGATAATTGTAGATATGTTTATAGCCTCCAGGGACAATAGCTTTATTTAAGCTTTTTAAAAGTGTAAATTATAAATAAAATTTAAATTAAAAACTACGACACCATCGCATAGAGCCTTTATCACTTTGCATGCTATTCATGACTAATCCTGGTGATTAAGATGAGTGGCCTGAATTTCTTGCTAGTTCTTCTCATGGCTCTACCTCGTCAGTAAACTAGCTGTAAGTTCTTCGTCTTATTTTTTTGTTTTTTGTTATGGCAACTGTGCCGACGATTGTATCAGCTATTTCTGCCAGCGTCAAGTGTAAAATAATCTTTTCGTTGACGATTTTAATGGTATAATATAAAGATAAAAATAGAAAAATGTGGACCAAATCAATGGATAACCATCTTCCGTGAAAACAAAAGATGTATGTGATGTGATGTGGGGACCGTCTGTAGGTTAATTGGCTAACATTTTGTTATGTTATTTTGACGTTGATGAATTAATATTTACGTTCAAGTTTCCATAATCAAACGATAAGCCGAATTGCAGCATACTTACTTGACTGCCTCTACCAGTTTTGGTATACCTGAATGCCTAATAAAATTGTATCTTAGACTGCAGAACTGCTCTTTATTTATGATGGCCGCTTCCATTCCTCGGTAGTTTGTTAGCAGTAGTCAGTAGGTACAAATACTCAGATAGTCTTTTTTTGTAGTTTAGAGATACATATGCAGTTGGGCTGATCAGCAGCACTTAATTAGGCTTGAGTAAAAAATTGCCTAAGAGAACGGGGAACTACACATCAACTTACATTTAAAAAAATAAGGCTGTACTCTGATTCGAAATTTCTTCAGATTTGCAAATTATCTGTTACATCGGCCTACGCTATCTATAGGCAGTATGCTTAGTTGCCAATGCCAATGCCTTAAAAAATCATACGTCACAGTCATAGTTGTCAAAGTGAAAAGCGCGCCATTTTTGCAATGATGAAGCTTAAATTTCGCTGTTGCAATGCATTTGTCCGGCGGCAAACTGATGCTAGCAACTGTGAAATTTGCAGTAAGCCGTGTTCAAAACCGCCTTTCAACGAGAATTGCTCGTTTTATGCCACGTTTATCATAAATTGGCTGATTGCGATCATGTATATTTAACTGTCAACTGATTCGCTATTTTGATGACGTGTTTTTAATTATTGTAAAATATTCGTTAATTTGAGGAATGCATTTTGCATTTTGTTTTTCTCTGTGGCGCCTTCGTTGAAGTTGTACGATTTAAGGTTTACTTATTAGACTTAGTTTTCTCATCTAGGAATTTTATTATTTATTTTTCTATATTATGATTTACGATTCTGTTTGAAGGACTAGGCAGACATAGACAGTTGATATTTACTTGGCAACACATATAAACTATTATACTAAACTCATTTTTAGACTGAATTAATAGTAATAATAATAATAATATTATACCACTATCACACAGCGCCATCTAGCAAATTAAGCAATTATTATTTTGCTTGTGTTATGGGTACTAAACAACTGATTTACTACTTATATAATTTTTTTTTGTAAATATATACATATTATAGATAAATTACATCCAGACACAAGACAAACAATCATGATCAGCACACAAATTTGTCCTGGGTGGGAATCGAACCCACGACCTCCGGCTTAGCAGCAATAGTAGGTAATTCATCGGCAGAAATCCCAAATCTTAGAATAGATGGGCCTTTAACATCAATAATAGTTATGTAACATTATCTTATAATATCATCATCTTAGCAACATTAAGTTAATCCCTAAAACCGAAACTCGAGCCGTCTTACCCTCAAACGAGATTAGCGAAATTCTTTTTGTATAAATCCTAATAATTCATTACTTATTCAAACAATAGGGGATGTTTCATCCCTAAATATTAGAGGCCCAGGGGATAGGGAGAACAATAACGCACTTAATATTTTGAATTATAAATAATATCAAACGTCTTAGAGAGTAACTATTTAGGTATATGTTAGGTTAAATGAAGAAGTTTCTGTTTGAATTAAAAATTTATGGCAGTTATTTTTAGAGTTGCCAGTAACAAAAAAAGATTATTTTTGCGTTATTTACATCTGTAACATGCGAGCTATACATTAGGTGGTTATCTCATGCTAAGTAGCTAGAGCCTACGAACTAGTATGAACATGGATTTTCTAAGTATTCCAGTATTGAAAAAATTCTTGAGAAAAACAATACAACGCAAAAAGAGAACGAGAGACACAAGAAAAAAAAATTAACAATCACATGTCTTTCCTTGGCCGTTGTAAGGGGCAACTAAAGCTATACAGGCTACCGAGGCATCTGCGTTACAAAATGTTACTGCAGTGAGCAACCAGCCCCTGAAGCGTACTGACTGCGGCAAACTCCTTCATTTGGGAGTGACCTATCTGTAGTGGATGTCTTCAGGCTCATGCTGTAAATAAATAAACATACCTACTTACTCTCTACAATAAAAACTCCTCATAAAAATATATATTTATTAAAATAAAATCGCAAAAACTAACTGAAAAGACAGAGACCTAAATTATGTTCAGCAATATGAAATACACCATGTAAAATGGCCGTTACCATAACTTTAAAAAAAAATTCTACTTACTTAAAAATAGAGTGCAATAACAGTCAGGATATATTAAAATCTTGACCAAATTAACAATAATTTTTATTTCTAGGCACTCAGAAAATGAGAGAGTGATCACAATGGACTCGCCCGTATCATCACAAGACGACCGCGACATCGAAGTGAACGTTGTCTCCGGCGCCAGCAGTCCCGACATTACTTCTTCTCCTTCTAGAAAAGACCAGAAGAGTCCTTTTTATGAGCTAAAGAAGGATAAAGAAGAGAAAGCCACTGGTAGTGCCCCGTACACTAGTTTTTCTATCAGCTCTATACTGAATCGAACAGAGCCAAGACGAGAGTCAAATGTGTTGGAAGCGGCGTTGGCGGCCAACCATTTTGGCAACGCGAATGATGCTATGCTCTCCAGGTAAGTTATCATAATTTACATGTATTTGTATACAATTTAGGTGTGAATTTACATGTATTTGTATACAATTTAAGTTTGTGTGGTTACGTAGCTGATGGATACGGCTTTGTTATTTAAGTAAGTAATAGATTTTTGACGTTAGTGAAATAAATGTGGAAATATAGGGTGGAGAACTTAACCCCAGTTTCTGAAATACTGATTAACGAAAATTTATCTAACTAGTTACTAATAAGACCAAATTAAACTAATTATTCATGATTTTAGCAACCCAATTTGTACTTCACATGAGATTTAACAGGTGATTAGTTAATTTTTCGTTGATCAGCGTTTCAGAAACTGGGGGTAAAATATAGAGGGCTGAGAAAGTTGGGCTTTACACACAGACAGAAACGCAAAAACACTCAGAATATCGTCGAAATTCAGTCGATGCGTATCCTATTTATGTTGCACCAACAGAACAGTGTTTTTCTGTTTATATCTTGGCATCTATTATTCTCGTTCTATTAATAAAAGATAAGTAGGTACTTAAAAATAATGACGACGAGTCACACTTTGTTATATTTCTTAATAATTGAGTAAATTTCTTAACTATATATTTAATTTAAAAAATCAAATATTATTTACCGGCCTCAAAATCCCGTCGGCCATTTTCTATTCGACAAGAGCCCCTAAGCTGTGGTCCGTTTAACTAACTAGATATCGCATTGAGTAACTGGGCACTTCAGACTGGTATAATGCTCCGATCGATCGGTGGTCGACCGCGCTGTGGGTTTAATCTCAAGGAGGGTTTACACGGCCAAGTTACTTAACTGGAATGTCTGCTGGAAAGGGAGAGTAGAAAACATAAAATCATTAGTCTGATTAAGTAAAAAAAAAGTATGTAGTTGTTGTAATATTTAGTACGGCTTGCCTGCGTGGTTAAAATGTATTGTACTATTCATATATCTTTATAAATTATAGCTTATGTTTTATTATGATGTATGAGCTATATTATTATAACGTTTCATTAAAATCAATTCAGTTGTTTTTGCGTAAATGAGTATAAAACAATAAATAAACAAAATAATATGAATAAACATCCACATATCCATCCAGCCATACAAACTTTCGCGTTTACAATATTAGTGGAATCCGTTCATATACGTACTGTGTTATTCGTCTCCATAATCTTGGTGTGAGACAACAATGTTCAATTGTACGTGGGTATATTAATCTTTATCATTCCCTCTTAAATGGAGTTAAGTATTTGCTATAATCACGAAGAAGCTTAGCAGGCGTATTGGTAACCGCGCAAGGTAATTATTCTTAGATATAAAGTTTTCCTTAAGTTCTTTATAACAAATTTTGAAAGCCTTTGGCCTTTGAATATATTATTTCAAATAAACGTCTTTTTAAAGCCTTAAATCAAATTAACATTTTATTTTACTCCGTCTAGCTGAATCGCGGTCACAATCAGGCCAGTAGCAATCTAAACGAGGCACAGTTAGAATAAGATCGGTTCTACCGAAGCTAAGTAAGGCAAGTTTGAGGTAATATCGAGCTTTATTAGCCTTACTCTGCCTGTTAACGAGTTTCTAATTGTTCGGAAACTTAAAGGGTTTTTGTTAAGTCGTTTATTTATTTAAGATATTTTTGTAAGTTTTTTGTATTTGATTTATATTGTGTATCTATTGGAGTAGGTTACTTTGGCTGTCTTCAAAAATGGCGGACGATACAATATTTAATATATCGCTAAATGAAAATCTGAAACTCGTTAGCAGTGAATGTTTCCTTTTTCATTTTAGTACGAGTAGGCTAATATAAAAATACCTTACTAATCAAGATAAAATTTTGTACTACTACCAATACATATCTTTCTTATGTCATGTGTTACTTTGCCTACCAGTAGAGATGGCTATAGCCTTAATGGTCCTGTATCCCTTTTCTTTGGTTTTCAAAGGAATCAATTCGTCATAATCAATGGCATGTTTCGTCACATTTTACTTTACTACAGGCACATAGAGCTCTTGTTACAGACCATAAATAAAAACAAAACACTTCAAGTCATGAACTTATAAAACTCATTTCTATATACTTACGCACACGAAACATCTAAACGAAGCCACATCATTACGAAACATCACCAAACAAGTATAAAACAGAAAGAAGCCCTTTTAATACGGCTACATTGACCCATCTAATCAACGGTCTTACAAGATTCTGGCCCTTTTATCTTCAACACCCCTTAAACCTACCAAATGGGGTAAGGAATGGGGTAAAATGGACAAATTACCCCTCAATGGACGTTGTTTGACATGACATGGGACGACTTGCGTTTTCTGAAGTAACTTTTTGATGTTTTGAATTTGTTTTTGAATTAAATTAGACTTATTGGATAACAGTTTGTAATTTTTATTAAAGGCAACGATATTTAAGTAATGGTATAACGAAAATACTGTTGTTTTTTTTTATTTCTAAAATCTTTTTTAATTGCCTATGGAGAGAAATGAAGGCTAATGAAACACTGGGCAACACAGTTGAATATACTTATGGCCCCTTTTGATCGAGTTACCTTAAATGCAAGATGCAACTATGTTTGTCGTTGAGACTAAGTATGTAAAAAAGCATAAGTACCTATTTGTATTTCTCTTTACAAGCACTAGAAAATAGTTTTACTAAAACCAGTTCGTTACCAAAGATATAAGCTATGCTTTATTTGTTTTAAAAAATATTTTTTAATCAGCTGTCTAACCTTAAAAGAGCTCCCTAAATTTTCTTTTTACTATAAAAAGCATATAAAAAGAACCTCGTAATCAAGAAAGCGACACCATAAAGTCCTCAACATTTGTCTACCACGCATTTATTCGCACTTTTTCCCTATCCTAATTTACAGTGGTGAAACATTTTGTATCTGTGTAAACGATCTGTCATTGTCATCTTGTCCGTAACTTTTAAATTTGTAATCTGTGTTTCATCCTTGTTTTGGCGGGCTAATTATGTTATAAAAACGTTTTGAATTAAATTTTGTATAAAAATATTTTGTCTCTAATTAGCTAAATGGTTTTTATGTTAATTGGAGGTTTTAATTTAAATGAATATTAATTTGCCCTACTTTTATGGTTCTGATTTATTTAGTAGTTTAAATGTAAATGAGTTTAGAGTAAAGAATGTAAATAATTATAGAAATAAATAGACAAAGGCAAGAGCATTGTTTTAAGTCTCCCATGTATAGTTTAGACATTGTCACGACTTCTAAAACAAGTTTTTTAGATAGAATCTTAGTTTAAGCTAAGTTCTCACACTAATTATGAGAGAGACTTTTTTATGATACCTTCAAATTCAATCCTAAAGTCTCGATTATGATTCCGTATAGAAAAGAGGTAGATACTTAGCACGTTGAGGTAATAATCTTATAAGAGTTTATTAATTCATAGAAATAGCTTTAAGTGTTATTTGTAAATCACATCCTAATTTATCAGATTATTTAAATCAAACTAAATAGAATATTATTTATATCTACATCTACATGTATGGCTGTCAGGTACTTACACAAAACAACTCTATTCCCCCTCTTGCGAGTAACATCAAGTTTTGGGCCAAAGTCAGCTATTTTCACATCCTCTCGTAAAAGACAGGTTGATCCCATATTATGTGTCGCCGGAGTTATTTACGATGTACTGCGGATCCCAGGAGGATGCCCAGATTTAACCTATAACTATTGATTTTTATATCTATTTCAGTAAGGTGTGAGATTTGGCGGCGTTAAATATAAGTATGTTGTTGCTGTCCTGTCACTGTCATTCTGAATAGAGGTTGCTTTTGTAAAACCACTGTCGTTTCATATTCTAAAATTAAATATTGCAATGATTGCAATAATACTCTACGTCCAAAGTTGCTTTTTTTATTGTTCCTTCGACTTTTTTTAAACAACTACTGGTTTACACTATTGTCTAGAAAATTGACGCCGGAAATCTTTTACGTAGGTATACCTAATACATGCACATGCTTATTTAGATCTGTAATCACATCGTACAAAGTACGTTACATTTAAGTAGGTAAAGCCGTAGCGAAATGACGTGATTATAAAATTGAATAACATTTAAAACTATTTCTTATAAAACAAAAGAGCTGATCAATTCATTTTATATTAATACAAATAATATAAAATAAAAGCTTGCCAATTTAAAAATCGAAGCACAGATACAAAATGGTTTCCCTCGTACTTGTTTAGAAGATAATAGGCCTAAACAGAGCGTCTTTCCAATACAGCCACTTCCCTTAGCGTTAAATGTAAATAATTTAATGCGGTACTTTGTGGTACAAATGATAAGCAATAGAGTTTTGTTAAATATATTATTTAACTTTGATAATAAAATTAATAATATACATATACTTCATTAAAGCGACTTTACGAGATATATCAGGCTCTTTGGTTTTGTGGGTTTCTTCACGAAACGGAGGACATGGCATGGGCAGACCTCTCACAAGGTGGACTATCGACCTAACTGTAGACTAGATCATGTTCTGATGAGCTGTTAGGCTTATTGTAAATTAACGAATAAAATATTAATCTTTTTTTTAGGCTTCATAATTATAATAATATCTTTTAGTCGGTTAATGGTTCTACCTAATGCACCTTGCTTTGTCTCTCTGCATCATTCCTCAAAAGTGGATTTGTAGAGAATACCTTTTTTTATATATTAGCCTACTAAAGTGACTCCACCCCGCCTGATGGAAAGCAGCCAGTGGAATCCAGAAGTGCTGGCCACCATACCAAAATGCCATAGTCTTAAACTGCTGGTATAGTGGCCTCCACTATGTGCGGCTGGGAATAGTGGGAATGGGATAGGGGAAGAAAATGAGGGAGGTGAAGATAGAGGAAAGGGGGGAAATTGGGCCTCCGGCGCTCTCACTCACTGAACGAAACGCAGTAGTAGGGATACTACTACTCTTCAACGATCTTCTATGAGAGGGTAGTACTTCCCCGGTTGATCCGACCCATTCATGCTGAAACTAGCGTGTATCTACTACCGAATTTTTGCCTAATTACATACTTACCTACTTTAATTACTTTGTGCAAAAGGTGCCATTTTATATTTTTTTAAGGCAACCTCCGCACTAGGAACCCTTCACCGTATCACGGAGTAGTTTACAAATATACTGTGTATTATCGGTCACAAAATACACAAGTTTTTACACGTAAAGCTATGTCCCGTGGAATTGAACAGTCTCTATCATAGTTTATGGATTTCCTGTGCGTCATCGAGTTAATAAAAAATAAATAGCATCATCTCACAGAATCTCTTAACTTGAGCCACATCTTATTTATATACCATCTCGAGATAGGGGAGTGGCGTTTACTTATCGGTTTAGACAATTTCACATAAGGGTGCTTTCATTTTTACAACGGAATGCTCGCCTTATGTAGCTCAAGAGGGCTTTGAGCCCCAATATTTTTATAAAGTCGTAAAAGAATTTGACGCGCACGGTGCTTGTGATCTTTTGGAATTAAGTTCAAACATTACTGCTATAGTAGATAACAGGCAAGTAATTCATACTCTTTTAATAAAGACCATGCATGCAAATAAATATACCTCAAGCTGCTTTAAAATCACACATTTGAAATATTCGCCATCAGTCAGTTCGTTATCTAAAGTCAAGCTATGAGAATAATCCTATTAATATTATAAATGCGAAAGTTTGTGTGTGTGTGTGTGTGTGTTTGTTACCACTCAGTGCCTAAACGGCTGAACCGATTTCGATTAAAAAATGGTATATAGATAGATTCGGTGCCGAAGACGAACATAGGCTACTTTTTATTCCGAAAATCGGTCTAGTTCCCGAGGGATACAACAAACCATATTTTACGCGCGGATGAAACCGCGTATTAAAAAAATATAAATATTTTCTATATTACTCTACCAAAGTGACTCCACTCTGCCTGAAAGTAAGCAGTTGGTGGAATACAGAAGTGGTGGCCACCATTTCAAATTCCGTAACAATTATAACTTGTTTTAATGGAAACTAACTCTGCGATACATAATGATATTGTTTTTGTGATCACCTTCGCCAGTACATAGATAAAAACATGCGTCATGGTGGCATGGTGTAGACAATAGAGATAAAATGTTTCAATCGTAGCACATGACGCATTTAATGTAGCTGCTTACCCCCTTAAACAGCAACAAGCGTAACGTTCTGTAGAGCTAAAATAGAGGTGGCCTTGTTTACACAATTTGCCTATTGTAACACATGCTACAGTCATACAAACTACTTCCAACTACTTAAAGGCAATATTACTGTTTCCACAAAGACCATTGTGTGTTAAAAGTCCCCAGTTACACGAGACACTATCATCTTAACTTAAAATAGGAAAAGTCCTTTTAAAAGCACGCCAGTACAATGCCACCCCGCATCGGACAACGGATACAACTAAACACTTTAGGCTATAAAAAGGCACAAACGCCTTTTATTAGTGTGAAGGGAAGTGTCTAGCCAGCCGCGGCCGACGGCAAAAAGAATGAGTGAACGTCGCGCATCGATTTTTATACCTCTTGGGAGAGGCGGGGTTTGTGAGAGAGCCAATCAGAACGCGGTGTGCCAACCAATCAGCATTGGTGTCGCGTTCCGTTTCACGGTAGCGCTTTAACGTGTAATGGAATTTGCGCGGAGTGTGCCGGATAACGGATGCGAATTGGTAATACGGATCGCAGATGTACTCGTAGCTATAGTACCTCCTTTTTTCAGATTTTCTCTTTTATTTTGTTATTGATTTTCGTCAGCCTATTTCGGAGTTATTGGGGTTTCTCTAAGAAGTTTTGTTTGATTCTTACTAGTGTCTCATTTTGGAGGAATTGTCCTCATTGTCACTTACGGATCTATGATTTGTTAGTAATATAGTGCATATTAGTAAACAAAGATGTTTTTATAATAAGTAGGTATTTTAGTCTAATAAAGATTGTTCAAGAAATTTTATTTTTCTTAACAAATAGACTTCCCGAGTGACACTTGCCAGATAGATGTGTTTTGTTGTTATTGCTTCAGCCAATGCTCTCAACATAGATGGTTTTAATTCACCTTCATCCAATGGTGGCCTACTACCTTTAGCTGCTAATTCATAAGATTACCTTGTGAGAGCCCTGCTTATATCGCGTCATGGTTTTTCATATTTTTAATGCAGTCTATCTAATTTAAAATGGCCCAAGTTTCAGAAGCAGAAAACTATATCCCTGATGCAGCGTCCTGTAGGTATCACTATGTAAAAAAAACGATAGAAGCCGAAAACATAATCCCTTCAATTACCAACACAATAAACATAGTAACATTTTTAAAATCTTCGCAAGTTATATCAGCTCTATGCCAATCTCAATTCGCTCCTGAAGTGACAAAACATACCTCTTAACAATAGCTCTTTAAAATACCCGCTATACGAGCATTTTTCATTCCGCCATTATACCCCACTCGCTGCACCAAACAATAAAGTGGTATCGATAAAAGACGGTATCGTTATTGTTATTCGGAATATCGATAGAAATAAAACTCGTTCTAAATTGAAAAATATGGAATCGATTCATTTGAAATGTTGCTTGTGTGATAGTGTCCCTAGGGTTCTTTATTTGAAA
Source organism: Parascotia fuliginaria (assembly GCA_963082885.1). Taxonomy (NCBI): domain Eukaryota; kingdom Metazoa; phylum Arthropoda; class Insecta; order Lepidoptera; family Erebidae; genus Parascotia; species Parascotia fuliginaria. Next base: position 9,791,081 of record OY720194.1, on the reverse strand, counting down.
TGAAACTGAGCGTTCTTGTATGTTGTTTTTTTTTTAAGTTTTTAAACGTGAAATTTTGTGTGAGATAAAAAAATTACCATAAAAGTTTACATAAAATATAAAATATAATATACATTAGGCGCGTCACAACCAAACAACCGCGTAGTTGTAGGCGTTGGCTACGGTGTTCGTAGCGGTTACGCCGTAGGCGCGTAGCTAATGGCGTAGCGCATAATGTGTTACGTTCATTAGGTAATCTACGAACAAATTGCATAATTAATTTGAGAATGTTATTCGGATTCTTATTGATTTTAAATAACTTTCGAATTACTATTTAACTCATACATTTAGTTTAATGTATTACACATTTTAGTATGTTTTTCTAGTTAGTTCTGGCGATATAGGCGATTTTTTAGTTCAATAAGCTTGGACGCGTCTACGACGTAGCTATGGTAGATTTTATGAATTTTATGGGTGGAGAGTAGTAGGCCTACGGATTGTGGCTTCCACTGCTTGTAGAGTTAGAGATTCTTAGCATTACTTCAGCAATGCTTAGAGAACACAATAATGTTTATATTATTGTAACTACTTACCGTTAAAGGGTAATTATTGCATGTTACTGAAGATGTTTGAAAAATGTTAAGGGTTTTTATTAGGTCCGAGTGCAATATATTTTTCTTTTTTGTGATTTTTAGTGCTCTCATAAAATCTTGACTAATAAGTTAAGAGGCATTTCACGTTTTTATGCGAAATTATAATAATAATAATAATAATAATATGTGGACACTATCACACACTGTCGTCTAGTCCCAAGCTAAGCAGAGCTTGTGTTATGGGTACTAGATAACTGAAATATAATACATATACATACTTTTTTTTTTGTAAATACATACTTAGAATACATAGGAAACACCCAGACTAAAGACAAATGCAAATGTTCATCACACAAATATTTGCCTTCCGCGGGAATCGAACCCACGACACCCGGCGTCGCAGTCAGTTACACTAACCACTAGACCAACGGTGCAGTCGATAATATAAGTTTTTAGGCCCTAATTTACCATATTAGATAATGCTTTGTAACTGTTATATATAAAGTAAAGAACGCCTAATTGTTTGTTTTGAACAATCTCCCACATCTAGTTTACAGAAAAATCCTTGCAGAGTCAATTTTGGAGTCCTAAATTTAACATTAATATTTATACATTTGACTAAATTAGATACAGTAAACATTAATTATATACTTTCCTTGACAAATAATAGAGCAGATTTTCGATTATTAATAATTTTAATTGATGATTGAAGAAAAGACTTATACTAATATTGACTTTTTATGTTACAACTTTATTGCATGTTCTGGTTTAAACAAAACGTAATTACTATAAAAAATACATTTATATAATATATCACTATACTCTTTGTTCTATAAAGAAACTAATTCTTTTAATTTTATTGAAATGCACTTTAAATTACTTGAAATAACTATTGCGACGCAAAAGAATCTATGTCTTTTCTGCCGCATTCAAATTACGGAAAAATACGAAATAAACGCAATAATAATTATACTGCGACCAAAACTATACGATTTACAAAAGACACATTGGTACTTCCCCGGATTTGAACCCCTAACCTCGTTTACAAAGCGAGTGCTTTCACCACTAGCCCATCACGGCAATTTGATAATCGACTAAACATTTAACCAATTTATAATAATCGACTAAAACTAACACACTTGCCTCGCACTATATTCCCTAGTGGCTAGTGCTGCAATCTCTTTAGTAACAATCGATATATACTCGGATACCGATCGGCGGTAAGCGAAAAAGCTTGTTCGTAACAATGGGGACTTCTCTACAACCTAACAGTCTACTGTTGTCCCACAAAGTAATTTATCGATAGTTTGTTCTATTGTTAGTTTTAAAAGTATTTCTGTTTATATATAGGTGTGTTATTTAGAGCGAAATAGAACATTGGGTTTGCGGTTCGTCACTATCCGACGGCAAATTTTTATTTTCTGACTGTTCATAACAGATCGTGCATTTTATTTTTGAGATCTTTTGTTGAATGGTTTTCTTTTCAGCAATATTTAAAATATACGCATATGTTCATCAAATCTTTATACATCTTTTAATACTACCTTCTTCACGACTTAGAGTATTGGTTTATATTATACAATTGCGTTTCGTTCGATGAGTAAAAACGCTGAAGGCCTAACTACAGTTTCTGTCCTCTTCATTTTCGCTTCTTATCCTCTTCTGTCTACATTTATTTATTACGATTACTAACAAGGGAAACACATACCTAGAAAAGTAACAAAAACATAATGCGTGCCTGGTGCTCTCTCAAAGACAACCACGTCTAACTTAATACATGGTCTTGGCCATGGTCTTAATTCATGGTCGGCAACAACTTCATTTTATTTTTTCAGCATTGTTTTTACAACCCTTATCGAATATTGTTTAGGTTAGTAGGTTACGGTAACTTACCATCAGGTGCGTTGTTGTTGGTCATCGTAGACGATTCACACACTGCCCCGCATCACGGAGCGTAGTGTGGGTGTGCGTGTTCTTGCGTTGTTTGTAAGTATCTCTCTTTGTGTACAAATCACGCGTGGTGCAACACACTGAAAACCTATTCACGTGCGGTGTAATGTTCCTTCGTCACGGGGCAGTGTGTGGATCGCCTTAGTTATTATAAAAGGGATACCTTCACTAAACTGGTATGATAACTACTTTTAACAGTTTTGAAGGGTGTTTAATTACTAAAGCGTCACCGTGACTGTTAAGGTTTTAGGGGCATTTTAACACATTATGCGCTAAGCACGTATTATGTTACGCTATTGAATATCTCTCTAATATAATCGATATGTCGCAGTATACTCTTAATATTAGTACAAAAAGGACATAAGTTAAATAAAATAGATTTTAAATTTGGACCTAAGAGAATTGAAAGATGCAGCATGACTGTGTAAGCTCTCATACGATAAGTTGATAATCGATCTAGTAAAGGTGACGGGCAACTTATGGATGAGGGCAGTTGACGCCAGTCAAAGTGCTGCTCTAAAAGCAATAGAAGTACCTATATACTAGAAGGTAGCAGTAGCTAGAGTTGGTTACTGGTTAATCGACTTACACTATTTCATTATAATAATAAATAATACCAGCCTGTTTACTGTCCCACTGCAGGGCAAAGGCCTCTTCTCATAGAGAAGGAATGAGCATTAATCACCACGCTTGCTCAAGGCGGATTGGCAATTTCAGACTTATAAGTCCAGGTTTCCTCACGATATTTTCGTTCACCGTCAGTCAGAAATGTCCAAGATAAACTTAGAAAGTATATATGATTTGAAAAATCACATTGGTACTTGCCCGGATTCGAACCCACTACCTCGTGTTTACGAATCGGGTGCCTTATCCACAGGGCCATTTGACTTGATTCACTATTTCATTACTATATAAAATTATTAATAACCCTTTGTATTGCCACAGGTTGGGGTTAATATCTCAATGGAGTGCGCTGGCTGGGAGATACGGAGGCCTGGTGCCAGCGCCGTGGTACTGGCAACGGCCACAAGACAGAACTACACCACCTAGAGGTAACCGGTTTTATTTTTCTTCTTATTTAATTGACTGGTTATGTGGTCTTTGGAATGGAATTTGGATTTCCCCTATTTCAGCCAGTGGGTGTCGTATTAAAGCGATCAAAGGAATGTTTTGGAACGAACTACCAGCTGCCGTGTTTGCCGAGCGCTAAGTATGACATATCATTCTTCAAACGAGCTATGTAAAGAGCATTATTAGGTATCGCGGTAGGAAATGGCATCGCAGAATCCCTGGCATTGCAGAAGTCCATGTAACACGAGTTATTTACAAAAGGACAAGATATATCAATTTATACAGTGAATATTTAGAATCCACTATGACCGATAGTAATTAAACTAGGGAACCTTCGCGCGCACTCTATTGCCAAAGTATAATGATTTAAGGTCAATCATTAAAAGGCGTCTTCGTAGTTTTACGCTCGAAGTAAATCCATCTCTATCCAAGTATTCACACAGCTAACAAATAATGTGAACAGTAACCGTCACTGATTATTACAGCACTAGTGGGGCGTCGGAAACTAATCGATTCTGCATGGATCGAATTACAACACTGATTCGATCACTCGGTGTCAGGTGTATTGGATTAACTCAGTGCGTTTTGAATTTTAGTCGAGTTAATTTTAGAATTTTAAACTTATCCAATTATAATGATCTTAAATTATTAAATGTGTTAGTATTTTAATTAGTAATACGTTTAAAATAAAAGGTCATCTTATATGATATTTTATTTTGTGTCGGCGTTATGTAGTAACTTAGTGTGCTGGACAAATCTCAGCGTCATCAGAAAGGTAACTTTCTAAAAACATGCATAAAAATTGGAAGCGACGCTTATACGTTAATGTACCTAGTACCTACCATTACAAATGATAAATATATGTTTAATAATAGTTTTTTACATATTTTTCGCTAGTACATATTATGTTCATTTCTCAAAGCTTGTAATAAGATATCTTATTAATGTTTGCAATTTTAAGAAATACATCATTAATAACTCATTTCACGCAAAAAATATTCGAGTAGCCTAAATATTATAGGCCAGTTTTTGCGCATACCATATTTTGGTTTTAAGGCCCCGAAGATTCATTACGCGTATGCTTAACATTATTTTGGTTTGTTTTGTTTTTGTTTCTTTCTAGAGCACAGAGCACGTAATTTCATTTTCGCTAGTCAGAAGTGCACATCGCAAACATAATGCAATATCAAATACGACATCTAACAAACGAAGGCAGACATCAAAAAGCGAACAAAGCCATCAAAGCTGCACATACCGCTAAACAAGCAATCGCCATAACATCCCGGTTCACCCCGCGCCCAACATTAATTTTCCAAAACCCATCTCACTGACGAAACAAAAGCCGCGCCATTTCACGCGTACCATCCAAACAATACCCCGGGCGAAATAACGAAACTATACCTATCTCACTCCCACCTACACAATTCTACATCTAAAAGTGTCCGCGCCAAATGCGGTGTCGCGTTCTATGTCAGCGATGTCGCGCGCTCGTTTTAATTTTCGAATGCGGTTTATACGGAACGCTGTTTTGTTTGATTGCTCGGCTTTTATTTTTTTTTAATTTATGATATTGACACTTGGCTGTCTTGAACTTTAAAATGTTGAGCATCAAAAGAAATATTATTTAGAAATGGCGGCAAGATGAAAAATCGTATAATAGGGTGGAGTTACGTTGTGTTTATGTTGCCAAAGTAACCTCCCTAAGTAGATTTTTATGAACTATACATAACTAAGTATTATTGAATTAAATTAACCCCTCGATATAAAGAGTTTGCAAGTATTTCGAATGAATGAAGCTTTTGCCCTCATTATAATACAAAGACCTACTTACTTATATAATAATAATAATAATAATAATAATAATATGTGGACACTATCACACACTGTCGTCTAGTCCCAAGCTAAGCAGAGCTTGTGTTATGGGTACTAGATAACTGAAATATAATACATATATATACTTTTTTTTTTTTTGTAAATACATACTTATAATACATAGGAAACACCCAGACTAAAGACAAATACAAATGTTCATCACACAAATATTTGCCTTCCGCGGGAATCGAACCCACGACACCCGGCGTCACAGTCAGTTACACTAACCACTAGACCAACGGTGCAGTCATAAATTATACAGTGTATAAATTTACACTTCTGTATAATAATTAATAATACATCTAACTGCAGACACATAAACTGCTTAACTAGTAAGCGTTTGTGTAAACAGCAAGCGAACGGTAACAAAGGATTACCCAACACGGCTTCTAAAATCAATGCAAATCACACATTACAACATCCAGTATAATAGACCCTTTACCCCATTTAAAACTTACAACTAAAGAGCTCAAATAACACTAGCTGGTTGTATTGCGCGACAAATTAACAAGAGCTTTCAAATCATCGCGTGTCTAAGTTATAGAGGTCTATAATAATGCGCCGTATTATTCTAGCTTTTATACAAAGTAATTGGAAATTTATTCGTTAAATGTTTAGGTATAAAATTGAGTGGCTCGAATTTCAAATCCCATTGTAGTGCTAGTGATTCGTTTGAGTAGATGACAAAAGTGACGTAACGTGTTTTATTTCGTTTTAAAAATTTTGTGCGCACTTTATCTTGTCCATCCGTTATTTTCTTTTTGACAGCTCACACCTATGAATTACCGTTTTTTTTTCAGAATATTGCACTACAGTAATATCGTACTTTATTGACGGTGGCGCTCACTGTCACTTAGTGATGTGTCCCGTGCTTAACCACAGACTATAAACAGGTCTTAAAATAAGATAAATCGCTCATAAAAACGATTACTATCTACTTACTTATTATTTAGCAAACTAGCTCGGTAATGGGGCAAATGAAACAAGTAATGCTATTAAATACTATTTATTATTTGTATATTTATTTATTTCAAATATAATTAAAAAAACACTAATAAACGAATAATTAATATTTAAAATAGAAATATATTTCAACACATTAAATCGATTGAAAGTTCTTCTTAAATAAAATCTATTATTATTCTATTATTAATCGGTAACGTGTGAGGGAATCACTAATTTCGAACTGTCAAAAAGAAAATAAACTGTTGGTTTAGTTAGACAAGTAATATGACTAGCCCAGACTAGGGATGTGACTTCATATGAGATCATGCAACTCGACTAAGCAGAAATTTCCTTGGGTGTTGTGAAAAGCTATTATGGAGTCATGTTTAGTAAATGGGCAGTCTAATATTCATACTTACGGAAATAAAGGCCTCAATTATTATAATAATAAATCATTTATATGACTCAAAGTAATGTTACACAAAACACCTTTGAAGCCTCTGGTTTTCAAACTAGTAAAAACTATATCTCGGAAACCATATTTTAAAATAAATTTAAAAATAAATATTGTATTTACTGTACTCTAGACGATCCTTTTGTGGAGGAGATTTGTATTTATGTCGTATTCATTTGTATATCGAATCGACTGTCCTTAAATTACAATAATATAAAATCGACTAATCAGAGTAGCTTCATCGATAAATTAGTAGTGTAGTATTAGTTAACTAGTTTTACTTATTGTTAAATTAATCGAGCACTAGAAACCGTATTTAAACTTACATTCTGTGTAAAGTCAATAGAGCTTAAAACAAATCACAAAGGCTTACGTTAGTAAGGCTTCTTTGCGGTCTGAATCGCAACAGAGTAGAGCAGACACAGAGATATCCAATTATTGTTAGTCGATTTAATCCGGATACTAATTATAACGCCTGCGATTAGGTAGTTTAACGAATTTTTATAGGTTAACTAAATTGGTGATATTTAGTGTTTTTTACGCTTTCTAGGAAATACGTCATCATTATTTTTATTTTATTTTAAATAGTTGTTTACATTTTTAATATACCTGAGGCCCTAGACGAGTGTCAAAGTTTTCTATTCTATTCGTAGAATAGATAAAAAATGTATGAAATTGACATAAGCGTTGGCGTTAGCATACGTCAAACCAATACATTTTTTAATCTATTCTATGAATAGAATAGAAATCTATGACACTTGTCTAGAGCCTCAGGGCACTTAATAATATTGAAATATTTTCTCTATGGCTATGACTGCAAACTTGTCAGGTTGATGAGCCAGGCTGGAGACATAGTTCATTGCTGGACATGGGCCTCTCTCTCTCTGACTACGGGTTGGTGACCGTTGTAATATTTTTAAATCGCTTAACGTTAGTAACATACAGTACTTGGTTCTCTTATAATTATGAGGCCGTACTGTACTGTATCCTAGAACTAAGATCTCACGTTTTTCTGTATATTGTCATATTTAGTATGATACTATAATGTCAACTATCTACGATGCCACTGATTTTTTATTTGAAATAGTTACCTTACTTATATTTTTCGTACAACTTATTTTATTGTAGATACTAATTACAGCGATTAGCCACAATCGCGTAACCAAATACTCGAACCATTTAAAGTAATGGCTGAATTCTAATAAAGATTTATTGTTACAGATGACTCTATAACCAACGAAGAAGGCTCAGCGGGAGGCTCTCCCCGCGCACGCAGTCCAGCAAGAGCGCCCAGTCCTCCATCACCCTCCCGCTCATCACCTCGCTCCCCGCGCTTGCATCCAGCGCTCTACCCTCAACAACCAGACGCCCAAGACTCCGACCCTGATGTCGACGAAAGCGATGACTTCGACAAAGATGAAAAACGAGACCCCAACGCAAACCTTGGCAAAAGAAAGAAGAAAACCAGAACCGTCTTTTCCAGATCCCAAGTATTTCAGCTAGAACAGACCTTTGATATGAAGCGGTATTTAAGCAGTTCTGAACGCGCTGGATTAGCTGCATCCTTACACTTAACCGAAACACAAGTTAAGATCTGGTTTCAGAACAGACGGAATAAGTGGAAGAGGCAGCTGGCGGCTGAATTGGAGGCGGCTAACATGGCTCATGCTGCTCAGCGTTTGGTCAGAGTGCCGATATTGTACCATGAGTCTCGACCGACGTCCATGCCTCATACGCCATTGCCGATGCACCCTCAGTTCAATGAGCCTGGGGTTTACTTCCCGGGACAGGCACCCCAGCAGTTGCAGCCACTGCCGGCGTCTCCTGTGACCTCTAGAGCGCCGTTGTCAAGCCTCGTGTAGTGTTCGCTTGAGCCCGCACGCACTGATGAAGGACAGTATTAACTGAGTGTTTTGCGGGACTAGTCATATGTTGATGGCCAAATCGTTCAAATGTAATATGAAAAGGTTTGTTTAAGAGTTTGGGCGTGCTCAGGTGGCTTATAATGATTTATTTAGAAAAAGCAATCGGCATGATGTAATCTGGACACGACGTGCGAAATTAGTACTTTCTCTTTTATTAGCTTCACAATTCTTCTACTATCTGTTTACTGCGAGAAAAAGACAATTTAGTATTTATAAATTAAAATCTTGGTTTACCGAACTCAGTGACAACGTACCTAATAAATAAGAACAATTAAAGGATAACGAAAGTTTAGCTTATATTCACAATTCACATCTATATTGCAAAACGATAGATGCAAAACTAACCGCGCACTAGAACTTCTCTATAGTAAAGCTTTTACCTTATCTAGTCTTATCTACATTCCAACTTGTTGATTTAAGCTCTGTAAAGCAATTCAGCCAGAAGTTTTTATTGTTTAACCTAACCCTAAAGCATTTAATCTAATCTGAGCACGTCCACACAGTTTTATTTATATAAATAGAAGACAATTCACTAAATGTAACGTACAAAATCTGTGGCTCTCCATGTTGTAAATTGTTGTAAATAAGAAAGTAATGTTTTAATATCCATCGTAGTGTACTTATTTATTATTATAGGTTTTGTAAATAATATCTAAAAAGAACTGACTTCATTTTTGTAATAACTAATTGGACATTTTTGTTAGACATATTTGACAGCTGAAATTTTTATGTAATCTGGGGTTAAGTCAGTGTAATACCTACGGTTCATGACACGAATGATAGATTATCGGATAGTAAATTTTTGTATTTTTGGAAATTTTTCATTAACAGTTTTTCGTTAATGAAGAAATTTAATTTTATTAAATGGAAATTAAAATTACTATCATGATTACTCCAGGCGTAAGACATTCACGGTTAAAAATAATATTCAGACCTCAATCCATTATTTTCCAAAGAGGCTGGATTGGAAGCAGCCTGCATATTCGGCTGCCTTTGTCAGGTCTGTCTTTGTAAATTTTTTTTAACGACGACGTCCTTGCTTGAACTTAGTCCGCGGTCTTTATTTAAGAATGTTTCGGTCCCATCGGGTTTGCTGTACCCTGTCCACTTGACTTAATATTTTTAGTCGAATTTAATGAACCCATTGACACTTCCACTGCATTTATTCTCCATTTTCATAGATCTATTATAATGTTCATTTTTAATTGAAGGAATATAGTTATTAATATAAAATAGTTATATAGTTTTTAATGCTATAATTTAACTGCTAGATTTTTAGTATCTAGTAATTTTGTAAACTGCTTCCAAGTCATATCTGCCAACCATTGGCACTCTCATTTGTACATTGTCATTTAATTTAATTATAAAAATAACATTCCAAATTTAAATTTAAAAAATAACGCTCATTTTGTAAATATTTTAAGAAATATTTTATTATGTTATTTTATTACGGCACTAAAATTGAATTTTGAAATTCGAGAAATACTCGAATAATTTCAAAGTCGATTTTATATTATTTTGCCTTTGCGCGAGTTATGCCCAAAAGGAATAACGTCCAAAATACGAATGTCCAAACGCCAAAGGTTAGGCCTAGTGATAAAAATAGCCTTCCATAAAAATGTCCAATAATAATATTACCCAAATATTAAATTTACCAGAATTAATATAGGCCGACTGTAAAAATATACTGTAATAAAATTGACCAAACTCAAAACTTACCAATAATAATATTGCCCAACCCTAGAAATTACCAATTATAAATATAGCCAATGATAAAATTGTAAACTTGTCCTATCTAAATAGATACTTAACAAATATGGCCTAAAATACGGAACCCAACAAATTTCACTACGTCCATGACTTCAATTATAAATTACCATTATACATAATAAAGTGAAAGAGTTTGTTTGTGTGAACGCGGGAGCAGAGCAGTAAGCAAAGACGCGGGTGGCACAGCGCCGCGGCAAGCTAGTACATTATAAAAAAATATGACGGCAAATAATTTGCAATCCTAAATTTAAAGAACAACTGAACTAATAATTTACTTCACCCGGTCCAAACCTCCTGAAAATGTCTTTACGATGTGAGAAACTGTCAAGGGACTTAGCTAACTAAACTAACAAAACTGTGAGACAGAATTGATATAAGTATAACAACTGGACATTTTTATGCCTGGACATTATTATAGCTCGTCATGTATCTGGTTGGTTATATTTACAGTTTGACATTTTTATGACTAGACATTAATATAGTTGGTCATTTATCTAGTCGTGTATACCTTTAGTTTGAATTTTTTATGGCTGGACGTTATTATAGTTGGTCATATTAGTGGTCGTTTTTTTCTGTAGTTGGACATTTTTATAGTTGGTCAAATTACAGATTGGACTATTTTACAGTGATGGTCTTTTTCTTTATAGACATAAGTCATGCAAAGGTTATTTTGTATTATAAAACGTGTTGCCATGTCGCTTCAATGTAATTCTGTAATATTGCTAGCCTAAATAAATAAAACAATGCTTAATTCTAAAATATTAATGTTATTTATTGATAGTAGTTGAATTATCTTCGTAATTGTAATATTATAATTATGCTGAGGTAAGGTGGGGAAATAAAACGAGTATGCAATAACTGTTGTGTCATTTATTTATCTTTCTATGGTTGCCTTGGACATGTACGGAAAAAAAAAAATTAAAAAGGATAATACAAAGAAAATATTTGTCTGTATAAGAAAAAAATTACCTGAAAGACACGCCGATGATGTCTATTTTTAAAAGCAATTTATCGAAATATTTCCTCAATAAAGGAAAACACTGAAAACACTCACTGCAATGATTAAAAAAAACAACCAAACGCTCATCAAACAAAAATTAATTAAATTGAACTGAGATTAGAGTCGCGTGCCACGTTATCTGGCAATCGGCATGCCAGAGGGTGGCTAAACGCTGGCACGCGGCAGGCGCCTCCGCTAACACGTCATATCCGTTTCCGGGACGGAACCACCGGTTCCGGTCAGGAAGTGGTAGCCTGTTTTACACGGGTATATTTTTAATGAAGTGAAGTATAATTTATTAATTTAAACCTCGTAAATAAGAAACCGTGCGAATTAGGTTTGCGAGGTTAAGCATACCAGTCACGGTTAGCTCATGGATGGGTGACCCTTACTCAAACGCATCAAGACATCTATTTCAAAACATGCTCATACACATTTTTATCAATTGTTAACCTTTAACTACTGACGTATTTTTCATTTCACGTAAACTCTGACTTATGGGCCGGAGTGGCCCGTACCCTTAAGTATATTTTTTGTAGATCTAGAGACTTTATTGGTATAAATAACTAACAGCTACGCTACAATCCATAATATATATTAATAAAAAGAAAATGAATTTCCAAAAAAAAAAGTTACTTTTTAAGAATTAGATTAGAACAGTAAACAGTTTTGACTGAAATCGCTTTAAATCAGAAATCATTCCATGTCCTAAATTCAAAAGTCAAAAATTAACAATTTACGTACCCTATATTATAAAACTTCCATAATGTCTCTAAAAAACTAGATTTAATAAATGACCTGCAATTATATTAGCTGTTAATCGTACCGTAATCAAAAATAGTTCTACACGGGAAATAAAAAACAGCAAGGTATAAATTTTCACAATAATTTACACTCGGGCAGTATAATGGACAGTGCAACATCGTCTCCAGATTATACTCCTTGTTCATCATGTTCGTAGGGTTTTAAGTAGGTGACAGAATCTTTATCATGTCTATGTTGCTCCGGAATAACCTTCGATATTTTCTACTTCGGAACGGCTAAGGTCCTCAAAATCAAACAAGGCGGTTTGAATTACTATCACTAGGCACAAAATGTCTTCTAGTTTTACCAATATGTGGGTCATATTGGTAAATTTAGTTAAACGTTTCAGTTTAGGCTATCTTATAATTATTCCGGAAAATAAGACAAAATATGAAACTAGTAATTTTAAAGTTACGTAAATACAGACGTGAAGTCTGAGAGACCAAAAAAAATTTAGAAAAGATGATTTAGAAGGACTCCAGCATATTTTGGGACTTAGAATTATACTAGTTTTTAGAGGCTTCTTTGCTTACTGCTCTATTCCCGTTGCCAGAAGCGTGGTCCTTACAACCTTTTTTGCAATTCGGGCTATCATACGCAAAAATATATTTTAAATCCGACTGGTAGTTTCAAAGATTAGCGCGTTCAAACAAACAAACAAACTTTTCTGCTTTATATAATAATATAGATTTACTGTATTTTATATATATGCGTATTTTCTGTAGTTTATGTATTTACTGTGTGTTTACTTAGCAGGTCAGAGTATCGTATATATATAGAGTAGAGTCAGTAGTTCAGGTTATGACAAACCTAAATTAACTAAAAAAATGTTTGAAGGGAATGTGGTTATCTGATTAAGACTGACTGCCTCTGTGGTTCGGTGGTATTGTGTATGGACTGCCACGCAAAGGTCGCGGGTTCGATGCCCGCTCAGCGCAAATATTTGTGTGCATGAACATGTCTATTTGCATTGGTCTGGATGTTTCTATGTATAATATGTATGTATTTAAAAAAAAAGTATATAAGTATGTATATCCGCATTGTAGAACCCATAACACAAGCATATAATATGCTTACTTTGGGTCTAGATGGCGTTGTGTGTAGTTGTTGAAATATTATTATTATTATTAAAGAATCAGGGCACTGACATAGTACACTAAGCAGGCCAAAGCGGCAATGGCCTGGTCACATCTACCGTAGAACTGATGGTCACTGGACTAAAAAAGTCCTAGACTGTAGTTTGCCGAGTCGAGACCGCGACTAACGTAAGGTAAGACAGCCTCCAGCCAGGTGGACTGACGACCTGAAAAAGGTTGAGGGTGTAGGTTGGATGCGAAAGGCTGAGAGCGGGTATTATGGCCTAAATTGGGAAATGCCTATATTGAGCTATGGACTGAGCTGAATATAGGCATTTCCCTGGCTGATTGAGTAAAACTGAATTCCCATCAATCAAAGGCATCGTCGTCTCCAAATGATGTCTATTGCTGGACGTAGATCTCTCAAAGGATCATCATCAAAGGTCATAATTATTACGTTTAGCAGGTGAGTTTGCGATGCAATCTCGAGTTCGAGAGTAAGAAGCTATTCGTAAACCCGTCAGTTCATAAGAGTTTTCAAATCTGAACCAGCAATCGGCATCAAATACGAAACGGAAACTTTATAAAACGTAGAGAATATGACAGCAGGTTACCTTCTTAATGACCAGAATAAGCTCGCCAAGATTGCACAGCAGTCACATTGATATCTAATTGCCTTGTTTAAAACTTTGACACGAATTTGGTTTATAAGCCAATTTTAATTGCTTACAAATAAGTATTTAAATTATTTAATTTAGGATTTATCACGACCATGATAATAAAGCAAATAAAATATCGTTTCCACTACCAATAATATTATCCAAACCATTTAATTAGACATCATTATTAATTAACAATATGATTATCATTAAAACTGACCATTCACGGATATATCAATTTAATTAAACGATTCGCGATATTAATTCGATTATTACCCGTCGTAAAAAAGTTACAAAACATTCTGTTTTACCGCGCAAACGACTCGCCAGCACGAACACCCATTACCATAAAGCAATTTGGATTTTATCGGTAAGTAATAGAGATTACATTGGTTTATCACTACAATCCTATAATTACCGGAGCATACACGCTATTCTGTCATTTCATAAAGTCGACCTTATAATTGTGAATGTATGACACATTTTGAGTACACTAACATGTTAATTTAAGTGTATTCTTTTATTTTTAAAGAAAAATGAACTTTGCGTGGTAAGTTTATAGTTGAAATTTGTATTTTTGTTATTTTGTGACTTCTGTTGCATTATTAGATGAAGTTAGTATGGAATCTCAATTTAATTAAAGCATGGTGGGTGTTTATCGCTTCGGTTGTTGCGCTCGGCACTCGTCGGTACTCGTTTGTGGATTGTCGTTGTTTTTATCAACTGTCACTTAATTATCGAAATTGAATTTGGAACGAGACGCGTGTCGACTGCCGCCATGACTCTAAGTTTTTATTTAGTGCAGCTGTTTCTTTGATTTCATTTAGTAATGAATTTTGTTTGTTTTTGAAATACAGGCGTAATAATCTCATTTTATTGTTTCACAAAGTTTGATTTGGAGAATGAGCTTTGTAGTCGCCGTCACAGCGTCAAGCTCCATTTATGTCATATTGACACGGTATTTAATATTTTAGTAGGAATTAGTAGGTTTAAAGCTTGACAGAAATGGATGACACGCTAACTAAAAGATCGCCCGCAACGTGCAAAGATGGCCTATGATGCTCTACCTAACCGACCCAAAATCAGGAGGCATTTTGAAATGTGTTGCCTACACATTCCAAAATGCCTCCTGATTTTGCTCAAGCTCATTCTGTTGGCTAGACCCTGGCTTCAGAACCTAGACAATGCTATAAACGCATACTAGAAAAGTGATGGACAATGTTTTTTTTTTTTTTTTAATAACTTCTTGAATGGAAAAGCACTCACATAATCTGAATGATATTCATTAGTCGCCTCTTGCAACAACATTCACAGGAAGAGGTTGGGTGGTTGGTTTTATTTCACTAAAGACCACATGCCTTTAATATTATTATAGTTACTTAGTATATTATCAATTTACCATAGGTGGAATATTAAAGTATTTTATATTAGTAGTATAATAATAGGTTCTAACTTTAGTACCTAAAGTTTAATACTACTTTAGTCTATGCAAAGACTACTAAAAATGATATTAATTATTCGCAACGAGTCCAGCACATCGACATTTAAAAAAAATAAAAAATTCTTTTATAATACCCGGGAGTGTCATATTGTTTACATTAACCTTTTAATTGGCTTAAAAGCGTCCAAAAAAAGCTCCACGATATCAATTAATAACATGTTAAGAGCTAATTTACGTGAACTGTCAGTTTGTAACAGATAACACAACACGAGCCGGTAATGGCAGGCACACGACCGAATTCAAAAGTCTACATAAAAAATAGGAACTAATAAATATGTATAATAAGTGAAAAGCCACTTTTTTACAGTGCAATAACTGAAATCTAAAGGTCTCGAGCTAAACGGTTCAGTTCTTCATACTTTTGTCGATCAATTAAAACCTGGTACTCTTTATCAGCGCATATGGCCATCACATCAGCCCATCTAATTTTGAACTGGTTCTTTTAAAGGGGGTAAAAAGCAACTCATGAAGCCGCTATACTGGAGGCCACCATGCCAGCAGTTTAAGATGATGGTTTCTGGAATGTGGTCCACCATTTCTAGATCTTTGGTAGGCTAATAAAAAAGCATTCGAATATTAAAAAAATAAAACAGTAGCGCTATGATACAATTTAATTTATTCGGTTTATAATGTCGTGTGTTTGTATAAAACTCGTAATTATTCAAATTCAGAACGGCAGATGCTTTTTGAAATGGTAATCGATTTAAGTTTTGAAAGCATTACTAATATTTAAAAATTAATTGTATCCAATGTTTTAATGCTTAAGGTTTATCATCGTTACAAAATCGTTGTAGAGATAATATTTTAAATTTAAATTTAGTTTTTATTTTGGTTTCAAATGTCACTTACATTTACATGCATTGCGTCTGTGCAATAGATGACGTTACACTTACTAAAGATAAAAAGAAAAATGAATGATTGTAGCTGTCAGTAGAGTAGATACTTACTTGCTTTACCTTGTTCTAAGAGGTACCCTTATCGATTGCTAAAAAAAATTGCGTTTAGACGAGTCAATTGCCCGTTAGTCTTTTCCAGAGCCATGAGCATCGCTAGAGTTACTTTCAGGGGGTGCATCTGAACAAATTTAGATAGTAACAAATAAACGCTTTATTAAAAACTTATTTAAAAATTTGTAGTCTTTTGTATGTATTTATTACTCGACAGAGAAGAGCAAGCGCACCCCTAGACCGTTGTTATAATGTTACATAAACATATATGGTTAAATGTGATTTTAGGTACTTATGCACTTTTAAATAAACCTTTGGAGTTAAATTCGTAGGACATCTGCCCCATATGTCATACACCCCAGCGTAAACAATACCACAGTCTAGTTAATGATCTGTTAAAAACGTTGCTTGTATTAATTACAATTATTTAAATTAATAGCGCGTGTAATACAATCATAATATCTATTAATTAAAAAAGAGCATACAATGGTGATCATCTTTAATTGTTTGTATTAATGTGATTATCAAATTAATTAAAATAATCTCTTCTCTAATTACCTACCTACTTTATAGTCGGAATTGCGTGTCTTTCGTTTGTGACAAATAAATGTATTTTCTTTTTTTTAATTCTTCCTGCTCGATTCTCCGCAAACTTCTTTAAAAGATCGACGTAAGAATAGTAGTATCCGTACTACGTTTCTTTCGGTAAGTGAGAGCGCCGGAGGCCCAATTGTCTCCCTTTCCTTTCTCCTCACCTCCCTCATTCCCTTCTCCTACGCCATTCCCAGGCGCCACAGTAGAGGCCACCATACGAGCTGTTTACGACAATGGCTTTTGGTATGGTGGCCACCGCTTCTGGATTCCACTGACTTCTAGCTATCAGGTGGGTGAAGTCACCTATAAAAAAAAAACCACGCAACGGTTTTTGATACGGTTTTAAGTTTCACTATAAATGGGAAACGTGAGTATTGTATACCTCTGACTACCCCTTTTGGGTAAAATAAGCGCGATGTTACGTTACGTTATGTCTATCTACCAGTTAAATAAATACCACTAAATGTATATTAAGCGTTGCCCCTTAATATGAGCATCAATTTTCACTCGCTTATAATAACTATAGTGGAATGGAGGCTCGTCGATCAGCCATTACCGTTCTATTAGTGCCGTTGTACACAATACGTGCAAGAATTAGATTGGTAGCAAGATACGTAATGTTATCATAAACAATCACGCATTTTTAAATAAAATAGCGTCAATAAGATAGCAACAGTAAATCACTTCCTAAATTTATCCAGACGTTAAAATTTTATCACAAATATAGGTATATAATTTTACAAGCATATGAACGTAACATAAACTTTTGTTCTTACTTAATCAACAAGGCCAAATAATATTCCTTTACAACTTAGTACGGCACAACCTAGAACAATCATCTTTATCTATGAAGAAAAAACTTATAAAAGTGACTTAACAAGTGTCACTTAATTCAAAAACAAAAAACCACTCAAATATATTTAAATGTGTCTAATTAACTCACTAATTAATTTTACTAATATAACACAAGACAAACAATTAATTGATATTCTTGTCTTGCGGCAGGTGTGTGGGGGTCTTAACTAACGTTCCTCTAATGTTTGCGAACATAACAATTGTTTATCGACTATTGGTTTTACGCGCCCTTTTTTTAATCTATGCCCAACCTTAGTCAATTTTATATTTTAGAAATAGCAATTTTAATTTCTCTAATTGTATTTTTAAAATAGAATATACATTAACATTGAACAGTTTAGAACTACACTCTAGAGAAAGTTGTAAGTAGGTTTACATCGCAGTCCAAGCGTTCACTGCTGGACATCACAATATTCGTCTCTCCCGATTCTATGATGACGAGTCTAGGATGATGACAAGGTCAAAAATTTGCAACATTCAAAGGTCTGGAAGAAATAAAAAGCAATAAAAAAAAATTACATATCGGAAACAAAATTGTGTGCTCTAAAGAGTTTCATTTACACTAATATTATAAAGAGGAAAGATTTATATTTTTGTAGGCAACGAATAAACTCAAAAACTACTGAACCGATTTTAAAAATTCTTTTACCATTAGAAAGCTACATTATCACTGAGTAACATAGGCTATATTTTGTCCTCCTACTCTAACGGGAACGTGAACCACGCGGGTGAAACCGCGTGACATCTGCTAGTATTCTATTATTCTCTTCTTTATGTGCTTACTCGGATTAAACATCAACCTTGTGCGCCACATATGCATGCCAGAATATTTGAATGAATTGCCTAAAATTGAAATTTTATTTCATATGGTGTCAGACTGAGAAGCTTGTTAGCTGTGTTTCTGGCGCTTTTGAGTCCAGGAGCAGCCGTCACCAGCTAAAAGGTGGACTGTTCTCAACTGGCAATTAAAAAGGTCTATATAAAAAATAGTAATTTGAGTTCACTTATCGAATTATCAACTCAAAATAACTTCAATTTCTGCTTGCCCCAACACAAACATGTTGAAAACCGTTATTATAACGCTATCTCGCGGTTAGATCGCTGATAATGAATTTGGGCCAAAATGTGCGCGTGCGCTGATGTTAGGGTTGCCAGTAATGAGTTTAGAAGCTTATAATTAAGTGGAATGTTGGTTTTATTTTTTTTATGGCAGATGATATTTTTGGTCTGTAAAATATAAATGCTCATTGAAGAAAGTTCAAAAAGGCGTTTCAGATTCGATTACGAGTAATCGTGTGTGGCTTCTTTCTGGTTTGATTCTCGAGTTGGGTAAAAGAAGATAGTTTTTTTGTCGATTGCTTAGAGTCTGTTCGGAGTTTGGTATCGTATTTGGTATATAGTAATGGTGTAAAATGTGGATGTACAACTACTTAACCAAGTTCTAGTAGTAGTTCCAGAGATTAGCGCGTTCAAACAAACAAACAAACAAACTCTTACGCTTTAAATAATAGAAGTTATAGATTTCATTTCGAAAGTCGTTTACTGCTAAACATAACCCTCTCCCAAGGCTTGCCACTTACTGATCAGGCATCTCCTTCCCATCCTTTGACCACCTTTATTTTAATAAAAGTTGTTAAATTAAGTAAGTACATGTCAATGGATGTTAATGATAACATATAATATCCAAATTTGTTTATCATTTCATCTTTTATGTTCGTCCGCAAGCGACGGGCTTGCCTTAAGGCCCTTTCGCATCCAAATGAACACAGATTCGGGGAACGCCATATGTATGTGACCCCAACTAACGATATTTGGACGTATTTTTAATTAAATACTCAATAAAAATACAGGAGTTAAATTAAAAAACATATTTTTAAATAATTTATGGGTAATCATCACGATATGTTGTAAAAACATTACATTTTTTATAATCAATATACTTGGTGCATAATTAGAGTTTTTTTTTACTTTTTTATCGAAAATTTATTTTGACATAACAGTTTGACGTTAATTTGGTGAATAAAAACTGTTTGGTGGTTCGAAAATGTCAGGCGATTTTGGAACTTTTTTTAATTAGCTTAATTTTAATTCAGGTTGGTTAACGGTTTATAAGCTGTACAAAATCTTTTATTAATAATTTGTAAATAAGTACATTTCTATATTCTTGTGGTCTACGGTCTAGAATTTGAACAGCTCCTTCTCTTCTGGATGACGTAAAGTGACGACTAAGGGAAATATTAAATGACGGACTGATCCGCCTACAGACCTACATATTAGACATCACCTTACGATTTACCTACCTGGCATAGTGACTATACGTCACACTTTCCTTAGGGAGATGCTTTTGCCCAATAGTGGACGTTATCAGGCTGCAAAAATAAACAATAATAACAGTTCAGGTTTTCACGCAATGTATTTCGTGACAATTAGAAAGTAGGTAAAGAAAGAAACAGTATTTATTTACTGCCACTTAGGTACCAACACATGTCACTAGATATCTAAAGTTCAAGTAAAAAAAAATTTTGGAAAACAAAAAATGCACATTGCTAGTATAGGTTCATAACTGAGCAAGTCAGTTACGAACCTCTACAGTACAGTACCTAAAGTACTTCAGAAATTACTAAGACTATTGAATGGGGTTGGCAATTGTCAAAGTGGCGCTAGTGTGAATGGAACCAAAACATTGCGATTTTCTATGGAGAAAATCAAAAAATATTTAAAATCATTTATAATGGGGCGTTGTATTGTACCAAAATGTTCTGAAATCGGAGTACATCGTATACCAAAACAAAAGAAAATTCGTCAGCGTTGGTTAAAAGCCATTCATTGCCAAAAAATAACTATAACAAATAATTTGAGGTTATGTCGAAATCATTTTTTGGAAAGTGACTACATACACATCAGTAAATACACAGGTATCATGTAAAAATATTTATATTTACTATTAATAAAACTTGCTTGCATAGTATTATACTGAACAGTTATTTTGGTTTTGTAATAACGATAAATATTATTGTTTTAGGAGTTGAAAACCAACATAAACACCTCAAGAAAGATGCTGTACCATCTATTTTACCGTGGAACACACAACCATTGTCTGAGGACGCGAAGGCAAGAAAAGATAGATTTGAAACCCGTAATCTTAAGAAAAAGCAGCTATTTGACTTGCCCACATCTTACCAATGCTGTGAGGACATAGTGCCACTTGAAAAAGATGACAAAGTGTCCATTGATTACAATGTATCTCAAGAACTTGTGGTTGAACAGGAAAGAAATAAATCTCCAATACCTGGACCTTCTATACAACATATAAACGCTTGCAGTACTCAAACACCCAATATATTAAGAATTTTCTCTACTGAATTATTACTTGCTGATGATGAGACTGTGCATTATTATACAGGTTTAGAAACAGCTGCAAAATTTTCACTAGTTTTAAGCACACTTTTGCCAATGGCTAATAATATAAAATATCGCTGGGGTAGAGTGCTTAGCTTATCAGTAGAGGATCAATTTCTCATGTTATTAAGCAAACTTAGGAGAAACACAACAGATTTTGAATTAAGTAAGGAATAAGGGTCGAATAGTACGGAAAAACAAATACCTTTCAATAAGATCTGCTTTTTTTCCACGTAAAGAAGCACCACGTTTTTTAAGCTCGTTTTTCAATTCCTTGATCCGCCAGTTAGAATACATATTGTTCATTAGATAAAATACAAGTTTGCTTGTTAGTTAAGCGTCTTCAAGTCACAGATTCGTGAGAAAACAGTTTTTTTTTTGTAAACAATTCGAAACGTAACAATGGCCGCCATGCACAAATGTACCATCTATGCTGGCGCCATCTGCGATTAGCTTTCACCGGCCAACCCCATTGAAAGACTAAAAAATTGCAAGGTTTGTCGATAGACCAATAGACAAACGTATCTGACCTCTAAAAACCATTAATCTTAACATTCTGACTTGATATTTTGACTGCGTCCATAATATTAACATAAATAAGTATGTTACGGACAGGCAGACAGATATACATGTAATTAGACAATAAATTAACTTAAAGGGGAGCTGATATCGCTTGTTACGTCAAAAGCTCAAGAAAGGAGATTGCCTATAGTTCGTACGTTTATGGTGTGTGCATTTTTTATTTAATTATTATAAATGTAAAAATAGTTTTTTTTATATTGAATCTGTGAAGTTAAGTTAATATGTTTTCTGAAAATAAATCGACCCACCTACCTATCTCATCTGCTTAGCAACAGATGTAGCAATTAAAAAAAAATCTGAGAAGTCTAGCTAATCTATTCAGAGATAGACAAGTGGCGTTTATGCTAATAGAAATAGAATAGATTATAAAAAGTATGGGATTGACATATGTTAACGACAATGTTGGCGTTAATTTATGTCAGGTCCATCTTTTGTTTTCACGGAAGATGGTTGTCATGTAATTTCATCCACATTTTTTCTATTTTTTATCATTGTAATATACCATTAATATCATCAACAAGAATATTATTCTAAACTTGATGCTGGCAGAAATAGCTGACACAATCGTCAGCTCTGTTGCCAAAAAAAAAGGAGAAGAAGAAGAATTTATGTCAATCCCATACAGTTTTCAATGTATTCTATTTCATTCTATTTTTTTAATAATTTTTTTGATTGCTAAAACCAAACATTTTTTATATAAATAAATTATTATTAATAAATTAGTCTTTCAGCACCACGCATGGCAGGCAAATAATGATCTATTTAGATTTTCATCTTAATTTGTTTTGAATAAAAAGTTTAACTGCTTTTACATTCCATCATTCAAACCTAAAGGATGCACAACATACAGTCGTATACAAAACAATTACTTATGCGCACTAATGTTAAATTTATGTAAAACGTGTGTTGCGCGCGCGCCGCTGATCCAATTATGAGTGGATCGCGATCACAACCACAGATAATAAACAGTATGTTGTTGAACCAAGCTTTATTGGTACATTAATTAGTTGATATTATTTATTACTGAAATCAATATTGACTTCAATTATAGTGCGTTGTAAAAACTAGTTTTATATAAGCCTAATTAAATGATTCCACTCGTTGTTAAGCAGTCGGTTGGGACCAAGAATGTGTTTGAGCCTTCTAACCTTATACAAAGCAACTACACCTCCGCTCCGTATGCCATCAAGTCATCACTGGCAACTTACACTGTTCGAAGACTTTATTCTTGAGATATTACTAAATGAAAGTTATTTACATACATACATAACTTCACGTCTGCCTCCCATTAATGGGGTAAGAAGATACTATAGAACGCCATTTGCTACGATATTATAGTTATTTTAAAGTTTTCTGTGATCATTATTAATTTATAGAAGAAGGCTCTAAGGAAATCAGGACATAGGTAAGTTTCAAATAATAATAATAATAATATGTGAACACTATCACACACTGTCGTTTATTCCTAAGCTAAGCAGAGCTTGTATTAGGGGTACTAGATAACTGAAATATAATACATATACATACTTTTTTTTTGTAAATACATACTTATAATACATAGGAAACACCCAGACTAAAGACAAATACAAATGTTCATCACACAAATATTTGCCTTCCGCGGGAATCGAACCCACGACACCCGGCGCCGCAGTCAGTTACAATAACCACTAGACCAACGGTGCAGTCAAATTGCCACACAATCTTTAGAAAGCGTAGTGCTTCCTCTGTAAGAGTGAAAAGAGGGCTTTAACCTCTAGTGGGGATACAAAGGGATGAGATGATGACGATTTTTTTCAATATTTTTTGACTTCCTAAACTATTATATTATGCAATAATACAATGGCAAATCTTTAGAAACAGCCCACGTAATGGTAAGTGGTAACTGTCGCTCACGGATGACCCAGAGTTTCTAGTATTGCTTCTGCAATGCCAGGGACTCTGCGAAGCCGCTGCCTACCTTGAAGGGAGTGGGGTAGGTGAAAGGATTGAGGAAAGTGAGGAAAAAGGAAAGGAGGAAAATTGGGCACTCTCACTCTCCGAACGACCGATTTATGCGCCAATTTTGCTTTTTCTTGTAATTTTATTAAGAATTTGTTATAATTTTACTAAGAATAGGGAAATACAAGTTTTGTCGCAGAATCTCTGTTCATCTTTACAAACAAGTAAGCGACAATAACAACGGCCATTTTAAAAACATTCGATTCTTATTTCACAATTTAGAACCTCGGTGTACGGAGGGCGCGAAAGTACTGCAACCAATTTTTTTATACACTGGCTTTAGTAAGATACATTAGGTAAGTATGTGATTCGGTAAATTATTTTGGAACAAATAGAAAATATTCTGGTAAATCGAATTTTATTGTATGTACAAATTTGTTTTTCAATGGTCGTTTTTTGTTCTTCTTTGTGACGAGAAGATGATTGACCTTTCATTCATTAATAACGCCTGAGTCTATATTTAATATATGGTTATAAAATACACAAAATAATAAATTAAATAATGATACTTTAATAAACTTTCAATCGAATCGAATTGTAAAATATTGGCGGCAAAATTAATATAAATTATTTTATGAATTTAAATAATTGCCATCATAATAAAATATTGAATCTCAGTAGGTAATCATCTAATCATTCAGTTTATCATGACGGTCGTTTAATTGCATATAGGTACATTTTGATAGCTTTCATTTAATTACTCATGTAATGAATAGCTAAATTGATTGTTTAATACTAACACGATAAATGCATAAAGTACCTATTTTAATGTAAATCATAAAATTTTATTCCGAGACTCGAGTTAGCAATGATATTCTATTTAACAGATATGTTATGAACGCGTAATCGTGAAGACCTGAAATCGTCCTAATTGGGACGTATTGTCTTTAGTCTGCGTTACGCACAGCAACGAGTAGGTACACTATTGATGCAATTTTCAAATTTAAAAATGCCATCTTGTGTGTTCCGTAAGTGCACCAATTATGATACAAAATTAAATAAAACACAAGGAATCTCATACCATATGTAAGTACGCAATACTCTTTGATTTAATAACATATTTCAATTATTTTCCTAATAATTCGAATATTTGGAGGTTAGAAAAAAGAAAGAAATGGAAAATACATTTTTGTGGTGCGTGTGACAAGGACGCGTGCATCCCGGACATAGAATAAAAATACAGATGCGAAAATCGTAGGCAGAAAAGTCATCGTTCTTCGCAGTTCGGTTTTCCTTTTTTCTAACCTTGTATTGTTTCATAATTTTGTTTTATGTAAAAATGCATATACTTAATTAAAAATAAATAAGTGTGTGTAAAAATTTTGAATATTACCAGATTATCAAAAATCATAAAATAAAGCTATTTATGATTTTTGATATACCATGCCATTGTCGATCGTGTAGGGAGAAGGGGATGAGGGAGGAAAGGGAAGAGGATCAAGTAGGGTAATAGGGTAATTGGGCGTTCTCACTCACCGAACGAAACGCATTAGTATAAAAACTAATACTTCATGCCTATTTTCTTGAGGAGGGTAGTACTTCCACGGTCGATCCAGCCCATTCATGCTAACGAGGATAGTAAGGATCTATTACCGTAAATAGCAAGGATCTACGACCGTAATAGCTAGGATCTACTACCTTAAATATTTTAAATTAAGGATAAACTAAGATAAGACACTAAGACAGAAATGGTACATTATAACCGTTTCCGATAGCTTAGTTTATCGTATTTTAAAATTTGGGTTACAGAATGTAACCCATATTAGGTTCGCTATTTTAGATTTAAATAATATTAATTATATATAATTGCATTGTCAACAGACCATAAGATGTGTAAAAAATTTCAGTTCAATCGGCCGAAAATTGAGTTGCATGATTCCACCCGTTATAAATATAGTTACGTACAAAAAAGCTTGTAATTATGCCTATCACAGTTTTTATTAAAAATGTTTTAATTTTTCTGTAAATAAATATTTATTTTCTTTCACATGTTTTATTTTTCTACCTTTAGTAGTTGTTATAGGTAGAAACTGCGGTACAAATTTTGTACCTTTTCTCGCGTTATATTTGTTAGTCTATGATACATCATGCGGTGATTGGTAACTAGAGTAATGTTTGTTCAAATTCATACGCAATTGACAACACTAGCTGTCACTTTTTTTCATATTTGTTTTCTCAAGTCATCCTTTTCTATCATTTTGACATGTAGTGAAATGTGAAATGAATGAAAAAGGTCTATGTGTGCAACGGGTACTGTGCGGAACACTTTTTTCTGTTGTTTTGTGAGTGTATAACATATCTGTTAAATAGAATATCATTGCGAGTTAGTATCTATCTACTTACTTACTTTTTACTTTTAAAAATGCTAGCCATTTTCTAAATTGCCGTACCGATGAGGGAGTGTCCAATGACACCTCGCTGTTTTGAAATAAGAACACCGCGTTCGCAATTCGAAACTACGAATTACATGTTTAAAAAACGTAGGGAGCTGTATTTTTCTGTTTTGCTTATGTTTAATACCAACATATTCGTGCTATTCACAAATTATTTTTCATCTAAAATTCAACCTTAAGGAAAAGAAATAGAATGTTTTTAATTGTTTGGCGATAGCAAATATAAGTTGGTCGAATTATACAAAGCCGTTTATTTTTCTTTTGTCGAGTATTAATACGTCGATTTGGGCGTTAAGTTCCTTTTTTGTTAAATGGATAGGTAAATAGTGTTGTCTCATGTTACAAAGCTTCCAAATCATAGATATTTTGTCGATTAAAGACTTAGTAATACTACTCTAACGCTTTGGAATAAAGTTTATTTTTTGTTAGTTGAGCTAGAGGTCGTCTGGGATATTTAAAATAAATTGTAATTCAAAGACTCCTTTTTAATGTCGCAGATTGAAATTAGAAGCGAATCACTTTATATTTTAAAATGCATTAGTCTTTGAACGTTTTTTTGTTCATGTTAAGAAGAATTGGGTGAGATTAAAAATTGTAAAAGTATTTTTATAAAGTTTTATCTTATGAGATAGGCTGTTTTTATGCCTTTTAACCCTTGATATTTCTTGTGTTTTATTTGTTTTAGTTTAGGGTTTGTGTGTTTCATTGTATGTCGGTAATGTTTAAAATAAACTTGAGACCCTTAGTGCTATATTATTATTATGGTCTATTTAGCTTCCATTAAATTTTTCTTTATCGTTAATAAGGATATTGAATGATCATTACGCAATTTCGATGAAACTTTCAACCTCGTCTTTATGACGTTGACTTATGCAGTTGATCAAATAACCTTTTTGTTGATGATTTTAGAATAAATAGAGCAACATAGATAGATGCAATAAGTGGTGTTAACGTTAAAAGCTATCTCTTACAGACAGCCTTTGGATGGTCTCAAAAAGAAGAATAATTTAGAATTTAATTGCGTTTATTTATTTCTTACATGTAAAAATATGGATGATGTTAAATGATATTTCCTAAAAACAAAAGATGGCCACTTAATTGTTTGTAAGCTTTAACATGACAGTCCTAGTGATGTGACTCGATTCGTCACAGTTAGTCGATTACAAAGCTATAATTAGTCACATTAATGGCGCTCACATTAGATATACATTTAAATGTCACAATTAAATGTAGGGTGACAATGTTAGCTATATTTTAATTGTGACGTCATTTGACATCTGTTCTTTTTTTTGGATAATCGAAAGTGATAGTTTAAAGTAAATTATTAGTAAATTTATTTTTTTAATGCAGGAATTTTATTAAAGTTATTTCGGTGACGCAGTAATGGAACTAAGTCTGCTAATGCATAGCAATGTAGATTGAGTGCGATAAATTTCAAAGTATGTAGGTACAACCTCGCAATCTTATTACAACCTTACTTAATCTCTATCCTTGTTTTTAATGGTACAAAAGAAAAAGACAAAACACAAAGTAACATTAAAATAATGCTGCTATAAGAGGTAGTGGTAGGCCCCCAGGTAATAGTTCCAGCAAGAAATCCACTGGATGCTAAGTAGTACCCACCATTAATGTACCTTTAAGCCTCAAAAAAGAGTTTACATGTCCTAATGTCTTCATTTGAACCCGGAGATAGGCACCTGAACTGTCTTAACTGACAGTCATTTACTACTTTTTACGTGAATCTACTAATTAGGTACTCAAGTGAAGTATCAGTTCGCCATGCAGTCGATTAAATTACTTTAGTGAAGTATTATTATCATCATTAAAGCCGAAAGACGTCCAGGACATGGCCTTCATCCATCGGTGTCCCGCCACCCTAGAAAAGCATCCCACTAGGTTTTTAATCCTCGCTTGGGAATGTACCTTTAAAACTTAAAATTTACCAAAAAGTCATCGTTCTATAGTGACAACGGACAAGAAACATGTTCCATAATAACAAAGGAATGCCTTTACAATAATTATTCTAAGTAACATTTTATCAGTAAATAAATGAACGTACGATTTCTAACAATTAATGAGCGCCACGGTCGCCATTAATTCTGCCTGTCCCCCCGTGTTATACGCATAAGTGTATCGTTACAAACTGTATGAACTTGGGACATTGTAAGAAATTAGCCGACCCGATAGACTTGGTCTTGTCTAAATTTCCTAAGTCCGTAATGTATTTTTTTTGTTTATTTATTACTTTTGTGTCAGCACAAAACACTAGATTATGCTTTAAGTGGATTTAGTATAATGTTGTAGATAGATGCTTATTATCTTTTGAATCATTAGTTATCGGCTTGCATTCATACTAAAATGTCATAAAAAAGGGATATTCTGTAATAAACTTTAAAAAAAGCCGCCAATAAATTTATGAATACTCGTACTGAAATGTTTTAAATCTTTAAGACGTGGGCTTGAACTACTTGCACGCAAATAGAACGTATTTTTAACCCTCAAGTATCATTATAGAGAAATAAAATTATTCATCTTTTTTATCACCAATATTAAGAACCAAAAAGTTTACCTAACTCAAAACTTTTTGTATTCTAAAATTTATCAGTTAAAACTAAATGAATAAAGCAGTTGCCAGCGGTCAAAACATGCCCATCTAATTGTATTTTTATTTAAATGTTGCCATATAGGGAGGTTGCATTAGGGGTGGGTGTTTCAAACGGTGAAGCGCTGATAAACATCGCTGCTTACCCCCGCTTGATGATATTTTAATAAAATTTAGAATTTGTGTTATCCTGATTAATTGGTTTATTTTTTTATGTTAACTTACTTGAACATTTTGTTGTGAGGAAAGTTTTAGTAGATACAATTAAAACTAACTATTTAAGTAGGTACCAGCGAATATTTTTTTTTTAAATTTTGTTTCCAGGTCTTTAAGTGGGGCGTGAAAAACCATCTCACATAGTCACCATAGTAGGAGCCATCATGCCATCAGTTTCAGGCAATAACTTTTGGAATAGTGTCCACCACTTCGGAACCAGACTGCTTAATATCAAACAGAGCGATTATTTTCATTTTCTAAAGAAACAAAGCTCTACCATAACTTCTAACTACCCCTATCTGAAACAACCTGATAATAAATCCAGCCGCAATTTTAAGGCGACTAATCAAATGATTTTGCACGTAAAGTCAGAGGGCTAACATTAGCGTATGCGTCAGTATATGCCCATAAACTCTACGCGGGTAATGACTGTATAACTGGAATTTACGTACCGAAGATTCTTCTTTAGGTGAGTGTGTTAGATACTGGAGTGTGAGTGATATTGTACTGTAGGTTAATTTGCTCAGTAATGGCTTGATAGA
This sequence comes from Parascotia fuliginaria, assembly GCA_963082885.1. Lineage (NCBI taxonomy): Eukaryota > Metazoa > Arthropoda > Insecta > Lepidoptera > Erebidae > Parascotia > Parascotia fuliginaria. Next base: position 9,761,354 of record OY720194.1, on the reverse strand, counting down.
TTTTAACATATAAAGTGTCTTTCGTAAATTAGATTTGTATTGATTGTAGGAGTGACATAGAGTATATAAAATTTCAATGTAGCGTCAACACGAAAAAAAAGTAGGATTCTTTCTTTGCAATTTGTTTTAGGTAGACCGGCTTTATGTTTTTTTGAGAATGAATGAATGAGTCTATGTCCAAATACATTGGACATAGACTTTCCGCAAGTATATCCATCATGCGCTCATCCATCGATATTTTTCGGGTTCCGTTTCCATTATTGGCTAAGTAATTCCTCACTAATTCATATCATCATGACACTTTTAGAAGTCAAGTGTGGGAAATCAATTCTTTATCAGTATCAAAAGCATTGTCATTACTAAGAATACGTTACACCCAACCATAGCCGCCCGAAAGTAATATATGTTGAACAAAAAATCCGTATTCAGTACAGTTATCATTGTAAAACGAATTAAAAAGATCCTGCCTGAAAGTACGGTTTCGGCAAAGGATTGAATAAAAATGATAAAAATCATATATGATGGGTTACGGCGCGGGCTGATGTGAAAATACCGGCTTATAGTGATGGGAAAACTCGATGGTGTTGTCGGTGTTTTGTGTTTTTGAACTGTGGATTTTGTTGTAAAGAAATTGTATACAAAACTATAGAACATGTTGGAAATTTCACAGCTTACTAGTACCTGTATACTTCATGAAATCTGTCCTTTTGAGAATATGTCTTTTTGAGAATCTGCTCTTTTGAGAATAATCCCTTTAACAGTATGATTCCTTTAAACCAGGATTAACTGATAGGATGACACTCAGGAGCCCTGGAGACTGTCTTAAATTCCGCAACGAATTTAATCATGTGTAAAATGAAAAGTTAGTAAAAGAAATCCACTTGAAGGAGCAAGGAGTTGGAAATGAAAGTGAGACAACAATAGGTCACCAACGACAAATGCAGTCTCTTCATGCTGAAACTAGTAAGGATCTAGAAACCACAAAGAAGAAAAGACTTAGGCATTTTATCGATAAAACTTGGACATCCTTAAGTCATATTAGTAAATTGAGGGTCTTTCCTACTATCCGAACACTTAAAATTAATTTTAAAACTAATATTTTATGTCGAAAAGTGGGTGGTTAAAACACCTCTGCCTGCCCCTTCGGGGATAATGGGCTATGTATGTAATATTTTATTAGTCATCAGTCTGAACATCCACTGCATGATAGAGGATTTTTTTATACAACTTTGGTAGCAAACAAGCATACGGTCCACCTGATGGTAAGTGACAACCGTAACCTATAGAGATGGCTGTGTTTTCCAAGCATCGTAGAAGCAATAATACTTAGAAAACACAAGCAAGCCTTTGCCGACCACGGAGACGGGGATGAGGAAGGAAAAGGGAAAAGAAGAGGACCGAGGGGGTTTTTGGGCTGCAGGGGCTCTCACTCACCGAGCGAAACACATTAGCATGAAAACTAATATTCTTAGGTCGATCTTAGTACTTCCCTGGTAGATCCAGCCCATTCATGCTAAAACCATCTAATCATTTGGATCTACTACCGTATAAATTCTTTCAAAGGTAAATGATTGCCCTAGTCACTGCTGAAGAAACTGAAAATTTGCCTTTGACACCGTTCTCATCTCTCTACCCTGCGAAAAAAAGCAGCCAACAGCACCTGAATATAGTGATTTTCCTGCTAATGAGTTTAATTATTGTTCCTAAATGACGCTCAATATTGACCACAGAATATACTATATTTTTGGATGCAAAAACTTTTTTAACGAAAGGTATGATCGCAGACGGTTGCGCTGAAACGGCTAACTATGTATTTTCCGTCATGATCAGAACGCCAAGCTTTTAAAATGTCTTTGTATGCATAATGCCTAAGAAGCACAATGCAATTATGCAATAAGCATAATAATTAATTATATTTATAGTGTTTTCAAAGTTCATGAATTCTACAACTGTTTTTAATTACGCGTTAGCCGACTATATTTGACGTCTGTATTGCACAGTTTGGGCAGTAAAAAAGAATATACGCTTTTAAGTACTTATGTATATAAATAATCTTCATGTAGTGTATAAACCTCTCTCTGCATACGCGACTCCAATGGCAGCGTCAAAAGAATTAAAAAGTACCTCCACTAGCCAACGAATGGGTTGCAAAAAACAACCTCCGACGTGGAGTAACGTTATTAACGAGGCTTTGAGCTCCGGATTATGCTCGGCGTTACCCCAAAATTGAGAGATACCTTGAAAACATTTTTCAGGAGAATTTTTTATTATTGAGATTTTATTTTGTGTTGTACTGAAAAATAATTAATGGTGTTATCTAAAAACTTATGTATAGGTCAGTCGAAAATCAGAAAACAAAGCTAGCATAGTCTAATGATGATGATACCCGCTATTTTATATGCGACTTCTTCTAGACTGTTCTAAACTTATTGTCTTTCAAGCTGACAGATGTGCATTAGTGAACAAAGACGACAAAGAAGGGGATTTTCGCCATAATCACCACAGAAAGCAGACGGATTGGTTATCGCAATGGCAATAGTCTTATCATAGTTAGCTGCTGCACATGTTGGATGCTTTTCTGGTTTTTGTGTGTGATGGTTTAATCAGCATCAGTCAGTAGACTGCGCTAGTAAAGCAGGTACCACTAGTTTGTATATACTTTTCTGTAGTACTTAGGTACTCGGTAACTGCTGTAATTAGCAGAAAGGTCCTGTTGCCGGACGGTTAACATTTAGCAGGGTTCACTTAATCGCTTCTTACAAGAACTTTCTTACGACAAAGATGATGGTTTCATTTCATAGTCTAAACTAAAGGCTTTAACACTGCTGCTACATTTTTCTTCTATTGTGAAAATATTCGACATAAAATATCAATTTTAAATACAAATACTTAGATGCAAAACAATCGATCCCTAGCGGTGGCAACATAAATAGACTGTAGACGTAAAAAAAAACTGTCTGAACACAACAATACTTATTTACCGACAAAAGATCATCGTACACTATAGATAAAAATCATATTTTTCATACACAACTATTTTTAGTCTGTTCAAATTATAAGAATTAGCGATTTAAAATAGATCTTTAGTGTGTTTTCGATAACTATATTAGGTCATTTATTAGAAGGCAAGTCTATTGCCCTAATCCGGACTTTAGGACAGCACCAGACGCAATCAGACGAGATACAGTCTCGCTCAGGCTATCTGGGAATTCCTAGACTCTATAGGATTAAGCAGGGAACTATAATTAACAAGGGCGCTAACTAACTAACAATAGATCAATTCTGGTCGACGTAGAAAAGAGGCCGCTGCGACTTCTCTAGCCCAACAAAGAATTGATGTATTTTGCTAAAATAATATAGTAATCGATTTTTTTAAGGCAAAAGGCAGAAGTGTCATCAGCTATGTTACCTATGTAACAAAGGACGAGTTTGTTACCATTTACGTACCGGATAAAATTTTAGACTTTATACTAATAACGAGAATTTCTCGACAAAAAACCTAATCCGAGACTTCTGGGTGGTAATCCGTACACTGTACCACAAAAACTACCAAGGCAGCAACTTACATAAAACTAAATAAACAATCCGCTTCTCGCTCCGCTACCCTCTCCCTTCTGCACCTCGCACCAAAACTCAGGGGAGCGTTAAGGGCTCTTCACACGAGTTATTAGCCCTTTTGTGAAGTGCTCTTATATTTCACGCACCGCTGCCGGCGCCGTGTGGGACGTTCTTTGTGACCACGTAATCGACGGTATCGATTGCTAATGGTAAATACTTCTGTTTTAAAGTACGAAAAATCGCCGATTAGCTGCTCATCTGAATGCTTGTTTAGACAGTTGTGAGATATAGGTACCTATTACCTGAGAATGGGCTTTGATAATTATGTCCTTAGCTTTCTACAGTTCTCTGAAGTTATGTTCATTTTTGCTGTCAAACAATTAAAACAGCAAAATATGAATAAAGTTAAATGAACATCATGTCAGCAACTTAGGACGTTGACTTATGAAATGGAGTCCACCTCTTCTGGACCCCATTGACTGCTTACCATCAGGCTGTGGTAGGCTAATATATTAAAATAGGTACGATACCCGTACGAAACAGGTAGCTAGTAGCTACCTAATCAATCTCAAACTTGCGTAATAATTTATTTCTAAACGTTTAAAGCATTAAAATTTTCACATGAAAAATCACAACGTGCCGCAACTTAAACTTGAGTAAACCAATCACTCAAAAATAAGAACAAATGGACTTTAAAATTACAGAAAAACTAATTTCATTGTTGTACCAAATATAAAATAAACGGATTGTGTACGACTAATTTAACATCTTTCAAATCAATGGCGCGTAAAATTGCAAATGTTTATCTGTGGTCGCAAGATGGCCGCCTGACAGTTGGTAGCGCGCCAAAAACCCTTTGGGATCTGTCAAATGTAAGCAGATGGCGGTAATTTGCAATAATAACGATTTGTTGACGATTCTATTGTTATTTATTGTAGTGTAATAATTGTTTCGACAGAATAACTGTAGGTGAACAATCCGCTAGCTTTAATTGGGTTTGTAATAGCTCAGAAGGGTAATGGTGGTTTCTCTTGGGAGAAGGTGACAGTTATGTATCAGGAAAATATGTTAGCTAGAAACTTGTTAACGTTCAAGCGAACGAATATCGACACAATTATAATAAACGTTATTTATTTATTAGTTAAGCTATCATCAGTAGAAAGATTTCCACTTTATCGGGTTTATCTTAAAAAGAATTTGCCCCAGTCACCGCGCTCTTAGCTGACGGATTGGTGACTGTGAAATTTAGTTCGCTGAAAACTGCTCGTTACCTACTATTTTCATAGTCTGTTCTTAGGGTAACGGTGTCGCCCTTAGAGAGAGATGGGTGAAGTAATTGCCATTCACCGAGCACAATTTCAGACTTAATTCAGACTAATACCGAGAATTTCTCAATCGAAAGCCACAACTATACTTGACCCGAACCTGAGACTACTGCGTGACAGTCCGCATACAGTGTCATTTATCCATTAAGAGCGTCAAATAATTATATCATCCTCTTAAATTTTAAATAAAAGCATAATTTAAATATCCTAAACATATTCTTTTCTTTAAATTATTTTTTTAATGATACGTTTAAAAACCCAGGATAAAATAACACAATTTTATTAGAGGCCACATATAAAAAAAAATACATTCATTAAAAATGCTGTAGGTATCGATTACATTGTTAAAAATCGGACATACACGTGCCTAGTTAGCGGTAACGGGTTACTTTGATGTTGGTAAATGTACCGGGGCTTATGTTACTCTTATACGACTTGCAATTTGCAATGAGGGATTTTATTTTGTCGGTTTTTGGTCGATTTGTTCATTTCGAACAGTTTCATTATTTTTTAAATTTAAAAAAAGGAGGAGGTTTCTCAATTCGGTCGAATTGTATGGTATATATATTTTTTTTATGGGTGTACGCGGTTGACTTCGTCGTTTATGAACCGATTTCGATGATTCTTTTTTTGTTGGAACGTAGATATCCCAAGTGTGGTACTATGATAAGGAAACCAGGATTTGATGATGGCATCCCAGGAAAATCGTGGAAAACTTTCGAAAATCGTACTGGTGACTAGTGCATTTGTTATTTTTTTCATTGTATTTCAAGCAAATACTACGAGTATAAGAACCTTACTACAATAGCAAATTAAGATTGATAATACCTTTAGGTACCTAGTTATTGTTTTACTTGGCACCAACTTCTAAATTATAAAATACTTATTTAATCATTTTGTTCGCGACACCTGTGAAAACAGTGTTAAATAGTGTTAAAATAGTGCATACAGTGATAGACAGAACCTAGATAGATTTAAAACCTAGAAAACATTACACGCGTGTGCTAGCATAACATTTAATGAACAGTGAATTTAAGTGCCACACGTTTATTTAGGAGAGCGAGAACGAAAACGTCGATCGTCTACCGCCATTAGTAAAAGTTAGTAGCGAACTATTTTTTGTTTACCTTACGGTGAAATTATTTAGTGCTAATCTAAAATCTAGATTTATAATGTTTAGAATCACTTTTTATTGTGCTCCTTAGTGTTCTAATTACGAATATGTATTTACCTTTTTGATAAAACAAATAGTTTATAAGTTATATCAGAAAACAAAATTATTTTTATGTTTAGGTCACAGTTTGGTCTGTAACTTAGGTTTTATCTAATAAAGAATAGTTACTTTGGTGTTTTATTTTAGAGAATGGTGCCCCCTAGATGTACGTGAAATCTTATCAAAATAGGTTCATTAGTTTAGACAGTATAAGCAGACAAAGTTCAAAGTACGTCTAGGAGGCACTAAAATTCTAGGTTTATGCTACGATATCTAGGTAATCGTAAAGTTTAGATTTATAGTATAGACATTTCATGTTAGGTATCATCGATACCTATCTAACGGTACCTAGATAATTGTTGTATTATTAAAAATGACGTAGTTATAGCCAAAAATGTAATGATTTGATAGTAAAAATAAAGTTTGTACGAGGTGTTTTGCACACGGCACCAACCGAGGCAAATGGTATATAAACGCGCACGCGCAGGCACAGAACGTTCACTGTTAATCAGTAACCCATAGAAGACTCTTCAAGCCTCAACACCTAATGGCCTAAGCAGAACACCTCAAGCATTGAACCAAGACCGTTTGTTTTACTTCAGTATGCCCCAATAGTGAAGCCCTACTCGACGTCTTCGAAGATCAGCGCTGTATCCGGAACCTATAGGTGTAGGACGACAGCGGGTCGTTCACAGATCTACACAACACAATCGTGTTGGGTTCGATTACCGCCCGTCCGGCACACATTTCTGATTAACTAAATCAAAACACGAATTAGGTACTTTCTGCTAAGTAAATTTATTTTTAACTTTTTAGTTTCCTTCTAGTTTGAAGTCGGTTTTTATTTTGTTTAAAATTATTACCATGTAATAATGTGTAGCGATGCTTTAGTCATTATATATTTAATTTATGGGCTACATACAGACAGAACCCTCGCCCATGATTTATTGATGTTGCTATAGTTACCATTCTTAGAAGGTAGATTAGTAAATAGTGACCTCAAAAAGATGATGCAGTCCACCAGTAATGCTGCTTTTTACCTGATATATTTCCTACTAGCAGCGCCCCACGGCTTCGTTCGTGCGTAAAATATGTTTTGTTTTATCCCTTGAGAACCAGACCGATTTTCAGGATAAAAAGTATATCCGTCTCCGGCACCAAATCTATCCACATACCAATTTTCATCGAAATCGGGTAAGCCGTTTAGGCGCTGAGTGGTAACAAACACACACTTTCGTATTTATAATAATAATAGAGTCAGAGACAAACCGATACCTACAGGTAGATAGGTTCACTATTCTAAAATGGGGACATGACTAATTCATACATTTTTATTTATTAAAATCAATTTTAGGATATACATTTGTATTTCTTCAGTAAGTATCATTATTTTAAAAAGGAAATCAAGGAAGAATTCTAGCCGAAGGATGTCATATATCGCCGTTTTCGCGGTCGGCTACTAGATACCTGGCAATGTAACACGACGCTGACACTTCGTGTACAGTAGATTTTAAATTTATATAATATGTATTAGTTTATACCTAGATAAATTATATTTATGTATTATTACGTTATGGGTGCTAGATGCCTGAAATAAATGATTATTATTATAAAAACCACCAATTCACTAGCATTCATATAAAGTCATTTTACATTGACACAAAAAATGAAATTTAACCTAACCCTGCAAACACTACATCATAATCACATGGACCCATTAACCCCAGATTAAAAATCTGCATCGGAGGGGTTGGGTAATTGCTAAATCATGTAACAGTACCCGCCTTGCCCGGAGGTACTACGGTACTACCCCTACCTAAGGGTTGTTAGTACCCCACACAATTTGTTTGTGTTGATTACTGATTTGGTTATCTTAACATATAATCAGGTTAATGGTTGAAATTAATATTATATATGTGTTGAATTTTTACTTATTTTGTATGTTTATTTTTGAGTGATTGTCTTTCACGTGTTTTTTTTTTGGATACAGCAATACAAGAACATATTTTTCAAAGTTAAAAAGTTGGCAACACTGTTCATGTTTACATCTCTTTTGTTAATCGAAATTCATTAATAATTAAAATCTATCTAAAACCTGAAGCAGTGCAGTTATTTAGTAGTGCAAAATAATTTACAAACTCTTCTGTTAAAGTGACATTGTTGTAAGTAGTGATAATTTAATTAAGACTAAAATTGAGACAATTTGTTAAAATCTGTTTATACCAACGGTCAAAAAAATTTTTTTTTTTTTGAACAAAGTTTGTTTGTGTCCGAATGAATATAATGGTGCTGGACTTTTGAAGGTAATAACTTAATTAGTGAGCAATATTTAGAAATACTTCAAAAAGTTTGGTTGTAAAAGGAAACATCAGCAACATGTTTTAGGTTAGGTTGTTAACTGTCATTGAATTTGAGAACTAGCGCCACATTATCTTAACAAGTGCTGAATAGAAAAACTATAATAGTTCTGCTACTACACACCAGAGGCGCTAATGATACCAGTGGTAAAAAATAGTATAAATTAGAAGTTTCTTTTCTACCATTGCAGACTTTATATAAAAAATCCTTCTACCATTTGAGATATTATTTTCAACTGTTGGAGATATTACTTACATAAAATTCTGTCAAGGAAAGGCTCTCAAAGCAAAACCAGAAACCTGCTTTATTCAAAAATGACCAATAATTCATCAACTTCTGTATGGGGATGCTGCAATGAACTGCTGGATGGCGAACAATATGCAGAATGTTCAAAATGTCTCAAAACCTATCACTTCATGTGTCTGTCTCTTGAAGACGATTACGAAATATCTGCCTCTTGGCTTTGTCCGGAATGTGTAAGTAGAGGCCCCAAGTCAACCAAAACCGACACGACACCATTGCGTAACATTTCAACTACTAGAGGTAATAAAAGGCAAGCTCTTTCCTCCCCACCGCAGGCTACTACGGAAATAAAAATAGCTCAAAATGAAATTCGCCAGATAGTTCAAGAAGCAATCAAGGATGAATTCAAGGAATTGCTAACCAAATTTAGCAATAACATAAATGACGCTCTAAACCGTGAATTGCGGCCGTTAAAAGATAAAGTGGAAGAAATGAGTAGCGCTATGACATATATGAATAGTCAGTATGAGGATTTATTGAAGGAACACGTGGCGTCTAAGGAGATAATGAAAGAATTGCAAAAAGAAAACTTAGATTTAAATAATACTGTCACCGATCTAACTGTGCGTTTGAATCATCTCGAACAACAGACACGTGCTAACAACATTGAAATTCAATGCCTGCCGGAAAGTAAACAAGAAAACTTGCTTAAAATTGTAAACGATGTATCTAAAGTCGTAGGATGTAAAATTATAGATAAAGATATCATGCATTGTACTAGAGTCGCTAAAATGAATCCAGGAAATAACCGACCACGATCAATAGTAGTGCAGCTTGCTTCACCAAGAATCCGTGATGAATTACTCGCAGCAACTATTAGTTTTAACAAATCCAACCCAACAAATAAATTAAATACAACGCATCTGGGATACACAGGAGCAAAAACATCAATATTTTTAACTGAACATCTTTCTGCGACTAATAAGACACTCCATGCAGCGGCAAGGATGAAACCCAAAGAATTTGGATATCAATTCGTATGGGTTAGAAGTGGGCGGATATATATGCGTAAGTCACAAGAATCTCAGCATATTTACATCAAAAATATGGATACTTTGAACAAATTAGTCAAATAATATTTTAGTCATATAAATATCATTGTTTTGGCAAATAAAATTCTTAAAATTTAAGTCATTAAAAGTTTATTATCAAAACTCTAGAGGTTTACGCACAAAAACTCACAACTTTTATAGTCAACTATGCTGCGAAACCTATGATATCATAGTTTTAACTGAAACGTGGCTAAACAACACAGTCATGAGCTCGGAATTGTTTGATAGTCGATATGTAGTCTATAGAAGAGATAGAGAACATGGTAAAGAGGGAGGAGGGGTGTTGATTGCTATTTTAAAGAAAATAAACTCTAAACGCTTGTTGCAGTGGGAGAGTTCATGTGAGGATTTATGGGTTTCCCTCGAAGTCCCTATGACTAAATCGATTCGCCATATTGCTTTGTGTGCTGTTTACTTACCACCCCCAGTTCTTGGTTCAACCTTGGACTGCTTTCTGAATAGTTGTAGCAGTGTATTTGAGCAATCAGGCTTGCATGCCTGCATAATAGGTGATATTAACTTAAGTAATATAAATTGGGCTATGGTAAATGACTCAAGTGTTAGCTACTCACCTCCTGGAATCAGTCAAAGATTGATAGATTTTATTCATGTTAATGGACTCGCACAACTTAACAGCATTTGTAACACTTCTGGACGAATACTGGATCTTGTAATAACAAACTTACTTTCTTGTAATGTGTCTATGGCTCAGAATTCTCTAAGTAACGTAGACCCTCATCACCCTCCACTAGAAATCGATTTTAATACACATTCAGACATTAGACTTTCATATAATTGTAATAACGTGAGACCAAATTTCTATAAAGCTGATTATGTTAACATTTGCAATGACATTAATGCGATTGATTGGAATCTTCAATTAAACAAAAAATCTAATGTAAATGATATGCTTGAGTTTTTTTATGATAGAATTAGGAGTATTATAAAGCAGCACACACCCATAAAAAAAATAACTAAGCAAAAATATCCAACATGGTTCAATAAAAACTTGATAAGGTCATTGAAGGAAAAGGATAATATCAGAAAACGTTACAATAAATACAGAAACCCTATGGATGCAATAGAATTGAAACTCCTAAGCAGACGATGCTCACAATTAGCTAATATTTCTTATAAAAAATATATTACAAGTATAGAAAAGGAACTCCCCACTAATCCCAAACTATTTTGGACGTATGTTAAGAATAAAAGAGGAGGTACTAGTTCGTTTCCGATCTCTATGACTGATGGATTAATGGTATCATCTGATGGAAATAGGATTTGTGAAATGTTCGCTGAACGTTTTGCTGCAATTTATACTAAACAACAGTCAAATCAACGCATTTTAGTAACAGATTATCTTCAACACATGGAAAATAATAGCCTTCCACTCACTGCCCCAATAATTGATCGCAATGGTCTGCTTAAGAAGTTGAGGTCGCTAGACTGTGGTAAGGGAGCCGGTCCTGATGGGATACCCCCTTTCTTTATATATAAATGTGCATCTTCCTTAACATTACCGTTGATGCTTATCTATAATAAATCCCTTACAACTGGTATATTTCCTACGGTTTGGAAACAAGCTAAAGTTGTACCCATCTACAAATCTGATGACAATACCAACGTAGCTAATTATAGACCTATTTGCATACTATCCGCTCTAGCTAAGATATTTGAGTCTTTTATTAGTGCCTCTATACAATCACATCTCAAACGTTATTTGTGTTTTTCTCAGCATGGCTTTGTAGCCTCCAGATCTACATGTACCAACTTACTAACTTTTTCTGAAAGAGTAGTGAGCGCTATAGACTCTGGAAAACAAATAGACGTAATCTACACAGATTTTAGTAAAGCTTTCGACCGCGTCTCACATGATATTCTTTTGCGAAAGTTATCGGCATACGGAGTCACAGGTAATCTACTAAGTTGGTTGCAATCTTATCTAGAAAATCGCTCTTTATTTGTGGCTGTCAATGGGTTTCATTCTGCATCCTATGAAGCCAGTTCAGGAGTTCCACAGGGTTCCCATATCGGGCCAATTTTATTTAATGTCTTTGTGAACGATATCCCTCACTATTTACAGCATTCAGAGTGCTTCATGTATGCCGATGATCTCAAATTTTGTAGGGTGGTAGAAACAAAAGCAGATACTGAACTACTTCAGCTAGACATAGACCGACTGGTCGAGTGGTGCGTGGATAATAATATGTGCCTTAACACCAAAAAATGTTATCACATAAAATTTTCTAGAAAGAAATGCCGAGTACCAAATGAATATAAAATTGATTCAGCTGTAATCCAAGAGGTAGAGCAAATAAGAGACTTGGGAGTAATATTTGATAGCAAATTTACATTTATCCTTCAAGTAGAGAGTGTTATTAAAAAAACATCCAAAATGTTGGGTTTCGTTGTTAGGAACGTCAGAGGTTTTAGAAACGTTAAAACCAAAATACTTCTGTATAATAGCTTAGTACGTAGTTCATTGGAATATTGCAGTACTGTATGGCGACCGCATTACGCTACACATAAGCTAAGGATGGAACGCATTCAAAAAAGATTTCTCTGGCACTTAGCGTATGCTTGCGGTATAGCAATTCAGATACCTTCTTACGCTGCTAGGCTGTCGCACTTTAGGATGGTTTCTATAGAAAACCGACATAAAACAGCAGATTGCCTTTTATTATTTAAATTGCTTCGCGGTAATATGGATTGTCCCCAACTACTAGACTTAATAAAATTTAGAGTGCCAAGTAAATACCCCCGTGCTCCTATCACGCCTTTACATCCTCCATTTCGTAGAACCGTGCTTGGTTCTAGTTCTGCAATACCCAGGTTGTGCAAACTGCTGAATGGTTGTAGCGATCTGATTGACATACATGCTAACACACTAGGTGAGTTCTATAGAGCAATACAGAAAGCAATATGAAACACCTACTGTCTATCTAAGATAGTTTTGCTTATGTTGTGTTACTTTTATTACTGTATATTTTTTTTTTTTTGACCTTTGGTTGTTTTAATACTTACTTATTGCTTAAATCATATTGTTTATTAAGTAGTGTAATGAATAAAATTAAGCTAAGTACTTAATTTTATTTAATTAATTATTTTTGTTAAATTATTTAATTAATATATTATATTATTATAATTTATTACTATTAGTTTAAAACTGAAATTTAGTGCATGTGGTGCCCACCTGTAATTGATTGTAACACTAGACTAAGAGTTTATGTTATGTACGTTATAATTTTATTGGTGTTTACGATTGTTGGTGAGCCTTTATAAATAAATAAATAAATTACTGATTTGGTTATCTTAACATATAATCAGGTTAATGGTTGAAATTAATATTATATATGTGTTGAATTTTTACTTATTTTGTATGTTTATTTTTGAGTGATTGTCTTTCACGTGTTTTTTTTTTGGATACAGCAATACAAGAACATATTTTTCAAAGTTAAAGTCAGAAACATTTAGATAATTACTTGAATCAACATAATTGCAAAAACAACTTAATTGCCAGCAACGTCAAAGTACAAAAACAAAATGTCAGCCAATTAACCTACAGCCAGTTTACTGACGAGGTAAAGCCGTGATAAAAACTGGCATGAAACTCATGCCACTCTTTTTAATCTTTTGTTGTTACAATTTTTATCATTGTTATTCGTGTAAAATCTATACTATTATATAAAGCGGAAGAGTTTGTTTGTTTGAACGCGCTAATCTCTGGAACTACCAGTCTGATTTGAAAAAATATTTTGCGTATGATAGCCCAGTTCTCGAGGAAGGTTATAGGCTATGTAACGTCACGCTACTTGCTACGAGGGCAAAGCAGTAAGCAAAGACGCGGGTGAAACCACGGAAAGCTAGTCATATCATAAAGCTGCCATAGTGGTTATTTTACTAAAAATTTATAGCAAATAAGATGATGTGCAATGTCTACCATGCCTGCACCATAAGACTACGAAATCATTATTTTTGACTAATAAAGACATAATACATAATTTCTACAAAAACAATATATCCTTTACTCCATATTTCTAATCTTTTTTATGACAATAAAACACATATACAGTTAAATACAATCAGACCACATGTGAGTCCAATAATAAAAACATCAGAAACCACGGCCATCCATAAAAAGATTGTCTAAACAACTGTGCAAAACATGGCCAATTTTATGGACTCCAGTCTTCAGAGGGTTAGGTTGCGCGGAGTGAGCGGGGCGGTAAGCGGATTAATGTGAAAATAAAAAGGTTGATAATTGCTGTTGTTAGTGCAAACGTGTATTGAACATAGGCATTTTATAGATTTTATACAGTAATTATGTACTTACTACTCTTTCTCTCTTCGCTTCTTCTCTTCTGTGACTGTGGGAAAGAAAAAGTACCGAGAAAGTAAATAAGCCTTCGACGCTCTCACTTAACAAACGAAAGGGATACCATACTTTACGTCGACATTCCACAAAAGGTGACTTCAAGCCAGTAGCCAGTAAGGATCTAAAACATTTGTCGGTTTATGATTACTCTAATCTCGCTCCGCTACTTGCCCCGCTACACGCTCCGCTTATACCAGAACATGACCCTTTAAAGATGGCTCCTTAGGGGTTGATTCCCAATAGACTGGGGTAGTTAATGATTATAAATACTAGTTAAATGATCGAATAGTGATGTCCTTTTAGTTAAGTGCATGATGGTATGGGGATGGGGATTAAAGTTAAGGACTCATTTGGGGTATTAACATTTTGTATAGTGACAATAATGGTGACTGTGTTGTCTCTAGAATATAAAACTGTCCCATTCTTCTCTCAGGTGTAGTAGGCCGCTAAGAGAATGAGCTAAATATTATATTACTGTGGTCACTAATGCGCCTAGGGCGGCGGAATGCTAATGACTATAGTGAACTTTACATTTATAAATATAGATTTGGAACACACACATTTGACTAGATGCACAGCGATAATACATCCACTACAACCAAGGCAATCTTAATATGAAGTTAACTTGCACCTACTTCGTTTATCTTCTGAATCACCCAAAGGTTGGCTGGTAAAAAACCATTGAAAATGAAAATGTATTTATTCATATAGGTTAATTAAATTAACACTTATGAACGTTAAATATTACAAAATAACAGCTAATTAGCCTACAGCCAGTTCAATGCCATGAGAAGTACTGGCAAGATACTCAGGCCTCTCTTTTAATTTACTCATTTGGCATAAGGTAAGTGGTAACCACCCATGTATAGTTTGTACATAAAATTTATAAATTACAAACACCCGTAACTGACGTGTGTGTATGAAAAGATTAATGAATGTTGAAGATATGTTTGGATATGTTTGGCAAAGAAGGTATGTTTGGATCGCAGCAAATGGCGTTCTATAGTCTTTGCTTACCCCATTAATGGGAGACAGGCGTGAAGTTATGTATGTATGTAGTTAATCTATACATATAATAAAAATGTAACCGATCGCTGTCTGTACATGGAAGATATATGAGAAAAAAAATTATTGGGACCTTTATCAACGCAAATAGAACCCAAAACAATGATTGTTACAATTTTTGTCTGTTTGTCTGTTTGTCTGTATGTCTGTTTGTCTGTTTGTCTGTGCGTTTGTTCACGCTAATCTCAGAAACGGTTTATCCGATTTAGATATGGTTTTACTACATTGCAGGCACTAATACATTGTGGTAAGCTTCACTTAACATTTAGTGTTTGTTTCATGTAAATCGGTTTATAAATAAAAAAGTTATGCCAATTTAAAGAATCACGTCGAACATTTGTTAATTTACTACGAAACCTGATAGAAACAGAGACTTAACAGGTTATGTGGATTAGCTGTTTTTCGCACGGTCAGCTTTATGTGGCTCTATCACGTGTTAGCATTCCTATATATATTCCTATACGTCTAATCCATACATCCATACACCCACACATATTATATAAGGCTTTGTCCTAACTGACTGACTGACTAACAGACAACGCACAGCCTAAACTGCTGGTCGTAGTGACTTGAAATTCGGAGGGTGTGTTTGTCTAAATGTCTAGAGGTTGTACTAAGAAAGGGTTTTTTTAAATTAAATGCCTAAGTGTGTGAAAAGGGATTAACGATTGTATGAATCTTCTTCATTTTTTAACTTACAGTTTTGACATTTTGTTTTGGAATACTTCTATTTAAATAAAAAATATCCTTATAATTTTATTTTAACAGGGGTGGATTTAGAGGGGTGAAATTAAAGATCTTTAGCTTTTGAAGCCAGCGACTTGAAATTTGCAGGGAGGGGGAGGGAGGGAAAGGAGGGAGGAAAAGGAGGAAGGGAGGGGAATGTGAGAGGGAACGGATGGGGAAGTAAGAGGAAAGTGATGGGGAAGTGAGGGGAAAGTGAAGAGGAAGTGTAGGGGAAATGCGGGAGAAGTGAAGGGAAAGTCAGGGCGAAGCCAGGAGGAAGTCAGGGGAAAGCCAGGGAGTAGTGAGGGAGAAGTGAGGGGAAAGTGAAGGGAAAGTGAGGGGAAGTGAGGGAAAAGTGATGGAGAAGTGACGGGGAAGTGAAGGGAAAGTGAGGGGGAAGTGAGAGGGGAGTGAGAGGTAGTGAGAGGGAAGTGAGAGGGAAGTGAAGGGGAAGTGAGGGGGTAGTGAGGGGGAAGTAAGGGGGAAGTGAGAGTGAAGTGAGGGGGGAGTGAGGGGAATGTGAGGGGGGAGTGAGGGGATAGTGAGGGAGAAGTGAGGGGTGAATGAGGGGAAAGTGAGAGGAAAGTGAAGGGGAAGTGAAGGAGACGGGAGAGAAAGGGAGGGGAAAGGGACGAGGAAAGAAATGAGTTCTCGAATGGTGAAAAAAGGGGGGAGGGATATATATATAAGGTAGGTAGGAAGCGATAAGAAGGTAGAGGAAAGGAGGAAAAGGAAGGAGAAGAAAGGGGGAGGGAGGGGAAAGCCCTCGCTTTTCTCTCTCTTCCCCCTTCCTTGGTAGAGGGAAGTGGAGGAAAGGCAAGGGATGCTGAAGGAGGTGAAGAGGAGAAGGGGGGGGGAGGAGAGGAAGGAGGAAACTGTGAAGAGTGGAGAAAAAGGGCGATAGGGAAGAAGGGGAAGGGGTAAGTTATTGTAGTGAAAATTTGCCTTTAATTGTGTATTGTATATTGTTTTTACGAGGGATATCTTTAGGTAGGTGAAAGAGGATTTGTATGAATGGGAGATTAAAAATAGTATGAAAAACATTATTTAAACAATATAAAAATGTCTATTGGAAAAAACGATATTCACGCGAGCGAAGCCGCGGGCAAAAGCTATCTATATACATAAAAGCAAAAGGTCACTCACTCACTCATCACGAAATCTCAGAAACAACAAGTGCTAGGAATCTTAAACTTTGCATGGTCGTTCCTGTTAGGATATAGGTGCTCACTTAAACGGAATTTTGCGAAATCCATCCCCTAAGGGGGTATAAAGGGGTGGCAAAGTTTGTATGAAACTTCTATAGTTTTTATAGTAGGATTACCAAATTACTAGAAAATACTCTTTTTTTATATTCAGAAACCACCCTTATTAAGTGGGCAAATAAGAGTCACAAGTTTGTGTGAAAGTGGTTTGTCAGTTTTAGCGGTAGCGGGTTTAAACTGGATTCGCCATAGAGACGGATAATACTGATATTTATTACTGATACGTACGATTGCCATAAAATCAGGCACGCAATATTCTCATAGAGGCACCCATCTGAATTTTCACGCGAACGAAGTCGCGGGCAACAGCTAGTAAATATATATATTCAGCAGTATCTTCACCCAGATAATGTGCAAAGCGAAAGCGATCGTAGATACTAACCAACATGTTACGTGCCTGCGTAGACAAAATACACTATGATAAAAGCGTATTCATCGACAAAATTCTTCGATCAGTCAGTGATGACATTAGGCACTAGGCGTGATCTTTAATGTGCACGTATGGTAATAGACTTTATGCGGTTCCTAATACGGATGCTACTTTCTGAAAAAAACATAGGTAAGTATTAGTACTTACCCTTCAAATACAGGTTTGAAGGGCGTTACTGTTACCAATTAAGTTACTCCCCTTTAAATGCGGCTCAGAAAAACATTTTATACTGTCTATTGGCTACAATAGGAGTGGGTGGACTGGATTTACTTTAGTAAAAGGCACTAGGTAGTAGGCTTTACCCTCCGTATTGTATAGGTAATAAATATTGTGATTTATTATATTGTCTTAAAAAAGACGGCATGATTTCCTTTTGATAACCTTAATATTATAAAGTGAAAATTATGAGTTAGGGTGGCTTTAGTATTATCAGTTCGCCATGTAAGTGATAGTGTGGTTATTGCACTCAATCTAAGCTGCTTCATTGCTCAAAGGTTATCCTGATTTTTGCAGACCTCTGAAGTAATAGTACAAGTGATATCTTCCATAGTAGTCATCACGTTTTTTATAAAACTATAAAAAAAAGTATGAACGTTTTAATTAAGTAGGTACCTACTGTAAAGAAATCAATTAAATTTAACACAAATGATCTCACGGATATAAAGGCTCTGGCCAAAAGCGAAAAAGATAAAGATAAAACTTTTCAAAATACTAAAACATGATATCTTCCCCAAAATAAACATAATTTATGACTTTTAGGTGCGCAAAATGCTTAGAACCTAACCTACTAATCTAGAAGTATACCGTAAAATGTTATTAGTAGTTAACATCAATACTTATAACACTAACCCCCAGTTTCTAAAAGGCTGATTAGAGAACGAAAAATTTACTAATCACCTGTTAAATCATATGTGAAGTACCAGTTGGGTTGCTAAAAGTATCGCTAGTTTTATTTGATCTAATTAGTAACTAATTAGATCAAACTAAACTAGTTATCGATACTTTTAGCATGCTTTTAGGTACATGAGATATAACAGGTGATTAGTTAATTTTTTGTAGATCAGCCTTTCAGAAACTGGGGGTAAGTCCTACAAATAGATTAATTATTAAACCAAGTTGCCTCAATAATTACGTAAACAAAACCAAAATGGTGGCGATGACAATAAAATCGGATACACACCCCAACGTTGTTCAAACCAATCCGACCATTGAATCATAAACAAACATCTCAGCGTATCCGAACGAGCTTATTCCAAATTCAAATAGACAATGGCATGGCGGGGAAACATTAGAGATTTTTGAGAGCAACGGACACTGACATAAAAAGTATTTAAGTAAGAATAAATATTTTATTTATTTTACATTAAATTATAAATATTATAAGACCTTAATCCGTTAATAAATTAGAAATGATAATAAAAAAAAAATACAACAAAGTGTCTAAGCGAACATTTTCTTTGTCTCAAATTTGCCTTCATTGTTATAAGTTAGAGCAGTAATCTAGGGACACGAAGAAACTACCTAGTCTGCCGCTTTAATTTGTAGGGCTGTATACAGCAAACGATAACATCCTACTAATATTTAATTATAAATGCGAAAGATTTCTGTGTGTATCTGTGTGTTTGTTACCACTCAGCGCCTGAACCGATTTCGATGAAAATTGGTATCGGGTAATCAGTAATCGGGCTGGTTCCGGAGGGAGACAAAACACATTTTATTCGCGGGAGTAGCCTCTTCTAAAGCGCGACATCTATCCCCAGTTTTAAAATAGTTGCCTAGATTTTAAAGTAAATAAACTTAATTTTACTGTAATTGTTGACTAAATTTTAGTATGCGCACACCCTTAGAAAGTACAGCAGCAAGCTATTACACGAGCGCTTGCCCAAATGGCGCGAAATCCGACCCGCCACAGACTAAACAATAACGTTAATGTGTTCTATTTAGAAATGAGGTTGGGTTGGAATCTGCAAAATTATCTCTTTGGTTTTTTATTGTTTTTATATAATTGAAGTATGATTATAGAATAAAATATTTTACTATTACATATTTAGTTTAAGGTTTTTAGCGTTTAACCAGTATACTTCAGTAGTTGGTGGTGGCAAAAGTAAAAACTTGCCTATATTCATAAAAAATACTTTGAAAATCAATTCTTGCGTTCGAAACCAGGTTCTACCTACTATAATGTGGATACAAAGTACACCCAGATACGAAACAAATGTTTGCGCTTATCGAACCAATAATACTCGACATAACATTATTAGTAAGGCAACCACCTTAACTCATACACAACGATCGCAATTAATTAGGCTTAATAATATAAACTAATTTTAGAGTAAGTGGTACTTCAGGTAAAAGCAGCGGTAATAAATTACCATAGACCCTGTATATTTGTTACATTAGTCTATTAAACGGCCAGACCTTTAATAGAGTAACAGAAACCAACTTTATTCACCCATTACCGAATAAAAAGGAGGGTTCGACAAAAATCACTCACGACACGAAATGAAAAAGGTGTCAAAGATTGTATTTACGACTCATTATACTTAATCCGAGTAGAAATAGGGGTGGAAACCATCTGTGTTTGAGAAAACACCTTTATTATAAGGTGGTAGGGTTGGTTTTGGAATGTTAGGAGGTTGTATTAGATTTGATAAAATAGTAAACGTGTTCGTATAAGTGCCTATTGTGGCGACAGATGGTCCGGGAGGGAAGAGGAATGGGTATGGTGCTAGTTGGGAAACATTTTATTTGGGAATCTTACTCTTAGGCGGACTAAAGTTATTTTGTAAGGCTAGTAAAAAAATAAATATTTTAAATAAAATTTTCTAACAGTATAGCTTATGATTATAGCTATATTCTCTAAATATTTCTGAAACAGTAATCATAACCAAGCCTTTTGCTACCATTGCTACCATGAAGGAGAACATAAAAATGGATCGAGCATTTACGGTGCTTGATTTCTATTAGCTTAGGTTTAGGTATTTTTTGAGATTATTTTTTATACGCGATTATAAATAAGACATAACATCAAGATAACAAATGAAAAGCATGATTATTTGCTTGTAGTCTTAACAAACTTTTCTTTTTACCAATGATCAAATCAAAATATCCCTAACTAATACAGACCCTTAGAACTAATAATTCTTAAGGGTAATATGAGCCAAAAGCCACGGCGAAATTTTATGATGTTTTTGTCATTCACTATTGGGAATTGGGATATCTCTTTAATGGACCAATTTAGGGTTCCTTGTTTGGATGAAAATTGATAGATTACATAAGTAATGTGTAACATTTTGTGTAGACATGTGGGTGTATTAATTTTAAATAAAATATTTTGTATTTCTCCTTTATGCTTTATTTTATTTAGTTACAGAAAATCTATAGAGAAAATCTGTCTATTCTTTTGTAATTGATACTATCTTTACTTCAAAAAAATGATCCTATAATTTAATTTTATTTAATAATATTAGGTATGTACTCTTTAAAAGTAATATTGTTTTTAGTTTGTAATAGCATAAACTAGAGATTAATCCCTATTATTATGCAAAAAAAGCTCTCTCTTGTTTTTGATTTAAATAGTAGTAGCACTGTTACTGCAGCAGATGGAGATACCATGAAGAAAGACAACCGTGCGCCGGCTTTTTAGGTCCATGGAAAGCTTTTATGAATCTGTGGTCACTTACTAGATCACCGACGACACTAGAACACACAAAGATCACGACAATAGAAAATCCTGTCATTCAAAAACAAATATCAAACTAATATTTGAAGTAAATATTTAGTTATTAAACACTTAATATAGTCTAAATAAAGTAATAAATTCGACACCAAACGTATTAATACAGAACCCTCACCCTCTAGTAGCCGCCAAAAAGTAACTGCGAGGGTGGCAACACTAATTAAACGGTTATTTTGTGTTGGCAACACTAATACGTGATTTTATTTATTTAATATTTTAGGGAGGTCATAATGTTTACTGTTTTTGATGAAGAGTCAAATGAAAACTTTTAAAATTGATGAAATTAAATGTTTTTTTTTTGTATTTACTGAGAGGAATATTGTTATGTAACACTACCCATGTTATTTATATAATGATCTTTAGAATCCAGTAGAATATTAGCGCTCGGATATACTCTTATGTAGAAACGTGATACCTGATAACCACATACCTTTACTACCTCTGTGATTTGGTGGTACGGTGTACGCGGACTGCCACGCAGAGCTCGCGGGTTCGATTCCTGCTCAGTGCAAATATTTGTGTGCATGAACTATACCTACATGAATATAATTATATACTAACAATGGATACATGCTACGGACATAATTTTGATAATTGATGATAATTTTATTTTATTTATTCCAAACAATAATATGTATATTAAAAAAATGCTTTTAAGCTCGATGACGTTAATAAAGCTAGGTGTTCAATCTGTTCAATGACACTGTACGACATCATCGCAGCATTCGAAAATGGAACATTGTCACCGCGCCGGACCCGCCCGCAGCCACTGCATAGATTAATAAAACAACAGAACAATGAAATAAATGTCGCTTCGTAAACACGGGTTCGAATCCGAGCAAGTAGGTACCAATGTGATTTTTAAATCATATGTACTTTCTAAGTTTATCTTGGATATGTCTAACTGACGGTGAAGGAAAAACATAGTGAGGAAACCTGGACTTAAAAGTCTGAAATTGCCAATCCGCCGTGAGCAAGCGTGGTGATTAATGCTCATACCTTCTCTATATGAGAAGAGGCCTTTGCCCTGCAGTGGGACAGTAAAACAGGCTGGTATCGTTAATTAAATAAATATAATAAATAATAATTGATCGAGGACCTAGGTCTTTACTATAGACAGCTATGGTTCTGCTACGTTTCGCTACGCGGCCTACACCGTAGCAATACTTCATATTCTACGCTTCTACGCCGAATATTTATAAATATTTTGTAAGATTTTCATTTTATACATACTCGTATTATTATCAGTCATCATCAGTTATCGTGTTAACCCAAATTGCCTTCCTCTTATGCAAAAACAAAACTCTATTATAGAAAAAAGGGATTAATGGAGGAGAGGCTACGAAGACCGCGCGCTTTGACTTATCAAATAAAACGCTACAGCGTAGTCATAATTTAAGCTAATATTCTGTGAGAAAATACTTCCTGGTTTGAGTCCACTCATGCTTAAGTTTGCAAGAGCTAACATATTAATCAATAAAATCAATTATACCGACATCAACGTGAAAAAAACATTAAAATACAATTAAAACGAGTCACAACTACGTAGTCTCTGTACACAAACTACTCTGTGTAATAGCTAAGCCATCGAATAAATACGCGGTGTCGCGATGCCATGATTTCCCAGCGGCTCGTGACGACCGACGAGTGCACCAATCAGGACGCCTCGTTACTACCTCACTACGTCACTACCGTTTACTACAGTATTTAGAAATGTGAATTTAAAATTGGAATACTAGTTGATAGTTTTAACGAGTATTATGCCTTTTTTATCCGAACGCAGAGATTTATGCTTACATTTCCTATTTAATAACCTAGCTAGGAATGCAGCATGTCACACCACTGTTATTGTAGTTTTAGTGCACTGTATTTATTTTGTAAATTTACTTGTACTACAATGTTTGTGATGATGAATAAAGATTTTTATTATTATTATTATTATTATTATTATTATTTTGCCAGCTATGTTAAAGTGGGCGAATCGCTAAATTTCCAGAAATCGAGCTAATATTGAGAATTTCTTGACGAAAAACCCAATACTGCATCGAATCCGAGACCTCCAAGTGCCACACCGCATAAACTGCCATTGGGCCACCGAAGCAATGGCTAGTGAAATAGAATAGAATAAAAAATTGTTTGTCATATTTACACTAAATTTAAATTAAATAAAATTATAATCCTATTTTGTACAAAGGTAACAAAGAGCACGTAGGAAAATATCATGACTTACTTTACTTCTTAAACGAGACTGAAAAGTCTCTACCTAGATGAGGGCGCCACTGTACCAACAGCCCTTTTAATCTCAAATATTATCACACCTCTATTAAAACATTAGAAAATAATTAATTCTCAGCAAATATAAGCCTGGCTGCATATTAAACTGCATTATATGAACGTGTCGCGGCCCTTGTTTAACATTTCATGGCATTTTGTCAACTGTACTCCGTTGATTACTTGTGGGAATGGAGAATGAAGTAAATGGCCACAAAATTTTTTGGAACATTATATATTTTGTTTGAAGAAGAAGTACTACTTTTCACAGTAAAATCTAGGCTCTTGAAACGGTTGAATACTTTCATACTTATGTCGCTAAAACTGAGATCTCTTTAACAGTTCACGTGTTTTCTTTTAATTTTGATCACGGGTCTTTTAGCTGGTGCGTAAAGGCTAAAATTGCATGAAAGCACCATAGTAGTCATAGTGTAGTAGGCGTTGCGAAGCGGCCCGCTTTAATTTGCGCTAGCCAAAATGCTAAAAAACATTCCGAAAAGCCGCCATAACAGAGGCTATCATGCAAATAGTTTGCCATGATTCTCTCTCTAGTAATTCTCAACTCTACTGACTATCAAGTAGAGTGGAGGTTGTAGGAATATTTTGGTAATTACTGTACTTAACGTGAGACATACGGTCCAGCTAGTTTTGCTTCACAAAATTTTCGATTTGAATTGCAGTAGCTGGATTGAAGTACATTCAAGTTATAGAAGACACTACCTACACGTTTTTTGTTTCTTTATAAATTTCTAAGCTACTCGCTGAGAAATTTATAAAGACAAACAAACACAAGACAAAGAAACAAAAAAAGTGGCGGCAAAAAAAAGAGTAAAATAAGGTAAAGATGGGTCCATCTTTTGTTTTCACGAAAGATGGTTGTCATTTAATTTCATCCACATTTTTCTATTTTTTATCAGTGTAATATACCATTAATATCATCAACAAGAATATTAATCTAAACTTGACGCTGGCAGAAATAACTGACACAATCGTCGGCTCTGTTGCCAAAAAAAAAGGAGAAGAAGAAGAAGAAGAAGGTAAAAATGTCAGATACCTATTTCAGTGTTACCCCACTAGAATACTATTTCACGGGACGAACCGATGACATTTTCGCTCGATGATTTTTCCGTCCCACCACATTCTCGAATGAGTGCGTTCTCATTTAAGCAATGGCATTTGACGGGCGCGTCTTTATCATTTACTGTGTTGAAAAAAAGTAGACGTTCCATTTTAGATTGGAGTTAGCGCGCTCTGTTTATTTATTCTTAATAAAATATTTTTTTACTTGTCTGTGTTTTAAAGCTGTTGTTTGTTACACGTTAACAGCCTTTGCATTTTAAAGCAAGAAATAGGTAAGTATGCATGATTGTGTAAAGGTCTTAATACTTAAGGTATTTTTTTCCTCTTACATGAATTTGAGTCTGACTTCCAATTCAATTTATTAAAAGCTACAGGTAAAAATGTAACTTCAACTCTTTTTAACTTTTTGAGTCACCAGTGAAATACGTAGTTTATCTCAGAAGGGGCAGCATCTTGTAAGAAGTCTACTACCACTACAACTGTTAATCCGCCTGCTTAGACTGGCGATTGTGACAAAAACTTCCAAATGTACCTATATTGGTCGGACGAAGTCTTTGTTTAGATCGGTTTAATTCACCCAGAGTTACACTTTACAATAAACTAGTTACTATGGTATTATATGGTCTTTCATATATTACGAGTATGTCTTCCAAACCAGACTTAAAATAACAAAACACAGTGGTATGGAAATTAAAATGTTCTATAATAAGGTACTTATAGTACAATTTACAAAAATCTAATTACATTATGTACAAGTTTAAAAGTAACAAAGAATAAAAACTAAAACAAGGATTAAATCGCGTCGAAGTACACCGCATCGCTGTCATCTGGCAACGTGCCCAGAAGACTGGCAGCATTGCCACGCTGAATGGCAATGCTGATTCTTTGGCCAAAGAATAAGCCAGCCCTCTGGTCACGTGAAGCCTCGACAAGGCGCTTGGCAATTTCCTGGTAAACAGCTCGTGCTCTCGGACCCCATGGTCCAAGCGTTTCAACCCCAAACGGCTCAAACAAGTAACACCCTATTAGGTTACTATATTTGCGCCGCTTGAGGCTTTCCGCAGCTGCAGCGGCAGCACCAGCACAGCCCGCAGAGCCTGGAAGGTGAGATGGCGCAAGGGTATCGACGCAGGTTGCGTCCCATACCAAAGGCCTACCCATCTTCCATGGCAGCAAAGACATACCATCTGGTCTCTTGCCATCGTCTCGTGCTAAACCATTAGGTTCTAAAACAGCTGGCACGCCGGCGGTAGCAAGAGCACGACGGATAATATCATTTAACTGTGCATGTCGTGCTATTCGTCCCGCACTTCTGCAGCACGACAGACCATGGTGTCCGAGGCTGTCGACGGCTTCACCACAACGACAACGATGCGGGGCGCCGCAAGGAGCACCGAGACGGAGACATGTCGCTATCCGAAACGTATTGTCGTCCAACAAGGTCCCAATGTTGAACGACGGAAGTGCCTGAATCCAAAGGCCCGACTCCCATTCACCCACAGCCAACAGACGAGCACGCTCAGCAGCATTAGAAGTCGTGTTTAAAAGATTATTCCGTACAACACTGCAGAGCGACCCGTCCCATTGTCTTTGGGAGGATGGGTTTACGGGTAAAACTGCGTTTGGGCAAGCCATTTTCCAGGCATTCACTGCGTCAGTCAAGCACGGTACCTCAAAATCAACCAGTGTGTTTGATAAAATTTTCCTGGTTAATTTTGCAGTACTGTGGACCGAGGACAGGAAAGCCGGTAAACTAATACTCGAAATTTTGCGGACGCCGAGGCCGCCCAATCGAATGGGAAGTGTAGCTTGTAGCCACGCTCGGTCGTCCAAAGCCACATTTAGTATTCCTGTTAGGGTACTGTGAATAATTTGGTCAGCTTTTTCCAAAAGTTTGGTATGTTTCCATAAGGGGGAACAGCGAAGATTATAAGTTAATTTAGGGCCAAAAAAACAGTATCTAATAATTGTCATAGCAGAATGAATATTAATTTTGAACAATCTTTCCGAAACACAATTAAAATTTTGAATTTTGCCGTCCATAAAATCTTGAAAAGAGTCTTCGAAAATAGGTGACCCAAGGAGGTTAAGCGATGATTTTTCTACAA
Source organism: Parascotia fuliginaria (assembly GCA_963082885.1). Lineage (NCBI taxonomy): Eukaryota > Metazoa > Arthropoda > Insecta > Lepidoptera > Erebidae > Parascotia > Parascotia fuliginaria. The sequence continues at coordinate 9,734,486 of OY720194.1, read as the reverse complement.
TTTTGATTTCCGGGGCTATTGAACAAAAATTTTGAAGAGTCAGTTGTCGGTCTGTAGTGCTTTGAATGTAAATTTCGCATTTTGAGGGATTTAATTCCAAACCAATTCGTTTAAAATTATCTTTAAGAAATAAAAAGTCGGCCAAAACAGTGTCCGCTTGACCTCCCAAGGTTCCGTCGTCTAAATACCAAACATTAAATTTTGATTTTAATTGCCGGATAATAGGGTTAATAGCAAGGCTAAAAATGGCCGGCCCAAGAGGGTCACCCTGTTGACAACCCACTGCCGAATCTAAATGTCTGTCTTTGTAAGATAATTTTGAAGGATGCCTACAGCACTGCCATAAAAAACTATAAATTTGGGGTATTTCATTTTTTACCTCTGCCAACAGGGTGTCCCTATTAACAGAATTAAAAGCGTTTTTAATGTCAACCTTAAGGATGACTTCTCCTTCAACAGAATTTAAATACGTTGAAAGGGCATGTACGGCAGCCTCGCATCCACCCTTTGAGCCAAACCCCAGCTGATGCGGCTGAAATTTGTCAGCTAGGGTTTCGCTCAAAAGTTTGCAGCAAATCTTGGCTGCCATACGCCGGTAGGTGCAACCCACGGCAATGGGACGAATGCCGCCATCCTTTTTTCGCAGGGCACAAAGGTTTGCCCCGTACAAAATGTCGATGACGGCCTCGTTCACATTGCCGGAAATCATCAAATTTGTAAGAGCCGTAAGCTCGCACAAGAGCGTCTCCCCGGCTGCCCCAGCACTCGAACTTGTTAAATCTTTCAAATGCTGAGGGGTGAGACCATCAAGGCTTCCCGCGGATCCACTCTGGAACGAGCTCACGGCTGCAATCAAATGACGAGCGGTGACTGAAAAAGAAAGATTATGATCGTCAGAATTTGGTGGATCTGGGAAGGAAAGGTCATCCACTGGCGCTGGGTGCTTACTTTCCAAAGCCGCAAGGGTTTCTGGAGAGTAAGGCGCCACCACATCACTACTGAAAAGAATCCTAGCCGCTCCCCGTATGTCACCTTCCCCTATTTTGGATTCTATATGATGATAGATACCCTTTGATGAAATATAATTTGAAAATGGAAATTTTGTGCCTAAACTATTAGTTGAAATATTGCAGTTTTCTTTAATTTGTGTTGTTAATGATTTTTTCGAGGCCAAATTCTTTTGAACGTGCAAGATGCGGTAGGGGAAGGTAAATAATTGTTCCCATGCACTTTGAGAGTTCTCCCGTGTGGCAAGACGGACACAGCGTGCCAGGTGTTGGGCTACAGACGGTCTCGCACCACGGGGAACTCTCTTTAGTACTGGAGTTGAGTGTTTTAATTTTGCCAAAGTTTTCCAAAGGTTTGGTGATGCTGAGTCTGAGATGGGAGAATCAGATGATGGTAAAAGGTTGTCGGATGTAGTAGTGAGGTTTGAAGATACATTTTGCACTTTGTGGACTTTACCAAAATGTATCTTCAAACCTCTCTCACCTTTAAAAAAGCGTGGCAGGGAACAATCGGGGCATCTGACTAAAGATGCGGAAGGTTGACTGGCACTCGTTTCGGATATTTGACAGTCATTAGTCCTTGGGAACATCTAAAATTAAAACTTAAATTCCACCTAAGACTACCTACACTATATAAATATTTACACATAAAATATTTTATAAAATTGTAAACAAAACTTATAAAATTTTTTGACAAAATCAATTGACTTCGGGTGATGTCAGGTCGTCGGAAGTCGTCGGGCTTGATTTGATTTGATGACTTTAAACTCTTTATAGGCGGCGAAGACATTTTGGCCAATGGGATGGGCCGCACATCGTTGCTTGGCGACGAGGATGCGATGCAAAATAGCTGTCAAGATCAGCTGAGCCCTGAGATTGATATTTATTTACAAAATTTCTTGATTATTTAATTCAGTGAACTTCAATAATCACACAAAACTGATTATTTATAAAAATTTCACAGTGGTTCTTCGAGTGTTTTGCTGCAAATTCGGTATCCAGTGACAGCTCGAACCATTTATATTATAATATATATAATAGGTATGAATGCAAATTTCTTTCAAGATATTTTTCTAAATCAAAATGGTGTCATTAATAATTCTATTTTCAAACCCAACGGCATGGAATCAAAAGTTTATTAATCTAACAAGAAACTGAATATCATAAAAAATATCCAATATCATCATCTCATTCATATTTATTGAAATAAAGTAAATGGACAGAATGTTAAACAATTTCTCGCGCCATGACAACTCGCCTGAAAGATGCTAACATAGCAAATATTATTTTACATCAAATCAATTTAAAACTCTACCTTATTTCAACTATCATAGAGTTCATTCCAGCCTGACATTTAGTTACTAACCGCACTTTTAATTTGTCAAAGTATTCATATTTCAAAATTGTATTTGCGGTCTTTCTAAATACGTAACCTATATTCAACCTTATTGCCTATAACTTAAAGTTACGTTTAATTAAAATGTGTATTGTCATATGAATATAATGTGTGGTATTCTATGATAATACCATTTTTCATATTAAAAGTTATTTCTTTTACAATATATTCTCTTGGGCATCGATATTGGAGGTTATATACGGACTTATTAAACAAGGGAGTTGTTTAAGTCTTTAAAATTGTTTAGAATAGACGTATTGGTGGTTTTAAAGCAAATATCGCGCTTTAAGTGGATATAGCACGTAAATTGAGAAATAATTTTATTCAACTGTCTGTCTTTGCTATGTTAACTAATAATTAACTAAATGAAAATTACTTAAGTCACGTGTTTGATTTTACGACATCTTCCAATAACGATTCTATTCTTTTAAGAGAATACAGCGATTTCTTAAGAAACATTATGTTCACATCATCACGCCGAAGTTCGCTACAGAATACGAGTATGCTTTGCAGATTTACTGACCTTAGTAAGATGTTATTTAGTACTCAGACAACGCTACTGACCATTACCTGATATTCCTTTAATTACTTCTTACTCTACATATGGAAATAATAGATGAGTCCATAGTCTAGTTTGAGGACTACAGCTCATCTTAAAAGTTAGGGCTGAAAATGTATTAGCAACTATTTAGATTTGAGGTGCTTGAGGAGATCTACGTCTAGTATCGCGAAGGACTAATTATTATACAATGAACGATCAAAGAACTTTTTTCGTTTGTGGAATTCAAACTAATAAACTCTTGTACAGTAGTCGCATGTACTGCCAATGCAGTCAATCTTATAATAATGTATGGAGATATTATAGACGATTTTATTTGACGTACTTATAGCTTCAGCTGTTTGTGTGATGAACCTCAAACGATCCTACCGATTCCTACTTCAAATCATGCCCTGTCATAGGCCACGCGGCATTCAAACTGTTAACTGTAACATTAAAAATAAGATTAATGGGTATAAAATGATAAATAAATATGTTTATAGTACAAATAGGCAGATAAATCTTTTGCAACACACATAACATATTCAAAAAAGTTAACAAAATTAATCACAAAATCGTCCAAAGCTAAGAAACCATTAAATAACCAATCCGAATTTCCGTGCCATAGAGTTGCCACCAACAAAATACATCTCGACCTTATTGCGCGTCAAAAAGGTTGGTAATACATTTTTAATCTGGCAATTCCGGAGTGCGCAGTATTTAATCATCTACAAAGGACGTACATACGAGTTGTATTCAAAACTGACAAAGGAAAAAAAGCAATCTGCCAAGATTGGCATTGGGGCTGCACAAAAAGGGGATCTTTTAGGGGAATATTGAAAAGCGTTTTGTCATCAACATGTTATTCGGTAATTTAGTGTTGGTATAACGAGGGCCATGATTGAAATAGGTTTTAAGCGCATATGTGGATGATTGATTGCTTTTTGCTGCCGATTTAAGATTAAGTTGCCTTTGATGTGAGTGTTAATGGAGATTTCATCACTTGAAACGATAGATGTTACTGTATTCAAGTTTAAAGTTCAATGTACCTAGCTATTAACACGGCAATACCTACTTGTCTTGTGAAATTCATTGACACAACTCTCTTTTATGGTATTCGCAGTAACATCCTCAATATTGCTATAATCTTCGATATTAGGCTCTTTATCTCGAGATAGGCCTCTGTTAAATAGCCTACTGTTTTGTAGATAAGTAATTACGTCAAAAATTCTTGATAAAAGGCTGATAGCTAAAAAGATCATACCAATATTATAATCAAGTCATGATACCAACCTATACATAAACCTCTTTGTTTAGTAATTAAATTTCTCCTTTACCATGTCAAGTTACAAACTAAAGCTTCAAAAACAGAAATCTCTCTAGCTTCCATTTACGTACGCAGTAGTACGTTCTTTGGTACCAATTTGTCTGATTGACGGCCAGCGTTCGCGTCCGTTTACAAAGCTCAAAGACTACGGCACTGATGGAACGTGAAAATTCAAATTGTTGACAGTAAGGTGAAAACACATGGGTGAGGAAATGTGGAATATATTTTAAAAACCTGACCAGGTATGAATAAAGGCTAAAAGGTTCAGGTCATTAGTCTGTCGAGTTGCAAATTTGACAAGTTAAAAAATGTATGTTTTTATTGTTTTTTTTTATTGCTAATTATTTTTTTAATTTTGGTTTTTATACGTAAGACGGTTGATTTCTGTCATACACATTTTCTATTATCATTGTATCACCTTCATCGTTTCAGCCAAATGACACAAACCAATAAAAGTAACGATACAAATTATAGCCAGACCCGGATTATTGAATCGCACAAAGTTTGGTATCGGGTGGTATGACAGGTAGCGACTCTCATACCGCCAAATTTATTTAACTTTTTATAAGAATAAATGTATTAATTCATTGTTTAATTTAACTATATTATACAGTTTATATATTACGTTGAAAATCAAATAGCAAGTGATTTCTATACCAAAATAAATTATTTCAAAAGCGTATATTATTATATGAAGGTAATCAAAAGATTCTGTTGTAGTTAATGCGATACTATCTCAGGGTTATAATTATAAACTTTAACTATCAAGAGTCGTATTACATATTTTGTAAGAAATTATGTTTAAGGTTCTTGTTATCTTTAATATTATATAAATTGTTTGTTTGAACGCGCTAATCTCTGGACCTACCAGACGGATTTTAATAATTCTTTTTACGTTTGATAGTTCTTAAGAAATATTATAGACTATGTAACATCATGTTACTGGCAACGAGGGGCAGCGCAGTAACTAACGGGTAAAACCGCGCTGCGAGAAGCTAGTTTATTAAAAAGAGAAAGACAACGAAACTTAAAGACGAGAAGGTTAAAAGTATTCTTGTTTTCGTGTTACGAGTATTACTAGCTGTCTGCCGTGATTTTGGCTACGTCCCAACTGAAATAATGTAGATACCTTTCATTTTACCTACATTTCAAATTATGAAAGAATTTTAATAATTCAGATTATATTTTCTTTTTTATTCAATGCTGCCCGCACTAGGCTTTACAAGGTCTGTACGGCGGGCGAGTTTACAGACATACAATTAACATACGTACACCCAGAATCATTAATCTTTTTATGAATCACTAGCTTCGCCCTCGCCCAAAATGGTGTTTTGTTTCCCTCGGGAATCACACCGTTTTTAAGAATAAAAAGTAGCATATTATGTCCGTCTGCGGCACCGAATCTATCTACATACCAAATTTTTATCACACACACACACACACACAAAAACTTTCGCATTTATAATAGTAGGATTAGTAGGATAGTCATTTTATTCAGGATAGAATCAAAGTAGCGAGAAAATTATTCAAGAGCTTTAATATATTACTGTATGTTATGGCTACCACTGTGTGCCACACTGAACATCACAACGTGCGACTGATGGCATTCCCATGTATCTCTTTGTGCTATTCCACATCCATTCACCGATCCGTCTAAGTCTAATATATCTACCATTGGTACGGATTTTGTGCCACCTATACCAGCTTTTAAATGATATAACGTGTTTTATTTAAGGTATTAATGTTGATATTAAATTGTAACGTAGGTAAATATTCGAATTTTGATTTAGAAATTTTGAGAATATAGGTTTAAAAGAGGTTTGTCTCAACATTTTGAGGATTAAGATTCTCTAAAGGTGAGCAACCTGTTAGGTTGGTAACCACAGTAAGGTAATTAATATGCGGGTAACACTGTTGCCCGTTACCTGGTATTTTCTTAAATTATTATGAGATTAATAATATATTAGATACGGCTAAAAATACAGGAGATAAGGAGAAATATCAGGGCAGTAAATAATGCTTTAACCACGTGTATTAAAATATCTTTAAGAAACACAAATTCACCCTCTTCCACGTCCCTACTAAAGCGACAGATACTGTCTGATTCTGCCTAATCCTTTTGATTAAACCATAAACAAGAGAACACCAATCCAATTTCTTAATTCAAATTTTCGAATGACTTCGAGGGGACGTAAAACTTGGAATGTTGACAGATAAGATGCAGATTGTACAGATAATAAAACTTAATTGACATTAGGTATTAACGCTGGCAGGATAATTAAAATAAAATATATTTTCTGTTTTAAATTAATGACAAATTACCAAAATGTGAATTTAAATTTATTCAAGGTGCTTGACGTTGTTTGGTAACATTTTAACTATTACACTAATTGATATACCTACAGGCTAGGTTTATTTAAGACAACTCCCGCAGTGGAGAACAAATTGTAAATTATTATTATTAAATAAGTAGGTATGTAAGTCGTATACTATATCCTTTGTTATTAGTTAATATGGTTACTAGAATTTTTGAAACCACTACTGAAATCAAACAACACTACCTGGGTAGTAAGCTGGTAAGTTCTTTTGGGTACGATGTCATGTAACATGAAAGTACATGCTAGCTAGCTCCTACTTGAACTTGAAAGGAGGCGTATTGTACGTCTAGCAAGACCGATCAAAACAAATTTATTCGAAAAAAAAACGAAATATAGTTCCGAGCCCACGTTCGGCAAATTCTTGGCGTTTGTGTACATATAGATCTCTGGCATACATTAGTTTAAAATTTTAATGCGAATTTTACGAAATCTCGTGCTCCGTTCGGCAATTTTCGTGAGAGTTCGCTTATCTCCGGAAACTGTCGGACATCGGGGGCGTATATATTGTAATTAACCAACTCCTGCCTGATTAGGGTTGCTTATTACTTAAAATTTACTTGTGTTTACTTTCTTGCGACGCTTTTAGCGTGGATGAAGATTTGTTGAGACTAGTATGGATGAGGCAGCCGCTAATTTGATTAGTTTTATTTTTTGAAACCTACGTTCACAGAATATCATTCTGTAAAATAGTTGAGTGGGAGCACTGGAGGTCAGATTACACCCTCGGTCTTCTTTCTTTTACTGTTTTATTCCTTAGCTCCCTTAACCCTATAAGTGTCGGCCTAACTGTACTTCTTAGCATTCTTTCTGCTTAGAAAAAAAATATAATTATGGCCACAAATTCAGATTTTTGTATTCAATATTCAACCGTGCGGAATACGTGCAGTGTGAAAATAGTGAGTTTCCTAAAAAACAAAATTGTTTAGTTTTTTATTTGTTCTTTGATTTCAGTACTAATCAAATAAATGGCTACTACCAAATTAGCAACAAATATTAATAAACCACCACATATAATCTTATTATCGTTATAATCCGGCGCTATCCACTTTAAGCTGTCGTAGGGAGGTAGTGGGGGAAGGAGAGGGGATGCTGATACCGAGTATGATTCAACATTTAAATGTTAAGCAACGCCCGAATTTGTGAAGCGACGACGTCTTATTTAAAGTATATTGAAACACACAAGTGTTAAAATAATAATTTAGCAATTATTAAAAATTTTCGTCACTTCAGAAAGGCCGAAAGATGTTCCCACCTGGATATAGCAGTCTACCTAAGTATCACTACTTTGACCGATCGCGAGCCTCCATCCATCGTTTTTCCGTTATTTTTATTAGACCATCATTTCACCTTGTGAGGGATCTGTCTACTTATAATTATGAAAACAAACAAAATTTATGTTGTGAATTTGAGTGTACTTTGAGGGCTTAGTTGTACATTTTTCAATCGTTCTCTAGTGTTGTAACTATCTGTATTATATTGTATTTTTTTTTATTTTTGCTTTATTGCTGTGTTGAATACTTAGTTCTATTTTTTAATTATTATTGACGTCGATAATGTTCACAAACCCAAAGTATTTATTACAGGTTGTAATTAATCACAATACTTAATACTTTAGTGATCGGCTGTACCCACCGCATATTGTAACTTAGCTACACCTTTGAGATATTCTTCTTAAGAGCATGAATAAACTCTTATACCAGGATTTATAATAGTTGATACTTTTTTTTTATCATTATTATAGGTGGTAGGGATCAGCTGGTTTCCGGTCTAGAATGTGATACCGCCCATCTCACAACGTCGTTAGTAATTAAAGTAATTATAAATTAGAGGCAGAAGCTTGTTTGTCACTTTAGTCGTATAAAAAAAAGATGCATTACTTGCGTAAATATCACAGTAATATGGTCGCCCATCCACTTGCCAAAAAAGTCTATGGAAAAACATCCCTTTATAAGAATCCTATTGCAGAGACGTGTTCAGGTTGAGATAAGCACCTAGTTCTTATTCCTATGAATTTTCAAAAAATGCAAAATTTATAAAATACCCTAAAATTTATATACTTAAGACATTTATGCAGTCCCATGTTGGGCGCCACTTACTTTCGTAATTGAATGCCAAAAATAAGCTTCAATTTCTCTATGGAATTTTGCCAATTTGCATACGTCGTCATAAATGCGCATGCCTTCTTTGTATAGACAAGGCCTTAATACTGCAGTGGGATAATAAATAGTATTAGTCGTCTTACTGTTCTGTTCTTCAAATGCACCTACTTTGTTTCTCTCTGCACCACCTGTACTTGTTGACTGATAGATAATCCTTGAGGCAATAAGTCCGCTAATATACTCGTTATGTATATAAAATTTCAATAAATAAATAACGGTTTGACAATATATATTATTTATTTGATTATTGCAAGTATCAAGATTATTCGCATTATTAAGTGTGATCCTCAGAGCGAGACGACCCATACAAATAAATAAGTTATGAGAGATTCAGTAATTACTTACACCCAACTTAGTTTGATATATTTAATGTTTATTATATACCACCTTATGTAAGTGGTGCAGTAGTAATGAGTATTAAAGATCAAGGTTTGATAAAAAGTAAAAGAGGAAGGTTTTCAAATTCATAAATTGACCTAATTTTAAATATTTTTTTAACAAAAGAAGCATTACCCGGATCGAACCCAAGACTTGTTTCCTAGTCACAGCAGTAGTATTCTCTCATTTAACATTCCAACAACACAACACGCGTATATTTGTTAAGCATAGGTAGGTAGACTACATAGTGGAACAACTTGAAGACAAAGCTGTATAATCAGGCCGAGATGACGTCTGATCACGGCGTCTAAAACTGTGCCTGCGATCACGTGTAGATACGGAAATATTACTGTAAACATTTTGTATTGTTTCAAGATTTTCTGCTGTTTCATTATATGTCAGTTTTTATGTAATAAATAATTTTCATACAAATATATAGCACTTCGTATACCTACACTAGCTTTATGAAGCGCTATTTCACCCGCATCTTTCGTTTCTGCTCTGCTCCCGTCACCAGTAGCGTAATGTTAAATAGCCTATTAGATAGCTATTTAACATCACGCTACTGGCGAATCTTCCTCAGAAATTGGGCTATCGCAAAAAAAACATTCAAATCCGAATGGTAGTTCTAGAGATTAGCGGGTTCAAACAAACTCTTCCATTTTATATATAAGTATAGATTATGTTCATGGGTTCAAAACCGGACAAGTATCAATGTGACTTTTTTAAATTCACATGTGCTTTCTGCGTTTACCTTGAACCTTATTGACTTACGGTGAAGATAAAACATCATCAGAAAAGCTGGACTTATAAAAAAAGCTTTTTCCTGGAGTGGAATGGTAATTAATGGATATTATAAAAAGAATTGAGTGCATTTTTTTACGTTGATAACATGTTATTTTTTTTTTTATAAAGACCAAAGGAGACAAACAAGCATATGACTTCACCTGATGGTAATTAGTAATTATAACCTATGAACATGGTTGTTTTCGAAGCATTGCAGAAGAAGTAGTATAACTTTAGGTAGTAGATCCACGCTGATTTCAGCATGAATGGGCCGGATCGTCCGGGTAAGTACTACACTCTCATAGAACATCGACTTAAGAGTAGTAGTATCCGTACTACTGCGTTTCGTTCGGTGAGCGAGAGCGCCGGAGGCCCAATTTCCCCCCTATCCTTTTCCTCACCTCCCTCATTCCCTTCCCCTAACCCCATTCCCAGCCGCCATAGTGGAGGCCGCCATACCAGCAGTTTAAGACGATGACTTTTGGTATGGTGGCCGCCACTTCTGGATTCCACTGACTGCTTACCATCAGGCGGGGTGGACTCACTTTGGTAGGCTATAAATAAAAATAAAAAAAAGAGATAAGTAATAGAGAAGGGGTTGTGGCAGGAAAAGAATATTTGGCCCTTCAGCGCACCAAACGAATCAAATAGGTACTTACTTTAAGCTTTTTTTCAAACACTGGTTGGTACTCATTACCTAGTACTCATCTCTTATATCCAGAGATCCGGAGATCATAAAATCAATAAAATGTTTATGACAAATTAAAAACATAAAGTTATAAGAAACTTTTCTTGCACTTTATCACAAATCATTAAAAAAACTCCCACGTTCCAATTTTGTACAAATTCGAATTTCAAATCTTGAGTTCGGAACCGTTGATCGGGCAGGAAAAGGAAAGGGCGGGAAATAATTAGCCGACGCCGGCGTGCGCCGCGGGCAAAGGAAATGCGCCATACAGCCAGCCTGTAACTCTGTAGGAACGAACGAGTTGTGAACTTTACGATTCACACTTTTCTTTTTTTTTTCAGTGGAGATTTTAACGAGACGTAATTTATGGAGTTGACATTTCTGTGTTGTTATGTAAATATTTCCTTATCTACTAGATTTAGTAAAAATAGTTGCAAAACGATGCATTAAAATGTTTATAAACATATTTTTAAAACTTAATTCAATTGTGTACATCTTAGTAGATACTTTATATAATTTTTACTTTATATTTAAAAAAATACTGTCTTCTGCTAAAATTATGATGATCAAAAAGATTATGAAAGAAATCTTGCCACCCAACACATTTCCACACTTCAAAACTGTAACTAAATTAAATAACGTATTTCAACACTGAAAATCCATTATATTATAAAACAAAAGCAAAAATAATAATTTTAAAAGCTTTAAAACAATTGTTGGGTACAATTAAGTCCAGGGTATATTTCAGTTGCTTTGTTTCATCCCCCATTGAAAGATCCGGGAAAATGTCCGTACAAACTTCGCTATCAACTTTAACAAAACATTTTATAACTTAACCCCCGTGAAATTGTATTATCTCAGTTTAAAAGTGGCCATATTGTTATATTTTTAAATGTAGAGTTGGTTTTTTTAAACGGCCATAGAGTAAAGATTGTTTTTTATGTATAAAAGGCATGTAGAATAAAAACTGTATAGAGCTAGTATAATGTTGGGATAAATAGTGTGACAGTTATGAAGCGTGAAAGACGCTGTGTTTTAAATTAAAAAGCAATGTTAAGATAGTTTACTAGTGAAAGAACTTGTACCTAATCAAAGATGTTTGAAAAAGATGTTAAAAATTAAGTTTTATGTTATGTTCTGTAAACTAACTTGTTGAGAACAAATAAATGTTTTTTCTTTCTTTCTTTCTTTCTTCTTTTAAAGAGTATATTGTAGGACATCGATTTTACTAGCCTTAGGTTAGTACATCTGACTGATAGCCAACTTAGACCAGCTTGACTATAACTTTCTTCCCACAAGACTGACCCCTTATTGAATACCCAGTTTTAAAGAGTAACTGCAAACATTATTTTTCCTGTTTTTGATATATCTATTAGCCTACCAAAATCTCAAACTCCACACTCTTTGTTGGTTTTGTGAGATGCTTTTATACTTAATATTGCGCGCTTAGAAAACCCTGGATCAAATTGGAAGAATGAAAGAAACACATGGCGCACGATCATTAAAAAGGTGCCTAAAACCTATTAAAGCGGACACGACCTTCAGTAATGAAGATACAACCGGAATAACAAGTTAATTGAAAATAGAAAATATATTTAATAATATCACACAAGGGACCACCTTCCGTGAAAACAAAAGATGCTACTATATTTTTCTTACAATAGTATACAAAGTGACAATTGACAGGTGAGGTTGTTGACTTTTAATTAAAGGTATAGTATTTTAGTAGATTAGATGTTGTTCGTGTTAATGTCCTTTACAGGAAATAAATGAGACTATTTTTTAAACTAAGTTTATAAACGAACAGAGAAACGCGGCGAAAAAAGACGCATCAAAGCATGACGAAGTCTGGGTGAAAAATCTTGAGCTAAAAAGACCTCGTCTTGCATCATCGCCTCCTAGAGCCTCACGCTTTGCGTGTGAACGATGTGGCAAGAAATGCCGCGTTGCCACAGGGTTCTATAGCCATCAAAGGCGATGCAGGCAAACGTAAACCCACTAACGCTACAACAATCATCCGAAACATATGCTGTGGCCAATGATGATTATAAACAAGCTGATGGTAAGTGAATATGAACGGGTCGTCTGAAGTGAGATTCGATTTTCTGCCGAAAGCTGACAAAATGTGTACTACACCACTGACCACGCCTCCGGAGACAAAAGGCGTAAATCTATTTAATATTATGAGACAATATTTATGACAACTACACAGCATAGCGCTGTGTATTTTGCGACCATTGACTTAGCAGTCAATGGTCATGGGACAAAAATGTCCTTGATTAAAAAAAAACAACTCTAGGTACTCATAATAAGCCATCCCGAATTCCCCTAAACTGTATCTATAAATATTTATATTGGACCACTCCCCCTTAATTATAACCGTAGTGTTGCCAACAAACAAAATCGAATAGAAATCCTGGTAATCGACGCTTGCAACACATTCGTGTCACTTCGCATTTTGAGGATGATAACATTGAGAGATGGAAGGTTAGGCGCGAACCGTATTTATAAGGTTTGGGTTCTGTATATTTATTAGGAAAGAATAAACTTTTTTTTTACATGTTTGAATTTAGGGTTTTTGTATGTGCAGAAAACAGAAAACAGACTATAAATATTTGTGTACTGGCCACAAATTATATTGTTACAATAACATATTTACTTTTATTTACTTACTAGTTGTTGCTCGCAGCTCCGCCCGCGCGAAAGTCGATTATCGCATTATATTTACTAACCAAGAACATATCTCTGTTTATACATTGACAATTTTTTATACCATCTCCTATTACAACCCCTTTCGGGCATTTTTTGTCATATTATTATGGATAATTCAAATTTAAAACGTGTTTAGTATGTTTGAAATATAAAAACAAAATCGTCTTGCACTAAATAGATGGAAGGTGAAATTGGTGGTCTACAACAAGTTAATACTAAATTAAAACTAGTGCAAAAACTACAAGTGTGACTAAAATTTCATCATGGATATAAAATTAAAAAAATTCGTTTTGATACCATCTACCGAATCCTAAACGAAAAAGGGGACCTGTCGCAAAATGGCGCGTTATTATCTTGGCTAATAAAAATTCAGCGCGCGAAAATCCCAGCGCCGTGATTGGTCCGCGGTCCCTCGGGCACCACCACCATTGGTCGACTCTTATTCCATTTTCAAATTAACTTTCACTGGTGTCGTCGTTTTCCAGTTAGCTTACGGTGTGAATTTATTTATTTCATTTCGTGTTTATTACGTGATATTTTTGTAGATGCTTCTTTTTAAATGGGATCGTTGAATTTTGAATTTTTATGCTTCGAGTGTGATTATTGGGCGAAGTAATCATAGTTTTCTGATTATGATATTTGTTTCAAGGTTTAATTGAAAGGTGGAGTTTGAATTATAAAACAAGTGAGACGTTTTAAATTGTAAAGTCTGACTAGCTGAATTTCACCATATTCATTATTTGTAGGTACTTAGTGCGTACATTTACTAAAACTACTTGGCATTATAAATTACTATAAATGAAAAGTTTATCATTTTATTTAAGTAGTCGCAAAATGTTCATAGACCACCCTTTAATCGTTAAAGTGATGCTTACGAGGTCGATTGGCGATACCAGAACAATGATAAATACTTAGGAGATAATATAAGAAGAAGACATCTAAAAATATGTTGATATAAGTATACATAAATACACAGCTTCACGCCTTTTATCCCCGAAGGGGTAAGCAGAGGTGTTTAACCACCCACTTTTCGACATTTTTTATTTCAGGTCCTATGTAACAGGCAGTCAGGCATCAAGGCAATAAAGAAGAAAGCTGTGTGTTAGAAATTAAATAGCAGAAAATAGAAAAGGACGCCGATTAGTGAGCCTATTGGTGTAAATAAAATATGTAGGTACAGTCAACACATTATAATGATAGTGGCATAACCAAGAGTACAGTCAGCAAAATACATCGTTATAATAAAAGTAGTTTATGACGTCGATTTCAAGCTACGCTTAACTTCGACGCGTACATACTATGATTACTTAGAATTTAAACTTAATTTAGTATGGTATGAAAATCAAACTGACTATAAAGCTCGTAGAGTTGCTGACAATACTGAACAGATAGAAAAATTTCTGTAGCTATCGTGAGTTAATGTAAAGTTTTATCTTACTAGTAGCGTAAAACATTTATTTGAGAAACGAACAACGCCTCTGCTGTTTACTTTGAAAACTAAATTTCTAGACAGTTTAAATTACAACGCTCCTAGTGTTTACTTTGAGAACTAAATTGTGAGTCAGAAGAAAACAGTGTCTCTGACATTGAAAACCGAATTCTTCTTAGCGTGTCGATGACAATTAGATTTTATCAGACCAGAACTCAGCTACAGATATTGCGTTATCTGTAGCGTCGAACAATTCCTGCAGAGTGCAGGTGTTTGGACACGCAGGACACGACATAAGTGTTCCATCGTTTGTGGAACGACACCACATACACAGGTTAGGTTCATATCATTGATGAATCCCCACCTGACAAGATTATCCTTGCTCCGTCCAACCTGAGTCCGAAGTCTATTCAGAGACTTCAAACTCGGCTAAGGCCGCTCATGTCCAGGAGGGAGTTTCTCCGATGGAAGGACAAACGGTATAGTTACGGGAACACCATCCCGCCACAGCCTGAGTCTGGCCTGTGACCTCTCACCGGGAGGACACGGTTGGCGAAACTGTTGCGACTTTTTAGCCTTTGCGGCACCGGGGTGTAAGCCTGCATCGGATGACGAATTTCTTTTTCCATTTTGGCTCTCTCAATAGAGCTTGCCACTGCTCTACGAACCGCTGACGGAGCAATTCCTGCTAGTGGATACAGCTTCGATACCGGGGTCGGATTCAAACATCCAGTGATGATCCGGCACGTTTCATTCAAAGCCGTATCCACCAGCTTTGCGTGCGCTGAGCGACTCCAGAAGGGGCACGCATACTCACCCGCAGAAAAACAAAGTGCAAGTCCAGTTGTCCGCATAACGTTAGGCGTAGCACCCCATTTTGTCACGACCAGTTTACGCAGGAGACTTTCTGTTTAATGGTCTCACAGTTCCGCCGGAATATAAGTGATCTGTCCAGCAATACACCAAGATACTTTGGGTTGTCATTATGCAATATAGGGACCCCGCACCAGACAATGTTGAGTTTACGACCTACCTCTCTATTGCGAAGATGGAATACGGAGGACTGTGTTTTATTTGCGTTTGCGTTAGCGATATAGTAAAGAGCTTAGTTGTTTAGAGCTACAGTTAAGTTAGCTTCGACTTCCTCAAATGTAGTAGCTTGGGAGGTGATGGCAAGGTCATCAGCATAAATAAAACGGGAAGTGTTCGGGCTAGCTGGTTGATCGTTGGTGTAGATATTAAAGAGTAGTGGAGCAAGGAAAACCAAATGGTATGACAGCGTAAAGTATTTGTAAAATAATCAACAACACCTGAGATTTTTATTTTAAGAACAAAATTGTCAATGTCGATTTGACTACCTGCCTCTTTGAGACTAAGTGCCTCTTTGAGATTTATCTTCATCGTCATCATACCAGCTGAAAGACGTCTACTGCTGGACACAGACCTTCCCCAATTTTCCCCACCTAGGCCGGTTGTGAGCCGCCTTCATCAGACCGATTTTCGGGATAAAAGTAGCCTATGTCCGTCTCCGGCACTGAATCTATCTACGTAACGTAAACACACACACACACAATCTTTAGCATTTATAATATAGGATAAATAACATTGCTTAACCTTTAGTAAGATACCTATGTATGTACAAACACTGGTACAAAATAACGTGGTCTCATTCCGAAGCCGAGAACATTACCGCCTAAATTGGAATCTCACGTAAAACAAGCCCTGTTTGTAGGGTGTACATAACTTTGAAGAATTTAAGAACTTTCCTGAATATTCTTCAACATTTACTATAACTACACACAACCCCATCTAAATCCAAAGTAAGCATATTTTATAGCTTTTATTATGGGTTTAGAATGCGGATGTATAAATTAAATACTTTTTTTATGTAAATATATTTAATAATCTGTAAAAATTGTTTTTGAGTTTACCTGATTTCTAATTTAGTCTGATCTGAATGGTGGTGGTGGAATTTTACAAACGGTTGTGAATACGCAGCAATAGGGTGAGCCGATCCTTATTCATTTGTTGCCCACCACCCACATCATGTCTATGGTTCACTTTGTAAAGAGTTTGGGAATGGTTAGACGTTAAGAGAATTGGATTAATAAATTATTTCATTATGATTAACAAATGCTTTATTTCACTGCTAATACATAAAATACAATGATAATACAACATAGCGACATTGCTGTGGTGAGACGACTGGCTACGTGTGTGTGTGTGTGTTGTGCAAACATTCTTATATTAAATTGCAACGTAAGCACAACGTGTCGCCACGCTATTACAAAAGGTTTGCCATTGCCAAAACTGCCTCTTTCTTTATTTCACCACTCCAGAACTTTTTGAGCATGTTTTTTTTACAACTTTGGTAGCAAACAAGCACATGGTCCACCTGATGGTAAGTGGTAACCATAACCTACAGACATCACTGTGTTTTCCAATCATCGCAGATGTAATAATGCTTAGAAAACACAACCACCCCGTTGCCGACCACGGCGAAGAGGATGAGGAAGGAAAAGGAAAACGGATGAGAACCGAGGGGGTGTTTGTACTGCCGGCACTCTCACTCATCGAGCGAAACACATTAGCATAAAAACTAATATTCTTACGTCGATCTTCTATGACGAAGATGATGTTACTAGTAATAAATAAAATCCTCGTTTTAATATTGTCATAGCCACCCTACAATAAGGGCGCGGTAAATAGCGTCAGTGTTGGTAATTCGTGAGTCTTACTCGAGCGGGGTAGGTGTAGTGGGGAGAAGGGGGGGCTTGTTAAACCTCTTTACTGGGTGTATAGAGGTTTGATGCCGATTTATTGATATTGCCGCTATTCTGATATTTGAGCTGATTATTGTGAGATGGAATTATATTTTGGAATGAAAGAAGGTTAATTTGTTTAAGCTGAATGTCTTAGACAAATAATACTTCTATTATCTATGAACAGTAGGTATAAACAAAATCACTGTTTTTTTGTCTGGCCGCTAAATTCTTCTAAACCAAGCAACAAGGTGCAATTTTTCTGAAAGATTTTTATGTATAGTATTTTATAGTAGACTAGCTGTTGCCAGCGGATTCGCCCGCGTGGGTAGATGTACCTATCACAATAAATATAGCCTATGTTACTCCCTGATATTGTAGCTTTCGATATGTGAAGTAATTTATCAATTTTGTTACATAGATTTTGAGTTAATCCACTACAAACAAACACAAAAAAATATTTTTATTTTCTTTATAATATTACTAGCTTTCCGCGGCGCGGTTTCACCTGCGTATTTGCTTACTACTCTGCTCCCGTCGCCAGTAGCGTGATGCTATAAAGCCTATAACCTTCTTCAAGAACTGGGCTATCATACACAATAAGAATTTTTTAAATCCGACTGGTAGTTCCTAAGATTAGCACGTTCAAACAAACAAACAAACTCTCTAACTTTATATAATAGTATAGATAGAGTATAGACTTTATAATTACTAAGTGAATTCAGAGTAATTTTCTAGTTCTTTTTATTAAGTTAACCCATTGAAACAGATATGTTTATAAGAGCAATTATTTTGTGCACGCACCCTTCCTAAACGAACATAAGGACGCGTGTATATACCACTTAATACGCCGAGGTTTATTCATCTCAAGGGTACTTTGTTAATGGGCACCTCGTTAGTATACGGGCTTCGGTTCCCAAGCTTTTAATTTTATAAGTACCTTGAACTTTGCCGCTAGTTTAGAATTAAATTATATAAATAGAGTTTAAACATCCAAATTAATTATGACAATATTTTTTGCTCTTGTCTAGTGGTTTAGATCATTGTCCAAATCAAGCTTCCTTTAGCATTAGATTTTATATATAATTTTCAAAATATACGCAAATGGCGTTCTATAGTCTCTGCTTACCACATTGATGGGAGACAGGCGTGAAGTTATTAGTATGTATCCAAAATATTCATTAAAGTTAAAATTTTAAAAACTTACATTGTTATTAGTACAGGTTTCAAACCTTATATTACAAATTGTGCTCCGTAACTACTACCCTATTAAGGCCCTAAAGTCCATTTCACACGGGTGAAACATATTCATGAGTTTTACTTAATTAAGCCCTTAATGGGCGGCGCGTGTCCGTACTCACTGCCCCTGCTATCCATTCTATCCTATTAACCACTGCACCATTGTGATATTTATGTAACTACTTCACTTTTGATAGCTTTGTTGTTATATTTTTTTCGATTTGGTATGGTTGGGTGATTTATTTTGATTCCCATATGAAATGAAAATGAAAATAAAAATGAAAATATCTTTATTCATATAGGTTAATTAAATTTACACTTATGAACGTCAAAGTTTACGAAATGTCAGCAAATCAACCTACAGCCAGTTCGCTGACGAAGTAGAGCCATGAGAAGAACTGGCAAGAAACTCAGGCTACTCTTTTAAATCGCCAGGTTATTACAATTTTTGTAAGTTACAGTTTCAAGTAGCATGCAAAGTGAGACATGCAATACACTTGACTCTATAGATAATTAATTACTTACAGCTTTCTATGTTGTAAAGAAAAAATAAAAAGTAAAATGTGTGCTTTACAGGCTGCCTCAATTTGCATATTGCTACAAAAGGTAAAGGCAACATGTAAAAATACTACCTTCCCGCAACGCGGTTTCACACGTGTCTTTGGTTACTGCTCTCCTCCTGTCGCCAGTAGCGTGATGTTACATAGTCTATAACCTTTCTCAAGAACTAGGCTATCATACGCAAAAAGAATTATTAAAATCCGTGTGGTAGTTTCTGATTAACGCACAAACATACAAACTCTATCGCTTTATATAATAAGTAGCTTACACGGATATTCAATGTAGCTCCTTCACCCTGAAATTATCAAGGATCTAATATCGTACATGACTGTCAGTCAGACATAGCTGTACTGTAAATCTCTCCCTCTGGGAAGAATTAATTGATTATTCTCCAATAATCAATTAATTCTTCCCAGAGCATTTGATTATTACTATCAATACTTCTCAAAATATCAAACAACTACAAAACTTGTATTACAAATGCGTACCGTAAACATATATTTATGTCCATTAAACCATTATTCTAATTGTCGTTAATAGCTTTTTTTCTAATCTGTGCAAACATTGCCCACGGTCTGTTGCATCCACAATGTGCTTAGCTCCCGCTTCTGTGACAAATTGTTCAAGCAAGAGTAGGGTGAGAGCACCAGTTGACGTCCTGTCACGTTTATATCATGTTTTATGAGTTTACCCTATTCGGACATCTTGTGGGGTTGTTTAAATAGTGCTACAAATTTGTAACAATGGGACAGTAGTATTTTTGTGTTTGTGTGCCTATTTCTACAAGACGCTAAATAGGCAAGGAAAGGTTTAATATTTATAGTTTATTAAGTTTTTTTGTAGATATTCTTGTGGAGGCCGAATACAAATTGCTAAGAATATTTTAAGTCTATGGGTATTGTGCAAGGCTGACGCATAGAAGTATTTTGATGCTGATGACAACTGGTTACCAATGCTTTAAAAGTGTTTTATTGACAGCAGAATATACTGACCCGGGTTGTAAATACAGTACTATTAAAGTATAGTGACCACCTACCATTGAATAATTCGCTATCTATTTCATCAACATATCAACCAAAAGATTTCGACCATAGGCCTCTTCTAAGCACCTTCAGCTTGCAATCATAAGTTACTCGCAATTTGTATATAATAATCACGGCCAACAACTGTAACATCTACCCTATGTTATCTTTCGATCGGTGTCGCATTGAACACCATCGTACCATTGTTGTGTAACGCTACACCGATGTTTAGATAGATTAGCTGGAACCAATAACTAACTGAAGATTAAAGATCGATCCACGGATATCGAGTTCGCTTGAACGGTAATACTTGCGTAATAATGTGACGTTTTTGTAAGAAGTGATCTCTTGTTGTGGGTTTAAAACTAGGCCAATGTTAATAGTGCTACAGTAGAAGTTCCTTGCTAGCTTCGGCAATTAAAACCTGAGGCCCTAAATGCTAATAGAATAAAATAGATTAAAAAACGTATGGAATTGACTTAAGCTAACGACAATGTTGGTGTTAGCAAGTCAATCCCATACCATGCGTTTCCATCTAATTTTTATTCTAGGTCTTTAAACTGGGACGTGAAAAATCATCTCACAAAGACGCCATAGTGGCCACCATACCAGAAGTTCGATAAGATCGATGCATGATTAAATTGAAGACCGGGACAAAAGAATTTAACAACTCCAAGAAAGTAGACCCACGCTGGTTGCAGCATCAATGGGCTGGATAGACCGGGGCAGTAACTACTACCCTCTCATAAACAATCGACGTAAGAATATTAGTTTTCATGCTAATGTGTTTCGCTCGGTGAGTGAGAGTGCCGGTAGCCCAAATACCTCTTAGGTCCTCTTCCGTTTCCCTTTTCCTTCCTCATCCTCTTCTCCGTGGTCGGCTACGGCTTGGTCGTGTTTTATAAGCATTATTACTTCTGCAATGCTTGGTAAACACAGCTATCTCTATAGGTTACGGTTACCACTTAACATCAGTTCGTATGGGGCCTTATGCTTGTTTGCCACGTTGTTCAGTTCTAGCCTGTTCTTCTCATGGCTGCTGACACTGGTCAGCGAGTTCGTTGACCAGTGCAGTGTGAATTGGCTGTAGAAATTTTGTTCTGTTGTGTCGATTATGTCACTTACCTGATCTAAAAAACAGATAGATTCGTTGTTTTTAAATTTTATCTATCTATTATATTCACGAGTATTTCAAAAACTACTTAAGTACTTTTCATCATAAATCGTCTCAAAACACTTTTACTAACGCCGGTGTAACTCAATAGCTTTGTTTACAACATGGCGGTGCTAAGCCGACGACAATCACAAGATCTTCAGAGATTAACAAACTACCCGGATTAGTCGAGGAATTTCTGAGATAAACGGGGACAGATTAACAAACGTTGACGCAATTTGCGTTGTATTTCACGAGCTTTTACATAAATAAATGCATAGAAATATCTCAATGCTTTTTTTGTAAATTTAAATGTGTTAAGCCGCGTAACTTTAGAGGTTGATTGCGTATTAAGAAACGAGAAAGTATAATAACAACTTTTGCTTTTTACGTAAAAATAGTACGACCTTATTATAATATGGTTCGGCCATACACTGGCCGAATTTTGAACTAACTTTATTGTAAAAAGAAAATAGAATGGTTTGAATTTGCCAACTCGATCAAGTGGCAGTTAATGCTCATGCGTTCTCTGCACAAGAAGAGTAAAGGACTCTTCTTGTGCTCTAAAGTGGAACATTAACAGTCTAGTATTAAGTATTAAACGCGTTCCACACAGTTGTAATCAAGCCTTACATCAGAGGTGACATTGCTGGATGCCATCCATGTAGACGTCAGATGTAATCCAAATTATACTAAGACTTTAATGGTCCTTGATTACATCCGTGTAGAATTGCTATTATACTTTGACTGACACCCAGTTTCTGAAAGGCTGATCAATGAAAAATTAACTAATCACCTGTTAAATCTAAATCTAAAAAGCATGCTAAAAGCTTGAATAATTAGTTTAATTCGATCTAACTAGTAACTAATTAGATCAAATTAAACTTATTATCCGTGCTTTTAGCAGCCCAATTGGTACTTTACATGAAATTTAACAGGTGATCGGCTTTTCAGAAACTGGAGGTACGTCTTTGGAACTACAATCCTTAACAGGGAATTATCACTTAACATTTAGATCGCCTACCTATAATAAAAAAAGCTACCGCTCTATTCTCGTGCTACAAAAAGTCGGTCGGTAAAGAGCTCTACACTTACTTAAGCACTCTATCATATTAAATTCACACTCGAATGCCCTTTACAATCAACAATGGGTATTATCCGTATTACCGACAATAGGTGCTTGCGTAATTCAAGGAATGTTGAAAGGAAAAGTAGTTAAGGCACTCGACTTTTATACACGAGGTTTTCGATTCTAAATAAGGCAATTTATAATTTAAATATATAAGTCTTAATTAATAACACCCGTGTTCTCTTGGGAATCGACATAAGTTAAAAGTGTTTTTTTTGTTTCGCGATTTCACCGAACTAAGTATACCAAGACCTACCTAATGCTAGATATTATCCCCCAATTAAACTTACCTATGTAGTTAATTATTCATTTAACTTTTTTTTATCTCCATGTGGAGAGAGATGCTGAGTGCGAAAATGTCGAAAATAATTTTTGAAAACTTATTTTATTTTAAAGTACTTTATTTAATTTACTACACATTAAATTAGCTGAGAGCTTTCGAAACAATAAATATATAATGATATTTCAGTATTATTTGGCGGTTAGCATTTTTGACGAAGTATTTTTTTTTAAACAAGAACCTGTACGATAGTCAATTTGTCTTAACAAGTCACTTTTTACATGGTGAGTTGGTGACAACTGATTCTGTTTTGTAAGTATCTATTTTTATTGACTGATATATATTTTATTGACTGGCCTGTTGGTCTAGTGGTTAGTGACCCTGACTGCTAAGCCGGAGGTCGTGGGTTCGATTCCCACCCAGAACAAACCTTTGTGTGATGAGCATGATTGTTTGTTCTGTGTCTGGGTGTAATTTATCTTTAATATGTATATCAGTTGTTTAGTACCCATAACACAAGCAAATATAATTGCTTAATTTAGGACTAGATGGCGCTGTGTTAATGTGGTAGAATATTATTATTATTATTATTATTACCTATCTACGACGACTATGAGCGATGTTGACCAATTATTTACGGGACATCCAGTATTAACAGTAAATATACACATACTACCGAGCTATCATAGCTCGACACTGATACTGGTGAGTTCGTACTATCTAGAACTTCGCAATTAAGAAGTAAAACAAAATGAAAAAAGGTTGACCGCTTGCTCTCAACATAACATTAGCGCTACAAAAGCATGAAAAAAATGAAGTCCTTAATTCAACTTCTCTTCCAAAGCTTATAATCTGAAGCACCCTAAAACGTATCAATAAGATTATGTTCTTAGGATTAGATGGACATACGGACAATCCGACACTTACCTTTGTACGTACTTACAATAGATATTGACCGCAGTTGAAAGATACTATTGTATACTATGAATTTATTGTACTTAATAATATTTTATAGAGCTTTGAATGTACCGACATTTTTTGTGTACTTACTACAGTTTTTTTACGTGTGTGTTGCTACAAAAACTGTTGTGCAATTCAGAGTGGACTTACGCCACGTATTGTGCGTTTATTATATTTTTACTACGTTTAGGAGTTCATATTATTATACAAAGTAGATTGGTTGAACACCACACTTGCTCTAAGCGGACTTTTTAATAATCTAGGTTTCTTTTTCTTGAGAAGAGTGAAAGAAAAGCGGACTTTGTTCAGGATAAGGAACGTAGAAGTGAAAAGATGATTGGCCACATTATACGTCATGACAGCTTTATAAAAAACGTCATAGAAGGGAAAATAGAAGGAAGGCGTGGTAGGGGAAGACCACGGATAAGATATATGAGTCTAATAAAGAAAAGTGCTGATACCATGTCGTATAAGGAGCTTAAGGAGACAGGGAGAAGTGGCGGGAATTGCATCAGTTCCACCGATAAGAGTCTAACTCTTAAATTTTAAGAAGAAGAAGGTTTCTTTACAATGTTTCTCTAGAGAGACACGCTGAAAACAGAAATAGATTTTTTGTTAGCCCAAACACTGAAACATCACTTAATTTTAATTGATCAATAATTGTCCCTTAATATCTGTCAATTGAAATAAATATTTGCGATAAAATTTTAAACTTTAACTTAACATTTTGAGATAGCATTTGGATATAGATTTACAAATTTAGTAGCTTTACATGCCTTCACAAAACAAAAACCTTTTATGCTATCTTTCACCAAGAAGCTTTCATGTCCATTCAATCAAATAAAATAGCAGAAAATGTCGGATATTATATTAAAATGATAAAGCAAAGAACATCAAAGAAACCATATTCATACAATATATCAGTAATGGCGGCACAACTAAATTGATCTTATTGTAAGATGATGGGGAGAGGGGACGGTATTTATTTTAATTTTGTGAAATACATAAATGCACAAATCCATAGGATCAATGTTGAGGTCAATTAAAAAGTCAGACTCATATTGTGAGATTTTTTTTCTAATCAGAAATAGTGTTGCAGTTTTATTAGAATCTGCGACTATACTTGTCGTGATCAGGTTTATTGACGGACAATCATGAGATATTCGGACTTTAGGCCAACAAACATCTCATATAGCAGTATTATTTTAATGTTATTTTGTGTTTTGTCTTTTTCTTTTGTACTAATTAAAACAAGGATAGAGACAAAGTAAGGTAATTGCTATAAGAGGTTGTAGCACTTATCCCTCTCAAGTGAGGAATTTGTCGTAATTACCTACGCTTTGCATTTTAATTACCGCAGTACGGTAATATTTATGCCGCCTGATAACCTAGAATTTTCTTAAAACAACGGCGGGAATAGATTGGTGCCATGTTATAGATCGGGAACCACACGTACTCTGGGCTATAACAAAAGTGCTTGATATACAAAATACATCAAGGATCAAAAACTACCAGTAGGTATAGATTTTACATAAATATTAGCCAGTGCAAGAGCAATTCTAGGGACTCTGAGTTACCACTTACCTACCATCACGTGGGCTATTTGGCTCGTCTGTCACTGTCAGCTATAAAAAAAAATATGACTCCATCCTGCCTGATGATAATCAGTCAGCTTAAAGTGAAAAACTTGATTCCAAAAGCCATCGTGGATGTGTATGGTGGCCCTCTTTGGTGGCACTCTACCCAATAATGTTATTTTTATCTCCCGCCTCCATTTTGGTTTTTATTCAGCAGCAAACAAAGAGACATTTTATATAATACTATAATATAATAAGGAGAGCTACTTAACAGATTTCTTTCGGTTCAAGTTTTGAGGGATCGGCATGAGCCTTATCATTGTGTCATACGCATTGAGATGGATATTAATGCATGGAGTAGGTTTTTGCATTTATTTTTCATTTAACGATTCACTACCGGAAAAAGCAAGCATGAGTCGTCGCTACCCTATATTTCTAATTCATTTATTATTATTATTATTATTATAATAGTTTTTATATGAGCGGTGGTTGAGTTATGGGTGTCTTACATTATGGTAATCATTAATTACTATTTAATGTCCATATCATGGACTGTTCTCTATAGCTATGTAGAAACATTTCGGAGATCTTGAACGAAGAAAGAAATGAAAAGAACAACATACCAAAGAACTGCAATATATTATAATCTATTCATATTATTCTGTGAAAAGACAATTTTTACCGTTGATCTGGTTGATGCTGCTTATCCATTCTGAAACCAGATCTAAGAACTTATTATCGTAAATTTGTACGTTTTTAATGTTATATCTGTTGTGTTTAACTACTATTGCGTTTCGTTCTATCAGTGAGATCGCAATTAAGACCCAACAATTCACTCGGTTCTCTGATAAAGAACATACCCATATGTATAGGTTACGGTAAGCGCTTATCATCAAGCGCTACCTAAGTTTTAAAAATATTGAAACTGCTTGCCTACAAATATTATGAACCTTTATTTAGGTTTTTGACAGCCTGTGTGATTCGGTGGTACTATGTACGGATTACCACGCAGAGGTCTCGGGCTCGATCCCCGGGTCGGGTAAAGTAATATTGGGTATTAGCCCAGAATCTGGAATTGTGCCCGATATATGGCAACAGGCTCGCCCCCTGCTACATGGGACCTAAAATAAAAAATGGCGAAAAGTGGGTAAAATCATACACCTCTGCCTACCCTATCGGGGATAAAAGACGTCAAGCTATGTATGTATTTATCAAAAGAATTCTTTGAAGACTATACAAGAAGCTTCAAAATTATCAGCACATAGGAGCCGTCTCCATATTATAGCACCTCCATTATCATATAAATATGTAACTCAGTGAGTGATATCATCCCGTACATTTTTCACGCAAACCTACAAATATAATAAAAGCCTTGGTCTCCCCTCGTCTTACATACATGTATACAGACATGCGCATTTATACTTTTATATTTAGATGCGTCTCAAAGCAATGCTGTTTTTTTTCTGTTTATCTCTAACCTCTTATCTTATTATGCAACAGATTTTGATGGTTTTCATTATCGTTTAGTGTTTCTTTCAGAAGATTTAGGCCGGTATTACATTATCATATTTATATGATTTCATATCTGTCAAATTCTATGATCATAGTTCGACGATTCTCAAACTATGATCATGGATAATCACATGTAGTTATTATACCGTCATATGTTCTTCATTTAAAAATGACTTACACATCTTTGATCATATTTCTATGATAGTCTAATAGCCTTTTAAAAAGTAGGTGGGTACCTAAATATAAGTGTGAAGACAACCTTTAACCTAACCTAACCTAACTGTCCCTCGAATATTTTTAATTCTTGATCTTACTCTTGGATAATGCAGTTACATTAACAAACGTAGAGTAGCCCATACTAGGTTTTGTTACTCTAAAGTTAATAAAAAATATTTTAACCAATCAAAATCAAAATTCTTTAACTATCGAGCGATACGGACATATAATCTGGCAAAATTAAGTCGGTGTTATTTGGGCTGTCGCTATTCACACATAAAGAATTATGTTTTTTTTGTCGCTAAATTATTATACGTTACCGCTATATTATGCTACTAGATATTGCATACTGGAAATGTGATATTTAGTAATCTTTAAGTTACTTAATCGTCATTTCAACCTATAGTATTATCCTATCTGGAGGCTAACAAAACTAGGAAAACTGAAGGCTTAGATACAGCCTCTTGTAATCTGCTACTTAGTTCACTCCGGAATTTACATCGTTCAACTTCGATTCGTTCATCGTTCATTCAACATTGAATGACATAGATAATATTTATGGAAGGACGTTGCGAACCTAAGTAATAAAAACACGAGGTAAAAAGAGGAATATGGTATACTGTTCAGAGCTAATTGCTAACCTTATAACCTTATAAGCAAGGTTAGGTTAGGCCCTTGCCCACAGTATCACCTTTTCACAGTAGAATCTGAAGGGTTTCAAACCAAACGGCTTAGTACTTTATAATTGAGTCGCTCAATACCTGGAACTGTTTACCAACGCATTGTTTCCTGTCTAATTTTGATCTTAGGTCTAAGAAGTGAGAGTGAAAAAGCGTCTCATTTAGCGGTCACAGTGGAGGCCACCATGCCAACCGTTTGAGACGATGACATTTGGAATGGTGACCACTAGGTACTTCTAGATGCCACTGACCGCTTACCACCACGCAGAGTGGTGTCAATTTAGTAGGCTAATATAAAAATACCTATAAAACCCAATATTGTAATACTTACCTAAATTTCTTTTAAAATTGACCTAGTATTACCATTAAAAAAAATTAACAATACACAAAAGAAACACGACAGGCCCTCAAATTTTGTATTCATTACTTACGCTATTTACTTTTGTTGAATAATAGTAAAAAAACTGCAACAATAAGTTAAACAATCGCGCGTTTTACAAACAAACTTGGCGGGTGGTATTGTACATACTTATATCTATACGCTGGAGTTAAACTAAACTGTAACGTCTACATAATAAAGTCGATTTACGCTTGTAATAGTTTACAAAAGATTTTCAAGTTCATTGATCCATGTTTGCTACCTATAATCTCTCTTTCCTACTTAATGTGAAGTCGTTTCAATTTAATTTGTTTTGGTCTGTAAACCTCTTAAATTTTGAAGATGTGTTGAGTTATTGTTAGTTTTTACTATTGAAAATAAAAGCTTTTTAGCGTTTTACTATACCTAATACCTACTATTGACTAGTTTGCAAAGTCCACTACAAAATATATAACACAACAACATGTATAGCATCTCATAAAAGCGCCACAATGGCGCCCGCAATGCCAGCAGATTGAAAAATGGCTTTTGGAATGGTGGCCACTTCTGGATCTCAATGCCATCAGGGAGAGTGAAGTGATTTTGGTAGGCTGATATAAAAAAAAATTAAGCAAGTACTTACTTAAGCATTAGATATCGCTTGGCTAGTGGATTCATGATTCATGATCATACAGTGCGATGGTAATCACGTAAGTAACAGAACGCTTTTGCCCTTGCCGTGTTGCCTGCTAAGTACCTACTTAATTTATTATTTCTTATGACCTTATGTAGGTAGGTACAAATATAAGAAACGCACTTGAAGTCACTAAGTAGGTACTGCAACAGAAACTCACGCTAAATAGATCGAATATTTTAAATGATACCTATGATTGTACACTCTTAATGTGTTGGTAGAGGTAAGTACAGGTTACAAGCCTTAGCTGGTCAGCCCCAATTTGATGTCTTTTCGCCAATAGTTAGCGCCACTTTGGTAGAAGGTCTTCTATTGTGACAGCGCTATCAAAACAAATATTTTTCAGTACTTCTTTCAGAAATTTTAAATTTTAGTTTACAAAATGGATAATTCACGTGCATAAAGCAAAAGAAAATTGCTGAGAGCGGTATCTAAAATGGCACCCACGAGGTAGCAGCACCGATGCGTCAGGTCTAGCTGTCAAGCCTCAGAACAAGGAGTGTCAAGCGCGTTTTTGAAAGCCCCTGATTGGACCAATGTGAAAGTTGAAGTGGCGCCAGCTGGTGGCAAAAAAAATCCTAAACACCCTCATCGCCAACTCAAAATTTCCAAGTTTGCTGAATTTGTGATTACTGTAATACTGCTAACCCCATCTGGCGTCCTATTTCTTAAACAAAAATAAAGAAATTAAAATTGAGCCATCTATTATCAATTTTGTGTACTAACCACTCGACCGTCCGGGTTTGAGAGCCGTCTGTTGAATAGTCGAGTGCTTGTTAGCGTTACAGGCAACTAATGACGGTTACAATTACTAGATGGCGTGCTTATAAATAATACAAAATATTAATATAACCATTTTTTTTGTTAATAAATAACATAATAATATTATTACTATACAAGTTCAACTTTAGAATTTACATACATACAACATTTATATAGATAATTCAATGTTTAAACTTGCACACAAGTACACATAACAAAGCATTGTTTATTGTTAATAATAAAAAAAAAGAAAATATTATTCTTAACAATTAAATTTATTTAAGTGCCAATTAAATACCTATATAATTATTGTAGTAGGGTTTCTCACACTCAAACAAGAGACATTAAATTCTTCCAAAAACATGACGTCACAATTCTCCTTTCATGTAACCAAATTTTCTATTAGTGATCTCAATGTTCAAACTTTCTGGTCTCCATTGAGGGTCTACAGTTTTTGTTTCTATAATGTTCTTGTAAATTAAGGCGGACATTCTTGGTTTTCTTTCTCTAGATGGCGAGTTGAAATCAACTTGGTAGAGGCCGAAGCGTTCACTGTAACAATAGTAAAAAATATAAGTATACGTATTATGCATACCTATTATACCTAGTACCTAGGTATGCAAGAAAAACGTACATAAAACTAAATCCTGTATTCCAATTTGGTTCATTTTACGTGAAATTAGCAGTAGGTAGGTAGGTACCTATATACCGTTAATATGTTACTATTTTTTATACAACTAAGTAATGTTATAATTATAAACAAGCATACGGTCATGATGGTAAGCAGTTATTGTAGCTAGACGCTGTGTAAAAACCTTTTAATTCCTTGCTTAAAGAATCTATGTTGTAGGTAAGTATTTTTTAGGAAACCTCGATGGGAAATTTTATTCATAACTAGCTGACGTGGCAAACTTCGTTCCGCCTAACAGTCGATCAACATTACTTATTATTATTTTCTAAAATAAACGTAGCCTCGTTACTCCTTATTACATCAGCTACCTGCCAATAAGAGTCCCGTCAAAATGAGGGAGGTGAGGAAAGAGGAAAGGGGGGAAATTGGGCCTCCGGCGCTTTCACTCACCGAGCGAAACGCAGTAGTACGGATACTTCTACTCTAAGTTGTATTTAAAAGAACTATTATAGCGTCGTCGTCTTCCAAAAGTTGGTTAAGTAACATTAAATTTGTAACTTACCTGACGCCAGCAGTCCATTCTAAATTATCCATGAGACTCCATGCTGTATACCCCTTCACTTCAGTTCCATCTTCCATAGCCAGCAGTAAAGCGGCTGGAACATAAATAAACTTATGATAATTGAACTCAAACTCAAAACATTTATTTCATTTTGATCATAAAATTTGATTCTTATGAACGTCAAAATAACTTGAAGTCAGACAATTAACCTACAGTACAGTTCGCTGACGAGGTAGAGCCGTGAAAAGAACTGACAAGAAACTCACGCCACTCTTAAATCAACATTACTCATTTTGTAACCCATATTAATCTCATAAACTGGCAAGCCACGCCCCGGTTGCGCACGAAAGTTACCAACACCTGCCTTGATCCCGTAGAGATAAAAGCAAGTCTATGTTACTCGCTAATAATGTAACTTTCTTCTTAAATAAAGAAATAATGTTATAAATGTATCCCTGAGATTGCGAATCCGTCTCGAGCAAGCCTGAAGATCTATGCTCATGCCTTCTCTGTTTGTTCTGTTAAAGCATATTTTTCAGCAGATTCGTTACCTAAATATGCTCTCATATTATCCGCTCGGCTCTGATCTCCAAACCCTCCAGCAGTGGACCAGCCATGTTCAGTGATGATGATGGTGGGGTACTGGTACATTGTGTTT
Source organism: Parascotia fuliginaria (assembly GCA_963082885.1). Taxonomy (NCBI): domain Eukaryota; kingdom Metazoa; phylum Arthropoda; class Insecta; order Lepidoptera; family Erebidae; genus Parascotia; species Parascotia fuliginaria. Next base: position 9,702,932 of record OY720194.1, on the reverse strand, counting down.
AGATATAAGCACATCTTATAAAGACCGTACGGCGCACTCTGCGAAAATACAACGATAAATAGATCCCATTTAAAAACGCAAGTTTTTAAATGGGATAAGCAGATACTGTAGAATGGAATTTATTTATATTGAAATATATTTTGCTTCTTGAATATTCATTTATATCTTTCAAAATACGTTTGGGGTTCCAAACACAGGGTGTGGAACTAAAATGCCTGCCTTTGACGGTGGAATCTAAAGGGTCTCGAACTAAAGAGTTCAGCCTTAATACTTCTGTCACTCAATTGAAACCTTGAATTCTTCATCAGCGCATTTGCCAATATTTGGTAATAAGTATTTTATACAGGGCTTGAAAAAACGACTCATAAAGTCGTCATAGGAGGTTACCAAGTCACCGCAGATCGAAATTCTCAAACTTCTGGCATGTTGGTCTCCAATAGGCTTTTGGAATAGTATCCACTGCCCACCAATAGACGCTACTGACTGCTTACCATCAGGCTGAATGGATTCACTTTAGTAGGCTATTATTAACAATACGCGAACTGTTCCTAAAAACTGATGGAAAGTTTCATACCCTCAACCATGGCGACTTTCCTTGTTTCCACTGAGTTCCTTGTGTATACTCCACACCAAGATCATCAGCGAAGGATGAAGACTGATGTTCTTTTGTACTTGGTGCTGCCAGAAATGTGGTGTAGTGATTCATGCCTAAATAGTCAGCGGATCCTGAAATGAAAATAATTGGATTAATTTTTTTGTGATGGTTGATTTGACTTACTTTCATACAAATCAAAAGCCTATAAATTATGATTGTTTTATTTCTTTGGAAACAAAATCATTATCCATGTGAATACTTAGGTAGGTAATTATTTTCAGACCACTATTCTTTCTGACGTAGTCTATTCAGCTAAGAAAAAACGATCGAACTACATTTTGACAAATTTTGAAAAATTTACCTTAACTAGAACGCATAAATGCGTTTATCTCGTAACTTAGATGAGTCTCATTTACCGTTTACAACATTTAAACAAACCTTTAATAATTATGATCTCTTCATCAGTTAATTTGGGTAGTTTAGACGTGGATAATCCTTGTTCTGTACTCTTTCTTGCCACAGTCTGTTTGACTAATAATGGAAAGTCGCCAGTTGCCGAGAATATCGGATTCATGTATAGTCCAAGCTGTAACATGTTATTGATGGAATTTAAAAAAAAATCCAATGTGGCTTGAACAAGCATGGTGATGATTGCTCATACATCTATGCTCATCACCTGGATGGTATGTGGCCTTTGCCCTGCAGTGGGACAGTAACAGGCTGGCATATCCTACTGATATTACAAATGAGAAAGTTTGTGTATGTGTGTGTTTGTTACCATCAAACAAATTGGAGAAATTTTAGCTAATATATAAAGAGTATATAAACTATGTACATAATATGTTCATCCGCATTGCACAACCCATGCATATCACAAGTTTACTTTGGGTCTAAACAGCGCTGTGTTAATGAAAACTCACCTCAAACTCCCTCGCCCTTTCAGCTGCCTCCAAGTTAGCTGTGCTGTTGTCGAGTGGGTCAAACCAGTTCAATGCGAGAGCGATGCCCACATTACCTATATTAAAAACTGTGTTACTAGTCAAATAAAATAAAATCAATACATTTATTTCATTTAGATCAAGTCAGTGGGGATGAACGTCAAAATAACAATATCCTGAGCTAATTCGCTACAGCTAGTTCGCTGACGAGGTAGATCCCTGAGAAAACTAGCAAGAATAAGTTTCTTGCTATTCTTTTTATTCGCCAGATTGCTACAAGTTTCTCTGAGTTACTAAATTATTTCTAATAAATAAAAGGAATAATGGTAATGAGAGTTTTGATGATGTCGAAATTGATGATGAGTTCGTGCGGTATATAAACGAATAAGTTTAGAAATTGTTTGAAATTGCCAATCAGCATTGAATGCTCGAGCTGCCTTTTATTGCCTTTTACTGTCGAGAAATCCTCAGTTATTAGTCCTATTCTGTTCCTGTATTTCTAGTATATTTATTATATGAGCAATAGGCTCGCCCCTGTTACATGTGTGGGACCCAATATAGTAGCTGGATAAACAAGTAGACCTCATTTTGCCCCTTTGGGGAAACAGACGTGTTTTTTTTATTGCCTATAGTAGCAGACAAGCAAGGTGGACTGCACCTGGTGGCAAGTGGTAACTGTAGCTCATTAACGACTCTGAGTTCCTGGCATTGCTCTAAAATGCCAGGGACTCTGCGAAGCCACTGCCTACCGTGGAGAGAGTGGGATAAGTGAAGGGAGGTGAGGAAAAAGGAAGGAGTGAAATTGGGCCTCCGCTCCGGCGCTCTCACTCACCGAACGAAACGCAATAGTATGGATACTACTAGATCTTACGTCGATCTTCTATGAGAGGGTAGTACTTTCCCGGTCGATTCGGCCCATTCATGCTGAAACCAGCGTGGATTTACTACCGTAAAAGTTTTAAGTGGTATCTCCCTTAAGTGTAGATAAAACGACTTGGTAAATCTTTATTAACTGTAAAAACAATCTATTTGTTCGTGGTTTGTGTGACGAACTCGTGGCAAATTCGCGTGATGCTTGTAGACGGCACTTATCTCGTCCACGTGCATAATTTATGAACCCGCGGCGAATTTGTCCTTTTTGGACAAGGCCTAAATACAAAGTGCAGTTAGCCATTTTGGAATCAAATATTGTCGTAAGTCTTTTCATTACAATTAAAACCAGTTTTACAATCGCTAATAAAAATCGCATAATTTAATAATTTTGTGGGACTATGAAAAGTAAAAAATCATTTACCTACCTAAAGAAATAAATGCAGTACCTGACACAAATGGATCAGATAAAGGATACTATTGTGAGGAACCTTTTAAGTCAAAAATGACGCCAATAATAACAGGTGTTCCGTAAGGTTCAATACTTGGCCCTATATTCTTTATTACGTTTATTAATGACTTGATACACTATGTTACAAACATTTCAAGGGGAGATATTCAACCAATTATGTTTGCTGATGATACTAATGCTATCATATCAGCAGATAACATAAGCAGTTTAGGTTGCAAAGTTAATGAGGCATTACACATTTTTAATAACTGGTTTTCAATAAATAGCCTTAAACTAAACACCAGTAAAACTAACATCATGATGTTTCGTTCAACAGCCAAGAACAATGATAATATTAGTTGTGTTTTAAATGGTGAATTAGTAAACACTGTAAAATCCACAAAATTTCTGGGGGTTAATGTGGATGAGAATCTAAATTGGAAAGAAGAGCTCAATAGTTTGGAAAGTGCAATTAGTTCTGCCTGTTACGTGCTAAGAAGTCTTAGAGATGAGGTTGGTATTCAATATTTAAAAATAGTATATTATGCTCTAATTGAATCCAAGTTGAGGTATAGTATATTGTTCTGGGGAGGTAGTTACAATTACAACATTTCAAGAGCATTCATTTTGCAGAAAAGGGCGGTCAGAACGATAGTAGGTATAAGACAAGACGTATCTTGTAGACCGTTTTTTGTTGAGCTCGAAATCTTAACAATACCGAGTCTGTACGTCCTAGTTCTGTTAACTAATTTTGCAAAATACGTCCACAAGTATGAAACCGAGGAAGAACGCCAACTAAGAGAAGACACACGTAGAAAAGATTTTCAGTGCAAAATTAAACCGAAACTTAACATAGTAAAGCACAGCAGTCATTATAACGCTATCAAAATCTTTAATAAGCTACCTCTTGGTTTGAAGACCTTGCTATATAAAAATAAATTTAAAGACGAACTTAAGACGTTTCTGTTGAAAGGGTGTTTTTATTCTCTCGATGACATGCAAAGGTGTACTTATCGTGATAGGGCAGTACAATGATAAATTATAATTGTTACTAAAGGTTTTATTTATTATCAGAATTCTTTTATTTTATCATTATATCTTTATTTTAAAATATTCACCAGATGACATATTTATTCTAATTTCATTACACACTTTGACATATTAAGTAATTTTAGTTTTCTATTGACCTCTTTGACATTAATTTTAATTTATTATGATTTTAATGCTTAAGGATAAACCCTCTTTACATGTATTTTTATAATAGTGTATGGTAGGTACTGCTAATTGATTGTATTTTCTATTATGGCATGTCATTACTATAATTTTATCTTATATTCTTTTTCTTTATGATTATGTAATAATTATGTTCAAACACAATGTGAAAATTGTTCATGAATAAAATTTGAATTTGAATTTGAAAGAAGTATTTCCATAGTGTACTAGTAGTAACAAGAATGTAAGGTAAGTTGGTCGACAATGAACCACCTAAATTTTCAAGAGCTGTAGCACTACTTCTAGAGGTCCTATTTATATACTTTTTATTTTTAAATGTAGGCAATTTAACTGGCTACGTTTTGTTGCACTACGTTTATGTCCAAATACTATAAATTCTTATGAAAATATATTTTTTTATTTGTTGGGAAATTATTCACTGTGTACATCCTATGGTACCCGATGAACCAGGGGTTGGTTAACAGTGAACCGGGGGTGTAAACAATGAACCATGACAATAACTAAAGCCCCAAAATGATTGGATTATAGAAAATGTTAGGAAATAAAAGTCACTTATTTATATTAAGTATGTATTTATAGTTATTTTGTATCCACCAGAGATATTTTTGGTAAAATTATTACATTAACATTCGTTTCATATAAATCAACATAATATTTTTAAGGATCCCTAATCAACTTACAAAAATGTAGCTGTACCTACCTACTTAACACTTTGTACCATAAATTTCTTAATCATTAGGTTAATAAGTTATTCACTATATGAGATCCTTTCACAGTGAAAAATCTAAAATATTCAGTAATTTTTGTACGTATTTAAATAATTACATTTATTGGTAACCTTAACAAAAGCTTATTTAAATTTCAATAACGCATATTTAAAAGAGAGATATCGATCGGGCATCTGTATGTAGTTTGACATCGATTATTGGAGTTTTCAATCTTAGGTAATGGCAGGATGTACTTAATTTCTTCAATATTAACACCAGCCGTATCAGGCTCCTTTAGATTAATAAACTTCTGTTGAAATTTGCTTTTTAATTATAGGAATGAGACATAAAAATCACATTATTCTTCTTCATCATAACAAAGTCATTTTCACGGGGCTGCGTTTCAGTGGAGGAAACTCATCTCTTAGGACCACACAGTTTTCTTCAGAGCTAGTGAGCTATCTCATTTAGGTCACCACCAGAAGAAGATCCACTTGGCTGAAATTCATCATCATCCGAAGATTCAACTGGAGTCACATTTCTCTTTCGCCTTATAAAATAATTATCCTTTTCTTTGAATAGGTTCTAATAGGTAGATTGACAGCAGCCTTCATCGCTTCAGGTAAGTGGGATTCTTTTTTTCTCGCAGCTCTATTTAAGTTTGTTCGCCTCATCCTTATATGTAAAAAAACTTATTGTTTTTAATTAATGTACTATGGATGTTGAAATTTACTACTATTATTGTGAATAGGTAAATTTAAAAAAAAGGTAAAATTATAAGATGGTACAATTCAATGAGCGAAGGTACCCAATAAACCACAGGCAGTAATGAATGAACCAAGAGTGGTATTCAATGAACCACTGGTTCATTGAATACTTCCTTTTAGTGATTCATTCTGTACCACCTCTTCCTAATAGTATTCAAGATCCTGTAGCGACATGAACAAACACGTGGTACTTATAGAAATAACCCAAAACAAAAGCGCAGGCAACAAGTAATATTTCTTGCTAACTTATATTCAGGTACTTTTTACAGAAGTAAAATAAGACGAAATGCTACATAAGTTAAATTTTCACAAATTTCGGCGGAAAAACACAAAACACGAACGCGCGCGTGCTCCTGCGTCACCAGCTCGCCGCCGACTGAGGCGTGAGGAGCGCCCCTAAGAGACGTTACTTTAACGTAGTTAGCACAAAATGACGACGCGACGTCTTTGGCGACGTCGCATTTCTGAGTTATTTGCATGGTTCACTCTGTACTGCTGGTTCATTGTCAACCACTGTACCCTACTCTATGGTAACAAGTAAACAAGTAAGTAATTAAATAAATTACAATATTAAAATATTATTTTATTGACGAATGTTGTTATTTCAGCATAACTACTTAATTTTATATTTTATTTTTAATTATATCATCTCAATTAAGTACCTACTTAAAATGCTTTAAGATTCTCACCTTGATGTTCTTTTTTATGCAATTTTTCATAAACTCTGTACGCTTTAGCATGGGCCAGCAGCACGTTTTTAACACATTCGTATATTACGTTGCTGTCCATCTTAAACCCTGGTGCCATGTGACCAGTTCCATAACCGTCGACACAAATAGTGTTGGGCTGAAATAAAACGTGAGTAATTAGTGGAGCAAAACCCTGACCGAATGGTTGCCGAGGACCGGTAAAAGAAGTCGTTGGCCGTCTAATAGCGCGGTGGGTCGAAGACATTCGCTAAGTCGCGGGTAACTCCTGGCTTGGCACAGCTCAAGATCGGCATAAGTGGGATTCACTTAAGGAGGCCTACACCCAGCAGTGGGTACCTAAAGGCTGTAGACGATGATGAATTAATTGTAAGGAAGACATTGATAAATTTGATCTTAAAAAAAACCTGAAAATGACAGTCCAGCTTGAGCAAGGGTGGCGATCCATGCTTATGTCTTCTGTGTACCTACTCTAATCCTGGAATTAATTGCTTACCATGAGGCAGAGTAGACTAGTAGATTCTGTAAATAGTGAAATACCTGTAAGGCTCGTGTGAGTAGACTACTGCCCCTCAAAGAGGGAGAAAATAAAATAAATGAACTAAAGTAAGTTACTGTCTCATTGCAGGAAAAAAGGTTAAAGGCTTCTTCTCATACAGAGAAGTCATTGATCGCCGCCCTTGCTCAAGGCAGATTGAAATTTTAAATCAGGTTTCTTCACGATATTTCACTTCGCAATGAGTCAATAATTAACGTACCTGATTAACAGTAATCCAAAACTTCACTTTCTTAGCATATCTTTTAAAGACAACGCTCGCATAGTCAACAAACCAATCAACAGACGCTGGATTGGTCCATCCTCCTAAGTCCTGAAGATTCTGAGGCAGATCGAAATGGTACAGCGTCACCATTGGATGAATACTGTACTTTAAAAGCTCGTCGATAAGGTTGTCGTAATATGCGAAACCTTTCTCGTTTATATCGTTTGATAAACCTGAAATAAATGGGAACATCATCAGCATTGTCGTCATCATCATATCAGCTGAAAGAAGTCCACTGCTGATAGACCTTCCTCAATTTTCGCCACCTTGGCCGGGTAGTGAGCCATCGGTTGCCCGCCACTCAAATCTAAATCATTAATCTTTTGAAACCATCTTACTACCATCGTATTGATTTAGAAAGCTTCTCCAATAGGCTACTCACCAGTAGGCATAACCCTGGCCCACGATATAGAAAACCTATAGAAATCCACGTCCAGCTCTCTCAGCATTTCCACGTCTCTCTTCCACTGGTGGTAACTGTCACTCGCGACATCGCCGTTGACGCCATCAGCTGCCAGCCCTGGGTTGTCATGGAAATACTTGTCCCATATGCTCTCGCCTTTGCCTGGAGAGCACCAAAACTTATTATAATGTAAAATGAACAGTAAGAGTTTAGTGACGACCTCTGAGGAGTAGCGGTAGAGCGAACGATCTTAAAGTCGAAAGTCGCGGTTACGATTCCCACTTTATTATATCAGCCAAAAGACGTTCACTGCTGAACATAGGCCTCCTCCAATTTTCTCCAGCTTGGCCGATCGTGAGGTGTCCTCCTTCATCGGGTGGCCGCCACCCTTATAGGGTTGTCGGTCGATGCCCGCTCAGTGCAAATTAAATTTGTGTACACGAACATGACTATTTGCATTGGTCTGGGTGTTTCTATTGTACAATAGGTACCTAAGTATTTACATTAGCAGCGAACGAGCATTATATTTATCTTTTACGAACACGTAATGTTTTAGTAAGATGTCAATTGTCAATGGTAATTCTCTTAGAGCATTAATTCTAAGTCGATAGCACATTACCCTCAATTAAATAATAGATAGCTTTGCTAGTGATTCACTGCTTCACACATGGATACTTTTAGGTATGTATGCTTTTTGCGACCTTATTACAAATGGTTAAAGTTTTCATCTTTATATCCATTATTGGCTTTTCGCGGTTTTTACCCTCGTCTTTGCTTACTGCACTGTTCCCTTCGCCAGTGGCGTGATGTAACGTAGCCTATAACCGTCCTCGAGAACTGGACTATTATACGCAAAAATAAATTTTCAATTCCGACTGGTAGTTCCAGACATTAGAGCATTTATACAAACTAACAACCTCTTCCGCTTTATTTATTAGTCAATGTATAAATAATATACATGTATACATGTATAATACATGATGTATTACGTATAAACATTGGAAGAAATGCTGTAACGATAACGTTGGCCGATACAATTACCTACCCCTTCGGTTCCTTTCCTTTTTTCTTTTCCTTCCTCACCCCTTTTCCTAACATGGTCAGCAACAGCTTGTTTGTGTTTTAAACGTTATTTCTACTATGCTTAGTAATCAGCCATGTGCAAAGGTTACAGTTACTACTTACTGGTGCGTTTTTGCCACCAAAGTTATAAAAATAAAAGCATTCGTGAAATCTACTCCTCACCATCTTCATTCCAGCCACCTTCCACTTGATAGGCTGCGGAGGCAGTTCCAAATAGAAACTGCTGTGGAAACTTTCTTATCTTTGTGTCAGTCCAACCATTGGAGCCAACGAGGAATCTGGAACACAAAGCGCTACCTTACATCTATTCATATGACCCATGGGATCTGTTATGTTCAATTTTACCTTCCTAGAACTTCAATTAAATTAGAAAGTAGCTTTTTTTGGTGGACGCGAAGAAATATTAAACTAGGAAGTAGCTTTTTATTGGTGGACGTGGCAATTTCAAAACCCCGTACACTTGCGTTTTAATAATACAACACACTAAATCCCTTTTTACCTCCTGGCCAAACTGATTTGCCTAACTGGTTTGGCTACGAGGAATTAAGTTTCCTAGTTTCCACCTTATATCAAACGTTGATCCATTATGTTTGAGTACTAAATCTCTTCGTTTTTTTTTTTTTTTTATTGCCTATAGTGGCAGACGAGCCAACAGCCCACCTGAGTCTACGAGCGACAGTTACCACTGTAAGTGGTAACTGTCGCTCGTAGACTTCTGCAATGCACGGGGGCTCTGCGAAGCCGCTGCCTACCGTGATATTAATGCTCTCTTTAAACCTCGTTTGAAGAAGGACATGTCATAGCGCTCGGGAAACACCGCAGCTGGTAGTTCGTTCCAGAGCCTGCACGTACGTGAGAGAAATGAACGCTGAAAACGAACCGTGCTAGACAAGATCGTGTCCAGGTAGTATGGATGAACTTTGCTGCGATGTCGAGTGGTGCGATGATAGAAAGGAGACGATGGCACCAAGTCAAACAGTTCCTCAGAGCACTCCCCGTTGAACATACGATAGAGCACGCATAGAGAGCTAAAGTCCCTCCGCTGCTCCAGTGACTCCAATTTGTCTGTGAGATTGGGATCGTCGACGATTCGAACAGCTCGCCGTTGGAGGGAGTCAAGTGGTCGAGCTGGTATTTGGGGGCTCCTGCCCACAGGTGAGAACAGTACTCCACGTGCGGTCGGACTTGTGCTTTGTATAGCACAAGCCGTTGAGATGACGTAAAGTACCGTCTGGCTCTGTTCAGGACGCCCAGCTTTTTGCTCGCCAGTTTGGCTTTGTCTTCCAAATGACTCCCAAATTGGACCTTGCTGGATATTTGAACGCCGAGGATCCCAATGTCATTGGAGATACGGAGAGAAACTCCTTGGAACTGAGGCGCTATAACAAAAGGGTCCTTCTTCGCAGTGAACGCGCATACTTGTGTCTTCGTGGGGTTGAAATGAACTAAGTTCTTCTCACCCCATTCGAGAGCCCGCCCGAGAGAGCCCTCAACTTCAGACACAAGTTGTAACCGTCTCTCATGCACGGAGCTCCGAGGGACATTCTGTTCTGTTTCTAGCCTCTCGCCAATTCTGGCAACGTGTTCTGCTTTGGCCTCAGCGATAATCTTCTTGTTGAATCTGGAAGCGGCATTGAACTTACGCTTCTTTTCCCTGACCCGCGGGTCCTGGCGTTGCCTAGCACTGTTCCAGGCCCTATATGCGGACTTCTTAAGGTGCGTCGCCTGCCTGCAGGTTTTGTTAAACCAGGGGCGACTGCGACCGCCGACCGGGATTTTTGCGTTGGGGATGAATAATTCCATCCCCTGAAGCACCGTATCGGTAATGCAGTCCGCACATGTGTCGGGATTTCCGGAGGAGAAGCAAAGCCGCTCCCATGGGTAGGACGCGAAAAATTCACGAAGCCCATCCCAATCTGCTGAGCTATATCGCCAGACTCTGCGAGACCCGGTTGCCGAAGAGCGATCGGGTCTCACAACAGGGGCTTTACTACGGATAAGGCAGTGGTCAGATGATCCGAGTGGAGCATCGACCACTACCCCATAGCCGTTTGGGTGAGTAGTCAGCAGAAGATCCAACAAAGAAGGTTCATGACCCTCTACGTCTGGAATGCGGGAGGCCATAGGCCGAGGCCATATTGAAGACAGTTCTGCCCGGGAGGTCAGTGGTCCGGGACCCCAGCCATTCTTTATGGTGAACGTTGAAATCACCTAGGACCACTACCTCCGCAGACGGATGCTGTTCCAATATTTGGTCAATCCCCCCTTGGACGTTCTCGGCTATTTGGGTGACTCCCATATCACTGGCCGGAGACCTGTAAAGGCACGAGTAGATTCGGGTAAGACCCCCATGGTCTACCCGCAGCCATAATATTGATAGGTCCCGGTGTTCGAGGGCCCGAAGGCGGCGACAGCAGATATCACCCCGTACGAAAACGCACATCCCAGCCTTCCGGTGGAAAGCATGTTCCAGCTCGTAGCCGGGGTATTTAAGGTACGATATATCGTCCGGGGTACATATCTGCGTCTCCGTTAAAAAGAGCAAGGCAGGCCGCGCCGACTCAAGGTGTTGATGGACGGCGTCGAGATTACTGTTAAGACCCCTGATATTGCAGAAATCCATTTTAAATGTGGATTTGGTGTCCGCCGTAAATACGTTGCTCTTTCTCTTTCTTGTGGCCATGGTTTGTAGAGAGAGTGGGGGTGAGGTGTAATTTGGGAGGCGAAGTCAAGGTGATACCCAAAGAAAGAGCGGTGTGTTGGACCCGACCAATCCGGGAGTTGAGTGAAAAGCTGACGCGGGGCACGGAAGGGCCCCCGATGCCCCCCCGTTCACAACCGCCGGGATCCACTCCGGTCTCCCATTCCGGCACGACGGCTATGAGACGGGATTTTCGCCAGCTGGCGGGACAGCCTCCCGTGCGGGATACACACGGGTTCGGGTCCCCTACTGACTGGCAGGTGGCCGACGGATAACCATTCCCATCGGGTCTCCCTGGACCCCGCGTCAACTCGTCACGTTCAACGAACAGGCCAAGACTTTTACCACCGCACGTCTCAAGCATCACCAAAACTTCGCCACCCAATTGGGAAAGGAAATAGGAACACAGGAACGGCTGTTTCCCCCTTCGTACGAAACACAGCTGAGCTGCTATTACGGCCGAAATAGGTAGAATTGTGGTACCAACCCGTGCGGGTCTAGGTTAGACCCTACCACTATAGTCAGGAGAGGGAAGGAAAGACGGGGACTTCATATCGCGGATGTATAGGTGTACGATAATGAAGGCTCGAGGTGCCGGGGGCGCGTACCCGTATCTCCCGAAAAGCAACTGGACAGGTTGCAATCCAGTCGATTCTCTGACTCTTCGTAAGAGTTTCTACGTGTAAATGTTATACATAAGTAAATGTCCGTGTTATGAGGAAGACAAGATTGAGTTTGACCACGAGGAATCGCTTTTCCTCGTAGCCAAACCAGTTTGGCAAATCAGTTTGGCCATGAGAAAAAATCCACTAAAACATAAAATATTGTGTCCTGTCACATGTATACATTAAACCAAAAGTGACCAAAACTATCTTCAATACAAACCACTTACACTAACGTACAACAGAAGACAAAATTTTCATGTCCCTTGGCGAGAGGAGATTACTCACGAAAACATCTGCCTTGTTTATGGATCTAACTTCAAATTAAAGGCATTTTAGTACACTTTAGGTATATAGATAATTTGGGTCGATTACAGGTGCATTCAAATTTGGAAAGAAATCTTAAAAGCGTTCGGCGAATTGAAGGAAAAAGACGAAAAGTCTTTGAATTACCGATTCCCGACGAAATAGCTAAACTTTGGGATGTACGAGTACCTATACTAGTAAACGGTCTGACGAAAGAACAAAAGCAGGAAGTTATCAAAAAGTTGCTCGTACCAGAATACTTCAAGACATTAACCATACCTATGCTGTCGATGTATGTCCGTCTAAGCCTAGAGCAAAACCTGCAGACCACCCCATGCATTATGGTAGTTTTGTGTGTTAACGTGTGGAATGAACTCTCCTTCGATGTATACTGAGATTACATCATGGATTCTTCAACAGTGGCAAGCGCCTACAGACTACGCTAATTTCTTACCATCACGTATGATTGTTATTACTAAAAAACAAATCACAGTTATCTTCTTTAAATCACAAACATTTGTCAAAACACTCATATTCATCGCTTATTTATTACAAAAATAATTTATTACATAAATAAATATCTTACAGCAAAAAACACAACAGCACTACTCGCATTGCGTCACATACACTGATTTAACAATATAATTATCTAAGTAAGTAAATACCTAGTATAAATGCATTGTTTTTTTTCCTGTCTGTCTCTCCGCTAACTTCTTACGCCACGGATTTTAATTACGGTTTAAACTATTCTAAAGTGCAACTACACTAGGCGACATGTCGCGGAGAAATATCACCTAAAATATACGTGCTATGTGTGAATGTTGTTGAATGCTTTATAATCATGTCGTAAAAACTTTAACAGTATTCAAGTAGGGGCGAGTCATTAGTTAAAGATAACAATAGGTAGGTGATATAATTAATCTATAGATATACTTATAGATTAGACAAATATTAATTAACGCTTGAATGTTGTCTGATAAGTTTTTAACGCCAATAAATGGGTCAAAGATTTGCCTTGACAAAGAATAATGAATTTTGTGGTTTCAGTTAAAAGTTTCGTTCTTCACTTACATTTCTGTGGAGCAAAATCGTAAAACGAATGACGTTTGCGGTAATTTTTAACTTGTTACTATTAAAAATAATATTCTGCTTCTTGTTAACATGACATGTGTTCTTTTTCTTCCGAGTGTAGGTAAGCAATGACTTGCAAAATCTATGTCACTTTTTTTTAATGTCTTAAATAAATAACAACAACCGCACAACGCTATCTAGATCCAAGGTAAGCATATATTATAGCTTGTGATATGATTTCTAAAATGCGGATAAACATACTTGTTTATATACTTTTTTTATGTAAATACATACATATTACCTATACATAGAAACACCCAATAACACACATATGCACACTTACATAATACCTAATTATAGTAGGTACCTAGCGTCTGTTTACCCCTGAAAGGTATATAGAGGTAGGTATAATAGGAAGCAAACCAAACTATAAGCCTTCATTAAAGGTATTTCGACCTAAAAAAAACATTTTTTTATTTAATTATTCTTTCTTAGTCGTCCTAAATCAACAGAGACGGTTAATTTCTACCCGGTAGTTAAATACTTACCTGCAATACGATCTCTCAAGACAATCTAGGTCGCGGGTTCAATTCCCGCTTAGTGCAAATATTTGTGTGCATGATAATATCTATTTGCATTGGTCTGAGGTATAACCGCATTCTAGAACCCATAACTCAAGTTATCTAAGTATACTATTATTTAAAGCGAAAGAGTTTATTTGTTTGAACGCGCTAATCTCTGGAACTATCAGTCCCAGAGATATCCCAGTTCTTGAGGTAGCTAGGTTATCTATAATTAGGTTATATAACATTACGCTACTGGCGTCGGGCGCAGAGCAGTAAGCAAAAACGCGGGCGAAACCGCGCCGCCGAAAGCCAGTAAGTATTATTAGATAGATATAACTAGCTATCTGCGGCTGGTTTCACCCGCGTCTGCGAGGTTTGAGAGCATAATTTTATATATCTATTACAAAAATAATTTGTTTAAATAGGTATGTCGTGCAAGTTTTTGTTTTATCTTATCTGTTAAGGAAAACCACGTAAGTAAATTTTAGTCTAGTAATGTTATTAATATGCCTACTTCTCGTAAATACTTATCTTAATTCTTAACATTTATACCTCTTCATCATTCGACGTCCACTACCCGACATGGTTTAATATGCCCCATTCATACGGATGAGTGTATTAACTAAATGTTCACTCGTCCGGAAATTCTCGTAGTTGTCTAGGTTAAATAAAATTCCTCCGAAATAGAGAATAAGTCCTCCAGTAGCTGAGAAATTTTCCAGATCAGTGTTAAAAAAATAACATGATGAAACAGTTTTTAATTTATTAGGCTACATTATCGCAGCAAATGACGAAATATGAATGATAAAATAATGATTTGATTGTGTAGGTACGGGTTGTTATCCGCGTCCCGGTGGTAGACCCATTTACCCATCTTTAAAAGTGTTTAGTTTTCGTCTCGACAGATATATACTACCACAACAACCACACGCGTTTCGCTCGGTGAGTGAGAGCGCCGGAGGCCCAACTTTCCCCCCTTTCCCTTTTCCTTACCTCCCTCATTCCCTTCCATTGCATTTGCAGCACTATACCTAGGTACGTACCTATATACTAGCCTAGCACTGGCTTGGTTGTGTTTTGTTAATAATGATTAATAAATACCATTCAACCTGGAAAATAAACATGTCCTTTCTAGAATCTCTAATAATATATTATTAATTAAAATAAAATAGTTATTGTGCCATCTGTGGGCATCAACTCGAACTACGATCGCATAGTAGGTTATTTACTTACGTCAAATACCACCGGCTCTCTTGCTTGCTTGCTACAATAAAATAGACATAAATTACATAGATACTACTACCTACTCGAATAATGGTAAATTTATTTTTGTCTTATTAAGAAAAAATATTTAATAATATTATGAATTTATCAGACAATGCTTATTTTTATTTGCTTAAAATGTCTATGTTCAACAAATTTTAGTCTATGTTCTAAATTGACAGTAGAACAATCGGAGCAAGCTGACTGGTGTGACTGGTGAACTGGTGATTAAAAAAAAGGTACTTAGGTACCTACGTATAATCTGTGTGAAATGTGTGGTGGAGTTTAAGCATGGGCTTAGTAACTCCGGTACGAGATTGAATATGTCGAATATCGTTCCAAGTATGGATATATATCCGATTAACATATCCTTATCCGCTTAATATATCCATAACTCCGCGGACTTATTCTCGCCTAATCACTCCGGGATCTGTTGAGCGATGACCAAACACGAATCAAATTTGACTTAAGATTCATGTTCGGTCATCACTGGGACCTTCAGATATCGATTTTGAATGCAATCGGTCCAAAAATAACAAAGTTCAGAATTGTGGCTTCTTTTGTTAAAGATTCGTGTTCGTCATCGCTTTATGATTCTCAGTCTCAGTCCGGAGTTGCGTGGATACATGGATATGTCGGATATTAATATTTTGGAAAGGGAACGAGTCCTGGCATATCCAGTTGCGTGTTCGATCATCGCTCTAAGTTTCTTAGTCTCAGTCCCAAGTTGCGTGGATATATGGATATGTCGGATATATTAATATTTTGGAAAGGGAAGGAGTCGTGGCATATCCAGTCCCGGATATATATCCGAGGATATAGGTGTGTCCGAAGTTACTCATGCCTAGTGGAGTTGTCACAGGGAGTTGTTCACTGTTCAATTGTGTGGACGCAGTCGATTACTCATCTCAATAATGTTAAGATTTAAATAATAATCCAGTAGAACACTAATTAAGAATAGTGAACACAACTTTGTATATTATTAAAGTGATAGTTTTAATATAAGATTAGTGAAAATGCATCGTCGTAGGGGACCAAACTTCACATATGTGAGCGGATGTGTGAAATATATGATTTTTGTGCTGAATTTTATATTTTGGGTAAGTAATTTTAGCATTTAATGCTTTTGGGTGTGAGTTTATTATATAATAGTGGTTTTGTAGAAGGACTTTCAATAAATTTGGGTGAGAAAATGTTAAAATTTCTCGATTTCATTTATCATTGTTGTGTGTGAATCATTGTTTTCGATTATCTGGTCTGGCATGAGAATCCTACACACAGCATACGTTGGTTGGCCGCATCCGTTCTTCATTGTTTTGGATCGTCTGCGATAATACTGTAAATGTACTTACACTATTGTTATCTGGAGTTTTTAAACAATGAATGCTTAACACAGGCTTTTAATCTACCAGTGTTAATTAAAATATTGCCTTCCATAAAAGACCACATTTCCATTTAATGCTACTAATATTATGAATGCAAAAGTTTGTGTGTGTATGTTTGCTCCCACTCAGCACTTAAACAACTGAACTGATTTTGATGAAAATTGGTATGTAGAGAGATTTAGTGCTTGATACGGCTCTAGCACAGAATCTATCTACATACCTACATAACTTTTTATCCAGAAAATCGGTCAGGTTCACGAATTACATAAATTAAACCATTATCCGTGCGGGAAAAGCCGCAGGATGCACTAATATTTTATAAACCTAAGCAAACGTTTGTCTGTTTGTTTGTTTAAACCTAAGCCCTCATATGTTTTTCCTTAATTATTTGTTTTACATACAAGTTATAATAAATATAGTTGGGAGTGTTAGAATCATATTTACGAGGAAGTTTAAATATACTTGTTTGTGGTTTACTTTAAAAAAAATAGTGTTAACTAATTAAATGTCCTGGTAACCGAAGGCCTTCTACACAACCAAACTCGCTGGCCCGATGGGTTGACTCCTTTTAACATAGTACACTCTTGGCACAAGCCTGCCAGGTGAGCTACCAGCTTTGGTGTGTAGAGGGCCAAATGATAAGTGATAAATATGTTATGTTTGTGTATCTTTGATATAATAATAATAAAAAATTATTGGGTCGTGAAAGTCATTTTAACAATATAGTCCTTAAATAATATCTTATAAATAGGTATACAGTGTTAGGATGCCTATACTAGGTAATAAAACCTGTGCCACAGGCGGTCTGAGTTCATGAAAACATGTGTAAACGCTCAGTACGACTTAGGTTTAATATAGAAAATAAACAAATAATTAAACTACATTTAGGGTAAATTAGTTATGAGTTATTTAAGTACAATTCAGTACAGTTTGGTCATAGGACAAATTCTGTATATATTTATAATTGAGTAGACCCTCAGCCGCAGCAGGTGGTCAACTGAGCCCGCGGGCTGAGTTAACCGGCTAGTGGGCTAAGTCACCCTTAAAAACCCAAAGTGGTCAACTGAGCCCGCGGGCTAAACGGCCTGTGGGCTCAGTTGACCACAAAATCATAAATAAACATCTTACATTTATGATAGTTGTGGTCGTATATAGATAAGTCCTTATTTAAGTTATTATAAAATAATAAATAAAAGATGTAACAAATGACAACCTCTCCGGCAAATATTTGTGTGCTAAAATAATACTTGCATCTGGGTGTTTTAATAATCTGCATTGTAGAACCCATACCACAAGTATTAACATGTTTCTTTGGCTCTAGATAGTGCTATATGTTGTTATTATTATATTTGAAGAAAGTCACACTGTGTTACAAAAGTTAAAGAGTAAGATTTTCTTTTTGTCGGCATTGGTAGCAAGCAAACAGCCCACGTGATTGTAAGTAGTAACTGTCGCTCATGGACGACTCGGAGTCTCTAGCATTGCTCCTGCAATGTTAGGGACTCCACGAAGCCGCTGCCTACCGTGAAGGGAGTGGGGTAGTTGAAAGGATTGAGGGAGGTGAGGAAAAAGAAAAGGGGGGAACTTGGGCCTTTGGCACTCTCTGAAAACAGCGTAGGTACTACTGTGAAATACTGCATTGATCTAGGTGTTTCTATGTATAATCTGCATTCTAAAACCATTAGCACAAGCTATAACCCGCTTTCTTTGAGTCTAGATAGTGCTACATGTTTTGTTATTATTACTAAATTTAAAGAAAGTCACAACTGTGTTACAAAAGTTAAAGAATAAGACATCTAATGTTAAGCTCTTAAAGCCTATTTTCATATATTAGCTTTTTTATTTCAGTTATTCGGTGGCTTGCTGGTTGCTGTTGGATTGTATGCGTTTATCGACAAATGGCAAGCGACAGGTCTTATAAAGGTAATGTTTCTATCCCATCTGAGGCCCTAGACAAGTGGCAAAAATTTCTATTCTATTCATAGAATAGATTAAAAAATGTATTGGATTGACATATGCTAACGCCAACGCTTATGTCAATCTCATACATTTTTTTATCTATTCTATGAATAGAATAGAAATGTTTGACGCTTGTCTAGGGCCTCTGTTATATATTATTATACTAGCTATCCGCAGCGCGGTTTCATTAGCGTGTTTGCATTCTGCTCTGCTCCCGTTCGTGAAAATCAATTGCGTGGCTTAAAAGTTAGCGGAAACACATAGGTACAGGAGAAAACAACGAATTTACTATAAACTATGTATTTAGAAAGTTTAGAAAAGATTTTATCTATCTTCTATCTGTATACCTACTTCTGTATTTCTGTTTTATTTTTAAACTATTCCATCCCACTGCTGGGCAAAGGTCTTCCCTATAGTGCTTCACAGTTCTCTGTTGGACGTTGACATAGTCTATATATATCATGGTATACTTTTGTATAGGTAGGTAGGTACTATTATATAAAGAAAGAAAGAGTTTGTTCGATTGAACGCGCTAATCTATGGAACTACCAGTTGGATTTGAATGATTCTTTTTGCGTTTGATAGCCCAGATCTTAAGGAAGGCTGTGTAACATCACGCTACTGGCCACGGGAGCAGAGCAGTAACCAAAGATGTAACTTAGCGCAGGTGAAACCGCGTCGCGGCAAACTAGTTAATAATAAAATGTGCCGTAATATGTTAAATAATGGCGAAAGAACGGTTACAAAATATGTATATTAGTGTTTCATTTTGAAAATTAATAAACATATTTTCGTAATAGAGGTACCTAATGGGTATGCCCTAGATAAAGATGTTATATATCATAGACCATGTTATGGTTTAACATTAGATGATTGTATTTTGACCATCGTCTAATATTAAAGTGAAAGGTATAAAAAAAAATTATATATCAATCAAACGAAATTTTATAGATAGGTACCATTTTATTTAAAACTAGCCCGCTCTGTTCTCGTCGGAGAGTACTATATTAGTACTCTAGTTTTTATGACATAATTACAAAATTAGAAATCTTTGAAATTCTCGATACGTGTGTATCTAAACTAATAATATAAAGAGAAAAGATTAGATTTTTTGTATATTTGTTTGTTATGGATAAACTCAAAATCTACGTAATTAATTAAAAAAAATCTTTTACATATAGAAAGCTACAATATCAGCGGTTAACATAGGTTATATTTTTGTGGTATGCCTACCCACGCGGACGAAGCCGCTGGCAACAGCTAGTTATATATATAAACCTTCCAGAAGGAATTCTCTAAACAAAAGTGAAACCGTATTAAAATCCACTTCGCTAGTATATACTGATATTACAAAAAGGTGGTTTGTGAGTTTGAATGTAAGGAGTAACCTCCGGTACTAATGAACCTATTTTTTAAATAGTTTCGTCAAAAAAAGGTACATTATTCTTGAGTGCTATAGGTGATTAATATACATGTACTTACCTCCGCGGGCGAAGCACCAGGCAACAGCTAGTATGTTATAATTTCACTGTTAGGTACTTTAACAGCTCTGGTAATGTTAAGTAGATACCTTTTTGTAAGTTGTGCATGTTTTACGATGTAACAGCGAGACATGGGCCTTGTGACAGTGTAGCTTGTACTTAAATCTTACTTAAGTGCCTACAACAATTGAAATGCACATTACTTTGAATAATTACATCCTCATTCAATGGCAATACAGCACAGATAATCAGATGCAGGGCAACAGAAGTACCTAAGTAACTATTGCGTTTACAGTTCTATTTATAAGCAAATAATACATTTGAAACTTAAGCGTTGTTATTTTCATAGTATAATAACTGAGCATTATGGTTACTTACTTTTTATACAGCTTTAACCTAATTCTAAAATATTAGCAGAACATATATCTATACATATAATAAAATTGGAGTGTCTGTTTGTAATATTGAAATAACCGTTTTTTACTACATGTATTTGAATACATACACCAAAATACCATTTTTACAATTTTAGTCTGTCTGTCTGTCTGTTTGTTCCGGCTAATCTCTGAAATGGCTGGACCGATTTTGACGCGACCTTTATTGACAGGTAGCTGATGTAATAAGGAGTAACTTACGCTATCTTTATAATTTAGAAAAAAATATTTTATAAAAATAAATGATCGACTGTTAGGCGGAACAAAGTTCGCCGGGTTAGCTATTTAAAATATAGCTAAGATTAAATACAAATTGAAAATCACAAAATATGACACAAAATTGCGATGTTTCGACTTTCAACTCACGAGGCGTAAACACTTATGCCTTTTTTTGTGGTCTTGATTCAGCACAAATAAAACTTAATATGGTAGGTATCTATTGTTTAAATCGCTTGTTGCGTGAAATTTCTAATTATGTTGTATCTTTTTAGCTGGATACAGTATACGACGTGATGCTAAACATAAGTCTGCTCATCGCTTTACTTGGTGGTTTAGTGTTCATCGTGAGTTTCGCTGGATGTGTCGGTGCCTTAAGGGAAAACACTTGCTTACTTAAGTTTGTAAGTAATAATCTTAATTATTAGTCTGTCCTGTCATACTGCAGCGCAAAGGCCTCTTCAGACCAAGGCCTTTATGAATAGAGAAGGCATGAGTATTGACCACCACGCTTGCTCAAGGTGGATTCAAGTGGATTGACAATTTTAGTTAGGATCGTCCGGGGAAGTACTAACCTCTCATAGAAGATCGACGTAAGAGTAGTAGTATCCGTACTACTGCGTTTCGTTCGGTAAGTGAGAGCGCCGGAGGCCCAATTTCCCCCCTTCCTCTTTCCTCACCTCCCTCATTCTTTTCCCCTAACCCCATTCCCAGCCGCCATAGTAGAGGCCACCATACCAGCAGTATAAGACGATGGCTTTTGGTATAGTGGCCACCACTTCGAGATTCCACTAACAGCAAAATAAAAAAAAAATCGTATTAGTTAAGAAGCTAGCGAAGAAACAGGAAAAACTTGCGACTTTGCTTTATAATATTTAGAAATTTACAGAAAAGGCTAAATTTACCCCTCTTCAAATTTCCTCACCTCCCTCAACCCTTATACCTACCCTACTACCTTCACGGTAGGCAGAGGCTTAGCAGAGTCCCTGGCATAAGGAACTTTGAGTCGTTCATGAGGGACAGTTACTGCTTACCATCTCGTGGGCTGTTTGCTCGTATGCCACAGCCGGCAAAAAAAAAAAAACTTGTATTTTCCTTCTTTATCTTTGCTTTATAACGTTATTTCTTGTAGTTTTGAAAATCCCAACAGTGATAGTTCAATGATATTGACATTGATAAGGTGATGTTGTTCTCATTGCCCTGATAAGAGCTACAATGATAACGCAGCTGCTGGATGAAATGTGCATTGTAATTAAAATATTTTTGACTTAAACGAAAATTTTGACGATTTTTTGAATCTATACATTATTAGGAAATCTTCGAAAAGCGTCGTATCTGTATATAATCGCTAATCTCGACAACCGCTTAACTGATTTAAATGCTGAAAAAAAGACTAGTTCTACTGAACAATTCTATAGTAGAACTAATGGCCATTTTTTTTTCACTAGTACTACGATATTAGGTATAACAAAATACTACAACTATTGGAAGTCTATATTCCCACTTGTTCTACCTGTTCCATCGGTAGAACTACTGGGAGTTTTTGTTCTCACTAGTACTACGATATTAGGTATAACAAAATAGTACAACTATTGGGAGTCTATATTCCCACTTGTTCTACCTGTTCCATCGGTAGAACTACTGGGAGCTTTTGTTCTCACTAGTACTACGATATACTATATTACAAAATAGTACAACTAGTGGGAGTCTATTCCCAATTGTTCTACCTGTTCCATCGGTAGAACTAATAGGATATTTGGTTCTCATTAGTCATGCCCAGCAGCAAAACTTTTCCTCAACCTCTTCAAATTATATGATCCACAGCACTCGTTTTTATCGGTATTAACAAATATAATTTTAACCATACTCAGTTTATTGAAGTATTATAGTGAATGTCACAATTTTTATCGGCCTACCCTCATAATTGTTTATAAATTAATTTTAAACTATGAACTATGCACGTTTAGAAATTAACACTGAATGATCATTCTTTACCTACTAGTGTACATTGTTGATAGATAAGTAGGTAAGTTAATTAGTTTGATTCCAGTATATTATTTAATAATTGAGTGTATGATTCCTCAGAAAGGAAATAACTATGAAACATAATTTTATTGAAATATTTACCTTTAAATAAACAATGTATCTTTTAATTAATAGGGTTGTAATGTTTCCAGTAATATCTAAGTGTCGTTTAAACCTAATATTGAGATACGACTAGCATATTTTGGTACTTTACTTCCATTTCTAGAACCTATCAAAACGTAGTACTAATGAGAACAAAATATCCCACTAGTTGTACCGATGGAACAGGTAGAACAAGTAGCGTTGTGTAGCTGTTGTGTTAATATTATAGGTTAAGTAAATAAGTAAGGTAAGTAGGTATTTAGATATTTTTTAACCTATACCGGCGAAAAAACCGAGGAGGATGTTTATAAATACACATATTTTATTCTGTTACAGTACTCTTTATGCCTATTAATTCTCTTCCTCATCGAGATGGGTGGTGCAGTCTGTGGGTTTGTGTTCCCTCGCTCTTTACACGGACTATTAGAACTGAGCTTTACAGAGCGAGTAGTACACGCGTATAGGGACGATCCTGATCTTCAGAACTTCATTGATTTCGCTCAGAGTGATGTAAGTAAGATGTTTTATATTTTTAGTATTTTTATAAGCCTACCAAAGTGGTAAGGAGTCGTCTAGAAATAAACAAATTAAATTTTTCTTTGACTGCCTCCGTGGTGCAGTGGGAGCGCCAGCAACTGCTGTGCACGGGGTTGCGGGTTCGATCCCCTCACGGAACAAAACTTTGTGTGATCCATAAATATTTGTTCCGAGTCTGGGTGTACTTTGTGTCCGTTAAATGTATTTGTAAATTCCCCTGCGACACAGTGCTTGTTAGTGCGATATATTTAAAAAAAATATAAAATATATATAGAAATAATCATACGAAATGTCTATGTATCTATTTTTGTATAATAGTCAATGTTACTGGCATAAAATGCAAAAAATAAAAAATAGAACAAATTTAAAAACAACCAAGTCTTTAGTAACCGCGAGGGAGAAAGAACATGTAACGTTTGTGCTCTCTCTCTCGCCGTGCCTACCATCACCTCATATAGCAGTATTATTTTAATGTTACTTT
This sequence comes from Parascotia fuliginaria, assembly GCA_963082885.1. Lineage (NCBI taxonomy): Eukaryota > Metazoa > Arthropoda > Insecta > Lepidoptera > Erebidae > Parascotia > Parascotia fuliginaria. The sequence goes on along the minus strand of OY720194.1, from coordinate 9,679,168 downwards.
AAAAGAAAGAAAGAAAAACATTTATTATGCTATAAACCCGACGTACATAGGTACCTATATACAATAAAAAGTACATAATTTTTTTTAAAAAGAAATCTTAAATATTTATGATCAATAAATTTAGCAAATAATTTCTAAAATAATAAGCTAGCAGTGGTAACGATAAAAATGATTGTTGTGTAAGTGTTTTTGAACTGTGTCAAACTTTTAAAACTTGCGTAGTCTGTGCTGTCAAGTGTCAAATGAGATGATTAGTTGATGACTCAATTTATTTGAAGTTACACCGTTTGTGTTTTGTCTTTTTCTTTTGTACCATTAAAAACAAGGATAGAGACAAAGTAAGGTTATATATAATAAGATTGCTTAAGGTTGTGGCAGGGCCCCAGATCTATACTGAATGTTTGTTTCCAGTTCCACTGCTGTGGTCTAACATCAGATGGGTACATGGACTGGTCGAAGAACGAATACTTTAACTGTTCCTCACCGTCGGTAGAACGGTGTGGGGTTCCGTTCTCGTGTTGTATCAACGCTACAGACATATCTTCCGGCCTTGTTAACATTATGTGTGGATATGGGGTGCAAAATTATCCCGTAAGTAATGGATATTTTATTAATTTTGTTGAATCATGTAGCTTTTTTATTTCGCGGTTTTACCCGCGGCTCTGCTTCCGTCGCCAGTAGCGTGATGTTACATAGCCTATAACCATCCTCAAGAACTAGGCTATCAAACGTAAAAAGAATTTTTCAAATCAGACTGGTAGTTTCTGAGGTTAGCGCGTTTAAACAAATTCTTCTGTTTTATTTATTATTATAATATATTATAGTATTATATTTATGACCAAACCTTCCGGAAAAAGGGCCTATTAACGATAGTCGGTTCTTGGGTCCTTCGGTCTTGTGAGAGATCCGAAAACCGTATCAAAATCAGTTACATGGTTTGAAGAAGCAAGCAGAAAAACAGCGACTGCTTTATACTACTACATTCGAGAGGAAAAATTCGAGTAACTCTATACCAATTTTTTATTTATTCGCATTTGGTCGGATTCGCAAATGGTCGGATTCTCATTTCGTCGGATTCAGTACAGATAACAACATAAACATAAATTGTAAAATACATAAGGATGTCCACTAACCGTTTGACATTCAAGCTGAAAGTTCGTGCTCTTCTTTTCGAGAAATTGTTGGAATCATCTCGCTAATTATGCATACTATGGTATATGTATATATATATAATAAATATTTATTTATGTATATTGTAATAATAAAATAGTATATAATATTATATGTTAGTTTTATGTACTAGTGTATATGTTAGTTACATATTATATAAATTAAATTGCCGTGTTTTATCCTTCATAAACTGTGTTCTTTTACAAACAACTATTAATATCACACTGCTTCATTTACTGCACCTACTTCAAATGTCTCTTCACCACCTTGGGTTGACTGGTAGAGAATGCTTTTAGCATTAAGTCCGCCGTTGTACTTTCGTGCATGAAGTTCAATAAATAAATAAATAAATAAGCTCATTACTTTTGAACTTGTCGCACTTTCGATCGCTAAATTTTATTTACAAAAAGAGATATTAATAAAGGCCAGTCCAGCTAGTAAATTATAATTCCGTAAGCAATATGTACATTTTGTAAAACTATATTAATTTTTGAAATAAATTAATTTAATTACTAGATAACCATTTTTCTTCTTAAGTGTACTACGAAGAAATGAGAATCCCATTTGCGAATCCGTCCAAATGCGAATAAATGCAAATTTTAGCTTGTACTCGTTTCCAAAGGGATAAAAAAAACTTTTGTTTTCTTTAAATGATTTCTATATTTAATGTTACCCTTCCAAGATGGAACTTATTGTGTAGTATGGGTCGCTCTAGCCGGAGGTGGTGAGTGCCCAGTTCCGAGCGACTTCGATTTTGTACTGCTTAGAGATGACAGGAGTCCCTTCTCCCCTGGTTGCAGGTGGCAGAAGCCAGCAAGCGCGTGTGGACGAGCGGCTGCATAGAGATCGTGCGCTCGTGGGCGGAGCGCAACCTGTACACCATCGCGTCCGTGGCGCTGGGCGTGGCGCTGTCGCAGCTCTTCGTCATCTACCTCGCCAAGACGCTCGAGGGACAGATCGAGCTGCAGAAAGCTAGGTAACAGCACTTGTACAAGCTAGGTAACCGCAGGGCACCGGTACATCCAGGTCGTAGCTGTACACCATCGAGCTGCTGAAAGCTAGGTAAAACCAGTTTTCCACTCCAATTTAAATCCGATCCAAACTCGTGAAAATACAGTCCAAAATCTTAGACCATAAGGCTAAATTCACACTGGCGCAGAGTCGAAAGTGTTTTGTCGTGTCCTGTTTTTAAGTTTTTTTGCATGGCAATGCTCGCATGATCGTGCGCAGAATTGTGGTCGCAGTTCGACACTGCTACGTCTGGTGTATTGGTGACTGATGCGGAGGTTCTGATGTAACTGGGCAAACTTGTTCCCATTTATTAGGCACAATTTCAGACTCCGTTGATACTAATTTTCTTAAAAAAATTTATCCGACGGATCGAACCCAAATGCTCTGCGTCTGCAAATCAATAGCATAAATCTAATAAGACTGTCGTTTAGTTGCAAAATGGAAGACAGCAGGACAACAATCCAACACAGAACGGGTAACAGCGCTCTGTGATAAGGCTACACCTCTGTATCCTGCCGTGGTCATTCGGCTGTCATTTACAAATTAAAAAAAGGTACATAATGATATAGATTTTTATTTCAGAAGATTTGAAAATACCGATACCCAATACCTTTTGATTGCGTTAATATTGAACTTGATTTTATAGCTTCAAGAAATCAAAGACAAATTTTTCGTTAAAAATTTTTGCATCCACATGCACGCGTTGTTGAGGAAATGTCTCGACAGACAGATGGACACTAAAATGATACTGTATGGGTCCAATAAAGCCGTCATAGTGGAGGCCACCCTATCATCCAGTTTGAGACAATGGGTTTTAGAATGGTGTAAATTCTTGGACCCATTGACTGCTGACCATCAGGCAGAGTGAAGTCACTTAAGCTAATATAAAAATATTTCGTCGGTTTTTGATGCCATTTTGATCCTTATTAACGTTTGATTGAATAAGGATCAAAATGGCATCAAAAAACAAAATACTTAAAAAATTACATAGCGACTTTTGCAACGACGATTTTAAACATTTTGTTGTACGTATACGTTAAGTGCGTACGACAATTCTTACCGAGACACGCCTACTTATCATCTTATCCGTTGAAAGACTTTCACTACTAGACATAGGTCTCTCCCAAGTCTCGCTCACATTCAACGGTTGCCCGCCACCCATATCAGGTCTATGATCCACCTTGTGACTATCTACGCTGCGTCTTCCAGTTCGTGGTCGCTTTTAGAACTTTTCAGGCCCAACGGCCATCAATTTTGCGAGCTATATATCCAAATGGGGACCTTACTTTCTTATATATTAGCCTACCATAGTGACTCCACGCTTGATGGTAAGCAGTCAGTGGAATCCAGGGGTGATCACCATTCCAAAAGTCAACGTCTCTTGTCATCATTTGATAAGATATCCGAATGTTCAGTTTTTATGTTGCAGATGGCAAACATGAAACAGGGGCACAATGGGCGCGTATAGGGACGAGTGCCGTCGTGCGTTGCTGTAGCAAGCACACTGCACGGGACTCGAACCCGCGCCCTTGCATATGTGATGTGCCATCAAGACTGCTCTTACGCTTGTGATGTGCCATTTAAACTTGTGATTCAAACTATTGTGTTAGTGCAAATGTGAAAAATATTTTAAATATGCAGTTTTTATCAGGTGTGTTGATTTGTTAATGAAAATTGTTAATTTATCTCTGACACATTTTTAGAGAGAAATATATATTTTTAAGTAGCGATTGAGTATTTGGGCATTAGCTTAAAATATGATTGATCAATATCACTATTTTATTTAAAAAAGAAGCTACACAGTAAAAAGGTCACCTTAATAATAGTGTAATTTAAATGGACTGTTATTGTAGTAAGATTAATTAAAACTTCTCATTATTGATTCAATAGAAAATCAACCTTATGTATAAACGAGTGGATATTCTTTTAAAAGTTCATAAAAAAAAATATCTCATATAAATATTTTTCATTAACAAATCACAAATAAATTTCTCGGAATGCATTTAAATTTGAATCTCAAAGACAATTTTTAACATCACTAACTTTTATTACCTTTGTCCTTGAGTCAGGGATGTACAGTGCTGGTAATTTAGGTAATTATATGCGTGTTTTCCTGTTAATTAGCATTATAAAAATTTCGCTGTGACCTTGATCTTTTGGAGGTTGACCTTGGAGTTTGTCCTTGACCTTGTGAACGTGACCTTGAATAGATGAAACAACATTGTCTTTCTTACGATATAAAAAAGCTGAATGATGGGAAATACAAGTGTAATTATTTAATGTATTATAAAATTCATGAATGTATAACTTAATTAACTATGATGTATATAACTTAATTAACTAGGTGTATTATTTATATTTTGCCAATTTATTAATACGTAAAGTTTGTGTAATACATGTAACCCTTTACAGTTGGTGTTTAAAAGTTATTTAATGTAAGTATTACTTCTTTAAAAGACATAATTAACATGATTTATCCATTGAATTTGCCCACTGTTGGGCATAAGCCTCCAGTTTGTGCCAAACTCCATATTCTTGTCTCTCTCAAGATCAATCCATGACTCTAACCCATCCCAAGTAAAGAAGTCTTAATCGTTACGTACATTCCCCACTGAGTGCTTACCATCAGGCAGAGTGAAGTTGTTTAGATATTGAAAAAAAAATGAAAAATAAAATGCAATACTTCTATACTAATATACAAAGCGAAAGAGTTTGATTGAACGCGCTAATCTCTAAAACTACCACTCGGATTACCAAATAATTATTTTTGTATTTGATAGCTCAATCCTTAAAAGACAAGCCACGGAAACAGAGCAGTAACCAAAGATGTAATTTAACGCGAATGAAGCCGTTCTGCGTACAGCTAGTTACAAATTATGGTGAAATTTATCATAATGGTAGATGGTTGCTCAAAATATCTATGTAACTATATGAATAAACGTCTTTTTTTGAAGTACTACTTATTCTAGTAAAAAATATTTAGCAATTACATAAGTTAAACTTAAGGTCGTCACACATTAACACGTAACAAACTTTTATTCTTATCATGTTTTGCAATTATGATTTCTTAAAACAGGATACCAATATTGGACCTTTAATTATACTTATTGACTTGGCTATTACAATCTAATAATGGCGAAAACGGGTTAGTCCACTACTAAAAGTTCTAATACAACAAATAAAACTTAAAAGGTACAATTTGTACTACTTTAGTAGGACAAAAGTGGTTTAAAATGTTTCATCCTATTCATAAAAGTACTACCTACTTAAAAACTATAATAGTTCTGAGTACTAGGGTAGCAGAAGGTATCGCTATTAGCGATAAGCCCGTTGAGGTGTATTTTAAATTAACATTTTCTTACATGTTTTTCTTGTAAATCTCTTACAATGTTGTATAAATAATTCTTGTAGGTTGTTGGTTTTATTTCTATTACCTAAAATATTCTGCTCCTTAAATGTGAACTATCGAATATAAAGTATTTTTTATGGACTAACCCCAAAAAACTAGTCGATAAATAAAGCCAGTAAAAATTTTGAAAATTTGTTTGCGAACATTCGATGTTCGCGTTTTTGGCGAGCATTCGCAAGTGATTGTTACAGCGTTTAGTGTTGATGTTGTATTCAGTAATCTGACTGTCTAATTTTCGTAGTCAATTTTTAAATATTATTAACTTAGTTATAAATTTGTTATATATATATTATTTAGTTTAATTATAATACTTATCAATAAATGTAATAGTGACGAATTAATATTGCATGTTTGTCTCTTTCTGTTTCTGTAATTTTTTAACTTATAATAAGAGACAAAACACTGAACACGTACTCTAAGTTATTCCGCGCTGTTATATTTATCTATATGACTGTAATAAGTTTTCATTGCCAGTGACAGTTAACAAGCTGAATAATGTTCGCGAACATTGTTATTATGAATGTTCGGCGAACAATGTTCCGCAAATATTTACAAATGCACCAAGTGAATTATTATCTTAATTGTAATCTTCTTTTAAGTAAGTAGTTATTTATTAAAATTGTGATAGTTTATTTATAATCTATATTCTAAATTGTTGGCCATTGCTCAATTTTGTTTCAAGATTTGAATGTTAAATTCAATTTGTAGTGTCAATTTTAATTTTATATAGAAAAAGCAAGCGTAGTGATCTATGTTCATGCCTTCTCTGTATGAGAAGAGGTGATATTAAGGAGTTGCTATTATTACTTTGTATATAAAAAGTTCAATGTATCTGCTCAATTTTCTCAGACCCAAAATGTAATTATTAAAACGTCAATGAGTTCGAAGGACAAGATATTTTTATTCATACATTTTTATAGAGTGCGAAACCGATAGTGTTCAATTAAAAATGCATTTATTTAAACCGTTTTCATATGTGTTTCCTTTAGTATTTCAGTAACTTTGATGTCAATAAGCGCCATCTATGTAACAGTTTACAAACCAAGGGAATATCTCGATTTTTTTATGATGTAAATTGATAATAAGGTACCTATTTGAAAAAAATAAAACTAGTATATTCACTTTGCGGCAAGTAATTATCTGTTTTGGCGGTTTGTTCCCAGAATTACTACATTAAATAATATTAATTCATAAGTTCTTTTCTTCTCATTTATTTCTCATATAGCCAGTATAATAGAGATATAAGACTAAAATAATTCCATATAATGTGATTATATTTGTTAGATATAATTTTAGTTTAATTAACAAAATGAATCTAACAGTAATATTGTTAAAGAAAAGGGGTAAATGAAAGTACTGTACTGTGTACGGACTGCTACGCAGAGGTCGCGGGTTCGATTCCCTTTCAGTGCAAATATTTGTGTGCATGAACATGTCTATGTGCATTGGTCTGGATGTTTCTATGTATAATATGTATGTATTTACAATAAAAAAAGTATCTATGTCTGTACATCCGCATTCTAGAACTATCACAAGCTATAATATATGCTTACCTTGGGCCTAGATGGAGTTGTGTGTAGTTCTTGAGATATATATAAAAACGATGACGTGTCAAATAAATTTCAACCTTAATTCAATGGTAATAAGAGTCACATATCTCGTTTTTTTACCATACAAGAGGCCACTATGCCAGCAGTCTGAAACGAAGGTATTTGGAATGGTGACCATTTTTGGATCCCATTGACTGCTTACCATCAGGCAGAGTCGAGTCACTGGTAGGCTAATAAAAAAAGTACTAAGCCTACCAAACAGCCCAGCTTAATAAACATGGTAGTTATCTTAGCATTGCAGAAATAACACGCTTAAGTCATTGATTTTGTCAATTGGTTTTTAACCGTTGTCATGTACAGGAGCCCTTACAGGATGCGCCTATAAAGTATTCTTTAAATTTCATCCACATTTTTTCTATTTTTTATCATTGTAATATACCATTAATATCATCAACAAGAATATTATTCTAAACTTGACGCTGGCAGAAATAGTTGACACAATCGTCGGCTCTGTTGCCAAAAAAAAGGAGAAGAAGAAGAAGAAGTATTCTTTGTAGCCAAGCTAACTTGACTTGCTGACGACAAATTACATTTTCCCGTGACCAAAACGCTCTTTAAATTAATTAAAGTAACATTTTGAAACACTAATAGTACTATCTTAGCCACTGTTGAACCTTTTCACAAATAGTTTTGGTCATATAAAAGTCTCTTGTCATGTAATCTCGTTAGATATTATTGCGACAAGGTTCTACATTATTCGCCTTTCCTATAACAGTATTATTGTATAAACTGTATAATATAATTATGTAATTAATAACTGGAGATTCAACTCAATTTTAACCAAATATAACATGTTTGAAAATATTGTAAATATTTATTAGTAATTTTATAACAAATGTCTTACTTAATCATTATTTAAAGAAGTAGTTTTATTGCCATGTTTCGATTTGGTTTTGGTAGACGTTAGATAAAGATTGTCGTTCGTTGCCTGGGAAAGTTGGTAGAGATCGTTCTAGACGGACATACACGGACCAAATAGGAAATGTGTTGACAAAGGGCACCATTACAAGCACCTGTAACTGACGTGTGTGTATGAAAATATTAATGAACGTTGAAGAGGCAAAGAAGGATGTTTGGATCGCAGCAAATAGCGTTCTATAGTCTGCTTAACCCATTAATGGAAGACAGGCTTGAAGTTATATAAATACGTAATATACCTTAATTTGGGCCATTATCAACTCATGTCTCTAATATATTTTAAACAATTTGATGACAAACTATACTAACGTGTACCAAACTAAGTAATAGTAAGCACAATCAGTTTATGAAATAGTTTATTTCTCATATATAGTTGAAATAAGATATTCTTGTACATTACATAATCTGTAATATATTAGGTATTAAAACAATTGTAACCATATTATTTATTTAGTTTTATTTACGTTTTATAGCTCCTCGGTTACATGGGACCTAATATAACTAAAAGAACGTTGGTGTTACACACCTCTGCCTAACCCTTCGAGGAAAAGGCGTGAAGCTACGAAACGTATGTGATGGGCATGATATTATTTATTTATCGATAGAAAAACTACATCTTTTTCTGACCCGGATACGAAATTGGCGATTTCTGCGTGACATTGTGCCACCAATAATCACATTTTACCAGAAAAAAAATGTATTTGCTATTGATGGTACGAAACCTATTTTACATGGGTACAGAACTTCGGACTCCGGTATGTACTAGTCCGTGCTTCAACTAACGACAGCCTTGTTTATTCGACCACATATTTGCTTTACCACTTGTAACAAAATTTCCATCATTTTAAAATTCAATAAGACTCATTATTACTGTACTGAGGTAAGTTGCAAGAAAAAATAGAATTTATTGTTTTGTGATATGCAAACGTCATTTACTCTTATGGGTGGTAAAGCAATTTTATGGTAGACTATACTGTCTAATGCAAAATATTTCATTAGACCACTTTCTTGCTAGCGAGTAAACCGCATGGTGCCTAACTTGGAAGACCTTCCAGCAATAGACGTTTTTTGTCTGATATAAAGGGAATGAAACCGCAAGATTTTTACCACCTAAGATATAATAATAAACTACTAATAATACTCAATACCCTAACCACCTTAATAGACCTACTCGAGGCCAAGACGAGACAATTCATTAAGTCAGGACAATAAAAAGTATGGCCTAAATAAAGACAATTCACTGTCGGAAGATAGGGCTAGGCTGCCTTTCGTCCAGGTTTTTCCGAATTTGTTCTAGTTTAAAGGGGCATCTGGGACGCGTCCGGGTGGAGCTTTAGGGTTTAAAAATTTAAAGTCTTAGGCCGCTTCGCGATACGCACTGTGTCCGCACATCGCGATCAACCGACGAACAGACTATATTTAGAAAAACCTGTTGACATGTCCGGTCTGGGCCGGGGTTTACACGCGTCTTGTCCTAGTCGCCAAATTTTAGAGATGACAATCCTACCTCAAGATAATGATCAAGCCAGGCCAGTGAAATAAAACGATTTCAAAATTTTCGGCGCCAATAGCTTCCACCACCACGCGCGCTGTGGACTGCCTTGTCTATTAGCTTCGGGTGATTGCACGTTCCTAGCCAGAAAGTCAGTTAATGTTGTGGCCTTCTAGCGAATTTTGCGCCTATCCATATCTATAAGAACGTATGAATAGGACGGTGTACCTATACTACAAACTGACTCATTGTAGGCACTCATAGGCCTACGTGTAAACGACATGGCATTTTCCATTGTCCTGGCTTACTGGATTGTCTCAGCTATTGGCCTCGTGTAAAAGGTTCTTATAGCCATCATTTCTTTCCTTTACCCTTCCCTTTCTTAGGGTCGGGTTCCGGTGGCTTCTCTAGTTCTGGGGGCGGCGGCGGCGGCGGCCAGTACTTATTGAAGAATTCGTCTGTGCCCGCGAATGTTAGCGGCAGTATGCTACTTCTGCGGTTCCATGCCTCTCTATCTTCTTCTTCTTGTTCGGCTAAAGCTTTCTCTTCTTTGGTTTTAATCTGTGGTAAAATGTGTGATAGGTATAGAGATTGGGATAGTGTAATCATTATTTTGTTTCTTTTTATTTTATGAGAATAATACTGTACCTATCCGAATCCAAATCCGGTTTGTTTGATGTATCAACAAAGCCAGCCTAATATTTTGTAGGTAAGACAAATGGAAAGTGCCTCTGGTAATCATTCTGAATAATTACTACTATCGGTGAAGATAAACATCGTGAGGAAATATGAACTTAAACGTTACATCCTTAAGCGTGGTGATGATTGTTCTGTGCCCTGCAGTGGGACATTAAAGGGGTGGTATAGGTGTTATTAAATATAGCTTCCCGCAGCGTGGCAATTACTGCACTCCTCACGTCGCCAGTAGCGTGTTGTTATATATTATAACCTATAACCTTCTCCAAGAACTGGGCTATCATACGCTAAACGAATTATTCAAATCCGGCTGGTAGTTCTACAAACTCTGCCGGTATAGATTACAATTGGTGATTAAACGCTCTCAAAACAAACCCACCCCACATCAACTCGTGGTAGAGTTGTAGCCGTCACCGATCACCAGTTTTCGTAACCGAGACCGTTACCCAACCACACAACACAAATAACATAAAATTACCTGCATCAAATGCACATAATCTTCGTAATCAGTCCACGGTTCCTTCTTCTTTCCTTTAGGAGAATGATCTCCTTTCTTAACCTCCTTTTTCAAAGGTTTCAGCTTAACATACAGTTTCTTTGGAACTTGTAGCTGGTCGGGCGCATCTATGAGGATGTGGTCTGGCGTATGAGTGAACACTGACCTGACTAGATCGTACTGGTAGTCTGTGCTGAAACTAAACGTAAATAATATAATATAATAATATCACAACAACTACACAAACGTAATATACCTAACTAGACGTCCGCCCTCGATCCGCTTCGGTATCAAAGTTTCATTCGGTCTCACAATAAACGCCTACGGAAAATACCACTGCAATGACACTGACGTATTGCATCATCATTCAGGTTTAAACAGGCGCTTAAAATATTAAAATATTGAATATAAATAAAAATATGGTAAATATAATAAAATATAGGCAATGTTACCCGTCACATTTGTAGCTTTCTAAAGGTGAAAGAATTTTTTCATTTGGTTACGTAGATCATGAGTTAAATGAAAAATAAATACCTAAATAATAGACTGGACGCAGACCAAGTTCTAGGGCGTAAATTGGGACTTGTCTTTGCCCAGCAGTGGACTGCGATATACTGATTGATTATAATTCTTTTGAGAAATAAAGTTCTTAAACCATTTTTCTCAATCAATCAGACTGAGAGTAGTAGGTAGTTCTCATGGAAGCAATCTTCATATAGGTACAGTACAACTCCTGAACTCTGTTTGCTTGGCTTCTAGAACATTCCTGGCGACCCAATAGCAAAAGAACAGTAACTTAGAGTTTTGTCTTTGGCTTCAGTCACAGTGTTATCCTTTGTAACATTAGGTCACGGTCGGTTATCTCAAATCGGATGCCTCTTTAGCAAAATTATTATGGGCGACTTCAACAAATCCTAATACGAGGTTAACTAAACGATAAAAAAAAAATTAAATTAGTACTAACAGATCATAAATATAATGTATAATCTTGGTAAGATCTAGTAATGAACATTTATATCCTGTCTCCTCGAAGGTGACTTGGTTCTTGGTATGCTCGCTCACTGCCGGCGCTGTGCTGACCTTGGTGTTGGTTTGTTCTTGAGCTGTGTAATAGACGCCGGCATCAGCTGGAGTTGGTAAAGTGCCTTCTACTGCGATGTATGATGCTGCGGATAGCATATTATCCTGGAAAACATACCTACGATTTGATATGAGCGTTCACACATAGAGCCACCAAAATATGAGACTGAATTGCAACGTCGGCAACGTTTTTCAATTTTTATCATTTATTCGGAGCTATATTTTTAAAGGTTATCAGGACTCTTTTTAGAATTACGTGGAAGCTGTTAAACAACATAGGCTTCTTTTATTGGCGTGAAGAGGTTGAAATAGCGGATAAAAGTATGCATGAAAAATCGTCAAAGTAGAAGATTAAAATTTTATGCGATGACCGACATTCACGCGAAGCTGCGGGCAACAGCTAGTTTATAATAAAGGTGGTGCTTAAGTTATTTGGCCAAAATATGCAAAAGCTAAACTAGGAGCCCCCTTTAGCTGCGTACCTACATACTTGTCCGCAGCATTCGGCTCGGTAGCAGACACTAGAGAAGTCTTTCCTCTAAACTTACTTAATTGCCAAGTTTTAACTCAAGCCAAGTTTTTTACGACAGCAAATTACTTATGTATACAATTTTTGCATTAAAAAATAAGTTCTTTACTGCGGTCGACTTCACAGACATACAACGAATAAATAAAAAGTAGGTACACCTAAACTTACGTATGGAGATCTAACTCACAACTTCGTCGTAAGTAGAGGCCCTGCGTTACAAAGGTAGTTAATCTATTAATTATTGGAATATCCTAGTGTGAAAAGAGCATAAAATACGAACCTTGAACCGTCTCAGCATCCGTTGTCTGTCAGCAGCATCAAAGTGTTGCATCTCTTTCATCCATTCACAGAACCAGAGCATTAGAATTGCTTGTGTTGCTGAAATATAACACATAAGAAATTCGTCGCTTCGTGAACAATACGAAAGTGTTAGGATTTACATATTCTGAGATTATGTATAGCTGCAGACACAAACACAATTTACTTTGCTTTTGATCTTCACCTCGTCGGCAAATCGAAGGTGAGAGTTAAGCCGTATATGTTGATAAATAATAATATATAATACCAGCCTGTTTACTGTCCCACTGCAGGGCAAATGCAAATCTTCTCATATAGGTACAGAAGGCATGAGCATTAATCACCACGCTTGCTCAAGGCGGATTGGCAATTTAAGACTTTTAAGTCCAGGTTTCCTAACAATGTTTTCCTTCACTTCAGAATTGTCCAAGATAAACTAAAAAAGTATGTACCATAATATTATGATCAGAATAATCACACTGGTACTTGTCTAGATTCGAACCCACTACCTCGTGTTTACGAAGCCGAACTGGGCCTTTTCGACTTTATGCATAATAAGTTAATATTAGTACCAAATCCGTTTTAGTCAAAAAGTTAAAAAACGCTTACCATATGGCACAATCAAACTGAATGAATCATGACCTATTTTCTTGATATTTCGCTTAAAAGAGTCAAACTTGTATTACCTTTCGTATAAAATCCACTTGGAACGTTTTTAAAACTTACGTCAACACTGGTCAACACAGTATTCAGTAAAATGTCAGTGTCTAATGTAATGATAACAAGCTCGTTGCCAAGGCAATCTGTGTTCAGGCAAATTTCGACCTACTTGCATTTAGATGGATTGGCAAAATGAGCATATGGCGGGTCATGATTCACTTAAAGGTAAATAATTTGGTAGATATAATGATACAGTCTACTTACGCCTATGCAAATTATCACCTTGTGCCCTTCTTAGCAAGTTAGCCATTGTATCTAAAAACCAATATTCAGGTAAGCTACTCTTATACATAGTACAGCCCAACAAATCAGCTAAAATCTCAATGTACTTCTTCGGAGGAGTGACCGCTATTCTAGGAATGGCTTCAGGGTCTATATAAGTCTTAAATTCTTCAGGCAACACGTGGATTCTGTTATGTTCCTCGTACTTCCTTATTTTATCCGGTATTAACCTTCTCAGGGATGGAGTGGGGAATATTTCTGGTAATTCCTCTGGTATTTCTTCACTAATGGACTTTTCCTCTTCTTCTACTTTAATCTCTTGAGTTGGATGTTCTTCTTCCACTATTTGTCCTATGTTTAATAATATAAGTTATTATTCCACTGCAATAAAAGTCTCTTGTCATATAGAGACGACATGAGCATCGATCACCACGCTTGGCCTACCAAAGTGATTCCACTCTGCCTGATAGTAAGAAATCAGTTGAATCCAGAAGTGGTGGACATCATTCCAAAAGCCAGCATACTGGTATGGTGGCCTGAGATGTTTTTTCACGCCCCACTTAAAGGTTCAGGATCATAATTAGATGGGAACATTATAAATATAAGACATTATTAAAGTTTAGGTTTTCTAACATAAATTTCCTTAATCGTTAGTATATTCAAGATAAACTTAAAATCACGCATGAATTTGAAACTTTTTATATATTATAGCCTACGCAGGGGTGAGTTGCTAGTAAAAATAAAACCTCTTACCTACTTCCTCAATCACTCCTTCGCTAGAGGAAGATACGGAGGACACAGGAGGAGTCCTCTCACATTCAAGACCAACGGCAGCTAGGAGCTGGCTGAGGCCAGACTCATGGGTTAACTCTATTTCTTTTGAAGTCATCTTATTTGTTCACGTTCTTTTTAAAGTAAATAAATATTGTGTTTACCTACAAGAAATTATTTAACTGTTAAAATGACAGAAATAGATAAACCTCAAATGTCAAAGGATCAATTGAAATGCCAAAATATTTTTTAAAATGAAAGACCTTGTAGGTCACTATTATCATTATTGCAGGCATACAAAAAAATATAATTTTCTGCATGCACATTATGTACCCTGACCCTATAACACTCCCAGAATTCTCAGAAATCAGAAATCTAATGACACCTCATATATTATGTTAATATCCATTCCGCATTTAGGCTGTAGATTGTGCTAAAAAAATAGACATACATACTCACATACCTTACATACATACGCTCGAAATACATTATCCTTCTTGACTTCGTCAGTCGAGCAAAAAACAAATAAATAATAAATATCTGTGCTGAATTGAAAGGCAGCAGAGTCTCGATAAACACCTCACACCTTAAGAAGACGAATGTGTCAAGGTTCTGAGAAAGATAGTGCTTCTGGACACGTTGTGAAATGATTATCTCTGGGGTCCTAACTGCTGGCAACTTGGTACCTGTCATGTTGGTGGACAAGCCTTTTTTCCAAGTCGAAATAAGCGATCCTATGTCCGAAGTATCCTATGTCCGTCTCCAGCACCTAATCTATATACATACCAATTTTCATCGAAATCGGTTTAGCCGTTTAGGCGCTGAGTGGTAACAAACACACACTTATGCATACACACAAAAATTTGCATTTATAATATTAGTAGGAGTTACACTTTAAGAACGAAGAGTGATACGTATTTGGTAACATACTCTCTAAAGACAACCTCTTCCTTTGTTAATCCAATCTGCATAGTAAACTATAATAGTTAACGTTAACTACAATTTACATCAAAAGAATAAAACGTGGAGTTCATTATCAACACGTACGACTGTAATTGCGGAGAGGGGATGCAATTGGAGGGTATACCGAATATTGGTGGTAAGTTATGAGAGGAGGCGATTATAGCGTTGTTGAGTTATTTGTATCGGTTTCTCTCTTTCTTTCTTTGCATTATTGTGATCAGTGATGTAGTCTTCTGTAGGTAGTTTACTTATAAGGTGCAGCACTTTGACCGCTTGGCCCATTGTGCTTGGTTTGGTCGGACCTACTTTATCATACTTTATCAACATATGATTCGTGGGACCTGTCTTTTTTCTATTCTGTAGCATGAAGCAAATTCGCTGTTTCTCTGCTATCTTATTGTAAACTGTGCATGGGCGCCGTTATAATTTTTTTCAGGTCGCTGCACCTAACTTTCAGGGAGGTACATCTGCATTTTATTAAGCAAACTGTGCATGCTAACTGTCCATAAAAAATTATATAAGAGGACAAAACACATATTTTTTGTGGATTTTTCTTGACAGAGGGTTGCAAGTGCACCTCTTTGCACCATGCTGTTGGTGCCCATGAAACAGTGCAACGATTTGTGATACGGTGACGAGAAACAGGCCACGTGAAGGTAAGTGGTAACTGTCGCTTACGGACGTCTCAAAGTCGCTAATATTGCTCCTGCAATGCCAGGGACTATGCGAAGCCGCTGCCTACCGTGAAGGAAGTGAAGTAGTTGAAATTGAAGAGGGTGAAGGGAAAGGAGGTAGTTTACGGTTTACGGTAGTAGATCCACGCTGATTTCAGCATGAATGGGCCGGATCGTCCGGGGAAGTACTACCCTCTCATAGATGATCGACTTAAGAGTAGTAGTATTCATACTACTGCGTTTCGTTCGGTGAGTGAGAGCGCCGGAGGCCCAATTTCCCCCTTTCTTCTTTCCTCGCCTCCCTCATTCCCTTCCCCTAACCCCATTCCCAGCCGCCATAATGGAGGCCACTTGTTATAGTGGCCGCCACTTCTGAATTCCACTGACTGCTTACCATCAGGCGGGGTGAAGTCACTTTGGTAGGCTATAATATAAAAAAAAGGAAAAAATTAGTTTTCACTATTTTTCAGACCGTTTTTGTGACAGTTCAACGAAAGCAGTGAATTTCAAAAAATTATACCTGTTGTCGTAAGCTTAAGCTGTAGCAGGTCGTTAGTGTCTGCATAGTAAAACACTCTCGCCTTTACCTTGTACCACGCCATATCGTGAATAGTCGCTCATATTCGTTCATTACTAACAACCATATCAAATTTTAAAGGATACTAACATTAAAGTCGGTAGTACCGGGCAAGTAACAACGTTAAATTTTTTTTTTTTTGGACCTAAGTCTCTTGGATGTTTTAGTCTTGCCGGTTAGGGTAAGAAATCATTATGATATTAAGTATCATGCTTGTCATAAAGGATACTCGCTTCATAATCGACATGTCATGAATGTTGTATGTACAAAAATGTCCATAAAAGGCACATTGATGTGATTTTATAGGCATTCTTAGGTTCCCTTAGAGATTAGCGGATTGTAGTGAAGGCAGCCTTCGTGAAGCATCCAGGAATGCCACCTTGAATGTGGTGATCAATGCGAATCCTCTATATGAGAAGAGACCTTCACACACGTTAATTCTTACAGTGGGAATACATATAGGTTGAATGTTCAGGTCTCTGAGCGATGATTGACAGATTAGGTACCACATAACAGCAAAAACGGCGCACGTGTCAAAATTTTTTTTATATTAGCCTACGAAAGTGACTCCACCCCGCCTGATGGTAAGCAGTCAGTGGAGTCCAGAAGTGGTGGCCACCATACCAAAAGCCATCGTCTGAAGCTGCTGGTATGGTGGTTCACTATGGCGGCTGGGAATGGGGTTAGGGGAAGGGAATGAGGGAGGTGAGGAAACGAAACGCAGTAGTACGGATACTACTTCTTTTACGTCGATCTTCTATGAGAGGGTAGTACTTCCCTGGACGATCCGACCCATTCATGCTAAAACCAGCGTGGATCTACTACCTTAAATCGTGTATCGTAATATTTACATATAGTAATAATTTAACATGAATAACAGATGAAATTGTTTATAATGTTCACGATGCGTACAACGGAAATGACGTACGACGGATGAACGGACATCACGCTTTTCGATAGGTACTAGTTATAATATGTACACACTACAATAATGTGTTATTAACGGATTTACTGTAAGAAATAAATATTTTTGCAGCAAGCAAAGTTTTGTCTCGTACGGGAATAAATTCCATAACCTATTAGAAACGAATAGCACGATGTCAACTGCAGAGGTAACGGCAGACAAAATGCATAAATATTTAATATATAAATTATGTAAATATAATTGTTTGTTGCACTTGGAAGTTTAAAAAATGGGACGCAATATAATCGAAACTTATTGTTTAAATATATCGCTAATATAATAATAATAATATTCTACCACATTCACACAGTGCCATCTAGCCCCAAATTAAGCAATTATGTTTGCTTGTGTTAAGGGTACTAAACAACTGATAAATTACTTATATACATTTTTTTTGTAAATACATACATATTATAGATAAATTACACCCAGACACAGAACAAACAATCATGCTCATCACACAAAAATTTGTTCTGGGTGGGAATCAAACCCACGAGACCAACAGGCCAGTCAAATCGCTCTGAGTGAAAAAGACATCTAAGTAATAATCGATTTTATTTTGAGATTGTGACTGCCTCTGTGGGCAGTAGGAGCACAAGCAACTGCTGTGCAGGAGGTTGTGGGTTCGATCCCCACACGCGACAAAACTTTATAAGATCCATATTTGTTCCGAGTCTGGGTGTGGGTACTTTGTGTCCGTTAAATGTATCTTTGTAAAGTCCCCTGCGACACAGGGCTTGTTGGCTAGTACGGTAGTTGTCTTTATAAAGAAGAGATGATTTTAAACTTTGTGTCTAGGTATGCGTAGTTCTAATTATAATTTGAATCTATTCAGATTAAAATAAAATAAAAATTTGAACCTTCATAATTTCCCACCGTATTTGCACAACATCTTTGAAACATCAACGTTCTGCCATTTAAATAATATCTTAAAACTTATACCGGCCAGTGTGAACCGACTGCAAGAAAAAAAAACTCGTCTATCGCACGCACTGAGCTGTCAATGTGTGTGATACCGCACACACGGGACAAGTGCGTGCATGGCAAAAATGCAACTCCGCGACTTGGTTAAATATCGGACGCACGGGGACGCTATAGAGATGTGTGCCATCGAAAAATATATTTGATTTTACATTCTTTTATTATTTTTTGTTGAAAATAGATTTCAAAATAATTTATTTATTTGTCAAAGAGATTTAAAATTAACAAATACGCAATATTTTAATCTTATAACGATTAAACTTAAGTTTTAATTAGTTCCGCTCGAAATTCATCAACTGGACAGCCAGTTTTAAATAAATGTTCAGTTTGAGATCTATTTTTGTAAAAGTACCTACCTATATAATTTGCAATTTTGATTATATACCGTCTCGTAAACTGCTTAATAATTCAACCATGTAATATCACAAGGTAGGTATATATAAAGTTGACTATATTAACATAAATTTCTATTGCCTAACAGGTTCCACTAATACTAGAATCAAATGCATTCACAGAATGAGGTTTTATGCATCAATAATCAACTTAAGTAGATAGGAAGAAACATTCCAGTTTTTATTACTTTTTTGTTAGTATATTAATAGCATAAAATCTAAGGGCTGACATGCCTGAGTAATTTAAGATGAGTGTGCATTCGTCTTTATTGATTTACGATGTTGTTAGCTTAGTTAAATGCTTATTAAAATTAATTGAAAGCTTTTAGTAATAATATTATCACATTTTTTGTTCTAAAATTGCAGACAGTAAAGTATACTAACTTACGACAGCTATATTGTGCCGTACTTACCTAATACGGAACGCGTCTATTACCTATTTCCTGATACATTATGAAATTAATACTAAAAATATGTCAAATATTCAATATTACTTTATCCGACCTTTTAATTGAGTCTAGGGCCGTACTGCGAACCACCGAGGCAGTTATATTTAAATGTAACTACCTTTTTAATATAAATTTATTACTTCATGTCATAACTATTAGAATTATAATTAATATCTAAAAACTATTTCACTAATATTTTTTATTCCAACAAGAAAAAAATAAGGAATTAATTAATTAATTAAGGACGACTCTATCCCCGTCATTATTCCCAACTTCCCCAACTGGCAAGGTGAATGAACTCACGAAATGAACGCACACACGCATACACACACACACACACACACACATAACACAGGACACGTTGCCGTAGGTTAGTTATGTTACCCAAGTAAGTTCATTGAACGTTTTTTAATTACACCAATCACTTACTATTAAAGTTTAAGGTTGCTGGAGTTCCACTTTAAAATTTTTGTTTTTGAATTGGCGGGTTTTTTTTTAATATCTGTAAGTATCTAAGTATCAGTACAGTTAGTTTTTTTAAGAACTGCCAAAAAGCTCTAATGAAATTGTTTGTGATTTTTATTAAAATATATTTATTGTGATGACGCAAATAATTAATCCAGTTTTTTAATAAAGTAGTCGTAATTTAATAATTTTGATTTTGCGATGAAGACTTTTTTTAGAAAAAATTCAATGTTCTTACTTTCATTTTTTATTTTTACTTTTGGATGAATAAGTATGATTTTTTTTTAATAACTTTGTTAAGTCAACATAATAGTTTTTACAATACGTTTAGAGTTTAGTATAATACACAATTACTATAGATGTCGCTAGTAGTAAAGAGCAACTTTATCACCGTATTCTTGCACAAAATCTTGATTGCTCGAAATGCAAATGAAGCACTCGAGTGGGTAAAATTATTATGTAGATGAGAATAACTGTTTATCTAGAAGTTTCTATGAGAGCCTGAGACTTTTTTTTATAATTTTTATTATGCTTGGAAAAAGAGTTATTGTCTTTGATTTTAAAATTATCATCCTAATGTTAAATGCTGCAAAACAGCATCTTAAATTATTTGTCAAAAATATTAAATTGACATAGGTAGTTAAATAAGTTGTTTTATATAACTTCTGTGACAAACTAGCTTATCTACGGCCCACTTAATGGTAGCCGTAGGTAACCTATGGACATGGCTCTGTTTTCATGCATTGCAGAAATGTCTAGAAATCACAACCAAGCCGTTGCCGACGATGGAAGAAGGGGATAAGAAAAAAAAAGAAAGAGGACCGAGGGGTTAATTGGGTGGTATCAATAATTCTACTAGCAATGCTGATTCTATTATCAAAAAAAAATTTTTTTCTGGATTAATTTCAAATAATACTTGTACCTAATTGCGAACAGAGATTTAAAAAATAAAATAAAAAATGTTTATTTAAACATACATACATAGCGTCACGTCTGTTATCCCCAAAGAGGTAGGCAGAGATGCATAACCACCTATTTTTCGCCATATTTTTTCTATAGGTCCTATGTAACAGGGGGCGAGTTTGTTGCCAATTCCAAACTTCGGGCTAATATGTACTAAAAAACCCAATATCACTTACCTCAATCCGGGGATCAAACCCTAAACCTCTGCGCGGTAATCCGTACACAGTACCACCGAACCACAGAGGCAATATCAATATTTATTTTAATTTTTCTTTTTAATTTTGATTTGAATCATATTTTTTTTATTTAAATGTTTAGATAAATATGTTTTCGTTAATGTTTAATTTTTTTCTCATAAAGTAAGTAAATAATGTTTGCTTCACCAATGCATTTTCTCAAGCAGCCTTAAAAATTAAGCTAATTATTTATTTTCCCTAATAGCATTATCATTTTTGCCATATATATTTTTCCAATAAACCTATTTGGTCTCAGTCCCTGCGCGTTTTGCGAGTTGAATGACCGTAGTGGAGGCGTGCGGCACAATTCATCAAACTGCAATAATGTGTAAACGGGATGGAACCTAGATAGATGCCGACTAGGGCTAGGGGTAGTCCTACCCCTCAGCGGACAGCGCTTTATAGACCAACTTTAAGATTTAAATAAAGAATATGAAGTTCGTTTATGTATAATTTTAATTATGGAATTATTTTTATTGATTTCTTGTATTTTTAAATTAGGAAATGTGAAATATTATTAGTTTTTTTGGTTTTTGCATTAGAATTAATGTTTTCGTATTTTTTAAAATTAAATAGATGATTGTGAATTGTGGTCTTTGAAGTAAAGTACAGTCGAGCGGTAAAGCGCTATATAAATTTATCTATGAAGCGCTTTTGGCTTTTTTTATAAATTCCATCCCCTATCTATCGCTGACAGGGGCACCGCTATTGGTGGAGTTCTACCATGAGTTTTCTAACTAAAATCATGAAAATACTACCCTTTATACCAACAGTGGTTTAAACAAAACAATAGGGCATTTTACTTTTTCCTTGCTAATCTACATGGGGTCTGTATAAAGGGGAATGACCGCGTGAATAGCTACTTTTGCTATAAACGAATCGGAGTAAATTTTAACTGTATTATTTTGCCTGAATTTAATAAACATTTAATTTATTTATTGTATGGAAGATATTATTCTAAATATGATAAAAGTTCGTTTTTATGCTAATATTAAACAATATATAAAATTAAGTAGGTACTTCATTATTCTCGGCTGAGTAGGTTTTTTAAAGGTGGTACAAACTGGTAATTGAAAAAGTTTACCTTTTATTATAATAATAATATAATAATAATAATATTCTACCACATTCACACAGCGCCATCTAGTCCCAAATTAAGCAATTATATTTGCTTGTGTTATGGGTACTAAACAACTGATATACTACTTATATACATTTTTTTTTTGTAAATACATACATATTATAGATAAATTACACCCAGACACAGAACAAACAATCATGCTCATCACACAAAGGTTTGTCCTGGGTGGGAATCGAACCCACGACCTCCGGCTTAGCAGTCAGGGTCACTAACCACTAGACCAACAGGCCAGTCGCCTGTTGGTCTAGTGGTCTATTAGTGGTCGCCTATTAGATATTATATTTAAATATTAATAGTTATAATAAGTCGTATCTGTTACGTTATATTCTATCATCATTAAAATAAAATTACTACTGGACTATTCTAGTATTTTATAATAATATGGTACCTATGTTACATAGGTACCATATTATTATGTACATAGGTAACCTATTATTTTATTTAGGTAAGTATTTCATTTAATTATCCTATTTATTTTATAATGCGCTAAAATTATAAGACTGTCAGTTTTAAATAAATAATAGAACGTCAATTTGTGTATTTTTTTATTAGTCAATGCTGTTCTACTACTTAGGTTCACAAGGCAAAGGCCTCCAGATTCTGCCACAATTTTTTTTTGTTGTAAAATGTAATAAACCGCATTAAAATAATATAAATCAAATTCATCTGAAAATCATAGTTGGATACCTAAAAACCGTGTTTCTATTAAATCACTAGCCGGTCCGGTTTCTGACCAGGCCGGGCCGTGTTTTTGTAGCGGCAGGTGACGGGATACGCACTCGTCTTATTGTGAAGCGCCGGTCAACCACCTTGTGTGAACAACTATACATTGAGATTTTATTCACCCGATCGGCCATAACTGTGTTTTTTCATCTTTTTATTCGTGGTTTTAAATTTAATTAAAATTTATAATAACGCAAAATTAAGAAAATATCTTATTTACTTTTTAGAATGTTAGTTTTCTAGCCGCTAGAAAACCTGTAGGGTAATAGCCTCTTCCCATACAGAGAAGGCATGAGCTTTGATCACCACGTGCGCTCAAAGGCAAAATGACGTAAGTACGTACTTACTTACGTAGTTATAATAATAATAATAATAATATTCTACCACATTCACACAGCGCCACCTAGCCCCAAATTAAACAATTATATTTGCTTGTGTTATGGGTACTAAACAACTACACTACATATATACATTTTTGTTTGTACATATATACGTGTTTGTCCAGGGTGGGAATCGAACCCACGACCTCCGGCTTAGCAGTCAGGGTCACTAACCACTAGACCAACAGGCCAGTCAGTTATAAGTAGATAATTATTTTCTAGGTATAATAATTTTAAACTAAGACAATAAATAATCCCAAAAGTAAAAAAAATACCTACCTACCGTAAGATATAACTAAATTAAGTTTTTATTTTTGCAAAAATACTATCTTGATGAAACAGCATTGCAACTTGTAATTTACACATTACTTATCTAGTACTCGTAGTACCTATCTTATACATAAAGACAAGTATTAGACCGTCTACAAATGGTAGGCTGGCACAATAATAGTTAAAAGTAAAAAGAACTTAGCCAATAGGGACCGAGACTAACAAAAATGAAATCCGGTTTCAATTCAACATTAGAACGCCGAAATTCAAAACACGTTTTACACACACGAGTATTATACACACACATGTATAACATCCGTGACCTACCTTAACGTACGACGCTATCGAAAAATATATTAAAAATACTAATATATAATGGTAACGTATGTCTCAGCACGCTCACTGAATATAAAATTTACAATAAAAATGCATAATAAAAAGATATTTTTGGCGCGAAACGTAATTCGAATGCAGCACACGGCTCGGGACTCGGGACAGATCATTTTTGTGACGCACACAAACATAAAAACACACATCGACGCAAAATTTCAAAAAGCAAGCGACGTGAATGAGATAATCGGTATTCATTGTGCACACCAAAATGCGTATGTTTCGTAATGGGTGCGAGTAGGACAGGTGTATATCCGTTGTTTCGTTAGGCCAAAATGCGGCCAATATAAGAATGACGCTTCTAAGGCCGTTGACCTTCAGGGTGGAGTCAGTTTGGTTGAAAACTTTTTGTTACTATTTTTATTTATTTAAAGAACGAGCAAAGAGGTTCAATGCTACTAAAATACTTGGCTGATTAAAAAAATTATAATGTTTTTAATCAAATTCATAGAACTAAATTAAAAGAATGATTTTTATTGTTATTTTTAATTATTATTATAGGTACCTATAATTAAAAATACACTGCATTGGTTATTTAAGTATCTGTGATGGATCTAGCAGTAGATTAGGTTGGCAGGTAGGCTGATACACAGGTAGGTATAAAATACTAGTTATTAATAAAACTGCAATTAAACATGCTAATAAAGTTAGAAAGGAGCGCACGGCGCAGGTGCATTTGTTATCAACTGCTTTTAATTAATAGCGTGGGTAAGTAGCAGTTTTAGAGATGGCTGCGTTTGCAAATATTAGGTAACTTACAACAGTTGACAATTCATAGGCTTTTTATGCAAACTAAACTAGATTTTGATGAAAATTGGTATGAAGATAGATTCAATGCCGAAAGCTACTTGTTATTCCGAAAATCGGTCTGGTTCCCATAGGAGACAAAATACATTTTGGGCACAATACTTATATTTATATTTAAAAAAAGAGTTCAGACGTCATAAGGCTTGTTCTCTAGTGCGAGAGCTATTTTTAAAAAAAGAAACAAATATGGGATTGCTCCCAGCTTCGACTTTTTAAGTCAGCCCTGCCGCAAAATATTTTTTTGATTTTATACTTATTTCGGCGTTCAAAGTACCTACAGAATAAAATTACAATAATTACTTAGTTTACAACAAATAGGTAAGTAATTACAATACACGAACTAATTAACTGCCTCGTTGACGCAGAAATGTGTTTGCAAGAAGTTATGCGTTTAGGTTTGATTTATGTCTTTTCTCTTTAGGTAGGTACTTTAAATAAGTACTTATTTCATATGTGGCTATCAAGTCATCAATAAAAGGGTGACAAAAACTATAAAACGAAGCTGCATAACACCATTGCGATTACCAAATATTTAGCTTCCCGCAGCGCGCTTTCACCCACGTTAGATACGTTGTAGGTTACTGCTCTACGCCCGTAGATCGTAGCGTGATGTTACATAGCCTATAGCCTTCCTCAAGAACTGGGCTATCAAACGTAAAAAAATCATTCAAATCTGACTAGTAGTTCCAAAGATTAGCTCATTCAAACAAGTAAACAAACTCTTTCGCTATATAAACGTTTGAAAAAATCTCTATTATGTACTTGCTGTACTTAATAGTGATACGAAGAAATATAGTTTGTGATCGTGGGTGGTAAGTACTTTTATAGCGAATGTTACCTATTTACAACACAACTGTACCATGATTTTTATTATATTAATATATCTTATCTATAGCATGACCTGAAATGTCATCGGGACGATCCTTAAAATCTTTTGTCTGTTATACTTAGAAAAATATATTTTAATTAATTGAGGTTAGTCTTTTTTTGTTTCCGACTGTGGTAGATGAGCAAACAATGCACTTGATGGTAAAACCGTCGTTCATGAACGACTCAGAGTCCCTGGTTTTGTCAGGGACTCTGACAAAACCAGGACTGACTCTGAAGCCGCTGCCTACCGTATAGGGAGTGGAGAAGGTGTAAAGATTTAGGGAGGTTGGGAAAAGGAAAGGGGAGTAACTGGGCCTCCGGCGTCTTACAGTCTTAGTCACCGAATGAAAAGCAATAATATGAATACTATTGCTCTTACGTCGATCTTCTATCAGAGGGTAGTACTTCTCCAGTCATTCACGAGTCAGTGTCACTTTTCATGCTGAAACCAGGGTGGATACACTACCGTATAAGCCTACTTACTTGCTATTTTAATGGTAGTTAATACATCGACTAAATAGAATCCTGGGGTCGACATCCAAAGGGGGTTTTATCATCTGGTAAGTAGAGTGTCCTACTATAGTAGGCGGTAATGATCTGAATTTTTTTATACAACTTTGGTGGCAAGCAAGCATACGGCCCACCTGGGGCCCTACTATCATCTTTTATAGCAGTATAATTTTAATGTTACTTTGTTTTTTTTAATACCGTTACAAAGAAGGATAGAGACAAAGTAAGGTTAAAATAAGATTGCTTTAAGAGGTCGTGGTAGGATCCCTGATGGTAAGTGGTAATCGTAACCTATAAAGATGGCAGTGTTTTCGAAGCATTGCAGATGTAATAATGTTCAGAAAACCATGTCGTTGCCGACCACGGATGAGAAAGGAAACGGAATAAGGAAGAGAACCGATGGGATATTTGGACTTTTTATACAGTCGAAGCTCTTGTAATTTAGTTGTGCACTTTGAATAAAGAGCTTTATTGTAGAGGTATATTATCAGCAATTATGGCCAGTCCCTATTGTTTGACTGCGAACTTAAATGTTCTATAAAAGACATAATAAACTCGTCTATGAAGCAGTTGAAATCTTGAAGTAGGATCTCAAATACAAAGATATGGGACGGTATCGTAATTCCAGAGGCTTCAATTTAAATATTTTTCGTAGTTTCACATTTTTACAAATACTTTAACAAGACTAAGCAATGATAATATTTAACACGTAATAATAAAAGCATACTAAATAATAAATCTAAATATAAAACATCAAGTAAAATATCCTTGTAGTAAAATATTGGTGTAGCATGTCGCTGGATCATTGGGTCCATTCGTCTTGTCTCGTGTCGGCGACCGACGTCAAGGCCGCGTCGAATTTGCGCTCGCGCATGCCTAGCGAGAAGGGGGTATAAGTTGAGAATATTAAATATTGGTTTTTATCGCATATTAAATATTGGCCTGGGTGTTTCTATGTATAATTATGTATGTATTTACAAAAAACACACAAGCTATATTATTTGCTGGGTCTACATGGCGTCGTGAGTAGTTGTTGAAATATTATATTATTATTGTTATTATAATTATAGTACTTATTTTTTAAAATATCGACCGAGCTTGTCATCGTTTATCAAACTCACTCTCCAACTCACCGTTAAAATAACAAAATGTTAGCCACACTTCACTTTTATTATATATTGATAGATATTACTAAAAATATCTCCTCACTTATTCACAATCTTCACTTTGACCAGTACAGTTGCCTTATTCTTAGAGTACAATAATACCATAGTGGAGACCACCATACCAGCTTTGGAAGGCTAATATATAAAACTGTTTTCAGCGCCCACAAAAAGGCAGCTCATTCATTTATATGAATGAGCTGCCTTTTTGTGGGCGCTGAAAACAGTTTTTTTTTATATTAGCCCCACAAAAAGGCAGCTCATTCATATAAATGAATGAGCTGCCTTTTTGTGGGCGCTGAAAACAGTTTTTTTTTATATTAGCCTTCCAAAGCTAATTCTCGCTTGTTCGCTTTTTCTTTAATTTATGAAGAATCTGCCTACACACATCTTACGTTTCATATTTACCACTCTTGAACTTTTTTAATTCAACTGATATTTTGAATAGCTTCAATTCCAGCTATAAAAACCTATTTTCTCGAGTTATGCTCCTTGTTTATCGTATGTTCGTTCGGTTGCGTGAAGGCACACCACGGTACATTCGTTCCGCGCCCTTTGTAATCTGCACATAACCTGGTTTAGTTGATTCTCTTGTTTTAGACAATTGCAGACCATTGCATACAGATGGTTATGAGTCCTTATGAGTTATATTTAAAGACTAGCTGGGCTTCACAGTTTCGTTCATGCGTACAATATTTTTTGTAATTTGTATACCTCAGGAACCATACGATTTTCGGGATAAAAGTAATCTATGACCGTCTCCGGCACCGAATCTGTTTACATACCAATTTTCATTAAAATCCTTTCAACCGTTTAGGCGCTGAGTAGTAACAAGCATGTATACACACACAAACTTTTGCATTCATAATATTAAGTAGGATACTAGTAGACAGAGGAGATAATCATGTCTTTTATATTTAATACTTGATATAATACAAATTACTTATTATCGGCATTAATGCCAGGCATTCTCTGTCTATTATATGGTGATACAGAGATGTGACGGAAAAGATGGCTTTTAGATTCTGAAGTTAAATAGAGTACTTATTATTTTAGTTTTAACTGTCGCTTATAACGACCATCCATTAATCATATAAAATGGTTACCCAATATTGAACTCATAATGGTACCTACTCCACGTATTCCCTAATAACGACTAAGCTACGAGTAAGGATCTTCAGTTGTGAATCAAGTAACGCCAGGCGATTTAACTAGTATGTACTCCATCAAATACAGGATTTTATATTTTTCCGTGGATAGTTCACAATTCTGTTTGGTTACAGGCCTGTGAGGGGATTACGCTTACATGCGTTTAGGATAATGTACGGTCAGCAGACATTTTATGATTTTAGTCATTATAAATATTAATTTATTCTCCTTTTGACATAATTATATTGTTTAATAATTTTATTCTCAATGTGACATTAATCATATAAAATAAAATTGTATTGTATTTCATAAATTTACCTATTATGATTTAATAAGGTGAATGAACTTAATTTTAATTACGTTTGCGCGCTATTCAGCCGAATATGGTGGTACTACTATTATATAAACCAACTTACATGTACCCATGGAGGCCCAATTTCCCCCCTTTCCTATTTCCTCACCTCTTTCACTCCATTCCCCTAACCCCATTCCCAGCCGCCATAGTGGAGGCCACCATACCAGCAATTTAAAACGATTGCTTGTGGTATAGTGGCCACCACTTCTGGATTCCACTGACTGCTTACCATCAGGCGGGGTGGAGTCACTTTGGTAGGCTAATATAAAAAAAAAACCTTTCCACGCAAATAAATGATTTTGATTTGAAAATATATTCTTTATTCAATTATATTCATAGACAAAACAAAATCAAACCTAGGTACTGCTTAGTTTGTGCCAAAATCCATGCTTCTTTTTACTTATTTTTAGGGTTCCGTTCCTCTTGAGGTACCCAAATGTGTCTATCAAGACCTTTTTTTTTTTGTATTAAGCTGAAATTTATTTACTCTCGTCTGCAACATCTTGAAGCTGTGAAAAAATCAAAGTTCTATGTCAACGCAGTCAAAAGATATGGCCGTTCACGGTATTTATATTGATTACAAGTTTGATCGGAGTCCACGGTGTGCGAATCTGACACGCACTTGACCGTTTTTTAAATAATAATTTCACATCAACAGTCTGAAAATTTACTGCTAGATAATTTGCATTGTCACGATGCTTTACAAACAGGCAATCAGATATGTAATGGACAGCAATGTCAGCCGTGGACGGGGATGAGTTTGCCATAACCACCACTTCGGCACTTCGGATATTTTACTGATTTTGCTCATAAAGTGTACTAAATTATATGATATTGCTGACGGTACCCTGTGCAGCGGAACGAGCGTGTCGATTGGGCAATAATCTACCACTGCGTGATCACAACGTAGCGATGCAAGCGCAGCAACCTGCGCAACGTCGCGCAACCCACTGGGTTACTGGCCAAATTGACCGTGCCGCCATCTATCGGTGCACACAATCAATTACGATCGTTTTTGATCATTCATTGATCAAAGTGATCCGTTTAAATGTAGAATCGAATGTGTTTTAGTATTTAAGTTTCGTATAAACTACTATCTTTGCATGTGCATACTAATATATTTTCACGACATTTTTTTGCTAAGACTAAGTTAACAAACAAGCATACGGCCTGCCTTATGGTAAGCAGTTACCGAAGCCTATGGACGCTTGCAACACCAGAGGGCAACGACAATAATTGGCGTTAGCTTATGTCAATCCCATACAATTTTTTAATCTATTCTATGAATAGAATAGAAATCTATGCCACTTGGCCCTCTGGAGAATCACTTGCTCATTGCTACAAATTGAGAATTTTGATTTTGGAATAGTTTTTCTATCGTCCAGTATATTGTAATCAATATAATCTTAAAAGCATTAAGTCTAAAAGGTAATTCAGACTCAATCCGAGGATTAATCTGGCTGGTACTAATTAACTTGAAAGCGACTCCATTATGAGGATTTGTTTAAGCGCCAATCTAGATTGGCACTAAAAAGTGTCTGCGACTCAAAATGTCTTGTTTTAGAGTTGTGTTTTATTATGGATTTAAAATGAACTTAGTTGTATGAGCAGTAAACCTGACCTTGACTAAGTCTATGACTTAGGAAGTGCGACTGCCGTGCAGGACGTTGTTCGATTATTAGACGGAAGAATTTTGTGAGTTCAACAATTGTTTTTATCGTAAGAGCAGTGGCGTGCACAGAAATTTTTGATTTTTTAGCATTATAGATTTTAATAGGGCAGGCATTATTAAATTATGTTGCTTAAATTGTGATTTTAAGCAATTATTAAAGTATTTTTATTTTATTTTTTTGCCTATATGGAGTGCACGGGCACTCTCAAATTACTGAACAAAATTTTCTAATGATGAATAATTCTTTTCGCAGACAAAATTTATGAAACATCTTTTACTTTCCCTGACGATCCAGTTAATGAAAGCTGAAAGTAGCAAGAATGTACTAACGTAAAAAGTGACGTTAGTACACTTCAAAAACCCTAGACAAGTCGTTAGCTTATGTCAATCCAATACATTTTTTTATCTATTCTATGAATAGAATAAAAAATCTATGCCACTAGTCTAGGCCCTCAGGTTATCTAGTATTCCCGTGGTCACCTTATTATACGGAAAAGATGGGATGGATTCTTATTTTAGGTCAGAGGCCACACGATGAACAAAACACTCTCCTGTCATCATCGTATCAGCCATAAGACATCCACTGCTGGACATAGACTTTCTCCAAGTCTTGCTATGATGACTGCTCGTAGCTGCCCTCATCCATCGGTTGCCCGCCACCCTATTCCGGTCGTCAATCCGCCATGGTGTACCTATATCCAGCTATCAAATTTAACTCATATATGTGATAGTAT
Source organism: Parascotia fuliginaria (assembly GCA_963082885.1). Taxonomy (NCBI): domain Eukaryota; kingdom Metazoa; phylum Arthropoda; class Insecta; order Lepidoptera; family Erebidae; genus Parascotia; species Parascotia fuliginaria. Next base: position 9,647,919 of record OY720194.1, on the reverse strand, counting down.
AGGAGCTGTGCTTAGGTGCGACTGAGCGGTGTGTTTATGAGCCCTATAAATTGAGAGTGCTCGTTACTACCTCTTGCATTAGCTGAGAGGGGTACCAAAGGTTCTCGATTGTGAGTCGCTTTTATTAAACTGCTGACATATTTACTGGTAAAATTATTCATATCATTGATTTGATTTGAACCTCTGTGGTTCGGTGGTACTGTATATGGTCAGCAGAGGTCGCGGGTTCGATTCCCGCTCAGTGCAAATATTTGTGTGCACGAACATGGCTATTTGCATTGGGCTGGGTGTTTCTATGTTTATAATGTATGTATTTACAAAAAAAGTATATAAGTACGTTTATCCGCATTCTAGAACATATATCACAAGCTATTAATATATGCTTACTTTGGGTCTAGATGGTGTTGTGTGGTTGTTACGGTATTATTTATATTTTTTATTTCCATGATATTAATGTATGTGCCTGAACGGATACATATCTACGTATAATAATATACTGTCTAAAGAAAAAGAAAGAAATAAAGAAAGAAAAACATTTATTTGTTCTCAACAAGTTAGTTTACATAATATATGAACAATGCATTGTAATAAAAAAAGTAGGTATCAATCATATTGAGATACAAAATGGCCCTAGCTCAGCTTTGTGCCACTTTGCGAACACAAAGCAGCGCTGATATTCTGATGGAGCCAAGATGGATGGTATTCTGGTGTGACATTAGAACGGATAGATCAAAGAATACCCTGACATTATTACCAATCGTAGATACAATCTGTGTAGATTGAAAACAAAATACTTAAAATAAATAAGTAAATATAATAATTTTCTTATAAAATGTTTAAATATATAAATCTCTAATATATGATAGTTATTATTTAAATAGTAATATAATCTAACAATAATTTGTATTTTTAAACAAAATAAAACCTATTCCTATTGTCTGTGACAACTGACATTACCACACCCATTAGCCAATAGCAAACATCAAGAGTAGGCGCGGGATTTAAAAATTATGCAAGTGACGCTTTAATGAAGTTTAGTGTAGTGAAACATCGTGAAAAGTAGAATAACTTAAATGAAAATTCGTTTAATTTGTAATTTATTGTTCATGATGTGTTTAAGCTGCAAAATAAGTGATAATGATTTTTGGGAAATGATTGTCTGATGCCACAAAGAGCTGTCCTTGCTTTGCATCGGTGTCATGAGTTACAGTTTCCCGGCTTGCTCCAATAATATCGTTGCTGCTCGTGTCTTATAGGTGAAAGAATAATATATTTTATACCAAAATTTACCATAAGTAAAGTCCAATACAACAGTGAAAATAGAAATCAAATTAATGGGCAGTTCTTGAGATTCGCAAGTTCATATAGACGGACGCTTGCTGCTGTCTTTCTTTTATAAGAGTTGGCTTAGGGAGCTAATTCTGAATGATGGCTACCTCAGTGAAGTGGTTGGAGTGAGTGCGACTTCACTTCTATGCCAGAGACTGAGGGTTCAAGTCCTAGGCAAAAACTTTATTCGTTCTTTAAAAATATTCAGAATTCGTGTGTAATTTGTTAAATGTAACATGTAAATAAATAACGTTTTGATTTAAAATGTACAATTTGCATACAACCTGAAAGATCACGCTAATTTAGTTAGTAAGATGCTAACTCGAACGTAAACCGTCATAACGACACTTTATAATCGAGTTATCATCGAGAACAACAAGTAGTCCCTAGGGTAGTATAATATGACCTATGTTAAAATTTTAAAACCTCTCTTAAAGGTGTACCAAAAGAAAAATCAATCATATACTATCTTGATATAGAAGAGGATTGCAATACAAATACAAATCAAATACAAATACAAATCATTTCTTTGATATAAATTGTACAAATATATAAAATTTTAAAATTAAATGTCTGTAACAATATATGCCTGTAATAGCCTGTAATAGCCTGTAATAGCCTGTAATATGCCTTTAATAGCCTGTTCTAGGGTGAACCTGTGCCACAGGCGTTAAAGGCACTAACATAATTATTATTATTAGAAACTGTGATAAAAACATTGAACAATACTTTTACAAATAATACATGTTTGTAAATAAATAAAGCATGTCGTAGTATTAAGACTCACAAAAATTATTTAATAACTGTCAGCAATACTTCGGTCTGTTCAATACGAATTGTTGCAATACATTAAACCTAACAATTTACAACACAGGGTAAACAATTTTTGAGTCGAAATCGGGTCTTTAAGAGGAGCGTGAGAAAGTATTTAAAAAGCCGCCATAGTGGGAGCGCTAGGACAGTTTGACTCGATGACTTTTGTAATGGTCGCCACCACTCATGCTCCCAACACCCTACTGACTGCTTACCGTCACACAGGTTACTTTAACCTTTGCAGCGAACACACCCACTACTAGCTTCAAGCAATCAATGGTAAGTGAATCCAAAAGTTACGAAACTAAAGTCTAATCTATATTTAAAATGCGAAAGTAACTCTTTCTGTCAGTCTGTCTGTTACGCTTTCACGCCTAAACCACAGAACCGATTTTAATGAAATTTGGTATAGAGATAGATTAGACCTTGGGAAACAACATAGGCTATCTTTAATCGCGATCAATCGCTTCAAGGGGTTGATAAGGGGATGAAAGTTTGTATGAAAAATCGTTAATATAAACAGCGTGATATAACCGACATTCACGCGAGCGAAGCTGCGGGCAACAGCTAGTACAAATTAAATATTACAAAGCAACCTATTTTTAAACAAATATAAATCAGATATCTAATAATAATCGTTTATTAGCATACTCCGCCTTCAGCTCAACGCACGGAAACACACGAAGTTGGCCGACAATATCCGACGTTAGCGATAGCGTCCAGTGAAAATTGTCCACGCGAAACTATGGTATGTTGGTAATAGGACAGTCGGGATATGTTGGAGCTGGATAAGGTCAAGTTAATATATTAATGACTAGACGTCCGCCCATGCTTTGCTTTGATATCAAAAGTTTATTTCGGTCTTACAACAAACGCCTACATAAAATTATACCTAATTTTTAAATACATCTGCGAAATATTATTGCTACTGTAAATTTACTTTTGCTGTCTTCTGTATTGAAAATTTACAAATATTGAGTCTGGGTGTACTTTGTGTCCATTAGTTGAATGTTTGTAAAGTCTCCCGCGACACAGAGCTGTTGTCTAGTGTAGGCGTTGTCTTTAAAAAAAAGGAAGAATATAAAAGCTCGGTGTTCGTAAAGGTTTTCCACGGTTAATCCTGCTGACAAATTTTTTCTGTATTAGAACTTAGAATGAACCTCGCAACTTATAACCGCAGTGGCACATTCTACAATCATCACCAATTTATTATCTAAAGTAAATCTATACTATTATATAAAGCAGAGTAGTTTGTTTGTTTGTTTGATCACACTAATCTCTGGAACTATCAGTCGGATTTGAAACATTATTTTTGCGTATGATAGTCCAGTTCTTGAGGAAGGATATAGGGTATGTAACATCACGCTACCGGTGACGAGAGCAGAGCAGCAAGCAAAGATGCAGGTGAAGACGCGCCGTGGGAGGCTAGTTTTGTAACAAAAACACTTCTTATCCACTTCTGTTGAATCCAAACATTTCCTCATTCACCGGTCGATATGTGTAACATTTAAATGAATCGAGCGAGACCGCTTTGTGTCGCTGTTTAACTTATGTGATCACTTTCTAATAATATATCTGTCGCTTTTATTATTTATATCTTATTTATATAATGAGTATCTACGTTTTAGGTACCTACATATTATTAGTTTTTTAGACTGGCTAGGCTTGCACAATGCTTCGGGTTATAATTCGTACAGAATAGAAAAACTATTGTACTTACATAAATTTAATGATTTTTTTACATTATTTAAATATTAGCTTACCGTAGCGCAGTTTTACTCGCGTCTTTGGTTACTGCTCCGCTCCCGTCGCTAGTAGCGTGATGTTACATAGCCAGTCCTTACTCAAGAACTGGACAATCATACGCAAAAATAAATATTTAAAACCGACTTGTAGTTTCAGTGATTAGCACGTACAAACAGACAAACTATGTCGCTTTATATAATAAAATAGATAGATTTAAAATCTGTCTAAGTAGCTCAGTTCTGTTGTACTATGCAAAAGTCTCAACTACCGATTCCTAGGTCGGGCAATGTGATAATAGATGTTTTGTTGAGAAATTGTCAGTTCTTAGCCCGATTCTATTTCTGAACGGAACGACCTTTACTACCTGGGTCCTGCTGTCTTAAGACTGATGATAATGATAAACCAATTTCCTCCTTTTCCTTTTTCCTCACCTGCCTATATCACTTCACCTACTCCCACTCCTCCCACTCGCAATCTCTGGCATAGCAGGAACAATGCTAGAGACTCTGAGTCGTCCATGAGCGACAGTTACCACTAACCATCACGTGGGCTGTTTGTTCGTCTGTCACAGTCGGCAAAAAAAAAATCACAACTTCTTACACAACAGACATCCTATCTACTGCGCCACTTTCGCACTATATAGCAGCGAAATACATAAGTAAAGGTACACACAATAAACAAATAATATATGGATTAAGTGAATCACGTTAAAGGCCCGCGTTCACTGTTACGTAACAGCCTGCATGTCGCTAATAAGATTTGCAGCACAAAATACTGCTAAACATGCATTGTTTGTTGTGTAGAGAGTGCAGTCACGGTTAGTACGGGTTCGATTCCGAACGATATTAATGTATTTTTTATATTCTGTTGTAGTTTTGTCTACTTTATTACTGACGCTTTTAAAGAGAAACGAGAAAAATCTTTTGTAGTTGCGATAAAATAACATTATAAAAAATTTATGTCAAAATTTAGTTCTCAATGAGAACACTAGGAGCGTTGTTTATTTTTATCACCAATCAATTTTTGTCTGTCTGTCTGTCTGTTTGTCCCGGCTAATCTCTGAAATGGCTGGACCGATTTTGACGGGACTTTTATTGTCAGGTAGCTGATGTAATAAGGAGTAACTTAGGCTACGTTTGTTTTAGAAAAATACTTTTATTTTAGAAAAATAAAGTAATGTTGATCGACTGTTACGCGGAACGAAGTTCGCCGGTTAGCTGGTAACTAATATAATCAAAACTCGTAGTCTACTGGACATAGCTCTCTTTTAAGCATTTCCACTTTCACAGATCTAGCTGTCCCCATCCAAAATTCTAGGTTATATTCTTTTACCCAGGTTGTCAGTCATAATACTAATACTATAATTATTATTTTACGCTGTGATGTAACAAGGATTCCTTACATCATTGTAGTATGACCTTCACATCCCGATTATTGAGCAAAATTTTTCCATCCGACAGTGGTCATGAAATTTCTGAAGCTGCTGAATCCCCACAAATTTTAATGACAATATGCTTCGAGGATTAAAGAGTAATTCTGGAACACGGTGACCAAGTTAAACCAACTTAAGACACTTAACTTATTTAATCTTAAAGTCAGTCACAGTTAATCTTGAATGAATTATCAGCTACGGTTTATCCGGAGCGCTATGACATATCGTTTTATAAACGAGGTTTAAAGAAAGCATAATTAGGTAGACAGCTTCACAGAGTCCCGTGCCTGGCATTGCAGAATGTCCTACCACAGGTACCACTTACCATCAGGCGGACTTTGGTTTGTCTGCCACAGGCTATAAAAAACCCTTATATATAGGTAGGTATGCACCTCTGACAGTGACGGATTTTACACATTTGCCGCTAGTAGGCTATTTAAGTTTCGGGGGTTGGACAGGCAAAAAGGGGTAAGAATTACGAAATTTAAATTGTAATATTTAGAATAGAACAAAAGTATATTTTACAAAGCGTTTTGTAATTTTTCATATACAGATGTTAGAGTATTTAGTCTAGTATACTGTATATTACCAAAATATTCTAATTTTTATTAAATTGTTGAAGCTCGTTTTCTCCGTGTATATAATAATGTTCTTTTTTTTTTCATTTTTATAATACAAAAAAAAAATTGCGGCTTCATTTGAGGTCATGATTTTTCAGGCCGGGGGTAGAAGACCAAAAAATATACCACCGTTAAGACTAAGCGGGTTGCCACTTAAATGTGTGTACAATTTTAAATATCTTGGTCACATATTAAGCTCTGACCTTAACGATGACCTTGATATTGAGCGAGAGCGGAGGGCGCTGTCCGTAAGGGCAAATATGCTTGTACGCAGGTTCGCACGCTGCTCACTTAAAGTAAAAATTACTCTTTTTCGGGCCTACTGCACAACATTTTACACGTGCAGCCTGTGGGCCAAATATACGCAGAAAGCATACGGCGCCCTCCGCGTTCAATATAATAACGTATTTAGGATGTTGTTGGGGTTGCCCCGCTTCTGTAGCGCATCGGGGATGTTCGCCGACGCTCATGTAGACTGTTTTTACACTACTATGCGTAAGAGGTGTGCATCTCTGGTGTCCAGGGTGCAGGGTAGCTCCAACCGCATTCTAAACATGATTGCAAGCCGCCTAGACTGTACATATGTGAATCGCTGCAGTGCTATATCACACGGTATAGTACAGCGGTGAGTCACAGTGCGGCCAAATGTTTAAATGTTTAAATGTTTATTTTATTATAATTTATTATTAATTACTAACATAATTATATATAAGTTTTATTAACATAACTATGGATCTTTCTTTGAGTTATCTGAAATAAATGAATTTTGAATTTGAATTTTGAATTTGCCCCCCCTAAAATCTGTCACCCTAGGCTCCAGTCAACTCAGCGTGCTGGTAAATCCGTCACTTCTGCCAATTTCTTTAGAGAAAATTAATTAAATATAGGTATAAAAAGTGAAGCTACCTCCCAGTTCGGTAGGTTGCTAAATAAATCGACTTAGCAGGTGAAGCCGTATGACTGACTAATGCGCACACTTGCTATGTACCTCAAACAGTACCTAATGTTGCATGGATTTGGTCACGTTGACGTTATTATAGTTCAATATTTTGTTGACAGGTTTGAGAACGATGTCGAATAAAATTGGATATTCAGTCAAGAAATAATCGGTAATTTGTAATTTTTGTAACTAAGAATACATTTTGCTAGATAATAGTAATATCTTTAAACTTTCTGGTTTGTGCATAAAACTGGCCGCTTTTTTTTATATTTTAACCTACCAAAGTGACTCCACCCCGCCTGATGGTAAGCAGCCAGTGCAATTCAGAAGTGGCGGCCACTATACCAAAAGCCATCGTCTTAAACTGCTGGTATGGTGGCCTCCACTATGGCGGCTGGGAATGGGGTTAGGGGAAGGGAATGAGGGAGGTGAGGAAGGAGGAAAGGGGGGAAATTGGGCCTCCGGCGCTCTCACTCACCGAACGAAACGCAGTACTACGGATACTACTACTCCTAAGTCGATCTTCTATGAGAGGGTAGTACTTCCCCGGACGATCAGGCCCATTCATGCTGAAATCAGCGTGGATCTACTACCGTAAAATTTAGTTAAGCCTGTTAGTTTATGTTTTCTGTCAGAGAGTAGATACTAAACTAGCAAGGATACCTTAAAAATTTACAAATTTTTAAACCTCCTAAATAATTTATAGGCATCATCATCTACACTTATATTGTAAAGAGGAAAGATTTGTATTTTTGTATGCAACGAATAAACTAAATAAATACTGAGCCGATTTCAAAAATTCTTTTACCATTAGAAAGCTACATTATCACTGAGTAACATAGGGTATATTTTATCTTCGTATTTCCACGGGAACGTGCACCACGGGGGTGAAACCGCGTGACGTCTGCTAGTCAGATATATTGAGTGAAATTTTCATTTATCCTAAAAACTTGTTAACATCTGCTCGAGTACCTACCTACACCCCTCTTACATGACATACGTTAGAATCAAAGATGACGCATTGATTGCAATAATAGGTAGTGCGTGACAATGAGGGTTTTCTAAAATGGCGCCCACGAGGTTACAGCACTGAGGCGTCAGGTCCAGGCATCTTTCAAAGCGCTTTTAATCTTTGATAGATAACCGTGAACGATTCTATTGATTTCAAACTTTGAATGAACCGCATACCCACTATTATGGAGAAAGTTCATACCTTCATGTGCGAAACTAACGCGACATTCTACCCACAAGGATAGCAAAATCCACTTTGGTGTGAACAGTAGTATTACCGCATACGTCCTCAGATTTCTCTTTCGCCGGCGGTAGCGAATACCGCTCCGATTTGAACAGACCTGGCGGATTATCGATTTGAGAATAAGACTAGAATCAAGCAAGCAGGCTGCTCTCAAGGACCTGACCTGATCAAGTGGTGGTCTAGCATAGGATAAAGGCGTTCCATTATCAAACTAAGTAGAGATGCTTGCGCGAGAATTATGATGCCCAAAGTCCTCTACAAAGTTTAATTTCATTATAATTAGTTCAGTAAATTTTGAACGTAGATGTCTATATAATGCATCAGAAAAAGTCATATTGGTATTGGCCAGTATAGAACCCTTAAACTTCTATACAAGAGACAGGCACCATAAATCGTTAGGCCATCACAACATGAGGCTTTGTATTATATTATACCAGTGGATAACAACATGCAGCTGCGTGCCGCCGCACCGAACACTCCTGTGTATATCTCTCGCCTACATTACACCACAAAGGCTGAGGATATCGAGGAGTACGTGCGCCAAAAGACGAAGTACAGGCCGAGAGTGCAGCTGTTGGAGTCGCGTCGCAACGTCAATTTTAAGGCGTTTGTGGTGCGAGTACCGACCTGCTATCTGCACCTCATCATGGAGGAAACCTTTTGGCCGCAAGGTGTCGTGTTCCGTCGCTTCCGCGGACAAGTGCCACGTGATAGCACAATGACGTAGTGCATAGGAAGTGTAGTTTATAAGTTTATATTATGTATGTATGTTAGTCTGTAAGGTATTTATAATATGGGTTTATGCGACCTGAAATAAATGATTATTATTATTATTATTATTATTATTATTATACACTAAGCTTTCCGCAGCGAGGTTTTATCCGCGTCTTTGTTTACTACTCTGCGCTCGTAACCAGTAGCGTGATGTTACATAGCCTTTAATCTACCTCAAGAACTAGGGTATCATACGCAAAAAGAATTATTCAGATTCGAGTGGTAGTTCCAAAGGTTAGCGCGTTTAAACAAAGAAACAAACATACAATCTCTTCCTCTTTATATGTTAGTATAGATTTATAAGTTTCTACCCAAACTTTAAAACACTTTACTCTAAATAAACTTTAATTTAAAGACCGCATCACACCACTATTTACTAGTACATCGTGGGCGGCGTTCCGCTCGCATTCCAACCAAATTGTCTCGTCTGCTCACCCACTATTTTTAGCAGTCGTCATATCGTACGATATTAGTCGCCAAGGTACTTCCTACCTTGTTTAGTTTCAATTAATTTGTTTGTTAACTAAGTATTATTGTTGCTCGTGATCATAACGTGTTCAAAGATATTTGTTATGTAAGTATTTGTCTGTATAGGAGCCACTTTAAAGTCTCTTTCAGACTGTAAAGTCTACTGAGGGCCTACAAACATAAAGAAGTATTATTTTAATGTCACTTTGTGTTTTGTCTTTTTCTTTTGTACCATTAAAAACAAGGATAGAGACAAAGTAAGATTATAATAAAATTGCTTTATGAGGTTGTGGTAGGGCCCTTGGTCATCACGCTTGCTAGGATTTTTTTTAAATCATTTTTTTTAGTCAATTAAGACAGTTAGGCAGGCACTATGGCACTAAGATAAATCCTCCAAACACCTAGACTCGAAACATTTTTTATGAATCACAAAAAAAAATATCTACCTAGTATCAAATTGAACCTCGTTTCGTTTGGTGAGTGAGTGTGGAGGCCTGATCAAACTGCAGTTTCTCTTCCTTTTCCTTCTCCTTCCTCACTACCTTCTCTATTCACGATTAGCAACGGCTTATGCTATGAAGACACACCCATAACTACAAAAACCTCACAAATTAGTATACAAATAACAATATAATATATAAGGCAATTTGTTATAATTGGGCTTGAGCACAATTTCACTATTGACACACATACAAATCGCTAGTATGTAGGCAGCCTAAACTGTTATGTGGCGGGTGCATCGACTAATTGGGCAGTGGTGTCGCTACTTTCACCCAAAGTGAAGTGGCCAGCTTTACGGAAGCTGTGAGATAGTCCTAGAATATTTATTAAGCGTGCTGTTTATGACCAAGGTGGTGTAAATTTATATTAGCTTTGACTGGCCTGTTGGTCTAGTGGTTAGTGACCCTGACTGCTAAGCCGGAGGTCGTGGGTTCGATTCCCACCCAGGACAAACCTTTGTGTGATGAGCATGATTGTTTGTTCTGTGTCTGGGTGTAATTTATCTATAATATGTATGTATTTACAAAAAAAAAAGTATATAAGTAGTATATCAGTTGTTTAGTACCCATAACACAAGCAAATATAATTGCTTAATTTGGGGCTAAATGGCGCTGTGTGCATGTGGTAGAATATTATTATTATATTATTATTATTATTAAATTGGTCTGAGTCCAGCAGGGGACGTGTTTCGGTTGATATGATGATGACAGGAAATATGTAATACAAAGTTTATATACCTACTAATGTAAAAACAAAAACGAAATCAGAGTAGGTATAAAACGACAAAAATTTTGTACAAAAAAATTCGACATCGAATTTGATATCGTGCCTATGCTATCTTATTTTGATTATTCTTCGAGCGTTAAATTAATTCACTGTTTTGTCTTGCTGTGACCTCATTTACATTAGATGCTTAAATACTTAGTTGGTTTCAAAAAACATTTTATATTTATTTTATTACCAAATAATTTTTATAGCACGTGAGTAATGGTCACCCTAATCACAACCAGTGACACAGTAATCATGACCTCTCTGACTGGACAGTCTGTACACAACGTTTGAACCATAAATAATAACGGCTTTACATGTGTTGCTAATTAAATAAGTCAGCCATTTATATTAGCTTTAGTTAGAATTATAAAGATGACTGTGAGTGTTGAGATATTATAAACCACTAGCAGTCATGATTTATCAACTTAATTTAAGCCAAAAGAGAAGGCCTTTTTATTTTATTTACTTAATTACCAGCTTTCTTCAACGCGGTTTCACCCTCATCTTTGGTTACTGGTCTGCTCCCATCGCCAGTAGCGTTATATTAAGCTATAACCTTCCTCAAGAACTGGGCTATCAAACGCAAAAAGAATTATTCAATTTTGACTGGTAGTTCCGGAGATTAGCGCGTTCAAACAAACAAACAAAGTCTTTCGCTTTGTATATTAATAGTATAGATACTTACATAACAGCCTACCAAAATTATGCCATATACTTACGGTCCGCCTGACGGTACTTAAGTGGTAATGGTACCTAATGTAATGCTTTGACATGAGCATATAAAAATGCTTTTTTGTACAGTTTCTGTGACAAACAGGCACAAGTCTTCTAATATCGCAGAAATCTGTAAGTAATTAAGTGTATATAGAGTTAAGTGTATTGCCTGCGTCACTTTGCATGCTACTTGAAACTGTAACTTACAAAAATTGTAATAACCAGGCGATTAAAAAGAGTGGCCTGAGTTTCTTGCCAGTTCTTATCATGGCTCTACTTCGTCAGCGAACTGGCTGTAGGTTAATTTGCTGACATTTTGTAAACGTTCATAAGTGTTAATTTAATTAACCTATGTGAATAAACATATTTCATTTCATTTCATTTCGAAACAATGTTAAACCTTTCATGGACACTACTGTAGACACAATAGATGTTTTATTGTTTTCACGGCCATATACGTTTACTGTCCCGGCAAGTGTTACCAAAACACAACTAAGTCGTTACCGAGCGTGTGAGAAGGGGATTAGAAAGGCAAAAAGGAAGGAAGAGGACCGAAGGGGTAATTCACTCTCACTCACTCTTATAATATTTTAAAGACTATAGTTAGACCAACAAATAAAACACAAAATACCAGCCAACAGTAAAATATTTCGTAAACAGGTACATACTTGTAAGTACAGTCAGCAACGAAAAATGTTCCATGTCATCTAGCGACACTGACGTACGGCGATAATTAGTCTTAAAAATTGCGCGCCCACTGTACTTGTACACTACGGGACAGGTAAAAGTGCACAGTTTTTATTTTATAATTTTATCGTTGTTCAGTTTATTCACCAAATGTTAGTGTTTCGTAAGGAGCGACTAAGAGATTATCAAGGATGAAAGTAATTATCTGCATTCTAAATTAGGTACCTTACTGCTGTTACCAACCTGTAAGCCAGAGTTGACTATGACAAACAAACACCATTTTGTGTTCCAGTGTTACAAAGCGAACAGATTATTTTTACTCTTTTTACCATAAACACACCATCAGCTTGAAAACTCTTTTTACATTTATTTTTATATTATTATTATTAGCTTGAAAAAGCTAGAAATAAAAGTAAGTCATATTTATCACATTTATGCGACAGAAACGGACATAGGCTACTTGTTATACATAAAATTGGTCAGGTTCCCGATGGATACATAACTTAAAAAACGCGAGGGCAAAGCCGTGGGGCGTTGCAAGTAAGGTAATATTACTTACTAGCTTTTGCCCGCGACTTCGTCCGGGTAGAAGTCAAAAATGTTTCTAATATGATTTTTAATTGTTTTACCTACGTTAATAATGCGTGTGCGTGTGCGTGTGCGGTTGCGTGTGCGTGTGCGTGTGCGTGTGCGTGTGCGTGTGCGTGTGCGTGTGTGTGTGCGTGTGCGTATGTGTGTGCGTGTGTGTGTGTGTGTGTGTGTGTGTGTGTGTGTTACCACTCAGGCCTAAACGGTGGAACCGATTTCGATAAAAATTGGTACCTATGTAGATTGATTTGATGCCGAAGACGGCCTATAGATAGAACTATACGATAGATAGGCTACTTTTTATCCCGAAAATCGGTCTGGTTCCCGAAGGATACAACAAAACATATTTAACATGCTGGCGAAGCCGTGTCATCAATTAATCAATTATTATGTTTGAAAGTTTGAATACTTATTACATAACAATCTTTATTATAGTGTCGGGATTTAAATGTTAAATATCGATATATTAATCCACCCCTAGCCTAGTAAGACCACGGGCTACCCGTACCCGTACCACTATATAGTGGTATACCCTAGTGCCACCAAACAAATTACCTGTAGGACAAATTGCTAGGAACAAGGGCCTTTACCCAATATTGGGTATTTTGTTTTTGCGTGCTAAGTCTCAATTTGGCCGTAGATACTTGTGACCGCTTATTACTTTTATTCCCGTTGAGTCACACTAGAATGTGTAACACTATTACTTAATAAGAAAAACAAAACTTGAAAAGCACCTAACACTGTTACTTATTAAATAACGTGCTTCCCCCTCCTCCCCATTTAAAGAAGAAGGCAGTACCACCTTTTGACTCAGCTGATCAGCATCAACGTCCTGTGTCCCCATCGCATCTTGCAATTGTACCTATGTATAACTGTTTGCTCTAAGCTGCGCCTGATTGTTCCTAATATAATTCAAACTTTCTGTCACGATTTCTTTTCGCAAACACTAACTGCTAAAAACTGTCTAAGCAACGAATAAAAATATAGCATATAATTATCTTCTTTTTGTGTGATGGCAAAGTATATAAACCGGTATCATACAACCCAACGGCCAGAGTAACACGCAGAATACGGGATTTGATACAGGAACATCAGGACCTTTTCACAGAAGATGAGTACCAGAAGCTATATCAGCCAAAGCCACACCAACCACCAAGATTATATGGTTTGCCAAAAATACACAAGTCGGACGTGCCACTGCGGCCTATCGTAAGTCAGATTGCATCCCCTACTTATGACCTTGCAAAGCACGTCGCGTCAGTATTGCAGCCATTAGTGCGCAAAACACTATCTTATGTGAAGGATTCTCGCCATTTCGTGCAAATAGTAAAACACCCTAATATTGGAGCCTGAGGACACCATGGTGAGTTTTGATGTGGAGTCACTTTTCACCAACGTTCCAATTAAGGAGTGTCTGGACGTCGTGAGGGAAAAATAAAGTGACAACGACATGCCGTCAAACTATATAGAAGCACTGCCTAGAGGGCAATTACTTCCTTTTCCAAGGTCAATACTACCTCCAGATTGATGGCGTCGCAATGGGAAGTCCAGTGGCCCCAGTACTTGCTAATCTCTGGATGGAACATTTTGAAGAGAAGGCGTTGAGTGGTGGACCGAACATTATCATACTTTGGAAAATATACGTCGATGACGTATTTAGTATAGTAACAGGCGGTAAACAGGAAGTGGATCAATATATAGTATACCTAAATTCCATTCACCCAAATATAAGGTTCACTTACGAAATGGAAACGAAAAGATCGTTGTCATTTTTAGATGTCAAATTGAGTGCGAGAACAGATGGGTCCTTATCACACTGTGTCTACCGCAAACCAACACACACGGACAGATACTTACATGCTACGTCGCATCACCATCCTCGTCACTTGCAGTCCGTTATGACTTCATTGAAGAACAGAGCCTACGATTTGTGTGACCCTGAGCATTTAGAGCAAGAACTCAATCATGTTCAGGAGGTACTTAGTCGTAATGGATATAAAGGGAATCGGCGACGTAGGCAGCCAACGAAAAGGGTCAAACGTCCAGAGGTCGACAGACAACCTGCCTTTCTGCCCTACATTAAAGGTGTGACTGATAAGATAGGAGACCTACTTAAACAATACAGTATAAACACAGTCTTTACACCTGGGGCCAAAGTAAACAGCATGGTAGGCACGCCAAAGGATGTTTTGCCCCTACAAACACCGGGCGTCTACAAGATCAATTGCAGCTGCGGTAGCTTGTACATAGGTCAGACTAAGCAGACTATTGCTGAAAGGGTCAAAGAACATATCGCCACTGTAAAGAATCGACAGACCAGCAAATCAGCGATTGCCGAACATATTCTTCAAACGGACACCAATCACTGGATTGAATTTCATCGTACGCAAGTCCTCTCCACTGATTGTACCTATTACACTCGGGTTGTACGAGCAGCTATTGAAATTAAGAAACACACAAATTTCAATAGGGAAGACGGCTTCAAGCTCTCGGCTACGTGGAATCCAGTGATTCAAATTACGCAACCTCACTTTGCGCAGTCGGTTAACGCTAGGAATACGGACGGCATACAGAATAAGGACACTGTCAGTGTGTTTTGTGATAGTACGTGGAAAGTCAAAAATGTGCGGGTAGATCTAGAATCTACTTCACATATGGAGCCGTGACATCGCCTCACCAGTCTGCTTGTGACCACGGCCGGTGTAACCTGGTCGAAACGTCAAGCAAAATAAGGTATGTAAATACCTAATGCATGATCGCGTTAATTCCCGTATGTTTATAAATTTATATCATGCAACGCGAAAGTTTAAAAGTAAATATATGATTATCTTCTTCTTTCCAAATCATTGTACGGTAACGGTAAGAACAAAAACTTACAGCAGATATCATTTTTTTAAGCGGCTGTTAATTTGGTCTTAGGATCGCACTGGGGTGTAGAAATGAAGTATCTATCTTCGCCGTAGCAAAACAAAAGTGGGTACTGTAATGCATCGTATAAAAGCGATGGATTTCTGTTATTCGATGCTATGAGTGTGCTATTATAACTCTCAATTTACAATATCCCGCTTAAAAAATTGATGTCCAACAATAATTATAGCAACTTGACGTATTTTGATTGAGTTTTCAAACGTGACAGGTGTCAAAATAAAATGTTTTTAATAATAAAAGCACTAATATAATATTATAATAATATAATATGATATTAATAAGTATTAATATCAAATTCAAAGCAAATTATCTCCAATTATCTTTCTACGCCTTTTTAACCCCGTTAGGCAATCAATTTCAATAAAATACGAAACACATATTTTGTCAATTCTGATATAGAATGTTCATGCAAAATTTGAAGTAGATTGGACTACGGAATCACATTGTCCCATACAAACCTTGCCCCCATTTTTCACCCCCTTAGAGGCCGAATTTCGAAAAATCCTTTCTTATCGGATGCCTACGTCATACAAAGAACACACCGTCCAAGTTTAAGGTCTCTATGATCAGCGGTTTAGGCTGTGCGTTGATCCGTCAGTCAGACATTCAGGACAAAGCATTTTATATATATAGATTACGCGGGTAACAGTAGTTTTCTGGTGCCGATTCACTTATCATCAACGACCTGAAGACCACTTCTAGAATAGGCCTCTCAAGTTTAACCAGTAATTGTTCGTGAACCACCGTCATCCATCGTTTCATCATCATCATCATCATATCAACCAACAGACGTCCACTGCTGGACATAGGCCTATTCCAATTTTCACCGCCATGGCTGATCATGAGCCGCCCTCATCAAATCAAATAAAGTCAAATAATTTATTTGCTTAAAATGTGGTACAAAAGTTGTTAATAAATTAGTTTGAGTAGAGACACATTTTGCCAAATAAGGTTGGCATACAAATATTATTGAAATCGTCATATTAATTGTGTAATGACAAACATTGTATACTTAGACAAATTGAATTAATTATTTACAGATATTTAAATACTATTACAGATAACGGCATCTACAGTACTTACATTTCTATATTTGTAAAAGCGACAAGAACCTTTTACTAAAAATTCATTGACTGTGTAAAAACTTTCCTCTAATAACCATTTCCTTAACTCCGCACCAAATCTGTGACATGGCTGTTCTAAGGGTGCCATGTACTATCGGCCAACGTTGTGCCTGATCAGTTTCAAAAATGTTTCCCTTGCACCTAGCAATCATAGCTCGCCCCGCCTATTAAGTTGTTGACCAATGAGACGTAAGCCAAATATTAAGACAATAGAACCTTTTTTTTTTAAACATCTGTTGAGTCTGTTTTGGTAACAAATAATATGAGCTTGAACAATCCTAAAATTGCACTTCATTCAGTGAAAGGAATCCTAACCTTGCACATCAATCAGTAAAAGAAATGACTTCGTACAAAAACCTTAGTGTTTTGAAACGTTCCAAAATTATTCATCTGCGCGATGACGGATGTAATATCAGCCAAATCACTGAAGAACTTAACATGTCGGTAAGTGTTTATTTTTAACTGTATAAGAATTTTTATATTTTTAGTAAACACTTATCCTTTAAAATAATACTTATTTTAAAGGATAAGTGTTGGATTGTTATGCTGGCTTATGATTACTGTTATACTTGTTTATAATAAAATAATTTAATAATAATATTATTAACATTATTTGTATTCAACACCATTTAAGTCTGTAATAATTATATTTTAATAGTACTGTATAGAGAAATTAATTCTATTGAACCAAATAATATATATTTCTCATCAATTACTTGTTTTGTTCTTTTACAGAGGAATACTGTCAGGCTTTGGCTGAATCGCTTTGACAATGAGGGGCACGTCGAGTCGAGGTCACGTGCTCGTCAGCCGTATATTATAACACCAGAACGGCGAGCGCGGATGGTCGAGAGTTACCAAATGCAACCATTTACATTTAGTGAGAGTGTTTTTGTTCACAACAATTGTCCGATACACCGCTGTCGCTTAGTTGACAATTGGATCCGGCAGCAACCTAATTTGCGCTCGGTTCCATGGCCATCCCGATCTCCAGACCTTAATCCCATTGAAAATTTATGGGCAATTATGGTCCAGAGATGGGACACAAGGGCTGAAAGAACAAAATCAGCTCTTGTGATTCATGTTGATGAGGTTTGGGAATCGCTAAGGGCCTCTAGTACGGACAGTTTTTGAGAAAATATTCTAAAGTAGGAACGGACATTTTGAGACGCACATGTTTGTGTTGCTGTCCTTTTATTAAGATTTAACGACGGTTCGAACATCGACATATTATACCTAACAAACTTGGCTATTTCATAAATATAAATACATGGTACTGTGAGCAGCTTTTTCAATTTAAATACAGCCTTACAAGATCGTCCCAAGACATACCATATATCGCTCTGATGCATTTCTTTTGTGCTATAAAAACTTTTAGTATGTCTGATGAATTATCTAAACATCCATCGGTTGCTTGCTAAACTTATAAGGTCGTCATTCTACTTTGTAAGGGGTCTGCCCACGCAGCGTCTAGAACCTTTCTGCCCCAACGGCCGTCAGTTCTGTGAGCTATGTGTCCTGCCCATTGCCTTCCATTGATTGCCTACACCTTTATCAGAGCTTTATTCACTTACTATATTTTGTCTTAAAATAAATTACCTAGTATTCCGACTTGTTTCTTATTATATGCATTATGTGAAGTAATAAAGATATTATAGGTAATAGATGACTATGCTAGTTGCAAATTAACTTGTTTTAATATTTGATGAAACTACTTTCTCACGGATGTTCAAAATTACAACTTTCTACATCAAAATAGTCTTGCGAATAGAAGCTAACACGAGTACAAACAGTAAAACGATGAGATTATTGTTTTATTTACTTATTTGGTACGAAATATGTAGTAAAATTTGTAGCGAGGAAAACGGAGATCCTACCTAGATAGAAGCACAGTAAAAGTAAGAATAAATGTACTCTTAGGCAATGACTAAAAGTAAGAGATTTTTGTTAGTAAATCATTTAAAATAAAATTATAATAATGATTATTCTACCACATTCACACAGTGCCATCTAGCCCCAAATTAAGCAATTATATTTGCTTGCGTTAAGCAACTAATATACTACTTAAAATATACATTAATTTTTTTTGTAAATACATATATATTATAGATAAATTACACCCAGACACAGAACAAACAATCATGCTCATAACACAAAGGTTTGTCCTGGGTGGGAATCGAACCCACGACCTCCAGCTTAGCAGTCAGGGTCACTAACCACTAGACGAACAGGCCAGTCAAAAATAAAAATAAAATTTTAAACGATAACATATATTATCATTTTTAAAAACCTTTCACACGATCATTATTAATAAAGATCGATTCATTTTGTTATAAATTTTAGAAAAAGTAAGGCCTTATTATTATTATTTTTTTGCTTTTTGTTAACTAAAGTGCCAAGTAAAACATAAGTCAAACCATTAGAATTTATAAGTCACTATTTAAGTATGATCTTTAGATAATTAGGTACAACTTTGAAAATAAATTTAAGTAAAATTATAGATATTTCATATTTAACTTGGCTTTATTTTCATTGAATCTGAATCTTAAATAAGTCAGGCAAAACATTGCTATAACATAAAAGTAACGTTTTCAGCATAACTTTTTCATCAGGCGCTTATTTTATAATTATATATTAATTTAACTGAGATATTTATTATGTCCTGCAGTGTACTTACCCAGTGAGCTCTAATTCATGTGGTCGATTATAAGGATCTGTTCTTTGTTCTCATTTAGGTAAGAAAGTTTCGTTAATTTATTGACATTAAATTGTTTTGTAAACATTTTAATACTATTTTATGAGGAAGGAAAAGAAGAATCAAGAATCATTTAAAGACTCTCGCTCTTTTGCCGAAAAAAAAAGTTAAACATAGGTAAAATAATATTAAACGTTTTAACAGTAGGTAAACCAAGTAAAAAACTACCTAATATTTAACGAAGGTTTGTAGATAGGTACCTATACCTATTACAGCTGTAACAAGGCGTTTGCAAAAAAATATTCTCAATTTATAGATACCTATATTGCTTACTTAATTTAGTACGTCCCTATCTAAATATCATAAATTTTAGTAAGAATTTTGTATTTTAATAAAGCAAAGTTTCTGAAAATAAAACGTTTCATAAGCCCTAGGTACTTACACTATATAAATTTGTACCCAAACTACGAGTACAAACATACCACCTATGCCAACCTAAACAATGTCCAAAAAAACAACTATAATAATTTATGTAAAACAATTCACTCTTGACACCTATTCACTAAATGCTAATAATACATACATAAGACACACAAACAAAATATAACACACGCACACACAACACAAAGGTGACACGCATTGTTTGTGTGTGCGTCTAATCGCTTAAAAATTCGGCCACTCGTGCGCATCTTTGAAATTCGGTGTTCCTATTGGCCCGTTTGTGTTTAGAAAAAATGTTTAGTTTGAATGGTGGGTTGTGATTGGTTGTTATTTTCGGCAGTGATAATAGATGATTGCTTAGATTATTTTTGTTAGTTAACAGTTTTAACCAATATTAGGCTTAGGTAAACTGTTTTATTTTATTTATCACTTTTCGTGAGCGTAATTCTTTAGTAAAATAATGTCTGTGTAAATATAATTATGTTTTTTTATTAAGTGTTTATTTTATTGACTTACCTACATCTACATGAAGCGTAATAGAGTTTCTTTTTGATAGACATATTTTTTTTCTTTTTTTTATAATGACGATTATAGGTAAATATAAACATATTAAGATGTAGGTATATCTACTTACTTATCTACTGACTTTTTATTTCAGTTAACTTTACAGACCTACGCGCTTTATGCTGTGATTTTACTTAAAATAAAAAAAGTAAGTTTGTAGTCAATATAAATAGTAGATACAGTAGGGACATAATTAAAATAAAATATACCTACAAACACACAAAATCACGAAATAGATATCAAATCAAATAACGATATCAAGATCGAATCAAATTACGAAATCGAAAAAAAATACATTGTTTCTGCAACTATTACCTACAGAATACCTAATGTATCTATACATACCCACCTATAGCTACATAAAGTATTACCCATCTAATGCACTCCACCCCTAGCAACAAAATCTACGCCATATTGGCCTTCAGGTACCCCAGTTACACACGCACACACGCACACACATCTCTATTCAAATTAAGAACATCGTTGTGTGCGTCTAACGTCTCCCCACTCCTGCGCATCCGAAATTTGAACCGTGTTAGACGATTGGTCGGCCATCTTGAACTTTTTATTGACCTCCTTAAAGCAGTTGATTTTTATTTATTGCTTTTTCTAATATGGCGTCCTGTGATTTGAAGTTCTGGTTTTATTTTGTAACTTCGTAGACGAATAGAATGATTTTAAAGTTTGTTTAGGTTGACGTGACAAATGTTTTTTTTCTAAAACGATACCTACCTATACCTAGCTATGTGCTGAGAACTAAACTACTAAAAATGTATTACAAGTATTATCGCAAAACACTAAGATTATAACGCCATAGTTCAACATTCATTATTAACTTGCGAATACCTATGAGGTAGGTACGTACTTACTTACCTAGTAAAATATAAGTGTCTCAGTCAACATCAAATCAAAAAGGTTTGTGTTAGGCGGCTGTGGTCAAGATCTGGTACTTACAGAAGAGTTATTCCGTTCTGATCCCCCAGATCTGATTCCCTGAGATTATTATTATTCTTTAATTCCGTTCTGATCCCCTGTATATTTAGTCATTCCGGTCTGATCCCCTGAGTCTTTTTGACAGGTAAGTACAGTCAAGAGAAAAGCAGTTTATGTAATAAAAGTCTCAGCGATTTTGATGTATACTATTTAGAAAAGAAAAGAAAAACGTAATTATGTATGAAATTCTCAAAAAAACATTATAAAGAAGAAATACTTAAACAATACCCAAAAACTTACAAACAAGAACAAGGAAACGCAATAAAATGCAAGAATACCTATACAAATTATACCTATAAACATCGTATCAGTGGTATCGTAAAGGTCTGTCGCCGAATTGTTACGCACACAGGCAAAGCCAGACGACAACACACTGTTATTGTGTGTATAAGCGAAGTTGAGATATGGTTGGACCGTGTAGCGAGCTTGTTGGGTTGGATGGTGAAGTCAACGAGAATTTTTTAACGCCTGAGCGCTCTGAAGTTAGTCAGTGGTGTTGCAGTAAACTATTTTTGGGATAGATGGATATGGAGTAGATATTCGGAGACTAGCTTCAGAGCGCCCGATATAGAATGCACATAATAATATAAAAAAAAAGAAGTATATAAGTAGTATATCAGTTGTTTAGTACCCATAACACAAGCAAATATAATTGCTTAATTTGGGGCTAAATGGCGCTGTGTGCATGTGGTAGAATATTATTATTATTATTAATATTATTATATTGTGCACACAGTAAGTCTGAAGTTCTTTATGAACCTATATCTAGATAGGTGCTTAGAAGTTCAGGATGGTTTAGGTACTTTTTGCTAGAAGCATCTAGTGTTAGATAGAACTCATAGGTACCTACTATAAGGTAGAATGCAGCGAGCGGCCGATCTGCAAATTGAATACCTGAGTCTATGTTCAGCTCAGTTCAGTGTGTTTTTGCTAAATTAATGGCTATAACAAGCACATAGGTATCTAAAAGAAAAAAAGAAGAAACGTTAGTAGTTAGTTGTAGTTTCCACTTTATCTACTTTGCAGACAGTCCTTGAGCGGCAGTTACCAGCTACCAACAGGTGCGTCACTGATTCATCTACCGCTGTTTCTAAAAAAGGTAATTCTGAATGGTTTTTCAAAAATTCCTCTATATCTAGGTGTTAAAAAGGTATGTACCTACCTAGGTATGTTCTGATGATATTTAAAAAAGTAGTAACCAATGATAGTTACCTCTTAACAACCTTCTACAGACTGAATCAAATAACCTCCATATCTTTAAGAGAAATGATATCCAACATATCCGCCAACATGCTTGCTAAATGTGTGTCCGTCACGCACACAAAGAGCCCCCAATTCTCATTCGGAGCGCGCACAGCACAGTTTCCGCGATGGAGCGAGGGCGTTGAACCCACGATTTGGAGGGCGACATGACGTCACAGCACTGACCTGCCACAACGACCTTGAAGCGTTTTCGGTTGTCCCTGTTTTCTGACGGATGTTTACGGAGTTCCAATATCAACGGATTTCGGGGAATTGAATTTGGAATGTTGGGTATCGTATAATGAAAGATAGTGGTCACTTGCCAGTTGCATTTCGAAATTTTGAATTTAGAATTACTTGTACTGTTGTTTTGAATTTGTAATGCAATAGGTATATGTATTTGCACGGAAGTTACTAAGTAGGTAGATATAGGTAGTTTGAATTTGGTACTTAAAAAATAAGCGGGGAAAAAGTCTTAAGCTTAGAATACGTAACTTTTATTTGTAAAAACACTAACAAATTTTTGAATGAAAATTTGGAAATGGGTTTTACCTACCAATCGATAAGAAATTAGTAATGCGCTCGCAGAGTGGACAACATAAGTAGATCCAATAGGTATACATAGTTCTGAGGATTGATGGCATTTGGGACAGGAATGCTACAATCGTTAAAATTATCAGAACGTTATTTTGTAGTTTCTCCTTCACAGATATAAAAAGGTACCTAAGTACCGAGTCCTTTTTCATAGTCAAGAAAGAATGAGAGAGGAGAAAGGAAAGAAAAGCATATAAAAGAATAGATACAACCCTCTTACTCGCATGTGTCGATTATACAACGAGCTTATCAAGACCAACAAAGATATTGACGTTTTTATTGCAAACCATACACCCTTCAAACACTCTATTATGAAAGCTCTAAAATAGGTTCTTTTCTTTTGAAATCATATATAACTCTGCACTATTAAATATAAGACACTTCTTTTCTTTTAATTATATAGTAGCGTTTTTCCTACATTGCAATGTTATGTTTTTATATTTACTTTATTGAATTTTCGTAAGATTCAAGTATTTCTACCATTTTGCACAGTTTATAATTCACTGTTTTCCCATTTATTGTCATGCTAATTGCCTGTTTTCTTGATGCCGGGAATGACCTCTAAACAACTCCATGCTTTATTTGGGCAACTCTGAACTTCCTCTTCGCAGAGAAGAATTGAACATTGGAGAACAGGACATAAGCAATAAGTACTTTGTTTTTATAATTTTTATGTCAATAATACTTCTTGCACAGTTCCTTAATCATGCTGTACGACACTTTATTGGTTCTGCAATCTGGATCGGAACGTTATTTTTATATACTTTCTTTTTTTTATGTATATGATTGTAAACTGTTGTGTTCGTCTTAAATAAATAAATAAATAAATGAATAGACCTTCGGAACTATAGGACGAATGAAACAAATAGGATGCGAATATTTTTCTCTATATTCTATAAAAACTTTAACTCAAAGCGTTTATTTCATTCTGATCATAAAGTATGATGTTTATGAATGTCAAAATTACATAAAGTCAGCTAATTAACCTACAGCCAGTTCGCTGACGAGGTAGAGCCGTGGCAAGAAACTCACGCCACTCTTTTCAATCGCCAGTTAATTACAGTTTTTGTATGAGTTACAATAAAGAACCACACAAATTATTTATTACATATTATAAGATGTTTGATTCATTTGGATCTAGAGTTATTTCGCTATCGTTATATTTACCAAATTTGAACAGTAGCTGCAGTATATCATTGTAACCAAACAATAAACCAACAAATCGTTTATTCTATACAAATTCATTATTTGTGGGTTTATTCATCGCTGGACAATTACTTGACGAACTAATTTGGTACAATGAATTTGGTTAAGTGATCAAATTGAGGCAACGCCTTAAATGTCCCAGCATGAGTACAATTTTATACAGTTGAACAAAATCTTGGTTGAGTTTAGTATGATTTTTGAACATTATTCACATCAGTGCTAACTCCATCTTGTTTAAAATACCTGAATCGTTATACGGGTTAATGACACTGATAACACTAGTATAGCTACTATTTGTATACACATATTTGGATTGCAGCAAAAGACGTTCTATAGCCACTGCTTAACCCATTAATGGGAGGCCGGTGTGAAGTTATGTATGTATTTTTATACAAATTTTATATGATTTATTTATGGTAGTAAATTCTATATGGTTTCAGCATCGAGCGAGATCGGCCCGGGGAAGTATTCTCATAGAATATGGTCGTAAAATTGCCATACTTAGGTATGTGTTTCGTTTGGTGAGAAGGCCGCCAGGCACAATCACCCTTTTACCTCTTCCTTTTCCTTCCTCAGACCTTTCTAGTTAAAATATCTATAACTGCAACCAGTAGACTTTCTACTCAAAGCGTCTACTGCTGAATTTGCATCTTTTCTAAATATTTTAAGGAATTTACTATAGTCATCATGGTTCGCTGGCAAAACTACCAATCCTTCGGAATTGTGTCCGGAACATGATATATCTACATTTCATATAACCTTTAATTCTCTGCCTTAACTTTGTCTACCTCTTCAAAGAATACGGCGTGTATAGTCTAAGAGATTACGCACTTATTCAGCTAAATTTTATCAGTCTAGCCATCATGACCTCGTTAGTTAAAAATAATAAATCCTTAACAAAGTACGTATTGTCGTAGGCTATCAATAGGGAAGGCGCTATATGTGATAACGTGTGTGCGAGAGTGACACAGGACACCGAAAGTGACGTGATTCAGGGTGCATTGAACTTGAGTTTTGATGATACATCGACGCGACAAACTTGCATTGTTTATTTATATATAGACTTACATGTACGGTTAGTAAAGAAAGCACTAAATTGAATTTCAATATTCTGTTAATATGTTCATTTTAGCCGAAAGTAATTTACTGATGAGTCTTTCCCTAAGTATCTCCTCTTTGGTCGTGAACTCGTGAACATAATTATCTCGTTTCAAGGGAAAAGAGAAGCATTGTTAACATTGTATAACACAAGCTAAATGTTTACTTTGGGTCTAGATGGCGTTGTGTGTCTTAGCAACACTTCCTGGTGTACGAAGTTGTGTGGAGCTGTAGGGCTAGTAAATTGAAGGGAAAGGCCCGTGGCGAATGAAACACGCATCGAGAGTAAAATCCAAGAGAGTTTTTATTAATGCAACTAGTGTTGCCAAGGAAATAAACATAGTGTTACAAACATTAACAAAACTAAAATGTTGGGGATGCCAACACCTGGATAGTACTTTTTGGTACTTCTATAAACACGTTATTGTGGTACCAATACGGTAGTGTAATAAATTAAGTTTACATTTACAAATTGAAGTCTGGCGAAGATGCTAAGAATGCAGCTAATAGTCTGGTTCATGTCGATATTAATAAATAAATCTATTAAAAAAAAGTAATAAAACTGCCGTTGCTATCTCTACTTTAGTGTTGGTACGAATTGCTATCAGTATGGCACTGACCTGCCCAATGCCGCGCCTGTATTAATATCCGAACCGTACTTGCTTATTTACCTATATTTACATTAAATATTATGTTTAGGTACCTCCTAATATAAGTACTAATACGGGAGTTAAATTAAAACGCATTGGTTATATTCATTTAATCAAATCCAAAGTTACCAAATGCTTAAAATTCAAAGATATTTTATACAATTCCTTTTTTTATAGACATCTCCCATAGTAGAGCACAATTTCTCTATCACAGGGCTTTACAAATATAATGTTAATTTTAAATGTTATTTTTTACCATGCGTTTTAAAGTAACCTTTTGTATCTACTTGCTTTCGGTACTCTTTCTTTCCTTTCTTTAGTCACCAACGTTATTGTTGGTTATTCAGTAAACAATAATGATCCTTTCGTTGTTGACCGTACAATATAGCGAGCGTGCCTCTGATTCAGCTGGATTAAGATAAACTTGTACCTTGTTGCTAAATGTTGGCATTCGTTTATTTGTACTCGTTCACAAATCTGACTATGTAAGCACTGGGCCTCTGACTTGAATTAACAAGAAGCTTTATTTCCTCGAAGTTAATAGAAGATAACTGTACTTTATACTTAAGTATGCTCAAACTCTTTACCAGCACATGTGATTTAAATTTGAATCCTGAATCTTTTAAACAATGCGTCAAAAAGTATTTTATAAAGACTCCACCAAAAACTACTGTCATATTTAGAAAACGGTGTTCGCTACTCTTGGACTATATATAACTGATATCTTACTACTATTATATAAAGCAGAAAAGTTTATTTAAACGTGCTAATCTCTGGAACAACCAGTCGGCATAAAAAAATATTTTTGCGTATGATAGCCCAGTTACAAGGGAAGGTTACATGAAACATTACGCTACTGGCGACGGGAGCAGAACAGTAAG
This sequence comes from Parascotia fuliginaria, assembly GCA_963082885.1. Classification (NCBI taxonomy): domain Eukaryota; kingdom Metazoa; phylum Arthropoda; class Insecta; order Lepidoptera; family Erebidae; genus Parascotia; species Parascotia fuliginaria. The sequence continues at coordinate 9,620,865 of OY720194.1, read as the reverse complement.
CAAACACGCCGGTGAAACCGCACCACGGAATGCTAAAAACAAAACTGTAAAACATGTAAAATCTCCTACTTTCGTCAACACACATAAATTATTGTTATTTGTATCATAATTAAAATGTCTATGTGTAGGTATATTCGTAATAATTGAAGCAGCTTGCGTTTGTGCAGCTGTTTCGTAGCACTGACCTACGCAATGACGATCTGGTTATGGCATTAGATATTCTCTTTTATTTCATTTAATCACCGCCTTACGAACGAAAATGCAAAAAAAGGAAAAAGAAAATGCAGGTTTGCAAGAAATTGGTAATCTGTTTTCCTTCTCTGTAGTCTGTCCTTCTCTTTTCTCTGTAGTCTCTGTAGTCTGCCTTATCTGTATGGAAGTCATTAAATACGAGTAGAATTTGTTTGAAAAATTGTATACCTACTTAGTTTAGACAAAACTTTTTCTTGGTCCTCACAAAATTGTAGCTGATGAAAATAGCCGAAACTAACTTTGAATTTCGTCAGAAGAAGCCAAGCCATAGAATCCATATTTCTAGTTTATACCTGGCCATTAATACGTAATTTTTTTTAAATTATGGCTTAAATGTAGTTTTTACGGATGTTAGTCTATTGATGAGACATGTTACAAGTCTGCCATCCAGTTTTTGAAAGGCTGATCAACGAAGAATTAATTAATTACCTGTTAAATCTCACGTGAAGTACCAATTGGGTTGCTAAAAGTATGAATAATTAGTTTAATTTGATCTAATTAGTAACTAATTAGATCAAATTTTCATTAAATTTGATTAGACCATTATTTTAGCATGCTTCTAGGTACTTCACATGACAGGTGATTACTTAATTTTTCGTTGATCAGCTTTTCAAAAACTAGATGTACTTACCTATTTGTATTTTTCAATTGCTTGTTTGTAAAATACTCGCGACATAGGTCTTAAAGCCTAGTCAACGAGGTGCCTCTAAAACAAATATTTCTCGCCAGTTTTTCAAGCCTCATCATCACCGCCACTCCTACAATCTTATCAACACAAAGACAAAGTCAACGACCTCTTATCACTTTACTCCAATTTTATATTTTATCGTCTGTTTTAACAGATTATCTGTAATGTTAATATTCAATGTCAAAAAACACGTTTTTGTTATATTTCATATTTTGTCAAAGATTTTGGCTACTCGCATCTTGGTGTAGATATGTCATTCTTTCATATACCTACGTTAGGAAAATATATCCAAGATGTTACAAATCATGAAGGAACAGGGAAGAGGAAGGAAAAGGAAAAAGAAGAACACCGAGAAGGAAAACATTCAACATTATTCACTATTCAAACGCAATAATATAAATATTACTTTTACCTCGATACTCTAGAAGGTAGTAGTTTTGATGTAGATAAATCTATTATCGAGTCCGTTCATGCTAAAAACAGTAAGAATCTTGTAATAATTAATTTGTATGGTTCTTTGGTTGCGTTGAGTGTTTAAATTGTAACTCATACAAAAAACTGTAATTAACTGGCGATCGAAAAGAGTGGCGTGAGTTTCTTGCCAGTTCTTCTCACAGCTCTACCTTGTCAGCGAACTGGCTGTAGGTCAATTAGCTAACTTTAGGTAATGTTGACATTTCATAGGCATCATACTTTATGATCAAAATGAAATAAATGCTTTGAGTTTGAGTTTGAGTTTGAATCTGTCTACTACTGTCTAAAACTATATTAGCTATTAAATTTTCTTTAAAAACAGTGATAGCTGCTTGATGCCACGAATGTTTTCTAGTCATAAATCCTTCGATTAGTAAAAGTTGTTACTTAAAGATATGGGTTCCACCAACCTACATACACGATAGGTTAAAACCTATATCAAAACGACACATCTGCATACGTCTGTTCTGTAATAGTATTAACATATATTTGTTGTTTGTTGTTATTGAACGAAATCAATAAACAAGCGATATTGACCCAGATGTTCAGGGAAAGTCAATAAACTTATGACTTTTTGCGTATACCAACGACTTTTTAATTCTTATATTAATTAATTCTTTTAAAAAGTACCTTGTTAGTAGGTAGATACCTATTTGGACATAGGCCTTTGTTAAGTATCTCTACTTTACCTGATTCTGAGCCATTTTATCCATCCGTCGTTCGTGACCTATATTACATTCTTTTGGTTTTTGGTCGCCAGTAAAAAACTTATCGGTATCTCCAGTTTGAACCATGTCACCAGATTCTATGATTGCTTTCCTTTGAAATATGATGTCGAAAAAAGGTATATCTAAATCTACCTCTTTTCTTTTCTCATACCCGAACAAGACGGTTGGAAACGGCTTTGTTTTCTTTTCCTAATTTTGCTTCTGCAATTTTTAGCAACCATGTCCATGAATTAGTTACCATTTACCATCGGGTATGCTTGATTGTCACCAGAGTTGTATATAAAAAGTAAAAATAGATTAAAATACGTTTATAATTGTATAAAAATGTGTAAAATAAGTGTGTTTGCACTGTTGACTTTGGTTTGCCCTTACTTTTCGTTTGTTATCACAATGACGCATGCAGTACCTATGTTAGTGCCTTCCACTATCGGACGTAGAACTCTGATAGCGAAACTTTAAATGCCTCTGTTAAATTCTTTATCAATTCTAAAAATATGTGAGTTGTAAAATAGTCCTAAGGTCTGTTCTGGAAAGGACTAAGCAGAGATATCATACATTACGACGATTATAAATCTTTTCTGATTTTAACAAAATGCATACATAACTTCACGCCTGTCTCCCATTACTGGGGTAAGCAGCGACTTTAGAACCTCATTTGGTGATTTTAACATGGTACTTAATTGATGAAAGTGCTATCTACATATTAATTTCCATTATGGTAAAAATAAAGTTTGAAATAACTAACTCGACTATCCTTCTGCTAATGCAAATTTTCTTGAGCGATGTGTCTCAATCAAGTGGACCCTTAGCTCGCCTATCACCGTAGGAAGTAAGCAAAATCGGACTAGCAATTTCTGAGATAACTACAAACATACAGATATATAATAACAGTTTAAATGTATAGACAATAAGTAGGTGATTTTGTAACAAATACCCTTTTATTTACCTGAACAATTCCATGTTTTTATTATGTAATCTATTGTATTTCAATAATAATGAGCATTTTATGAAAGTGAATTTAATGAAGGTCTTATATGTGTTATGTAGGTCAGTTCTTTATCACAGTAAATTATAATGGTCTACGGTTTAGTATATTACCTAATAATATATGGAGCCATCCAATTTCTTCCCGTGAGTGTAAGAGGTAGGTAATTAAGGCATTGGATACTAGGTAGCAGCTTACCTTGTAATATAGGTTAAGGTTGTGGAATAAGCTCCCCGTCGAGGTTTTCCCGAGAGACTACAAAATGGAGTTCTTCAAGGAGTCAAAAGGTTTTTAACAGGGTCGATAACGCGCTAGTGATGCTCCTGGTGTTGCAAGAGTCCATAAGCTACGGTAACTGCTTACCACCAGGCCGGCCGTATGCTTGTTTGTCATCTTAGTCGTATAAAAAAAGGTATATCATTTTACTTCGGTCATCTATTGGTAAAGCAAGCGTAGTGATATATGACAAACTCTTCAATTCGTCAGCTCATTGACAACCGTCAAACAATTTGTTCTCATATCTAAAGGTATTTTATAATTAATCTTATAATATTTAACATATTATGCTATTGATACTGGACACAATTTTTTCCGTCTGTCGGACATTTAGATAGGTATTTAAAAATATATACATACAAACGATCATACCCTGTTAGAATAGTAATAAGAGCGATACCTATGTATTTTATATAAATAAAGATATTTTTATAAATATTAAAAAATAATGTTCTATCATTAGCAGTCTCAACGACCCATGAAGGATAAATTGAAATAAACAAATTTAATTGTCAAAATAATTAACGCCACTACAATGTGGCCCATTACAAACTACGAACATTTGTAACGGAAAATAATAATGAAAGGACTTCGTACATTTGATAATGGCATCCGATCGTAACTTTACCTACATAAGTTCGACTTTGGCCTAAACCAAAACTTCTTTGATTGGGTAAAATATTATAATTATTAACGTATAGTAGTAGTAGTAGTGCCTCAGACCACATTCTGATTTTAACAGCCGCAAATATGAATGCTCCTAATCCTTTTAAATATTTTTCTCTTTCTGTCCTTCGTCTTCTCTTCTGTCTTTCGTGTCCGATAATAGTACGTTACGTAAAATACCCTGCGATACATGCCCTATTTCCGAACGTAGTCATCTTTTAATATGATATAAATATAAGCAACATCATGATTCAATTCTTCAATTTCACACAAAATCAAGTAAATTTCGGCATCAATTTTGGTATCGGTCTCAAAACCAGTTTCGGCTAATAATTTGGTTTCGGTAAAATTATTTTCATGTGACATATTACACATTTGTTAGGTATGTACTTATATTTTTATTTCAATGAACTCTGTTTTAAGGAAAAGTTAAATAATATGAAATAAATTAACAAGCATTTATCAGGTTGCGGTTAAACTAATTGAGAATTTAACAAATGTTGCTCACACTATTTGGTAACATGTAATTTTGTATTGTTGTTCCATAAATCTATTTATTTCAGCCGAATTTCCTCCATAGGAGGAAGTTTCCTTGAAATCAAATCTTATTGTAAGCCTTGGGCTTCTTAAGTGTATGTAGGTACCTAATAGAAGTCTAGAACTTTTTGAATTGATCCCAACTTGGCCCTCCTCCTAAAGAACGGCACAGAGACTGATACCCTTTTATAGTATTATCTAAAGAGTCTGGATTCAAAAGGTTCATTGTTTCATACCTTTGTCACTCCAATTAAACCTATCAGCGTTAGGTACCTACACTTTTTTTCCAATTTTGATTTCTGGTAATAGGACGAAAAATATATTATTGTTTTAAGTCTGTGTTAGTTATTATTTCTTATCACTTTCTTCGTTTCTTTATTGTTTAATCTACATTATATGGAAAACAACACAAATAACAACATAAGTCAGAGCAAAATGACATCTATTTCATGATAGCTAAGTCACATATTATCTTATATTATCTAAAACGTCTTTAAATTTAGATGAGATAGTTTTAGCACAAAATAATTTAGTTTAATCGTTTGAAAGTGAATTTCAGCTTTTGCATGATGTTGCAGTATTCAAGATTTAATTAATACGTACAAAATGTAATCTACAGAGATAAGGGCGATTCATAATCTGTGAAACTTCAAAACTCTAATTCCCGCATTACACAAGGCCAGTTTTTCAAGCCAGGACAGCAAGCCAGTTTTCTTTTTAACTGTCCTGAGGCCCTAGACAAGTGGCATAGATTTCTATTCTATTCATAGAATAGATAAAAAATGTATAAGATTTTACATAAGCTTACGACAATGTTAGCGTTAGCTTATGTCAATCCTATACATTTTTTTAACTATTCTATGAATAGAATAAATATCTATGCCGCTTGTCTTGGGCCTCTGGCTTGATGACCTGACTTGGTACAAGCAAGTTCTGTTTACATGAGCCTAGTTTATTTTAAGCTAGTATTTTTGCAGTGTCTGAGGTGACAATAATTTTTTGTCAGTTCTTCGGAATATGTTACTCTTAAATTTATATTTTAAAAATTTACTTCTTTGGTAGTCATATCAATAACCACTATCTTTAATTCGCCACATACATTCAGGGTCACGGTACAGTTGTACAAACTTTAAAATTATCTCTTTACTTAGTTTGGGCATCTTAAAATCTCAAAAGCTCATCGCGATTGAAAAACAAACGAAATGTATGGTTCCTATTTACGAGCCAATTGAAAACTAACTTTGCCGGCCACATGAAGCAAATACACAAGCCAGAATAGTAAAATCAGTGATAGAAGGCGCTACTGGCCTCAAAAATAGAACTCCAGCCTATTAAAAACTGTCCTGCCTTGTCAATCAGCTTACTGGCTTACTGGCTTAGAAATGAAGCTAGTTCTTCCTACACGAAGCCAGGAAAGTCCTAGCTTGCTGGCTTGTTTTCCTGGCTTGAAAAACTGGCCTTGTGTAACCCGGGCATACTCTGACATTATAATTTATGTCATATAATAAACATAAATTGAAATTATAACAAGAATCATTTATTAGACTGGCCTGTTGGTCTAGTGGTTAGTGACCCTGACTGCTAAGCCGGAGGTCGTGGGTTCGATTCCCACCCAGGTCAAACCTTTGTTTGATGAGCATGATTGTTTGTTCTGTGTCTGGGTGTAATTTATCTATAATATGTATGTATTTACAAAAAAAAAGGTATTTATGTAGTATATCAGTTGTTTAGTACCCTTAACACAAGCAAATATAATTGCTTAATTTGGGGCTAAATGGCGCTGTGTGAATGTGGTACAATATTAATATTATTAATATTATTATTATTAAGAAAACCTCAAAATTTATTACACCGAACAAACAAAACGTTATTACATTGGTGAGTGAGACAGAGAATATAATAGCGCGTAAGTGTGAAAGAGAGATTGCGTCCATGACCCCAGACAACTTGCAACACATGCCGAATTGGTATGGTCAGTGACGATAAGATAATATTATGTTATCTGTGGCATTAATTTGGCAGTTTTTGAACGTTGTTATTGTTGTTATAATGACGTTGATTGTTGCTAGAGTACAATTTTTGAACGGATGTTATTGTTCTTTGTTTAATATTTTTTAATATTATTAGCGCCTATTCGGATGAAATAACATATTGACTGTATTTTGATAAAGTTCTGCATTCAAATTATAAGGCGTGTCTCGTTGCACATTTTATGACTTCTTTAAAAAAAATTACTTATTTAAAAAACTATTATGTTATTTCATAAATATAAATATTTAATTTAATAATATTAAATATCATATTTGATCCTTATTTAGGTACTTACTCATTGAAAACAATATAAGCTTTTTTATGTCAAGTAAAATTAAGCATGGCATGAATCGAGTGTAATTTATTTATTTACTATTTTATTGGAAATCAAGTAGGTAAGTAGGTAAGTAATCTTATCTACTTACACAAAAAAAAAGCCGGGTAATATTACACAACATCTAAATTAATTAAATGAAATACCTACCTACCTATTTATTTCATATTCCTAATTTATCTACAAGCAATGTCTTAAACTTACATCTATGCAATATGCACAAAACAACCAGCCTCTTGTATGAGATAAATTCAAAATATAAATTCGCATAATGAAAGTAAAAGTACACACACACAACAATAATGCATGTGCTTGAGCCTGACCTTTCCCAACGTAATGGCCGGCGACGACGCCCGAAACAGGGGTCGATGACACGACGAGGCTGAATGTGCGATGCATTCGGCAGAACTCGGCCTAAAAAAAATAAAACGTCACTTTCGCTGCATTGGAAATGGCGATGCAATTTTGTGAATTTCGTTTTCATTGAGCGAGATTTTTGTATAATACTAATTTATTACGTTTATTTTGTAAATATGTTTTTAATAAACGTGTTGTTTAGTTATTATAGATTTAAGTTTTCTTTGTTTTTATAAACATTTGGGTAAACTTTTGGTTGACGCGGTAATAGTGTATTGTCGTGACTGCAGCCCATTGGTTTACCTTGTCATGGCTACAATCCACGATAAAATGACCAAATGCCAGCTTGCAAAAAAGAGTTAGGTACTTATGTGCATTTTTACCAAAATGATTAACTTTCGTACCAAATTTAAATGCAGTACGCTTATTTTTAAAGAAGCGAGTTTAATATTTCTTAAATTTTATTTTTAATATTATTCTGGTGATACCTATGATATCTCAACAATGTCTAGGTAGGTGTGTCTAGTATGAAAAGGCGAGGGAATTGGTATTGTGATATTATTATTATTAACCATCAATAATAAAATATGTCTTTTTCTCCACATAACTAATAATAGTCACAGTGTTTTGTAACAAATATTTAAACAATTTTATTAATATCTTTTTGAAATTCAGAAACAATGAAGAAAACAAGTAAGTTGTTGCGGACCTCATGGAAGAAGAGGATAAGAAAGGAAATGAAAGAAAACCAAAGAGGGAAGTTCTCCAACGCTCTCATTCACATTATGAAAGTTGTACTTGCCCACTTGCTTGGTCGATTCAGTCCATTCGTACTAAAGCCTGCAAGGATGTGCTACCGTAATATTTAAATCGACCATCTCCACGAATTTGCTTTAATGCAGTCTCCAGTGCCTCTATAATTGTTATTTTAGTGATTCTGTTTATATCTAATGGGCCAAGGTTAGGTTATTTACGTGTTTTTATTATTTTAACATCTCTGTAGCACGAAATAATTATATTCGCTATGTAATCGCATTGCAGTCTAAGTCATAGTTCTATAGATAACTTTTAGGAATAGTCTGAATAAGGGTCAAGAAGGTCGAAGACGTGATATTTGAGAGGCCTACTACAGCAGGGCACGTCGGCTTAAATGGTGATGATGATGGAAGTAATCAGAAAACTACTAGACACAAGATCACTTGACATGGTTTTTATTTTTTGCTATGACTCTTAATCTCTAGCTATCTGTGTCATTTTAATCCTCTATGTAGATACATTTTTAACCCTTTCATGGACACAACACACACACTACTGTAGACACAATAGATGTTTTATTGTCATCACGGCCATATCCGTTTACAGTCCCGGAAAGTGTTAAGATATCATATCAGCCAAAAGACGTTCCCTGCTGGAAATAGGCCTTCCCCAATTTTTGCCACCTTTTCGGAAGACGCAGCAAGGGCAGACCCTTCACAAGGTGGACTCTCGACCTTAATAGCGTGGCGACAGATGGATGAGGGCGCAAACGACCGGCCACGATGTCGTAAGGTTTAGTGAACATTAGCAATATACATAGATATTTAGGTCATCAATCCTCGAACTGCTGCACAAACCCCTTTAGTAGCCTCTGAATGAACTATTTTTGACAATAGATAAGTGTAAACAAAACCTAAGTACGAGTCGACGTCTGTATAAAGTTGAATGTGAATTGATCACATCTTCAGCATGAAGATATCCATAGACATTAACATAAAGCCTAGTTGAAACCAGCGCCAGGCTTTTGAAGCCAGGCCCAATTGCCTCCCTTTCCTTTTTCCTCACCTTCTTCAATTATTTTACCTACCCCACTCCCTTCACGGTAGGCAGCGGCTTTGCAGAGTCCCTAGCATTGTAGAAGCAATGCTAGAGATTCTGGGTCGTTCATGAGCGATAGTTACCACTTACCGTCACGTGGGCTGTTTGTTCGTCTGCTACGGCAATAAGAAAAAAAAATCTATAGGGTCTAGACAAATGGCATAAATACTTACAGAATAGAATAAAATGTATAAAATTGACGTAAGCTAACGACAATGTTGGCGTTAGCATAAGTCAATCACATACCTTTTTCAATATATCTAATAACATGTATGACACTTGTCTATGCCCTCAGGGTTAGGCTGAACTTGATACCTGATTGCTACATTTGTGAGACACAGCTGCCTAGTTACTATATAAAAAAAAAATTTGTTCATTTGCATGTCTCATTTTTGTAGGCAATATACTTTTTTATTTATTTTAGTTGTTCTACTTCAGGGCTTAGGCTCCTCAATTGCTTAGTCAACTTGCTTGATAAGCGGACTTGTGATAGTTATGTGACGTTGCTGTTACTTGGTACCCCCTAATCACTTCTTAAGTTACCCACGACAAGAAATTGAGGGATTCCTTTCACGGAGATCACACGCCAGAATTAACAAATCAATTTATTTATAACGTTGTAACGAAAGTTTCACTGTGAATAAAGTAGAAACATTAAATATTATTGTAAAGTGTCTTGTACTTTTACCCATTAAACCAATTACTCATTCATTCCAATCAGTCATTCATAGTCAACAATCGAACGTGCAAGACATAGATCTATATATGGATTACAATGACTGAATATTTTGAAGATATTTTCTATCTTTAGTTTTCCAAGAGCGGGGAAGCTGTAATATATTTGATGATTTTGCAATTAAGAAGTATGTGGATAATATCGTAATTATAAACATCTAAACGTAAGTATGTCAGACTATAGCAAAAATTGCACATTTTTGGACAGCGTTTAAGAAAATAAAATTTAGTAGTTGCATTTCTATGCCCTACTTTAGTTGTAATGAATTGTTTTTTTTATTACTTTTGCTGTGTGTAATAGAATTTCTTTTGTGTACAGTTATATTTGTAAGATTAAAACAGTTGTTAACTATGTTCTACAATATATTTTGCGATGTCCTAGCAAAGCCTTTGAGAATGAAACAATAGTGATATTATGAATTAACAAACAATGAAAAAGAAGTCTAGATTTCTTAAGGATATCTAAAAAACCTAGTGACGTAAGCGTAGATCCGGTGCATAGGTCCGAGTGATATAAAATTACATCGTTAGCACATTAACAACACAACATCGCCATCGGCCAGTTTATTGACGCCGCATCGGTCTGAACTTGTGAGTTTAAGCCTTTGTGAATGTCATCTAGCCTCAGTACTTGTGCAGTAACGTGTTTGTGTGCACTTATACTGCGTGCACTCCGCACACGTCACATGAGACAACAACTCATACAATCACCCGCCATTAAAACATCAAAAGATGACAGTTCAAATTCAAAATCCAAATGTTCGAATTTAGAAATGTTCACTCAGTACGCGCGCGAAAGAGACGACCATAGCTCTTAGCCTCTGCTATTTTAGTGACGTCGGCCGGTGCATAGCGAAATAATAATGAAAAGTCGCATTCAGTAATTTCGTTGTGTTTACGCGTTGTGCTAGTTTATTTGGTTAATAGCGGTTTGTTTCTCTAATCGGAGCCGTCTTCTGTGTGAACGGTGGCGCCCTTTCCGTGTAGTATTCCCGCTATATGTACCTACATACAGTTGTAATTCATGGAGCTGTCAAAACAATAGACCTCGTGGATCGAGGGATTCTATTATACGGGCCCACCCTATCAAGGGACTGGCGTGATGTGTGACAGTGCAACTACTTTTTGGCGCGGAGAAACTGGCGAGCTCGTAAGCGGAAAATTGAGCTAGCGGTGTTTTTTTTCCAAACTTAACCTACGACAATCTTCAGTTGCGCGCGAGCTGTCCCCGCACGCGCCTCGCGTGCTATCCGACACGAAAACCTACGAAAATACACCGAATGGACCTCGAGGTGTGGCGAGCCCCGCCGAATTCATTTTCCGAACTCCATGTGAGTGTGTTCAAAACGTTTCATTTTCGAATGCAGCGGAATAGTCGCGGCCGCGCGTTCGATGACCTCATAAAGTGAAACTATTTTTTTTCTTTCACTTTGCTCAAATTTGTGATGTACCCATAGTGCCTTGTTTGTACAAAACTTAATGAATTTTGTGATGTTAAAGTGCAAACTTAGATAAAAACTAGTATAGATTAAGTGTTAGTGAACTATTATTTATGGAGATACAAAGTTTATGGAACATTATTTGTGCATATGGAAAGATACTGCATGGACTTTAGGTGAGTCTGAATAAATTGAAAATTAAAATTATTCATGCCTCGATACCGGCTGGTAATAATTTATTAAGTCACTTGTATGAACGCCAATCATAATCTATGAACTTGATTGGGACAGACTGAAGTTGCCGCTAGTGAGTTGCATTGCTAGATTGCGCGTTCAAATTCACTCATGTCACTATAGTGAACTTGTGGCCGGTTAAAATGTGAGGGAAAAGCGCCCTTAATGACTTGTAATTTGTGTAAAGTTGGGGTTGGAGTTGTGTGTTGTTATTTTTGGGTTGACGAACTCGCAAATAGATTTTTTTGTTAGGCGTTTGTGTGCACATGAGTGTTTTTGAGGTGCATTGCCTTCGGTCGAGTGGCCTTCGTGCTATCAGAGTAGGTATGAATGCAGCTAACCTATTAGTTGTGCCTAGGTTTGTAGCCGATAATACACCAACTCAATGAACGTTACAGCGAACGTTTTTACTTTATAATTTTTGGACAAAATTTTTTTTGTACATTCTGTGTATCAATAATACGAGTAGGTATATTAATACTACCCAACTGACATAATTTGAAGAATATGGTGAAACAAATCGATATAAATATAATACTAGGTATGACGCATAGGTAGTTATTTTCTACTAGACTGGTACCTACTTTTAGAAGTTTATTTTATACTGTCTATAATAAAAAAAATATTAATAAGAAATGTTCACCTTATTAGTTATTTATTATTATACCTACCTACCTATTTTCAAAAACCGAAGTTCTTTTTTTTACGAAAGATGGTCTTTTTATTCCATTTCTACCTTACTTTTTTTTATTTTGAGAAGAACACTTACGCACTGGCTGTCAACAATACACAGAATACCTACTCGTAGCCTCAGTACAGCAAAAGAAGAAATTCAAAAAAGTTTTAATCGATGTCAAACAAATAACGCACAACAAGAAAGTAAGAAGATCCACCAAACCCCAACGGTCTACAGAACCATCTTTCTATTTTTTTTTATCATATTTTCATAATACCTACCTTTATGGAGCATAATTTTTTTTAGGAATTAAGAGGCAGAGGTATTTTATATTAACGTTCCGTCAATTTTGAGTCTCATTTTATCAAAACCCAATAACACTTAACTCAACCCGGGATCAAGCACGAGACTAACGAAAGAGCGTGGTCTAGGGTCTCAATCCTCATACCTCACGCAATCTTACGAAATATTGATATATTCACAGATTTTTTTTTTAAATTATATATATATTTACTAAAATCTAATTCGATTCATGCAGTCACCATAAAAAAATAAAAGGCTTTTAATTTCGTAGCGAAAGGATGAAGGAAAGCATAACCTGCGCCTGCGCACGATGTGAATGATCACAAACCGGCTTGTTTGAAGGGCTACTGAACCAACGTACTATTTTTATATGACACCAAGTTACTGTACTACTGTGATGTGTGTGCACATCGGCTATCTTATAGTTGGGATATAACAGCGCCTCATATTATTGCAAGGGATGACTGTTACTCATGAAGTTATGACGACGTGTAACAAAACTTTGTGCCTATTTATAATTTATTATACCTAAATAAAACTTCCTGTTTATATAGATAATTATCTATAAGCTTAGTTTTTCAAATGTATTACTTTGTACCAAATAAATGTTTCTTTCTTTCTTTCTAAAACGAAATCTAAATTTTTCTATTGTCATAACTTTGAGAATACCACACATGAAATTCTTCATTATGAATTAGTAAATACGGGTAAGAATCTTTTAAATTACCTACTGTAACAAAAAAAAGATGGGTCTGCTACGTCATATTATTAGCCCGAAGACGTCCACTGCAGGACATAAGCATCTGCCAAAAAGGGTTTAGTGACAAAACGCTCACCCATCTCAGCATTAACCTAGGCTAGTACGCTTGACCTTGCACATCTTACAATTTTTGCAGTTACGTTTTTTGGCATTATTATAGACACTGATGAATAAAGATAGAAACATAATAAAATTTTCATAGTCAAGTTTATTATTATTATAGCGATGATAAACATAATTATTGATGGGCCCGATTTCCTCAGCTGCTTATTCTATTGTTGCTTGTCAGCCATGTTGTATGCGTTATTGGAGATGGTTATCAGACCTTAAGTCTTGATATGGGTCTCGCTTATAACACCTATTAATACCACGTAGCAGACAGTAGCTTTACTTGTGTAACCACGCGAGCGTAGTTTAGTAAATGTGGCGAATTTATGATTTCGAAAGAAGCTGATGTCCTGCAGTGCTTCAATCTTATGAAGGAGAAGAAAAAGACGCCATTGGTACAGTTTTTTAAATTTTGTTAGTGGCAAATGTAGGTAATGTGTAACAATTGCCGATGTCCACGGTTTCCATCATTATATTATAGATTAACATCTTCACCTGTTTATAATTATTATATATTACTAGATATACGGTTTTGTCTGTGTGGTAGTTAACAAACTTATTTATTCGCAATATTTTTGAACGAGTAAAGAAAAGAAAGAAAGAAAAATAATTTATTAGCGTACAATGACAAAATACAAATAGCAACAAATACAAAATTTTATAAGTAGGTACAATTAACTTATAAGCTAGCAAAGGTAGTGTAATATTGCAAGCACGGTAGGTACATAGAAACTTTATATTGTACTGCTAATGGGCCTCAGCTCAGCATGGTGCTGCAAAAGTACAAGTACAATTGCAGCGCTGATTTTCAGCCGAAGCCTCGAGCGGCTAGAGGACAATAAAACAATTTGTAGATGTGATGGCATAATAATTCAATGTAAAATAAATAATTTATAGGATGTCATGCAGAAATAAAATTTAAATTAGCATAAAATAATTTAACTAGGTTAAATGTTGTATATTGCTTAATTAAACAACTTAGATATATTAAAACAAATTAGACAAATAATATGTAATAGATTTATTGTATAATAATGTCAAGCGATTTTGATATATTGTATAATTGTAATATAATTGTAATATAATAATAATTAGCCATAATGGAATAATAAAATTAAATATGTATAAGTGTCGCAATCAATTAAATTAATAAGCATCCAATATCAATTAGTTAAGTGTCTATTCATTTACTCTGTTTCCTGTGCTGGAGATCTGTGAAAGAAGTTGTGAAAACTTTAATTTGATCTTGAAATTATTTACATTAGTAAGATTTCGCAGTGGGGGTGGCAGGTTATTCCAGCACTTAGTTGCACTATATTTGAAACTACCACGGAAGGCCGTGGATTTATGCGGAGGGACACGAAGTGGGCACGATACTGATCTTTTAGGATATTTACTATTATCACTCATCCAAACTAGCTTCGTATATAAGTACGTAGGAGCTTTGTTTTTTATAAGTCCAAACAGAAGCGTAGCTAAATGCATATCTCGGCGTAGATTCATTTTCAGTATTTTGTGATTATTGAGAAAAGGCGTCACGTGGCTACGGGGTGGTATGTCGTAACAATAGCGAGCACACGCATTCTGCACTCGTTGGATGAGACCAGCAGTTTTGGCCAGGAGTCTCGGCCCATAGGCTGCATCTAAGTAATTTAATTTCGATAGCACCAAAGATTCTACTAGTTGTTCGCGGAGTGGTATCGATAAGTGTCTACGCAACTTGTATAGAATTTTTAAGCGGTAAAAACAGTTTCTAACTAAGTTTGCTATATGTTGTTCAAAGCGAAGGTCTTCGTCCATCAACAGACCCAGATTACGAACCATGTCGACACGAGCGACACTCACATTATTAATTGAAATAAGTGGATTCTGATTAGCGATGTTCAGCCGTTGATTTTTGGATCCAAGAAGCAAGTATTTAGTTTTGGTCTCGTTTAAGACCAACGAGTTGCGCTGAGCCCAATTAAATATATGTCTTAAATCTTCGTTAATTTTGTCCACTGCGACCCCAGTATCTGTTGGCCTAAAATGATAATAGATTTGGACATCGTCAGCATAAATATGGAACTTGCAGTGTTTGATCTCTTTTACGATATCAGCCGTATATAAGATAAATAACAGAGGTCCAATCACGGAGCCCTGCGGCACCCCTCTGCCGACAGCTGCAGTTGCAGAGCGTACGACAGTACCATCAGATTTACGAAGCTCAACCAACTGGGAGCGATTTCTGAGGTATGAGTCGAACCAAGTGACTGTATTGCTGTCAAAGCCGAGGTACGAAAGTTTGGATAGAAGCAAATGGACATTTAGACAGTCAAAAGCCCTCGAGAAGTCTAGTAGAACGAGGATTGTTCCTTGGCCATCATCCTGTGCTGTCAACACGTTATCCATTACGTCGAGAATAGCTGTAGTAGTACTTCGATTCTTTCTGAACCCTGATTGTAGGTCCGGTAGTATATTATTGGTCTCAAGGTATCGAATCAGCTGGGCACCAACTACCCTCTCCAAAATCTTTGAGAGACAAGGAAGAATGCTAATGGGCCGTAACTGACTAATATCTGTTGCATTTCCGACTTTAGGGATAGGTCTGACTACAGCAGTTTTCCATCCTGACGGGAACCTCGAAGTGTTTATTGACATATTCACAAGGTTTGTTATTAATGCTATAGTATGAGAGGCTGTCATTGTGATCATATCTAGCGAAAGCCCATCGATACCTGCCTGATCCGATCTGAAATATCTGACTGTTTAACCACCAAATAATTATAAATTCGTTTATACGAATTCGTTCAATATGTGTGTGTGTGTGTTTGTTACCAATCAGCGCCTAAACGACTGAACCATGAAAATTAGTATGTATATAGATTCGGACGGACGAACATAGGTTACTTTTTCCCAAAAATCGGTCTAATTCCCAAAGAAGACAAAACTCATTTTACTATTACCTAGGTATATATATAAAGAATATTCTGTTCTAAAAATGTATCATATAAATTGAGCCAGGTAGTTCTTGAAGTATTGTATATACGCCCTTGCTCAGTTTAGGTGCGTCCTTGAGCATTAACTTTGTGAGTTCACTAAATCCTTTTTAAAATCATTGTTCACTAGCTATTACGTCTAAATTTGATGAAAATACTCTAAATATTGTTAACCTTGTATTATAATAACTGATTATTAATTAATTCTACGGATTTTCCCGAAATAATTAGCGGCCTTTAAAACCCACAAAATTTGTCACAAACAAGGAAATAATATTTATATATTATATTATTTAAGAAGTACTAAAGCCGAATTCGATGAAGAAACTGAAAACAATAGTTTAGTCAAGTTATCCTCAAAATTCTAAAACGTTAGTTAATTTTAAGTCGCCCCTAAATCTCATCCTATATGTCATTAATATATGAACTACAGCGACAGAAATACTTATAAGGTTGGCGTTAGAATATTTAGTAATGTCACAAATTTTATAGAGTAAAAGCACAAAATTTATTATAGTCTGTTTGACATGGTGCCATCATAGATTTCTATCATCACACCAGTAGATACCATAGCAGATTTCATCTTTATTAGGTAGGTACCTATTATCACTCATCAACCTTGAATATATAAAGAACTGTAGGTCTTTTGCTATCATGTCTAGTATAAGTGAAGATCAACAGACCAAAATTTACAAGTATTTTTAACTCTTTCCCCCTGCTGGGCCAAGTTCTACCACAGATTTCTATTTGACGTCGACTTGGTCCAATCATTCAAAAGGTATCTAAATTGTCGTGCCAGCGTTTGCGAGGTCTGCCTGGACGACGACGCCCGTCTTCCAGCACCCACTGTGACGACCTTTGCCCTGTCCGGATGCATTCTGTACTTACCTACATAAAATTAGGGCATATTAGTACTACACTACGTCTAAAGATTTTCAATATATTTCATTATTGCGGATGTTTTGAATGTAATAATTTAAACACACGATTACATCAATATTTTCATACTTATATCATTAGTATTAGATTGATTTCTAGCTAATATACATATCTTGTTATTGCAAACGACTATGTCACCTTTCTTTAGGTCAAGGTAAACTGTAAACGATTTTAGAATTATTTACAGTTAAAATCTACAAGAAAGAAAGAAGTTTTGATGTAAGTTCCGAACACAGCAAATAAAAAGTATCGAAACTGTTTTCAAAAACAGAAAAAAATCTTCAAGACACGAGTTTAAACGTCAACGACACAAAAAATACAAAGGAATCTCTCACAATTGATTACCGAACAGCACATAATAATCTCTAATAATATAATAATAATAATATGTGGAAACTATAACACACCGTCATCTAGTCCCAATCCCAAGATAAACAGAGCTTGTGTTATGGGTACTGGATAACTGAAATATAACACATATACATATTTATTTTTTGTAAATACATACTTATAGTACATAGGCAACACCCAGACTGAAGACAAATACAAATGTCCATCACACAAATATTTGCCTTCCGCGGGAATCGAACCCACGACACCCGGCGTCGCAGTCAGTTACACTAACTACTAGACCAACGGTGCAGTCAAAGAAGTCTCTACTTGTAGATGCCAGACAGTAGGTAAACTAGCTGGTTTAATCAACCCGTGAACAATGACGACGAAGCAGTGGCTATCGAGTGATGTTTACGTAATTAGTTCTCTAATGATATTGTTCAGATTGTGGATCTAAATAGATAGTAGAATCATCCATCGGTCGCTAGCTACCCTTATCGGGTCATCGGTCTACTGAAGGACCCTGCCCACGCTGCGTGAACTTACTTAAAGTTAATGTATCATCATCATCACCCTGAATTTCTTTCCTACCAGACATAGGTCTTCTCGAAAGGGAGGAAGTTTGTTATAGTCTTTTTTTTATTGCCGACTGTGACAGACGAGCAAAAAGCCCACGTGATGCCAAGTGGTAACTGTCGCTCATGGACGACCCAGAGTATCTAGCATTGCTCCTGCAATGCCAGGAACTCTGCGAAGCCGCTGGCTACCGTGATGGGAGTGGGGTAGATGAAAGGATTGAGTAAGGTGAGGATAAAGGATAAGAGGGAAATTAGACCTCCGTCATTCTCACCATGTCACCATGCTTGTCGGATGATTTAAAGACTGGTGAGCTTTTGAAGCAGGTATTGCTGCTACTTTGCCTGGTATACTTTTCGTCACTTTTTACGAGCAGTAAGGTGACATTAGTACGCAGGTTGCAGTTGCATTAGCTCTTGCGGATATAGAAGAGATTTATTAGAATTAGAAACACAGGGGCTTCTACAAAATTCATACTAGTTTTGTCATGTTTTTTTACTACGAAAGATGTGAAATGATAAAAATATTCAAAGATAGCACATCAAACTGGTTTGCTTATCTGCTGATTCTACAGATGATATTAAAATAGTTTAATAATCGTATTCAAAAGGTAACGAACTAAGTAAGACACGCAGACATACTGTCAGACATAAGCGATAAGGTATGACATTGGCCAAAGCAAGTCGGACACATGTCTTTATAATAATAATAATAATAATAATAATAACCATTTATTTCAGGCATTTAGAGCCCATAAAATTTCAATACATAAATAACAAAATAAAAACTATAAACTAATACATATTTTATATAATTTAAAACTAAAAACTACTGTATACGAGAGGTCGGCGTCGTGTTTCGCTGCGGGGTGTCAAGTAGCCGGCCGCGGAAACGGCGATATAAGACACCCTTCGGCCAGAACTCCTCCTTGAGGAAGGTCTCTAACTGTGGAGTTGGAGCCTGCACCACGAACGATGTAAAATTGATTTTGTGGCGCGCCTCTAACTTCTCCACCCTCAAGGTCAGGTTTGTCTTCACCTTGATGTACTCCACGATCTCCTCGGCCTTCGTAGAGTAGTGTAGGCGGGACACATACATTTATATCATCAGCTTTTTATTCAGTACTCTACTGGCCAAAGAGTTTCTTTAAATATGTTATTTGGAAGGATTTTAGAACAATTACCACGCTTGGTAGACTGATTAGCGACATTAGTGGTTGTTTTATCATAGGACTCTGCGAGACTAAAACTAAATCTCAATTTTCCTTCGTATATATTACTAGCTTTTCGAGCCACGGTTTCACCCGCGTCTTTGCCTACTGCTCTGCTCTCGTCGCCAGTAACGTGATGTTACATAGCCTATAACCTTCCTCGAGATCTGGGCCACGCAAAAAGATTTTTTTAAATCCGATTGGTGGTTTTAGAGATTAGCGCGTTCAAACAAATAAACTCTTCCACTTTATATATATATAGTAGGTATATTAAGTCTAAATATGAATATGCCTATCTCTCGTTTAGTCGAGGTATAACGTAAAATTGGCAGATAGCATTTTAGATACTCAGCAGCTAAATGTTTTGTTCTGTGATTTTCTTGCCGCCTTCTTTAATGAATGTTTGACCGATATCATTCAGATGACTTATTGCACTAGTAAAATATTTATGACTGACGTATTTATTCTTACCTTATTTTTAATACCTTTGAACAGGCGCACAGCTCACTTGATAAATCGTTACTGTAACCTAATGCATGTTAAGCATTGCCGTGAAAATACTAAGAAAACTAAACTAAAATATAAACTAAGATTAACGAATGAAGTCGTTGCCGAATGTGACAAGAAGCAAGTTAGAAAGCAGAAGGTACAGACGAGAGATCGAGACCTGAATTAAATTGCACCTACTTTGTTTATCTCTGCATCACCTAAGGTTGACTGGTAGAGAATGCTTATAGCATTAAGTCCGCCTCTGTACCTATGTGCATGAAGTTTAAGAAATAAATAAATAAATAAATTCAGTTTAAAACAAAATTTGTATAACTATTCAATCTATTCCATCGAAATATAAAATATATACCCATATCCATTAAACAATGACAATATGGGTAGCAACTTACCCCATTATTGGCCAGTGACCGGGTTAGGGCTATCAATTGGAAGACTTCCTACAAAAATTGAGGTGGCGCCCACGACGAGTCTTACTAGAAAACTTTTGTTATTAGTAATACATTTTATTTGATTGGTAAGAAATAATTATGACCTACCTGATGGTAAATGGTAACTGTTTTTCTTGGATATTGATAAACAGTTGTTTTTCTTCTTAAGGCTCCAATTTTAAATAACTAAACATGTCCAAAGGTTACAATAACCATTACAGCAGATGGATATTTATCCGTTTATTTAAACCTTACTGTACCGCTAAATATAAGACACACTTTATTAAGAAGTTTTGGGCGAAAACGTTCATATAATAATAATAATAATAATAATAATATTCTACCACATTCACACAGCGCCATCTAGCCCCAAATTAAGCAATTATATTTGCTTGTGTTATGGGTACTAAACAACTGATAAACTACTTATATACATTTTTTTTTTGTAAATACATACATATTATAGATAAATTACACCCAGACACAGAACAAACAATCACGCTCATCACACAAAGGTTTGTCCTGGGTGGGAATCGAACCCACGACCTCCGGCTTAGCAGTCAGGGTCACTAACCACTAGACCAACAGGCCAGTCATATACTTTTATTCTGTATCTACCTACTTACTTAACTTACCCACGATCTTTATTAAAGACTAGCGAACGTCACGCAGTTTCACCCCCGTGGTTCACGTTCCTGTGGGAGTACGAGGATATAATATAGCCTATGTGTATGAAGTGATAATGTAAAATCGGTCCAGTATTTTCTGATTTTATTTGTTTGCTTAAAAAAATACAAATCTTTCCTCCTCAAACATAGATATGATAGACTTTCGCAAAAAAGGCCTTATGAAGCATTCCATTTTCTTAATAGTTGCAAAATTTCCGATCCCTTTAAAACCAAAACCCCGAAACTTACAGTAGCTGGTAGCCCTGTTCAGGAGTCTCTTGACAGCAAAGTATTGATTGTACCGAATTGTCCGGTTTAAATATTAACGATACGTTTGGACATATTCGTGTCGGATCGATAAATGCTAACGTGCCGCTAAGTGATTTGTGTTTGGTGTTTCATACCGAGTTTTTGTACGCTACCCTTTTATTTGAGGTTGGTGCATGTTTTCGTTCGATTTTTCGGATGACTTATTTTTTTTCTACATTAGCCTACCAAAATGACTTCACTCTGCCTGTTATTAAGCAGTCTGTAAAATCCAGAAGTGAAATCCAAACTAAAACACTTTTAAAATAACTTGAATTATGAACAAGAATTCACGCGATCATACATTATATTTACATACCATATTTTGCTTGACGTTTTGACCAGGTTACATCGGCCAAATTATATTAAATACTTTTAAATTAATAATTTTTATAAAGCAAATACTTACGTGGTTTTATAAACACCAAGCTTACGTGGCATATTTTTAAGTGTGAAGCTTAGCTGTACAAAAAAAGCTATCTAAAAAGTATAACTACGGTACACTTAATGATAACGTATTACCCATAGTGATATTCTATGGATATGGCTGCATTTTTGGGCAGATAATGCTAAGAAATCAACGAACCTGTTGCATATCTTGTTGTATAATGAAATTACTAGTCTGCCTGAAAGTTTGGCATCAGTAGAGTACTGGATTGGTAGACATCACCCCGATTCTGTCAGGGTAAATTAATGATCTACTATATCGCTTTTTTAAAGTGTTTTACAATGCCTCTGGTAGTTACTCTAAGAACTAAATTCTGTCATCTGTCACCGATGAGATAGACGCATGATTAATAAAATTTATAGGCTAGTGAAGTTTTCCTATCGGCTTATTTTTCTAATAGCTTCTCTCCATCTGGTACCTAAAGAAACAGGCTGTAGGTAAATTGGCTGAAATATTGTTTTTGTTATTTTGACGTTCATAAATATCAAACTTTGACTTTAATAAAAAAATAAGATTAAGTTTGTAAAACGATATGCTTTGTTTGATATAAAAACTAAGTAATAAACACAAAACTATTACGTACACAGGAATTGCTTAAGGAAAAATACCGAGAAATATTCTAAATGGCACTTGACATACAAATAAATACACCTATTAAACAATTAAATATGTGTAATTGAGTGACTAACCCTCAAAACATCACTGGATTTTAAGTAACCCCATAAGGGCGGTCTCAGACAAGCTACACTCGGTCGACGAGCGGTGTAGTACAGACGAGTGACATTCGGTCGACGACGGAGACGTCGTGAATACGCCGACAATGTCGTTGCCAAGTCGTCGACTAATATCGTCACAGTACACCGAGCATAACCGCGAAAGATCGGCGTCGTAGACCTATGTTGACGGCAGTAAGTGACGTTGACGCCATCGCCAATTGGTTGAACATACAAGGATTAAAATAGCAGTGGCAGGCGGCAGTCTTACTTATCACAAGACGCAGTCTTATCAGCTCACGTTACTACTGTGTTGGATGAATTTTCTTCTGATAGATAGTTTGACCGCATTATTTAGTTTAGAATGAATGAAGGCAGCTCACAAACAGTCAAGGTGGTCAAAACTAGGGAAGACCTATATTCAGCAGTGGACGTCTTACGGCTGATAATTATGATGATGGTTTAGTTGAGTGATTGCGTCAGTGAGATATACATAAACGATTGCTCTTTGTCTAATTATTACGTAAGGTCGTCTCTCGTTAACACCCTGTTACCTTTCAACTTCAGGAGTATAAGATCCTTTTTCAAAGCTGTGTAGCAGGTGCAGAATATAAAACTACATCTCTTTCTGTAGGTATCCTAATAGGAAATTAGGGTCAATATCAGACGATGTTTTAAGATATCATCATCACTCATCATATCAGCCAAAAGACGTCCACTGCTGGATTCAGGCCTTACCCAATTTTCATCACCTTGGCAAGTTGTAAGCCGCCCCCTCATTTAAAACCTCGTTTACGGCTAATTGTACTCAAATATCTGGAGACCTACTTCATGGGTCTCTCGAGGGACAGTTCCCATATGGTGTAACGTAAAAAGACCTAGTTATCAAGTCATTATTTCTTAAAACCTCTGGAAACAAACCTCATGTACAGGACAGCACTAGCCAGGTGGTCTATCATAAAATTCATAAATGTCTATGTAACCATATTATTGACATAAACATATTAAGTAACTTTGTGTAATAGAATTTTATGACGACAAGAATGACATTAATACCTACAAACGAAGCTAATCATAATGTCTTGTAATTTTATTAGCTTTTAAACGTTAAACACAATGTTTACAAATGTAATAATAAAACAATAATTTATGTTCAACATCTAAAATTAAATTAATTTTCGAACGTTACAAGAAACGTAATCAAAGATGGCGGATTGGCGGGTATTTTTTTTGTCTATGCGCTAACGGCCGGTATGTTAGAACCAGTTTCTTGTGTTTCATACACTTAACCTTGTCATTAGGCTCGCCAAGTCATTTTTGAGATCAGAATTGAAACGTCACATGTTCTACTACGGCCATCTAAACTGACCTGTATTTCTATGTCTTTAAGGATGTTTTTTGTGTATATCTGTTTTGCTATTATGATGTTTCTGATATATAATGTTAGATTTTCGTCACACGGCATCGCTCCCCTCCCTATGCGGTGGCAACGCACGATAAATTACTCGACATGATGGAGCTATTTTTTTTTACTCTGCCCATTAGAAAATGCTGCGGTTATTTAACATTAAATGTTATCTTCTACGCTACAACCGTTTATATAGTTTTACAACTATTATTAAAGCAAATGTAGTTTATTATTACATAGAATAATACTAAGGTTTAAATGACTTCATTTAATTGTCAATACAATAAAAAAATATAAATAAACAATCAGGTATAGGTATAAAGTACAAAGCCGGTATATAGACATAGGTACGGTTTTACGGTAGTAGATCCACGCTGATTTCAGCATGAATGGGCCGGATCGTCCGGGGAAGTACTACCCTCTCATAGAAGATCGACTTAAGAGTAGTAGTATCCGTACTACTGCGTTTCGTTCGGTGAGTGAGAGCGCCGGAGGCCCAATTTCCCCCCTATCCTCTTTCCTCACCTCCCTCATTCCCTTCCCCTAACCCTATTCCCAGCCGCCATAGTGGAGGCCACTATACCAGCAGTTTAAGACGATGGCTTTTGGTATAGTGGCCGCCACTTCTGGATTCCACTGACTGCTTACCATCAGGCGGGGTGGAGTCACTTTGGTAGGTTATAAAATAAAAAAAAAAAAAAAAAAAAAAATAGGTAAGAACTCGTACAAAAGCAGTTTTGTAAAAATATTTAATAACCATATCAAAAATATTGGTTCTATAAGATTTCACGTACCTACCTATTAAAATAATAATTCATACAAACCTAATACCTAATATACCAAGGATACAAACTATCTAGCGTTATCAAATAGTTCAAGATACAAGGTGTCTTTATCTAATTCTGCAGCACCCTCCCAATGAATGACCAGTTAAACTTGACCTCCCGGCAACCATTACACGTAGTCTATTACATCAGATAGTTCTAATAGCCATCTGCGCGTGAGATCTATTTAAACTTGTCAGCCGACCTCATCCGAGCCGCTCCGAACACACCCGAAAGCGTCGAAACATGGCGTCGTCACGGTTTTGAGGTTAAGGTTTGACATTTCCAACCGTTCTAAACAAATTATGTCTAACTAACCAATTTGTACTTTAACATTATAGTGGTAAAGTTAATTTCTGTTTGTTAATGTATCAATTAAGAATGGATAAGGTCGCAAATGGCGTGCAAACATTGTCATTCTTACTGTTAGTAAAAGGTCTTGATCTTTGCATTGAATTCGCCTGCTACCGCGTTATTTCGCGCGTGCGTTTTCTCACGGATCCGTTCGCTTATTATTCTCGTTTAATAATGGACTCGAGTTTAACTTAGTCGGCTATTAAACCTCCTTTTTATGTTAGTACGTATCTTTTGTTTGTGGTACAAGTTTAATTATTACCTAGATGTAGGAATTCTGATTTTAAAATGAATAGTTGAAGCGGAAAGTTGTTGTTTTCTTAGGGTGTATTTTGTTATTGAATATGGAGGCTAATTCTATACGTATTTTAACTTAATGGGAGACAAAAAGTAATTAAGGCATTGCAGGAGCAAATGCCAGAGACGTGAGGCGTGCATGAGCGACAGTTACTACTTATCATCAGGTGGGCTGTTTGCTCGTAGGCCACTGTCGGAAATTAAAAAAAAACTCAAAAATATTTGTGTGGCATGGAAATCGAACCAACACGTAGCGTAGCTAAAGACGATCACTTTAACCACTTTTAATATGGATTTCACATACCAAAGTCACAAAGAAAACCAGACGTCAAAATGATATTAAGAATATACTCAAATCTAAGATACATAAATCGTTCCATATTCTATTAATACTGTGTATTAATTAATTCACAAATAAATAAACATATAATGTCCGACTATGTGTAATTTATAACACAAAGCAATAAATAGATAAATAAATATAATCGTAAACTTCATCCAATTTTTCTGTGTAGCACGTGATTAATAATTTTTGAACATTTGTAAATGTAATGTAATGTGTTCTACATAAATCTATGAAACTTTATGTAACATGTGTACAGATGAAGATATTTATTTATCTGTACAGAAACTGGAGGAAGCAGGTAGTAGGTAATTGATGGATGAGAGCGGCTTATGACTATGACCGGCCAAGGATGCGAAAATTGAGGGAGGCCTATGTCCAGTGGACTTCTTTCAACTGATATTAAGTCTATTGTTTTAGTACAATAGACTGTATTAAATATCATGTTTGACACAAAGAGTCCACGTAGGGGGACTCGACAAGGAAGGAACATTTCGATATGATGATGATTAAAATTCGCTGATGGCTCATCTGTTTAATACCCAATTTCTTTCAAATCACCAAACGGATTTTATATTTAATATGCATAATTAAATTAATATTTAAAAGTCGTGAAAACATAGGTAGGTAAGTATTAGTCGTAAAAAGCCGCTACTATACAAAAAAAGAAAGTAAAGAAGTCGACATGAAGGAATAGACGAAAACTTTCTAGTATCTAGTGTTGCGAATTGTATCGATTGTGAACATTGGTTTTACGAAAATCGATCAGTCACGTTGTGCGAACATTAATCGATACGTATTATAAAACAATGCGCTCTTATCACTGGCCGGTTACAGTGGCAACATGACGCTGGGCTGCTAAAATGTCGCATACCAGTGACAATTTTGGTTATTTAATGTTCGATAGGCAACAATATTTAGCTACACAAAATTATTTAAACGAAAATATATTTAAATTAAAAAGTTTTTGAAAACTTATTTGACGTCAATAAAACGCTGGTGCGATGTCTTAGATACCTATGCAGAGAACTGGATAAGGTTGTCATCAAATAGATAGGTGTGGCAAACATACCTACTCAACAGTTATGACAGTGTAGGTTAAAAAAGTAAAAACAGACATCAATACTATGTATATACAATTATTACAGCTACAAGCAAATTTATAATCAAGACACATGCTTACGTAGCTTATTCTACTCTTTATAATAATATTATTATTATTGCTTACTCTAGGTTTTCTTTCACGTCTTAACCCAATTCTTCGAAACAGTTTAGCACAACGTAAACACTCTTGTTCATACGAAAGATGCTACATTTTATCGTCCTCACATATGTGTTCTCAATTTAAAATCCGTTCGGGGAACACGAAAAGATAACAAAAATTTCCGCGCCAATTCCGCGGAAGGACACGCGACACGATGTTTGAATTCAGAACTGTTTCAGCGAACAACCACCTTAGTTTGCTGTTTATGAAGTGATGTTGCAAGCTATTTTGAAACTTAAAGTTAGTTGATAAGGTAGATAGATGTTGTTCTGTAGTGCTTCGTATAATTTGGTTTTCATTTGATTGCCGATATTAGTAAGTGTCTGAACAATGGATTTACAAATTGATCGGATGTAATACAGTTTTTTTGCATTTTATTACTTAACTTATATTCGGAAAATGTATAAGTACCTAGTTTTCATCAATTCTTCTTGTTCATTATTTTATTTGTACCTAGATTAGATATCACCCTTTTTCTTTTACTGCAAGGTAAAGGTTTTTAAATTTAGATACAGCATCTAGACGATATGAAAATTCCAGCTTTTTTTTAAATATTTGTCCAGATTTTCTTTGATGTTTTCTTTCAATGTAAGTTTTTAGAAAGCAAATCTCTGAAAATGTCCTGTTTTGTATTTCCAATAATTGCCTAAGATGCTACTTTTTATAAAACGTCCACTGTTTATAAGAAAGGAGCTGTATTATAACAGTTTGGTATGTCATCAAGTTTGACAGGTTGAATGTCACAGTAAAGTGACTTCGACCTTAAGGTACCTATATTACTTACCTACATTTTATTATAGACCAGAATTCCTTCTTACTTTTTCCTTACTACCTTCAATAGGTATCTTCAAAATCTCAGGTAAACTTATAAACTACAAGCAAACTTCTTCACCAAATTTATTTTGATACTAAATATTAAATTGCTTTAAAACAAAACAAAATACGTACAGACGCATACACAATAGTTATTGTGAATTAAAGTAAACTATAGCTCTACAGCTTGTTTAGCTCGGTAAGCTACCCGTAGGAAATGAAAGTTCCGACTGGTAACGTTTAACGCAAATATGTTTATTTAATTTAAATGAGAACGCTTTTGTTGTTGACAGTACCTGTTGATGTTAGTTTCTTTTGTTCTCTGGATTTTAATGAATGTTCTATAGACTATGGTGGTCGAAATTCGATTGTAATATATGAAACTAGCCGCGCCCCATGGTTTCGCCTGCGCGTAAAATATGTTATGCGTCCTTCGGGAACCAGACCGATTTTCGGGATAAAAAGTATGTCTGTCTCCGGCACGGAATCTATCTACATACAATTTTCATCGAAATCTGTTCAGCTGTATAGGCGCTGAGTGGTAACAAACATACATACACACACACACATACACACACACACACACACACACACAAACTTTTGCATTTATAATATTAGTAGAATGTTGAATTTGTACGTTACTCCTGTTCATAGCTCTATAAAAATGTAGAGATATGTTGTTATTCAATTTAGCATATAGACAGTCATTAACATAGGTCTCCTCCTAAATTCGTCATCTTGATCGGTCGCAGGCCGCCCTCATCCATAGATTACGACGGTTAATCGTGTATATATTTTATTTTGTTCCTTTTTTGTACTAAGTCTGTTAGCCTGCACCAGTACCTGTGAGCAAAAGCCAATATGACCTTCTTCGATCTATAGCCAATATCGAAAAAGTATTTTGCTTTATCCAACTTATTCTGCTGTCTTTTTCGTGGTGTAATGACGTGACAGCCAAACTTTAAAACTGTACTCAAACTATGACAATAAGTTATCCCTACATGGGACTAAATATAGCTAAATATTCAACCCACCCATAGTGTTTCTCATCCACCCTAGTCTCAAAAGGCAAACAGCTCTTATTCGTAAGTTAATAAAACTTGATACTTCCAAATTATCTGTTTATTCAAATGACCAAATTCAGCGAGCGGTATACAAAGTATTTGTAGTGGTAGCGTAAAACGCAGCTCTGTGTAAAGCCGAGAGTTTTGCTGTCGGTACCGAATAGCAGACACAACACGAACCGCGCCGGAAGTTAGGTACCACCGTGTACACAAGTGTTTGAATAAATGTAAATTTATTAATAAAAATAATATCTAAAACTTGTCTTTTATAATTTAAAGCTGTTCTGAGACTGGCATACTTTAGCCCTTTGGAGTTTTTTTTTATATAATTTTGATTGTATTGTCACTATGTATTAACGGTGATAGCGTATAATGTAGTTTTCAGAATAAATACTAGAAGCGCTGTTCATTTTTAAAGTTAATGCTAGTAGCGCTGTTAATTATGTAAAAAATATCCGTTTTGAGAGTAAAGTAAAGAAAAATACTTTTGAGGACAAGTGCATAAATGCTAATAGAATATAAAATAATAGATTTAAGACATGTATGGGATGGATATAAGTTAACGACAATGTGGATGTTTTAGGCCCTCTGGTGTTGTTAGACTCTAAACGCTACGAAACAATATATTTCAAACACCTTTCTATCACCCTAATCTAACCTGAACTGATACAACTATTCTTGGACACCGCATTAATAAATTTATCAAATCAAATCAAATCATTTATTCCATTTCATATGGTGAAATTAATACATAGGTAAATCTTAAAATATAATGCTAGAATGTTTTGTGCCTTTACTGAAAAAAAAAAATTAATCCAGCACATTACCACTTGTGTGTGTGCCTGTACTCGATACGGCGTCGACGTTAGCGTCAGCGAATCTGTCGAGATTACAGTACAGAGTACAGACGCCGAAACTGCGCCAATACACAACACCTGTTGAAATAACCGCGCCGGAGACTTTCTGTTCATTTTAATAGCATAGTCTATTCAGGTAAAAGATTGCATAAACTTGGTACTGGGTAAATAAATGTACTAGCTGTTGCCCGCAACTCCGCTCGCGTGATAATACCAGCCTGTTTACTGTCTCACTGCAGGGCAAAGGCCTCTTCTCATAGAAAGATGGCATGAGCATTAATCACCAAGCTTGCTCAAGGCGGATTGGAAATTTCAGACTTTTGAGTGCAGGTTTCCTCACGATATTTTCCTTCACCATCAGTCAGAAATGTCTAAGATAAGCTTAGAAAGTACATATGATTTGAAAAATTACATTGGTACTTGCCCGGATTTGAACCCAATACCTCGTGTTTCCGAATCGGGTGCCTTATCCACTGGGCCATTTCGGCTTTTGCTCGCCGCCCGCCCGCGTGAATGTCGGTTATAATATCTCTATTTACATTGACGCTTTTTCATACAATCTTTCATCCCTAATTTCAACCCTTTTAAGTCATTTTTTCGCAATAAAACATAGCCTATGTTGTTTCCCGAAGTCTGATCTATCTCTATACCAAATTTCATCAAAATCGGTTTAGTGGTTTAGGCGTGAAAGTGTAACAGACAGACAGAGTTACTTTCGCATTTATAATATTAGTATGGATTTAAAGTTATTATGGTGTTTTTAACTTGTTGTAGAGTATAGTGACAAGCAAAGCATACACCTCACTTGATTTGTGTGTTTCCGGTATCTTATAAATACGGCTACAAAGAATGTTAATAGATCATAACCAAGGCGTTGATTGTGCAGAAAGGCAGGTATGAAGGGATACAAGAAAAAGAGTTAGTACGTAATTCTTATGTAGTAACATAAGAAGATAGATGCCTATTCTTATTATTACTTAGCTTTCCGCAGAGCGATTTCACCCACGTCTTTGGTTACTGTTCTGCTCCCGTCGCCAGTAGCGTGATGTTACATAGTCTATAACCTTCCTCAAGAACTAGGCTATCATACGCTAAAAGAATTATTCATATCTGACTGGTAGTTTCAAAGATTAACGTGTTCAAACAAACAAACTCTTATAATAATAAGTATAGATTTTAAGTCAATATATTTTTTGAGAAGCTAGACATCGTCTATCCCGCCGTTAAAAATCAGTAAGAATGTAGGTACTGCATAGCTAAATTTTAAAAACCAAAAGTTTTTGAAAACCAAGAACACCCAAGAAACCTATAATGATGGTTTCTTTCTGCCATGAGTTTTTTTTTTATTGTCAGCAGCGTATCGCCGTGGCGGCGCCATCCAAACACACAAGAATTATTATTGTACGAAAAATGATCAGCGCCTCTAGTGTTTACTCTAAGAACTAAATACCATACAAAATGTGTTTTCCCATAAAATACTAAAACGTTAGGTACCGTATCTAGGTAAGTACATAAAAAGTTTCGACTTATCTTTAAATTATCTCTCACTTTTTAAATGAAGAGAGGGTAGAAACATTAAAATATTTATCTACAAGTCTGTCAACGGTGAGAAAATTCCTATAAACTAATTAAGTAAAGCTTGATATTTATATAACCACATGCAGTCCGTCAAGCTATAATTTATAGAGAATTTAAAAATTGAATAAAACCCTATCCCAAAACTAGAATGATACAAACCTCGAAAGCCATTACCACAAAACAAAAGCCTTCCAACAATTAGACATACAAAACGTCACAGTAACTTTTCAGCAAAATTCGCAGGATAATTACAGATAGTGCAATTTTACGGTCCGCGAAGGAGTTAAACACTCTATTTGCCGAAATGGAAGGTAGAAACGTACTGTATGAGGGTGTAATTTGAGCGCCTTACAAGGCTTTTTTTGGTGTTGTAATGACTTTGGTTCTGTACTGTGTAAGAGATGTTAAGTCTCGAACAGATTAAAAGTGATTTTGGGCTTTCTGTGAAAACTCTGATGATATAGTAAGATGACTTTTATTTTACTGTCTCTGTGAATCAGTATGGTACTGTGGTATAGATTACCACGCATAGAGATATGAGGTTTCAAATTTTCTGTCAAAAAATTTTTGTGTTTGATAGTGTCTTTTTTTTTTGTATATATATTATTAGCCTACCAAAGTGACTCCACCCCGCCTGATGGTAAGGAGTCAGTGGAATCAAGAAGTGGTGGCCACCATATCAAAAGCTATCGTCTTAAACTGCTGGTTTGGTGGCCTTCACTATGGCGGCTGGGAATGGGGTTAGGGGAAGGGAATGAGGGAGGTGAGGAAAGAGGAAAGGGGGGAAATTGGGCCTCCGGCACTCTCACTCACCGAACGAAACGCAGTAGTAAGGATACTACTACTCTTAAGTCGATCTTCTATTAGAGGGTAGTACTTCTCCGGACGATCCGGCCCATTCATGCTGAAACCAGCGTGGATCTACTACCGTCAGAAAACATTGTGAGGAAAAGGTATTGTTATCATCAAAAAATTCAAAAGCAGTAACACACCACTCCTTAAAATACTATCACGTATTCAGTGTTAATTTCCTTTGTCATTATGCTTTTAAAACCATGCAATTTCCCCGAATGTCGCGTTGTGCTGCGACACGCAACATGGCGTTGCGACACTCGACTATATCTAGTCGCAATAACTAGTTAGCCGAAATAGAGCCGCACAGAAAATATGTAGAGCGGCTTGTCTGTAAAATTATTTGGTAATTGATTTAGAGACTCTTTTTTTAAGCAAAGCTTCTTAACTTGTGTATTACAGTATCGTTGAGCCTCAAACAGTACTTAATCAAAATTAAATTACAATTTATCTTATAAAGAAAACGAGATAACTAATACACTATTTTTTTAATGCAATATTAATAATTATAATAAGGACAAACTTCTCACAACAACTCTGCTCCCGTCGCCAGTAGTGTGATGTTACATAGCCTATAACCTTCCTCAAGAACTGGGTAATCATACCCACTGGTAGTTCCAGAGATTAGCGCGGTCAAACAAACAAACTCTATCGCTTTTTAAATTAGTATAAAGTAACGTAACACTAAAACAATAAGAAACAAAAAAAATCAAAACAAGACTTACTCCATACAATTCGTTATATTTTTCGTAAATCGCTACTGCCACTGAAAGCGAGTAAAATTCGTGGAAAAACCATTGTACTACATTCAGTCGAGCCACTAAAACGAGAAAACGAGAAAAATGAATGACGAATCAACAGTATTGACAAAAAACAACAAGTGTGGGCCTCAGTGGGAACGTTATTTAGACCTGCAGCTTTATTTTGTAGGTTTTGTTAAGGTTTTTGTTAGTAATTTTGAGCGGTTGATAAAGAATTTAATTTGCATAATATTTGGTAATTGTGCAGAAATAGGTAAGTTAAATATCTACTGCATACATTCATACATAGCTTTACGCCTTTTATCCCCGAAGGGGTAGGCTGTTTTTAACCACTCAATTTTTGCTATTTTTTGTAGGTTCTGTTGCCATTTATCAGTCACAATTCTAGACTCTGGGCTAGAGCTAAGACTGAGAATTTTTCGACAGAAAAACCCATTAACAGTTACACCGACCCGGGAATCGAATCCGAGACATCTGCGTGGTAATCCGTACATAGTACCACCGAACCACGGAGGCTGTCATACCATAGTATGACAGCGTACAACATATACAACGTCAACAACAACCGTATACAACGTCAACAACTACACAACGCCATCTAGACCCATAGGTCTAGATGGCGTTGTGTAGTTGTTGACGTTGTGTTTAGGCGTGGGCGAAGCCCTGAGGAGCAGCTAGTTTCTTATATTTTTTTTTTGTAATGTTAATCAAAATATAATACATATACATACTTTTTTTTTTGTAAATACCTACTTAGAATATATACACCTAGGCTGGAATATATACACATAGGAAACACCTAGACTGAAGACAAATACAAATGTTCATCACACAAATTTGCTTGCCGCGGGAATCGAACCCACGACACCCGGCGTCGCAGTCAGTTACACTAACCACTAAACCAACGGTGCAGTCAATATATAATATTAGTGTAATTTATAGCAACAAACTACTCTTACGACACAACTGATACCGGGAGTGAGTACTAACCTTTGGCTGTGTTCTCAGTCAATGCCAAGAAATCATAACTATTGCGAATTCGAAGAGACAAAAGGTAGGGCTTTAAATCTCTGTTTATTGAACTACAACACAGCCTAGTTTTGTTGCAGATTATAAAACTTATATAAAATAAATGACATCACGAAATTAAACGAATCTTCAAGGTTTTGTTAAATTATATCGTAAAATATTACCGACCCAAAATCACGAATATACAAAAATACTTAAAAGTAGGTAAATGCTGACTACGCAAATACACGCTAAAATGCTATCAACAAAAAATTTAAAGACTTGTTTTATACTAGCTTTCCGAGCACACACACACACCCATAAACACATACAAACTTTCGCATTTATAATATTACTATTAAATCAATATATTTTTGTTGCCAAGTTGCCAAGAGATTGCCTCTGTAGCGCAGTGGAAGAGTGTTTGCTATCCACAAAGTTGTGGGTTCTATTCCACACGGTCCAAAACTTTGTGTAATTCCTAAATGTTTTAAAGGGTCTGGATGTTCTTCAAACTAGACAAGTACTACCAATGGGATTTACGTGCTTTCGTATATCTATAATATAAAAATGAATCGCTAAATTTGTTGCTAAGCGCAAATCTCGAAAGCAGCTGAACCGATTTCGCTAATTATTTTTTTATAATATTCCTTGAAGTACGAGGATGGTTCATAATGAAAGAAAAATTTTAAAAATGTCCAACCGTGCGAAGCCGGGTCGGGCCGCTAGTTACTGATAAAATTAACGAAAACATTTTGAGGTAATTGTACTACAAAAATAATTCCATAATTTAGTATTAATTTATTCTAATTAGTTATTAATTAGATCAAATAAAACTAATTATTCATGCTTTTCTTTTTTTTTTCTTTTACCACATGCACACAGCGCTATCTATCCCCAAATTAAGCAATTATATTTGCTTGTGTTATGGGTACTAAACAACTGATATACTACTTATATACATTTTTTTTTTGTAAATACATACATAATATAGATAAATTACACCCAGACACAGAACAAACAATCATGCTCATCACACAAAGGTTTGTCCTGGGTGGGAATCGAACCCACGACCTCCAGCTTAGCAGTCAGGGTCACTAACCACTAGACCAACAGGCCAGTCAAAGCTTTTAGCAACCCAATTGGTACCACATGAGTAATACGGTTTATCTACTCATGTGTTGGTACTTCACATGAGATTTAACAAGTGATTAGTAAATTTTTCGTTAATTAGCTTTTCAGAAACTGGGGGTAAGGATACTTATATAATTCTCATAAAGGTGCCATGGTGGAAGGCGTCATGCCAACAGTTTTAGACGATGGCTTTTGGAATGGTGGCCACCACTTTTAAACCACACTGACAACAGGCAGTGTGGCATTACTTTAGTAGGCTAATCTGTAATATAAAAATGAATCGCTGAATGTGTTGCTAAGCGCAAATCTCGAGAGCAGCTGAACCGATTTCGCTAATTCTTTTTTTATAATATTCCTTGAAGAACGAGGATGGTTATTACAACGAGAAAAATTTAAAAATTGCCTGAAAAATACACTTTTCTCAAGTATCTTTATTTATCCCAAAATGTTTCAAAAAATGTTCACCGGTGCGAAGCTTAAAATAAAACTGATTGGTATGAACGGGCTGTTTTCCGCAACTCACCAAATGTGCGCGTATTTTGCGTGAGGAAAAAAAAACTTGTGTAAAATAAATGCAAGACCTCTGTGTACCACTATAAAAGAGCGTGATTATATCATTAATACTTCGCTATCTGACCTAGTACTACCAAATAGCCTAGCCTAGATTTAAACAACCTTGTACCCATTCCGCATAGTCAACATCATGTTTCAATCTAGAAAGGATATGATTGCTGACTAAATTATTTATTACTAGGTGCGCCCTGCGGTTTCGCCTGCGCTGAAAATAGTATGTGTGTTTAACTAGGGAACTAGACCGATGTTCGGAATAAAAAGTCCGCCTCTGGCACTGTATCTATGTATATACATACCAATTTTTATCTAAATCGGTACAGCCGTTTAGGCGCTGAGTGGTAACAAACACACACAAACTGTTGCATTTATAATATTAGTAAGATATAACTGGTATTACACCCGACATCATTAGTAATTAAAATTGTCAGCTTTTTATTGATAGTAGACTGTGTATGGATTGCTGCGAAAAGGTCTCAGGTTCGATCCCCGGGTCGAATAAAATGATTTAGCTATTTCTGGTATTAATCCGGTGTTTGGATTTGTTTCTGGTAAATAGAAACAGGCTTGTTCCTGTTACATAGGATTCTATGTATGTGATAAAACATTCATACGTCTGTGCCTAACTCATTGGGGCAAAGCGGGATGTTTAATGTTATGTACCTATATTGTAATTTTTTATTTTTATGCCTAACTCAGACACCAGCTTCTCACATATGCTAGACTAAGTTTAAACTGAATATAAATACATATATGTAAATCTGTAATATATTACAAATCTGTTTTGTGATGAGGAAAGAAATAAATATATTATTAAATAACTTATGCCAAAATTATGTGATAATTTTTCATGAAACAAGTTACAAGAACCTATCTCTCTGATTACCCCTATTCTGCAACATTTTAGTACTTATAAGGTTTATACTAATATCTCACATGTTAAAGAGCCTATACTATAGATAAAAATATCTTGGCCCTTCCAAATATCATATAACGCTTGGGAACCAAAACCGTGTGAAGGAGCAAGTATGTCGTAATATGACACTAAATATAACAACTCAATAGTGTAATGAACTTCTAACTTATTATTACTACATATTTTGTATGTTTGTTTGTGTCGATCTCGGGAATTGCTTGCCCGAGAAACGAACGATTATTTGCAAACGCAAACCTTCTTACGAGTAGTTTAACCATGTTGACGAAGAAGAAGATTATGGTTTATCACCAAATTAAAGTTTTTAAAGCTCTCTTTGTAAAACTGAGAATAGAACACATAATAAAAGACCCAATTATATTCAAATTCCTTTTCCTCTTCCTTCATCGTTTTCCTTTTAACTTTAAGATCCACTATGCAAATTTGTCACACAAAATTTTTTACCCATGTAATCGAATACGTAACCGCTCGTACAGCAGTAGGACACACTGCCACAGAGCCGAGTCAATAATTGTTGTGTTTTTGCAAGTGAACTCTGGAGTTTTATAATATAGTAGTAGTAAAAATTCGTTTGTATTTACACATGTACCTGACGCAACTTTTGCTTGCTCAGCGGAATCAAACACCTTACATTATTGTCTAATGATCGCAATTAAAATCCTAGTAAGCTTGTTCTTTGTGATATAGTTTATGTAACCGTTAAGTTTCGGGGAGATCGTGGATTCGAATCCGGGCAAGTACCTATGTGACTTTTTATAAAAAAGTACTTTTTAAGTTTATCTGGATATTACTGACTGATGGTGAAGGAAAACCTCGTTAGGAAACCTGGAGTTAAAGTCGGAAATCGTCAATCCGCATTAAGCAAGCTTGGCGATCAATGCTCATACCTTCTCTGTATGAGAAAACGCTTTCTACTGCAGTGGGGTATTAATAGGCCCATACAATGATAGGTATGTTGATGAATTTTAGTAATAGCCAAGTTAGAAAGTGCCATCCTTTCACAGTAGAGTCTAAAGGGTTTCGAACGAAACGGTTTAGTTCTATAAACTTTTGTCACTAAAAGTCTAGAACTCTTTACCGGCGCATGTGTTCTAATTTTGAACTCGGGTCTTTTACGCATGGCGTGAAACAGCATCTAATAAAGCCGCTATAGTGGAGGCCACCATACCAGCAGTTTCAATCTATGGCTTTTGGAATGACCACCACTTCTGGACCCCACTGACTGCTGGCCATTCAGCAGGGTAGAGTCATATTGGTTGGTTCCTGCGTTGCGTTATTTATACAACGGAAGCAAAGCATACTGCCACCTGATAACTGATGTTAAGTGAAAACCGTGTCCTATCGACATGGGTATGTTTTCTAAACATTGCTGGGAGAATGCTTAGAAAACACAATAGAGCCGTTGCTTACTTTAAAGAGAGAAGAGGATGAGAAAGGACTAGATAAAAGTAAGAGGACTGAAGGGATGATTAAGCTGCCGGCGCTAGGGATGGTCTACTACTCCTGGATCCCGCTTTTTTATCCAAAAAACAAAAAGCGCGCCTGCTTAAAGGAACCTGAAAAGAAAGGAACCCACTTTTTTTGTTCCCTTTATATAGAATCCCTTTACGTTGAGTCTGAGAATGTATTGTTCTAGAACACAAGCCTCTATAAAATATAAAATAGAATAGAATATGCTTTATTGTACACCATATGTAACTTACATTAGATATTTAAAAATATTTAACAATAAATAGTGACATGATAATAATATAATGTTCGACACAAAGAATTGGGACTCGACAGAGATGAAACATTTCCTTTGTTTTAATTATATATACGATATATCACTCCCAAAATAAAAAGGAATCTATAATGACACCTCATATGTTAAAATCCATTAAGACATTTTAGCCTGTAGCGCATGCCAAAGAAATAGACATACATACATACATACCCTCGAAAAACTTTACACTCCTTGACTTCGGCAGTCGGGGAAAAAAGGAGTAATTTTAATAATCAAATGTTAAAAACTTCTATTAGTCAGTCATCACAATACTTACCGTGCTACATAATTGCGCAATATGGCTGACTCATACGTATTACCAAATTAGTAGATAGATTTGACATACTGACACTAATATTGTTTAACATAAACTTGGACTTTGTTATATTCTGTTAATTTATTAGTCATCATAATTATGTGTAAATTATTTAGTTTTTTAAACAACAAGCCTCTTTTATCTAAAGAGGTAGGCAGTGTATATCATCTACGCTGAAGTTAGATCACATGTAACAGGAGAAAATTTTTGCATTTTCACATTTCCAAACTCCTGGCTGACTAGAAATTTCTTCTGGGGATCGGACTCAGACCTCAGGTTCGCAGTTATTATGAAGTATCACAGAACCACCAAGGTAATCCATCTTATTCAGTTATAATATATGTTTTAATTTGTTAAAAGAACAAAATCAGTTTTGGCAATGTTGAAACAATGTTTCTTGTAGCTCGAATAAGTAATCTTTTGCAAACAGAATATGCTTACATACTAATCGGTTTTAATACTAAGGTAGGCAGGTACGAGGCAGATGGGAATATTGATACGTTGTTCATATCATAATGGCTTAATTGAAAACGCTTTCTAATCTCTAACTTGTAAGTTCAAAAAAGTTTGGAGTTTACTGATTTAATAAAAGTGTAATCCAACCTGAGCGATTGTGATCAATGGTCATATTTTATTAGAAGAGACCCAAATCCTGCAGAAGGATTATAATACTTATGACGAGTATAGATGGGATAGTTATGGTAAATGGAAAAATGTCGTAAGAAAACCTGGATTTACAAGTAACCTTTTCTAAAGGTATCTACACTGTGTTTTCTAAAATACAGTTATCATAGTGATGAACGAATTCCGTAAGACGACCATAACGGCTGAAACGATTTCGATGAAAATTAGTATGTAGATAGATCTGGTGCCAGTGGACACAGACATAGGATTTTATTCCGAAAATTGGTCTGATTCCCGAGGGATACAAAACATAGTATATGCGCAGGCGAAGCCATGGGCGCAGCTAGTAGGTAATAAAGACAACATAAAAGGTGATTGTGAATGACATCAGGTAATAATGAGGATGTACTTCATAAACATCCATTATCCTTTCTTTAACTTTTGACTAGTCCCAAACAATAGTTCTCAGTACCTAGATTTTATAAACAAATGCTTTTGTCCTTCTGACCTTGCCAATAGAGAATAGGTCATGTTGTTATAATAATCGGTCGTGAATTTGTTGAATGGGAAATTTAATTTATTATATAAATTATGTTAGAAATAGACGGTATCATTTATAATGGTTGTTTGTTAAATTTGTGAATTGTTCACGTGTAACTCTGTTGAATTTATAATTAATCTTTACTTTTCTAAATCGTATACTTAATAGTATTTTATCCTCCATCAACCGTGTTCTGTTACAAAATTATTAATACCTATCACACTGCTTCGTTTACCTACTTCAAAAATCTCTTTACCACCTTGGGTTGACTGGTAGATAATGCTTTTAGCATTAAGTCTGCCGTTGTACTTTCGTGCATGAAGTTCAATAACTAAATAAATATAACGCAAAGTTGATGGATTGGATTTTGATACAATTTTTACTTTCGTTCAGAAAATTTCTTTACCATGGTTCATATAAATTAGGAATTTTAAAATCCGTCTATCAAGCTTAACTATGGCTCCCTTTGTGGTCTATGCTAATGATAAAAGGCTTCAAACTAATGATGTGTGATGGTGTTGTCACTACTACTATTACGAACTGTCATTTGTTCGATTTTCAGTCGAGAACAATTTTTTCTAATAAACAAATTAATTGTGTGGATAAGTAAGTATATAAAATATTTTGTGTCCGTTAAATGTATGTGTAAAGTACTCTATCATATTATAAGTTTTGTATCTTAGCAATGTATTTCAAAGAAAAAAAATTTGAGCAATTTTCGAGTATTTTTGTTTTCTTTACACTGATCATTGTTTAAAATAACATTAAAACAAAGAGTATGGTATGTAAAGCTATTATCTGTACCTAATCCGACACCTATGGAAAAATTAGATAATCTTATATTAAAACTGACTAGACTAACGTAAAAACTCAAGGTTACCTAACAAAATTATGGAAAAAATCTGAATGTAACAAAATACTGCACTTGTCTATGCAGTCTATTTGATATGCGTCTAGACCAAATGCATTTCGACAAGGTTATATCAATGTCGGGTAAATCAAAACTGAGTTGGA
Source organism: Parascotia fuliginaria (assembly GCA_963082885.1). Lineage (NCBI taxonomy): Eukaryota > Metazoa > Arthropoda > Insecta > Lepidoptera > Erebidae > Parascotia > Parascotia fuliginaria. The sequence goes on along the minus strand of OY720194.1, from coordinate 9,579,998 downwards.
GTAGGTAATGTCTAAAAATAGTCAGTTGTGCGAGATTTAAGAAGCCTGATTACTGGTCTGGGTTGGAAACCTTTAGTGACATATTTGTACACGTTTTCTAATGATTTTATTATACGTATTTTAGTAATTAAATAGTGAGTGCTGGAGACCCAATAGGCAGCGGCTTTACAGAGTCCTTGGCATTGCAGGAGCAGGAGAGACTCTGAGTCGTCCATAAACGACAGTTACCACTTACCATCACGTGGACTGTTGCTCGTATTTTTGTTTGGCGACCTTGGCAAAAAAGGTGATTTATTATTTTATTCTTATGCAAAATTTATGAAACAAATCAAATATCTCTATTGTTTATTTTAATTGTTTTAATATAATGCACAAAGAATGCAAAAATTGCAAATTGCCTACATTTTCCGTCGCGTTTGTTAGTGTCATTGTGTGAGTTATTAAAAACAGCATTATCATCATTTTTCAATTCCACCATGTATCTGTCAGTGGTCTAGTGGTACTCTTATACAAAAGATTGGTGGGTTCAAAACTGATCATATAAGCCTTTTGCAAAGTCATAACAATATTATGTAGTACCTACTTTAGACTTCGTGATAAAATCAGAACCTAAGTATAATCTATTCGAAAATTTAAATATAATTTCGCCTTTGTGAGTTAAGCTTGCCTTTGTATATAAATAAATAAATAAAAAAAAATATTTTTTTATGTCTTATTATATAATTATGAATTAATCCATAATAATCAAGAAAATAAATAAGCCATACGTTCTGATTTCTTTAGACTTCTGGAGCAAAATTTAAAGGAACTTTTTTTTAAATCCCTTTTTATTAAAATAAAACAAATACAATACTCAAATATCTTTCTATTACAGAGATGTTTCTAAAATATCTCGTCATTGATAATAATAGGAAAACTTTCAATGCCTTGCGAAATTTTCCTCTTCGAAACTGTTCCGCTGCAGTTTATCTAGAAAAATGTATCGATAATAACCTTGAACAAAGGTCAAACTCATCTCAATATCAAACCGTTATTTTGTGTTACTAACGCTTTTTGTATAGAGTTTCCCAGTTTCCCCTTCAGTCCTCTGCCTTTACCCTTTTCCATTCTCATTCTACACAGTCGGTAACGACTTGGTTGTTTTGTTAGGATCGTTTCCACAATGCTTAGAAAACGCAAGCATGAGGTTATTAATATCAGTTAGGGTCTATGGCATCGTTATCTATGGTGGCTTTGTGAGGTATTTTGACACCTGCATTAAAAACCCAGGACCAAAAATGAAAGTAGATGCGTTAGTAAAGAGTTTAAGGTCTCAGCCACAGAAGTATAAACTGTTTAGTTTTGAGACCTATTAGATTCCACTGTGAAAGAGATTTTATTACTTAAGTCCACGCGACGTTTTGGCTAGAAAAAAAGCGAGATCAATTCAAACATTTCTTCAGAACACATTGTAGTAAAAGCAGTAGAAGAAGAATGATTCCTTATTTTTACTTTCTCAAAGCATATTATACTAATTTCAATTTGTGTAACACAACTGAAAACTAATTAACTCATAATTAGATTATACGCTAAAGGGTTTGACGAGGAGAAGCCATTTTGCACAAACAAAATCCAATATAGTGATGTGTGTGTGAGTGTGTGTGTTTGTGTATGAGTGTGTGAGTCGTAGCTACCAAGGGTGATGTGAAGTATTCATAGTGCAGCACAATATGAAAATTACATTAATTTTAGACTCACTAATTCTCACTCATAGGTGTTATAATGAGAAGTCTAAAGAAATAAATAAAACGAAGAAATGTAATTACAAAAAACCGAGAAATTCTAGGCAGGGACCGCTACAAAATGTTCTGAAGAACTCCTTGAATTTATCTCATGCTGTCCCTTTCTATTCAAAACTACGCCTGCGGGACGCGGGACTTAAATTAAGTTAGTAAAATATACGTAATTTATAATAAATTCGCTTTCGTCAACTTGCCGATATTAAACCTATGCAAATATCAATCTTAATGATAGAAGAGCAAGCGTTATAATCCCGTGATATAGTAAATTTTGTGAACTGGCCTCTAGTAAAAACTAAAGGGTCTTGAAACTGATGTTTTATACCATATACTTAAGTAACTTAATCAAAACCTGGAACCCTTTATCAGCGAATGTTTTCTACCAATTTTGACCCCGAGTCTTTTAATTGTAATGTTAAAAAGTCACTATAGTTGAGGTTACTATAGTCACTAACAATGTAACGCTGGCTTTTGGGACGCACGCACACTTTTTTAATTTAAGAGCCATGTGACAGGGGGCAAGCCTGTTGCCATTTAACGGGCACAATTCCAGACTCCGGCCTAAAACTGAGAATTTTTCGACAGAAAACCCAATATCACTTTAACCAACCCGGGGATCGAACCCGAGACCTCTGCGTGGTAATCCGTACACAGAACCACCGAACCACAGAGACATTTATATTTATTGTGGCTCTTAGTTATTAAAGCCATTCATGGTGAGAACAGTTGTTGTTATTAAACTTATTCAAGCATTTTAAAGTTATTTAAATACTAAGTGTAGACTACACCTAAGTGTCTACTCAGAGATTCGTACTTGTTGATTCAGTCTGCCTGCATACGTCTAATGCTACACAATCATATTTATTTGTTAATACACATGTTAAAACATATGTAGTTGTTTATTTTGTGGATATATCTTGTGTTAACAGAGATAGCTGTATTCCTAGAAGTATTATATTTAGAGGTAGATGGTCTTGTAATTTTTTTAGGATTTTCTTTTTCAAAAAACAAAAAAGAATACTTATAAAATCAATTTGCTTTTGCTATTTTTATATTATACTAGCTGCGCCCCACGGCTTTGCCCGCGCGTAAAATATGTTTTGTTGTAAAAAGGAAGCAATTTTCATCAAATGTGGTAACAAACACACATAAACACACACACAAATACAAACACACAAACTTTCGCATTTATTATAATAGGATTCAACTAAACTTATCTTGTTCTGCCTGATGGTAAGCCAGTAGAATATAAAAACGGTGGACGCTATTCTAAATGTTATTATGGCAAACGTGACACTATTCAGGCGTCGTGAAATATTCTATGCTTTTTTTTTGTAAGATTACATGCAATTAAATAAAATTACACTCAATTACGCAAACCTATTTGTAGATTACGTATAATACCGACTGCCCAATTAACCCTCTCATAAATTAGGGGAAAACAATCCCGCACCCCTCATCGATTTAGTCTCGACAACGCATCTGTGGGTTAAGGGGTTGGTGACGTCATAATTTCGGCTATATCCCGTTTGGATAACATCTCGTTTCCTAACTCAAAGTTTACCAACGAAACAAAAGTGTAAAGTTTACCAAACGCGACTTTATTATACTAGGTATTTTATTTGCGTTACGTAACGAGATGTTGTCCAAATTCGATGACGTCATAGTTTCGCGTTTAGTGGCGTAAGTGAAGGTATTTATTTTTAAACGGCTTACTAGGACTTCGTTATTAGAATTGTGACATTATGATTAGGCAAATACAGATTTATATAAGTAAAAAATGTGACCTTTAAAGTTTTTTTCATAATCTTTGAACTTGTATTAATTAAGTCCGAAATATTATTCATAAGAGACATATTTATCCTGCTGTATAAAAGTAATAAACGGTGTTGTAAATAACATTAATAAAATATCTTGTTAAATAATTTAGTTTGCTACTTTAGAAAGAAATTAAAAATAGTTCATTTTTGTCATTAGGTACTCATAGTTCAAGAAAACCAGATAGATGCAAAGAAAACAACAAAAAATCATATTTGTAGTTAAAGAAGCAAAACCCATTGATTTTGTTAGTAAATTTGCCTACGGAATGTATTAACTTGTTAAGAAATTGGCTGCAAACAATCTTTAAACACAAGTAAATTTGCAGCACCAATGTAACATAAACAAAGTTTAAAAAAAGAAAAGACTATCGATGTACGTCATATAATGCAATAATTAAGATCTATTCCCTAAAAGTACGTTACTAAATAAAAATCTTTATAATTTCAGAACTGTATCATAATTGTATTAAAAAGTCTAAACAGATTGACAAATGTAACTCAACTATCCAATTTTTCCACAAACGAGTTTAAAATTAAAAACATTACTAACACGCGCCCTAAATGGAGGGAAGATGTAAAATGGCAAACGCAATTTTCCGATCGGGGAAAAAGACGTGAAGCTTTTTTGTCTAATGCCATTTGCCTACTGGACTATGTTTCGTAAACAAAATATTCCAAAAAAAAAACTCTACCAGGAAAGCTGATACCTGCTAATTTTGTTCCTTGGTCTTTTAAGCGGGGTGTGAAAAAGCATATTATGAATAAAACTGCCATAGTAGAGGCCACCAGCAGTTAAAGACGATGACGTTTGAAATAGTGGCTACCACTTAATCTTACTGACTGTTTACTATCAAGCAAAATTTAGTCACTTTTAAAAAAAAGTGAAAAATCTTCTATTGAGCAGATACAAAATGAACAGCACTTTATAAAAAAAAACCTTTAAAAACAACGACTTCAAAAGACGTCACCATAATTTTGCCGGACGGATATAACCGGCTGGTACTGTCCGACACTCGTCCGGTGATCCGTTTCACTCACTTTGCCACCCGCTGCCTCCCTTATTGATTTTGTTCGTCCCACTTTCACGACAACCCCCACATCCCCTTTTAAAAACTGCTAGACAATGGCACGAAATTTTTTAAATAAGACGCAGTTTGCTTTGTTCGAAGTTAATGAACGATTCTTTGACTTTATTCGTTTATGGAACTACACTATCTTTACCTGTAGGTGTCATTCAACTAAGAAAATTTCAGTCATAGTAGTAAGGGTATGTTGAATGATATTTTCTTCCAATTTTTTCTTAATTCCTGATAGTGTCAGACAAGAATACAGCCCACCTGATGGTAAGTGGTAACTGTCGCTTAGGACGACTCAGAGTCTCTGCTCTGCGAAACTGCTGACTACTGTGTAAGAGGTGCGGTAGGTGAGGAAAAAGGAACGGGGGAAAATCGGGCCATTTAAGTAATAAACAGCAGCGATTCCAGCGACCATTCTATTGTATTCAATAACCTAAGAATCATTTTGCTTTGGTTAACCACTGACTAAGAGTGGTGATTATGAGCAAAACCCATCTCTGCAGAGATATTGTGTATGTATATTAATATTTATCAACTGAACCCGAAGAATGGCTTTGAACCTACAAAGCCATTCTTCGGGTTAAGACTTAAGACTTAGACTAAGGACCAGGATCAAGTATCACCTCAACATTAAAATAACTGTATATATGTCTTGACTGGCCTGTTGGCCTAGTGGTTAGTAACCCTAACTGCTAAGCCGGAGGTCGTGGGTTCGATTCTCACCCAAGGCAAATCCTTGTGTGATGAGCATGAATGTTTGTTCTGTGTCTCTATAATATGTATGTACTTACAAAAAAATGTATATAAGTAGTATATCAGTTGTTTAGTACCTATAACACAAGCAAATATAATTGCTGTATTTGAGACTAGATGGCGCTGTGTGAATATGGTACAAAAACAAGAGAAAGAGAAAGATACAAAAAGTTTCCGGCCGCCTACCCCTTTTTCGGACTTTGTCGTGGTCATAATCGTGCTTAACCCTTAAATAAATGCAAAATTGTGACGTCATAGATTCTATAGTCAAATTCCGTTCTATTTCGCATATCCAGATTAACAATTAATCGGTTGCATAATTTAATGATTATGTACGATTTTTTATAAGAATGTTGTTATTTGAGAATAAATTTATATTTTATTTTTATTTCATCTCTATTGCATTTAATATGTTAACGAAACTTAACCCATATATACCCGTTAAACAAAGAAACGAGACCAAATCACTTCAAATGAAAAGTTAAATTACATAGGGTTCGTTGTTATTGTCTTTTTTAAGATATTTAATCTGTGTTTATGGACATTGATTATAGTATTACTGCGTATTGCCATAATTTGTAACTCATACCATCCATCAACAGTTGTAATTTAAATTTTAGTACGTACTTAAACATACTTAGGTTGATCCTACAGTCAAACTACAGTTTTGTGGTACTTTGTTATCTCATCAGTTTATTACGTACTCTTTATTATATACTTAATAAAAAAAAGAAATGATTGGTTTTAACACGACTCATGTCCTCGGAATATTTGAGGCATACTAAGACTGCTCAAACTGCTACGTTTCTAAATTAATTAGCATTTTAATATTTCTCCCTCATAATTTTTTGTACTTTTACACCTAAATTTTATAGACAGAAAAAGTTCAGTAGTCCCTCTTTAAGTGCCGCAGTCACCCCGTTTAATTAATCTACTTATTCTCACCAGGTGACAACTAAAAATATTTTCTATAAAAAAAGATAAGCGCTTCTAGTATTGATTCTGAGAACTATATTGACAATTAATGTCAAATTTTAGTTCACAGAGTAAACACTAGGGGCGGTGTTTTTGTACAAATGAGACAAACGCTGACATAGTAAACAGAATAATAAATATCGCATATAGGAGAACTGCAAACGTCTTCGAATACCTCTAAATCTTTAACCACATAGTGCACGTGAAGGAGGGCGATATCTTTATAGCTAGTCTTAAGAGTGTCGCTGCGATCGAACAAAATCAATACAATAGAAGTGTTTTTAACTTACGTCTGTGTAGGTAGATGCAGGAGCAACAGTTAGTGTACACGTGAACAGCGATGTGGATTTTAATGAAGTACTACTTCTTCTTTAGGTAAGAAACGAGGAAACGATTACAACGGACGAGAGCTCTTTGAATCAAACCCACCCTCTCCCTTTTCATCCAGAACGACACGTGCAGGATTAAAATGACACCCTTTTACAGTGGAATCTAAAAATCTCAATCCAAACGGTTCGGCCCTTCATACTTTTGTTACTCAATTAAATCCTGGAATTCTTTACCAGCGCATGTGTTCCCATCTAATTATGTTCCTGAGCCTTTCAAGCGGGTCGTGAAAAAGCATCTCACTAAGCCGCTATAGTGGAGGCCACTATACCAGTAGTTTGGTTTTTGGAATGGTGTCTATCACTTATGGATTCTAATAACTGTTTACCATCAGGCAGAGTGGAGTCACTTTGGTAGGCTAGTGGATGAGAAGGGAGAAGTGGCGATGAACACTTAGTTATAGAATTGTATAAACTGCAGGCGAGAAGTATATTAATATCAGCCTTCCAGTATCCCATTGTAGGGTATAGCTATTTTCTAATATCACCACCACCACAAGAAGGGTTATCAAATTTATTTGGTCTTTTTAAAGTTGATATATCCTTATAACGTTTTATTTAAGCTTCTTTCACAAAATATAAAGTAAATGGGGTTATGCCCATCTTCCCCCGCATATCTGCCCCCGAATGGGAGAAAATGGGAATTTTCGTGTCATCTTCCCCCGCAATTGTATTCGGGGAAAGATCTACTATCTTCCCCCGAATACAATTGCATAAGTGCATTCCGTAATAAACAACGAAAGAAAGACAAAAACATTTATCGACGTATAAAATATACCAACATAATAATACAGCAATATATAAATATATAATACATACATATTATAGAATTAAACATTATTAAATACATAAACTTAAATAATGTTTTCCTTAATCGTAAGCCAGAAACATCAACAATTAGTTATTTTTTTTAAATTAAAAAGTATTGAATGATAAATTTGAAAGAGCCACATTACCACGAATATACTATTTATGTAAAGCGGAAGAGTTTGTTTGTTTGAACGCGCTAATCTCTGAAACACAAGTCGGATTTGAAAAATTCTTAAATATAGGCTATGTAATCACGCCACTGACGACGAGAGCAGAGCAGGAAGCAAAAACGCGGGCGGAACCACGCCGTAGAAAGCTAGTTTCTTTATATATTAAAAAAACATTATATTCACCGTGCTGTAACTGAATGCAATTCAGTGACATTTATATTTCAATATTAACAATAGCCTTGTAACAGACACTGCGTATGTTAATGTATGAAACTGGGACTAGTTTAATTTCAATACCGACGCCCTTACATGAGGTAAGACATGCCTTTACAATTGTTAGATAATTATTACATACGAATACATAGACACATACCGCAACATGATTAAACCTGATATGTAGTAAATATTTTATAATATAATATTCTACCACATTAACACAGCGCCATCTAGCCCCAAATTAAGCAATCATAATTGCTTGTGTTATGAAATGAAATGAAATATTTATTTGCAAGAAATATGGTTCACAAGGCTGTTAAATTTTATGATAGCTCAGCACATTCCGTCGATAAGACAAGCAAATCATTACCTACTTGACTTTAAAAACCATTCATTAATATTATATTGTCAACATTACCAAATAATTAAATAGGTACACACAATAATAATAATTTATACATACATAGTTATGCGAATAGTATTTAAATTTATTCTTGTTAATTATATTACAAATGATTGAAAATTTTAATTAGTATTAATTACTGGGTACTAAACAACTGATATACTACTTATATACACTTTTTTTTTGTAAATACATACATATTATAGATAAATTACACCCAGACACAGAACAAACAATCATGCTCATCACACAAAGGTTTGTCCTGGGTGGAAATCGAACCCACGACCTCCGGCTTAGCAGTCAGGGTCACTAACCACTAGACCAACAGGCCAGTCGTTTTTATTATTGATATGGTTATTTTACTACATAACCAAGTTTTTTTGTATTAGCCTAAAGTTACTCCAATCTGCCTGACGTAAGCAGTCAGTGGTATCCACAAGTAGGACACCATTCCAAAAGCAATACTACTGGTATGGTGGCCTACATTCTGGCGGCTTAGTACTACTAGATGCTTTTTCACTCCCCGCTTAAAGGACCCAGGATCATAATTACATTGGAAAGAGCTGGTAAAGAGTTCCAGGCTTTAATTGAGCTACAAAAGTATGAAGTGCTGAACCGTTTGGTTCGAGACCCCTTAGATTCCACTGTGAAAGGGTGGCACTAATAATTAATTAATTAATTATTATAATCACATTAATTTGACTTTTCTAGATCTCATATTTAATTACAATTTATTTTTGAGAAATCTCGCTCTACGAACAAGCCCTATGTCGCGGGAGACTTAACTAACACAAAGGACATCCAGACTCAGAATAAATATTTATGGATCACACAAAGTTTTTTCCCGTGTGGGGATCGAATTCACAACCTCATGCACATCAGTCGCTTGCGCTCTCACTGCGCCACGGAGGTAGTCAATCTTTAACATATTACTATTAAACACAGAGCATCAAAATAAACGTTAGTATTTTGTCAATTTTTATAAATACCAAAAACGGTCGCAAGTAATAATAATAAATAAAAATAATAATAATAATAATAAATCATTTATATTGACACAAAGACTTATGAAGCCTCTGGTTTCAATAAAAAGAAAAAAAAAATGTGAAAATATTAAAAAATAAATTTATTTACAAGATTTTTTCATTGCTTGTATGTTTGCGAGCTATTGTGGGTGTGTGTTTGTGTGTATGTGTGTGTGTGTGTGTGTGTGTTCAATTAAAAGAGACAAAACTGTAGTACCTATAAACCTATACTCGAAAGACACCTTATTGATAGTAATATTCATTCAGGCATTCAGAATAATTTACTAATACAGTGGGTATTCGTAAATTATTCTGAATGCCCATACAACAAAACTGTACAATAATTTAATAATCGATAGTAGTAATTTTTTTTAATTCGCTACCATGGGAATGAGGGCAAATGTTGATATGCTATTTCCATGTTATTGCATTTTTAACGGTAATACTTATTTTCATTAAATCGCTAACAGTAATTTTAGATCGAAATGTGCTGTCGTTAAACGCTCTTATGTTTTGTACTCCTATAGGATAGTGTAAAGAGCCTGTTCAGTGGACATGGTCCCTAATTCCAGCAGCTCTGAACTAGTCAAAGGAGACTTTCCTTTGTAGCATCGTTTAAGGTGATGAAGTGTTACATGTTGTTTTGATGACATTTCTTATAAAGACTTCTTTGCTGAAGTTTGCTAGCATTTAGCTGCGCCCTAAGACTTCGCCTGCGATGACAATGGTACCTATTGTGTTTAATTAACGTAACTCGAGAAAAATCATCCTGTGTCCGTCTCCGGGACCAAATATATGTATACAGCAATTATTATCGAAATCGGTTCAGCCGTTTAGGCGCTGAGTGGTAACAAACACACACACATACTTTCGCATTTATAATATTAGCAGGATAGCATAAAAATCTAGGTCAATAAAATACATGACGGTATCTAATCGAAAATATGTAGGTCAAATGTAAATTGTAAGTGTTTAAATACATGAATGTAATGTTATTAAGAATCTGGTATGTATTACATTGTGATCCGTGGGAGACGTGTGAAACAATGTTATTGTGAAACTGTGATGGTCAGAATGTACTGTAAGGATCAGACAGGACTCTTTTCAAGGGTCGAACGAATACAAAATAACAGTAGTAGAACCTTTTTGATTTCTGAGAATACGGCAGCTAGAAATGATAGCGTATATTTTAAAACGGAGACACAAAAACCAAGACAATTGTTTGACACAATGTAACTCCTACATTAAGTCTTACTATCCTCCCGCAGCGCGTCTTCATCCGTGTCTCTGCTTACTGCTCTCTCGTCACCAGTAGCATGATGTTACATAGCCTAAAACCTTCCTCAAGAACGAAGCTATCATACGCAAAAATTACAAGAATTATACAAATCCAACTTGTAGTTCTAGAAATTAGCGCATTCAAACAAACAAACAGAAATAGACAGGAGCAACAGGAGAAACATTTTTTCTTATAAAATAATATCAATGTAGTCATGTATCAGTGCAGTCCGGAGAATTTGTACTTTTACATTTAGTTTAGGGGGAGCCTATCGAAGTATTGGTATACCTATCATTATCATGAGAACTAGGGTTTGTATAATAGGTATACAAACTATTGCTGCTACGACTGCCTCTGTGATTCTATGAAATTGGTAGAAAAATTAAATTACTCTCACTTTATCAATCTTTAGGGGTTTCTTTTTTATATTATGTTTTATCTCTTTCTTGTCATCTTTCCCGACCTTTCCGACTAATATTTTATGCATGAATGCGTTCGTAATCAATTGAATATGATTCAATATCAATACTTACCTGCATTGTATAAAGGAACTACTTGATCTTCACAAACTTTTTGACCAACGCTGTTATTTGATGGTTTTTGAAGAGTTTTCAGAATTCTTACGTCAAGATTGTCAAAAATGTCCGAAAGATACTTGCTACTGATGGATTAGTATGCTCACTTAGGGTTTTCGAAGATCAGCGCTTAGTTTGGTCTAATCTAACCTAAGTACCAGCTGAGAAAGGTGCCCTTTTTGTTTGCAAACAATACCATATTATCTGTGTTCTTTACTTTTTAATTTATTTTATGTAAGTTTGTGCAGCAAACAAAATAAATTTCTTTCTTTCTTTCCTACAAAGGGTCTAGATAAGTCTTAGAAAATGATCATCCACTTATATACTGAGTGTGTCAAGTGCAGGCTACTTATAATTAGGTAAATTTGGCACGTAATGTTGTTTATCTTTAAAATAAATCTCGGTCCAGTTTGCTGTGCGCCTGTACCCGAGGTACACCACCTGTGGCTTCGTAAATTTAGTGTATTTCCATCTCTGTTCTTCTCACCAGACTGCATTATATCTGTCTCTTTCACTCCTGTTTTCACAAATAAGTTGCATCCGAAAACAAAATAGAAAACCATTAAGATGTTACAAGCTATATAAGACTTTATTTCTTCATGCTTAAAGTATGTTTTTGTTTGAGTTTTGTTGGACAGAGAATTCTTTGTCGGACGTTTTGAAAGTTTCAGGGAGTAGGAAACGTTCCGCCTTGTATACACTGATTGTAATATAACGCTATTGAAAATAAATAGGGATGGGTAGTACTTGACAGTTGATGCAAAGGTTTGTTCTGTTCTTGCCCTCTTTCTTATTTTGTCCCAAATTTGAGGTTCCCATATCATTTGAAGTACAATCCAATTTGGCTGAACGATAATTTGCAGTTAATAGAGTGATAGGTTACCTATAGGTACTTAACCATCAGCTTACCCTCCCTTTTTTCAGAAACAGTTGATCTCCTTCTGTCAGCATAGCACATCTTTTAGGATTTCTGAAAATTGCATCACTTTCCAGGTATGTAGTGTTGGTATGTCTGTGGCTGTTGGAGTGAAGATACTCGTCTATTCGTACTGGTACTAGCTTAGTGAACCTCCTAAGAAGAATTTAGCAATACCAAATTCTTGATGACGTCAATAGCGACAGTCATGCATGAGTGATTTTTATTTTTACATGATACAAAATTTCTGCGATCCATAGTAACATGTAAAATCCTTCACTTGTTTCTTTTATTTGGGTCGTCAAAAATAAATCTGCTATTAATAACATAAGACAGACAATTTCTCATTAACCAACGTAATATCTTTCGTAGTAAGTTCAAAGGTTACAAAAAACATTCTAAAATCAACCTTATATTTACTACCGTAAAGTTCATAATTGATACAGTTTCGTATATGTAATATGTCGTCTGTTCCAAGTCTAACTCCTATTGCAACTTGTCGTGTAAAGTTTGGGAGTATTAGCAGCCTCATACAGAAAGCTTGCCTTTAAACAGATTTGTTCATGAGATTTGCAAATATAGGTGATGTAAGTTTATGAACTTATTTGCTTGTTAACAGAGCCAAGATGCAAAGAAAATTGTAAGTAGGTACTGTTCAGTTGTAACTAAAATTATGGACTATCCTGTCTACAAAAAGTCTACAAATAGGTATACAATGTTTATCCACATTCTGATACAACATTTGATAAGTTTCTTACTACATCTCTTTTTAAAACAACTTAATACTAATATAAGAACAAAATTTATTCAACACGATCAAATCTACTTGTAATACAAGTACCTTCATAAGATGAATACAAAATGGCGTCCCGACAAAACAAACATAAACACGCAATAAAAATGCAAATCAACATGTCTAACACGAATTTGCATCGTTTGAAAAACGCACAAAACCAGTCATCTAATTAACAGAAACAATGACACTGGTTGCGCTCGCGCCGGTAGCCATTTTGAAATTTCGACCAATCACAACGCTCTCCGCAAGGTCGAGCGCAATGTCAAAACTGCTAGCTTCCTAGTAAATCGTCTAGGCCAATCGCTGTTACTATGATAGTACCGCCATTTTATTATATTGATATGTTTTATCATCGTAGATAACTGATAAAAAGCTTGTGCTGACACAATTTGTGTTTGTTGTGACTAATAGATGATTTAGTGTATATTTTTAATAGTTTTTTTATTGAATTTCGTTTCGTTTATTGTGTTTAAACTAAGAAAACATTTGTAGACTGTAACTTTTGTCTCTATTAGAGAAATTTAAAAAAAGAAATTTATTAAAAAAAAATTATACTTTATTTCTTACATTTTCTTAATTTTAATGATTGTAAATGCTACAAAAATAACAATGTCTGATTTAGGAATTGTAGGTGAACATTATTCAATTCATCGTTACCTCAATTAGTTTGTTATCATTCTTACAGCCTCAACAAGTTCTGAGTTTGGAATTTTACAAAAATAAAATCAACAGACACTAAGAACTACCAGATATGAAACAAGTATTTATGAATTAAGTATATAAAAATCTAAATAAGGCAGGATTTAATCCTTTAATCAAGCCAGCAGTTGTTTCTAAACAAATCTTTACACAACTACTGCAAAAAGCTTGGCACCAATAGCCCACTTCAATAACATTCCAAAATGACTCTATGAATTCCAATCCTACGAAAGTAGGTATAATATAACCAAATGTATAAAACAAACAGGCATACCCGGAGTGAAAGTTTAACCCTTGCCCTTAGAAACCAGCACCGTCGCGAATCTACAATTCGTTAAGATGAGCCTTTCATTACAAATTTACGAACATCGTTATATATCTTGAAATATTATAGTTTTTTTATGTCTGTTATGTCGCCATGTAAGTAAGTACTTACCTACCTAATGAAAATAATACACAACAAGTACACAGCAGTATCTAGACCCAAACTAAGCGTTTGTATAGCTTGTGATATGGGCTGTAGAATGCGGATTAACATATTTTGATACCTATATATAAATATGTACATACATATTATAGTAGCAAATTTGTTATTAGGTCGTAAGAAGTGCCACTTTTTCACAGAGGAGTTTAAAGGATTTTAAGCCCAACGATTCAGTGCTTCATACTTCAGCCGCCTTCAAACCTGAAACTCTTTACCAGCATGTATTATACTATTAATACTATTTTATTTATAAGTCTTTTAATCGGGACATAAAAATTTGCCATAGTGAAGGCCATCATGCCAGTACTTCAATGAGAGTGGTGTCCACCAATTTTGGTTTCACTGACTGCTTCCTATCAGGCAGCGTGATTTCGCTATTACCACCTACGTGTGAAGCTAGGTCGCTACAACTTTAATATTTAAATGTAAAGGACTTTAGCAATAAAATTAAACATTCCACTTTAAGTAAGAATTTAACCAAAATAGCCGCCATTGCTCAATACTTAAACCTAACAACATAACTATCTGTACTTCACAGAAACGTGAAAAAATTAAAAATATAAACGTTTTTAATAATTTACTTGAGCAAGTTTTAAACAGGCTGGCTAATTTGTAGGGGCTGGCACGCCACTTACTCTTCAAAGGGATAAAATAAATTTAACCCGAACGCCTGAAACTTAAGATATTACTTGGTTGAGATTTCATGTTTTTTTACTGTATTTATGTAACAAAAATCGATGGAACTATGACGTCAAGCTCACTTTTAGCCGTCTAAGGATGGGTCACCGTATTCTTGATTTCAAGACTGTGCCAATTATTGTAAAACGTCTAAAATTTAGTTCAAAAAGTGTGTACCAAGGACACTGTTCATTTTATATTCAAAAATATTTCCTTTGCACGTTCACGCTGTCACCGTTGACCTATACGCATAGCCCATAGTAAAGCTTCAGAACAAAATGTCCCATCTAGGAACCGAACCCAAAGCATTCACCTTTCGTGCAATTTAATATCAAAACGTATCGATTATTTCGTCAATAACATAACATCAAAACCAGACACCATTATCCTAATTTAGCCTTTGTCTAACAAAATATAATCACGTTCAAATATCAACCTTATTACAAACACATGAAAAACAATATCACAATATCCAATAATTAAAATAAAGGTGCAGCATAATAAGGGAAAAAACTGTACGAAAAATTGATAAGGGGGGGTAGTGATAAGGGGTGGAAACCCCCTCTTATCGATCGAGCGAACCACCCTGGGTGTATAAGTATAAAAAGCGTAACAAATTTTCGTCTTAAGAAAAGGAAAAGAAAAAATGTGTACAGCCACCCCTTAGAGGAGGGTGGGGTTGAATGGGGTATGGGGATGCATTTTTCTCGCGGTCCCTCTCGCTCTTCGGACGTAAGATGTTACAAAAGGTTTCTTTGTTAGATTCTGGTTAATTAGATTTTTGGTCGAGGAGTTCTATTATGATTTTTAATGCAGTTTTGTATCGCTTAAGCTCGTAAAGAACGAGATGATCTTGACATTAGAAATCTTGATAATTTGCAAATTACTAAACGGTTTAAGTAAAATTGGAATCTAAGATGTTACTTATTTTACAAATGTGAAAAAGAATCTCATAAAGCCGATATTGGAGGTAGCAGTTTGACACAACGACTTTTGGGATGATTTATACCACTCCAAGATGCCACTGATTGCTTACCATATAGAGCAGTGTTATTTTGGTGGGCTAATATAAAAGAAAATATAACAATTATTATATGGTTTGGACTGCCTCTAGTCTGTGGTTCAGTGGTACTTTGTACAGACTACAACGCAGAGGTCGGGGGTTTGATGCCTGCTCAGTGCAAGTATTTGCGTGTATGAACATGTTTATATGAATTGGTCTGGGTGTTCCCATGTGTAACATGTATGTAACAAAGTAAGTATATAAGTATGTATATCCACATTCTAGAACCTGTAACACAAGCTATAATGTATGCTTTCATTGGGTCTCGATGGCGTTGTGTGTAGTTGTCGTGATATTATTCTGCTTTGCATAGAAACCTAAGCTAATAACATCCTCTACAACTATAATCCAATGATTTCTACTGCCAGACTAACACCCAGTTTCTGGAAGGCTGATCAACGAAAATTTAACTAAACTTAAGTACTTTACATGAGATTTAACAGGTGATTAGTTAAATTTTCGTTGATCAGCCCTTCAAAAACTGGACGTTAGTTCTCATCAAAAGGTAAACTTTCTGCTATAGTCAGCATATTTGACGTTCGTGGACAGATAATAATAAAAATAATTAGGTACAATTATCGCATCAAAATCTTGGTTATCTATAACATAGATACATATTATTATCAACACGTTATTCGTAAAGGGGTATGCAAATATATCACTCCCATGTTTCCCCAACCTCCTATGGGACACAATGCCAAAGTATTGATGTATTTTTCCTAACATAATTATCCTTAGTCTCGACACCCAGACTAAAAGGGTTGAGGCAATTTTTACCCGGACACCACACAGTACGATTCGTTTGATTTTAATTAAACTTAATGAACATTGGGAAAGATCCTTAATATATAAAAAATAAATACGTAATAGGTAGCTATTAAACTTAAATTAAGATTTAACGTCATTTTGTCTAAGAAAGATGGATAGAACTTTCTTTATAGCAAACTATATTATAATACAATAAATCTCAGAACAGCTTAACACTATGATATAACAAAGGAGGTCACCAATAAAAGCGATCTTTTCCAGACAACCCGTCTAAGAGTTTCTGATGAAGTCTTTTGAATTAGGAATAAATCTACTTAGGTATACAGCACATGATAAGAAAGGTACGTGATTAAAGATGAGTAGGTTTATGCTTAACACAACAACAATGATAAATATTTGCATGCCTAATAAAAGCAGAATATAGTTTGCACTTTGCACCATTGTTGTAGCTATCTGGTGCCACACACAAATGTTTCTTTCTTTCTTTCAAAAATTGACGTTTTTCGACAGAAATGATGAATTTTATTTATTTATTTAATAACCAACTTATACTAACAGATAACTACACAAATAACTTATGGGCAAATAAAACAGGTATTAAATAAAATTAAAGATAGAATACAAAAGACAAACAAAACAAAAGATAAAACTTAAATACAAAATTTAAAATTTTTGATTTACAATTTTCAGAGACCAAAGAAATTATAATTAATTAAGTAATTCTCACTATCTAATATTAACTTTGACCTCCCTTTAATTTAACACTTCAGCTAATACTTGCCTAATTGGTATATGTTTAATTAAATACCGATAATTACCTAATAATTACAATTGTATTGTCAATATGTAGTACTGACCAACTGAATCATGACCCATTTGCTATTAATTCGCTTAAAACTGTCAAACTTGTAAGATCTATCGTGTATAATGCACTTAGAGCCTTTTATACTAACAAAACAACAGCGTACTCAGTAAAATGTTAGTGTATAAAATGATAACAAGCTCGTTGCCATGGAAATCTGTCTTCAGGCGAATTTCCAGCTACTTGCTCGCTTGCTATTTTTTTTTTTTATATATTTGCCTACCAAAGTGACTCCACCCCGCCTGATGGTAAGCAGTCAGTGGAATCCAGAAGTGGTGGCCACCATACCAAAAGCTATCGTCTTAAACTGCTGATATGGTGGCCTCCACTATGGCGGCTGGGAATGGGGTTAGAGGAAGGGAATGAGGGAGGTGAGGAAAGAGAAAAGGGGGGAAATTGGGCCTCCGGCACTCTCACTCACCGAACGAAACGCAGTAGTAAGGATACTACTACTCTTAAGTCGATCTTCTATGAGAGGGTAGTACTTCCCCGGACGATCCGGCCCATTCATGCTGAAACCAGCGTGGATCTACTACCGTCCTTTAGATGAATTGCCAAAATGAGCTTAAAATGGTGGGTCTTGTTTTACTTGATTCGATAACCTACTATGTCAAATGTACCTAATGTTAGGCTAAATAGTATTGATACGTATCACAGATCTCTACTTTAAGACATAGACTTTCTTCAAGAGAAGGGCCCTTATTATATTACCTAATAATTAAGCTTTCCTCACGTCGTTGTTTTTTACATATCAATAATGGCAAATGATTTTAAGAATATTTACATTGGTACTTATTCTAATTCAAACGCGAAATTTGTGCAATGGTAAGGTAACCATTTAGTAGCCTAAGTTATTAATTATTAATCACTTTCTCAGTAGTTTTGGCAGATGGGGTAAGTAGAAAACACTTAAGTTTCGTCAGCTTTCGGCCAAACTTAATAGTGAGTTAGCCCTTTTTATTATTTTTTATTATTATTGTATTTCAAGCACAATTTCTAAGATTTAATATTATATTTATAACATTAATCTTAATTTATGACACTCACAAACAAAAATTAGAGTCAATTATTAGTTGCATTATTTGTACGCAGTCTTTCCATATTCTACCAGGCCTTGTTTGTGACAGTAACCTACATAGGGAGGCACACTCACAAAGCCTCAGCCTGCCGTAAACATACAGTTATATGATATTTGAAGGGATGGGAGATAGTGACCAGTTTAAAAGGAAGAAAAAAATATTAAAGGAATAATATTAATAATAAATTATGGGCAATTATTTTTATTAATTTAAAATGATATTGGATTTTTCGGTCAAAAATTCTCAGTATTAATTAGCCCGGAGTCTGGAATTGTGCCCGATAAATGGCAGCAGACTCGCTCCTTGTCACATGGCACCTAAAATAAAAAATGGCGAAAAGTGGGTGGTTAAACACCTCCGCCTACCCCTTCGGGGATAAAAGGCGTGAAGCTATGTATGAACGTTTAAAATCATTGTTAACTGAAAATTAAGTTAAATCAAAACTTTTAAAATAATTCCAAATTTAAATCGAATTCTACAATCAAAAATTAACGGTTAATTTACCTAATCTTTTAATATCTATTCATATTTCCTTAAGCTATGAAGGTTAAATAATAAGTATTGAGAGTTATGATCGCCAAATGGAAAGGTCTTACGTTTGATTCCTGTTCCGGGCACTTTGCCAAGCGGGTCAAGTGTAACCATCTATCTAGTTACAAAGCGTATAGCTACATTCGCTGTTGTGAATCAAAACGAGATTTCGGAAGCAGTAAAAACGTTTTATACTTTTATAGATTTTCATATTTATTTTGGTTTATCTCGAGGATATACCTACATAGCTATTGTACATGTACTAATTTTGAGAAATGAAGTTATTAAGATTTAGTAATAATAATACGAGTCTGTTATTGTGCTAGGTGCTACTAAACAGTTGTGTTATTCCAGTTGTATTGAAGGTTGCGTGTTTGAACCCGATCAGGTAAAAATATTGCTTTTTGAAGTCGTGTTTATTTTCTAAGTTTATTTTGGATACCGCTATGTTACGGTGCAAAAAATCAGTCAGAAAACGCTAATCCCTTTTGAGCTAGCATGTCTTCCTTGCATATAGCACACAATAAAAAAAATATAAAAAAATTAAGTACCTACTTGCCCGGATCAAACCGAAATATTATATAGTATGTACTCACAATTAGTCTATTAATTCTCTTAGATGTATCCTCCTTTGTTCTAACAAGTAAACATGATAAAAAAACAAAACATACCAAACAAAAAAATTGGAACGCATACAAAAGAGGGGAGAGAGGGGTAAAACCGCTTAATATCCTACCACACACTAAAATATTCACAAGTAACCACAAAATTCAATTTGTAGTCAGAAAAGCCCGTAGTCTCACTGAACAGAATGAAAACACTTCGGGGGTATAAAAAAATGGGGGGAAGTTGGGTGTTTTGTACGAGGAATTAAATACGGGAGGTTTTAGGGGAGGGCAAGAAAAGTAGGAAGACGCCAGATGATTAATTATTAGTTTGTGTGTGTTCGAAGATAGCGGCATTGCAGACGCTTGTGTGTCCGAAGGGGGACGGGGGAGAGTGGGGTCGGTCCGATATGTTTTTATTAATTACATTGATTCTTTATGTGCCGAGATGTGTTATTATGATGCTTGTTGTCCTGAAACGAAACATTGTGGGTATATGTTTAATACCAGACCAACTCCTAGTAAATAATAACTAGTAGGTAACAAAAATTGTGTTATCTGCTTGAAAGCTCAAGAATAAATAAAATAGCGAAATTAATCATTTATCTTATATTTTTTATTTACATAAACAAATTTGCATTTAATTTTATACTTGGAGGTCTATTAATTTTTCCTGAGCTAGCTTAGAGTAAGTAATTTGTGTTGGCCACATTTGTCTAAAAACTATTGAGTTATATGATCACAATGTATAAAAAAAATTAACACAGCAGTCAATAATATTAAACTTGGAAAGTATATAAAATTAAAAATATCACTTAAAATTTGTTTTGCTTGAACCCCAACTTCGTACATCAAGGGTCAGATACTGTAACCAATAAGTCACTACACCACTTATTATTGCTAGCTGATACCTCAATTGGATAAAATAAAATGGTAAACGACATAAAAGTCTGCCAACAAAGGTATGTACTTTCTCCGTTCTTTGCAAGCCGAACCCGAATTACTGACCTTGAACTTTTCAAGCGTTGGAATCATTATGGTAGGTCAGGCACACCCGCTCTTACCCTTGAGATTACGATTATAAAGGTCATTGTCACCGTTTCGGAGCAATGCCCTTCAAGTCATTTATAATTTGAATGTGGAAGCTTTGATGTATTGTGACGTAATATGACAGCTGTTTGTTTTTTTGTGTTTAAATAGTGGGCTTTTGTCAGATTATTTTTGTCAAAATATTTATTAGGTAATTTGTTGGTAAGTAATAAATCGATGTTCTTTTGATGTTGAAATTGTTGCGTAGGGTTTTGTGTTCTTCGTGTTAACCTGCATTGGACTTAGAAGATGGGAGTGACTTTACAAATACCTACCTATTCAATTAACGGACACAAAGTATACCCAACTTCCCGAAACAAGTATGTGCCCACAATTTTTTTATACGTATAGGAATTTAACATACAAACTCTTGTACAACAGTCGCACGTACTCCTATTACACTATCTAGGTATTTAGACATTCTGGGAGTAGGCAATGGGCATAAATACTCGCTATAACAAAAAAGCAAAAAGCTGCATACCTACCAGTAATTTGGCTTTTGGAATGGTGTCTGCCACTTCTGGATTCCACTGACTGCTTACTATCAGACAGAGTGGAGTCGCTTTGGTGGGCTAATATATAAAAAAAGCTTTGTGATACTGTGGTAGAATTCATAAACCACTATGGGACAATCTTTTTTTTTTCTAAAGCATAACCAGTTTTATTTTCGGGAGCGTTTCCCAACCACTTGGTAGCATTAAAGCAGCAGTAAACATAAATTATACCGTAACCTTGCATTAAGGACGAAACAGTGACCTGCCTGTACCTAGTTACCTACTTCACACAAGGCCATATCATTCTAGATAGTAATCTGATTTAGAAGTTTTACTAGATTTTTACTACAGGTAGTTTAATATAGAACTAGTGGACGTCACGCAGTTTCACCCGCATGGTTCACGTTCCCGTGAGAGTACGAGGATAAAATATAACCTATGTTACTCAGTGATAATGTAACTTTCTAATGATAAAAGAATTTTTAAAATCGGTCTAGTAGTTTTACAGTTTATTCGTTGCATACAAAAATACAAATCCTTCCTCTTTATAATATTAGTGAAGATTAGAAGGCGTGAAATGCAACGATTGGCCTCTTGATGTCTTCATTTTGGTCAAATTATTTTACTAGCTTCCCGCAGGTTTTATCAGCTTTACGTTACATCTTTGGTTATTGCTCTACTCCCGTCACCAGTAGCGTGATGTTACATAGCTTATCCTCCTTCAATAATTGGGCTAACAAACGTAATTTAATCAAATCCGATTGGTAGTTGCAGAGATTAACGTGTACACAAACTCTTCCGCTTTATACCTGTATTACTATAAATAGATAGGGAGTGGAAATCACTTACGTAAGCAGAGGGCCTTTTGCCATACCGGGTTAATAATATGAATTTTTCTTAGCCAAGCTTCTCTTCAATGTTTTTCTTTCACTAATTATAGTGACATTAGTCCAAAGTAAACTTTGACGTCTAAAAAATCACATAAGTACGGCGTTAGCTACTACTACAAAGTATTATATAATTATAAAGTAAGTACACATAATTGAATATAAATTTCAAATATCATTTTAGTATTAATTTCCAATATTCTCGAATCGAAGTCAAAGAATGCAATTAAGCGCCATTTTTCGTTCTAGGAAGAGATTATGTATATTATATAGCACATACATAGTAAATTCACTGAATCATTTCCATTTTCTCTTTAGATGAAGTTCATTTCTTATAAGGCTTGGGGTGTATCACGAGCGAATAAAATTGCTGAGAGAGTAAAATAAAATAATTTAAATTAAAAATTAATTGAATTGAAAAGTTGGTGGTTTAGTCATCAAATTTACTATTATGAAGTTGCTTCTCATTTCGATGACGATGACACCATCGGGTTTAAATTAACTAATAAGTACATATATTACAATTCATAATTAAGATTAGCCTTTCAATATTTACTTATTCGTAGCAATCATTCGTATGGTTCATACTTATAAAACATAAGAACCGTCCAACAAACCTAACAATTATTAAATAAGTACAAAAACCTATTGTGTCACCGCCCTAAGTCTCTCGGTCCCAACATTTTTGTCTTTTTCACGGCTTCAATTTAAAATTTTATTTCCCCGCTTGACCCAAAGGGGAAGGCGGGGAGACAGGGAGAGCGAAGGGGCCAGAAGACACTCATTATGACCAATTTCACCCAACTGTTTTTCCTACCATTGTTACTGTAGTGATGGCTCATTTCTACCCTTTATTTCAAGTTTTTGTTAAGATTTTTCACTCTGCGAAAAGAAAACTTTGGGGTTGTTTTTACTATTTGTGTCCACCCACCCCGTGACAATTATGCACTAAGAAATGGGTCGTTGTTTCATAAGACCGTTTTTGTTTATTTAATTTTGATTGTGTTGAAATTAGCAGGCATTGTTGTAATTGTCGTTTACAATTTAGTCGTTATTCTGCACAAGTTTGAATACAAGTAGAGTGCTTTATCGTTTCACATAAGCTAGACTGGTTCCGTGGTTTAATGGTACTGTATACGAGCTGCCACGAACAGGAAAAATTCTCAGTATTGACTTCAACATAATGACAACGGACTCATGCTTGCTCTTAAACTTTTTTACATTACCCTTTGGGGAAATAAAAGGCAATATGCCTCTGCATATGCTTACGGGGAAAATAGGTGTGATGAGCAGTGTGTTATGTGGGCTAAAATACATAAAGTTTAAAGAACATAGGCATAAAAAGTGAAGACTTCCTTACTGCAAAAATTTATTCGGCCCAATTGAGTCGAGAATCGCACTGTAAGCAAGTACAAAAACAGAAAAAAACCATTTGCGCCTTTTTACTTAAATTGTTGAAACGACAAAAAAGAAATTACGTTATTTTTTTTTTTTTAATATTGGTGCGCACTGTTTTTTTGGAAACAAAAACATAAAATTATTTTAATAGTTGTTTTACTAAATTAATTTCAGATGTACCTACTTTAGTAATATCCCGAAAACCGGGACAATTAACGCGAAAAATATTTAGTCCTAAGGCTTCTTCATTTGCCTCTGTTATTTTTCGAGCACTACGTATTTTAATTCCGATCACTGGTGATGAGTCACTTTGACTATGTAGAACATTGTTCCTGGCATTTCTGTAATCAACCGAAAAAAAACGTATAAATATAATTAAATTACTTACTAGAAAAAATGTTAGCCCAACAAATTAGATGGTTACATAAAACCAGTATTTAAAAATACAATAATACAAAAAATATAAAGAAATGAACAGCACATTTCGGTGACATCTGTCACCCAATTATTGTTTTTAACAAAGATATCAAAACACCCCAGTACCAAATTACCCCATTTTATTCGCAACATGTCCCATTACGAATACCCCCATAATCTCAATACTGTCTGGTCGAGCAACTAGTTTGGTTGTTTAAGTCTGTAGATAGGCTAACGCAACAGGCGACTGACTGTTAACAAAGACTTGGTGTTATATTTCAATGTTATTAATGTAAGTTACAAAGTGTGTATAATTTTTAAGTATTTGGTCTTAATTCTTTTTTAAAAGTATATATCTTAAATTTTATTGAGTACATACATACATACATAACTTCACGTCTATCTCCCATTAATGGGGTAAGCAGAGACTATAGAACGCCATTAGCTACGACCCAAACATACCTCCTGTGCCTCTTCAACATTCATTAATATTTTCATACAGACACGTCGGTTACAGGTGCTGATAATTGTGCCCTTTGTCTATTCCGTTTTCTTTTATTGTGTAAAATTTATATAATATTTATTCCTTTATTATAGCTTTTTAATCCCTTAATAATTTAATAAATATGCCTAAAGCAAATTTGTTTTATTCTGCCTGTTCTCCGCTAAACCACGTAACGTATTTTCATATTTTCAGATTCAAATTTCACGATTCAGATATTTTTTCCGGCGAAAGGTTTAAATGTGTAATACTTACCACATACCTTCATTGTTCACTTGTGTGATGTTAGAAATAATTTGCCTTTTGTAATACCATTCTATAATTGTTGTTGTTTGACCTCAATAATTTATTTTGAATATGTATGAATAAAGAAGATACACTAAAAGGAAATGAAATTTTACTGTGCCTAATTTTTGATAATTTTTATGTACCTACCAAGACCTTAAAATTAAACAAGTTCTCCAGAATCTGTCATTTGGCGTACACAGTTTGGGAAATAGACATTTTACAACTGTTACAATGCATTAATTAACCATAACAATACATATTAATATATAATAACTAATGTCAGAAAATCATATAATACAATTTAACTATAACAAAAATGTCAGCATCTATAAAATATAAAATAATATTGTCAAATCACATTAATAAAATATAAATTAAATTAAAATCATCATTAATATTTAAAAATGAATTAACTTTATAATAGCTTTTGGCCGTTAGCAAATTATTTAGTCTGATTTTAATAAAGCTGTACTTAAATCCTACGAGTTTGGTATTTAGTTAGTAATAATGATAGTTAAATACTCGTTTAATGAAATGATGTTTTTCAAATAAATACTTAATATAGGTAATTTTTGAAATAATTAAATATTAAATAAACTTTTTATTAAAAATATTCATAATCAATTATTCGTTTCAAAATACGAATATTATTCGAAAATATTTTTAAATTTATAACATATTCCGGACAGAACATAATATCTAAAATAAGTACGTAGGTATCTAAAAATTACCCAAAAAAATTGACGAAGGGGTGGGCACTACCCTCACCCTGGCCAATTTAATGTGCATCGCTGTATTGATTCCCCGGCATTCTTTCACACAGGCGCGGAGGAGCCTCTCCCCTTGCCACCCCATGCTTCCGACACCCCTACGAACTTGGGATAAACTCGGATAAGATTTTTCGGGGCATGGTCACTATTACCAGACTCAAGATATTCGTATGACATAATATGTTCCTACTGGCCGATATGAATTACTTTTTAATAACGAATTTGGATTTTAAATATTGCATTTCGAATAAAATGAAATAAAGGTATACCTAATTTAAATTTGTGTAAGTAAAATAAAATGATATATAATTCAAATTTGTGATGAAAATGATAGGTATATATTCTTATTTAAATTTGTGTATTAAAAATTCAAATAGCTCTAATACTTTTGTATTTTATATTTGATAAGTTTAGTGTCTAATTTTATTATAATTTAAAATCAACAATAATTTTTCCTCAAATCAAATAATGAAACTATAATTTAATAATTATATTTTCAATAATTAATTTTACGTAGCATTTCTTGCATTTTATTTTATTTCAACACAATAAAACGCGATAAAGTCGTTTAGACGTTAATTTGAAACGAACTTGCTCTTCTATTAACATCGTAGTATATTTAGATGAACAAAGTTAGTGTCGCCAAATAAATCTATGCGGCAAGCGCAACAGGTCTCTCTACAGCCTAGTACTGAACTTCTGGCACTTATTGCTGACTTGTAAACTAAAACGTTGCACTTTGAAATTCTCTATGTAACGTATTTTGTGAATCGGAACGCATATTATATTAGTGTTGCTGATTCATGTATGTCGATGTTGTAGGTTTTCTTTGTGTCTCCTAAATAATGTTATCGATAAGTAGTCTTTAAACCGTCAGATTATTTAGATATTTTTTGTACTACACACACATATTCTTTAAACCATTCTAAAATTTCCATTGAAAATATAGTTTTAAAACTTTAAAACACAACTTTTTATTTTACGGTATGATCCTTTATTTACATGCTACAAACATAAAACCGTTTTAAACCGTTTAAATAAATCCTCCACAGCAAAAACCGAGCGTTCGAAATTCTAATAAAAAATATGAACAACGTAAGCCTTTCCCGGGTCCATGATAAACTCATATCAAACGGCAGCCAAAACTAGCGATCAACAAAAACAAAAGCGTTGGGCAACAGGTAAACCAACGGAACACAGTATAGCAAAACTGTACAGAAAACTACTTAAAAAGTCGCAGTAGAAACGTCTAGCTTTATAATATTTGAATACTCTGTGGCACGTTCCAAAGTTGAAAGAAACATAATAGGTTTATACGACTTGCCACAGCCTAAATAAAGTCCTTACAAACTGTTCTACTATCAACAGAATATCAATCCTACTCTTCTGCAGAACGTTCTGTACCAAATTCCAACATGTTACAAAATAATTAAATAAAATATAAATTCCACAGCAAAATATCAGTTGGTAGGTAAATGACGTTTCTGTATTGTAAAAGTTACACTGTAACAATGAATGCATACATATTCGAAATTCAAATTGCTACAGGTGTATGAATACGAGATTTGAATTCGCCAATGGATTATGTAAAATAAAAATTCACGTATTTTATTTTTGTATTCAATACTTAGGTACTTATTTTCATATGGCTTTTATTTTCATATTTTTGTTAATTAAACTATAAAAATTAAAAAGAAACAATTGCAATAGTGGAAAGTTTCTATATTAATCTAGAATTTTCAATGTTGTTACGTCATCGTTTAATTTTGTCATGGTCTCGTAATTTTTATTAGGCTCTCTTTAATGTCCGTTAACCCGTACAAAGGCGAGCGGTTGGCACAGGCGCGACCGAACTTCCCGCCTATTGAATTTTCGCCTACAAAGGAAAGTTTTCAGGAAACGAACCGGGTTAGCTACACTCTGTTTTATATTTAACTCAACTTTTACGAAAATGTTTAACGAATAATGTACACTAAGTATAGCACTTACAATCGAAATAAGAGCTCAGTAAGTCAACGAAATTACATTTTATTATAAAAACAATAAAATAAATAAATTTGATAAATGAAAATAAAATCGTTCGGTGCAGACCACCAACGAAAACCGTTGGAAACTAATTAAAAACATCAATTCCCCGCGCCACGGTGCGGGGGAATATTTCAAACTAACGCACACTCACGCACGACCCACCCCCACGTACACACACATTGACACACACACAAGACGCACACAACAGTTAAAAATAAGTCCCGGGCCATATCCGCGTGAGAGAATGGTCCCACTACTGCCCTGAAATAGAACACGGTATCTAGTATCGATAGGGTGACTATTTACTAAGGGTTGATTTACCAACCATTTCATCAAACTGCTCGAGGGGCTCACTAAAGAAACGGTGAATATTATTATAGTGTAGGGGTGCTTTATATCAACGAACTTCCTTCGATATACAAATAAATGAATATCTTATTCCGAATATTATGTTTATCTAGAATATCCAAATTCGAAATTGCGATTAGAATATTATATTTTTGAATAGCGAATTTTAGACAACCAGTTATCGCGTGTTTCAGTTGAACAGTTGGGTAGTTCTAGAAGTTATCCGCGGGGAGACGGGGATAGCGGTGCGTCTTAAGACCGAGCGGGACGGAGCTCAAACCGAGTTATCGTAAATTGATCTGGGACGGGGTGGCGGGCGCTGCGGCCCCAAATTTGACAGCCATGGAAATTGGCGGGAAACATTATTGGTCGTCGATTCAATTTTTTATTATTTTCTTCTCATTTTGTGTGTTAGATTTTGAATTGTGGCTTGTAATTGTTGGCTGGTTAGATCACCTGGTTTATGACGACAATAGCTAATAGATTTATTCAGCCAGTTATAGTCTTTAACGTTTAAAATTTAGACACATTAGCAATTTTGAACTAACACAATAGGCACAAAAATGTACTAAACGTTCGTACAAAGTGTTGTTCAAGTACCTAGCATAGTCACTATGACTTATGAGACTAATGTAATGTAGGTACAGATTATACGAGAAGTGAAAAGTACTGTCCTATACAAATCAAAATGCCCGTCGAATATTTGAATTTCCAATCGGCTACGTGCAATTCGTTATGCGAAATTAGGAATTACAATTTATGTGAATTGAGAATTGGCATATAACTCGTAACTGGGCCATGTAGGTCAGGGATGCAAAATGTAGATTTACTATTTATTTGTGCGCGTTTATTATTATTTTTATCGCGCGGTAGGACGTCCTCGGTGCGGACGGGCCATAACAATGTAGATATAGTTTTAGTGAAATACTCCTTTGTGTCTTAGATGATCCCTAGCTCACGTACAAGCGACCTCATAAAAGATTGCACACCAACATCTTAATAACAGAATCGAAACGCTTCGAGCGATTTTTAAAATAAGAATATCATAACTGGCCACCGAGGGGCCCCAGGGGAGGCGGGGGCGGTGGATTTCGGAAGAACGTTCGCACCCCCCTCAAGTTTTTAAAATAAGAAAATTTCGGTAGAGCGTGATATTTTAAAAATAAGAACCTCTTTCGTGGCATATTCCGTGGAGAGAGATTTTAAAATAAGAATAGTTTCACGATACCCCCCTGCCGCGACCCCCTTCGTCTGGAGTTTGAAATAAGAATTTGGGGCCAGATTCGGGTGGTTCGGGCATATTCGGTGGGTGTCGGGTGTTCTTGATGAGGATCCGAGGTTTTTCGTAGAATTTCGTTAGCTCCTTTCGGGGCCGTTGACCGGCGGAGTCGATACTTCGATGAATGTTATAGTAATTGGATCGAGTTTAGTGTTTTTATTTTGCTAGAGATGCGCCTTCGATATTCAAAGATAGCTCGGCTCGTTCAGGAAGTGGGAGTTAATGAAATTTTAGTTTGTGCGACGACTCGAGCCGAGTCCCGTCAACCTATACATTTAAGTTTTGACCTGCATTGTGAAACGTAGGCGTTTTGCATGTTATCTATATTAGATTCAATATGTTTTGTAACCTCAAAATTTACATTTTATTATGAAATTAAAATTATTCTGAGATTGTAACACTGAAAGACTAATCCTCGAATTCGTGTTACACGTAGGTATTCAATATTATTCTAAATAGAAAATTTAAATTTGAAAAATGTCAAAGAATATTTAATTTTAAAGTTTAAATTAAAATTCATTTTAGAAGACAGTGATATTATAATAAGGGTCTGTGTTGACTGATGAGACTCTAAGCCAAAATGCTAAGGTTATTAGTCAGATAATGAATAGTTTCGAAGTCTCGGTCGAAAACTCGATTAGTAAAACGTGACATCATTCAAAGATATCTTCTTTCGTATTTTTGTTGCAATAGATTTGTTACATGACGTCATAGGGCAACGTGATGACGACGTTCTGGGAGTATTTAGAACTCGTTCGTGTTAGTAAGTTATAGGTATAATTTGAACTTTAGTGAGGCATATATTTTTTATTTGCTTACGTGTAATATTAATCATGATTTTCTTGTAATGCCGAGATTGATTTGATGATTATATCAAAACTTTTGCTATCAATAGTATATTCTTATTTAAAATTAAGTAGATATGTACTTACTTAATTTCACTAATTATAATTATTAATTTAAGACAAAATAGTGCTTTATTTAGTTCATTTTTGATTATACTTATATTATTTTCGCCTACCAAACGAAATAAGTTGATGTACTGAAAGAGGCAAAGCCAAAGTCCAAGCAAGTCGCTTGAGTCCTCTCTTTGAACTATACAGCTCTAACTTTCTCTACTTCCTATTTATACCAATGTTACAAAACTCAGTCATCAAGTCGAATATTCTAAGTTTTGAAATAGTATTTTAATTTCAAATTTGATTTGGTTCTAGGGTTGTCGCACGTGTGCCATGGCGGAGTGCTCGTTCGCGCGCTGCCAGCAGGAACGTCGCGCTATTCGCAAGGAGCTGCAGCGCTGGACTAAAAACATGGTCTACATATTAGGTGAGTGACAACCCTACTATTATAAACAGGTATTTTACAAAATATAATATTTTATTATTTTATTTTTAAGTTTCAAATTTTATAGAAAATCTAAGTAAGAGTAATATTATTCATACGTGCCTGTCGTTTGGTGAGTGAGAGCGCCGGTGGCCTAATTATCCTGCTTTCCTCTTTTCTCAACTTATTCTCTTCACCAACCCTATTTACAGCCGCCATAGTGGAGCCTTCATACTAGCAGCAGTTTGAGACGATAGCTTTTGATAGCGTAGCCACCACTTTTAGATTCCATCAGGCAGGGTGGAGTCACTTTGGTAGGCTAATATAAAACAGCTTAGGATTCTAATTTTATTTTACAACAAATTATCGGAATTCTTCTTTTGTATTTTGATCTACGGATTTATACTTAGACTACTACTAAAAATAACAGAACTGGGTCAAATTAAAGGAACTAAGAAACGTTACATAATAACATTGACCATTGCCGTAAAATTAACCTATAATATTCACACAAGCGTCAATATTTTCACTAAAAGCACCACACATTTATTAACTTTTTAAACATCACAAACCAACTGAAAAGCCTCTATCTCAAATACTGTTACAAGTAACTATGAGGCTGTATGAAGCGAATTTTGTTCAACTTGTATGAATTCTGTTTGTTTGTTTCCTCGTTTATTACGATACTAGTTTAGTTTAGGAAGCGCAAGTTTGCAAATGTGGAAGTTGTGGCTTGTATTTACCTTTAGGGTTATTTGGCGAAAGGACTTCGTTGAAAACGTTGAAACGTTGCACTTTTCGTGATATTAGATTTCAGATTGTTGAAGTTTAAATGGTTATAACCTTCAAGGTATCAGGTTTAGAAGATTTTTAATTTACAAACTGTGTTTTTACTAGGTGTGCTGTATTTGTAAAATATTTTATGGTCGTAGCACCAAAAGTATAGAGGTAATAAAAGGCAAAATGTATAAATCAGGCAATAAAAGTAAAAAAAAAATCTACATATAATTTCCACTTGTAAGAATTATTTATAACAAATACTAGTTAATGTTAGGAGTTTGACAAATATGAATATTTGTCAACATTAATGGCTTTATCTACATAAATATTTGGGAGTAACTGAAAATGTTTGTATCCTTCAGAAAACGAACTCAAAACTTCGGTTACGGACAGTTGACTAAAGTAGTAACTTCTCTCACAAATATAATATAACTCAATCGCAACAAAAGTCTTAGGCAATATATATATTACTATATTTAAGTTTGATAACTGTTGAAATTTCTATACATGTGTTGTAGAACAAATGCCACAAGGCCACACTAGCACGAATTAAAAAGTACATTAATACATAGTTTCTCAGTTATCTCTCGGAAGGTGTAGGCAGACCACTGCCTAGTCTATCTGGCGACACTACAGCTGTATTGGGTCCTATGTAACAGCGGGCACGCCTGTTGAAGTTGCCTGAAAATATCCAGACTACGGACTTATACTGAAGAGTTATGAAAAAACCTAAATTGCAGTTAGTAGATAGGCACGGGCACAGTACCAAATTAGCAAAAAAAACAGATAGAATTTCTAAAATATCTTCCAGGAGGAAACATAAGTAGGTATGTTGTAATTGTGATTATATTTGGGCGCGCAAGAGATAAGACTAGTGGTACCTAACTTTACACGTGCGTATGTAGGGACCTAGCTGCAACGTGCCATCCACATTGGTGTCAAACGCTTGAAGTTGTGTAAGGGAATGTTCCGTATTACTACTGATAAGGGATTTGTGAACTCAATTTTTGCCAAAGTTATTCGAATTTGGTGTTATGGTTTAGTGAATTTGTAGCCTATTATTGTGTAGTATTATTACGTTTGAGACGACATTAGATTTTTAAAATTTGGTATAAATTAAATTGAGACGTGTTATGGTATTTGAATTTAAAATTGAATTATATTAGTTACTTTTTATTATTTTATAAATAATATTGATTATGATTGTGCTTATTATTTATAATATTTGATGAAGACTTAAAAAGTTATAGAAAAGTGCTTATGTTAAATTTATTTTTCTGTAGAATATTGACTGATAACATGTAAAATAACATTTTAGTGATAGCGTTTGTGGCCATTGTGGCGATGTGCATCGGTCGGTGGTAGCGCGCATGCGTTTGGCTGCTTCGCCACCAAACAACCTGTTGCAACTGGGCCGGCGTGCACTAATGCAACTTCTCTCTCGCAATCACTAGCTAAATTATTCAATATCAAGTCTCTAACTACCCTAACCGTTCTCAAAACTAATAAAATCATAAATCAAAATTATACTTCATGTGCATATAATAAATTTAATAAACAAAATCGAACCGCCGAATACCAAAATTTAAATTTAGAACGATCGTCTTGTAAGTGCGTCGCGTCTAGTCTAAGACGCAGTGAAGTGCTATGTGAATTGACAATAGGTGCTTTTTATAATAAGAATAATTTTGTAACAGTTATTAATAGTGTGCTAATATAATAGTGTTAATAAAAAGTTTTCTAAGTTAACTAAAGTTGTAAAGTCAATTTTATAAATCGAATTTTGGTTTTAGAATTCTAATTCGATAGTGTGGAGTAATTGGAGCGGTTGGCCGAACTTTAGCGTCTGAAAACGTGAAGTTGGCATTCGCAAGCAACAAGTGTTCGTCGGATGCCTTCCCCGGTAAATGTGCCACTGTTAAGAGTTTGCATGCTCGCTGTGCCGGGATTACGTTGCGTAGTTTACTTGGTTTTCGTTAATTCGGGACTTTTGTTGTTCCCATTTCATCATGTTGGTACACTTTTTTTTTATTTGTATTTTAACTGTTGTAGCAATTAGATTATTTATTATTGTTTGATTTTTGCGTAAGTGGGTGGGGTTCTTTTGTTTTACAGGGTACGTCACTCGCCATCTTAGGTCGACAAAAAACTGTCATGGCGTCTTAAAGGGAAGTTTTTGTTCTAGTTTTAGACACGCGCTTTTTGGTTACGTAATTTTTTATTAATGTTTTTAGTTGCTTTGAGTGATGTTTGTGTGTTCTAAATGTCAGCTAAAGGTCATTGTTGTAGTTTAAATTGCCGAGGTTAAGCTTCCTTATATGTTGTGGTATTTATCTATAAAAGGATTTAATAAGAAACTGGTTTGTCTATGAATTCTAATGAAGTAACATTATCTATTTTTCTGTTAACCTGCATCTGTGTTATGGGTATAAAGTTTTAAATAAGATTATTATGTAAAAAGGATGCCCTAGTATCTCAATCGCACCTACTATGTATGTACGGAATGCCATGCAGAGGTTTCGGGTTCGATTTCCGGGTCGAGTAAATTGGTTTTAGGTTTCTTAGTATTATTATTGAAAGAAAAATCACGACATTTCAAGAGCAATTGCAGAATTAAATATTAAAGCAAATGTACTTTTTTCATTTTTGGTACGATCCCTAAAAATAGGAACTGGGTAGGTACAAAGTATTAAAGTAACTTTTTTTGAATAAAATAACTAGTTTCATATACGGTAGATTCTCATTGGTTTTCTGGAAAATACTACCCTCTAGAAGATCGGCGTAAGTAATACGTAGAGTATCCATACTATTGCGTTTCGTTTGGTGAGTGAGAGCGCCGGATGCCCAAATTCTCCCTTTCCTTTTTCCTCATCTCTCAATCCCACACACCCCTCTCCCTACGTAGGCAGCGTATTTGTATTCCCTGGCATTTAAGACGCTCATGAGCGACAGTTACCATTTACCATCAGGTAAGCTGTTGGCTCGCCTGTCACTGTCGGTCATAAAAAAATCTTTGAGAGAACGTGGTGATCAATGCTCATGCCTTCTCTGTACAAAGTTTTTATCCTTCATTCAGCAACTGTTATTATTAAAAAAAAACAAATCTTATTAATAGCTACAATATTTCGACAGGCAGATTTGGGTTGTATCTGACAACCATTCACGGCTCAGTAGTTAACTTGCGTAGGTTTGGACTCTGTTCGCGACAGAGGGATACATTTTATTATATTCGTAAAAAAATTACATTGACAGAGAGCCTTTTTGGCGATAATGTTTTGTTATCGGACAAATTTGATAAATGTTTTATTTATTTTTTTGTTATTTTGTTAAAAAGAGACAACTGCCACGCTTAACAAACATACAATGCACAACATCAAAAATTGAAAAACTAAAGGGATGTTGGAGAACAACGAGAAGGAAAAGGAGGGAAAGGCTAGGCCAAATAATGGCCAAATATGATATAAAAGAAAAGGTGGCTAGTATTCAGATGTTTTTACAGAAGAGAAGCAATAAAAATAATTTTAAAATTTATATAGTAAACTAAACCTAACTCAAAATTTTCCGTTTTTTCTTTTCTTTACTTTTTAGTAATTCTTTAAAACTGTAAACGTTAAGTGTTATTTAACTTGAAGACTAGCACGTGTGACGAAAGAATTCAGTGCACTGGAATGCAATAAAACGAGCTAGGCAAATTGACGAGAAATTTTTCAATTTCCTAAACTAAATTCCGTAAACATATTCGTAGATGTTTATTAAAATATGTAGGAAATGGTTTAAGATTTTGAGTTCATATTGGAAAGCTGTGAATACCTTCACTGTAGATATCATGTTAAAAAACTACGAATAGTTATCATTAGGTATGTCTGCTCTGAAAACTGTAAATAACACTACCTCAGTAGTTTAAATTGAGTAATTTTATAAAAAAAAAACGGATTTTGATGAAAATTGGTGTGTACATACATTGCCGAAGACAGACATAGGTTACTTTTATCCCGGGAATCGGTCTGATTCCCGAGGGACACAAAACATATTGTACGCGAGGGCGAAACCGTAGGGCGCAGCTAGTGAAAAATATATAATTTATTAAATAGTTTACATAACAATTTAGTATTTTTCTTAGGAAGGGTACCTACTTAGATAGAAGTGAGACTCATATGTCGCTATGTTGGATTCCAGGGGATGAGTCTGTTCAAATAAACCAGACACAATTCCAGGCTTCGTTCGACAAAAAAAACAATACCCTTGATTGTAAATGTCAGTGTCATTACAATGATTAATCATCAACTTGTACGATAACATTATTTTTCCTATTTTCTTCATCACTTTGTAAATACTACTAAAAACTATTGATAGAAAATATAATGCTCGGCATGATCGGGTATTGGGCTAATCGGTCAATCCCAGCTCTCTTATTTTTAGGGTTCAGTGCCCAAAGGGTAAAACGGGACCCTATTACGAAGATTCCGCTGTCCGTCTGTCATCAGGCTGTATCTTATGAACCGTGATACTTAGACAGTTGAAATTTTTACA
Organism: Parascotia fuliginaria; assembly: GCA_963082885.1. Classification (NCBI taxonomy): domain Eukaryota; kingdom Metazoa; phylum Arthropoda; class Insecta; order Lepidoptera; family Erebidae; genus Parascotia; species Parascotia fuliginaria. The sequence continues at coordinate 9,544,118 of OY720194.1, read as the reverse complement.
GATAATGTATTTCTGTTGCCGCTATATGTAACAACAAATACTAAAACACAGAAAAACGTGATTTTTTGCTGTTAATATAGAAAATGGTACGACACCTTTCGTGCGCGAGCTACTCACACTTGGCCGTTTTTTAAATACCAAGTGAAGCAACTCTGCTAGATGGTAAGCAGTCAGTGTGTTCAAGAATGGTAGACATCCCAAAAGCCATCATATGAAACTGTTAACATAAAGGCTTTTAATGGCGGCTTTATGACACGCTTTAAAAGACCTGGGATCAAAATATATTTTGTTACTAGTAACGATATTGTCTTAATAAAGGTTTTAAATATAAACTTAAAGGTTAATGATAAACCTATCCTATTAATATTATAAATGCGAAAGTTTGTATGTGTTATGTGTCTGTTTGTTAACACTTAGCGCCTAAACGGCTAAACCGATTTCGATGAAAATTGGTATGTAGATAGTTTCGGTGCCGGAGATGGACATAGGCTACTTTTTATCCCGAAAATCGGTCTGTTTCCCGAGGTATACAACAAACCATATTTTAATTTTTTTTTTAGTTTTAATAATAATTTTATCATAATAATAATTTCTATCTATATCTTAAATAATTAAAAACCAGTTTCTTTAGTTCAGTAACACATGCAAAACAATTATCATAATTATAATTGTTGGACACTTCGCGAAGTACCTTTAAAGTTATATATATTTTTGCACAGAAGAATGGAATCTGTAATTGGAAATCTGTTACATGGGACCTAACATTTATCTATTTTAAGAGCTTTATGCATGAGGCGTATACGCTCTTAATAAATATATGTAACAAAACAACTACACAACACTATCTAAACCCAAAGTAACCATTTATACCTTCTGTTATGGGTTCCAATGCAAAGAGTCATGTTCACGCACAATATTATTTGCACAGAGCGGGAATCGAACCTGCGACTTCTGTGTAGCAGTTCGTACACAGTACAGTTGTAGCCATAGATGTAATATAATGTTTTACTACATCTAAGGTTGTAGCAATAAGAAAATGCTACACTGACAATTTTAAAACACTAAACTTTTGATACTTGCTCAGCAGTAAACATATTTTTTTACCTGAAATTACGGTGTACAGTAGTAGATCTACACTGGTTATAGCATGAATAGGTAGGATCGACTAGGGAAGTACTACCCTCTCATAGAAGATCGATGTAAAAGTAGTAGTATCCGTACTATAGCGTTTCGTTCGGTGAGTGAGAGTGCCGGAGGCCCAATTTCCCTTCTATCCTTTTTCCTCACTTTCCTCAACCCTTAACCTACCCCACTCCCTTCACGATAGGCAGCGGCTTCGCAGAGTCCCTCAGAGACTCTGAGTCGTCCATGAGCGACAGTTACCACTTACCATCACGTGGGCTGTTTGCTCTTCTGCCACTGTCGGTAATAAAAAAAAAATAATACTAAGTACTTCAATTCTTAAAACTCTCAAACAACAAGTGCGATTAACCTAATCACCATACCACATCCATATATCTTGTACTCTCCCTAGCTCTATGCGTACAATGATAGAAACACGGTACAGTACAGTCGCTTAGAGCCTATTTACATCAGGGCAAAATAGGACTTTATTAACACATTACGAGTGTAATTGCGCTATTAAATGGATCTATACTATTATATAAAGCGTCAGAGTTTTTTTGTTATTTGAACGCGCTAATCTCTGAACCTACCAGTAGGATTGGAAAATTCATTAATACTACTATAGTCCAGTTATTGGGGAAGGTTATAGTCTATGTAACATCACGCTACTGACGTCAGTTACAGTAGCAGAACAGTAAGTACAGACGCGGGTGAAACCGCGCCGTGAAAGGCCAGTAACGAGTACGTGGAGCTACGTAGAGATGTAGACCTGCCCAGCCTCTATGATTCTATGGTTTGACGGACTTCTTAACAAAAGTCCCGGTTCAATTAAGGTAAACACCGGGTAACGTAAACTATGTATAATTTAAAAACAATACTAAGAATAGTGTTTTCTTGCCGTGGCCGGTCATGAAGGGAAACATTACCCTCCTTGACTGCAGTCGGGCAATGAATAGAACAAAGAAAAGGGAGAGATTCGAGATAATACCTAATTGGGCCTCCGGCGCTTTCACGGACAAAATGCAATATAGAGGGATAGATATACGTCCATATTATATAAGACGGTAGTTACATTAGGCCCCATTCGTAATGAAAAAAAAATTTGTAATGGCCCAGTGGTGAAGGCACCCGCTTCGTAAACACGAGGTCGGGGGTTCGAATCCGGGCATGTACCAATGGGATTTTTCAAATTATATTTACTTTGTAAGTTTCATCATCATCACCATATCAGCTGAAAGACGTCCACTGCTGGACCTAGGCCCCCACTAATTTTTGCAACTTTGGCCGGTCCGGACCACTAAAATAAATATTTGCCTTTGCTGTAATGAAAATATCAAACCTGTACATAATAGATATTCTGTATTAAAAAGACGATCATTTTAACCACTAAACCAAGCTTGTAGCCACGAAATAACTCTATATTTTTTTACCTACTGATTGATTATGTAAGCTTCCAACCTATAATAAACTTCAATCAGTTGATCGATGTAATTGAAACAATAAGTTCTCGAGATAACATCGCACATACAAACGCACATGACATATGAAGGTCGCTACTCGCTATTGAATTGCCGATAGACAACCGAAATATGTATAGTACTATAAAATTGTAATTTTTATTAAATTGTCGAAGCTCGATTTCTCTATGTACATGAGAAAAATCGAGCTTAGTACTTTCTGTAATCCAAAAAAAAAAAATTATGTCACATTTGCCGCCCCCTAAAATCTACCGCCCTAGGCTCTAACTCAACATGCCGGTAAATTCGCCACTGATAATACCCTGATTAAAAACAGCGGCATTATATGTATAATAAATATAAACTTAATGTAGTCACCAATACGTTTGACATAAAGGTGATTAAACCAAAGTTCTCTCCTTAAAAAGGCTCATCTTCAGGCTGATAAGGAACGTGATGAATATCTACATATATAGCATCACTTCCCAGCCGACTATTCCTAAAAAAAATCTACTTGGTCCCTATCTCTCCTATCGAGTCTTAACTACTTTAATTTTTTTTTTGTAACTAAAACTGTTTTATAGGCAAAATGCGTGAACTAAACAAAACTATAAAATCTCAACTTAAATAATATTTAAAATACAATGACTAATTTCATCGTTATCACACTATTTATTATAGATAAACACAGAATTGTGCATTTTTCAAGTGTTTTATCAAAATAGTTCTATTAATTAATCTATGATTACCTAACGCTAGCCAGAAAACTCATCAAAAAACTAAATTTGTGCAAAGCAATGTCAACACAAGCAAATTTAAACCTTATTTTAAATAAGATAATAGTTATATTCGAAGGTTGCAACCGTAACTAATTTTTTGATGCTTCGTCCATCATGGTAACAGCGCCATCTCTACGGATTCCAACAAAATTTTTCACTGAACCATTTTCTTGTAAGAACTACACACACACACACACTGTGTGCAACGGACGCACACAGATTCAACGCTCTATACAACCGAACTCACCCACACGCCGAAGAAAAAAACAATAAAAAAGTGCACACAAACACAACTATACAGACACTAGACAACGACAGGTTATATTCGAAAAAAAGACAAATTTTAATTCTAAAGCTTAATTTTTATATTTATAATTTTAGTTACAAAATTTAAAAGTAATTCGTAATAAAATAAATGTATGATAAGTTATGTTTAACTGAAATGCAAGGTTCATACAAGCGCGGGCACTCACACAAACGTCAGTGTACGAACGACACTGCACTCTGTGAATGTAGGTGTGGATATACTGCGACTAAACACTCTTGAGTCTCGCTTTGTTTCTCAATGGAGTCAGACGTAGGTTTGATGTTTTGTGTTGTGGCATAGGCATAATAGTGATGGATTCAAGTGAAAAGTGCATTTTAATTATAAAATATTGTTGAATCGAAATACGTGACGACAACAGGTTAAAATTACAGAAATTTTGATGTGGTTTAATTATTTTTTATGTTTCTATAGTGAACTTCTATAGGTAGTGTACAATCACTCTGTAGCCAAAAATAGACACACCCCCAGTTTCTAAAAGGCTGATTAACGAAAAATTAATTAATCACCTGTTAAATCTCATGTAAAGTACCTAAAAGCATGCTAAAAGTATGGATAACTAGTTTAATTTAATCTAATTAGTTACTAATTAAATCAAATAAAACTAATTATTCATGCTTTTAGCAACCCAACTGGTACTTCACAGAGATTTAACAGGTGATTAGTTAGTTTTTCGTTGATCAGCCTTTCAAAAATTGGAGGACAATTCGTAATAGGTTTGAAGTTCTTACATCAAATAATATAATATCACAACTGTTACTAATATTTATCTTTGTATATAAATCATTTTAAACAATAGCGCCTAACATTGTCCAAAGAAATAACAAGGTTTTTATAAAAACGTTTTTAGAAAAGAAACGTTCTTAATGAAGTAATCTTATAGTTTATCGTGTGAGTCTGTCGTGTATAATGTCGGGTTGAAATTTTAAAATATGTTACATTTTTTACTAATATTTACTTAATAGCTGTTACTTAGATGTTTTTTATAAAAATAGTATAAAAAATTGTTTTTTTTT